>OY728157.1:207148081-209648081 GCA_963277665.1 Viscum album
AGGTGGGTCACTCCCACCACACAACATGGCCAAGATACATTCAACTTCACAATGTTTCAATACCAAAAAATGAAAAAGTACACTATTCTAACCCCAATCATAATTGGAGTTATAGGACCCAAACATCTCTTACCACAACCTATTGTCATATCCAAACACACCCTTCTATGACTTTAGCACAGACAACACAAGCTTTACACAGAACCACCCTAATCCTGAAGCCGACACTTGGCTCATCAGTCACCACATCCAAGTTTTATGTTTCCTCTATAAAGAACCTATCAAGCACCTTACAGGTTCCTCATTGGCATCCTGGTGCCACTACATCAGCTCTATGTTCTCCTTTCCACATTGAGGACTGACTTATCACTCCCCACATTTGAAATGTTGTTACCACTACTCTCAAGAGGGATTCCAAACACAAAATATTATACCCCATCAAAAACCGAACCCCAAACTTAGAAATGGCTATCTAGATCATTCCCAATATAGGAAAAATAACATCACCCAGTTCCCATTCCAGGCTCACATGAATAGCACCCCTAACATTTTCTGACATTCGGTCCATCCCGAGAACCTCACTCGAAGCCATTGAAGGTGTACATCCCATCATCAAGCTCTACACATTTCATTTCTTGAGCATAAACTTCACAATGTACCTTATCTTACCTAACAACTTCATGTATGTTGGCGTGAGATAGAGCTTCTCAACATTTCTAGAAAAATGTCAAAATGATGGGCATGCTCATCACTAGATGAGGTACTCTAAGAAGTCATCAGAGAATACCAACTCCCACTTACCCATTTTTGATGTTGAACTATGGGACACTATGATCTTCCAAGGATTTTAGGCCTCCGTGCCAGTTGCATCTTATCAATAATTAACCACCACCACTCTTGTGTGATTTACAACCCTGTTTAACCATCATTCCATGACCAAATCGCAAGGCATCCATGATCCAATGTTTCATGTGGTACTACTCCCACCACACCACTCGAGTTCTTCCATTGCGCCACTGTCAGCAAACAACCATCACACCAAAATATACCACACCAATCAACCAACAATCTCCCAAAAAACAACCTCATCTTACATATAGACCATCGCTTGTTTACTTACATAACCATGTCTCTTTTTTAGTCAGCCTCATTATCCCTGCGGAGGCCTCTACATCTCAGCCAACAACCAACCCATTCATACTAACTAGTTAATCTATGTGACCACCATCAACATGGTGTCACCATCAAGTGAATGTATATAACCACACTTCATCCACCATTGTCTTTTCTCCTCAAAAAAACTTCTAGACCTCCATTAATCCTCACCCAAATAGGTGAGTCAGAAATTCATATGATACAACCCTTTGAAACAATCCTTTCCTCCTATCACAAGCACTAGGTTGTCCTTATGAAAGAGCCAGTGAACAAAAATACCATTTAATAACTCAGTGGTAATGAACATGCATTGACACCACCTCTGAAGCAACTCCCATGCTTCATATTCTGTGGTACCTACATCGCTAGACTAACCTCCCACGAGGTCACCCTTGATTTTAATATATTACCAATGTGTAAAAACAACTCGAGTGGAACAACTATCCATCAACCTTCCCACGTATCCCTCAAGGCCAAACCTGCACCATGGGACAGTCTGAGTCCCACTACCAAAGTCCAAAACATCTATATGCACAAAACACACCCTAAAGCACTGGAATATCAATTTTAACTCTCTCATAGGTTACCTTGAAGTTTTAATGATACCAACTCACTAGACTATAGTCACAACTAGGAGAAGCCATTGGTCCTCTCTGAAAATCATTCTTATCATGACACAAATAAAGCAATGATTGAGAATGGAACTCTCACTCCCATTCTCATGCACACTATGCCTAGTGCACCAAAAAACTATCTACTATAAGTTTCACACCAAAGGTGTACACATTCATTGTCACTACGATCAAAACATCATATCTAGGATTCAATAAAAAACTCGCTAGGTCTATACTCACAAGGTCACCAAGACCCATGCACCATCCTTAGGGTCCGACATTCACTCCATACGGTCTTGAAACATGAGAGTTTCCTCACTCACATTATCAAACAATGCCTCACAACACAAGGGTTGAAACCCGACCAAGGGTTCCCTAAACACACCACCTAGTCCATATCACAACCGGATGGGCCTCACAATCCAAATCCAATGTATCAAACTAGAGCACTCTCATTGCCCCAACCCACACATACAAGGGTCCAACTGACAAGAAAGAGGATATCCACTATTGAAATCATTCATTATCATTTATAAACATATAATTCACTCAATGATTCAAAGAGTGACAAGAAGGATTTAACAATAGATGGAAGAAGGTCTCACACTAGTAACCTTAAACAACCCATTCTTCATGTTCAATCCAAACAGTCATCATAAAATTTAGAACACTTCCACCTACTATACCTACCATTGTGATGGTCAAAATGGGGTAACCAATTCACTTAATCACAAGTCCTTCATCAACACCTCTTCAACCCAATTCTTATTTTATAACACAATCCATTTCCTCTTAGGCACATTTTCCATTTCATAACTTGTTAAAATCATCATTTTAATTCATTTACAACTTTATCTAAAAAAAATTACTTAACAACATTACCATCATTATTCAACCCCTTTTCTTTTAGACATTGAATCAACCTTTAAAATTTATCACAACCTAATATTTTAACCATGTTTAGAACATTTTTTATACATGATATTCATTAACTATTAATTTTCATTATTTTCATACACCAACTTTCATTACCATTATTAAGAATCATTTTATTCATATTTATCAAATAAGTAAAATGCATTCTACTCTCTACACCCCGCAAACCCATCCCGTGTGTGTGACTATAACGATGCATGCCACCTATATCCTTAGGTTCCAAAAATGATGCATAAATGAAAAACCTTATGCCATTCTGGCCATGATAAAAATATCATAAATTAGTCAAATCACACAACTTGTGCATCACCCAATGGTGAAATATCAGTCAACTATAACAACACACACCAAGAACAATAATTCCCACCCATGGTGACTTGGGTTTTCTCTTGTACATGGGTTAGCTAATCCTAATCCCGAGCTCATTACCAAGGCCTGATATTGTCCTAATATCCTATCTACCATACAAAAATTGTAAGAAAAGAGAAAATAACTCCTCTAATACTACTTTGTAATTTACCCAACCCAGAAGACAATAAACTGGTGCTTTGAGAATGTCCTCAAGCATTTTTACCCGTACGCCGGAGGTTGATGACTATCAGCGAGGGTCTAATAAGTCATAGGAGGAGACTATACCCTCTTTATCAGAGCAAGCCACAACATAACACAATATAAATAGTATAAAAATATGAATAACCAATAAACATACATAAAAACTAAATTTCCCTAAAGGGGTAACAACCACAAATCAAATACAATATTGTCATGTCATACTAGTAGAGAAAAGTGAACGAAACACAAAAGAAAGACACACAACTAAACTCTAAAAGGGTCCTAACAGTAAGTATGGATCCTTACCTATGAATATACCGAGCCCAACTCAACTTCTTCATGTATGTCCTTTTCCCTTGTCTTGACCTACAACCAAGAGATCTACTCGGGTACCCAATGGTGGCCCGAGCAGGGTGTGAGTACAAAACTCAGTAGGCCACCACCAATGGTGTCTATTAAATATCCAGTCTAATCGATAGTGCATGGAAGTAAAAAAAATAAATGGAAGTAATAAAGGGAATTTTAGGGTTCCATAAGTTAACAAGGTTAATTTAATTCATGACTAGAATTTATTCCAATTCTATTTCTTATACCATCTTCATTACATAAGACATATTGAACACATGTTCCTTTGGTTAGGCATAATTTTCATCGATACAACGGTATAAGGAAACAAATCAAAATGCATATGGGAAATAAATAAAGTCCCTATATCACTAGGGATACACATATCACATCAACACATTATCCTCAACTCTAATCCTCAGTCTAGGTGGAATGAAACCATTAGGGGAATAGATCCTCCATACCATACCCAAGCTGTTGAATTTTGGGGTGAAGTTTAGAGCCGCAGTCTAACGTGACCCGTGGGCATAAAACCTCAAGTCAATACCCCAATCTACCAATCCACATTCACATTATTATTTATCAATTCAAAACAACTATACTATAACAAAACCAAGAATATTAAATGCCATTAGAATTCAGAGTACATAAAAACAACATGGGAATTTATATCATTCTATAACCCATTAAAAAATTTACCAATTAAAATTCATATCCATATTTCCAAATTCTAATTCCCATGTCTTAACCCATTAGGTGTATTCAACAACACCTATACCTTATCAAAATTCATCATTGACCATTCATTAAACCATTTATCCCATTTATCATTTAACAAGAATTTACCCACTTATGCATTTCATGTTTAGTTCTCATATCCTATAACACAATCTCTTTATTACATTCAATCATTTAGGTGTACCACCTAATTCTTATGTATTAACCAATTCCACAAATTTTTCCATTCTCTTATTACATCCGTTAAACACATTCCCATTTCTTATTCCATTTCCCAAATACAAGTTCACTATTTAATATGCCCTAATCCCCTTAGGCATTTCTAACCAAAAATCATGAAACAATCAATATAATCTCCTTCAACCCAATTACCCATTTTCATGTCATTCCAACCACATATTATGCAATTATATCCCTAGGAATATTTTTCATCATCCTATTTACAAATTAATCAACCATTAAAACATGTTCGACATGGGTTCTATATTATTATTCAATAATCATTCACTTAACCCTTACCACTCTATAGGTCCAAAAATGTAGGTGCACCCCATGAGTGTCCCTAAAATGGTCAATCGATCCTCAATGCATCCCACGGGGATAGTGAGGGTTTAAATTGGCCACTTAGACCCCCATTTTTATCAAACACATCTACAAAACCAAGAACACAAAAAGGGTAAAACAAAAACACCAACTTCCATGCACAAATCCAAAATACAATTATGGGATAATAATTATAGACCACCTACCTAAAATCTGTTGATGAACACACTCTTAATCATGGCCATAGATCCATGATTAATAATCCATTAAATCCACAAATTAGGTTTCACTAGAAAAATAGGGTTTTAGGGTTTTAGAAGAAGATGGAAGAAACCACAAACCCTAATCCAAAAAATAGAAGGAAGTAGAGGATTATAATTACCCGTAGCTTCGATCCACAACCAACAGTGTCCAAAATGACCTAGAAATGAGGGAGATTGATCCATGGGAGCTCTTGAAGGTCTTGGTTCGTTAATAGTGTTAATAGGGGAGGAATGAGGGAAAATCTTGAGTTGGGGTTTAAAATTCTAGAGTGGAAATTCTATAATTTTCTCAAAGTTTCCAGGCTGCACGATTTCCACATGAGTTTCCAACCCATAGGCAAACCATGCAGAGGCTAATACATGCACAACCTTCTCTTGCATGGTTTTTCAGACCATGCACAAACTGTGCGGATTGCTACTACTTACATGGTCTCCCCTCACATAGTTTTCTTTCACTGTTTACACGGTTAAGACTAACCATGCGCTAACCATGTCTGTCTTGTAAAAAAAATCCTTTCCCCCCTTTTCATGTCTCTAACCCCTAGAACACCCCCAAACATTATTAAGTACTTGGGGAAAACTTATCTAGTAAAAAAAAAAGATTCCCAAGAAAAAACTTAAACAAAAACATACTTTAAGAAAATCCGAGACCTTACACTGTGAACTTGTCATTAATAATATGGAAGGAAACATATTATAATCAAATAATTCCATATAATTGATAAAATTATCTTAAAAAAAATAAATGGACAATAATATAAATGAACAAAAGGAAAAAATAATTGAATTCATGGGGATGACATTCATAATGCTAGACATATTTATATTTACCATCAAGGCCTCAACCAAGACATTATTATTTCCATTAAGGACACAACCAAGAAATCATTATTGCTCTCAAGTTCACAACCATAATATCATTCTTACATTGGGTAGGAATACACCAAGTACCCAAATTGTTTTCCTCATGATAATAATTGATGCATTGAGTGGAAATATAATTAAGGTCCACAAAATTTCACTTCTTTAAGTTGAATGCATTAACCATATGAAAGATATGAATATATATACAATTCTTGATTAACATGACTTAGTAATCCAAAAAAATTCATATTAGTGTAAAAAATAAGAAATTACAATAATTCTCTAGTAAATAAATGAACATAATCCATCCATGAAAATAATGTGAATGATTAAAAAATATATAATCATCTTTCTTAAGTAGCCAACAAACATCCATATCGGAATGAAAATTATATCATTTGTTAATATTTTTCCAATAAATAGGTGGAATCTCCTTCTACATAAGCATCAGAAAATTAACAGTGCATAGAGTAATAGTACACAGTTAAACCAATAATTTTCCCAATAAATTTATATATGGATATTTGGTGGATTCCATTCAAACTATGTAATGAAAAGTAGGGTATTCATAGAGGAAAGGAAATGGAAGAAAAATCATGCCTATAATAGAGGTTGATTTGGAAAGGAAAAGGCAATAATGGATTTATATTAGTTTAGTCCCCTAAATGAAAATAGTATGATATTATTTAAAATGTAATACATGGAAAATATATACACCACAAAAAGGAAACATGTAGTGAATATAAATCATATGTAAATAAAGAAAAGTTGAGATGAAAACACCTTTATGGAAATAATAATGTAAAAATAAAAATAACATACCATGAAGATAAAATATAATTAAATTAAATATATTAATTATACTCGAAGTCAATAGGGTAGTTAATACACCATATAAAATAACATATGGTGCACTATGATTTAGGGTAGCATGTGGGGGGAGGTGTGGTTTGGGAAAAGTTGGGAGTAGTGATTTTGGACTTTAGTGATGGCTTTGAATTGGGAGACTCGCTTATAGAAGAGGCATGTGCAATGTTTAGGGGAATTGAATTGTGCTAGGCACACAAAATTAGGCCGAAGTCATTGGAAATAGACTCCATTGTTATCCAATTCTTAATGTAGGGGATTCCCTTAGTTCCTTGGAACATCACTTTCACAATTCGCAGATGAAAAATTTTTCTTGACCTTTTTGTGGGAATTAGTCATATGTGGAATGAGGGGAATAAGGTTTAAGACTTTATGGATTAAAGGGAAGATAACAGTAATAAAAAATTTTTGTTTTCCAAGTTAGGTTCCCTCTCCCATAATTTTAGTAGTTTGGATAGGTAGGGAAATCTTGGACTCCATTATTTTAGAAATACTTTATGTTGTTTTAGTTGAGGGTTAGGCCTATGCTGTAATAATATCCATGTATATCATTTGGGTGAAAAAAGAACATTTTTTATTAAAAAAACATTCGAATCAGAACCCCATGAAGGATTTAATTTCAAAATGATGCATTAAATACCATGAATAATGATAGGATAATTTTACAAATGTTATAGAGTAAGTATATACACCATAAATGAGAAAACATGGTGTATAATATGAAATATGTCTCAAGGGACAAAAATTGAGACAATAATCTTCTTAAAACATCGTAATATTTGGAATTGAAATCCATAGAAGGTATAACATGAGATGGATTTGTAAAAATATTATACTTCATGAAAAATTATGATAAAATATATCCATTTTCAAGATATGAATCATAATAAAATACAAAATTTTGAACACAAATCATATCGCAATGAATCAAAATCGAGATAAAAAACCCTTACTTAAGGTATTGATTCATTATGACCATGTACCCAATGCATAAGATAGTAAAATTAAGTTTATTAAAAGATTTATTAGTAATTTGTTTCATCTATATTTCATTTTATAAGGTCAATTTATTATCATATATTATTAATTTATTAAATTGTTTTAGCTTATTTTTTTTACTTGAGGTGGTTCAGTCATTTTCTATGTAACTCTCTTGGTATGTAGACCATTGTCAAATTTGTTTTAAAATAGCTTAATAATATCCAAAATTTTATAATATTATGTACTTTATTATTCAATTATCACAAAATAGATATTTACACATATATTTTTAAAATGAACCCATGTTTACAAAGGTTCTTTGATATGTCCATTAAATGAGGTTAAATTTAGTATAAAAGTTTATTATTAATATTACTTATATATTGTAAAATATTTTCATTATTTAATATTAATATTTTTATAAATATTATATTTCTACATTATATATCAATTTTAGGTTGAAATGGAAAAATAAAATACATTTTTTTGGAGGTAGTATTTTACATGTACATGGATGATGCTTTCATTTTTTATAGAGTGAGACAAGGTATAAAAATAAAATAGTTATCATTTTATAAAATTAATCATTTTATAACATTAATAGTTTTATAATTATTATATTTTTTCAATATTTAACTATTTTTTACCATCCATGTAGTAAATTTATGAAAAACTAGAACCCATTGTTCATGGATGTGGCTGTCAGCACAAACACATGATGAAATATTCATTTTATGAGTGGTTTGGGAGGAAGGTAGAAAAGTGATATTATATTAGTTTAATAAAATTTAAGATTATTATTAATACTTATGTTATAATAATTTAAATAATATATTAAAATTTTAAGTAGAATATTAAGAAGACAATTTTAAGGAGCAATTATTACTCATAGGGAGGGCTTTAACTTTCTATTAAAAGTATTCTTGGAAATAAAGGTATTAGGGTAACTTATATTAAATGGGGGATTTTTTAATGGAATATAATTCTATAATAGGTAATTTCTTTTGGTATTAAATTAAAATTTTAATATAATGTGAAAATTTGATAGGGTATAAGTGACACCCTTTTATAAGTGAATTATAGAAAATATTTTTGAACAACCATTGTTTTTCAATAATAGAATGAAACATTTCCATAGTAAATGGTTCCAAAAGTGAGAAATAATGGATTGTGGGGTGATATTAGGTCAATAATACCTCTAAATATCATTTAAAAATATTTTTAAACATGTTTCATGTCATTTATTCTTATATTTTTTACTTTTACCTTTTTTTGTTTATATTGGGTTAACTACTTTTCACCCAAGTAACTTATGATTCACTAAAAATATACAATAACCTATCCCATAAAATTTTGATGCGATGGATATTAATTTATTCACAATATAAAACAATTCCATTTATAAATTTTATAAATTTATCTTTCAAATTAAAACATTTAATATATTGAAAAATATTTTTGTAGAAATATGTTGATTTTAACATTTAAGTGTTTTTAATCATATTTAGTATTGATTATCAATTTAATGAGAGTTAAGATATTTTTATATAGGATTAAAAATAGTATTATATTAATTTATAATAAGTTATTATTTTCTTTTAACAGATAAAAATTAAACAATGTTCATAAAATAATTATTTGAAAATAACAATTTTACTATTATGATAGTAATTAACTTAAATACTAGTAATATTATTTTTATGCCTAAATATGAAATGTGTTTTTTATAAAATTTTAAAATATTTATTACAAGTATAAATCCCTTTTTTCCAATAAAATATCAATATTTAAGAAAAATTAATTTTAACATAAACACATGTAACGCATAAAAACCCATTTTTAGAAAAAGGGTATTTATAAGATAAAATTTGATATAAAGGATAAAATTAATAATTTATTTTATTTTCATGATATAAATTGGTTTATTATTCTAAAAATAAAGGTTATGTGGATTTAAAATAAAAAGAACTGAATTTTACAAAAAAAATATTTATTTAAAATGAAAAACCGAAAACATTTTCTTTTATTTGAAAATATTACTTAAGTTCAAAAAATGTTAAACATAGGTGTTATAAATTCATAATATAATATAAATATTTTTAGTTTCACTCCTTAAAAATATCTTTGATACATTAAATGGTTTTATAAAATTCCATGCCTTTCTAATATAATGATAAAGTCATAAAATTTATAGCTTTCGTAAAAACTACATTTTCATTATTCACCTAAAAATAGACAATTTCAGAAATTTTTTGAAAAATAACATTTCAATAATATTGATATTATGTATGTAAAAATGGAGTTTATTTTTTAAAATTAAAATTCAAATTTTTAGATTTTATCTTTTAAATAAAAATATAAAAATATAATGAATATTGTTTTCTTAAGAAAACAACTTATTAAAAATATTAACGATTCTTATTCATATATCCTAAAAATTACTAATAATTGTGGTGTTAATACTTATTCATATTAAATATACATTTTAACCATAGTATATTTATTTTCTTTAAAATATACATAAGAATACAATTTTTAGAAATGTTACATTTTGAAGCATAAATAAGCCTTAATATTTTTTTTCAATTCCAATTGAATTTTCCTTGATTTATTATTATTATTAATTAAATTTATTCTCTATATATATATATATATATTTCATAATTATGTTACCTCTATTTTTACCCACAAATTTTAAGGCTACATTTTAACAATTTTATACTATTCTGTAGTTCATTATGGCTCATTGTTGTTTGTGATGCAAGATATTAAGGTCATTAGGTTTCAAAGAAAAATATAATTTAAATTCACAGGGAGTTACATTATCCCCCATTAAATAAATTATGATATTTTAATTTTAATTATAAATTACTATAAAAATTAATTTAGGGTATCTAAAAGATAGACATAACTTAATATATAATATCAAATGAATTTGATACCTTAAAATCTTAGGTATGACAAGGAAACACATATTTCCCCTTCATCATGTTATCTGATTGATTCATATTTACTTTGTAACATTTTTATATATACAATAATTTTCCACACCGAAATCATATTCTCGTTTTGTTTAGATATCACCCTTGGTGATTCATTCCACATTTTTTACATGACAGAAATTGAATCTTCTTTCCTTCATCATCTTTATCACCCGAACTTCTATGAGACACTATCCTTTTCTTATTTAGTGTTTTTGAAATATTTAATAATCTTATGTTTTTATCATAATTCATGATAAATTATTAGGAATAAACATAATGTTTCTCACTCAAGATCTTATCCTTTTAGGTTTATTGTTGGAAAAAACTCTACATTATCTATGGCTTTCATTCCTAACTTAGATCATTTGGTATTTGACCATTATTAAAACCAATATGAGTTAATCAAGAGTGATGAAAAACACATGAAAATTATTATAAGATAATTACAAGAAAAAATCAACGTCAATATTCCTTACTCATTAAAATTGTTACATTAAATTTCTGTTCAACCTAAAAACTATTATTTCAATTTTGGTGTTTTTAGGTTAGAGTATATCAAATTCTCTAATCTAGTTCCATAACATAATTTAACCTTCATGATTTCATGTAAATAGAATGTGGTTAATCAAATTATATTACTCAGGAGTGTTTTTCTAGGTGTGCAGTCTTAGGACCACTCATCATGCACTAGTGAAGATTAAGTTAATGTTCAACATGATTTTTTCAAGGCGATTACCCACATGTGTATGTTTTCTACTACATTATCTGCATGAGAGTATCTAAACAGGGATGTAATTTATAGGATAATAAAAAAATATATACTTAACCAATACTACTAGATAATATCATATAATTAGAATTATCCCATAAACTTCTCCCTAGGGTTGTCACTTATGTTCTATTATCAAAACCCCTAAAAATCATAAAATATTAAATATTACATCAACCGACCTAAAGTGTTATAAATACCATTGAAATTATGATCAACCTTAACTTATCACCCATCAATGACATTTATAACTCTTAAATTATCTTCAACTAATAACATTATAGTCTCTAAAGTTATCTAAACCCTACTTTGCTACCAAATATTATGATGCCAACCCTTGCTCTTAGAGTTTGATGCGAATAATCAAATTCTTTACATTAAATCTTTAAAATGATCTAAAGTGACCCAATTTTAACCATTAATAATTATAATATCCCTAATAAATATCAAGTTACTTATATTTTATGGACCATTTAGTTTTAGAGTTTTGAAGAGTTAGGGAAAAAAACTACTAACAATTCCCAAGTCTTTCCAATAAAATATATAATTTTCCATTATATATGATACTAATTAATCTGTAAGAATTATTAAAAACCTCCCATAGAATCTTCCAAACATGATACTCTTCTATACATATCATGTATAATACTTTTCTTCATAACATGGTGTCATGATCCGATCCACTAGGGCCGACCTGGATGGCGGTAAACTAAGAATGATACCCCAAGCCTACCTCTAATAGGCCAAGGGATAACGACTAGCACTGAGTAAGAATATCACACAAATAGGAGGCCTTATCCTAAAGTACCTATACACATGACCACATCTTGATACACTAGTATAATGTGGAAAAAAAAATTTCATACTATAAATAAATTCATAACATATATATCACATAATATTACATCCCAAAGTATAACATAAGTAAAAAGGTCTAAATATAATTCCACAAAAATTATAAAAGAAACCAACCATTTGAAAAAATGTGGAAATTACCCAAAATAAACTCCTAGATCCATTTTAGGTATATCTGGAAAAATAAGATCCACCCAATCCTAATCATCATAGGACCCTGTCAAAAATCCCGTTATCTACATATGACATGAAATGTGGTGGAAGAGCCCATGTAGGGGTGAGTGTAAACATACCCAATAGGAAACCTTCAAATCACGCAAATTATCAAAGAGATCAGTTATCTCATCATCCTAGAGGCATGTCAATCATAATATGATTCATAACAATAATAATAAAGATATTCTCAAAGGTAAACAACAAGTCTCAAGGTGATTTCACATCCTCACTGTTAGCCTAGGATTCTACTAGAATATCAAATATAACATTCACCTAAGGGAACTCACTCATTGGGTCTCACTAAACTGATGGAACTCATCCAAGAGAAAAACTCATAGAATATTTCCATGAAGAAGCACCAAGTAAACCAAGAGGAATAAATTGAGACACTCACTCGATTAGTATACATATCACCAAAAGACAACATATATTGATAGACATATATGGGATCTCATCCAAGGCCTATGGGGGATTCTGAACCCCACCTAGAGTAAACCTGATAGGATGAGGATCACATTCCCTAATAGTTGGTAAAGGGATTCCTAACCTAACATAAGGAAGAAATGATTTAGGATGAATCCTGGGCCACATTGATGGATTCCTGACTCTATTTGAGATTAATCCCATAAATAGGATCATATACCATGATCAAGATGTGATTCCTCACTATACCCTCATAGGGATGGAGCATGGGAACACACCCACACCGAAATGATCCAAGGGAAATCACCCAATATCTTAATAAAGATATTATGAAGAGAAAAAGGGATCTAACTTTCCCATGATAAAGTACACGATGTGTCCTAGGGGGTACAAAGTGTGTATCACTATGTCTGACACTTATTGTATCTTACCATCTCCCATGGAATGTCTTTTTCCATATACATGACATGTTATTTTATGATGCATGATATATAGAGGTCAACTAGAACTCAACATGATTCATATTCCCATGCCTATGTACTTTGGTTTTTTACACTGTATTTATGGTATTACCATATACAATGGACACATCCAAGTATTTCCCAAAGTACATGGGGGTGTACTCCACATCACATGGAATATAGGGGACATGCCCATACATGACATGTTTCTTCTTCCCAAGCTTGTGTACATTCTGAATTACACAATGTGTGGCTCACCATACATGAATGTGGGGTCACATTTCCTCCGGGTAATGTACTCCTTGTATATGTAGAGAAATTTTCCAAGGGTTACTTGACTTGTGATCTAACACACAAGACATGTTTCACTTTATGGATTCCTATGAATGTACTCCTTATACACACTAAGCTAGCTGAATAAGGGTCACATGACATGTGATTAAATCAAATGATGTGTTATATTTAACTCAATGCATAAACCCCAACCGCTTTATAGATGGTATTACACAACATGTATTCCTATGAGCTACATAATGCGTAGTTCCAAATTTTCCAAAAATCCCATTTCACCATGTGGCTTCAATCACACCTCCGGTTCCATCCCTCAAGCCAAAAATCATGGCCATAAAACTATATATCCTAATTTATAGAGCCTTTAATTCTCACCGTGGCCAAATTATAGCTACCCATCGATCAAAATAAATTTTTCATTACTATATAGACTCACCTTTAAGGTCTAAATCTTGGGAACTACACCATCCGCACCAGCATCAAACCATTATCATAATCAATGTCAAGATTCTGGACATCTAATATATGTGAGTATCATCATTCATCACACTACATTTTCAAATGATAAAAAATGTAAATGAGAGCTCGTGATCTGATCCCAATTCTTTTTCATTGGCATACACCGTAATCATTTCATCGATCCCAAACCAAAATCTGTAGCAATGATCTGTTTCATCAATGAACCATTGCACAATGATAGTATATGGGTATTTTTCAAACCTCTAGACAAAGGTAACATTGATTATGAATGTGATATGAACTATGTGAGAAATATAAAAATCACCAATAAGAAGAATAAACCTTGTCCTTTGTTCAGTTTATCCATAATCTATTATTGTGAGAATAAAAAACAAAGAAGAAAGAACCGGGGATTATAAAAAAATATCAATTTCTAATTCTATGAATTTAAATACATACCTCTAATTAAATGATCAACCTACAAATAAATTCAGTAGAAGGATTGATTCATGTTCGAAATGAGATAATCAAATAGGGATTAAATCTAATATAAAAAAATTCCTTACCCTGATTTTGGATCAATCACTTTCGAATAATGTTTCTAAATTACTGTCACTGGAGACATCTAATAGATCCTTAATTGATGAAAATACTTACGTTATTTGATCATTGATCCCATGATCATCCACCAATTCATTTTACACCCGAGATATACATTAATCTATCCATCCACTCATTTTCTATAGGTTTATATAGATAACACTTGAGAATTCACCATAACAAGGTTTAAATAGAGGATGATTAGGTTTAGGCCACATAATAAATAAATAAATAATTTATTTATTTAGTAATCCACCCATTACCACTCTTAAACCAAATGCTCGACACATGCAAAAGTTATGTCATGCATAGCCTAAAATATGCATTCAAGATTTAATGGAAGTCTCAAATTTTCCATTCCAAACACTGTTTTAGAGATATTCCATTATTTTTGAAAAAGAATGTGTGCATGATATAATATATTTAATATTTTTACTATGTACAAATAGTGGATATATGGGTCCTATAATCCTATGAAGAATCTATGTCTTACTTAGAAAACCTTCATTAAAATATTCAAATGTTTTATATAATGAATATAGAGTCATTACACCTGGGGAAATGGAAAGAAAAGAATGGTTAACTTAAATGCTCAGTAATGGAAACATATATTAGAATATATCAATACCTGAACTTGGCATGAATAATTTGGAATAAAATAAATGATAATAAAATAGTACCATTTAATTTATCACATGTGGTTCAAGAAAATCAATGGTTAATAATAAAAATGAACACATAGACACCAATAACTAAATTCATGCTGATGGAATTCATAATTCAAGACTTCTTGTTTTTTATTGTTAAGGCATCCGACATTACTCTTTCCATGAAAGATGCATCCAAGACATCATTATTATCCCCACAATAATAACCATGACATCATGAATTCATTAGGTATGAATACACCAAGTAGAATTTTTTTTTCTCATGCGACTAACGGATGCATCGAGGTGATATATAACACTGGTCCCCACCTGTCACTTCATTATGTCTAATGAATTAACCATGTGAAAGATATGAATATCAATATAATTAATGATCAACATGCGTTAGTAATCCATAAAAATCTGTATTGAGATAAAAAATATAGAATGTAAATAATATTTTAGTCAATAAATAAAAATAATTTTTCTAGAGAAAGACTTTGGATGGTTAAACAATCATAATAAACTTTCTTGAGTAGCCAAGAAACATCTATATCAGAATAACAAGTATATAGATTTTCAATATTTTCCCAATCAATAAGTGGAATGTATTTCTATGAATAAATCCAAAAAATAATACCATACAAATTAATGATGTATAATTAAGTCAATAATTTTCACAATCAATCAATGTTTGGATATCAAGGTCAATTGCCTTTAAATAATGTAATGTAAAATAGGGCATTCACAAAGGAAAAACAATGGAAGAAATATCATGCCTATAAGAAAGGTTGATTTGGTAATATAGTGGAAGTGATGTATTTGTTAAAGTTTAACCCCCCAAAGTAAAATAGAATCAAATTATTTCTAATTTAATTTATTTTCAATGTATACAACACAAAAAGGAAATAGTTGGTGAATAAAAATCATATCTCAATGAAGAAAAAATGTGAGGAAAATGCCCTTATAACAATGGTAATATAAGAATAAAAAGTACATATCATTAAATTAAAATATAATGAAAAAAAATTAATTAATAATACTTTAAGGATATAGGGTATTGGATCCACCATATAAAATTAAAGATAACGCACAATATCAAACATGCCTCTTGGAATTCAAAATAGAGACAAATAACCCCTATGAATTTAGAAACATTAAGATCAATACCCCTTGAAGGATATAATTTCAAATGAAATTTTAAATACCAAGAATAATCAGAGTATCATGAAACAACATATTAAATGGGAAGTATATACACCATACAAATGGAAACATGGTGTATAATAAGAAACATATCTGGAGACAAGAAACCCTTAAAATGTTAATATAATTCGAATTGAAAATATATGGAAGGTATAAAATGGGATGGATTTATAAATTCATTATATTTTATAAAAAAATATTATGAAATAAACCCAAATTCAATATGTACACAATAATAAGAAACAATTTGTGAACATCGGTCACATCTCAATGCAAAAAAAAAGAGATAAAAAAACTATAACCTTTGATCCTGATTCATTATATGCATCCACCTAACATCCTGGATAATAAAATTAATTTTATTAAAAAAAATTAAAAAAATTTCACTTATATTTCACTTTCTAAGTTATATTTATTATCATTTATTTAAAATTCCTTAATGAGTTTTATCTTATAACAGTTACTTTGGTGGTTTGGTCAATTTCTTTGTAACTTTCACAGTATGTTAACCATTATAAAAGATATTTTAAAATAGATTCATAATTTCCAAAATTATATATTTGTATTTCATTTACTATTCCATTAGAAAAAAAAAATATTCAGTCCCATATGTTTACAAAATAAACTAAAATTAAGAATGGTCACCTTGATATGTTTACTTAATGCTGTTAAATTTACTATAAATGTTTTTAATTAATATTACTTATTGATTGTGAAATATTATCATTGAATAATATTAATAGTTTCATAAATATAATTTTTATTCATTATATACATATTTAAAAATCATCAATTTTAGTTGATAATGTAAAAACAAAATATATCATTATGTAGAGGCGATAGCCTGCACTTACATAGATGATGCTCTAATTTTTCATAGATCATGAGGGGATAAAAAAATAAAAAACTAAAAAATATATAATATTAATCACATTATAATTATTATGTTTTTTCCATTAAGTAACTCTTTTGGAATATCTGTATAATGATTTTATGAAAAATGTAACCCGTTGTTCATGAGGGCGGTAGTCAACGCAAATGCATGGCGATGTCTTCATTTTTTGAATGGTATTCAAGGAAGTTAGAAAAGTAATATTCCATTAGAATAATAACATTTCATCATATTAATATTATTTATGTTATCACAATTTCATTAAGATATTAGATTTTCAAGAGTAATATTAAGGAAAAGTTTTTAAGGAGTAAGTATTACTGACATGGAGAGCTTGAACTTTCTCTTGAAAGTATTCATTGAAATTAATGGATTAGTTTAACATATGGAGGTTAGAGGCTTTAGAACATACATGGAACATATATTAGATTAAAATTGGAATTGTTTTTAAGAAAATATTGAATGGTATGTGTAACTTTGAGAGGGGTGAAGTGATCCCATTTTATAAGTGAAGAAAATGCTATTTTGTGAAGACCCATTATTTTTCAATAATGGAATGAAACTATTCAACAGTCAATGGTTCAAAAAAGTTAAATAATGGAGTTTGGTGTGTGATTATTTATAATAATTCAATAAAAATCATTTAATCACATGTTTCAAACATGTTTCAAGTCATTTATTCTATGATTTTTACATTTTCCTTTTTTTTATAATGTGGTAACTAGTTTTCACCCAAGTAATTTATGATTTAAAAAATATTTAAAGAAAACCATCCTAATATTTTTTAGTGTGATGAATAATAATATATTATATTTTTATTATAATTCAATTTATAAATATAATAAAATTAACTTTTAAATTAAAACATTTAATATATAAAAAAACTGTTTTGTTGAAAAACGTGGGTTTTATAATTAAGTGTTTTTAATATTATCTAGTTTTGATTATCAATTGAATGAGTGTTAATATATTTATATAAAGGATTAAACATTATATTCGAGTAATTTTTGAAAATATATTAATTTATTTGATTATATAAAATTTATATAATGTTAATAAAATAATTATTTGAAAATAATAGTTTTTTCATTATCTTAGTAATTAAATTTAATCCTAATGGTATTATTTTTATGGAAAAAAATGAAAATAAAAATTTATAAATTTTTTAATGACTGATTAGAAATATAAATTATATTTTTTTCAAATAAAAATTTTCAGTTTAATTAAAAACAATTTTAAAATAAACACATTTAATACATTAAAACCCAATCTTAGAATTTTTGTATTTTTAAACATAAGTTTTATACATATGATAAAATTATCAATTTATTTAATTATCCAGATATAAATTAGTTTATGATAAAAAAATTAAATTTATTTTTCTTTCAAATAAAGCCAAAATTGAATTTCAAAATAATTTTTAATTATAATAAAAGGCTAAAAACAATTTATTTTATTTGAAAATAGTACTTAAGTTCATAAAATGTTAAGAATTTGTTTTTTAAATTTATAATGGTATTTAAAAATATATAGTTTTAATCTTAAAATACATTTTTTCAAATACAATTTTTTATAAACTTACATGTATTTCATATATAATGATTAAGTCATAAAATTTGATGTTTTGGTAAAAGATTAATTTTACACTATTCATATAAAAACGAGCTAATTTTGAAAAATATAATGTATTAATCTTAAGATAATAATAAAATTATTAATATAAAAAACAATTTTATTTTATAAAATTTAAAGTCTAAAATTTTAGAAGTTAACTTTCAAATAAAAAAACAATATAATGAAAATTGTTTTCATATGAAAATAACTTTTTAAAAATACTAACTATTATTATTAATATTTAATATCAATTAATAATAAAATTGGTGTTATTATATTAATCATATCAATAATATATTTTATACACAATATATTTATTTCCTTAAAAATATCACATAAGAATCTATTTTCAGAATAGTTATAATTTAAATCATAAATCAATCTTATTAGTTATTTAGATACACTAACTGAATTTTCAAAAAACTATGTGTGCTAATAGTGGCCTTTATTTTTTATTTATACATGTATTTTATAGCTTGGTTTCCCCTATTTTTACTCTCTTATTCTATAGTTACATTTTAACTATTATATGCTATTCTGTAGTTCGTTGTGTTTCAATATTGAGTGTGATTAAAGCTATTGAACAAATTAGGTTTAAAAGGAAATAAATTTTAAAATATCATTCTGTTACACATTACATTTTATTTGAATGAAATATATTTATTGAAAACAATTTCTAGTTAACATAGGAAATACCATTTATCCTAAATAACTATTTTGAAATATTTTATTTATGAGCATCATTTCTTTCATATATGTTTTATTTAAAAAATAATCCATATTATTAAAATTATAAAAATTTATTTATTACACATGTGTAAAATTAATTCATAAGTCATCAATTGTTTATAAATGAAAATAAAATTATTTGAATTTAAAAAGATGTGTTTTTCTGAAAAAATGTTTATATACACACAATGTTTGTTTATATTAATAAATTAAATTAATCAATATTGATGAAAGATTTTAATGAAGTGTGTAGAAAATATATTAATAAAATGTTTTATCATTCATGTAATGGTTTTTAATAGGTATGGAATTAGATTAAATTTAGTTTTATGCTTCAAAATGAATTTATCTAAAATCGGTTTTTATACATTTGTGAGAGGATATTAGAATTAATTTACTCCACTTCTTGGAATTTAATGTTGTTAAATATATTATATATTTAGAATATGAATAATTAAAATTAGGCTATAATTTCATCTTAATGTTTTTGTTATACTGTATAATAACCATGGTAATAATCTTGTTACCACAGTAAAGGACAAAAGGGTTAATAAGGGGATAAAATAAAGAGTCAATGGTTAAAATGAAGAAAAAACTTATGCAAATCTTATTGGATGAATGGATTTAGATTATTTATCATTATATCATCAAAATTGAACTAATTTGGATCCACTTTACCATCTGAGTGACTTTATTATATTTTATTATTCTGATTAATTACAATTGTGCCACCCCCTCACTTATAAAAGGGAACCTCTTACCCTCTCTTATCTAGAAAACATGATCACTTTATATCAACCAATATCTGACCAAATAATCCCCCCAAATCCTTATCCATAACCATTATATGTTTTCTATAATGTTCTAACTAGGGTTTTCATGAATATCATCCAAGTAGAGACGCTAGAAGACCTCATGCATGCCTCCCTATACATAAGAGGATGTTGACTAGTGGACATGGTCAAAGGATAAAATGGAGAGACTATACCCATAATAATCATAGTCATACACCTAACAATAATATAAAACCCAGATTATCATACCAGAAGAAAAGGTAAAAATAATGTAGTAACAAATCTCACCCATGTCAAACATGAAAACAACCGAGGATCTTAATGTGAAAAGTCAAACACAAGTATAAAATGTGTGAGCAGAAAAGAGAAGAAACATAATGGAATCCTCTAGAGTCTACCCTAATACTACTACCATCTTCATATTCCACTACCTAACTATCTTCCATGGGCTTGTTTCCTTTACCAAGATCCTTAATCAGGAAGTCTACACACATATTGAGATTCCTATGTAGGGTGTGAGTAATATAACCAAGTAAGACTGTAATAATGAATCCTTAAGATGAGTGAGCATGTATAAAAAGTGTATGAAATGATAGATCTAAATTCAAAAGAAATAATTAACAATCATATTTTTATTTTTTATGTGATAAAAAAGATACCATGATATTTGTTCGTACCTACATCGGCTTCATACATGAAAGATAGTCACAAAGGATGCCAATTGTGACAAAGATCTAGCCACAAGGCTAGTGAAAATTTATCACAGAAGCCCAAGACATTGAGTCATATCGGGTCAAAAGGTCATCACATCCCAACTCCATCATGATTCATGCCTCAAGACTGTCAAAAATTGTCACCGGTAATATTCCAAGCCTCAACGTCTTCATATTCTATCTATCCCATGGGTCAGGTACATGGTTATTTCACCCTTACTATCTCTACCTTAGGTCTGGCCTCAAGATTTTCATGACCATACCCCATGTTTAGGTCCATCATCGTTATCATAGCATTTATTTTACACTCACCCTATAATGGATAACCATATAATGATATTCTACCTATTTTTAGTACCAAAATAAATGCATCAAATGTCATGGAAATTATATGTAATAGGGTAGATCATGAAAAAGAAAATATTTGGATGTTGTCATGAGAAATAGTATAAATATAAAAGTAATTTTGATAAGAATCAAACATGGTCTAACAAGATACACTAGAGTACCAATGGAATAAAGAATCATATATGGGTCTCATAGGCTACACACACATGATCTCTATCATGAATGGTCAAAAAATCTACAATAACAAAAGTATCACATCAGGGAAACAAGAGTATACAAGGGACCCAAATGGTAAGGTACTTCCTAAATTTATCATGTTGATGATGAACTCTAAACCTATCGAGAGGAAATACTCGATTCACACCCAAGGTCTAGCAAGATGGAGCCTGCTCACCAAGAATCCCAATCCCAACTAAAACTTATCAAGGTTATAGAACAAGATTAATGAATATTCAAAGTATAAAATATTTGATCAAAAACAACATATCTATCAGGATTAAACAATGATAATATAATTGGTATTAATTACTGGAGGTGATGCGATACTCTAGATCCACCATCATTTTACCCTCAATCCATGAATTCATTGTTATATGGAATCATAATCCATATAACTAGAAAATTCATGCCAAATCTATGATTCATCTTAATGTAATATGGGTAGATTTAGAAGAAACCTAATGAACAGAGGTTTGTGGATCACATACCTTAATTCATGACCATCAATACACTTGGATTCGTCAGAATTGAGCTTTCAAAGAGAGTAAATTATTGAGGGAAGGATGTGGAGTATATAGGTATGAGATGGATATATTTAGGACGAATAATGGGTCAAAATGGGAAATCAATTCCATTAAATAGGATTTTCTTATCTTAAACCACCCACATATAGTTTGGTCACAAGATTTGACAAATTGTGCACCAATCATGAAAGGATTTCTGTCCCTCTTGAGCACCTGTATGGTTTTTCTACACGGTCTTGTAAACTATGCTATGACTATTATATTAGTCATTAGAATTTGTTTCATGGGTTTTAAGGTGAGGTTGTAGGGTTTCATAAAATATAAACCTTAACTATGTGTCCTAATGGTGCTCCACCCCATGTGCCTCTACTACAATCCACACAACATCTTGGAGAATTTTCACAGTTTGGGAAAACCATGATTTAACCGTTCACCTTTAAAAGGCCTCTAAAAATGTCAAATAAAAACTAGAAAACCCCTAAACATTTCCAAAACAATTCATAGTTAAAAAAACACGAATAATGGATTTAATTAACTAATAAAACACATGAAAAATCTATGATTGTTACAATCTCCCATTATAAATATTTAGATTGTGTTTCTGACGCTTTTCGTCGGGGTGCGCGCGTCCTTCTGTGGAGGACGAGAACGCGCTGCATTGTGGCCCTACATTCCCTCTTTCCAAAGGCAGACGACATTCACTCCTGGTTTAGGGACGTTTGCTCCATGATCGAAATGGGATGATGGGATGTCAGTTCTTCCTTCCATGGATTCCTCCTCGGAACTCATCAGCTAGTCTGGGTCTCCCTCATAGATTTAATACGTTGTTCGTTAAACTCTTCCCAGTACCATGTTTCCAAGGATGCCAGTTAATTACACTGCTTCTGTCGGGACATTCCAAAGGGTCCGGTCAGGGTAGCAACCTTCGGTCGGGGGAGTAGTCACGTCGAGGCATCAGTAGCGTGTTTGGATGCTGGGGAACTGGAGTGTCTGTCTTTTGTCCCTTGTTGTAGGGATTCTCGAGGGTGTGGAATCCCGAGGCATCCCACATCGAGCGTGGGGAATTATATGCCATAGACATATATCTGAGGTTTTCCTCAGCTTCCTGTATTTAACAAAGGGTATGCCGCAGGTTTAACGTCCAACAGAGACAGTTACGCAAAAGGCATGCCATCCGAGGTTTTCCTCAGGCATCTCATGTTTATCACGAGGTGGGTCATAGTTTAACGTCCATCGGAGATGGTTCGGCCTGGTCAAAACACCAACGTTAGTGAATCAAATTGACAAATTTCCCTTGAAGGGATGCCGATATCGGGGACAACCCATGGCCGGCTTCCTGAATGCTGTGAAGAGGAGCGGAACGACATGATCTCGCTGGGATATGATGGTCCGGGTGATAATCAGGGTGGGTAATGGATGGATGAATAAAGTGGAGGGGGGAATGAAATGGGGCCATCACAAGGGCGACGATGAAGTTGGGCTTGAGCCTCGAAGAGGCCTCCTACATATCCTCGTGGCAGGGAATCAAAGTCCATGTAGTTCGGGATGATGCCGGTGGACCGACGTGAAGGTGGACCTTGGTCCGATGGGTGTCATCAGCGAACCGATGTGAAGGAGGTCGGAATGACCAGGTGATGGGATTGAACCTCGTGAGGCTTCCTACGTACCATGCCTTGACATGGATCAAAGACCATGTAGTTCAAAGGGTGTGTCGTCGAACCGAAACGAGCGAGGACCTTGGTCTAGATGGTGTGGGGCTTACACACTAGGATTCCCAGGTGTTGGTGACCTGACGTGAATGAGGAGGACCAGGGGGGTCCCAGTGGTGGTGGGCTTGGACCTCATGGAGGCTTCCTATGTACCATGCCTTAGCACGGATCAAAGACCACGTAGTTCAGGTTGGTCACAACGACTTGCCACTGGACCGGAATACAGTTTAACGTCATGCGGGATGAAGATGAACCCTGATGTGAATATGATCCCGGGGGTCCACTTGTGGTGGGCATCGGTGAACCGACGTGAGTGAGGGACCTTGGTCTGATGGGAGATGGGCTTGAACCTCAGGAAGGATTCCTACATACCATGCCTTGACATGGATCAAAGTCCTCGTAGTTCGAAAGGGGGATTTCGTCGGCGAACTGACGTGAAGGTGGACCTTGGTTTGATGGATGGTAGACTTGAACCTCAGGGGGCTTCCTACGTACCATTCCTTGACATGGATCAAAGACCTCGTAGTTCAAATGGGTGAGTCACAACGGCTTGCCGTCGGGCTGGGGTGCAGTTTAATGTCTTGCGGGACAAGGATGAATTCGACGTGAATGAATGATGGGTGGGCTTGAACCTCAGGGAGGCTTCCTACATACCATGTCTTGACATGGATCAAAGACCTCGTAGTTCGGAGGGTTTCATCGGTGAACCGACGTGAATGTAGACCCGGGGGTCCACTAGTGGTGGGCTTGAACCTCGTGAAGGCTTCCTACGTACCACTTCTTGACATGGATCAAAGTCCTCATAGTTCGGAATGGTCACAACGGCTTACCGCTAGACCAGAATTCAGTTTAACGTCATGCTGGACGAGGATGGGACCCGACGTGAAGAAATGATGGGTGGGAGATGGGCTTGAACCTCAGTAAGGATTCCTACGTACCATGCCTTGACATGGATCAAAGACCTCGTAGTTCAAATGGGTGTGCAGTTTAATGTCATGCGGGACAAGGGGACATAGTTTAACGTCATGTTGGATGAAGGCATTGTCATGACCAATGCTTACTATAATCCCACGCGAGTCATGCTCGGTGTGATAAACAAGAGGCAGCAAGGACCTGATGATCACATTGCGAAGGGTGTGTCCCTGGGAAGCAAGGAGGGGCTTACACGTTAGGCGGCCCATGGTGCTGGGACTTACTCCAGGATGGAGGCCTGAGGGTGAAAAAGTGCAGAAGGAGATGGATTTGGGACAGAAGAAAGGAGGAGCCTCATTCCCTATCACACCCACCACTGACATTGGGGACCGAAGATGAAAGGAGGAGCACCGTTCCCCATCACATCCTTGGCTAGCTTTGGTGCCGAGGAAGTGAGGAGGAACATGGGTGCTGCCTCCTGCAATAAAGGTTAGGGGATTACACTAAGGTGGTTTCCCTTCTCATGTGGACACACGCCACTTCGATAAGGAGGATATCATCCCTTGTGGGGGGGGGGGGGTGATCCCATTCCCGTGGAGACGAGTGGCGTAAATAATGTCCGAGCTTGGGGGGACCCTGTGTGTGGGTACAGGGTTAGGTCACAGTTTAACATCATGTGTTAAGGACGTGGTGCTTGGATGTTTAACGTCCTGCAGCTCGGATGAGGGGGGTTCACTCTACAGACCTAGGACTTACATGACCGGTACCCTTTGCTCCTTGGGAGAGGGAAGGTACCAGTAAGGCCGTGGTCAAGGGGGGTCATAGAGAGAACCATCGAGGGGTCCACGTTAGCCTGGCTATGTGATGAAGCGATAGCCGTTAGCATGCCTATGTGAAGAACCATTAGGTGAAGTAATGCTACGGATGTTGCCCATGGGACTTTGAAATCACATCGTGAAAACCTGGAGGGTCGTACGGGAAGAGGAATTTCCAAGCAGAGGATTGTGCTTCGCGAAGTGGAGTGCCTTGGCCTTAGCATGGGGTAGAGTTTTGGATGGGGGGTGCTTCGCAAAGTGGAATAGTATTCACGGAGCACTACCTCGCGAAGCAGAGGTGCCTCACGAAGCAAGGGGCCGCGAGGCAGTGTGCTTTGCGATGTGTAGCGATCCTGCCTTAGAATGGGGATCACTAGTCCAGGATGGGTGTTTCATGGAGCATAAACGCTCCGCGGCTGCCCGGGTTCCCTTGGGAATCCCCCTCCTTCGCGAATGCCCTTGAGCTTCACTAAGGACATCCCTCTCGGAAGAGGGGCTCAAAACGGGACAAAGCGAAGGCGTCACGTGAAGTTGAAGTACCTCGCGGAGCTCATGATTCCAGGGGTGAAGGGTGCTTCGCGATTCAAGAATTGAGAAGATGAAAGGTAGGATTGTCCATCCCCTGGGCTCAGGGGGAACCCAATATTTATAGGCAAGGGGAGCCGTGAAGTAGAACTCACGCGACGCGAAGGGGCGGCGGTTGCTTCGTGGCGGGCTCGCAAACGTCAGGCCGTTCGCGAAGAGGTACTTCCTATTGTGCTTTGTGGCGGTCTCGTGAACGTCAGACCATTCGCAGAGAGGTACCGCTTCTAGTGCTTTGTGGTGGGCTCATGAACGTCAGGATGTTCATGGAGAGGTACCGCCTCTGGTGCTTTGCGGGACCGCGATGCTCGGGGGGGCTTCGCGTCGATGCTTCGCGAGGCAGTGCGCGGGGCTTCTTTTTCGCTCCTTCCTTTCGTGCAATATTTTGGCGCCAAAAAATGCCCCCCTTAGTATTAGAGCCACGGAGGGATTAAGGGTCGAAGTCTGAGGGAAAATCTCCAAAATTACCATCGGTTCGTGATTCCACTTCGCAAAGGGGGCCCGCGGTGTTGACCGTAGCCACGGGTCCAGACATTCCGTGATGTTCCGCGCGGGCGGGGCGCGCCGCGAAGCTCCGGGGTCGCCGCCTATAAATAGGGGGCCAAAATCTTTTGTCTTCACGTGATTTTCTAGTCCTTTTGTGCTCTCGATTTCACGAATCTCCACGTACTCCGTGCCTGCTCTCTGCGAATCGAGCTTCGTAGAGAACCGCGGTTCTCCGACTCCGCAACTGCGCCAAGAAAAATCTTGTTTTCCGGTACAGGTCCGACTCCGCGGCTTGGTTTCTCAACCCATCTTCACGAGAGATCTTCGCGAGCCGGCTTCGCGACCAAGATTTACGATCCATTCTGAAAAATTCTTTTCTGAGTGTCAGAACCGAAATGGCCCATCGAGAAGCTGTGTTGGGTGTGATTGCCGACGCCGCCCGAAGGGATGAGATGGCCAACTGTCTGTGCCTTGGGGAGATGGTTTGAAGCCACTATGACCATTCTTTCTTGACATATCTACTATCTTAGGGTCATAATAACTATCCGTAGTGCAAGAAACTGCCCTTGTATGGCTTCAGGCTGAGGGATGATGTCTTCATCCCTGAGGCGAGTGGGGACAAACCAGCTTGCTGGTTTAGGAGCACGGCATGTCAGCGCCAATGGTTCAGGGCGGACGATGGTCATGTGCGGGAGGACTTCACACCTGTCACTACCGACTGTCTATACAACCATGTGAACAATATTGACGGGAAGCCACTGCAATCGGAGGCGTCCCCTCCTCTGTACCGTACCATGATGAAGGTGGCGTTGTAGGATTCGAAGAAGGGGTGGTCCGATGAGTGGGACCTACGCCAGGGCGGCAAATTTACTGATGACTGGGCCTGGGCCTACTGGGTAGGCGCCTCATGCGAGGAGTTTGGGGTCGAGCTGAGAAGAGTGGGTTTATATGAGGCAGCATGGGCCTCCCAATTCCACATTTACCAACTGAAACAACTGATGCCGGAATTGCTGAGCAGATGGTCGTCTAGGACCAATACTTTTCACCTACACTACGGGGAGGTGGGCATCAGCCTGTGGTATTTCCACCAAATTTCGGGGGTTCCGATCTTGGGGGCCATGTATGATGAGTTCCTCCCCATCATGAGTGTGTGGGAGGACACAGGGAAAATTCCGCAACTGGCATTGGCGCTGATGACACTCGTCCCTGGAGAGGACAAGGAGGCAGTGAGGGATGTCCACTTTAAGAAGTTGTTCAAGCGCTTCCTAAATTTCCCAGAAAATCGAGAGTTCCCTCCGAGGCCTTTAACTTGTCCTAGGGCGGCCCAACGGGGTAAGGAGAACTTGTACTGGTGGGTCTTGGAGGACAGCCAATGGAAGACGTGGGGTTTCAGTGTCAGTACTGAACAACATCCGATAGTCAGGATGGTGGCGTTCATTACGGCTCTCATCTACGGTTGGATCTTACCAGTGAGGGATACCAGCATGGGGGTGCGGCCTAGATCATTTATCATGCCATCCATGCTGGCCATGGGGCAGCGGGTCAATCTGGGAATTCCTATGCTCGCCAAGATGTATTGAATGCTGTGGCACATTAGCGAGGGCAAGAAGCCGCCGAGGATATGCGGGCCCTTCCAACTCCTGTATGGGTGGGTTGCAGTGAACATCAGGGGAATCTATGAATATCCAAACCCTATCTCACCACCGGGATCAAACTTCCACCCCTCCATCCTAAATGCGGTCGGGAGCTTCCCGTTCAAACTAACCATGTTGATGGTGCTGAACCGGGTGTGGAGGGTAGATGAGTTTAAATTCCACCCCTTCCCATTGCCGATGGGGATATTCACTGACGATGGGAAGGGAACAGAAGAGCACCGGGCTTACGTCCTGGCCTTTCGAGGAGGATTTTGGGTGGCACGAGTGGATCGTGAGCCTCTCTGCGAACTGTACACCCCACACCGGTTTTCGAGGCAGTTTCGGTGCCTCCAGCGGCTGACCTCGCAGGTTTACTGGGAGGTGCGTCACGAGGATCACCCGTGTGTGATGAGGCAGCTATGGCTCATGTTTACACGTGAAGATGGGAAGATGCGAATTTCATTTCCTCCATCCACCGCCACTTTCGGATTGGTGAGAGAGTATGCCATTAGCTGGGAGGCTGCTTACCTGGGGGAAATGTTGAAGCAGACAACTATTCGTGTCAGTGACAGTGGGACTCCTCTATCCCGAGGTCGAGGTCGGAGGGCAGCTAGGGCCTCTCACGGTGGCGGGGCTGCCGTGGTGGCGAGACCCACACCAACCGAGGGTCTGGCAGCAGCGGTGGATCAGGTGATTCCGGAAGAGCAGGGCCACCTGGAGGGGCGGCCACCGAGGGGATTTCGTAGGATATCCACTCAGGCTCTGAGGAAGCGGCTGCGTCACATCGACATGGTAGAGGATGCCATCTTCTTGGAGGCTTGGGACATTTGGGATGTCAACCGGAAATTCCTCAGTCTACCCGAGATGTGGGCGCACTTGAATCGCCTTGGGATGGAGTTACCGGGCATAGGCCCAGTCCGGGCTGGTTTCATGGCATCCCCGGCGGAGGTAGAGCAATACTTGGATGAGCTGGAAGATTATGTTCACTTCAGTGGTGTCCCTCACCCAATGACAAACCGGGTGAAGGTACTGCTGGATCGGACGGTCCCCCATAGTCATTAGCTGCCGATCTGAGGGAGCGCTTCCCCCTGCCGGAAGAATCAGAGGACTCCTCTCGGGAGGATGAGGCTAGATGAGGGAGCCCGTTGGAGGAGGGCGAGGTCAGAGATCAAGGCTCCGATTCCGACTATTTCGCGGAGGCTCTTGAGGTAGCATTCTGAACTTCTTTCCTTATGGTCTGTTCTTGGGCTGTTATGGACTTCTCACTGATGTTTGAGCCATGCAGGAGGAAATCGTACGTAGGCCTCGTTCTTCGCCCTCGGCGGGTGATGACGCAGGACCTTCGGAACCCGCGCCTATGGACGCGTCCAGTTCCGCGTCTGGTGGGACAAGAGCACCTGAGGTGGCTCCTCTAGAATCTTCAGACCTTCCAACAGTATACGGAGGGCCTCATCTCGGGATCTCGTCAGTATCGGCTCAAGAGAAGCACAAGGAGGTCAATATCTGTAAGTTTCCTCTACTGGTTTCCTTGTCATCATATGTAGACTATGCCAACTAACGTTTATGTCCCTCTCTGTCGTACAGTTCTCCTACTGGTGTGGGATTCTACGGCAAGGCTAGTCGGGATGTCTGGTGGAATCCCTCCTAGGGGCATGCCGGTGATGGTGGCGATAGTCCCTCCATCTCCCCGAGCTGCAACACACACCATCACTGGCGGGGCCACCAGCAGGGTTGTGCCCGAGGTCATTGAGGTAGAATCCGATGAAGAGGATCGACAGGCCAATCCTAGTCCTGTCGTGCCTGCTCCGACGCCAGATGTCGCACCAGATTCAATGCCAGACGCAGATCCTGCCGAGGACTTCCTGCTGGCGTATCCCACGTACGAGCCTGCCAATCGCGTAGACTGGGACGAAATGGCCTCCGATGAGGAAGACAACAGCATAGTCCGCCGCCGGTCATGGAATATGATCACACGCTTCATCAAGGACACCCCCACATGCTATGGGTGAATGAAATGGAAAGACTTCACTCGCGGATGCGTGGACTATGCACTGGGGGAGTGGATTCCCAACGTCCTCATGTGCTCGTCCGAGACCTCATGGACGAGCAGATTTGGGAGTATGATCACAGGCTCAACGTGGGCTGGCAGCGAAGGAAGGAGACCAACATCAAGAAGCTCCAGGAGGCTGAAAGCGAGGTCCAATAACTGCAGGCCCGGGTGGATGAGCACTCAAACGCTCTTAATGCACAATCTGAGCTGATCTCGCGGTTGAAGGCCCAGCTGGAAGAGGCAGAGGAGCATATGAGTCAGGCTTCTGAAAAGATGGCTGCCATTCAGGCTGGCATAGAAATGGCCAGAGCCAAGGCTGACGGACTACGCCCCGCCGCTGCTGAGGAGGAGCGGGAGTTGAGTCGGCGACAACAAGTCTTGGACTCCACAGGCCGAAGGGTGGCGGAGCTGCAACGTTCTTTTGACGGGGTCAACCCATCCATGGGGGGAGTCGACCCCCGGGTACTGTAACAAATTACAAACCTTGCAATGGTACTTTCGCACTTCAAATTTTTTTCTTGAATACCGTAGCATGCATGATTTCCACTGTTTTCATCAGTTCATTACATCCTTATAATATTGGAGGGATGTCCGACGACAATTCCTCAAGCTCACGTGGGTCAAGCCCGATGTGAGAAATAGGAGATAGTTTCCTCATCGTCCCTCCCAACATGGGAGTGGAAAACAAGCCTCGGGCATATGGGGTTTGGACAACTAGTCCAGATTTCCGGACGGTGGGAGAGGCCTGGCCAGAGAAAGAGGTCCTTAGAAAAATCGAATTACCGTTTCTTTAGCGTTCTCTTATGCACAAATGGTGCAATGCCAGGGGCACTGAAATCAGTCCAAACAGATGGAAATGGGAAGTGTGGATCACGATACCCAAGATTCATAACACTGTGGGGATGGCATGAAAATAAAGGGAAATCGTTAACCATGGCAGAGAAACGATATCCTTACTGCATTAGCTTGAAATTGGGAAAAAAATGAGGGTTGACCGTTGACCATGTTCGAAACATGGGACCATGTCACAAATGTTGGTGGTCAATTTTTTGGGACGTTGACCCAGGATAGTTGGTGGACCCTAGGTCGTCCATACTATTATGAGGTCCTTCCAAACATGACCAGTCTTCCGGGACGTTGGCCCAGGACGGTAGGTGAGCCGATGCGGCATGAGACCAGGCCGTTAGGGGGTCCCTTCAGACATGAAAGGGGGAGAGGGTCCGAATAAGGGGTATGCAAAGCGTGGAATACGGAGTGATGGTTTGTCCGAACAGAAACCAACACTCATGTAATTAAATTGCCGTGGCGAGAACACGCCAGATGGGCGCATTGGTTTGGTTATGGATCCTTCCTTCTTTGGGACAGGGCCTCTATAGCGAGGGGTCCGACCAAGGGGCCGGAATGGTTAAGGATATGATTAATGATTCCTATGGGCTGGACCCCAACCAAAACACCAGGGTGTCTCTACGTATCCCATGAGGTTGGGAATCAAGCCACACGTAGTTCTGGATGCACAGTGTGGTCATAGACCAACACTGGCTGGTGAAATCCTCTCAGGCAGAGGCTCTGGTGCATCCCATGATTAACATGGGGAATCCTGAACTTTTTCAGGGTAGAATCGAAATTTAGTGTCATGCGTTGATGACATATGAACTCCTGTAGTTTAACGTCATACGATAGGACGTGGAGTGAAATAGAAGAGCCCAGGGAGCATATAGTGTGGTAGTTATGAAACCGACATGAATGCGGACTTGGAGTCTGAATCACACCACGTACCCTCGGAGGAAACTCTCCAGGTCGAGGGACCAAGAGTGAGGATTAGGCTGAGCCCGAAGCAAAGCGGTTGGGAATTCCTACGTACCCCATGAGGATGGGAATCAAGCCATACGTAGTTCTGTAAGATCAATTTAACATCATGCGGGAAGATTGGGAAGCCTGACCGTGTTGGTACACATCCTGCCAAAACTACTAAGCCCACGTGAGTCATGCTCGGTGTGGGAATCAAGAAGTAGCGGTGGGACTTTCCCAACACAGGAGGGGGAAGGTTAGGGCGAAGGGATTCTCAGTAAATACCGGCCCAAAAACACTAACACGACCATGTAGCGCACCCAGACACATGAAGAGATAGAGCCTAATATACTGGAATTCCACTTGAACATGAGGAAGTGGAAATGTGTTAATCATGTCACTCGAGATTTGGATCACAATGATGGCGGCGTGATGATAGAGGATAACTGTCAATCGTGGTGGAAACGCAGCATCCATATCGTGTTATCCTAGAATGGGGATAGAAAAATGAGCGTAGACCGTTGACCATGTTCGAAACATGGGACCATATCACAAATGTTGTCAGAGATCCGTAGGGATGTTGGCCCAAAACGATTGGAGGTCCCTTAGGTTCAGCATTCATGGAGAGCCCTTAGGCCTAGTATCCACGTTGTCTGAGGGTCCTTTTAGATGTGGAAGAGGATGAGGATCCAAATAGAGGGCTCACGAATCTTGTTCATGGGACTAGGGGAATGTCCCTATGAAAATCCCACACTTCGGGCTCTTTGTCAAAACACATCTGAACACGACAACTAAGATTATTAGATAGAGGGAGCAGAGTCCTTTCCCATAGGGAGATCTTAGTTTAGGGTTGTAGAATTCGGACCATGGATGGGAGGAAACATAAGAGGCACACGGTGGAGTAACTCAAACACCTGGTTTGAATGGGAATAGGGGGTGTGTACGGTGCGGTAAACAACCCTACGTGAATGAGGATATAATCTCGCATCACACTGCATTCCCCCCTTGGGAGAGGTTTTAGGTCAAGGGACCGAAAGAGAAAGTTAGGCTAGGCCCGTGGGGAAGTGCCCGGGCATTCCTACGTATCTCATAAGGATGAGAATCAAGCCTCACATAGTTCTTGAAAGTTTCTTAGTTTAAGGTCTTAGAGCTTGGACCATGAATGGGTAAGGGGAGAAAGGGAAACATGGCAAGGCGGTTACAAAACCCTACATGAATGAGGATCTAAGCCCTACTTACCATGTGTTCTCTGGGGAAATACTCGAGTCGAGGGACCGAAAACGAAGGTTAGGCTGGGCCCACAGGGAAGTTCCCGAGTGCTCTTATGTATCTCATGAAGATGATAATCAAGCCATACGTAGTTCTGAAGGGTGGCATGGTAAGGTACCAGTGCCAGGGAAAAAGGGGATTGCGGGCGTGACCCTCGCACTAAAAGAAGCGGAATTTGATAAATCTTGTTTGTCCTTTAAGGTGAGTGGTTTTTTTTGTTAAGGGACAAGCCTAGGGTAGAAATCCCTGGTGTCGCCACAATAATCAAGCCGTGATAGGCATTGACAAATGGCATGGCACGTGACCAATACCCAACGTGATGTCCTATACAACGAGGTCATCACAATGCAGTGCCATTTTTCGTCGTGCGGACAAGACGATAATGTCACAGTTTTAGGGTCGTATGATAGGACCAAGCATGCATTTTAACTTCATGAATCTTAGAAGTAGCAGAGACAATTCTAGGCGGGGAATGTGTATGGTGTCGTGCGACATAACAGATGTGGATGAGGACATGGAGTCCAAATCACACCACACAGTCCCGTAGTCAGGGTCCCAAAGGAAGGACGATGAACTTAAGCTGGGCCCAAAGATAGGAGGTCCTGGCGTTCCTATATACCCCATGAGGATGGGAATCAAGCCAGACATAGTTCTTGGGAGATCTTAGTTTATGGTCTTCAGAGCTCGGACCAAGGCAGCCCCGAAGGACGTCGTATTGCAGCTTTGTCCCCCTGATATGCAAAGGTTCACTGAGGGGTAGCACTAAGAGTGTCAAGATTCCACCTGGACACGATGGGGTGGAACATAATGTGAATCATGTATCCAACATTCAAGGCTAGGAAGGGATAGCGTGACGACAAAGGATTACTGCTGACCATGTTCGTAACACAACATCCTGTTGCATTAGCCTGAAATGGGGACAGACAAATGAGCATCGACTGCTGACCATGTTCGTAACACGAGATTTGTATCAATTTGTTGTCTGAAAACCCTCGGGGGCGTTGGCCCGTAACGGTAGGAGAGCCCTTGGGCATAGTATCCAGGCCGTTCTTGGGGGTCCCTTTGGTTATGAAAGGTAATGAAAGCCCGAATGAAGGGAAACACAAAGCTTGAAAAGTGGAGGGAACTTGACCAAGTTGAATCTAACACTCTTGGTCCTAGACCAGAGTACTCTTAACACATAGGCGAACCACTAAAAGGGGTCGAGGGACTCAACTTGAGGGTGGCCAAGAGATGGTGGATTCTTGGGAAAAGGGGGAATAATGCCAAAAACCCTGTATCATACCTTTATATCCCCCCCCTAGATAGGGACAAGCCAAGGGGCCTAGGTGACCGGGAGATCGGGAGATCTCTAAGAGGTGGGGATGGACCCAAATTCTATGCATTTATGTGGTCCTACATATCCCATTAGGATGGGAATCAAGCCACACATAGTTCCGAAAAGAGTTCCTTTTAATGTCATGCGGGACAAGGAATAGGAGGGCTAACTCTTAGAATGGGGTGCGTGTGGTGAATCTATTGCAAACCTGACGTGAATGAGGACATAATCCCGCACTACGCCACACAGTCCCGTAGTCGGGGTCCTGAAAGCAGGACCATAGAGGTGAATTACCTGAACTCAAGCTGGACCCAAAGACAGGGGGTCTGGGCATTCATACGTATCCCATTAGGATGGGACTCAAGCTGAAAGTAGTTCTGAGAGAATCTTAGTTTATGGTCATAGAGCTCGGACCATGAATGGATGGCACCTTTCCAGGTAAGCGCAGCCCTTGAACCGATCCCTAAGCCCACATGAGCTAAACTCGGTGTGGGAAACAAGGGGGGAAGATCCTCATCGAAATACATGAAACATCCAACTAGGGGGAGTCGGTGAAGAGCCCCGAAAGACTCCTTTGACACGGCTTTGTTCCCCTTTCGCATAGACGTGCACGAAGGAATAGTACCAAGTGTTTCGAAACTCCACCTGGACATGATGGGAATGGAGAAGGATGTGAATCATGTGACCGACATTTTGGGCCTAACAAGGTTAGCGTGGAGAGGGAGGATAAACGTTAACCGTGGCGGAAACGCAGTCCCCATATCGCATTAGCCTGAATTGGGAACAAAAAATGAGAATTGACCACTGACTGTATTCGCAATGCGGGATTTTCTATCGATTTGTTGTCCAAAACCCTCGGGGGCGTTGGCCTGTAACGATAGGAGAGCCCTTGGGCGTAGTTTCCAGGCCGCTCTTGGGGGTCCCTCCAGGTGTGAAGGATGATGGAATCCCAGTCAAAGAGTGCGTGAAGCATAGCTGTATCCATCCACAAAAGAGGCGAACATCTCCAAGGGGAACGTGCAGCCGGGTTGAGGCTTGCTTGACGTGAGTTGGGGAAGAAGTGTGCACCCTGCCGTATGTCTTGACCCGAAGGGAAGATTTTGGCTTTTAGGCTGGGCCAATGGACGAAATGTCTGGGCATTCCTACGTATCCCATTAGGATGGGAATCAATCCATATGTAGTTCTTGAAGTCCATGCGATTTAATGTCATTCGGTGAGGATGTGGGAGGATAGAAGAACAGGAGTGGGCACATGGTGCAACCCTTACAATCCTTGTATGAGCGGGGTTGTATGAGTAGGGCTAAGAAATCCTACTCCTCACTATGCAAGGATCATCCAAGAGAACTATTCCCAGGGGGGATAGCATGAGAGAATAGCTTGGGGATAGGCCCAAGACGAGGCGTCCGAGCGTTCCTACGTATCCCATTAAGATGGGAATCAAGCCACGCATAGTTCTTGAAGCGCAGTTCAACGTTGTTCTGGACAGGAAATGTGTCTCAACTGGGTATATGTACGGTACGACGGGTAACCCGACGTGAATGAGGATGTAATCCCACACCACACCGTACAATCCCATAGGAGAGTCCGAGTCGACAAAGGCCAAGGGGCCTGAAGCTGTGCATTGGTCATGGAGGCCTGACTGGCTTGCAGTTTAACGTCTTGCAGTAAGGACGGGGCCAGGGGGCCCGAGGAGGCCAAGGGGCCTGAGGATGGGCCTCGGTCAGGAAGGCCTAGCTGGCTTGCAGTTTAACGTCTTATAGTAAGGACGGGGGGAGATCTTAGTTTAAGGTCATAGAGATCGGACCATTTAGCAGTTTATCATCCTGTAGGACGGCGGTGCAGTTTAAGGTCGTGCTGGACTATACAGTTTAGGGTCGTGTTGGACCATACAGTTTAAGGTCATGCTGGACCATAGTGGATCAGGCGAAGTATTTCTTGAGGAACCTATCATTAGTGGGAGGAGTTACACACTCACCATCCGTGGTCACCATGGACTACACCCCATTGGGGTAAACCTTATAGATGATATAAGGCCCTTCCCACTTGGGTTCTAGCTTGGGCGGTTTCCTACCAGGGATCATTGGAACTCGAAGGGCCAGCACTAGGTCGCCCTGTAGAAAATAACGGAGGTGAACCTTCTTGTTGAAGGCTCTTTCTATCTTATTCTGATGTCTTTCCAGATTGTGCAGGGCACGAAGCCGGTTCTCATCCAGTGCTTCTAATTCAGCCAGACGGATTTCAGCCACCTCATCTGGTGCCTGCTAGTCATAGACTGCAGTGCGTAACGATGGCATCTAGATCTCAATGGGTAGGACAACCTCAGCCCCATACACCAGGGAATATGGGGTCACCTGGGTAGAGTTTCAAGTCGTCGTCCGATAAGCCCAGAGGGCATTGGGAAGCTTGTCCGGACAACTTTTCTTGTTCTGACCAACCATCTTCTGCAAAATGTTAGAGAGGGTTTTGTTGAACATCTCGATCTGTCTGTTTGCCTGCGCGTGATAGTGGGAGGTGTGGTTCGAACGAATGTCGTACTTAGCGTACAATTTCTTCAGATCATCCGCTCGGAAGTTGGTGCCGTTATCGGTGAGGACGACATGAGGGACCCCAAACCGGTGGATAATATTGGAGCTCACAAAGTCGACGATGGAACGAGCCTTGACCTCTTTGAGTGGAACTACCTCTGCCGACTTGGAAAAGAAATCTATAGTAGTCAGGATGAACCTACACTGGAGAGCTATTACCGGTGGATATGGTCCCACTACATCAAGTCCCCATACCGCAAATGGCCAAGAGTACTTGGTGGGGTGGAGAGGCCCTGACGGCTGATGTAGGAAGTTGGCGTAAACTTGTCACGCGTGGCATCTCTTGGCATAACCGATACAATATTGGATCATAGAGGGCCATAAGTACCCCAACCTCCGGATTTGATGGGACAGCTTCGGCCCGACTTGATGGGAACCACATGAACCAGCGTGGACCTCCTGCATAACTTGAGGAATCTATACTCCTTGAATTAAACAGAGGAGAACACCATCGAAGATCCGCTTATAGAGGATCTGCTCAAGACTTGGACCACTCTGGAGGGTAAATTACAGCGCGCGGTATCAGATTCGCTCATGCTCGGCCTGGTCGTCTGGGAGGCAACCATTTTGGAGATACTCGACAAAAGATGCCCTCCAGTCGGGAGTGACTTCAACCACTGTGTTCGATGAACCCGGGACCCCTGACGTAGAGGTCCCGGTGGTGATATGACTTACCCGAAGGCCATCATTGTCCTCTTGGGTGACGGGGGAAATGACTCTATGGTGTGCCACAAGTATGATCAAATCATTTTTCTCGGGTTCTGTGAGTGACGCAGCTAAGCCAGCCAAAGCGTCAGCTCGACCGTTCTGTGACCGAGGGACATGGGTGACCTCTGGCCGAGAGGGGAACTGGGCCTTTAGGCGGAGGGTGCACTCCAGCAATGGAACAAGCTCCAGCTTCCTAACGATATAATCTCCATTGACCTGCTTGATTACCAGCTCAGAATCTCCTTTCACATGTAGATGGGGCACGTCGATCTCAAGGGCCAACTCGAGGCCGGTGATGAGAGCTTGGTACTCTGCCTCGTTGTTGGTACAACCTTCTGACAATAGGAACGAGTATGGTAGGACGACTTGCGTAGGGGTAATGAAGACGATTCCCAGGACCACTCTATTGAGATTAGGATAATTGAGCCTCCTACCGGTGGGACTCCGGGAGGCACCGTCGAAGTTCATTTTCCAACATGGGATGGCATGATCGACTGAGAGGATCGCCTCATTAGAAAAATCCAGGTCCAAGGACTGATCTGCGGAGGTTGGGTGGGTGGCTAAAAAGTATACCAACGCCTATCCCTTAATGGCCTTCTGAGGTACGAACCTGATATCAAACTACTGGAGAATCACTGCCCACCGTGCTAGTCAACCAATAAACATGGGGCGGATTAGGATATACTTCAGTGGGTCTACCCGAGAGACCAATTGTACCTCATAGTGATGCAGTTAATGCCACAACTTCTGTACTGCAAAGACGAGCACAAGGCAGCTCTTTTCGATAGGGGAGTATCTGATCTCTGTATCAAGAAGCATGCAACTGAGATAGTAGAGACTGTTCTCAGTACCCTCATTATTCTTCTGGGTGAGAAGTGCGCCGAGGGATCATTCTAGGGTGGTCACATAAAGGACCAACAGCTTTCCGGAAATAGGTGGCATCAAAACCGGAGGTTGTAGCAGATACTGCTTGATTTCCTCAAAGGCGGTCCGACACTCTTCATCCCAATCGTAAGCAGCGCCTTTCTTCATGAGCCAGGAAAAGGGCTTACACTTTCCAGCCAGATTCACGATGAATCAGCGTATACAGGATAAGTGGCCTTGGAGACCTCGAAGTTCCCAAATATTGCTCGGGGGAGGCATTTGGATGATGGACTTGATCTTCTCTAGGTCGATTTCAATGACTCGGTATCTAACAACAAAGCCAAGAAATTTCCCAGAGGTGACCCCGAAGGCACACTTCAACGGGTTCATATTTTGGTGACGGGAGCGGAGGAAACTGAACACTTTCTCAAGGTCTTTGAGATGGTCCTGGCGCTGGCGCGATTTGACCACTAGTTCATCTACGTAGCACATCACCAGCATCCCGAGAATTGGCTTGAATATGCGATGCATGGCCCTATGATAAGTGGAACCTACATTTTTCAAGATGAAGGGAATAACCTAGTAGTAAAAGGTACCTTGGGGAGCCCTAAAGGCAGTGGACTCCTCATCCTCTGGGGACATTCGGATCTGGTTGTACCCGAAATACCCATCCATGAAAGAGAGAGCTTGGAACCCGGCCGTGGTGTCAATCAACAACTCGGTCACTGGGAGGGGGAAGTCATCCTTTGGGGAGTGGCAATTAAGGTCGAAAAAGTCGATACAGACTCTGATCTTCCCATTCTTCTTCCTGACTGGAACAATGTTAGCAAGCCACTTGGGGTACTGTAATTCCTTAACGAAGTTGTCTTTGATGAGCTTGTCAACTTCAGCCTCAACCATAACACCATGAGAAGGGTGCATCTTCCTGGGAGGCTACTTGAACCCACAATGGTTTGCCGGGAGGCCCAAATGGTGAACGACTACTTGAGGATCTAGTCCTGGCATCTCACCGAAACTCCAAGAAAACACGTCATAGTGTTGTTTGAGAAAGCCTATATACTGCTGCTGCTCCTCGAGGGACATGGCTGCACTAATCAATGTGAGTCTCAGATCTGCCTCGCTACCAAGGTTCACTTGTACCAGTTCATCAACCGTGGTAGAGACGCCTTCCTCAAAAGCGGGGGGAGCATCCTCCAGGTTTTCCTCTCCACCCGTGGGGGGATTTCTCGCAACGGGAGGTACTTCTGGGATATCAAATCCTGAGGGGAAGCTGGTGCCATCTTGGGCAGCAGTGGTCATCATATCAGGAGGCTCTCTCTCCATTGAGACCATAGCAATGAAGGTAGTCGACCCTATCCCATCTAGCCTTCGGCCTAAGTGGACATGTTTGATGATATCAAAGCAGTGGTGATGCGTCAGCCTGAGTCGGTTGATTCCAGCCCGACGGAAGAGACACGTATGACGTACTTCCATTGTCATAAGCTTGACATCCCGGTACCGCACATGGGTAGGAGGCTCCGGGATCACCTGATCCTGGTTGGTGTAGGAGTACAATGTGATTTTCCGTCGTCGCTTGGACATGGGAACATGCCTTCTTTTCATACTTGAAATAACAAAATATTGCCCCATGTCAGGGGTCGTGGCCTCCAATCGGTGGATCGGGAGGATGTAGGCATCATCCATGCTTGCCCAAGGATCACTTGTGACCGGGGATGGTTCATCCTCACTTACTAGGATTTTCTTATGCTTACTCTTGTAATAATCAGCATCCAGATAGCGGGCCTCACAAGAGGCGAAAGGAGACGCATCTCCTTGGAGAATTCCTACTCGACCATTGAGGGAGTATTTGAGGCCCTGGTGATACGACGAAGGGACTGCTGCGTGCAGATGGAGCCATGGCCTCCCCATCAACGCGTTGTAGGCGGTGTCCTGAGAGACGACCATGAACTCGGTGTTGGCAATTAAGCCACAGAACTGAGTCTTCAGGAGGATCTTACCGACTGGATTTTTCTCGGTCCTGTCGTATCCCTGGATTCTGAGGTCAGAGGGAGTTAAATCATCTTCGGACAGACCCAACTTTTGCAGTGTCCGAGTTGGAATTAGGTTGATTCCGGAACCCGTGTCAATGAGGCAGCTGCGGACTTCAACACCATTTAAGTGGCCAGTGATGTACAACGGGTGAATATGCCCCTGTATAGGATGGTCCTCATCTTCACCGGAGAACGAGATAACCGCCTGACATTCGGCGTTCTCGATTGCCTCAGCATGGAAGGCTTCTGCGGCCGCCACCTCCGTCTCAAACTGGAGGGGGCTCCTTAGGGCTTCGACAAGCGCCTCGTGTATTTCAGACGATAGGAGAAGGGAATAAAGGATAGAAAACCTTGCTGGAATTCCGAACAGGTTCTTCAGGACATCAAAATTTTGTGTCAAATGAGAGCCTCTGCTTACAGGAGGTCGTTCTGCAGTTGGAGGCATAGCGGGTCCTGCCGGTTGAATCAGCGGTTGGCTAGTGCTGGGTACATCCCTCTGCCTACTAGTTAAAGCCTGGAGAGTGGTCACTGAATTAGGATCGGACAGCGGAGACCGGCCCTTAGCCGGGCAAGACTGACTGTGATACGGACGAGGCAACTCTGCCTGATCTAATAGCACAAACGACGGTGGAGGTAGAACTGAGGGCGTCAGATGGGACTGTGCATGCTTAGCTCTGTGCTCAGCCTGCTGTCTGGTTTCAGTTGCGTGCACAGCCTGACTGAAAGTGCCCGCTGATGCGCCATGACGACCAGCTTGGTCTTGGTTCCGCTGACATTGATGTCGGCTGGAAACATTAGGGGGGTTCGCCTGACATTCTCCCTCGTTGGGGGTCATATAGGGATTTACCAGTTCCACAGTGTTAACCGAAGCGTACCCCTGGATGTCACTCGACGAGTCATCCACTACCGGGCAGCATCTGGGAGGAATCCCCATTTTAGGGGGCATAAAGTCACCAAGAGTATGGGATGGCGACGACACTGGAGGAGCATGTTGTTTCTTCTTGCGTCGTCGCTGCCTGCCCTTTTGGGAAGAGGTCGACTGTGAAGGCGATGCAGAGGTACTGGCCACTTCCTCTAAAAGTTCTAGCTACTTCAGGCGTTCCCAGATGATTCCATGGGCGTGGGAGATGATTTTTCAAGTGGTCCAGTCATCATATTTCTGGGACCCACGGCTGGTAACCTGCTGCCACTCTCCTTCGTTGTCGCTACCAATCTCTGACCCTGCAAAGACACCTACTACTTGTGTTGGTGTCGGGCCCAACCTGACTATGTTGTTGTTGACCTGGTCTTGAATCCAGTCTTTAAACATATATCATTGCTTGAGGGTGTGCCCCAAAATCTGATGATAGGGATAGTAGTTGGGGTGATCTGTGAGATTCACCTCTGCCAGCCTTCTGCACTCGAGTAGGCGCACAATCCCTTGCTCTAGAGCACTTCAGAAGTAGCTAGGGACCTGATTTTTGTTGAAAGAATAAGTCGGGTGCCTTCTTTCCGGATAGGGGGCCCTGGGGGCCTGACTCTGACGAGGGGCCGGAGGGGCCTGTCGAGGAGGCGGTGCCTGATCGTCTCGCCTAGGTGGGGGTGGCGCATTGCGTGGGGGAAGTTGTCGATTCTGAGGCGGTCGCTGCTGGGCAAGAGCCTGTGCTTGAGGTGGAGGACCTCTGCGGGGTTGCCGGGCTGGTGCTGCTGGAAGTAATTCCAGCTATCCGGGGGCTTCTATTTGGGCCACCGTGGCGGGTTCGGCTCTAGCAGTCCTCCTGGATGGGATCATAGGGGAAACAAACGTGCCTCACTAGCCTGTTGTAGAGCCTCTTCGAGGCACTGAGCCTTATCTAATAATTCCTGGAACCCTCTAGGGTAGTTCTGGGTAATCAGGGAAGGTACCAGCTCTGTTTTAATGTTCCCTACCCACATTGTCAGTAATTTATCCTGAGTCAGTGGCATATTGATGGAGTATGTAAGTCCCTTCCACCGAGCGATGAAATCTGTGACTCGCTCATTAGGCCTTTTCTTGCACTTAATGAGGTCTACAATGCTGGTCTTCCATGTGGTTGAGCTTAACTGGTATAGGAACTGCCGGTGGAGATCCTCCCAACCGGTCACCGATCCGATATGGAGCTGGCTGTACCAGAAGAATGAGGGACCTTCCAATGTCTGCACGAAACATCAGAGCTTGGTGGCTTCTTGCTGGGCCGGAGTCCCCAGCATGGGGCCACACCTAGAAGAAAAGTGGGCCAAATGCTGCGGCGGGTCCCCTGTCCCGTTGAACGGCGAGAAAGTGGGATTACCAAAACCCGGGGGTGCGGGCATATCATCCACCCACGCGGGATATGGCTTGACATCCGGTGGGACCGCCACCTGCCGCATTTCCAACGCTTCGAGGTGGGTGATTAGTGCCACCATAAGATCATCCGGGTGGGGGTCCTTGTCTTGACGTGGATCCCTAATCACAAGTGCGTTGCTGGGTTCTTCGACACGATAGATGGCTTCGGCGGCTCGTGGAGCGACTAGCGGAACAACTTGTGGGGCGACTGGGGGAACCCGGAATAGATTTTGCAAATTTCCCCGTCGTTCAGGAGGGTTTGGCGAGACGTATTGCACCCTATTTCAGTAAGTTCTGGCTTCTTCCCGGTCCGCGGAAGTAGCCTGATCGGGGTTGCCCGGAGGCGCCTCACCGGGGGGAAATTGTTCCTGCCCCTGCTGCCCCGGCTTGGGATTACCATAGTCGGGTCGCCACTCTGTAGCGTGCTCGACCAAGTGTTCGTCAACCATCCTCTTCTTCTCAGCAAGCTGCTGGCATAACATGGCCTTCTCAGGATCTTCGTCCGTCTTCTGTACAGAGGCAGACGGGTCGGAGTGCTTGATAGTTCTGACGTGCTCCTTACCCTTACCGGCATTTCGACTGAGTACCAGTGACTCGGTGGGTATAGGGAGGCCTAAAAGGTTCCTCTACTGATGGGTAACCCTCCTTGATGGGTCTAGAAGTGGGAGTACTCCCTCATAGGGTAAGTCCCCATCGAGAAATTCAAGCTCATCTTCCTTTTCCACTACGACAGCCATGTGGACCGCGACCCCTCTCGAGGGCATTTCCTCAATGTCACATAACGAATCGGGCTTCCGTCAGATAGGGCTGAAGAGGAGAGCGGCCTAGTGTCCCCAGCCACGTACTTGCACATGGGGGGTGGCTTCCCTGATGACTCTGCGGAGTACTTTGTAACTCTGAACGCATTTCCGTTGAAGGGTGCTCTGGCGGCCTGGTGAATCAGGACACTGGGCCATAGGGAGTGCGGCCAAATCAATCAGGTGGCATTGCTCGCCGAATTATTCAAAGTTCCCTCGACTTTTGGGGTACATCACCTGCTCATAACGAAGGCAGAAGTGTGTCACCCATAGGGTTCGGAAAAAGAACCCTACTTCTTCTGGGGTAAGGGACTTTGGTGCGCGAAAGTTCGGCACCGCCATCGGCCAGAACTTCTCCGGGAAGTGATCTGCTGCGAGAATTATCCAGAATCTCCTAGGTTAGGACTTGGGGTCTGGCCCTGTATTTCCCCACTCATCAACCGGAGGCGACTGAGGGACCGTTAGCAGTACCGAGGTGGACCGTTGGGACAGTAAACTTGGCGGTGGAGAATACGACGAATGGGCTGACTGGCTGCCTAATTCCAGGCCATCCACTGAAGAGTGAGGTGACCTGACCACGATATCACGATACGATGGGCTGATATCCACAACTTCAGGTGCAAGAGTCACGGTCACCGGAGATGGGTTGCGCAATTGCTTTGCCTTCGTTGGTCCCCAAAACAGCTCCCTGTGATCTCTGGTAGAAGTAGAGGGCACTTTTGGTGATGGCGGTGGCGATTGAACAGTCGTGACCTGCAGAATTTCCACGATTTCTTCCTCCTGGATGTACCTGCGGAGGGAGGCGGGAATCCGGTGGACCTCGCATTCCGGGAGAATGAGGCTGACGCGTCTGGTTCTTGCCCCAGTCCTTGATGCAGAGGAGCGGGGAGAGGGTTCCATCACTGAGTTGCATTCTACTTCAGAATCCGAGAAACAGGAAGGTCTGGTCTCCACCCGGGCCTTCCCAGGACTCTTCTTGTGGCGGTGACGACCCACTCTTCTAACCCGGGGTGGCTCTTCGGGAGAAGGTTGACTCCCAATATGTAGTGTTGGGGCGGCGCTGGCGCCGTGGTGGAGAGGGTCCCTGCTCGAGGTGGCCGGGGTGCGAGGGGCACCAGGGAAAATGTCAAAAAGCACATGGGGAGGACCTCCATGGACTGTGTGGGCGGAGCGAGGCTGAACCTCACTCCTCAAGTTGCCAGGGAGAGGAGGACCTTTTCCAGTTGCAGAGAGGACATAGGGAGGACCCCCAAATTGAAGAAGGATCAGATGGACAACACCTTCATATCGGTGGTCGGGGGCAAGATGAGGGACTCTGTACCCTGTATAATGGGCGTGGGAGAGGTTTCCGCGCCGAGCATCACTGCCTTGGGGCAGGTCTTCTCTCAGGATGGGGGTAGCACGAGGCATACCTCTGTGACGAGCTTCGGAGCGGGGAAATCCCACGCTCTTTGGAACGGTAATACGGATATGACCTTCGTATGGAGTGACGTTACCGCGGATTGGTTCGCGTTAATCATCGCTCAGGCCTGCGACCCCGAGGGTCAACCCAGCCTGCCCGTGGGGAGGCTGAGGCCTCGATCCCGGTCGGGTGAAGGGGTGCCCCTGCTCAGTGTATGCAGGAACTCCATGGTGCACGTCGGCGGTGGCTTGGGCCACAATAGCTGTTGATGTCGACGCACCTTGACGAACATCCTCAGCTTGGGCCTGGCGCTGACGTCGGGTCAGACGGGGTGGTGCAGGTGGTGCAGGGGCGTAGCCTACCTGCTCTTCTGGAGAAGCCAGTCGGAAAAGATGATGCATCTGGGTGGGAACCCTTGCTTGGAGACCCTAACATAGGACTCTGAGTGGGCCGAGACAAACATTACCCATCTCATCAGCATAAGGAGAGGAGTCGTCGAGGCGTTCTGGGGACAGGCTCCCGAAACGATTGAACGTTGGAGTGGGGAGCAGGGGCTCCCTACGCGGCCTGTTAGGGTGGCGTTGACGGCGGGGCCTGGATGCCTCTAGGTCTAGGTGGGCCATATCCTGAGTTGGGATGACCCCTTCCTCCTCGTACCTGTGTACAAGGTTGTTGATCACCCTTCGCTGGATGATCTCTAACGGGGAGAGGGGACGTGGGTGCCCCATATTCACGGATGTAGAGGCCGTCGTGGCAAAAGTGGAGCCATGTGGGGTGGTTGTGCCGGTATTTCCCATGCCCCTGCGTAAGTGAGTGGGCGGTGATCGCGTCTCCATAACAGAAACATGGTTCCTGGGAAACGGAGATATCAACTCATCAGCACTGCGAGGAAAAGGGTTGACAACCAATGCCCCAACGTCGTTCCATTCTCCATGTCTGTAGGAAGGATCCACGCCAACACATTGAATAACGGAATGCCCCACGTTCTACAGCCCCAACTTCTGGTGAGTTTCAGGCCAGGCCCGCCATTTTCTTGGCAGGACCCGGCGCCGGATATCTGGATCCGGTGACACGTCAATATACTGGTGTCTCGAACGCTACTAATCTCCATATTGAGGAGAAGAAATTCACGTCAGGTTCACCATTTCTATTTCCGATGCTTTTCGCCGGGGTGCGCACATCCATTTGTGGAGGACGAGGATGCGCTACATTGTGGCCCTGCATTCCCGCTTTCCAAAGGCAGGCGGCATTCACTCCTTGTTCAGGGACGTTTGCTCCTTGATCAAAACGGGATGATGGGATGTTAGTTCTTCCTTCCGTGGATTCCTCCTCGGAACTCATCTCCTAGTCCGGGTCTCCCTCATAGATTTAATATGTTGTTCGTGAAACTCTTCCCAGTACCATGTTTCCATGGACGCCGGTTAATTAACTGCTTCTGTCGGGACATTCCAAAGGGTCCGGTCAGGGCAGCAACCTTCGGTCGAGGGAGTAGTCACGTCGAGGCATCAGTAGTGTGTCTGGATGCTAGGGAACTAGCGTGTCTGTCATTTGTCCCTTGTTGTAGGGCTTCTCGAGGGCGTGGAAGCTCGAGGCATCCCACATTGATCACGGGGAATTATATGCCATATACATATATCTGAGGTTTTCCTCAGCTTCCTGTATTTAACACAGGGTATGCCACAGGTTTAACGTCTAGCGGAGACGGTTACGCCAAAGGCGTGCCATCCGAGATTTTCCTCAGGAATATAATGTTTATCACAAGGTGGGTCGCAGTTTAACGTCCAACGGAGATGGTTTGGCCTGGTCAAAACACTAGATGTAGTGAATAAAATTGATGAATTTTCCTTGAAGGGATGCCGATATCGGGGCCAACCCATGGGCGACTTCCTGAATGTTGTGAAGAGGATCATAATGACATGATCTCACCGAGATATGACGGTCCGAGTGAGAATCAGGGAGGATAATGGATGGATGAATGAAGTGGATGGGGGAATGAAGTGGGACCATCACAAGGGCGACAGTGAATTTGGGCTTGATCCTCGAAGAGGCCTCCTACGTATCCCCGTGGCAGGGAATCAAAGTCCACGTAGTTTGGGATGATTCCGGTGGACCGACGTGAAGGTGGAACTTGGTCCGATGGGTGTCGTCAGTGAACCAACGTGAAGGAGGTCGGAATGACCGTGTGATGGGCTTGAACCTCATGAGGCTTCCTACGTACCATGCCTTGACATGGATCAAAGACCACATAGTTCAAATGGTGTGTCATTGAACTGACACAAGCGAGGACCTTGGTCCATATGGTGTGGGGCTTACACACTAGGTTGCCCAGGTGCTGGTGACCTGACGTGAATGAGGAAGACCAGGGGGTCCTAGTGGTGGTGGTCTTGGACCTCATGGAGGCTTCCTACGTACCATGCCTTAGCATGGATCAAAGACCACGTAGTTCAGGTTGGTCACAATGACTTGCCGCTGGACCAGAATGCAGTTTAACGTCATGCGGGACGAAGATGAACCCTGACGTGAATATGATTCTGGGGGTCCACTTGTGGTGGCATCGGTGAACCGATGTGAGTGAGGGACCTTGGTCCGATGGGTGATGGGCTTGAACCTCAGGAAGGATTCCTACATACCATTCCTTGACATGGATCAAAGTCCTCGTAGTTCGAAAGGGGGCATTCGTCGGCGAACCGACGTGAAGGTGGACCTTGGTCCGATGGATGGTGGACTTGAACCTCAGGGGTCTTCCTACGTACCATGCCTTGACATGGATCAAAGACCTCGTAGTTCAAATGGGCGAGTCACAATGGATTGCCGTCGGGATGGGGTGCAGTTTAACATCTTGCGGGACGAGGATGAATTTGACATGAATGAATGATGGGTGGGCTTGAACCTCAGGGAGGCTTCCTACGTACCATTCCTTGACATGGATCAAAGACCTCGTAGTTCGGAGGGTTTCATCAGTTAACCGACGTGAATGTAGACTCGGGGGTCCACTAGTGGGGGGTTTGAACCTCGTGAAGGACTCCTACGTACCACGCCTTGACATGGATCAAAGTCATCGTAGTTCGGAATGGTCACAACGGCTTACCGCTGGACCGGAATGTAGTTTAATGTCATGATGGACGAGTATGAGACCCGACATGAAGAAATGACGGGTGGGAGATGGGATTGAACCTTAGGAAGGATTCCTACGTACCATGCCTTGACATGGATCAAATACCTCGTAGTTCAAATGGGTGTGCGGTTTAATGTCATTCGGGACAAGGGGACACAATTTAACGTCATGTTGGAAGAGGGCATTGTCATTACCAATGCTTACTCTAAGCCCACGTGAGTCATGCTCGGTGTGAGAAACAAGAGGCAGCAAGGACCTGACGATCACGTCGTGAAGGGTGCGTCCGTGAGAAGAGAAGAGGGGCTTACGCGTTAGGTGGCCCGTGGTGCTGGGACTTACTCCAGGATGGAGGCCCGAGGGTGACAAAGCGCAGAGGGAGAGGGATTTGTGACTGAAGAAAGGAGGATCCTCGTTCCCTATCACGCCCTCCGCTGGCCTTGCGGACCAAAGATGAAAAGAGGAGCACCATTCCCCATCACGTCCTTGGCTGGCTTTGGTGCCGAGGAAGTGAGGAGGAACAGGGGTGCTGCCTCCTGCAAGAAAGGTTAGGGGCTTACACCAAGGTGGTTTCCCTTCTCCCGTGGACACACGCCGCTTCGATAAGGAGGATATCATCCCTTGTGGGGGGGGGGGGAGGGTGATCCCATTCCCGTGGAGACGAGTGGCGTAAATAATGTCCGAGCTGGGGGGACCCTGTGTGTGGGGTACGGGGTCAGGTCACAGTTTAACGTCATGTGTTGAGGACGTGGTTCTTGGCAGTTTAACGTCCTGTAGCTTGGGCGAGGGGGGTTCACTCTGCAACCCTAGGAATTACATGACCTGTACCCTTTGCTCTTTGGGGGAGGGAAGGTAGCAGTAAGGCCGTGGTCAAGGGGGGTTATAGAGCGAACCATCGAGGGGTCCACGTTAGCATGGCTATGCGAAGAAGCAATAGTCATTAGCATTCCTATGCGAAGAAGCATTAGGCGAAGCAACGCTACGGATGTTGCCCGTGGGACTTTGAAATCACATCCTGCAAACCTGGAGGGTCGCACGGGAAGAGGAATTGCCAAGAAGAGGAGTGTGCTTCACGAAGTAGAGTGCATTGGCCTTAGAATGGGGCAAAGGTGTGTATGGGGGTGATTCGCAAAGTGGAATAGTATTCGCGGAGCACTGCCTCATGAAGCAGAGGTGCCTCGCGAAGCAAGGGGCCGCGAGGCAGTGTGCTTCGTGATGTGTACCGATCCTGCCTTAGCATGGGGATCACTAGTCCAGGATGGGTGTTTCGCGAAGCATAAATGCTCCGAAACTTCCCGGGTTCCCTTGGGAAGCCCCCTCCTTCGCGAATGCCCTTGAGCTTCGCGAAGGGCATCCCTCTCGGAAGAGGGGCGCAAAAAGAGACAAAGCGAAGGCGTCACGTGAAGTAGAAGTACCTCGCAGAGCTCATGATTCCAGGGGCGAAGGGTGCTTCGCGATTCGGGAATTGAGAAGCTGAAAGGTCGGATTGTCCGTCCCCTCGGCTCAGGGGGAACCCAGTATTTATAGGTAAGGGGCGCCGCGAAGTAGAACTCACGCAGCACGAAGGGGTGGAGGTCTCTTCGCGGCGGGCTCGCGAACGTCAGGCCATTCGTGGAGAGGTACCACCTCTAGTGCTTCGCGGCAGGCTCGCGAATGTCAGGCCGTTCGTGGAGAGGTACCGCCTCTGGTGCTTTGTGGGACCGTGATGCTCGGGGGGGATTCGCGTCGATGCTTCATGAGGTAGCGCGCATGGCTTCTTTTTCGCTCCTTCCTTTCGTTCAATATTTTGGCGCCAACAGCTTCCCTGAGAATCATCTCTAGGAATATTACTTAAAAAAATAAAGCTATTTGGTCCAAATATTATACTACCATTTCCAAGATTTCTCTAGGATCCATACATGAAACTATAAAATCCAGACAAGTGGAACTATCTTATACTATAACACCTTCTTGCTTTGATCTATAGTCTACATCAAACATTCAAATTATGACACATGAGGTTCCATCTCAACATCCTTAAAACAGATCACATATAAAGGATTTGGCATGTCCCTATGGAGATGATACCCATGAAACCCATTTTTCATACCCCAGTAACAAGGATGATGGTCCTGATGCTAATACATAGTCCCGATACACTTATAAATTTTGAATGGTATAATAAATCTTGGAGATAGATTTACTATATTATGGAAACATAGATTCCCTAACATAAGAGTCACCTATGAGAGAAACCTATCACCAACAACAAACCTAAAGAGTTTTATCCTTTGGTCATAAAATAATCACCATCAACTCTGATGGGTGGTCAAATATTTTCTAATTAGCTACACTCTGTTGGCGGTCTTTTACACCATGATCAACCCCACAATAGCTACCTCACCTACCTCATAGAAACATAGAAGTAAACAACACAACCAACCATTGAGAGAGTAAAAATGTACCCTATGAATAGAATATTGGAATTTGTTATTGTATATGAATTCAAACAAGGTGAGGTGACCATCCCAAGATCCACTGAAATTCAGGATGCATGACCATAATATATCCTCCAATATCTGTATTTTCCTCTTAGATTGACTATCAGTCTGCAAATGATACATTGTACTCAGTTTCAATAGAGAAATAAAAACCTTCTTAAATAACTTCTAAACCCATGACATGAAATTCACATCTATATTTGATACAACGACTGAAGAAACTCAATTCAAGTGTATAATCACATGAACATACAAATTTCCAAGCTCATCCATGGAACGTGTGTCATAGATCTGGAAGAAATGAGAAACTTTCATCAACTGATGAACTATAAAAAAAAACACATCAAGAATCCTTTGGGTCTACGGTAACCCCTTTACGAATTCCATTATCACTTTTTCACACTTCCACATTAGTACCAAAAGTGGGTAAAGAAAACCATTATGATAATGATTCTCAACATTTACCCTCATGTAGGTAAGCCATGATAAAAAAACTTGCAATGTTTTTCCTCATTACAGGATACATGAACTAATTTATAATTTCATAATACATTTATTTCAACCCTAGATACACTACCAATTTTGAATAATGGTATTTTATCATTAGTTACTCTCTCAAGGATTTTGGCTCTACAACGTTCCAATGTATGATGATCACATCATCATTATCTACTAACCATCCTAGAATTGGGACATTTCCTAAAATATATTATTTCATCATCATAAACATATAATAAAACTCTTTTATAATCTTCACATGGTCTACTAATGAATATGAGATGATCATGGGCACACATGTTATGACCCCATGATCGTTAGATGCACCCAAATCCAGTTCACCACCAAACTCATTAGACTCTACTCCTCCAGTGATTTCCACTCACCAAGCTCTTATATCTCTAGAGTTTTCATACTAATAGAATCTATAATGACATAATATATAATACCATGATATTTTTAGATATATTTATCTTAATTTTTTTAATAGTTTGTGATACACACAAACCCATGTCTAAATGAATCATAATATAGTATACCATTATAACTAAGTTGTTAAATTAGTGGGTATGAATTGTACTAACTAAATTATGAAAAATATATGTTATAAATATTTTTAAAATTAATTAATTTGTAATAAATTAATTATAAATGAAAATAAAAATCATTTGAAAATAAAGGAGTTGTTTTTCTGAAAAACTGGTTTTATATGAATAATGTGTTTTTATCTTAATAAATAAAATTAATAACTATTATTGAATGAATTTAATGAAATTTATATATTATATATTTAATAATTTTTAACATTTTTATATTTTTTTAAAGGTATGGGATAATAATAAATCCAATTTTATGCTTAATTTTTTTTTGAACAGTTTTCATCATGTCTTGCACACTTTTTTTATAAGTTATTTTTTCCACTTAGAAAAATTGAATCATGAAAAATTGATTCTATATTTGGAATCAATTGGTATAAATTTGGTAAATAGTTACCTTTTATTTTTAGGCATTGTGAGTAGTAGCTGTGGTAAAATTTATCACCTCGGTAAAGAGTATATCGAGTTAACCTAGGTTAAAAATTAATGTTAAGGTCATTTTTTCAATTTTATTATTATTAGATGAATTTAATTTGACCCTTATCACCTTAGGATCGAAATAAAAAAATTTTGGGGATGATTTTCCATGAAAATGATCTATATAATATCTAAATCAATGAAAAATAAAAAATTTCATTTTCTTAAATTTAAATATATATTATGTGTTCACATAGGGAAACAATCATGTTGTGAATGAATATTAATTGTTATTTTGATCATAATGTTTTTTTTTCATGATGGTAATTTATTTATAGTTTTCATCTATTATATAATTTCCTTAAATGCTTACACAATATCGATACTGTGTTTCTTTAATGAATAGAAAAACTAAAATATATGATTTATTTTTTTTAAAGTAATATAATTTGAGTGAGTTATTATGTTATTAGAATTTGGTAGATAAATATAACCTATTATTTATTTATTAAAGAATTATATTCTAATTCCATATTTTTCATGGAGTCTTTAATGTAAAATGAAATTAATAGTGTCAAAATTGAAATTATTGATATTTTATGAAAATAATATTTTGATAACTTATTTAAAAATAATAAAAATATTGAAATAGGATAAGGATTAAATGATATGGTTTAAAATTTATTCACTTGGATATTCATTATCTAATTGTGAACATATAAGTAAAATTATATCCCTTGAAGCTTGAAACATATGTTACCACAATTATGGTTAAAATAAGTTAACTAAGTGTTTCAACCAAAATTTAATGTTTAAAATAACACATAACTATCCAAAAATTATTTATTAATGATATTTCAACCAAATACTATCTAATATTATAATATATTTTGATTTATAATAATTTAGATAGATAATTTAATTTTTATATTTTATTATTTTAAGAAATTCCAAGAGTGCCCCACCCATCAATTATAAAAGGTCACCAATCATTTTCCTTATTTAAAACACTTTGAGCATTATATATCAACCATACCTCGTTAAATTATCTTCTAAATATCTATATACACATTATAGAGGTTTCTTTCTTTCTAAAAGAGAAACATAGGATCCTTAATAGGTGATCTAAAGTAGTTATTTCAAAGAAGAGGCAATCACCTTAACCGATCACATCATTTTTTAATTATTCTTTTACACCAATAAAAGTTTAATATATATCATAAAATAATAAATTAAGTATAAAAAATGTATTTAAATATTATTATAATTGTGAAATGACCATTATCCACCCTCTTTCCCACAAAATCAGTAGTGAAAGTATCATTCGTGCATACGTATGGCTTACCATCTCCTCATAACGGTACAATTAATTTTTCAACATAATTTTTTATGGATGGGTTTAATTTTTATATAATATATTTATTACATAATTATTCTTATTAAATGATAATTTCATTTTTAAAATCTTACACTTAAATCTGTTGGAAAATTATAACATCGCTCGTGTGTATGTATGGACGACCACCTCTACCAAGTGATGAAATATTTTCTATCTATAACTTATATATATATATTGAATAAATATTATTTTTATAACATTATTAACATCCTATATATGATTAATCCATGATAAAACAACACATATCAGAACTATGAAACCAAAATTCTTATAAAAATGAAATAGTTAAAACCCGTAAATGATAAATTCAATACAGAATTATTAATAAATGAGTTTTAAAATGTTTTAAATGGAAGATATATTATATTATGAATATTTATATTATTCTATAATAGATTAATATTAAAATTAAATTTATTATATTGGAGTTTTTATATATTTCGAAGCAAGTGGAACCTGAAGTAAGGCTTTTATGTTACAATCTCATTATTTATCAGGATTGTTTATGATTAGTTTATGATATTGAAATTTCAGGATATAACTCTAATTAAACTCATTAATTTTATTTTAAATTTGTTATTTATGGATATTACCTTTTTTTTATTTCATTTTACTCTCTTTAATAACTCAATATACGAAAATATATTTTTAGGAAAACTGAATTTATTTCTATTTTAGTGAAAAATAATTTTTCATCCATGCCCATGTTTTCTAAAAATGTATTCATGAGTGTTTTTAATATTTTACTATTATCATTTAATTACAATTTAATACATAATTTAATTTTTAAAAAATGGTTTAAAATTAATCTTCATTTCATTTTCCAAACAAGTCACTTTTTTACTTTTTACAAAATTACGAAGGGATATATTCTTTTAACTTATAAATAATGAACAAAATATACCACCTAAATGTATGCTCAAGGATTTATATCTTCCTTTAAAAGTTTTTATGGTTATTTTCAAAGACATATTTTTTTTAATATTTCAGAAAATTTTATATTTTAAAAAATATATTTCAATATGAAAAGTTTATTTTTCTGGAAGAAATATTATAGATATATTTTAAGAGTATTTTCATCAAAGATGATATAATTTTATATCATATATGATTTAATTGGGTTATGATAAAATTATACAATACACTTTCATTATTTGTATGTCTTATAATGATTATTTTTTAAAGATGATTCTATAAAGCCTGTTTCTTTGATATTGGTTAATTATGTTATGAAACCTGCTTATTATCCATGAGTTTTGCTATGATGAAATGATGATATTTATTGAGACCTATTGTTTTTAATGTGACATGATTTAATGATTTTTTATGATATTTTGGAACATATCTATAGGATTTTATTTATGTGATATATGGTCATGGAATTATATATCCCTATAATTCATTGGGTAAAAATGTATATATCATGAAATTAAAATGATTATAATGGGGAGAGAACCTAGTTTAGTAAGAGAATAAGTCCACTATGATAGTTTTGGGAGTGAACCTTGACTACTATAATTGTTTGTGGAGTAAACCCAATGCACTATGATAGTTTCACTAGTAATCCTTGACTTCTAAAGAAATGATTTTATATGCTTATGTGTATAACACAAATCTATGTATTATTCCAATATTAGACTCCCATGAATCATGTTATTTTATTAATTTATGATTATTCTATTATAAACATCATATATTAATTCCATGACTAAATATTATGATATATTATATTAATGGTATAGTTTTCAAATGTTATGATCATATTCTCATACCCTTATGATCATGTTATGATTAGTTGATCATTTAAATATCCCTTTTTAACCTTACTGAGAACCAGAGATCACCCTTTATCATATTTACTTTCTCTAGGCCATTAAGAAAGGTATTATGTGTGGTTTGAGTAAGAATGGTAATAGTTTTGAAGAAAATAATGGGATATGGTGTAGATCTTTTATAAATTTTTTTTATATATCCAAGTTTCTAATGTCATTATACCTATAAGATTATAGAATTAATCATTATGTGATGTAATTAATATTCATCTATTAAGATCTGATATCTATGTATTAAAGGTTTGAGTCACTATATTAAATTTTCCTAAAACATAGGTCATCTCAAAGTCAAAAATTAATAGATAATAAACCCAATGCCTCTACTACAAATTGATACCTTGCTGAGAGATTCTATATCATATGGTCTTGTGGTCTGTGTCAACAATAAAACTATCAATAAAGAGATAATGTTACCAACAATTATGGGTGTGGACCACAAATTCAAACTCTAAGTCATGAATTAGGTATTTATAATCATGGGGTCACAATTGACATAACCTTTAAGAAATTACCAAATCTCTCTACATCAACAAAACTCCTAACCTAACACATTAGGTATCATAATACACTGAGTATCTAATCCCACGATATAGAATAATCAAAACTATGGTAGTAATAAATCTTTTATTCAGCTAGAAAATCCTATTCACACTGAACAATCTAGTCAAAATTAAATATTTTATTGGTAATCCCTATCATTAGTTCATATAAGGAGGAGAAGTACTGAATAAACTGACTATAGTATCTAGCCAACCTGAGGAAAATCTTGTTCTCAAAAACATTCCAATGGTGAATCAAAGATATAATCACATCCACCTTTCTAGGAACACTAAAATTACTGACTTAGAGACCACTAGAACCAGAAAATATACCCCTCAAATCTATAAGTAACACTTATAAAAAAATTTATAAATCCAATGCGATCAATTTGTACTCAATATTTCCTCTAAGTGTTTATCATGTAACTCAGAAGTTTGTGAATATATTAGGATATCATTAACAAATACCATGATGAAAGAGTAGAGATATGGTTGGATGATATTATTCATGAGATCCATGAACACTTATAGTGAGTTTATTAATCTAAAAGGAATGGAGAGGTACTCATTCAAACCATATTGACTCTTAAACCCCATATTAAGAATATCCTCCTCTTTGACCCATAACTGATGGTATCCTGAATGAAGATCAATCTTGGAGAACCACTGGGATCTTTACAAATGATCAAATAGATCTTAAATCCTAGGTAAATGATACTTATTCTTCACCATCACCTAATTTAGCTTCTTGTAGTGTACACAGAGCCATATAATACCATATTCTTTCTTTTAAAACAATATAGAATCAACCAAAGTTAATGTGATTAGTAAGATAAACCCCTTCACCTCCAAATCCAATATCAGAACCTCCATCTCTCTCAAATATGTTGGTTCCAAATGATATGTAGGAATCAATATCAATTGCACTCTAGGCACAAGATCATATCATACTCAATTCCTCAATCTAGAGGAAACCCTAATAAGTAATTTTGGAAAACATCTTCATAACTATCCATAGTTGGAGGAAAAGTATATGAGGATACCGTTGAATTAAATTTGATAAAAAATCTTGGAAAATATGCCTCGATGGATCTAATATGGCTCAAATATAGTCTCACCCTTCTGAATTTTACATACCACTCACCAATCATCACAAAATTCTCTCCCTTAGATGAAATAAATGATACCCTCCTCAGATAACAATCAATATGAGCATGAAATCTGGTCAACCATTCCATTACAAATATCACATCAAAGGTTTTAATCTCATGGATCATAAAATATCACCAACTTCTTCTCCCAAAAATAACTACAGTACACTTTGGACATTTCTGAAGACAATTAAATTTCTTCCAAAAGGGTTTGTTGAGAGAAATAAACTAAGAATAAAAATTAATTGGTAAGTACATGACAATAAAATGATGATAATATATAAAGGAATAAGAATAACCAATATCAAAAGTGTGGTATTAAGATAAGAGGTGATCAATACTATACCTCAAACTATCGATGGTCCCCCTCTATATTCATCTAATACCTAGTCCATCATATATATTTAATCCTCCTCATCTATAATACCTTGACCCTAAGGTGTATGAATCACCCAATTCAATGTCATATGAGGATTCTCACCCAAATGTTGATGAACCCATCTAAATCCCTAGTTCATAACTCGAATTTTTTCCTACACCCATATAGAAACATGACCTCAACGATCTTGAGAAAAACCACTAGAGATACCCCATAATTCCACATATCCAACACTTTCTTTGAGGTTTTGGGTAGAACCTATGATAATGTATGACCTTTATATAGATGAAAAACTATGTAAATCCTCTCAATGGGGTTAAAGTATCCATACTCTGATCAATCTATTGAGCAATACCCCACTAAAATTTCTCTACCTTCCAATTTCTACAACCAGAAGATATACTCACTATAGTAGTAATAGGTACACTTTCATGATTATGGAAGTATATAAGAAGAATAGATACCTAATTCTCCTCCAATACCTTCTCAATATACAGGGCCTTATGAATAACCTCAAGGTACACCATTAGGTTAGAACTCCAATAATTCCATATAATATCTACGATTAATACTAATCACAAAATTTGTTGAATTATGGTCCTTGTTTTCATCAATGAGGGGAGAAAAAATGTCATTAAGTGAAATGAGTTGAGTATATGGATATAGTAATGGATCCCTACTAATGATACATGAATAAATAGGAATGATCCATCTTTAGTGTGTCAATAAATAATCCCCTAAAGAATGGGTTCTCGAATTCCTCCAAAGAAAGACCCTCACATTTTCATACTTTCCCCACAACACCCTACTATATCCTGGCGGATCCATGAAGTATAAAAACCATTAGCCTAACATATCTATACAACAATGTCTTGAAAAAGTTCAATATGACTCCAATGATATATATCTATTCCTAAAAAATCTATTGTTCCTTAGTTCCCTAGAATGATGGAGGATGCTGGAGTTGGAAGTCATGAGTGTAGTGAACCATGTTTTTTTGAACTCCTACACCATTGGAAGGTATAATCCGAATGAATCCAGGATGGAGTGTCTTTAATGGATGTACCACTGGAGGAGGTGAATGAGTATACTGGGGTGCATCCTCTTGTATAACAGGTGGTGGAACTCATGCATCCTCTAGTAGAAGCATTCAAGTGTTTCCAAGGTGACATTAGTTTTTCAGAAATTCCAAATGAATTTTTAGAGCACCAATAACAAATTTCATACAAAAATAACTTAAATAGTTATAAAATATACTTAAGGGACTTCTATCATAAGACCTATCATAGGAGATACCCACATACAAGGTCTAAACCTCGTAGTTATATGAAAATCTTAATCCTAGTCATCCCTACTTGAACATTAGTCATAATGACATATATAAAAAACATAACAAAATTATCAAACTGAATTAACCAATGATATCATAGATATATAATTACCAAAATGAGTGTATATATATCACAGAAAAAAACTATTTAAAGAATTAAATCAAATAATTACTATGCTGCAAACAATAAAAATATATATGACCTACATTCATATGTTCCTACTAATAATGCAAGAAACCGACCAAATCCCATTAAACAATAACAAAAATACCTTCAATGGCAACTTAGAGGTCTGTTACACATGAGTTGTTTAGGAACATGGAAATTACCCTACCTGGGTTCTACATACCTTATCTTCTTTATATCATATACCAGAATAAATAAGAGGAATTCAAAGTAATGTCCCTCTGATTCCATTTTTGTTTTTCCCCATCCCAGGTTTCCCCAAAAAACACCTAAGTGGAGACCCCACATGACCTCATGTGCACAGGGTCTAAGGGTGAAATGAGGAGACTACATACTTGGTAATCATATCTATACACCTTAGAACATAAATAAAACATACAACCCATAGTATCAATACAAAATAAAAGGTAAACATAATGCGGTAACAAAAGTAATCCAAACATTAAAAGAACCCATGATACAAATTATCCAATCCAAACCATATAATAAAAGGTACAAGAGGATAAAAGAAGGAACACTATAGAATCTTTCAGAGTCCGTCCCAATACTAATAATAGATCTATGCTCTATTTATATGCTATATTCCATGGGCATCCTAAACCTAAATTTATCCCTAATCATGAGGTGTACATTCTTATAGATATTCCTATGTAGGGTGTTAGTAACAAATCCCAATAGGACACCAATAATGTGTCCATAACACGAGTAAACAAGTATAACATGTGGATTGCATTATATATGTAAATGCTCAAGAAAATATTAAAATGTGTGCCAAAAATGCTATCATAGGCCCCAATAATACTTTCTTTAGATCCATGTCATAAGCATACTCATAAAGGATGTCATATGTGACCAAGAACTAGCCACATGACTACTGAACATGTATCTTGGAATTCACAAGGCATTAAGTCATATCTGGCTAAATGGATATTGTATCACATCTCCATTATGGATCAGGCATCAAGACTATCAAAACACATCATCAATAATATTTCATTCCTTAAGGATGATATATCCTATCAAGGCCTTTGGTCAAGCCATATGGTTGTCATATCCCTGTTGTCGTTGGATTAGGTATGGATTCAAGGTCTTCCAATCCCTACCCTATGTTTAGACCCATCATCATCATCATCATCACATGTCCTGCACACTCCCCTATAAGAGATAATAATATCATGATAGTCTATCTATCCTGAGTACCAAAAAATACTTCCAAAGGAGTGATAATTACACGTAATAGGGTAGAGAATATAAAGGAAGAAAATTTCATGTTATCATGAGAATTTTTAGCAACATAAAATTACATGTGGTTAGTATCAAACATGGTCTAACAAGCTACACTGGTATACTCATGGAATCAATAGTCATATATGGGTCTCATAGTCGACACATACACATGAGATCTCTATTAAGAATGCTCAACCAAACTATGCCAACACAAGTATAACATCAATAAAACAATAGTATACAAGGGACCCAAATGGAAAGGAACTTCATTCCATTATCTTGTTGTCTAAAGACTCCAAAACTTTCTAGGAGTGATACCCTAGTAACAACCAAGCACTAATCATATTGAGATCATTCACAAAGAATCCCTAAAACCATTCCCAACTCAAGAAAATAAATGTTATAACAAAATATTCAAGAATATTATAAGTCCAAGTTATTTTACCTACAACAAAATAACTTTATGGATCAACTAATGATTCTATAATTTATTTTGATCAAAGGAGGTACCAATGACACTCTATATCTATTACCGTTCAAGAAACAATCTAAGAATTCATTATTAAATAGAATCTGAATCTATAGATATGGCCATGAAAAGATAGATCTATGATTATTATCAAGGGTATAAGGGTATATCTAGAAGAAAAAAAATAATTGAGGTTATTATATCATATATCTTAATTTTTAATCATCAAAAAACTTGAATCTTCCATAATCGATCATGGAATGAAAGAAAATTGTTGAGGGATGGCTGTGGAGTCGCTAGGTCTGAGAGAGAAATATTTATGAAGAAGAATAGGAAAAAATGTGAAATTTATCACTATTAAATAGAATATTTAGATCATTAAACTATGAAAACATGGTTTGGTTACATGTCTTTACAAACTATGATCCAACCATGCAAGGCTTTCGACCTCTCTTGGTCACCCACATAGTTGGGTAAACCATGCACCAACCTTGATTTTGGGAACTAGAATGTGTTGTATAGTTTATAAGGTGAGTCTAAATATTTTGATATTTTTTTCAACTTAATAATTCTATACTACAATTCCCACTACCAAAATCCACACAATTTCAAGAGAGACAACACGGTTTGGGAAAACAATGATTCAAATGTGCACTCTTAAAAAGGCCTCTAAATCACTCCAAAACCAACCAGAAACCCATGAATCTAAAAACCAACAATTCATTGTTAAAGAATACATGAATAAAGTATGAAATTAACTCATAAATAAAATAAAAAATACGAGGTTGTTTCTCTTTAATACGCAAAATATTCACCCAATAAGCCTTCAGGTGATTTTCAAAGGGGGATTCTCGAAGAAGAGGTTTATGTTCTTAGAGATATTTATCATGATTTTTTATTCTTAAAATTAATAAAAATATTCTATAACCATATTAACATAACTAAATACATATATTTATTATAATTATATTTTTTATATTATTTTTATAGTCATTTTTTCTCCTTCCCATCTATTGTAAAATGATAATGTCGCTCATGCACATGTGTGGACTACCACCTTTTTGTAGCGAAGTGATTAGTTTTTAATTTCCTATTTACATGGATGATAATAAGGATATATTTATTGAATATATATGATATTTATGTAATAATTATTATTTTTTAAAGGTGAATTATTAGGTTCCTTTATTTTATTCCATCCATTAAAAAAGTGAAACCATCACCCGCGCATACGTATGGACTACCATCTCTATGAAGTGATATAAATAATTTACATCAAAAACTTATATAAATGTTTATAAAAGTATATTTATTGAATAAATATTATAATTATTACATGACTATGATTTTGGAAATTATGAAACCATGACCAATATTCAAGGATCCAAACTGTCGAACCAAAATATGCATAAAAAACAGCAATTTTTTACCTGAATAATGATTTTAATGAAGAATTGTTAATAAAAGGGTAATTAGAAATTATAAGTTAATTATATATAGTAATATGTATAATAATATGTTTCTTTAATATATATATAATAAACCTATATTTATTATATTTGATCCTTGAACATGTATGAAGCATGTCAAAACTTGAGGTAAGTGTTCTTTATCACAATATTGTTTTGTTGAGACATGTTTAATGTTATGAACCTATTTGTGTTTATGTGGTGTATATAATTACACTTTGATATTTTATATACCTAATATATTCATATTAATGGTATTTAAATTTATATTTGAATTTATTTATTTCAAGGGGATTATGAATCAAAAGATACCAAAGTGGTAAGGGTTTATGTTACATTCTCATTTATATTCAAGATTGTCTATATTAAATTTTCATTAAGGGAAATTATATAATAAATATCCTCTAAATAATATATATTTTCTCATCTTTTTTTATTTCTATAATTTTTATGTATTAATACCATTTTCCACTCTTTTCTACTAAAAATGATTGTGAAAATGTTTTTAAGAAAAGACGACCTTATTTCCTCCTTGGTCGATGAGATTTTTCTTCCATGTTCATTTTAATTATAATTATTTGTGGATGTTTTTATATAAACATAAATTTTGGAGAAATATTATTTTTACTACCTTTTACTTTCTTTACAGATGATTAAATTTAATCTCTTCAAATGTTTTATTTACAACTCACTTTTGAATTTTTAAAAGAGTGTGAAAATAATGTTCTCTAAAATAATATATTGAATGGATGAATATTCAAGTAATATTTATTTAACATTTTATCAAAAGAAAATGATATTTTTCTCATGTTTTAAATGAATGGTTCAAATAATCTTTAAATTTATTTTTCATATATTTCAACATTATTTGATGTTTCTTATGTTTCACTGGGGTTATGATCTTATGGTACCATACACATTATTTATTCATATGGATTATGATGATGATGAATTAAGTTTTATTTAATTAAACTCAATTATTTTTCATGGGTTAATCAAGATCTGATGAATGAATGAATGTTTTTATGACAGCATCCAATTTTTTATCTGAATGAATTATTATTATGTAATGATAAAATGTTAATGGAACCCATTTATTTTCTTGGGTTATGATATTATGAATTTATGAATTATTTTATGAAATTAAGGAATAATAAGGATGGTTTTAATTATGTTATAGGTGGGCCTGAAATTATATATATCTCAAATTCATTGGTTAAAAATTAATATCTCTTGAGATAATATGGATTGGAATGGGGAGTGGATATAGTTTAGTAAATGACTTTATCCACTTTGATAGTCTTAGGAGTAAATCTTGACTAAATAAATGGTGTAATGGGGAGTGAACACAATCCACTATGGGACTTTTCCTACCAAGAAAGTCTTGTTAGAGAACACAGACTAAGGAAATGTTTTTTGTGATTATGTGTATTCCAAAAACTTATTTCTTATGCCTACGATATGTTCTCATAGATCATGATTAATTGTTGATGATTATACACTATTATGACTTATACCTTCTTTTATAAAAAATCATAATGCCATGATTCATGATTAATGATCTTTGAATGATTAGGTCTAAATTTTTTATGTTATGATCTTATTCTAAAAATACTATTCTTATCTTATGTTCAATTATGAATATTGATTGATATCTCTTATTTTTACCCATACTGAGTATAAAAGATCACCATTTCTTATATTTTCATTACCCTAGGTTATGAAGACTATTTTTAAATTGGATATGTTTAAAAATAGTGCTAAGTGAGAAGAAATTTATGGAAGATGTTGAATATCTCTCAGGAAATAAGTTGATTATGTATTTAGTATTAAAAGAAACTGAAAATTTATTGTTATGGGTGTGTACAATTATGATATATATTATGTACTCATATAAAATAATTTTTATTTATTTTTTTAAGGATTGGGACACATCATTATGTGGATTTTTATGGATTTTTTTGTTGGTAACTACTTTTTTGGGTTGAGGTTGGTGATGATATTATATTTAGGATGGAGATGGTGCATGGTATGATAGATAATGATTAAGTAATTTTAGATTTCATAAGGACTAATAATGTTGGATAAAAATTATTATGATATTGCAGGATGATATAATTATTGTTTACAATTGGAGATCATATTTTTTAAAAAGTTTTTCTATAGATTGGGAAGTGAGGTTTTGGATTTCAGAGAAAGTATTTCAGTAGATTTATTGGCTCTATTAAAGTGATAGAGTGTGTTAGAGAGGTGGATAATTGACTACAATGACCTATGTGGTTGAAATAGGTTAATTATATGTATTATGTGCCTTATATAATAAAGTGTTACCATGTTTCATTATAATTAAACGATTTGAGATATATATATATCAAGTATAATATAACATTTATAGTGTATCCATTGGAAATTAAGGATCCTAAATATATATTTTTTTGTATGGATGGGTCATTCCATTAGTATACATTGTTTGGAATCATAGTGTAATAGAGTAAAGGACATAGGAGAGGTAATAGTAGATGTGAGTTCATTTTAATTAATTGTTTTGATTTTTTACTTATTGGGATTAATGTGGAATTTCATTATAATGATGAAATATGAATGAAATTATTTATACAGTTGATACCTCATTTTATTATTATGGTTGATAATTTTAATGTAAATGATGTTTTAAATGGGTGTGAAATACGGAGATATAAAAATTTGAATTTTGGGAGTTTATAAATCTTTTAGAATTTTCACCTAAAAAAGAATTTTTTTAATTTTTCAGCTCTTAAACTGATATTTTAGAATATAATTTAATTTATGAAATGTTCTTACTATTGGGTGGTAATTTGATACTTTTGTATGGGGTTAGTTTTGTCCATAAATGTCGAGTGAACAAGGGATTTAATTATTAATTATTATTTAAATATTTCATATTTTATGGATTTTTTAATTAATAAATAATATAGTATATGAGATGTTTTAAGAAATAATAATAATGTGGACATGTTAATGGATATCAAGATAAGTATTTTTAAGAGTTTTTAAAAGATACATAAATTAATATTTTAAATGAATTGGAGGTCTGAATATACATTAATTGAAGAATTAATGAGTTGTTACTCATGGAATAGAAGAGTAAAATGGATTTGACATTGGTGGAATTTCCTTAAAATTTTAATGGTTTTCTATTCTAAAAATTGATTGATCCTTGGTGATGGTATTATAGTAGATCAAGATAAAGTATAAAATGAATAGGTTCTGATGAAAAAATAGTGGAGATAAACTTGACCCCCGCAAGTGACTAGGGGGGTAGGGTGGGAGGGGTTTAGGATGCTGGTCAGATGATCGAGTCCTCGAGCCTTTTGTTTGTGGAAATTCCTTGTAGCATGTGTGAGCCATTATTTGATGTTAGTACCCAACCTTTGAATAGTGTAGATCAACTATGGATTAATATTTTCATTAAATGTAGAATAAAAGTAAGAAAATAAAAATTATCATATCATTATATTTCTTACTAGTATACCATGATTATGATTTTTCATATTGATTTTATAATTTATAATAATCTGGAAGAATGAATATATGATAAATTTAAATAATAAAGTGTTGATAACTATGGAATTTATGAGAATATTATCCTAGTTGAATAATCAAAATGAAATAAACATGAATTGAAGGATTATTATTGAAAAGGCGTGTAAAAATATAGTATTTAATTATAGAAGTTGATGAGAAGTATAATTATATCATAATAGAATTTGAATTATTTTGAATTTTACTATATTAATAATGAAATTATATTTTTTTATATATTTCCAAAAATATTTTATGATGTTGAGACTATCATGATATATGATGGTTATGTGTTAATGTTTATTGGCGTTTATAATTACCATGTGAACTATTTTTTATGTTATTGATTTATGAAATTTATTTTTATTTTTATTCATGAATATTTACATATTATTTTGCAAATTCTTCATAATGAACCATCCATGGTCAACTTAAGATGTCACCAAAGATGGTCTTCCACATAGTTTAATACAACAAAAATGAAGTAACATGTCTCATCTAAAATATGAATAAGGAAATCCAACATGATACATTGCATGAGAAAGTGAAAATTATCAATGAGATTTAAAAAACCAAGCCAAAATTTCTAAACCCTAAAATAAAACTAGATGATAATAGACACATCTCCATATGACCATCCATCACCACCAAACCATCCTACTATGATGGTGATGACCAAAAAGAGGAACCATAAAATGACACAATGTCAATCCATTTACCTAAGTCCAATAAAACAACATCTGCAACCACCCATAGGAAAAATGTCGGCATAATCACAAATCATATTAAGATTTCACTGAATAATATATGCATGTTTTAATATCAATAATTAATTATATCTATCTTTAAAACAAATCTATTTTACAAATAATTTTTATATTATAAAAACTATTTTTTAAATCATCCTTTGGTTTTCATAAAATCATACCATATTCACCAAATTTTAGAATATGTCAAGTACATGAAGAATAATAAGAAAGAATAATCAAAACCAATCATGGATACACCATAATTATGAATGTGATCAAATAACAATGAGTTGAATCTCCATGTTATAAACCCACCATAAATGAAAAATCACACCATTTTGGTTCTAACCTATGAGAATACATGTAGGACATAAAAGAAAGTCCACAATATAAACCTATGTTAGATCCAACCAATGTAAAATCTAGTGTAATTAAACACACTAAAGTGATATAAAACCTATTGAAGAATTATACACACAAAGAGAGAAAAATCTATTCCAAATGTAACCAAGGATGAACAATGAGATAAGTTTGTCAAAATCCATTTAGAATCCTTTCTCATAATTAATAAATTATTTTAAAATAAAATCCTTTCTGTATTTAGGTTTAAAAACCCATTTTAAAACCAAATCCACCTTTAAACCATTTCATTGAACAATTGGTGTACAAAAATCTGTTTTTAAAGAAAACCACTTTAAAAACATGAATCTATTCTAACAATTCATTAATAATATAAAATAATAAATTTTCATTTTATAACACACATGAATTTAGAGTAACTTCAAGAAGTTCAAGAATTAGAACCCTTGTAGAGATACACCTACCAAAATGATAGAGGAAACCAAATCACCATCAACAACAAAAATTTGAAATAAGAATATCGGCCTTTAAAAGACAAGGAATGAGGAAAAATGCCAAGAACTGATATAAAAAAACCAATAAAAATTAATTCTAAAAATTTAGCTAACACTACTTCTATGACCAATGGAAATAAAGAATCAGAATGGATTCTTACCATAGAAAATCAACACAACCATGTCTAATATTTAATGTATAACTATGAAGTCTTGGAGTAGGAAACTCACCCCCAACACACTTAATGAAAGCCTAGGGTTCAAAAGAGAGGTCTTCACATTTAATAGAGAAGGAATCATGAATTAAACATGATAGATACTAGGACGAAGGATTTATGGTGCAAGAACCAAGATTATTGTGTAAATATCCCATAACTCATGTACCTCTAAAAATAAATCACATCGAGTTAAATTTAGCCTGGTCGATTATTTTATAGTATAAAATAAGATCTGATGGAATAAATGAAATTTATGGTGTAAAAAATGGTATTATGGATTATAAGATTCTTATTCCATAAACCATTTCACAGATTCTACCCCATGACATATTCACACCGTAAAATCCACATTTATGACATAAAATGATCCTAAAGGTAGTGCGCAACAAAGGTTCTATAGAAACTTCCAGAAAAAATCCTAACCCAAGAAACAAAATATTAACAGTAAAATATATTCACCTTTTTACATGGGATGTTATATTCCCCATAAACAATTTTGATCCCAAATAGATAAAGTATTATGGAAAATACCTTAGGGATGAGTATAGTTAAATTTATAAATGTTTTCATGGATCTTGGAAATTTTATGCACAATATGTTCCATAAATAGTGAAAATGTTTTAACAATGTTCGATAATGTTGGTGGTGAAGTGGTAGTGAGTTACATGGGGTCGTACAACTTTTTATAGAGTTTTTCCACATTATTGAGTGGTGTTTGTGGTGGTGGTGGTGGTGGTGGGGGGGGGGGGGGGGGTTGTAGTAAGATACATGGGATACTATGAATTTTACTAGGGTCATGGAACCTTGGCACAAGGTTGTTAAAAATATGGTGTGGCTATGTAGCTTGATGTTTATAGGGACAGTTTATCATTGAATGTGTTGATAGTATTGGTGACACTCAAATATAGTATGAAAACCTAGAAAATTATATAGTATTAATAAATAATGGTCTAAATACAGAATAGTGTGGTGAATGATGTGTCTTGTTTGAAAGGGATATTTATTATGGTTTATCCATGTGATAAGTTTAGGGAACATTTTTATGCCCAAGATATGAGGATTATTAATGATGTCATGGATTACTCCCTATGATCTAATGAAAGTGGAATAATGTCGAACCATAATGTATGCATATAGTGTGATTATATTACTTATGACCTTTGTTTGTATATTGGAATAAGTGAGATAATAAATCAATGATGAGGGTCTAAATATACTTATTATATGTGATAGTGATGTGGAATTCATGAATAGTTTTCGAAATGTGGTCTGTGATATGAAATTATGATGCTGATAATGAAAGTAATTATAAGGTGTATGATACGAATATCTATAGTGGAATGTGATGTTTTATGGTGATTATAATAGTTAAGAAGGTGAGAGTATATATTGGTGGAAACCTTATAATAAAGTGAGATTACTCGATATTGGAGAGCTTCCCAACCAATGAATGTTTTGGTGGGAAGATTCCAAGAGAGTGGAAACTAGGAAAACTAGTAAGGGATGATTCAAGTATATAGTATACCTAAAAATATAAATGTAAATTTGGTGAGCTCCCATGGGTATATTTCTACCTATTAGTGAAAAGGTGTTAAAATGTTTCCAATGGGAAGATTTCAATTTTTTGGTGGTGATATGTTAATAGATATGATATTTTGTTCTCTATGGTTGAATAACTACTTAGTGGTGGTTATATAATGGAGGTGTCTTTATAGGTGGAAAATCGATCATGCGTTCAATGTGTATTATTGGTTTATGCTATTATAGTGTTGGTTCTATGGTGATATGTGATGGGAAAATGTTATTGCATAGAAAGTTAAATAATCATTAAGATGGTGTAGTGAGTTATCTACCAATGGATTTCTATGGGAGAATGTATAGTGAGGTCCCTACGAGTGGAAAATTGTGATAGGATGTACAGTGAGGTCCCTACAGGTGAAAAAATGATCACATAACAAGAATATGTTGGATAAGGGTTATTGTTTTCATTGGGAAGTCATGATATGAACTGCGTATCCATATTTATGTGGAAGATATATCATATAATAAAATATGTTTGATAATTTATGTTTTGAATATAGATAATTTATTATTTTTTAATTTATTCTATATACAGATTAATAAGTATAATTACTCACATAGACACGTAAGAGTTCCGAGGAGTAACCTATTGAGTATATTAATATGCTTACCACTATTTTATATATTCTTTTTTTATGTATTGTGAAGATATATTTGGTATGGTGGTGTCAGTCATCCATAGATATACATTCAAGAGACTTATTGATGAAGGTGGTTACATTATACCTATGTATAGGTTTAGTATATATAATAGACCTGGAATTGTTTTTTTATAGTATATTGGATTTTTATGGAATGAAATTCATTTATATACCATTAGAGTGAAACTTTGTCACCATTGGATAAATCTATAAACCATTGAAATGAGTAAGGGACAACGTAAGGTCATCATTCTTGAGAGTGAGAGAGAAACACAAAAAAATCTCCCCCGAACCAGCAAAAAAACATTCAATAACCATAAACTAGAAAAAATGACATCACTAAGCACTATAACCTCCTTGAATGCCATATACCACTCAAAATCACCTCCCAAGATAGCTTAAAAACCACTATGCAAATCAGATTGGGAGGAGAGTGGTGGAATCCTGGAGTAAGAGTAGTGTATAAGTAGAAACTTTCAAGCAAAAACACTAGTACCAAACACATATATTATCCTTATGGATTAAAACCTAGAAACAAAATCAAAAAAATCAAGTTTCTAAACATCAATTATGATCGGAAAACACCACCATGATCGAAATACCACTAGAAAACAAAAATGCCCAAACCAAAACCCATGAAGAAGTCTAAAAAACTAAGGTAGGAGATAACCAACCTGAATCACGAATCCTAAATAAATGATGAACTATCAACCAACACATACTAATATGCCCATGAGATCCACTTCATCAGACTAAAATGTAGTCTAGTGAAATAGATCTAGGAGAAAGGGAAAATATTGAGACAAATACGGTCTCGATAGCGAGCGATGATCACAGAGAGAAAGAACCACCTGACCCAGATATACAAAGAGAGATGAAAGGAGAGTGGTGAAGGAATGAATTAAGAAAGATGACCTAGAGAAAAACTAGGTTCTTGATGAAGAGAAAACCATCTGACACAAAGAATCAAGAACGAAAAGAGAAACCTACAAGTGATAAAAATGGGAAGAAAAAAAGTTGGAGTAGAAATCAACATCAATAGAACTGATAGAATTGAAACTGATGCTAGAAGAAGATGTACCATCTCTAGGAGAAGAAACTCTAGATGGGGTAATGGTGTGGTGCACTTGTGAGTGCTATCCTGATAGATAAGAGAGCTATCTACTCCAACTCGTGCATCTACATTAATTTATATACATTACTCATGTATTGTGAATATAAAATGCATAATGTTTTTCTACATGATGTGGAGTTTACTTTTATAATGGGAAATTACTTCCATATATGTTTGATGATATACCCTAGGATATAGTCTCCAAGACCTAACTTATTAAGGTTGGGATTTTGGGGAAACAATCCATCTCATTACTAGTATAGTCAGAGTCCTAATGAGGGTGGATCATAATAAAAACTATTTAAGAGAATATATGTTAGATAAATAATTCCAAATGATGGGTTTTCAAAATTATTTAAATCAAAATCACTTAAAAATTTAACCAATTAAATGGTTTTAGATGATAAATGTAATGAATGTTCATATTGAAAATTTCAATCGACACCACTTCTATTATTTCATATCCCATAACCAAAGGAATTAAAATAATTAAAAGTGAATTGAGTTCAAATATTAAATTTAAAGAATAAATCAAAAAAAATTTATGATCAAATACACTCTATCATTTGGGGTTTCCTAAATTATTATATAATTTTTTATAGATAATCAAATATGGAAGTAAATAAATAATATTTATTAATATGTTAGTTTGTTTTAAAAAAATCAACAAAATGTAAAATTAGATTTAAATTTTAAGTACACATACATCTAATATTAAATATATTCCATTACAGAGAATTATAAACTCAATATTGGATAATAATAAGTAAAATGTGGTGAATAATTCATTAAAATTGTGAAAAAATAAGGAATACCACTTAATTTAATGATTGAAGTAGATGAATTAAATGAAAATAAATGATATTTTAACATGAATTTAGTGTTTCAAAATATAGTTATAGAACTATGGAATAATTTTCAATTTCTATGAAACTCTATAAAATTCACTCTTATCAATAATACACTATATCAAAACAATAAAATAAATTTATTTCTCGTGAAAAACCAAGGAATGGTTATACAACTTCATGATTTTGAATATCAAATTTATTCCACTAATTCCTTACAAATGATTAAAATATGTTTTATCCTTAGATGAAATAGCCTGATTACTAGACTTCAAATGTATATATACCAAAATTTTATTATTAATTTAATATAAAAGTATATATATTTTTTATTTTCATTTATTTATTATAATTCCATGACACCAATAACTTGGTGTGAGTGGTCACTTTATTACATTTGTACAAGAGATAAGGAATCAAATCCCAAAGGAACAAATAGTTTTACAGTCTTAGGTGGCTAGATATATTCATGATTTCCATATTACATTTTATCATAAAAATATAGAATGAAAACCTATTGAAACATTATTTTTATTTTTAGTGCATCCATAAATTTATTCATAGTTCACTTCTTGGTAACCTGGGTAAATAGAAACAAAATAAGTGTGATATCAAATTCTCAATAAGGGTAAAAATATAACGAAAGCTATCATAACTTGTATATAAATTATAAAAAAGTGTATAATTAAGAATAATTCAATATAATCAATACCTTGATCATATAAAATATCCATGGATAACATAAAAATTAAAATAATCACATGAATGACAATAACTAAATTCATGGTGTGGGAATGAATAATACTAGACATCTTGATCATTACCATCAAGGAATCATTCAAGACATTATTATTTTTATCAAGGTCACAACTAAGAAATCATTCTTTTCAATATGCCTATAAATATGAAATAATGCTTGTATTGGGTAGGCATACAATAAAATTCCAAACCTTTTGTCTCATGAGACGAACTGATGAATCAAGGGGCTATATAATATCAAGACTCACTCGACACTTATCTAAGTCTAGTGCATTAACAATATGGATGATTTGAATAAAAATACCATTCATAATCAATATTCTGTCATAAACATACATATTGGAATAACATACAGTAAGTTAATACTTTTCCACATGTCAATAAATGGGAAAACATGATCATAACCCATTTAGAGAAATAAGGTGGATAGTTAAACAATACAAATCAAGTTGTTCTTTAAAGAACCTCATAAATAGTAATGGCTGAGTAATCTATAAGTATACATATATAATTAATATATATATTTAAATATATATTAATTATTAAAATTTCCATTTTCAATGGAATATTGTGGCTCACTAGGTAAATATTCTACTATTAGAACATTTAAAATCCATTGTAATGTTCCATTTTCAAAGAAATAAAGACAAGGTAGTGGAAAAGGGTATTTTCGAAGTACTGGGTTATCAATATAAGGTAGTAATACAATTAAATAGGTTGAAATTTTATTAGACCATATAAATGGTTTAAAAAACCATCATTATGGTTAGTAAGAGCATGCAAATTATCCAAAGCATATCCAGTGAGAGTGACTAGATAGGTGTGCAATTTTAGGCACACTCATCATACACTGATTAAAGATTAGGTTGATAATAAACTAGATTTATGAAAGGTGATTACAATAAGGGGAATATTTTCCATAGCAATATCCAATTTATAGTATCCAAAAAAGGATTTACAGCTAATAAACTACACACACTTTTACTTTACCAATAATATAGGATACGATAATGGAAGAAGTTTGAGTTTTGTAATGGTTTTAGTAAATCACGATTCAAAAAAATACGAGGTAGGGATAATGATATAAAATCATAAACACCATGAAATTAATGCATAATATGATAAAATAAATCCATTTAAATGTATAAAATACACAAAATAAGGAATTTATAAATATAAATAATATCTTAAGGAATCAAAATTGAGATACAAAAACTTCCCCTTAATTCCAGAAGTCAAAAAAAGTTCATAAATCTATTATATAATAAAAATAACTACCTTAATAACTTTATTTTTAAACTAATTCATATATTTATCCCACTATACAATAATTTCATAAGAATCTATTAAAAAATATTACATAGTTATAGTTTATTTGTATCATCGGGTCTTAGAAAATTCTAATTGTTTGTTTGATACAAGTACCATAGTGACAAGGTAAACCTTAACTTATTGGTAAAATGTTTAACATACAAAGATAATAAAATATAATAGAATAATAGTATTTAAATTATTAATGATATATAATTTTCATTTTTTGAATGATAAATTAATGGTTTGTGAAAAATGAAATTTTAAAGAACTTGTTTCAGTGTGTTGAACAATTGAATGGTGATATATTAATAAATATATTAAATATTAGAAACACCATTATATAATCATAATATATTGTTAAATAAATTATTAATAAATTATATTTTTATTATATAATATTCATTGATTAGTAATTAAATAAATATTATAAATCGACCATTTTTGGTGGTTAAAAGGACCCAATGAGAGCTTGTTATACCAATTTAATGAGTAAAAACATGTTTTTTTATAATATTAATATATTATTTATAAAATATTAAAAATTTCATAAATAATATATATATATATATATTCATTAAATTCATTCTTAGAACCATCTATTAAGGGTTGTGATGGAAAATGATTTTTTTGTTCACTGAGGCAGTAGTCTACACGTTCACACGATTAACACTTCAATATCTCAATGAATGTGATGGAATGAAGGTATGAAATATACTATAATTTAATAATTATAGTTTTTAAATTTAAACAATATAAATTCATCAAATCCAACATTTTTACGAATCATGAGAGGCAGTGATGAAAAAAATACCACAATATTTCATGGAAGCAGTAGTCCACACATACGCATGGTCAATGAGGTTTTATTTTTCTTAGTGGATGGAAATGATTGAATAAAGTTTTTTGTTGATATAATAACATTAAAATGTATTAGTCACAATTTATTAATTATATTATGGTGTTTATAATAAGTCCGTAATGGAAATATTAAGATGAAAATGATAAGGAATAAGAAATACTTATGCTGAGAACTTAAAATTTATCTTGGAAATTTTATTGGAAATGGAGGAATTTGGATAAATAGTTGAGACAAGGGGACTGTGAACCTGAGGGAGGATATTATGAGGATAAAAATGTGATATATGTGTGATTAAATTAGAATAAATTGGTATATATGAAGTGGTATATGAGATTACCTTTTATAAGTAAAGAAAATGACATTTTTGTTAAATACCCATTACCTTTTCAATGATTTCCCAGAACTATTCAATGGTAAATGGATCAAAAGTGGTAAATAATTAAGTTTTAATGTAATTTAACGTTTATAAATCTATTTAAATTCATTTTCAAACATGTTTCAAAAACATTTCAAGAATTTTACTCTTAGAACATTCATGTTTACCAAGTTTGGTTTTTACTAGGGTAATTTATTTTTACCTAAGTAGTTTAATTTAAATGACTATAAATAAAGTTTTATTTATTATATAAAATATAATTACTATTTATAAAAATTAGATCTGTATTATCAAATAATATTTATTTATGTATTAAAAATTAATTTTAATATTAGGGGATATAACGCCTAAAAACCCATTTTTAGAAAGTGTATTTTTAAGCTTAAAATTTATGTATGGGGTAAAATTATCAATGATTTATATTCTAATCATATAAATAGGATTACTGTAAAATTATGTGGATTTAAAGTATTCCAAAATTAAATTTTAATAGAATAATATTTAATCAAAAGAAAGGACTAATTTTTTTAATTATCGTAGAATATTACATAACTTTATAAAATGTTAAACCTAGGTTTTGTAAATTCATAAAATTATTTTTAAATAGATATATTTAATCATTAAATATAACTTTTTTCATCAATTTTTTTTATAATTTAAATTATAATTACTTTTTTTTATATCATAAACTCTATGTTTTTAGTAAAAAATATATTTTTCACTATTCACCAAAAAATCTATTATTTTAGAAAAATATAAAAAAATCACCTTAAGATAATTTTAATGTGGTGAATTCAAATATTTCACAATTTTTATCAAATATAAAATTTATTATTTATAAATTTAACTTATAAACATGAATACATGCTCTTTCTATTATCATAATGTGCACACTAAGTGATTATATTAAAGATATTGTGTTCACCCACTCTAGTTGGGTCTAAAGTATCACATTATTACCCACTTAAATAATATCACTCCTAAAATTTCATATAAATAAGATCATGAAAAAATGTGGTTAATTCTTTACCATTGCCTCTTCCAACTCCCACATTTCCTCCTAAAAATTATGACTTTTCCAAAGTACTTTCACCAGTTGAGACGTCTAATTATGAAATGCAAGACATATAGTCTCAAAAAATTTTATAGGCTATTCGATATAAGGAAAATACATCTCCAATTACATCCCCATAGTGGTGAGTATTTTTTTTGGGTTCAGCATGTACATTATCAATATTGAAACATGGAAAATGTCATTCACTTTAGAGAGGTAGGGTGGAATAGTGAGATGGTATAACACAACCCCAATTATTTCTTAAATTTAAAAATGAATGATGTTCCTAAGATTTAGTTTCCTCTTATTCCCAAGCATTATAAATCTATTCCATATAGATAACTTAAAGAATACAAGACCCCTCTCTTAAAATTCCAAATACTTTCTCTGATTATTTTTATAGCTCACCTAACTGCTTTGAGTCATCTTAATTTGATTACTAAAAGTTATCACTCTAAATCTTGTATCCTCAACATTTTATGGACCTAATATATTCCTCTATCCAACCTTATCTTAGCAATTCAGAGTATGAAATCTCATCCCATAGAAGGCTTTATAATGCACCATTTGGATACTTGAATGGAAGCAATTATTATATCAAAATTATAATAAATGTATATGTTGATCCCATATAGATTGAAAGTTAATAGATCATACACATAACATGTATTCTAATATCTTAGAAGTCTTTTCAGAATAATCATTAGTTTGATAGTGATATGGGCCCTCAATTTTATCTTGGTGTTTAGATCCTCTTAAAAGATCCCCAATTTTTTTAATATGGACCGAGGGTTATAATTAGATATAATTGATAGAGGTGTACCATAAAGTCTGATTAATTCATTAACATATAACCATTTAATAAATTTTAGGGGAAAATTATCCCTTATTTATATGAAATGTAAAAACCTGGTTAGGTGATCTATAATAAACCATATAAAATTATTCATTTTATGAGTCTTCGTAAATCTAGTGAAAAAGTCCACTGTATCATTATCCCAATTTCACATTTTTATAGGGATAGGTTGTATGAATCCTTTATGATGTTGTATTTTATTCTTTACCCATTGGAATATTAAGAATCTAGACACATGGACCACAATTTTATACTTCATACCATGCCACCAAAAATTTTCTTTTAAATCTCTATACATTTTTGTTCTACCATAGTGTATAGATAAATTTAATCCATTTATTTCATCAAGAAATTCCATTTTCAACTCAATTAAGTATGAAACTCATAGTATAATTATAATATTTAATACAACATCTTCATAAGAGAAGTCTATTAATCTCTCACCATTCATTTATTTAAATCTATTTTTCAAACTATAATCCTTATATTTGAATTTATTTATCTTCTCTAATAAAGATGTTTTGGAAATGATTTGGAATAAATGTTGTTTTCCCTTAATGATTCCCATATCTAAAATTACTATTTTTATGAATATAGGATCCTTATTTACAGTCATATTGTCCTGAAGTCCATGTTATTTCATACTTAAGGAATCTTAATCTTGTTTTATTTTCTAGTCTGGTAGTGTATCAAGAAATCATAGTCCATGAGTAGTTCTATCCATATAATTTTTCTTATTCTGATCTCTCTTTGTGATAAAATTTATTTTAACTCTTATAATCTTTATATATATAACATCTCTCACCATAGAGATAGTGCCTCCATATCTTCAATGAAACATTAAAGCATCCAATTTAAGATCAGGATTTTGACAGTTTTGATCATGGGTCTAAAATTACCTTGATTCATAAGCAACAAATCTATCATTTTGTATAATGATGTATCCCAGTCCATTATTAGATGCATCGATATATATATTTCAAACCCTTTATTTCTCAATGGTAGAGTCAATACTGGTGCAATCAATAATATCATATTTATCTACACAAAACATTCCTCATATTCGTTTTACCATATTAATTTTTCCACTTTACAAGTCAAATTTGTTAATGGGATGTCTATTTTAGAAATGTTTTGAACAAATCATCGATAATAACATTCCCATACAAAGAAACTACATATCTCAGTTATATTCCCTAGTTTAGGAAATTATTCTACTAACTCCATATTTGGAAAATGAACACATATTCCATCCTTAGTGACAATATTAAGAAGAAAATAAATACCCAGATCCAAAATTTACACTTATTTAATATCCCATAGAATTCATTTTCTATGGTACACTCATGAATGATTTATAAAAAATTACCATGATTGCCATATTCTTTAGAGTATATGAATATATCATAAATGAATACTACTATGAAATTATAAATATAATCATTGAATCCTTTTTTCATTAGATCTATAAACATATATGGTGTATTAGTCAATAGAAACGGAATAACTATAAAACCATATTGTCTATACCTCATTCTAAATTTTGAATTTGATATATCATCCTTTTCACCATTTTTTGGTGATAATCAGAGCACAAGATCAATATTTTAAAAATAATTATCTCCCTAATTTTGATCAAAGAATTCAATAATTCATGGGAGAGGATACTTATTCATTAATGAAACTACATTTATCTATCTATAATTGATACATAACCTTATTGACTCCTCCTTATTATAAATAATAAGAATAGGGGATTCTGAAGGTGAAACACTATGGAAGATAAATATTTTAACAAATAAATCCAATGATTGTTTCTTCAGATCCACTAATTCTACTGGGGACATTCTGTAGGGAGTATTCGTTATAGGTTTTTCCTCTTGGATGAGTTCAATAACACACTATACTTCTAACTTAGGTATATGACCATAAAATTCTGTAGGGAACACATTAATGTATTCATGCAAATAGGTACAACCTCTATGATTATGTTTTCCTTTCCAACCAAAGGTTACATATTTCTTTCTTCACCAAGGATATCATTAATATGGGACACTCTAGGTGGATTAGTGTAAGAATCAGATAATATTTCCTCACCTATAAATAAAAATAACTCCACTCCCACTTTATGAATCACAATATCCTTCTATTGGAAATAATTTTTTTCATTATACTTCAAAATCAAGTCAATACCCAAGATTTTTTCAATGTTAACCATATGTATGATAATCAAGTTTATAAGTAGGTTGTGTATATGCATTATAATGGGGACCCACTGAAATACCCACATTTAAATAATATTTCCATTAGGTTTCTTTATTAATAAATCATTTCTCAGGGTTCTAGGAAAAGTATTAAGATTTTCATAAAAAAATATGGATATAAAAGAGTTTGAAGAACCATAATTAAATAATTTATTAGCTTTATTTGATTTTACAATCAATATACCTGGTATCAAATATTAGGAACATAAAATTTCTCTATAGTAACTGCATAATCATATAATTTTCCCCCAAACAAATTCTAATGCCACTTACTTTAACACTTGGGGCACTAGTTCAAGTAACGACTCTTCTAATTATAGTTTAAAAATTGAATATTAGTGGATTCTTTATTTTACTTTCATTAATGAGCCTTATGAAACTTATATCCATACTTACAATGAAACCATGGACCCATTAATTAGTTATCATGGTGTTTCATTCCATGAATTTTTCATGTTAGATGCTCCAAATTTCCCTTCTTCATCACCATGTTTCTTTCCTAAAAGTTCTCAACTATTCTATTCTTATCCCAACTTCCATTGAAAAGAAAAAACATGAAGAATTATTTTTCTATCTTGATGGAACTATATACAATATCATTATATTATGACAAATTTTGAGAGACTAATTATCTTTGAAGGCTCATATTAATCCCATAAAATAAACCATCAATCCTAATTTATGGTTTATGTATACTGTTTGGATAATTTATATATAATATTATAAAATTATCATCATAATTACCAACAATATCCTCTTCCTTATTCTTTAAATTAATTAATTTCCTATCTATATCAGTTTCTTTTTATTGAGGGAAGTATTTCTCAAAGAATATTACCATGATGGTATTATATTACATGTTTTTTATTTATTATTCCTCATTATTTTTAATCAAATAACCCAATTGATTAACATCTCATCTTAGATGATAAACCACCATGAAAACATTTTATATTTCACTACTTCACTAAAATAATATATCTTTTACAAGGGATTAAACCATTGTTTATCCACTAATAGATCATTGGCACCTTTGAGTGGTGGAGGTTGTTTTTGTATGAATAAGTCCATCATTTTTCACCATGTTTTGGATTATTATGTTGATCTATAAGGTAATGGTTATTAGTCATATCCTAAGTCAACCATGTTAATATGGAAATAATATTCATAGTTCTAATAACAACCATATTGAATTCCTCTGAAATAAAATCCCTACATTGAATAGAGGTGATGATATAATTTCCGTTCCTCATTTTAGGAACAATCTATAAAACATTGTATATACTTAAGTACCTCATAACATAATGAATATCGAGTCATAAAAAATACTTAAGAAAATAAAAATTCTTGGGAATATAAAGGGTTTATCCTGATTATTATGATGGCCACATTCTTATGAAATTTAGTTCCAAAGGTTCCTAATAAAATTCCTTTTATATCAACTACAACAAACCATCTCCAATAACCTAGAGTCAAAAATTACTTTTTTAAATCGGTATATGAAAAAAAGGAATCACATAAAAATAGATCAAATAGTTTAGTAGTATTGAGAGTCTTGATATATATATATTACTTCCATATTACATTGAAACATAAAAATATAGTATAAAAACTTCTCAAATTTTATTAATTATTATTATCACATCTCTAGATTTATTCATATCTCACTTCTTGGTACCCCAAGGAAATGGGAAAATAAGAAGGGTGAGATCAAATTATCAGTAAGGGTAAAATCAAAATATAATCTATCATAATTGGCATATAAATTATCATAGTGTGGATAATCAATAAACATGACCTATAATCAATGTCCAGAGGATGAAAAATATCCATGTATAATATAGTAATGAAAATAATCACATGGATAATAATAAATATATTTATGGTGATGGAATGCATAATTCCCGACATCGTGATCATTACCATGAAGGAACTATCTAATTCGTTATTATTTTCATCATGGTTGCAAAAAAAAAAATCATTCTTGACATCAAATCCGCATCCAAGACATCATAATTTCATTGGGTAGGTATAAACCAAATAACAAAACCTTTTGTCTCATGAGACCAACTGATGTATTGTTTGGCAATATAATATCAGGTCCCATCTGTCACTTCTTTATGTCTAATGTAGTATATATGTGGAATATATGAATAAAAATAAAATGAATAATAAAATTTAATTAATAAATATTTTTATTTTAATAACAACAAATATAACCCCAATACTTTTCCGTATATTAATAAGAGGTATAACATGATCATAACCCATCTAGGTAAAGAAAATGGATAATTAACCAATATATATGTTGTTATTTCTTAATGAAACTCATCAATAATCATGGTTAATTAATCTAGTGTTATCTATATAGAAATAGTAGATACATATATTATCAACATTTACATTTTCAATGTAACAATGTGGATAACTTGGTGAATATACAACCATAGAAACATTGGGAATGCAATCAAATGTTTCCTTATCAAATAAATAAAGATAAGGTATTAGTGAAGGATACTTTAAAAGTGTTTGGTTATAAATTTATTATTCTAACAAGTTTAATAGTTTTAAATGGTAGTATATCATTATATAAAAATCCTACATTATTTTTTGTAAGATTTTTTGGATTATCCAAATAATATCCCTTGGGATTGTCGAGCCAGGTATATAATATTTTCCCACTCATCATTCACTAAGTAGAGAATGAGTTGATAATAAACCAAGAAATTTTTAGATTAATTACCTCTAGGTGTATTTTTTCCACAACCACATCCACTTTCAAGTATCTATACATGTATTTATAGTTAGGAAACTATACACACTTTTACTTTACTAAACATTTTGGATGACACTATGAAAAAGTTAAAGTTATATAAAAATTTTGGTAGGTCTTGATTCAAAATAATATGGGGGAGGTATAATTTTATAAACTCATAAATTCCTTGAAATTCATGTGGAACATGATAAAATAAATCCCTGAAAATATATACAATACACAAAGGAAACACATGCTAAATATAAATCAAATATCTATGAATCCAAATTGTGATGTGAAAAGCCTTATATTAATTAATAACTTACAAAAAAGTGCATGAATACCATTTATAATCAAAATAAATATCTTAATAACATAAATAATAATCCTATTAATATGTATAAACCTTTATAAACATATTTTATAATCCTTAATTTCAAATATATTACTCAATTATAAATTATTTCCTTCATCGAGTCTTTGAAAATATCGATTATTGGTTTCATACCAGTACCAAAGTATCAAGGTCAATTATTAATTATTAGTTCAAAGGTAATAATTAAAATATAATAAAATATACTATAATCATTATTATTAAATGATTAATTATATCCAATTTTCATTTGGTGAATGATAAATGTGTAGTTTTTAAAAAACAAAATTGTGAAGAACTAGTTTCCTGTGTGTTTATATTAATAAATGAATTATATATCAATAAAACCTTTATATAATCATTAAAAAACATTAAATACATTATTATTAAATTATATTGTCGTTATATAATATTTATTAATCTTTCATGAAATAAATAGTATAGTATCTTCATCATAGGTGGTAAAATCGACCTAAACAAAAGTGTGTTACACTGATTTAATGAGTAAAGAAATTATTTTTGTATTTTGTTTATATAACATTTAAATAAGATTAAAAAAATCATAAAAATCATATATATTCATTAAATACATTTTTATAAACATCAATGAATAGTGGTGAAAAAAAATTAAATTCATCATTCATGGAAGCGGTAATCTGTACGTTCACAAGATTAACGCATCCATTTAAGAATGAATGATATAGAATTTAGGTCTATGATAAATTATCTTTTTATAATTGTAATTATGACATTATAAAAATATTAACTTACTAAATTGAACCTTTTTACCTACATTGATAGGTGCTGATGAAAAACATACCACATCATTCCATGGAGGGAGTTTCCCACACATATGCATGATCAATGTTATTTTGTTTTTATTAATAGTTTAAAATGATTGAATAATGGTTAATCTGTTACTATAAAAATAATTCAATTATATCAATCATAATTTTTCATTATATTAGTGTGTCTATAATAATTCTTGAAGAGAAATGTTACGAATAAAAGGCTAAGGAGTAAGAAATACTCACATTGAGAACATAGAATTTATCTTGGAAATCTACATAGAAATTGAGGCCTAAGGTTATTTAATTGAGGCTAGAGGATTATGAACATGAGATAAAACTATAGGAGGAAAAAATGTTATAGTTTCAAGATGGAATTTGAGGATATAAGTGTACATGAAGTGGTGGAATAGATCCCCTTATATAAGTGAAAAAATGAAATTTTTGTAAATACCCATTACTTTTTCAATGATGGGATACACTATTCAATAGTCAATGAATTGAAAGTGGGAAATAATGAACTATAGGGTGAGATAAGGTATATAAGTATTCTACCATTAATTTTAAAACATATTTCTAATAGATGTGAACTATAATATACATGATTTAGATTCATGTACATAAGCATATGATGCATGATATATATATATATATATGTATATGTGTGTTTATATATATATAATGTTCTATTATATTTATAAGTGTACATTTGATACATGCTTGTTATGAATCGATAATATATAGATATGTATGATATATATATTATTTTTCTATACCAAATTATTTATTTATCAGTTGCATTCTATTATGAATGGATTAAAGGCTTTGAATTAATTCATTTTAAATGTTAAATGAATTATACCCAATAGATAAAAATTCATATGATGCGTTATGAAGTAGTAGCTTCAAGCTTCAAGTAAATAAGAGGATGATATCCTCTTATATTTTGGGGTGAAATGTGTTTGAGTCTCATATAAAAACTCTCACTCTTGATACTTTATTTATCACATTTGTGAAATTGTTATCACCCCTTCTACATTCATATATCCTCACAATACAATCATTGATAAAAATGGAAAAAGTATCACCTCAGAGGATAGATGTGTTTTTCACTACAAATTGTGATCTCCTTCATGAATAATTTATCATTGGAAGAATATAGAAGATTTTTCAACTCACATTTTCTAGGTACTATATTTTGTGTTAATATTAACACATTGACTTCTTGGAGATAGATTACCTATGTTTTTGGGTTGTATTTTGATGAAAATAGTAATTATATGATCATAATAAATCCATATATGGTATTGAAGAAGGACATTTAAGTATTAAATGAATATTGATCACTATTTTTGAAAGGAAAAATGGAAAACAAATTTTTTGTAAAACTAATGGATGATTATAAACCCCTACATGAGCTAAATAAGGGTTAATTTGATTTACCCTTTTATAAGTCAGTTATATAACCATTATACCCATATATAAAAGGTATTCATTAGGGTAACCTCATTGTAACCTTTACCCAAATGTGTTTCATAATGGTATTACCCTTATGTAATAAGTTTTGTGTTAAGGTCTTTGGCGCTTTACCCATACATGTAAAGGTATTTGAAATGCTATGTAAGGGCACTTGATGATTATCTTTATATAGCATGAGAAATATTGAAAGTAACCTTAGGAAAAGTAGTTGTTTAAAGGTAATACCTTTATGTGATGGAGCTACATAAATTTATTCTACATATTACCTTTATGAAGTGGTGTTAAAGAGAGCTGTGTAAAGGTAACAATTATGTTATCTTTATAGAGGCTTTTGAAAACATCAGTTACCCTAACATAGAGAATCTGTGTATGGATAAAAGTGAGGATACCCTTACACAGAACATGGGCTCTATGTAAGAGTAACCATAAACTATATTTAATAATTTTTTTTTAAATTCTAAATGGTTATTATGGTTTATAAAATATTTATAAATCAGAATAAAAGGTATTTTGGGTTTTTTTATTTATTGGGATTTTATTAGTTAATTAAATTTTTTAAAATTAATTAAAACATGTTTATGAAACATTTTCCAAAAATATTAAAGGTTAATATTTAAAATACCGGATTAAAAATAAAATTACATGACTTTGCATCTATAAATAAATTTTTTATTTAGAAAGTATAAGTGGTGATTTATGAAGTGTTTATAAATTAAAAAATATATGATATTTAGAGATATAAATCTTTTATATAATAGATATTTAATTATAAAATGTTTATAATTCATGAAATATATTATAAATGATATTTTATATAAAATATGAATGTATTCATATTAAAATGATTATAAAAGTTTTATATTATTTATAAATTATGAAATATCTATAATTTGAATTTATTTATAAATAGTTCATAAATGTATCATGTTTTAGAAACTAAATAATTTGTACATTTATTTTTTAAATTTTCATAATTTTCATGTTTAATATTTTTTATGAAATGTTAATATTGCGTATGACCATTTATATGATAAATTTATTCTTGGACAGAGCCTTTCAATCATGATAGAATTGAAATCATAAAATTTAGTTCACATCAACCTTGACCTTCATTTTTTATTTTTAGTTACAATCTTTAGAATAGATATTGGGAATAATCTTTGTATATTAGTTGTTAAAGTTTTTCATGAATTAAATTATCTCTTCAGTAAAGTCTCCCTGGGTAAAGGGACTTGGGGTCGAACCGCCTACTTTTCTGGAGGATTTCCATGGATAGGAATGTTAATGTAGTTTTCTATCTATCACTTAGGAATTAATCATGGGGAAATTTTCAATTTCATATAACTCTATGACTTTTAAGAGCATGTATACAAAAAATAAAATAAAACATTAAAAGAAAATGATTACATTTGATGTAATAATTATAAATTTACTCTTTATATGATCTATATTAAATTATCGAGACTAAAAAAACATAAAATAATAAGTGTGAGATTCATTCTAAAGAAACAATTTCCAAGACCTCAATCATCAAAACTTGTAGTTTTACACCATAGAGGGGTACCCTTGTATTTTATTTTGTATGTCAAGAAAGTAACGAGTGATTCAAGATCATTCATGGATTAGTTTTACACTATAGTAGGGTTCCCATAGATTTTAATTATTGTTTTTTTTCATGTATGACTTTGGAATATTTTTGAATTAAAGAACTAAATCTTCATGGAATTATGGGGCTCGAGGAGGCCTGGTGTGGATATAATAAAAATAATAAATATTTTATAACACATAAAAGTAATTTTTTTAGAAATAATCAAGTAAATCCCGAATGGGACCTCTGATCATAAATATAATACATCAATTAAATACATAATGTGTGTTTCACATTAGGGACAACATAAGATTTTTTGGAATCATTTTTTTAGAATTAAGTACGGTCATATGGGAATGATAATTAAAAAATTTAAATAAACAATTTATTAGTTATTATTTTCCATGTCCTAGATCACCCCTACTTAAACCCAGTTAGGGGAAAATCCTAGGGTTATCCACATAACCATTTGGAGTTGAGTAGGTTCAATAGAGAAGATATTGGTGGTGATAATAGATTGCAGTCCATCAGATTAGTACTACTAGGATCATCGATGCCAATAGAGTTCATGGAACCCACCAATGACTATGATGTGAATCCGTTCTTCATCATAGATCGATATAATAACGAGGAAGGATTTTATTTTTTGGGTTTTATCCCCATTTGTTTATCCCATTATGAAAATTACCCAATCCCTCTAACATTATTGATTCTAGGATTGATGGTTTATTTAAGAGTACCATATTATCTTCCATAAACTAGGAATTAATGACATTTAATTTTTTCTATTTGTTTTTCATTCTAATAAAACGAATCAAGGCCAACTCGAACAAATATTATGGTTTTTTCCTGATGTTCATGTTTTGTTCATTTCTCTAATTGTTCATCACACACTCATAGACAACATTCCCTTTGAACGATGTTTTGATGAGAACCTTGGAAATAATAATTCTACAGCTGGTATTTGGCATGAATGGTAATTTTTACAGGTCCATATTTAGGATTGATAACATGATCAAGGTATATTTTGGTGAAATTAGTGATTCAGGTGATGTATTAGAGGTGACCATTTGTAGGGTTTAGTGTTCTATGGTGTAACATGTAGGAGGATTTCCACACATAGGTTAGGTGGCCAAATATATCCATCGATGATGGATTGGAAAAATTCGACCCTAGAACCACACTCCCCAGATTGACTAGGGGAATATTCATTATTGGTGATGGTTTGAGTGGATAATGTATGTTTTTTTGTATTTATAGAGAAATTATGACTAGACGGTGTGGGGTTAAGGAACACACACTATTTAGGACCCTCAGAGTGGTGACTAGGGTTTTCATAGGGAGATAAGTATCACATACCATGTGGTGGCTCCACATGTTTTGTACAACCTTAAATATCCCATTACATGTGTACAAGGAGTAAATGACTAGGAATCCATGTGATGTTATACGTCATGTGTGATAATAAACACACTGTAAAACCCCTGAAAGATGGATTGACATGTATAAGGAGTACACGCCCAGGAGCCCATGTGCCCCCACACACTATGTACATGGGTCACACGCCATGTACATTTGATGGTATATGGGAATGGGTAGATGAAACATGCCGAGTTCCAATCTATCCTCACAAACCATGTAATGTGAAGGAACATTCCATGTGCATAAAAAATAGGAATGACCTGATTACATAGGAACACCTAGAGTACATGAGAATAGGCCATTATACAAGGTCTAGACCATATGACACATGCTGACTGCTGGCCAACCTCTATAAGCCTTGTATCCCTAATGGAAATTCCATGTATATTGAGGATTATATTCTATGTGAGATGAAAAGACATGGGTAGTTCTATAATTATAGAGACACTTTTTATACCACATAGTGCACACTGTGTAATCGTTTCTAGGTAAGTTTGAGCTCTTGATCTTAAACCTTCCATACCTCATTATTCGGAACTCATATTTAGACCTATGAGTAATCTATACTAAGATGTTTTCCATGTGGGACATGATGGTGTCCTATATTTTGGAATCATTGATAGGACATGAGGTTTTACGTGCAAGAATCTTATTTCAATGATTCTTTAATGAGGATAGAGATCAGATGTGATCATCATAGAGATTTCAATGTCAGTACTCCCCTATTTCACTAGGGTGTGGGTCCCATATACTCATTACACAAGTAGAGTTGGTAATACCCTATACTATATTAGGTGCAATTCCTCTATCAATAAAGTGTTACTCCCCTATACTTGAGATCTGGCTGGGAGTAGGTCCTCAACTAGAGTGTGGATCCCACGGTTGGGGAGTGTAATGGGGAGGTATGTGCCCCTACACATAGTTTTTAATGAGGTTATGTAGGATTATTTGTTAATAGATAAAGAAACCTCAGCAATGGAGTGTAGTTTCATGGTGCATTCCCCTTCACTTGGATTCTTGTATGATTACATATGATGTTGGGCATTGGTGATGGAAATTTAGAGATGTAGGATAATTCATCATTCTTAGTTGGGATGTAGAGATGGTGATCCCATTTATCTCTTCATTTGGGATTCTTGTTGATAATATATGGGTTATGGATGTTTTGATTATAGTTGTTCTATTATATTCGAATTGACATGCCTTAGTGGTTATGAGCTAACTACTATTTCTTGAGGGTTTGTGCCTGGTGATTTCTTGGTATCCTATAGGGTATTCATATACTCACCCCTGAATGGGATTTACCTACATGCGTCTTGTCATATTCATATTATAGGAATATTATCATTGACTATGGTTGACTTGGTATTAGTAGAGATTAGATGTATGTGGTGGCACTATCTTTGTTATGTGGTTGGACTATGAGATCCGGAGTCGGGATCTCCCTCACTCTAATCTTTACAATTGATTCCAATTTGGGATTCCCACTATTTTTTTGGTTGGGAATGTATTTTGGAACTTTTTACCATTTGTATTGTCCTATTTTACACTGATTTATATATATTCTAGAGGTTTTTATAGGCATGGTTATACTCTAGATTCTATATTCATTTATTATTCCATATAAAATTTTCATTGATATGGTAGTGTGTGTGAATATATATAATTTCTCCTAAGGCCTCCCATTATATTTTATGCCTCATGCCACTTGTTAACAACCCCTAGCTTATTTGAGGTGGGATTGGGTGTCACACTTGGCTTGCCTCTAACTAGGAGAGCCCTAGTGGGACAGGTCATGACAGAGTAGTATCAGAGTAGTTCATCATCCGACCAATGTTTAGAGAAGGTATATTTGTTAGTTTTTGGTTGGGAAGTAGGTAAACAATGTTAGAGTGTCTCATGTTTTAATCTTATCATAGGATCCCAGTGTTTTTGTGATAATTAATGAATCCATTCACCATGAATCTGTTAACATGCTAGTTCACTCAAAATATACTGAGACTTATTATAGGAAAGACATTGGAACATTCATCATATAGGAAGAGGTTGTGCTTTACATGTACTTCTTGAGTAATCTCACTAGATATTCTCTTAAACCATGGTATGTCTTGATAATATTCAAGATATCTCTGTGATGAAAACTAACTTAGATTTTGAGATAGTGTCATGAATATGAACAATTGAGAAATGAGGCCTTAGTTCATTAACCCATTCGTGTGATGTTTCCCCTATCCATTCATAGAGTAGTGTTACCACCTATTAATCAGCTGATGGACCGTCATCTTGTTTTTCAGGTTAATTATCATCCATGTTTTCAGTAGTGGATGATTCTAACAAGATAAAACAATAGTGGGAATATACATTTCTTGATGTGTGAGTTTCAGATATGGTGACTGCTTAGGTTTTATAATGAGCTAGACCATTTGGATGAGGGGTATTGGGTTGATATAGTGTTCTGGGTTTTCCAGATTGTGTGGACCTTGACTGACCATATTTTCTCACTCATGACCGGTCTTTTTCTGAGAGTAGTAGTGGGTTTTGATAGTATCTTAATACTACATACCTATATTTATTGTTCATTGTGGTTTTTAGAGATATATATCACCCAAACATCATTATGAGTCAGAATCCATTAATAGGTGGTAGAGTATTAACATGAGCCTATGGTACGAAAGTCCCTCTTGGATAGGAACCCTCCTAATGGGGGTCCAAGCGATGAGTCTTCTCCTAGGAGATTTATGGCATTGATAGAACCATATACTGGTGATTCTTAATGTGGCTTTAGATTCTCAAGGAATAAGTAAAATTATCCCACTAAGATTTATTCTTATGATGTGATCAAAGTATTATTGGAGAGACAGTTCCACCTAAAGATGATAGCGTCGAGGTGGGGTGGACGTTTTCCTTTGACTTATATACATGAGTTTGTTTCGATGTGATAAGGTGTTGGATAGATCCCTAGTTAAATAGGATATTTAGGTAAAGGAAAATATATCTTCAAGTAGTATAGGCTTGTAACCCCAAGGATTATGGTGTTATTGAGGTACGACATGTGTCTTCTCTTCTCTAGTTATAGTTTTGGTACATGGTTATAAGATACTTTATGATGGACATATCCCTCACTTTATTACTAGTGATAATGATAAATCCTTTTGTCTCATCCCTTGTGTTCACAAGTTATCATAGAGAGGGTTAGGGATTTCAAACTTTTACTAATAGTGTGATCATACTCTGAGTGGAGAGTGAGCCTCATGTGTAATCTTTCTAGAGTGAAAGTTTCTTGTACAAGGGTGAACAATTAAAGCAGGCGGGCTAGGGATTGAAAATTTTTCACCACTGGAACAATGAAATATCATTGTTTACGGTGATCCAATACCCAGTAGATGTCTTAAGATCTCACAAGAATATTTCAAAGAACCACAATTAAATAATGATTACCTTATTTGAATCAGCTATGTGTTCAACTATATATTATCACTAGTGATATTTTCTAAAGGATACAAGCTCTAACCCCTATAGATCATCCGTACATGCTTTGAGAATCAATACATATGCCGATCATTGAATTCCAGTTGCTATTGTAGAGTTCCTATGATTCCTTCTATGTCACGATGATCACATTGATCTCATCCCTTCAATCTATGAAGGCATTCTTGGATCAAATTCTCAGATGAAAACTTTATCTCTCTGGGAAGAGAGAGGTTAGGGAGGTTCTAAATTCCATTGGAATGAATAATCATGGATCAATTTTCTATCTTCTTATAATATAGTGGGAGTGTCAAATACACAGAAAGGGTTCCCTAACACTTAAAAATCAAAATCCCACTAAATATGAAATAAATGACATGTTTTGATGAACTCACTATGATATAAACATCATTTATATTTTATCAAATTCTTGTAATATATAATAATTTAATTACTTGATAAAACTGATTCATTAGCATGACATGTAATTCCCACAATATTAAACAAACCTTGAATATTAAAATAACATAAATTTGTATTTTCTTTTTCCATGTAATACCCTATGAATTATTTTAATAAATAAATTCAAGTCAATTATTATATCCTTGGATAATAATTAATTTTTTCATCTTTCGATGATCATTAAAAATTAGACCACTCTCAGGCCCTATGGTGGGGACTATAATGTCCTTTATACATATTCATGAGAATTGGAAAGACTCTTGAATATGCTATCATGCATGACCCTCTAGGACCTTATCTCGATAGTAGTGAATACTATTAAGTGATCAAGATAAAATCATAGAAACACATAAATTTCCTTAAAGAGATAAGGAAAATTCATTGCAATGAAAACATTTCCTATGAACACACACTGTTTAATATAATCTCTTTGAGTTGTGATATCTCATAAATATGGAAGAACAAATTGTGTCATAATCCATTCATACTTTATTATTTATTAATCTAACTAGATAATATCACCTTTTAATACCTTGGACAATGATTTATAATTTCTCTTCAATCATGATAAACTAGTCCTGAGATATCACTTCCTCAACTAAGAAGTGGCAAATTTTATCTTGATCATTCAATCAATGCCATACCACCAATGATGCCCCCAAAATAAGCTACCTCGCCACAAAATCAATATCATGGTTTTTTTAATCAAAGTACACAATTAAATGTCACACATTTATAATAATCTCATGTTAGGATTCCAAAACAGGTGTTTGTAAATAAGAACAACTGATGACACCTAAAACATACAGTGCCCCTATTGGTGGGTTTGTTCTCACGATCTCAGCTACTAAAGATCACCAAGTGAAAAATTCATGAGAATAAGACTTAATGCTTATGATCCACTATCAAATGATAGTTATACAAAAAATGTGTCCATTAAATACTACTTATCTAGATTATACTACATATATTTAATATTAATGTCATAGTATATTATGGTTATCATTATTACCTTGGAACTGCTACAACCTTTTGATATGATAAATAATCTATTGAAATTAACTTTTAAATAGAGGACATAGAATTATGAACACTATAATGGTAAGTTTAAATCATGAATAACTCATTGTATACATGGTAAGGCAACTAAAAAGTACTGTTTAGTTGGGTCTTATGAACCTGCTATTACAACACCCCCACTTACACTAGATCCAACTTTATAACTATCCTTGATAGCTTTTACATGATAAGATAATATTTCTTATGACTTATAGATTTAGTTTTTGGGTCCTCCACAACTTCTCTACATAGAACTTTTTCTATCTGTGACCTCACCTCCTTGATTCAGACTTCTTAAGAGATGTTATTCATAAGTATAAATCTATTATTTACACTATCAAAACATGAAATCCATGATAGTACTAGTAATAGAATTATCATAATGATAAAACTTTATATACTATGTGTATTTAATAGAACTTGAACAAATCATTATGTATTTTTTATACTACTTCTTTAGCCACCTCAAAAGCTACGATGCGCTAAGGGTTACCATGGGCTTGAATGATCTTGTCTTGTTCATTAACATAGAATGAATATGATATTAGATCATATCAATATAAGGAAGAATAATTTGTGTCCACATATAACTATTTTAATTTCCTCTCCCCATACAAGGTACATATATTTTGTACTTATTTAATTACACATGAACATTTCTGACTACTACCCATACAGTTCCCCTAGATTTAACAGATATTTTCCTACCATAAAGTTTATGTTGGTAGTATAAAATTTTGTACATATCATCAATTATGTGATTGATCCATTTATAAAACTTATTGGATTAAATTCACCACATTAATGTTTTCTTATACCAATACATGTATTCTTTGAGAAACTTATGCCATGTGATATTGGTAATAATTCTCTCTTGAATTATTCCAACTTGTATTTTTTGTAATACATTTGTAGTATGTGTACTATTAACTCAGTCTATGAAATTTTTAGATATACTTATGTAGATCCTATTCACTAGAACTATCGACTATACATTAGGTAAATATTTTTAGTGTTTCTTTCATCCTGGTTCTAACCAACTATAATGCCAATAATTTTATTCTATATGTTTGAAAACATATTTCACTCAGAAAACCATGCTTCTCCCACTAAACTCTTGTATACACATGGAAAAAATTACTTTCAAATGAATATACTATAATATAGTTTCTTACTTTAATCCTAAAATGGATTTTAGTAACTTTTATTCTATGATTTCATAATCCCATTCTGGTTATGTCACACAAACAACTTCCATGAATGGTGGTCTTGACATAAAATTTCTAATTTTAATGATCATAGAATGCAGCCATGATAAGTAAAATTTGAATTAATTTTGGAATAATGAGTTGGTTTTACCAATTAATCCTTATTAGTACCATAATTTTACCAATATCATATAATATCACTTGAATACCCACCTTATTATTCAAAATAATAATCCCCTACACTTTAACACATGAAATAAATTATTGAATTTTAATTGATCTTATAAATTTTAGCTAATTTTTATATACTTATTACTTGTATGATTAATTACTCTCAATGAATTTAGTATCACTAACCATAGTGAATTTAAAACCGTTACCATGGATTTTTCTTTCATATGTATTATGTATCTCTAGAACATTACTTTTCTACACCTCTTGTGAAACTTGTTCCAATGTTAACTATTTGTTAATCTCTAACTTCAACTATACCCATGTCAACCTTGTTCCCAAAATCTCATGTAGATATGTGCACCCTTTTATATAAATATATTCTACCACTCGACTAAATATTTTCTATCATATAAATTTCTTTAATATATTATGTAACCTTTAGGGTAATTAATTCTAACACACAATGTGTTTTACTTGATGAAAGTTTGTTAATATCCTAATAGAATATTTGCATCAAAACACATGTTATTATGAAATGACATATTTATAGCATACTATAACAAATATGATATCGATTTTTCCTGATATTGGAATATTTTATAGGGATAAAATCACTATTTTTAAAGAATGTATCAAAAAATAATGGAAGTTCCTACAATGGAAATAAATTTTAACATTGAATTTCTTTTTACATACATCATGACACAAATCTGTATAAGGAAATGTGTGTTTTGGAATTACTTCATGCTACATTATATTAATAAATTTTAACATGTAAGACTCACCATTGATCCTCTTTATTATTATCATATTTTTTATGTGGATAATGTAATGTACATTTACAAATTACTCCATGTTACATTATATTGATCGATGAATTCTTCGTCAAGATATTCTTTAAAACACCAACATAATGAAACTCATATCTTATCATCATGAATATACCATACTTAACTTTTACATTCTTTAATAAACACATAAATGAAAAAAATAAAGTATATTTACCACTAGGATACCCTTTTAACAGTTCACACTATCAATCGAAATAATTTTGAAAGATTTTTGACTTACCTTTATTTTAATGGGTTCCTTTGTCCAACGCTAAATATGTCGATAATCCCTAATCTATTTAACTCCTAAAATTCTAAAACCATGATTTTTTATATGCTTTATAGCTACATATTTTTTCTTGGAAATGTATTTTATTACCATAACTTGGAATAAAAATAATGATATTTATATTAAACAAGAATTTCTAAGGATTCAAGCATCACTAAAACTTTCATTGAGTATAAGACACCATAAATAACATTCATTCCAAAACTAAAATATTGTATCCCTTTTTCCAATGGACATGTGAGATAAATTTTCTGGTTTAATCAATAAAATTTTAACTAGAATAATTAATCATGGAAATGAGAAGTTTTATACTTCTCACTACTGACTTGGGAACCTCCCTTTCCATCTACTTATAGAATAAACCTTACTTCTTGTATCGTTTCTATAATTACTATGTTACTTCATTTCAAATAAACATATTTTATAGGTATATTTTATTTAATACCCAATATGTATAAAGGAAACATCATATACAATTGATCAATATACTTGACAAAGCGACTACTAGCTTCTTCGATTATGTTCATTTCATTTAAACTTTCAAGGACTTATTTCATGACATATAAAGCAAATAACATCTTATTTAATAACTCTTTTATTTGAAGGATGTTGAAAAGTAGACTTCAGATTCTAACTTTCCATTGTCATTTTCACCTCATCATTCAATTTTTTTCACCACAATAACTTAATATTAAACATTCTTTTTAAGTTCTTATTCGCTTAGATAACTTTACCCTAAAGGAAATGAAGAATTTTTCTCCATTGTGTTCATTTTGTTATATTAAACTAAACTGGAGAGTATGGTTGATAAAGATATAATAATAGGATATAATGAAAGATAATAATATGACTTCTATATTTTTGTATAACCAGTGTAATCATCACCCATTCATATATAGATTCACTTTCTACTTGCAAGATTATCGGAGATGAGACTACATGTTAAACCATCCATGTACATATTTTTTTATCCACAAATCACTTCATATATTGATGATATAATTATGACATAAGCATAATATTCATTATACAGGAGTCTACTATAATCATTTTTTCTCACCCTCACTTCCTAAGGTGGATCAATAGGCATTGGGGACACTAGCACCTTGAATTTAAGATATCACAATACTTTGTGAAAATACCCATACTACTCTTGGAGCTTCATTCTAGTTTGGATATTATCATTTTCCAATAGATATAGTAGTTTACTTATGGTATTAATTTTCATTTTTATAAAAAATCCCTTATATTATAACTTTTATCTTGATTATTGGTTAGAAAATACAAATTAATTTAATCATAAAATGTATCATACAATTTTATCAAACTATAACAACCCTATATATTAGAATAAGAATATTGTACCACTTGAGTATTCTAGTGGAAAGTATCCTTGAAACATCTCCTCATAGTCTACAAGTTATGAATATTTCACTACTCAGAGAGTTCATGGTAGGTGGTTGATTGAACCACCACATTAACTCACATCTCCTTGAATTTTTGAGTGAAGTCCCAGCTTCAAAAATCAATTTTTTTTACTCAATTATTTCTTCCAAAGATGCAAGAAGCAAGCTAGAACTACTTATTTTCTTCTACCATTAGCTAATTCAAAACATCACTCTCATAATAACTATATAGTAGTAGGTGGAACCATTAAATTGTGTTGATGATCACTTCATACACCTAGTTGTGTTCAAATTCAAAATACGAAAGGTGTTTGAGAAATAATATTTCATTGAGGATTATTATTATTATTTTTACTAATGTAATTAATTTAAATAAAATATGTCAATAATATTGTAGACGCCGGAAAAGTCCGTTGCTCCCAAACGAAGCTCCGGATGCGGAAAGCGAGGTCATATTTGGAGTCGGAAGGATGTTTCGGAGGGCCCGGAGGCCGGGCGCGGAATTTCAGAGGCCCGCGCGCGAAGGTGATGTCCCGCGCGGAAAACCCCCGGGATGCGCGCAATGCGCCGGCTCGGCGCGCAATTCTGCGCGCCGCGGGTCCGCGCGACTCCCTTACGCGCCGCGCCCGATTCCGCGCCCGCGAGAAGAATTTCGCGCTCGCACCCTGGATTCCGCGCCCGGGGTTGCCTATAAATACAAGGCGACCCCCAACGTTTCAAAGGTTGCTGGAAGTCGAAACGTCTCCCGTGCGCGCAATTCAACCCCTTCCGCGCGCAATGACGAACTTCAGGTAACCTCCTTTCTTTCGCGCAAGAAAGCCTCGGGGTCCGCCTTCGCGCGCAATCCCCTCTGGCTCCTTTCATTTGAATAAACACTCACCCTAAGGCCTTTGCGCGCAAAAGAACCCGCTTGCGCGCAATTGCCCCGGGGTGCGCGCAATCCGGCCCGATTGCGCGCACCCCCCCTTCTTTCAAGTGGCCATTCATTAGAGAATGAGCCGTTGCCCCCGCGCGCTATCCGAAGCCCGGTGTGAGCAATCTGAAGCATCCGCGCGCAAGGCGCTGGCCCAATTGCGCGCCAGCCGTCCCGATTGCGCGCCGGCCCGCAGTATTGCGCGCAAAGCTTCCTTTTTGCGCGCAATCTGCCAGGGTCGTCCCCGTTGACCTCCTAAGGTTACCCGCCTGTGTGGCACCCGATGATTCTCATCCCGGGTGCCCGCACCGTGCGTTGTCTTCCCGTGCGGCCCTCCAGGCTTGCGCGAAGTGACACGCACCTATGTCCAGCATGACGTTAAACTGCATACACGTCCAGCATGACGTTAAACTGCATATACGTCCTGCACGACGTTAAACTGTACATCGTCCGCGCTGCAAGACGTTAAACTGCCAAGTGCTTCGTCCGGCAACCTATGCCCAGCATGACGTTAAACTGCACACCCGTCCAAGCTGCACGACGTTAAACTGCCTAGCCCCCATCGTCCGTGCTGCAAGACGTTAAACTGCCAAGTGCCTCGTCCTCAACACATGACGTTAAACTGTACTTCGTCTGGCAAGACGCTAAACCGTCCGCAACCTGATCCCGTGCTCCGCACGCAGGGTCTCCCCCGGTTTGGACGTGGCCCCCACCCGCTCGTCTCTGCAGGGATGTCGGGATTGTCCCCCTTTTGGGACGATTTAATGGGAGTGGCTTTTCCCTACGGGGGCAGGGTATTACAAACCCCTAGTTTCTCGTGGGAGGCTGCACATGTGTATCTCCATTGCACCTCCCCACTGCCGAAGCCAGTAGAGGGTCTGACTGGGATCGAGGTGTCTTTTGCTTTCGGTCCAAGTCCCTTCCAACTGAGTTTTGCAGTATCCGGGCTGCCCCAAGTGCGTAAGTCCTGACAGATTGAACTACGTGGACTTTGATCCCTGTCTTCTATACAGGGTACGTAGGAAGCCTCCCTGAGGTCCAAGCCCACCACCTGGTCGTCCCGGTCGTATTTACGTCGGTTCGTCCATCAGTGGACCCCTCCAGGGTTCACGCTTGCGTTGATTCACCTATGAATCCGCCCCTGTGGGAGACCGCCCGTGTGTATCTCCACGGTGCCTCCCCACAGCCCCCCTTTTCCATTTCCCCTTTTATCGTCCAGCATGACGTGAAACTGTGATCCACCCGGCCGTTCCATCCCCCTCCGTGCGAGGTGGTTCGGTTCAATCCTCCGCCCGGCGGCCTCGACCTCTTCGTGAGTCGGCCTGCCGACGTCCAGCATGACGTTAAACTGTATGCCCGAACTACGTTGACTTTGATCCGTGTTAACGCGCGGTACGTAGGAAGCCCCCCTGGGGTCCAAGCTCTTTACTCCATCATCCATCCTGATCCTTACCCGGGCCGCCACATCCCGGTGGGGTCATGCCACTTCACTCCACTCCACGTTACTTGGGAAGCCGCCCATGTGCTGGCCCCAGCGTCGGAGGTTCCCCGCAAGGGGTTCTGTCATCTGATCCACTTTTCGTGTTGATCGGTCCGATGCCGTCCCCGCTGGACGTTAAACTCGCGGCATACCCCGTGTTAAACACGGGAAGCTGAGGAAAACCTCAGGTGACACAGTTCCCCGCACCTAGTACGGGATGCCTCAGGCCATCGTGCCTTCGAGAATCCCTATTAGGGACGGAAGACAGACGTGCAGAGCCGCAGTGTTACGACACGCCCCCAGCACCCAGAGCCACCCGGCCTTCTCACCGCAGGTTGCTGCCCCGCCCAGACTCCTTGGAACGTCCGGGCGGAAGCAGCGTAATTAACCGGTGTCCATGAAGATATGGCGCCGGGAACGAGATTCACGAACATTCTTAAGTCTATGAGGGAGACCCGGATTAGGCGACAAGTTCCGAGGAGACGTCCGAGGAAGGAGAAGCCGACATCCCATCATCCCGGTTTCGATCAAGGAGCAGACGCCCCTGAATAAGGGACGGATGCCGCCCGCCCTTGGAAAGCGGGACTGCGGGACCACAAGCCGCGCGCCCATCCCCTCGGGTTGACGGGTGCACGCGCGAACGCGTCCTGGCGGAACAGCGTAACCCGACGCACATCCGCACCGAAACAGAAAAATGGTGAACCCGACGTGAATCTCTTCTCCTCGATACGAAGACCGATGGCTTTCAGAGGTGTTGGAAGACCGGCGTGTTGCCCGGCCAAGCATTCAGTCTTACCCGCCAGGGGCTGGGGAAGGGACATCGGGCACTCCGTCTCGCAACGTCGAGGGCCTGGGTTCCCCCCACGGAAGGCGTCGTGGCGCTAATGGTTGGTTGTCGATTCCTTTTTCCTGTCAGTATTAATGGGTCATTCTCCCTACTTTCAGAAATCAGGTCGCCCGATCTAGTGCCCGAACGCCACCCGCCCACTGGCGCAGGGACAGGGGAAACACCGACGCGGCTACTCCGCGCGGTCCCGCCCGTTCCACAGCCGTCCCAGCAGCCGCAATTGCGGGACGACCACGCCCTCTCTCCCCCTCGGAGGTCATCCAGAGAAGGGTGATCAACACCCTGGTGCGGAGATACGAGGAAGAGGGAGTCATCCCCACTAGGGACATGGCTCGCCTAGACCTTGAGGAGGCTGCGCCTCGCCACCACCGCCGCCCCCGAGGGCCGCGCAGGGAGGCACCACTGCCTACCTCAACGTCCAATCGCTTCGGGAGTTTATCCCCGGAGCGCTCTGACAGTTCCCTTTCCTATGCGGATGAAGTGGAAGATGCCCAGGATCACCCTATCCGAGGTCCGCTCCAGGGATCCACGATAAGGGCTCCCGCCAGGCCACGGCGACATCGCCGCCAGGCCCCTCAAGTCGAGGAACAGGCTCTCCACCTGCCCGCGCCGCTCATCCCGGCTCGTCTGTCTCGACGCCAACGTCGGGCACGAGCGGAAGAGGATGCCCACCTTGGGGCTCTAGCAACAGCGGCCGCATTGGCCCAAGCCACTGCTGGCTCCAGTCGCCAGGCCTCTGTGCATCCTGAGCGGGGGAACTCCTATGCCCGACCCGGATCGAGGCCCCGACCGCCCCAAAGGCAGGTTGGGTTGACTCTCCCGGTTGCTGGCACTGGCAGTAGCCACCGCGGACCACCTCGCGGTAGCACTATTCACCGGCAGGATCTACTCTGTGTGGCCGATCCAGGAGGCATGGGTCATCCCACCTCCCGATCCCGGCCCGGAGTCCTGCCCGGGATCATCTCTCCCCGCGTCCCCTTTGATATCTGTCCCGGTGCCCCTCGCACCTTGGTTCCCAGTCCTCTCGGCCCCAGCACCAGTGCGGCCGGAGGACGCCAGGACAGAGATCAGCCCTGCCCCGAAGAACCACCCAGGGGCAGGAAGGCAAGGCGTCGACGCCGAGGGAAGAATGTTGCGGAGTTCCGGACAGAGATCCGACCGGTTTGCTTCTCTGACTCAGAGGCAGAGTACGATTCGGCGACAGAGCCCCTTCCCCAATCCCGCCAGTCAAGGGCAGGGGTAGGAATGCGGCACGTCAGCCTCGTGCTCCCCGAGAGCGAGATCGATGTGATCCCCGCGTCTCTCCGAAGGTATATCCGGAGTAACGAGGGCCTGGTAGACCCCCAAGGATCAAACTTGCGGTTGGTACCGGCCCCTCCGGAAGTGCCTTCCGTCTCGATCAGAGAAGCCGGAGACTTTTTCTGGGGACCGACGGTCGAACCACGATCTGGTGCGCCCTCGGCGAGCACCGATGCTACGGCAGGATGTTCGCTCGCCGGCCCGTCCTATCGTGATGTGGTAGCTGGGGCACCGCCACCCTCAGGGGGAGGCCCGGGATATGGAGGCCAATCGGCCTGCTCGCCGTATTCACCGCCGGCCAGCCCGTCGGCCCGACGGCCCGCCTCGGCACCACTACCAGTTCCCCGTCCGTTCCCAGCCATGGAAGAGGACCGAGGAGATCTGGGTCCCGAGTTTGAGTCGTGGAGCTTCTGGACCGTCCTTGCAGAGGGCCACTTCCCTGAGAAGTTTTGGCCAGTCGCAGGACCGGGCTTTGATGCACCCGAATCGCTCACCCCGGATGAGTTCGAGTGCTTCCGCCGAACTCTCCGGGAGACTCACTCCCGTCTTCACTGCCTACAAATGCCATACCCCGGGAGTCAACTACACCTGGAGGATATTGGTGAGCAGTGCCGTCAAATTGACCTGGCCATGCTCCCCGCGGTTCGGCACCCCGGGTCATTTGGGCACCACGAGGCCCTCCAACAACGATGCGTTGAGTGCTTTCAAGTACTCCGCAAAGTTATCGAGGAAGCCACTCCCCACGTGTATATCCGTGGATGGGGGCAGTACGCTGCCCTACGCTTCAGTGTGATTCGCCGACAGCCCGATTCGTTGGGTGGCCCTGAGGGTATATCCCCAGGGACAGGAACAGTCAATATGGATGACCTGTCGGGAGAGGGGAACGACTTGGAACTTCTCGACGGGGGCTTCCCCCCCGAAGACAAGCCGTCGTCAGACCCATCAGTGAGAGTTACTCGTCATCAGAGGAACCTCCTGGGGCTCCCCGCACCCACTGAAGCACTGACGTTGAGCCGAAACGTCAGCAAAGGAAAAGAGCACAGCGAGGCTATAAGGCCCGCCGACCCATCTGCCTCCATGCGGAAGGCAGAGGAGGATCCCGAGAAGGCTACGCTACGTCAGCAGCTCGCCGAACAGAAGAGGCTGGTTGACCAGCTCCTCGCCGAGCGCGCTGCAGAACGGCGGCCTGACTACGGTGATCCCAGGCCAGGGCAGCAGGGACCGGAACAACCACCCCTCGATGAGACTCTCCCGGGCAACCGTGATTACGCCGTGTTCGCCGACAGGAGAGAGGCCATTGCCTACGGAAAGAGGGCGCGGTATGTTTCGCCACACCCTCCCGAGCAGCGCGACTACCCGAGAGATCCCGCTCGGATTCCTCCCACTGCCCCAAGGGCCGCTCCGCCAGCCATCCCACGAGCTGCCGAGTTCGACGATCCGGTCGACGACCCGATTGAAGGGCCATGCAATGCGCTCGTGGTTAGAGATCCTCGCCAGGACTGGAACCCATGTCCGGACGATCCGATGGCGGCACTCATTGCCCGCTTGGAAGCCTTGGAGACTCGGCAGGTGGCGATCCCACCGGACGGCAAGCCATACCCAGCATGGGTGGATGACATGCCGGCGCCTCCGGGATTCGGGAATCCCACTTTCGCCCCCTTCAACGGGACCGGAGATCCGCCACAACATTTGGCCCATTTCAACTCGAGGTGCGGGCCTATGTTGGGGACTCCGGCGCAGCAAGAGGCCGCTAAGCTTCGCTGCTTTGTCCAGACACTGGAAGGGCCAGCATTTGTCTGGTACAGCCAGCTTCCCGTCGGGTCGATAACTAGCTGGGAGGACCTTCGTAGACAATTCCTCTACCAGTTCAGTTCCACGACCCGGAAGACGAGTATCGCAGACCTCTTCAAGTGCAAGCAGAGGCCTGATGAGCGAGTCGCGGACTTCGTCGCCCGATGGAAGGGTCTCACGTATTCCCTTGACATGCCATTGACTCAGGAGCAGTTGCTGACAATGTGCGTCGGGAACGTCAAGACCGAGCTGGTCCCTTCCCTGATTACTCAGAATTACCCCGGAGGGTTCAGGGACTTCTCAGACAAAGCTCAACGTCTTGAGGAAGCCCTGCAACAGGCCAGCCAGGCACACCCGCTGCCTCCTATGATTCCTGCAAGGAGAGCCAGCAGGGCTGAGCCCGCTGCTGTGGCCCAGATAGAGGCTCCCAGGCCGTTGGAGCTGCTGCCGGTGAGGCCAGCTCCGCAGCCTCACAGGAATCCACCTCCACGGGCTCAGTTCCCGGCCCAGCAACGGCAGCCTCAGAACCGGCCGGCCCCTCCGCGTAATGTACCGCCGCAACCCCGGCGAGATAATCAGGGTCCACCTCCTCGGCAGGCCCCTCCAGCCCCTCGTCAAGACCGCGCTCCCAGGGGCCCGCGACACCTGACGTACTCATTCCATGAGGATCAGGTCCCCGGTTATTTCCGGAGCGCCCTGGAGCAGAGGATTGTGCGATTGCCTGAGTGCTGGAGGCCAGAGGAGGCACATCTCACGGATAACCCCCGCTACTGCCCCTACCATCGGGCCCTGGGGCACACCATCCAGCGGTGCTATGTGTTCAAGGACTGGCTCCAAGACCAGATTAACAACAATGTAATCAGGTTGGGCCCAGCTCCAGCACAGGTAGCGGGCGTGTTCGTGGGATCAGATGACGATAGTGGCAACGAGGACGAATGGCAGCTGGTCTCCGACCGCGGGTCCCAGAAGTATAATAACTGGATGGCCCGCAAGACGACCATTCGCGCCCAGGGAATCATCCGTGCGCGCTTGAATCAGCCTGAGCCCCCAGAACCTGCGGGTGCTGCTTCGGCATCGTCGTCCTAGTCTGCCTCCTCCAAGAGGAGCAAACGGCGGCAGCGCAAGAAGGAAGAGCGCGCCCCGCCAGTTCCGCCACTATCCCGTACTCTCGGCGATTTCATGCCCCCGGGGATGGGGGTCCCTCCTCGGATCCGCCCGGTGATGGATGATTCGTCCGATGACGGTATTGGGTACGCTTCGGTTAACACCGTCGAGCTGGTAAATCCCTTTTCGGTTCCCGACGTTGAAGAACACCAGGTGGACCTCCCTAGCGTCCCCGGTCGTCGCCACCGTCGGAAGAACCGCAGCAGCAGGAGTCGCCGGGGCCCAGCCGTCGGTACCTCCGGCCAGGCCGTGCACGCCACTGAGACTAGGCGGCAGGCTCAAGATCGAGCTCAACGTACGCAGGCTCCCCATCCGGGGATGACGGATTCGCCTCCGCCACTGTTTGTGGTATGGGACCGGGCAGAACCGCCTCAGCCGCGTCGCGACCAGCTCCGCCCTGCCACAAGTCCATCCCGGCCTCCTGACTCCAGTACGGTGACCATTTCCCGGACTGCGACCAGTGAACAGCGAGATGCGCCAAATACCAGTCGGCCGCCGATCCAACCGGTAAGGCCCGTCATGCCACCAACCGCAGAGCAATCTCCTGCAACCAGGAGCTCGCGCTTGGCCAAAAAGTATGATGTCCTGAAGCACTTGGCCGACATCCCAGCAAGGCTCTCCATCCTTGAGGCTCTGCGCATGTCATCTGAGATGCGCGAGGCACTCGCTGAAGCCCTGAAAAGCCCCCTCCAGTTTGAGACAGAGGTTGCGGCTGCAGAGGCCTTCCACGCCGAAACGATCGAGGACGCCGAATGTCAGGCAGTTATCTCGTTCTCTGGTAAGGATGAAGACCCTCCTATACAGGGACACATTCGTCCGCTGTATGTCACCGGCCAGTTCAACGGCCTTGAAGTCCGGCGCTGTCTTGTCGACACGGGGTCCGGGATTAATCTGATTCCAACTCGGACGCTCCGGAGATTGGGGTTGTCTGAGGATGACTTGATTCCCTCCGACCTCAGGATCCAGGGGTACGACCGCACCGAGCAAACCCCGGTCGGCAAGATACGTTTGAAGACCCAGTTCGGTGACTTGGTTGCCAACACCGAATTCATGGTAGTCTCTCAGGACACTGCGTACAACGCATTGATGGGCAGGCCATGGCTCCATCTTCACGCGGCGGTTCCCTCGTCATACCACCAATGCCTCAAATACTCCCTTAATGGTCGAGTAGGCGTGCTTCAAGGAGATGCCTCTCCTTTTGCCTCATGTGAAGCCCGTTATCTGGACGCGGACTATTACAAGAGCAAGGATAAGCAGATCCTGGCAGGTGAGGTTGAGCCTGTCGCTGTTGCGAGCGATCCCTGGGCAGGTCTGGATGACGCTTACGTCCTCCCGATTCACCGGTTGGACGTCGCCATGGTCTTGACGGTCCGCGAGTCTCCTGATGAGACGGCCGCGACCGCCCGCGCCAGCACCAGTGGCCCAGCAGGACCTGATAGCCCCAATGGATTTGCCAACGCAGTCTCTCCCGTGGACGATCCCTCCCCGAGTGGAGAGGGTATGGAAGACGCACCCCCAGCCTTTGAGGAGGGCGTCCCCGCCACGGTCGATGAGTTAATACAGGTGAACCTTGGAACCGAGGCCGATCCAAGACCCACGTTGGTTAGTGCCGCCATGCCCTCTGAGGAGCGGCAGCAGTACGTGGACTTTCTCAGGCAGCACCGCGATGTGTTCGCTTGGGGCTATGACGAGATGCCGGGGCTAGATCCTCAGGTAGCCGTCCACCGCCTTGGTCTCCCGGCGAACCATCGCGGGTTCAAGCAGCCTCCCAGGAAAATGCACCCATCCCATGGTGCCATGGTTGAGGCCGAAGTTGACAAGCTTATCAAAGCCAACTTCGTGAGGGAAGTTCAGTACCCCAAATGGCTGGCCAACATTGTGCCGGTCAGGAAGAAGAACGGGCAGATTAGAGTCTGCATCGACTTCCGCGATCTCAACCGCCACTGTCCGAAGGATGATTTTCCCCTTCCAGTGACAGAGCTGTTGATTGATGCCACAGCAGGGTTCCAAGCCCTCTCCTTCATGGATGGATACTCCGGATACAACCAAATTCGGATGGCCCCTGAGGATGAGGAGTTCACTGCCTTCAGGGCCCCCCAAGGTACCTTTTGCTACCGGGTCATGCCCTTCGGCCTGAAGAATGCAGGTGCCACCTACCAACGGGCGATGCACCGCATATTCAAGCCAATCCTCGGCACACTGGTGGAATGCTACGTCGACGACTTGGTTGTCAAATCGCGCCAGCGTCAGGACCATCTCAAAGATCTTGAGAAAGTGTTCGGCTTCCTCCGGTCTCGCTGCCTGAAGATGAACCCGTTGAAGTGTGCCTTTGGGGTCACCTCCGGAAAGTTCCTTGGATTTGTGGTAAGATACCGGGGTATCGAGATCGACCCAGAGAAAATCAGGGTGATTAGCCAGATGCCTCCCCCGGGTACCGTCCGGGAACTGCAAGGGTTCCAAGGCCACTTAGCCTATATACGCCGATTCATCGCGAATCTGGCCGGCAAGTGTAAGCCCTTTTCTCGGCTTATGAAGAAGGGTGTCACCTATGTATGGGATAAAGAGTGTCAGACCGCTTTCGAGGAAATCAAGCAGTACCTGCTTCAACCTCCGGTCCTGATGCCGCCCGTATCCGGAAAGCCGCTGGTCCTTTATGTGACCGCCCTGGAACGGTCCCTGGGTGCCCTTCTCGCCCAGAAGAACAACGAGGGAACAGAGAATAGCCTCTATTACCTCAGTCGCATGCTCCTCGATGCGGAGGTTAGGTATTCCCCCATCGAGAAGAGCTGCCTGGCGCTCGTATTTGCCGTACAGAAATTACGGCACTACTTGCAGCACCATGAGGTACAGTTGGTTTCTCGGGTAGACCGTTGAAATATATCCTGAGCCGACCTATGTTGACTGGCCGTCTAGCGCGGTGGGCTGTGATTCTCCAGCAGTTCGACATCAGGTATGTGTCTCAGAAGGCCATCAAAGGGCAAGCGTTGGCAGACTTTCTGGCCGCTCACCCGACCTCCGCGGATCAGCCGCTGGATCTAGGCTTTCCTGATGAGACCATTCTCTCGGTTGATCGAGCCGATCCATGCTGGCAGATGCACTTTTGACGGTGCCTCCCGGAGCCCCACCGGTAGAAGACTCGATAATCCTAAGCTCAATAGAGTGGGCTTGGGCATCGTCTTCATTACCCCGGAGCGAGCCGTGCTGCCATACTCTTTCCTGTTGTCAGAGGGCTGTACCAACAATGAGGCGGAATACCATACCCTCATCACCGGCCTCGAGTTAGCTCTCGAGATCGACGTGCCCCATCTGTGTGTGAAAGGGGACTCCGAGCTGGTCATTAAGCAGATCAATGGCGACTATGTTGTCAGGAAGCCGGAACTTGTGCCATTGTTGGAGTGCACCCTCCTTCTGATGGCCCGGTTCCCCTTCTCGGCCAGAAATTGTCCATATTCCCCGGTCGCAGAACGGTCGAGCAGATGCTTTGGCCAGCCTGGCTGCGTCACTTGCGGAACCTGAACAGGACAACCTGATCGTCCGCGTGACGCGCCGCAGGCTCATCGCTCCCGTTATCCCGGAAGAAGATCGCGGCCCGTTGGTAAGTAATCTCACCACGGTTGCCCCTATGCCCGGAGCCCCGAGTACCCCAGATATAGCAGTCGGATCAGCCCCTGATTGGAGGACGCCTTTGGTTGAGTACCTCCAACATGGCATTCTTCCGTCAGATCGGGCCGAGCGCGAGCGAGTTCGACGCCGCGCATCGCAGTTCGTCCTCCAGAGCAGTCCCGGCCTGGAGCAGATCCTCTACAAACGCGGATTTGATGGTGTTCTCCTCCGTTGCCTTCAGGGAGTTGAGATCCCACGAGTCATGCAAGAGGTTCATGCTGGTTCATGCGGCGCCCACCAAACTGGGCCGAAGCTGTCCCCACCAGATTCGGAGGTTGGGATACTTCTGGCCCTCTATGATCCATGACTGCATCGAGTACGCCAGGAGGTGCCATGCGTGCCAGGTTCACGCGAACTTTGTGCATCGGCCGCCGGAGCCTCTCCATACCACAAGGTATTCCTGGCCCTTTGCAGTCTGGGGACTGGACGTTGTGGGACCTTACCCGCCGGCGACAGCTCGCCAGTGCCGGTTCATTCTGACCGCCACGGACTTCTTCTCCAAGTGGGCAGAAGCGATTCCGCTCAGAGAGGTCAAATCCTGTTCGATCGCTGACTTCGTGACCTCCAACATCATCTATCGATTTGGAGTGCCTCACGCTATCCTCACGGATAACGGAACCAATTTCCGAGCAGCCGAGTTGAAGAAGTTGTACGCCAAGTATAACATCCGCTCGAACCATACATCTCGCTATCATGCGCAGGCGAATGGACAGATCGAGGCGTTTAACAAAACCCTCTCTAACATTCTGCAAAAGATGGTTGGTCAGAACAAGAAGAGTTGGCCGGACAAGCTCCCCAACGCCCTCTGGGCTTATCGGACGACGACTCGCAATTCCACCCAGATGACCCCTTATTCCCTGGTGTATGGAGCTGAGGCCGTCCTGCCCATCGAGATCCAGTTACCGTCCTTGCGCACTGCGGTCTACGGACCAGCAAGCGCCGGACAGAGTTGCTGAAGCCCGTCTAGTCGAGTTGGAAGCACTGGATGAGAATAGACTTCGCGCTTTGCACAACTTGGAGAGGCATCAAAGCAGGATGGCTCGAGCTTTCAATAAGAAGGTTCGCCTCCGCTCCTTCCTACAGGGTGATCTAGTGCTAGCCCTAAGAGCACCGATGATCCCCGGCAGGAAGCCGCCCAAGTTGGAGCCCAAGTGGGAGGGACCTTTTGTTGTCCACAAGGTCTATCCCAATGGCGCGTACTCCCTAGCGACTATGGATGGTGAGCGTGTCACTCCTCCCACCAACGCTAGGTTCCTCAAGCAATACTTTGCCTGAGTGTCACCACGTCCTGCACGACGTTAAACTGCATTCGTCCAGGCCACAAGACGTTAAACTGTTTAGCATTCGTCCGCGCTGCAAGACGTTAAACTGCCAAGTGCTACGTCCTGCACGACGTTAAACTGCATTCGTCCAGGCTACAAGACGTTAAACTGTTTAGCATTCGTCCGCGCTGCAAGACGTTAAACTGCCAAGTGCTTCGTCCCGCATGACGCTAAACTGCACTACGTCCGAGCTACAAGACGTTAAACTGTTCAGCATTCGTCCTGCATGACGTTAAACTGCCTCTCCAGAACTACGTATGGCTTGATTCCCATCCTTATGGGATACGTAGGACCGCCTGAACCCTCGTGTTTCAGGCCCAGCCCCATCCTTCGGGAATTTCCATCCCATCTCGGGCCCTTGGCCCAGTTGCCCCGGGGTGTGCGGCGTATGGTGTGAGTGCGGGGCTATGCCCTCATTCACGTCGGTTTGTTCGTCACGCTGTACGCCCCCCTCCACGTTTGGGGATGCCTTCTGCTCCCCCCTTCTTTTTTCCTCATCGTCCTGCATGACGTTAAACTGCCTTTCAAGAACTACGTATGGCTTGATTCCCATCCTTATGGGATACGTAGGACCGCCTGGACGCTTGTGTCTCAGGTCCAGCCCCGTCTCTTGGTTGATCACGGGGACCTGCCCCCCTTCGGTTGCTCTCAGGGTGAGTCCTCCGACCCTTTCCGGAGATCTGTTAACATGTTTTGGGGTGCTTCGGTCTATGACTCGTAGTGTCAGATTCAATCCCGACAAGTCCTGTGTTGCTTGTCAGGCCTCGCGCTTCCTCTTGTTCGAGCCTTCACTCAAAGGGATCCTCGTTAGCGGTTTGGGTACGATGCCTCAGTGCTCTCCCACCGCTCCGGGTCGATTTACCGGCGGGTCTTGGGCCGCAAATCGATATGAATCCTGCGATTGAGCGGTTGATGCTCGTTTGCTTGCCCCGTCTTAGGCTGACGCGATCGGATGTTGTGTTGCGAATGCGTCATCAACGTCCTTGATCGCCATGTCAGCTCTCTCGGGCTCTGAACATTGGTTGCGCAGTCCTCATCACACTCCGCCTTTGTGCGTTGTAGTGGGATCTTGACACTCTCTTCATACCGACCTCCGGTACGCCTCTACACGTTAGGCAGACCAACCAGGGTAATGATGTCGTTCGAGGCTCCCATGATCTGAGCACCAAGGATATATGCAGATATCCTCCCTAAGGGCCATGCGTAGCTGGACCCTCGTCCCCATAAGGAGGAGGGAGTCGCCCGAACAATTGCGTTCTGGGCCCAGTATATCTGGAGGCTAGCATCTCTGCCCCTCGGGTGATGGACATACGCAGACCCCTATCCCAAGACTCTTTTCCTGGAATCGTGCGTGACCGCAGGGCTGGGTATGTTCCCACCTCCGCCGTGTCCGCCGTACCGCGATAAGCGGGTTCCTCCATGGTCCGAACCACACGACCTTAAACTGTGTTGTCTGGTCCTACCACACGACCGTAAACTGTGATCGTCTTGGCCGCCCGACGAGAAACGGCACTGCATCGTGATGTCCTCCTCAGGGGACACTCATGTTGGGCGCTGGTTAATGACCACGCCATTCATCAATGCCTTCCATGGCTTGATTATTGTGGCGACGCCAGAGATTTCTCAATCACGGGCATGTCGCCGCACAAAGAAAAACCATTCATCTTTAAGGACAAACAAGAAATATCAAATGCCGCTCCTTTTGTGTGCGAGGGTCAGACCCGCACTCTTCCCCGCGCTGGTGCCCGATTGTGTCGCACCGCGCTTCAAGAACTACGTGCGGCTTGATTCCCATCCTTATGGGATACGTAGGAACGCCCGGATGTTTGAAACTTCGGGTCCAGCCCCCCACCTCTTAGAGATTCCCCCTTCTCTGGGGAATCCGCCGCCTTCAGGTCACCCTCAAGGCGTGTTCCCCGACCCCTTGCCGTGGTCCACCGGTGTCAAGAGTACTCTGGTTTATTGCCAGGAGGGTCAGGATCCGCTTGGTCAGGTTTCCTCCACTTTTCAGGCTTCGTGCTCCCTTTCATTCGGACCCATCGTCTACGCCCTGGGTGGAACCCCCGTGAACGGTTCGGACACAATGCCTCAGTGCTCTCCCACCGACTCGGGCCGGTACCCCCAATGGCCTCGGGCAGCAAATCGATATAAATCCTGCGATTGAGCGGTCGATGCTCGTTTGCTGCCTCATTCCACCAACGGTTGGTGCGATGTTGATGCTGCTTTTCCGCCACGGTCGGCAGTATTCTCATATCGTCACGCCGGTGCTCCCGGTCCTCGAGTGAATGGCCGCATGATTCACATTTTCCACCTCCCATTCTGACCAGGCGAAACCTCGACACTCTTGACACTATCCCTCAGTGCATCTTCGCATATCCAGGGGATATGACCACGATGTGGCGTGCTTTGAGCCCTTCTGGTCCGAGCTCTAAGACCTTAAACTAAGATCTCCCCTTATGGTCCGAGCTCTAAGACCTTAAACTAAGATCTCCCCTTATGGTCCGAGCTCTAAGACCTTAAACTAAGATCTCCCCTTATGGTCCGAGCTCTAAGACCTTAAACTAAGATCTCCCCTTATGGTCCGAGCTCTAAGACCTTAAACTAAGATCTCCCCTTCTGGTCCGAGCTCTAAGACCTTAAACTAAGATCTAGCCCTTCTGGTCCGAGCTCTAAGACCTTAAACTAAGATCCTCTAGCCCTTATGGTCCGAGCTCTAAGACCTTAAACTAAGATCCTCTAGCCCTTATGGTCCGAGCTCTAAGACCTTAAACTAAGATCCTCCACCTTTATGGTCCGAGCTCTAAGACCTTAAACTAAGATCCAGCCCTTATGGTCCGAGCTCTAAGACCCTAAACTAAGATCTACCCCAAATGGGGTCCTACGTCCTGCATGACGTTAATCTGCACTCACAGAACTACGTGTGGCTTGATCTCCAGCCTGATGGAGTACGTAGGAACGCCCGGAAATTTCGACTCGGGTCCAGCCTCAGGGATCGATAAGTCCCGCCCCTCCTCGTCGCCGGCCGTCTGGCCTGACTTCGGGTAGAGTGGTGCAGTTGTGATATTCTCCCCGATTCAGCCCGGGATGCCCCATCGCAAGGATGGGAAGCGACGGTTTCCTCGTCAGAGAGGTGCTGTCTGAGAATTGAGGTGACTCACGGCCAGATTAGTGCATCCGCCTAATACGCTTCCCCCACGGTGGCGCAATTTTGAGAGCGTTGGATTCTGTCCGAACAAATCGTCACTTCGCCCCACGCTTCGCATGCCCTGTTGATCTGGATTTTCCACCCTTGTGTCTGAAGGAACCCCAAAGCGGTATTCATGATGACATGTGGTCCGCCTCCTGCAATATGAATGATGGCCTTTTTCGGTCCGTCTATTGCAGTTGTTATGGTCGATCCACTGTCCGCCTACCGTCTTGGGCATTTCCTGGAAGGCCGATCGTTGTGGATGTCTGGATTCGGGACACGCGATTCACCCTTTCTCATTTCCCTATGTTCGGATAAAATCTCAACGCCCCTAGCGTTGTCCCGCTCGTGTGTTGGAACAAGTTGGGGGACGATACATTGGTTAGGTCTGAGGTCTCCTTTCCCAGGAATGACCTCCCTCTTTTCTCCAGAAACCCAGGCCCAATTATGGATGCCTGATGCTTGGTTAACGCTCCCACGAGACAATTTGTGGTTGAGCATGTTAAACCAAAAGACGCAGATAAATATGGCGATTCGTACAAGTGGATCAAATATTAAGTAGCGGAAGCAAATGTTCTGGGAATGGCAAAAAACAGCCCTTAGGGATTAGCGTGCTGAATGAGTCTTTCTAATGCCGCTACCCTTTGGCTGGCGGCCTCCAGGGCTGCTTCTCGTTCTCTGCGTGCCCTCTCCTCGTCGGCGGTCGCAGCACGCAGTTCGTCAATCCTGGCCTGTGCACGCTCCCGCTCGACTTGGAGTGTGACCATCTGTTGGCCCGCCTCCGTCAGCTGTACCTGAGCGTCGATCAGTTGTGCCGATAGTTGCTCCACAAGCTCGGTACATGCTGCGACGAAGGCCTCCTTCTCTGCCGCCTGCCCTTCGAGGCGCCGGACTTCCTGCTCTGCCGCGATGAGCGCCTGCGTGCTCTCCGACATGTCCCGACTTTGTGCGACGTCGGCACGCCGGCGGCTCTCGCTCATCTTCTCGGCCATGAAATCACGGACCGTCAGATGGAGGCGTTGAGCATCAGCTCCCCCGGCACACAGGAAGCGCAGCCAGGTCTGAAGTGATCCCATGCGCCCCAGCCATTCCGATGGGTCTCGCTTGAGGAAGCGCTGGATGCACTTCCACCCCCTGCGTCGCGTTACCCGGCTATCCTCGACCGCCTCCGCGTCCGAGTCATCCATCTCCTCTGGGTCGGCAGGCCGGTAGGAAGGGAAGGCAGCCAGCAGGTCTGCTGCAGGGTCCGCCCCTGGGAGGTCCTCACGAGGGATAGGTTCCCCAACATCCGGGCAACCTTCTTCTCTCTCCCCAGCGGCGCTGACACCCTCGTCAGCCCCCAGCCTCTCTCCGGTGGCAGCACCGCCGACGTCCGCAGCCCCTTGATCAGCAGTTGGTGGGGCCGGCTCGGTTTGGGAAGCCTGTTCCGGAGCAGGCGGCATGTCCACCACTGGTCCACTCGTAGATGGCCCGGGTTCGGCAACCCGACGAGCCTCCGATGTTGAGATTACTGCGCAGGGCATGCCATGGTTAGTCACGGATCGTCAATGGCAAGCACCAGCAGTAAAGTAGGGAGACTTACGGGAGTTCGGAGCATCATCTTCCGCTACCCCGGTCGCCGCAGGAACAGTTGCAGCAGGGGACCCCTTAGCGCTTGTCAATTCGATAATGGGTGCCTGGCCCCCGCCTTGTCCTGCTGGCGCCTCTCCTACTCCTGTTGAGGACGCCTGACCGACGTCCGTGTGCTCCTGAGAAGGATGGAGAAACGGGTTAGAAGCTGCATAAGAGAATGGATGAAGCAAGTTGAGTAGGGATAGAAGCGGACCTCGAGGAGCTCAGTGACATCAACGTTGTCAGAGCCGGCCACCTCGCCGCTCTCCCGTGGGCTCCCCCGATGGGACCTTCCCTCGGAGCCTTCATCCTCCCCCGTCTCCTCCTCCTCCTCGGAGTCGTTACTGTCATCTTCTTCCGGCGGCATCTGTTCCGGAGCGGGCTCGAGACCGAGCATCACCTTCACCAGAAGGGATGGCTCCGCACGCTGACCACGTTGGCGCGCGTACTCGTCCATGGCCGTCAGATATGCATATTGCCGGTTGAAGTCCACCCTGTCGGTGATCTGGAGGCGCCCGACCTCTGGCAGATAGATTCCTTCTCTGAGTATCTTTCGCCAGATGACGTCGGTCCCCAGTGACTGCCGCAGGGTCATCCAGGCCGACCACAGCGCCGGGAAGACTGCATCGTGGGAGGGTTCGAGCAGACGTCTCACCTGCTTCCCGGGCCGCTCCTCGACCGCCGCATGTGCCCCCTCTCTGGGCGCTGAGGTCGTAGCGGCAGCCTGCGATGCGCCCGCCGCCGAAGTCCCTGCTCGCGCCGGCCCCGCTGCTTGGCGCGCCTCCGTTCTCCCCCGTGTGGCGGCGCCTCGCCTCCTTCCTTGACGCCCGGTCTCCGCACGGGTAGCCTCGAGCCGCCGAACTAGCTTCCGCAAGAGCCCCTCAGGGTACGCGATGGCCCAGTGTTCGGCGTACTCGGTTGCCAAGCCTGCGTTAACTCCGGTAGGAGGGAGGGTGATGACGTCGCCAGAGCCGAAGGCGACGAACATCAGCCACATCTGGCGAAGGACGCCGGGGTTCGTCTCCTCCCGGACAGCAGTGAATACCCTCTTCGGCATCCGCTGAAGGCACCCGAACTGCCTGGCGAACCGGGTCGGCACGTAAGGCTCGCAGATCACCTTCCCGTCGATCCGAGCCACGAGCACCCCGCCCCGCATGTTCAGGAAGTATTCATGCTGCTCCAGCGGGCCCTGTCCGTTGTCGATCATCTGGCCGACGGGAGTGGGGAACGGGCTGAAGTTGAAATTGGCATGATTGCCAATCCGAACCCTCACGCCCTCCTCACTGAGGGTCATCGGAGCGACCCCCGCAATGTTCAGCAGGGAGGGTCGCAGGCCGTTGCCCGGAGGACTGATGGCATTTGGGAACGTATACCCACCAAGGTGAGCAGCCACCCAGCCGTGGAAGAACTGAAAGGGCCCACAAATCCTTCGTGGCGACCCCCCTCGTGAGATGCGTCCCAGAATGGCATACAGCCTCGCCAGTACTGGGACCCCGAGGTTGTACCTCTTATTGGCAGCCATGGCGCCCGCCATCGCCAGCGTCGCCGGACGGACGCCCATCCTCGCATCCCGCACTGGCAGGAGCCACCCGCTCAGAAAGGCGGCCAGGAACGCCGCGTACCGGACGTTCGGGTCCCGGGCCTCGATGACGCGGTACCCCCATGAGCGGTAATCGCCCGTCTCCAGGACCCGCCAGTACGACCCGTTCCGGCTCCTCTGAGCTGCGGTCGGGCACCGCTTCCCCCTGCCTGGCATCTTGACCGCCGGGTCATGCTCCAGGAACTGGCCGAACCAATCCTTGTAGGCTATGTCCTTCTGGAAGTCTTGGATCCCGAGCCGCTGCGTAGCCAGGTCAAGAAGATGCCAGGTCAGAATGGGAGTCCGTGACCTGTCCTCCCAGATGTTCTTCGGTGGCAGGAACTCATCGTACTGGTAGCCCTCCAGCGGGATACCTCCGATGCAGTGGATGTCCCAGAGACCGATGCCGACCTCCCCATGGTGAAGATGGAAGGTGTTGGTATCCGGGGACCAGCGAGTGAACAGCTCCGGCCCGAGCTCAGACTGCTGGTAGAAGTGGAACTGCGACGTCCACACCGCCTCGAACAGGCCGATGTACCGCAGCTCCTCTGCGAAGTGATCGCAAGTGTGGCGTACCCAGAACGCCCAGGCCCATTCACTGGTAAAGTTGCCCCCGGATCGCAAGTCCCAGTCCTTCAGCCAGCCCTTGGTGTCGTCAGTGACACTCTGACGGTATGTGCTCGAGTAGAGGGCTGGAGAATTCTCCGCTGTAGGCTCACCCCCATCAATGGTTCGCGTCCTCGGGTTCAGGACGTAGACATCCAAGTGCCTGGTTTCCCTGGCAGGATGCCCATTGTTGGTGATGTTATAGCGGTGAAGCTCGTCCTCCCGAGTCACCCAGGTTCGCGGCGCATCAATCTCGAACCCTGGCACCGGAACCTCATCGAGGATGCCGAAGTTCCAGAGCGGCAGGTTGTCCGACAGTGGATATGTCTTCTGGGCCGGCGTTAGTAAGTCGAACAAGGATTGATTGTTGGAAACAATCTCCTTGGCTCCGTAAACCTCCTCGTTCGTCGCCATCTCAGCTCTGCGAGTGGCGGCATCCCCCTCATTTCCTCTGTGCGCGGCCATCTCAGAAGTTTCGGGAGTCGTGCGGGTTAAGGGATGAAGAGTGCGGGATCGGACGAGGCTGGTGGAAAAGTTTGAAGGTTGGCGCGCAATCCAAGTGGACGGCGCGCAATTGGGAAGACTGTCGCGCAAAGTTCCGGGTTTTCGCGCAAAAACAGGTGAAATCCGGACGGTTTTGCGCGCCGATCGGGCGAATTTCGCGACCGGAAGAGGCAATTTCGCGCCCGAGAGCTTTGGAGCTTATCGCGCGGAAGGCCAGAGTACGGAACGCGGGACCCAGCGCCCCTATTTATAGGCGAGGCCGGGCCCGCGCTGCGCGGAAAGCGCTTTGCGCGACCGCAGCGGCGAATTTCGCGACCGGTGCCCCTTTTTGCGCGCCTAAGTCCCGCGCCGCCCAGGACTTCGGCATTCCGGCGTCTCCCTCGGAACCCGATCGTTGCGACCTCTCGCCGATCAGATTCCGAGGGGGGGCTTTTGTAGACGCCGGAAAAGTCCGTTGCTCCCAAACGAAGCTCCGGATGCGGAAAGCGAGGTCATATTTGGAGTCGGAAGGATGTTTCGGAGGGCCCGGAGGCCGGGCGCGGAATTTCAGAGGCCCGCGCGTGAAGGTGATGTCCCGCGCGGAAAACCCCCGGGATGCGCGCAATGCGCCGGCTCGGCGCGCAATTCTGCGCGCCGCGGGTCCGCGCGACTCCCTTACGCGCCGCGCCCGATTCCGCGCCCGCGAGAAGAATTTCGCGCTCGCACCCTGGATTCCGCGCCCGGGGTTGCCTATAAATACAAGGCGACCCCCAACGTTTCAAAGGTTGCTGGAAGTCGAAACGTCTCCCGTGCGCGCAATTCAACCCCTTCCGCGCGCAATGACGAACTTCAGGTAACCTCCTTTCTTTCGCGCAAGAAAGCCTCGGGGTCCGCCTTCGCGCGCAATCCCCTCTGGCTCCTTTCATTTGAATAAACACTCACCCTAAGGCCTTTGCGCGCAAAAGAACCCGCTTGCGCGCAATTGCCCCGGGGTGCGCGCAATCCGGCCCGATTGCGCGCACCCCCCCTTCTTTCAAGTGGCCATTCATTAGAGAATGAGCCGTTGCCCCCGCGCGCTATCCGAAGCCCGGTGTGAGCAATCTGAAGCATCCGCGCGCAAGGCGCTGGCCCAATTGCGCGCCAGCCGTCCCGATTGCGCGCCGGCCCGCAGTATTGCGCGCAAAGCTTCCTTTTTGCGCGCAATCTGCCAGGGTCGTCCCCGTTGACCTCCTAAGGTTACCCGCCTGTGTGGCACCCGATGATTCTCATCCCGGGTGCCCGCACCGTGCGTTGTCTTCCCGTGCGGCCCTCCAGGCTTGCGCGAAGTGACACGCACCTATGTCCAGCATGACGTTAAACTGCATACACGTCCAGCATGACGTTAAACTGCATATACGTCCTTCACGACGTTAAACTGTACATCGTCCGCGCTGCAAGACGTTAAACTGCCAAGTGCTTCGTCCGGCAACCTATGCCCAGCATGACGTTAAACTGCACACCCGTCCAAGCTGCACGACGTTAAACTGCCTAGCCCCCATCGTCCGTGCTGCAAGACGTTAAACTGCCAAGTGCCTCGTCCTCAACACATGACGTTAAACTGTACTTCGTCTGGCAAGACGCTAAACCGTCCGCAACCTGATCCCGTGCTCCGCACGCAGGGTCTCCCCCGGTTTGGACGTGGCCCCCACCCGCTCGTCTCTGCAGGGATGTCGGGATTGTCCCCCTTTTGGGACGATTTAATGGGAGTGGCTTTTCCCTACGGGGGCAGGGTATTACAAACCCCTAGTTTCTCGTGGGAGGCTGCACATGTGTATCTCCATTGCACCTCCCCACTGCCGAAGCCAGTAGAGGGTCTGACTGGGATCGAGGTGTCTTTTGCTTTCGGTCCAAGTCCCTTCCAACTGAGTTTTGCAGTATCCGGGCTGCCCCAAGTGCGTAAGTCCTGACAGATTGAACTACGTGGACTTTGATCCCTGTCTTCTATACAGGGTACGTAGGAAGCCTCCCTGAGGTCCAAGCCCACCACCTGGTCGTCCCGGTCGTATTTACGTCGGTTCGTCCATCAGTGGACCCCTCCAGGGTTCACGCTTGCGTTGATTCACCTATGAATCCGCCCCTGTGGGAGACCGCCCGTGTGTATCTCCACGGTGCCTCCCCACAGCCCCCCTTTTCCATTTCCCCTTTTATCGTCCAGCATGACGTGAAACTGTGATCCACCCGGCCGTTCCATCCCCCTCCGTGCGAGGTGGTTCGGTTCAATCCTCCGCCCGGCGGCCTCGACCTCTTCGTGAGTCGGCCTGCCGACGTCCAGCATGACGTTAAACTGTATGCCCGAACTACGTTGACTTTGATCCGTGTTAACGCGCGGTACGTAGGAAGCCCCCCTGGGGTCCAAGCTCTTTACTCCATCATCCATCCTGATCCTTACCCGGGCCGCCACATCCCGGTGGGGTCATGCCACTTCACTCCACTCCACGTTACTTGGGAAGCCGCCCATGTGCTGGCCCCAGCGTCGGAGGTTCCCCACAAGGGGTTCTGTCATCTGATCCACTTTTCGTGTTGATCGGTCCGATGCCGTCCCCGCTGGACGTTAAACTCGCGGCATACCCCGTGTTAAACACGGGAAGCTGAGGAAAACCTCAGGTGACACAGTTCCCCGCACCTAGTACGGGATGCCTCAGGCCATCGTGCCTTCGAGAAGCCCTATTAGGGACGGAAGACAGACGTGCAGAGCCGCAGTGTTACGACACGCCCCCAGCACCCAGAGCCACCCGGCCTTCTCACCGCAGGTTGCTGCCCCGCCCAGACTCCTTGGAACGTCCGGGCGGAAGCAGCGTAATTAACCGGTGTCCATGAAGATATGGCGCCGGGAACGAGATTCACGAACATTCTTAAGTCTATGAGGGAGACCCGGATTAGGCGACAAGTTCCGAGGAGACGTCCGAGGAAGGAGAAGCCGACATCCCATCATCCCGGTTTCGATCAAGGAGCAGACGCCCCTGAATAAGGGACGGATGCCGCCCGCCCTTGGAAAGCGGGACTGCGGGACCACAAGCCGCGCGCCCATCCCCTCGGGTTGACGGGTGCACGCGCGAACGCGTCCTGGCGGAACAGCGTAACCCGACGCACATCCGCACCGAAACAAATATGTTATATCCCTCAAAACTGAACATTAATATAATACATTAATTAATTCTTTTGGAATTTTTATTTTTATTTTAAGTGTTTCCAATAGATAAGAAAATACAAAAAATAATAAACAATAAATAAAGGTAATTAAATTACCTGATTGGTTTTGAGTATATAATATTAGTTGATCGATTTAAACTCAATTGATCAACCATGATATAAGGGTATCATACCTAAGTCGGGTCTTGACTCATGTTGAATCTCTCCCCCAATCCAATGTTCTCATTTCTCTCTGGTATATCGCCTCATCTTGGTTTGGTCCATGTCTTATATCATCATCGTCAAAATAAAAATGTACTTGCAAAAAAGCGAGGGGGTCTTAGAAAGGTAAATATACATACAGATAATTATGGACATACAAGACCTTATAAATATTGAATAAAAGGGGATTATATGAATTCTATCATAAAAATTAACTAATTTGTACAAACATTACACACAGTTATAATAAATAATTAAATAAAATAAATCTAGGCATCCACATTTGATGCTCCAGACTAGTTAATATATAAATAAAATGATCAATAAAATTAAATTGCAGTAAATATAGGTATGAGATCATTTAATAAATTAAATGATTTATTTAAAATTCAAAAAAATCAATTTAATTTATTCCCAGCATTAATTTAATATTTATTTCAAAATATTTATTAATTAATTAATTTAAAATTTTATACCAAAAATAAATAAATTTTTAAATAATAATTTTTATAATTTGTATCCAAAAAGTATTAAATAAATTTTCTATTATATTAAATATTTTCCTAGTCCCCATAACCGTTTTCATAGCCAATTTGAGTTGGTCCAACCACATGAAGGCATGTTCTGGGCCAGTCAGACCCTACACATGGCTATTCCAGGCTAGGAAGACCCCTGACCTGTTCTGGGTCAGGAAGACCCACCTAGGATTGTTGCATGGTGGGTTGGGTTAAGCAGGACTCATGAGAATCCATATCATGTTAGGAAAGGGGGTTTGTGGGTGTGTTATATCTTGGGTGGAGGAGACCGACCTAGTTGGTGGTCAGCCGATGCCGGTGGCTAATGAGAGAAATGCAATTGAGGAGTATGGGATGGGGACCGGTGTTAGAAACCAGCAGTGGTGGTGTAATCTACCACGTGTTTTGGGGAGCTCAACCTAGATGAACATCTAGATGGAGGTGGAGATGAAACAATGAAAGGTTACGAGGTTATATCTAGGCTTGGGTATTGGATTTGGTGTGCGGTGGTGATCTCTAACCAGTGACGGGAGCCAAGGTTGGCAGATGAAGTTCCTTGCATGGTCGAATGAGACAACGAGGTAGGTGACCAATGTTAGAGATAGGAAGCATGAGCGACCAAGGAAGGCTATGGTGGAGGTCAACCAAATTAGGGGAACTGGTGAGAAATATCTTGCCACTAGGAGGGGCTACGACAGATGGCTAGTAATGGGAAATGGGGATGAAAAGTCATAGATTTTTTTTGAATCTATACATTTTTTATTTTTATTTTCATATTTTACCCTCTGCTAGATAACACCTATGAACCACCACCTATTGGAAAAAACATTTTTTCTTAAAACCTAAAATTAGGCTTTTGAGAAAAATCCCTATTAATAATATTTATTATGTATTGAAACCATGGACCATGAATCCATTTTTTATTTAATAAAAAAATAGTGTTTTTTTATTATTTGGAATTCCTAGATGGTGTGGACTTAAGATCTTCCAGAAAAAAATATCCAGGGAAAAACCTAGTAGGAATGCAGGGGAATCACATGGGTTAACTCCATTCACTAAGATAGAATAAAAAATAAAATATTAACATTTATATTATATAGAGTTTTATACCTGAAAAACCACTATCAATCTATATTAATTTTTTTGGATGACCGTAATGTGTATTTTGAAAATCAGATTAACACACGATTTTTCTATTGGGATTGAACTAAAAATATCTACTTAATTTAATGAAAATTAATCTTTCCTACACTTGGAAAATTCACATGATCAATCTGATAACAATTGATGGTACTGGGGTGATCAACAGAAGATAGTGTGTTGGATATTTAAATTTTTTCATCATTAGAGCAATGTAAATTCATCATCTCTAGTGATCTGAGTCCCAGTAGAGGTATTAGGATCCTCTGTGAATATTTAAATAGTATAAAAATTAAATAAATGATTACCTCATTTGAATTCGTGGGGTGTTCAACTGTAGATTGTCTCTGGTGATCGTTTCTCAATGAATTTTAACTCAAAACCCTCTAGATCATCCACACATGCTTCATGAATTATCATACTTGTAGATCATTTAATTATAGGTTCTATAATGAATCTATAATGATTCATCCAATATCGCGATGATCTCCTATATCTCGTCCTTTTAATCTATGAAGTCTTTCTTGGATCAAACTCTCTGAGGAAAAATTTATCTCTCTAAGAAATGGGATGAGAGAGAGAGAGTCTCTCAATTCTGTAGGAATGAATAATCATGGATTTAGTCTATATTTTCTACTTATATAGTGGGTGGCTCAAAAACTCGGCAAGGGTTTCTTGACCCCCAAAAATCTAATGCCCACTAAATATGTAATTAATCTCATGTTATGAAAAAATAATAACACTATATATATCATTTATATTTTTTCATATACTTGTGATATATAATAAATATCATAGGTGATAAACTGAGTCATTAACTCATCACATAATTCCTACAATATTAAACTAAACTTTAATATTAAAATAATATTCGTTTATGTAATATTTTTCCATGCATTCTCTTAATACCCAATTAATAATTTTAATAAATAAATTCATCCCAATTATTATATCATTGAATAATAATGAATTTATTTATTTTCAATTAATTTTTTAAACTTGGACAACTCTCAGACCCTATGGCGTGTCACACCAAATCATATACATATATATTCACTAGAAAAGTGCAGATTATTGAACACACTATTATGTGTGACCCTCTAGGCCCTTATCTCGATAGTAGTGAATATTATTCAAAAACTAAGAGTAGAGTCTGGTAACCCATAAAGGGACCTAAATAGATAAGGAAAAGTCATTGCAATAGAAACCTTTCCTATGAATATGCACAATGTAATATAATCTATTTTTAATGATATCTCACAAAGAAGGATGCACAACTTGTGTCATCATCCACTCTTTATTTATTATTTATTGATCTAAGTGGACATACATACCTTTGAATTATGTGGTCTAAGATTTATGAAGGTACTATATTACTAATCACTAGGCCTGATATGTCACTTCCTCAACATAGAAGCGAAAAATTCTATCTTGATAACTCAACCAATGTCATACCACCAGTGACACTCCCAACACAATCTACCACTCCAAAACATTACCATCATGGTTTTTAAAATTCATCATAGCACGAGATCAAATGATACACATTGAGAATGATGTAAAGTTAGGATACCAATATGCATGTTCATAGATACGAACCAATGACACACGAAACATGTGGTGTTCTTATTAGAGGTTCTGCATCATGGCCTCACCTATTAGAGATCACCAAGTGTGAACATAATTAGAATAAGACTCAATTATTATGAGCCCATATCAATTGATAGTCTTAAATCAACCATGTCCAATCAATATGATTTATCTATACAATATCACATATGTTTAATTTTAATTTCATAGTATCTTGATGTCCTCATTATAGAATAGGAACTACTATAACCTTTTGATAGGACAAATAATATTTGGAAATTACCATTTAAATAGTAGAATTATAAATATAAATACTATAATGGTATATTTTAATCATGCATAAATAATTTTATACATGTGAAGGTAATATAAAATAACTATTTAGACTGGTCTAAGGAACCCACTATTACAACAATAGCGAGGTCCTATAATGTTTTCCTCTATATGGAATGGTTACCCACTATCCATGTTTATAGGAATTCCACTAGTGAGGGTTTTAATGTACCCAAGTTGGTATGATGTATTTTCCCTTCTTTCATAAGATGGAATCCTAGATAGAGTAGGATGAGCTAATGTGAAGAAGGATCTACAAGGTTCCTTATCAGTTTTCTAGTAAGACCCTTGGATCAGTAGATGATATGAGCTTCTAGTTCATATGTTGTTAGAGAAGTATGAATATGTTTTATAGTGGAAGTTCTAGGTTTACCTCACAATAAATATTTCATTTTTATTCATGGATTTTCACTTGGGAAGGACCTATATCTTTACTAGTATATCAGATGACCCTGTGCAGCTGTGAGATCTATAGGTGCTGTTAGAGGAGTCTACATAGAAGGGGTTTTTTTTGGACCAATGTGTTCACCTGGAAAACCCTATGTTGTTTACCTAGGTGTAAGTTGATTGCGTAAGGTTAGGGGTGGTTTAATGTCACCTGAATCAAGTGAATTCCAAGAGGAAATATCTACCCCTAATAATAAATGACTTATTATACTAATTCTTAGGGGAAAAGTGGTTCTCAGAGTTTGACCTCAAGATTGGTTATCACCAGCTCAATTTTTGAGAGGTGGATGTTTTGAGAATAGATTCCTAGAGCCACCATGGTTAACTTGAGTTATAGGTGATACCCTTTGACATGTTTAATGCCTTATATGAGTTAGTGGGACTTTTGAGATGAATCATTAACCCTTCTTGGATTGATTAATGGTATGTTTCTTCTATTTGACCATCATGTACTTGATGTAAGATGTGGGTCACATGATACAATTGAGGATAGTTTGGGACATTATTTGAGAGTAATATATTTATGGGGAGATCTTCTAGAGATAGTTCCAGATTCAGGATTCCAATTTCTTGTGATATGTCTTCTTTTACATGGGAGTGATAGAGGACCCAACATAGGTTGAGGTAGTAATAGATTGAGAGCCACCCAATGGCGTGGCTCGAGAAGTAGATTTTCAAAGAATGTTTTAATTTTTTTTCTTAATAATGGTGATAGAACAGTTCACCTCTTCATAGTTGACCGTTGAGGGAAAGGATAGTGCAACATACCTCTAGTCAATGGTTTTTACCCATCCACTTCTTCAACGTGTTAGATAGGTTCAACTTGGAGATTCTATCTATGAGATCTTTTCTGTCCAGATATCCACTAGACATGATCCTAATAGATTTTTTGAAGGTGATGAGCATGTCATACTTTTTCCAGGATGGATGATGACACCATTAGTATAGCGACAGGATGTACTGAGGATGTTTTTTTCCCATAGTAGTGAATCCATTTGGAGGTGAAAATTTTTCAAGGATCATTTAACTTTGAGTTTGGTTTTCATGGATGTTGAATCTTAATTTTGAGTTTAGCTCCTGATGTCTCACATGACTATAGGTGGAGGACAGGGTGCCCAAGTGGAAGTGGAAATGTGATAATATCTTGTGGTTTTTGTGATGGTGGGTTTCATAACCAGTGAGAGGTTACATCTATCCCCAATTTATCAAAGATATATTTTACTAGTTGGACCACTTACCATCATAGAACAAAAACTAGTAGATAGTTTGTCATGCTTGTGTAGGTAGGAGGTAGTGTGATATCATCAAAACCCTCGACGATCATCTCAGACCCTGATTCTCACTTCACACCATGTTTATGAATAAGATCCAGGATGCCTTTAGAAATCAGCTGCAGTTGAGCATAGTGTTTCTACCCCAAAGAGATGGCTAGGAATAGTATACCACATATGTTATGGAGAACATGATTTTGGTATTCATGCTGGTTTTGGGACATAGTTGGGAGGATCATTTACCATCAGTGGAGTTTTCATATGGAAGTTTTTACGACTACACCCTTGGGGAAACATCGATTGAGGCCCTGTATGTGGGGACCGAATGATCACCATAGTACAGGTTAAATCCTTCGGGAGACATCAAATGTGATCCTAGAGTTGGTGTTGTTGATGGTTATGAACTGTGTAGTTATTCCATGGGAGGATGAGGACCACTCAGATCCATCAGGATTACATTGTATGTTGATGATAAAAATGGTATTTGGATATCTATGAGGAGATAAAGTTTTTGGGAGATATCACCTCATTGAGTTTTAGGGGGATTTGATCAAGACAATAGACTATCTCTGGGGTTTGTAAGAAATTTTTCCAGTTACTACATGGGGTTAGCGAGGTGGAGTACCGTTCAACCCTATGACCACAGTTACAATCGGTTATTAGAGTTTTTTCATGCAGCACAACTGTGGAAATATATTAACGACTTGATGTACAATGTCTACAAGGGTTATATAAACATAGAGGGTGGAGTTACCTTTTTGATTTACCCTGTAGAATTTGAGAACTGATAGGAGGAGATCCTTCATTGGAAAATGATTCCATAGGGTTCGCGTTTTTTGGAAGAATGATAACCTCTAAGAAATCCCGTGGGAGTGGGAGACCCAATTGTGAGCTAATTATCCCCACTTTTCTGAGTACGTTTTCACTTTTCAGGTTTAAAATACATGAAGGTGGGGAGAGTGTAATGACATTGTTTTTGACATGTAAGACATTGGAATATTTTGAAGAATATTCTCAAAACCATGTGATGAGTTTTTGCATAATTATGGGTCCCAAGATAGCCTAGTGTGGATATAATATAAATATTAAATATATTATATCATGTGGGATTATTTTTTAGAAATAATGGAATAACCCCCAAACAGAGTATCAATTCAAAAATATAACACCACCATCAAATATAAAAGGTGGGTTTTACCTTAGATACAACATAAAATTTATCAACATTGAGTTTTTGGATTAACTGTAGCCATGGGAGAATGATAATTTAAAAAATTAAATTATCAATTAATTAGTTATTATATTCCATGACCTAGATCACCCCCCTATTTAAAACCAATTTTTAAAAAATAATAGGGTTATATGTATAACACTATGTAGTGGAAGAGGATCCATAAGGATAGATTGGATGAAATGATGAATCATAGTCCATCAAATTAGTGTTGTTAGAATTGTTTGAATTGTTTGGGGCAACTAGGTTCATGGATCTTACCAACAACAACAACAGGCAACCATTCTTCTTCAATGATAAATGGTTCATTTATGAGTATCATTTTATCTTTATATAGCTAGAAATTGATGATATTTAACTATTTCTCTTCCTTTTTCATTCTAATAGAAACAAATTGAGGAAAAAAAACAACTACCATGTTTCATTCTTCATGTTAATGTTGTTTTAATTTCTCCCATCATTCATTGTATGTTCATTAGTATATTTTCCTTTGGTTGATGGTTTGATGATTAACTGGTAACCAATTATCATGCATCCAGTATTTATAGTGGTGGTTCATTTATATGGGGTTTGATTCATGATAGAGACCTCAATAGAGGTATATTGACGTGTGACAGGATATTAATATGATGTATCATGGGATGCCATTTGTGGGTTTTGGAACTCTATAGCGTGACACATTAGAGGATGAATGCGGGTAGGTTTGGTAAAAAAAATTTGGCTACTAGTGACAGATCGATCACAATCATCCCTAGATCTGGAATCCTCAATGTTTATAGAGGATGATTAATTGATGGTGATAGTGTGAGAGTATGATGCATAATGTTTCTTTATTTATGAATAAATCCCAACTACAAGGAATGTAGCTTAGGAACACATGTTGTGTAGTCCCCTCAAAGTTACATTTAGGGGTTTTTTTGCGAAGATTAGTATCACATGCCATGTGGTGGGTCTATATGACATGTAACCATTTATCTATCCAACTTGACATGTATAGGGTGTAAACAACTAGGAAAACATGTGGTTTTACATTCCATGTTTTCTATGGAACATACTGTGTAAACTGTGGTGGATGGATTAATGTGTATAGGGAGTACAAGAACCTAAGCCCATATGTCCCCACACACTATGTATGGAGGGGAACTTGAAATGAACTTTGGAAGGTATATGTGCATTGGAAGATGGAACACACTGAGTGCCAAACTGACCCCTACAGACTGAGGGATGTGGGGAAAATTCCATGTACTTCAAAAAAAATCCAGGGATGAACTAATTACATGTACACACCCTGAATACTCTGATACATGCCATTGTACATGGTCTGAACAATACAAAACACGTCGAGTGCAAACTAACCTCTACACACCGTGTACACCAAATAGACATTCCATGTATCTAAAAGATTAAATTCCATGTTAGAGGGAGATACACGGGTAGTTCCATAATCATAGAGACATGTTGTGTACCACATGGTGCATTTCATGTACTCCTTTCAAGGAATGTGGGAGAACTTAATAATACACCTTATTTTTATCCTTCTTTAGAACTCAGATTTTGGTCCATGAGTAGCATATATTGACTATTTTTCCACTTGGAACATGATGGTGGACTTTATTTTGGAATAAATGATATGACGTGGGGTGAAAATATCATGACTCTTAGTTCAGGGATGATTGATTGATGAAAGTTATCAAGTGTGATCATCAGAGAGATGATTGGGTTGGTACTCCCCTGTCAAACTGGGGAGAAGGTCCCCCATACTCTTTAAAATTCTAGAGTCAGTACTATACTATAATATATTTGGAGTGGATTCTCTATATATAGAGTGGTACTACCCCATCTTTGAGCTCTAGTGGAGAGTGGGTCCTCCATTAGAGTTGTGGCTCCCTTGGATGGGGAGTGTTGCGACATAGTGAAGGCCTCTCCACATCATTTCTAGTGATTCTATGTGGGATTCATGGTTAAGGTATAGTGATCCCTTGGCTATGGAGTGCAATTTGAAGGTGTGGGACCCTCCACTTAGATTATTAAATGACTTCACACAATACTAGGCATTGATGATGGACCTTTAGAGATGCAAGTTGAAACATCGTTCTTATAAGGGATGTGGAGATGGATATTCCCTTTCTCTGTTCATTTGGGATTATTTTTTAGAATATATGATTTATGGTTATTATGATTATGGTTGTTGAATCATATTATGATTGAAATTCCATGGTAGTTTTGATCTAACTACTCACTTGTGATGTTTTTTGATTTTGGTGATTTTAGGGTGTGTATCTAGGTATGCATATGCTCACCCCTTCAGAGGTTTTTCCTAAACATGTTATTTCTTATATAGATGAAATAGAGATTAGTTTTGACTATGGTGGGTTTGGTATCATTGGTGCTTAGCAGTACATAATGGAACTGACTTTGTTTGATGGTTAGACTATGAGATATGAAGTTGGGATATCCCCTACTATAATCATTAAATTTTACGTATGTTTGGGATTCCCCGTGTTTTCTTGGATCAATGTGTATTTTGAACCTTTTTATCATTTTAATGTACTATTTTACTCTGATTTATTTTTAAAAGAGGATATTATATGCATAGTTTCACTCTAGACATTATAATCATTTATTATTCGTTATATCTTTTACATGGTCATGGTGGTGTGTGTAGGGTGTACTTTAGTCTAAGGCCTCCCATTTCAGTTTATGCCTCCTGGTAACTTTTTTGTAGCCCCTATCTTATTGGATGTGGTATTGGGGTTTCACACTCAGCTTTCCACTAACCAGGAAGGCCCATGTGGGTTAGTTCGTAACATGGATTGTCTTGTTCTAACGTTTTTTTGATGTTTTATTTTGGTTACAATAATTGGGAAACCCTAAGAGTTGGGATACTAGTGGAATATAGTTGAGTTAATCCATGTGATGGATTTGGATAAATAGATATCCCATTATCTATCAAAAAATCACAACTATTGTGATTAGGATAAATTAATACCTAAATAAATAATGTAATGATTTTAATTCCATATAAGGTTCATTGATAAGTGAAATATGGATGATGGATCACTAACTGGATATGATGTATGGTATCATCATTTTTAGTGGGATAAATTTCATTTAATGTTGTTAATAAATAGATATAATACATTATACTCACCTAATTATATGTCTTATTATAGATTATGGCATACTTCACACTAATCATATTGAGATCATTATTAAGTATGACCTATAAAAGAATTAAATATTGGTATCTAGGATTGATAATTATTCTCAAGGAGAAACCTACACAGTACCCAAATGTGAATGTTATAGAAATAAATTTCTTCAACCCTAACTCATGGGTATTAGATATCGGGTGTGCATCACATATTTGTGCTAGAAAACACAGACTTAGGGTGCAAAGGGAATTTATGAAGGGTGAAGTTGATATTAATATTTTTAATGGAGAAAAATTTATTACAATAGAGTTCGACCCTATATTATAGTACCAAGTGGATTGATCTTAGAATTGAAAAACTATTATTATGTTTCTTCCATGAACCAGAATTTTACTTTTGTATATTTTTTGGACAAGATGGGATTTTAAGTCATTATTAAGAACAAGAGTTATTCTATATAAAAGAATGAATGTTTATGTTATTGGTAATATAAAGAATGGTTTATATATTAATTATATATATAATCATGTTTATAACATTAATAATGATAATGTTAGTGTTGATTTTAATACCACCTACCTTTGAAATTGTCGTATTTGACATATAAATGAGAAACATGTTTAAGGAATCCACCGAGATGGATTGTTGGATTATTTGAATTATGAATCATTTAAAACATAAAAAACTTTTTTATTGGAAAAAATGAAAGTCAAATTTTGGGAGAAAGAGGTGAGAGGGCTAGTGGACTATTTGATATCATACATAGTGATTTATTTGGACCAATGAGTACTCAAGAAATTGGTTGGTTTAGGTACTTCATTACTTTTATCGATAACTTTAGTTAGTATGGGTATGTTTTTATAATGAAACAAATTATGAACATTTTGATAAGTTTAAAGAGATTTAGAATGATCTATAAAATCAACTAGAAAAATGTATTAAATTCCTCCGATTAGATGGTGGTGGCGAATACTTGATCCAGGAACTCATATATCATCTAAGTGATTATATAATTGTTTCACAATTCACTCTTCCCAGAACACCACAATTGAATGATATATCTGAAAGGACGAAACATAATTTTTTTTATACATGGTTCAATAAATGATGAGTTTATGTGACCTTCCTATATAATTTTGGGGTTATGGCTTGGAGACTACTACATTCTTTGTAAACCACTTTCCATCTAATGTAGTCATAAAGAAATAATATTAGATATGTTATAGAAAATGTTCCATTTTATATTATATTCATATATGGTGTTTCAATGAACTCATAAAGGGATTGGAATTTGATAATATAAGCCCCAAGTATGAAGAATTCATATTTTGTTTGTTATATTAAAGAAAATAATAGATATTATTTCTAGAACTCTACCAAAAACAGTGTTTGGGTTTAAGATAGTGCTTTCCTAGAAACAAATCACATGGTTCGAGTAACCAGTTGGATGAAAATTGAACATAGATAAGTTATGGACTAACAAATAATAAGTGTTCCTAAGATATATGTTATGATTGTTCAATAAGTAGTTGTGGAAGAAGAGTCAACTCAAGTTACATAAGAACCTCAAAGGTATTCTATGACTACTCATGAACCCTAGATAAATATATTTTTCATCGTTAGTGATGATGAATAAATGTTTATAAGAGTTGAGGATACTTACTATTGAGAGGCTATTGAGATTTTTTATTCTCATTAGTTATTTAAATACATATAATTTGGGATATAATCCATGCACACTAACCAAGTTTGGAATATGGTGGATTCACTTGAAAGGGTGATACACATTGAGTGAAAGTGAATTTTACACATGGAAACTAACATGAATGGTAGAGTGTCTACCAAAAGAGAATGTATGGTGGAAATGGGTTACAAACATGTTCATGTTATTGACTATGAAGATATATTTTCACTTTTTGCGATGATAAAGTCCATTATTATTTTTTAGCCATAACAACTCACTATGATTATGAGATATATAAAATTGATGTTTAAACCACATTTCTTAATTTAATTTTAAGTAAGGATGTTTTTATGAAACAACCATAGGGTTTTCAATTTCCAAATGATAATATTAAGTTTTTCATGTTGAAATTGACCATTTATGAACTCAAAAAAGCTTCCTGAATTTGGAATATCTGGTTTGATGATGAAATCAAAGAGTTTGGTTTGATCAAGAACATGAATGATTCTAATGTATAAAAGTGTCTTAGTGGGAGTATATTAGTATTTGTAATACTATATTTAGATGAAATACTACTTATTAAAATTGATGTCTAGACACTTCACTTTGTGAAGATTTGGTTGCATAACTATTTCTAAATGAAAGACGGTGTAAAGAAACATACATGCTCGGTATGAGGGTCTAAAAAGATATATCAAAGACATTTCTTAGACTATGATAGAAAACATATATTAGTAAAATGTTTATGTTTTTAACATGTATAAATCCAGGAAGGTTTATTTAATATAACTACATGGAATGAATATCAGAAGGCATTAGGATCATTCTAAATAGTTAGAATGGATGGATAATATTTTTTTTATGCATCCACCATAGGATCTATCATATATTCCATGTTGTGTACTTGACCTGATTTCTCATCTGATAAAATTATTACAAGTAAATACCCATCCAATCTTGGTGAGAGTGACTAGATTTATATTAAGAACATCCATAATTACTTAAGGACTAAGGATATGCTCTTGGTATTTGGAGTACAAGATGAGGTATGTGTAAAGGTTCACAGAAATGCTAATTTCAAATTCAAAAAAGATGATATAAAATCTCAACCATGATTCAGTTTTTTCCAAAATGATGGAGAAATTAATTGAAAAAGTTCTAAAAATTCCACAATAGAAGAATAGACAATAGTGGAAGAATATATCTCAATATTTAAATAAAAAAAAGAAGCTATTTGGATCAAGAAATTCATTTCTAAACATAGAGAGGTTCCTAACATCGAGGTTGAAATTGAGCTATATTGTGACAAAATGGTGTTGTTACTCATGATAAACAACCCTGATCTCATCAAAGGATTAAAAATAATCCTTTGAAAATACCATCTCATACGTGATATCATTGATATGGGTGATGTAAAGATCAGTTGGGTGACTACATGGGATAATCTAGAAGATCTGTTGATGAAACCATTATCAAAACAACAACATGAGAAAAATTTAGAATATCTAGGTGTTAAAAACATGGAAAATTGGTTTTAATGGTTTTAAAGGTTTCATGTTTTTATAATAAAGGCAATCTATAATTATCATTCATTCATGCCTGGTATAATTTATTTTACATCAATAGTCTAATGATAATTTCCCCTCAATGTATTCCTTTGAGTTTTCAAAAATTGATGATAATTATAGAGTATTATGAGATGTAATTATATGATAAGGCTATAAAAAATATAATATCATATTATTTGTAAAGAGTTTTATACACGATATGAAGAATAAAATTTTGAATTAATAAGTAGATAATTATTACTTGGATTGATCCACTAAATAACATATCATGAATTGTCATATAGTTATTGATATACTTATGGGTGTATTATTAATACCAAGAGTTTTTACCTAAGGTTGGTGAGATACCTAGCATGAGAACCTTTATACTTTGATACCATACTTACAAAATTCTACATATTGATTTAGCTAATATAGGGGTGGTTGGGTATGTTTTTGATCATGTTGTAGGTGGAAGTGCAACCAAGATGGGATTTTTGCACTTGTATAAAAATTTAAAGACATATGCACGTTGAAATAATTAGATTTAGGAAATGTATAACCATGCTTAGTTGTTTCAAATATTTTGTTCGAAAATACTTATATGAATTACATGTGATGTATTCATTGACTTTGTTAGTGTTTTTCATAAAATCAAGAACTGATGAGAGGTCAATAGTATATTGACATGTTCTATGTCTAGTGGTCTCTTGATGTCATAGAAAAACTGATCATATAGATATATTTATGATTTATATGATATATATTGTGGTGGAAATGTTTATATAAAGATATTAGTATGTTTGATGAAGATTTCTCTAGACCCCTTATTAGTTTAAGTAGCACTGATGCTTTACTAGAGTTCATTCTTTTCTTATATCTATAAAATCAGGATATCATAGTCGTTGTCAACACTGCTAAGGCCTACAAGGTGACACCGTTGGGATACTGTATAAGGATAAAATTTTGGGAAAAATTTTGTTCAAAATAAGCGAATTTGATGAAAAACCATATCCAAAAGTGGTTGGATGGATTCACAAAGAGTTGTGAGGTTTTTCATACTGTTCTTATAATATTTTAGTGAAAATGAGAGATTGTTCGATGTGAACTAAAATATACATTTATGAGATGCTTGTACACATACATATGATGCATGATTTAAATATATATATTATATGATATTATATATAAGTGTACATCTAATACATACATGTGATGCATGTATTTTTATTCATATAATGCATGGATAATATATATATATATATATATTATTTATTTCTCTCAAATAGTTCATTCATCAATTATAGTCCATTATGAATGGATTAAAGGATTTTAATTAATTAATTAAATAAATTTAATGAATTATACCCAACTGACATAAACAAAAATGATTCATTATTAAGGGTGAGGAATCCGCTTTGTCTATATAAGAGGATGGGATTCTCTACTATTTGGGGTGCGATGTGTATGAGCCTTAGCTAAACACTCTTCATTCCGATACTCCATTTATCTCATTTAAGAAGTTTCTAGAACCCCTTTAGTATTAAATCATACTCATGATATGGTTATGGATTCAAGTGGACAATATATCACTTCAGTGGTAGGGTGTTTTTATTCACTACTCCTCATTATCTCCGTTAAGAACACTTCATCAAAGGATGAGGGTGAAAGCTGCTACAACTCACATTTTCTAGGTTATCTGTTTTGTGATAATATTATCAAGTTTATTTATACAAGATAGATTACACGTGATTTTCATTTTATTCTACTAAAAATAGTCATATGATGATTATACAAAACCCATCAGTTGTAAACTTTTTTCAATCCTTTTACACTTATATTTTTCACTTTTACTATGTTTGGTTTTTACCATGGTAATTAATTTTAACCTAAGTAGTTTAATTTTAATGTCTATAAATAAAATAGGGTTTATTACATAATTTTTACCTACTTATTCTATATATGAGATCAATTTTATCAAATAATATTTTTATTTGTAAAAAAATTTCTTTTATCATTGGTGCATGTAATGCTTGAAACCCCATTTTTTGAAAATGTGTATTTTTATTCTTAAAAATTACATGTAGGATAAAATCATAAATGTTTCAGATTATAATAATATAAATTTATTTATTTAAACATGTATATGTAATTTGAATCCATCCAAAATTTAATTTTACTAAAATAATATTTAATTAAATGAAAAGACTAAAAACTGTCTTTTTGTTTCTGGAAAATATTACTTATGTTTGAAAAATGTTAAACATAGTTTTTTCTAAATTCATAATTTAATTTTTAAATGTATAGTTTTATCACTTAAATAAATATTTGATCATGTAATTTTTTTAGTATTTAAGTTACAACCAATTATTTGTATTTTAATAAACTCATTGATTTTAGTAAAAACTATCTTTTTCACTTTTAACCTAAAAACCAATTATTTTAGAAAAATATAAAAAATTCACTCTAATATAATTTTTTAATGGTGATTTAAAAAATGAATTCATTTTTATCAAATGTAAATTGTAAGACTTATTATTTTAAATTATAAACATGAATAACATATCTTGGTTTTGTGATAGAGTGCATACTCTTCGATATTATTTAGGATATGGTGTTTACCTACCCCAGTTATGTCTTGGGTATTACATTGATGTTATTATATTTTCAAAATAATCAAATAAAAATCCTATTTATCAATTTTCTGACCATGTATTCTCTAAAATAAAAATAAATCTCAGTGTAATATAACCATGACCAAAGAATCTTAATCGAGTAAAACACTCAGGCTATAGAAATTTTAATGTAACTCTAATTTTAAATTTTATTAAATATATTCAAATTATTATAAAAATTATCATGGTGAATTATGGAACAATTTTTATTTTGATTCATGTAAACTTATTCTCCATGATTTTATAAAATAAGAATAATTTTATTTCTAACTTAATTTATTCCATTTTTAAAATATCATATTATACACCATGGTGATATCTATCCCATAGTGGTTGTAATTTTATTTCATTTCTTCATGATTATTTTAAACATAAACCAATATGCATTTTGATTATAAACCACCTCAAAATATAAAAATATCTTTTACAATTTGAAAGTATAAATCAAATTTATAATTTAAAATCCTCATAAAAATATTTACCAAAAAACATGTATAAAATGACACCACACTAAAACTTTTGTTTTTACGTAATAAAAATATCAATAATGATAATAAAAAAACCATTTTTTGAAAATAGAAAATATAATCAGTTATGAAAATATACAAATATTTATTAGTAATGATTTTTGAATTCACATGAATATATCATTTCAATTTGAAAATTACTAAGTAATAAAAAAATTAAACAATTTACTAACCTTTAATTTCATTTTTAATTAAAAATATTTGTAAAAGAGAATCTATTCATTCATGTGAGTTAATTATTTTTCCATTAAATAAGACACACTCTATTTTTTTATTCATTTTATTCAATGTATTTTTTTGATAGGCACATTTTCACGTCACCCTAAATGTAAAACTAATTAAAAACTATATCTTCACCATCAGTAACCTGCAAACACCATTTATTGTAGTTGATACATTAGTGAGGAATATTTTTTAATTTCATAACAATTTAAGGTTCTATAATTACTTTTTATCATATGTTTATAATACATATATTTTTATGTTTATGTTTATACTTAATTATTTTCTTCTAAATTTTAAATTAATAGGTGTAGTTTTTGTTTTAAAAAATTATTCTTAAAAATAAAATTATAAAATTTTCTCTTCATAACAACCAAAATTCACTTTATTCGTGGTTCATCAATAAAAATGTATATATTTCATAAAAAATTTCCACTTATAACCTGAAATGATTTATTCTCATTTATTTTCCATTCGTAACAAGGAAAAATTCTATTCATTACTAACTATTTCTCATAAATAAGTTATTTAAAGGGAAAATCAAGTGTAAATACATAGAACCCTTTCCCAAACATAATTAAATATATTTCCCCAATGTTTATGTCATAATACCCTCCCTTCAAAAATACCATAATGAAAGAATAGAGATAATTCCCCCTATGCCATCCTCTCGTAGGCCTTGAGTTGGTTACTATCATTGAGGGTATGACAATCTCATAAATAAGAGGTGTTACCATTTATAATAAAATAAGATAAAGAGATAGGATAAATAAACCACAAGAAAATAAATGACATAAAATAAAAAAACTATTATATAATGAATGTATAAATAAACAAGATATAGATGAAAATCTTCAATTGAAAGTCACAAAAATAGAAGCTAAGGCATCAAAACAACAACATATCTAAAAGTATGTGCTAGTAATCTCCAGTATGATCCATCAAGACCTTCTGGAAAACCTGAAAATAGTTTTATATACATATGGTGAGCATAAAAGTATACTCATTAGTAAAACCAATGTCTCTCATGAACATGTTAAAGAATCATACCAATGCACTAGTGAGAAGCAATAAAACTAAATGGAACCTATATAGGTATAATAATCAAAACTCCAACATCACCAAGGATATCTCACCAAATAACACATCCAAGTATAATAATATAATATGAATCATGTTGATGAAGGGTACCCATAACTAATTTACCATTTATTTGTTTCTCTAATGCCCCAAAATCATACGTCCTAGCTCCCTCACATCTTTTAAATAACATCATAGCACATCAAATCACATCATTGCACATCAAATCACATCCTACCTGTATACACATGGCCCATCACATCACATCACATCTTAAAACCAGGGAGCTTGGGTATCATGACCCCACTATAAGTCACCTCCACACATCCCGCCCAAACACAGCTCAACTATGGCATCCTGCCTTTTTAATACATAACTCTTCATTACATTTTACATACATAGGATCTTTAAAGTATAGTGTATTGAAATCAATAATAATAAAACTTGAATACAATATAAAACATTCCTCTAATCCACTTGTATGGCTTCATCATAAGATCATTCTATGTACAATAACTGAATCTCATATCCTAGAGACATAAATCAAAGGAAAGGGTGAGTAGAAGGCCCAATAAGGGTAAAAAAGGGAATCAATATACTTGTGATATCAATAGGAACTTGAATAAAAACATAAAGACATGAGAAATGGAAGAATAATAATATCATAAAGAGGATAAACTGGAAAAATAACAAAAATATGTGGATACAACATTTCATTTAAACATTCATGAACATAACACCAAGGTCTATACTCAAGGTGTCATAAAATTACCAAGGTTATTCAACAAGGTATCATAAAACATGTCAAATCTAGAGATTAATTCTTTACCCAATGCATTGGAGAACTATAGGGGTGCACCATTAATATGTATTTACTTTCATGTGACCCACATAGATCATTATAAAACATCTCATAAATAACTCATATAGAATGAAAAAAATGGGTTTTATCTAAAAATTGTGATGTTTTTAAAAGTTTTTAAAAATAAGATCATTATGTCATTTATAACCCATGGAAAGGGAGTGAGGGTTATATGTATGTAAATAATAGAATAAGATATATCATATTTATATATTTATGAACAACCATAGAAACTAAAAATGTAAGTGTATTCAAATAAATGAAACAAGAGAATTTCTTGAGAGAAAGAGATAGAAATTTTGAGAGGAAATTTCTACAGCATAACGACTATATAACATTGTTTTAGAAAATAATAAAAATAGAGGGAACAAGAGTAACCCACTCATAAATAACTTATAATATAGTATAAATAAAGAATAAAATGCAGAAAAGAACATGGTATGGTAATTTGAATGACATACCACATGAAAAAGAAAGATGAAAGAAAAGAGAAGATACGATTCCTTTTACAAAAAATTCGGCAGCCTAACGACATCACTTAAAAATTCAGAAAATAAATTGATGAGAGAAAAAAGGATGTATAAAAAATTATACATGAAATTTACTGAAATGAGAACATATAATAACACAACCTCAACATAAATATACGGAAATTAGAAGACACAACATAAAGGAAGTCTTGACTTAAAAGAGGAGGGTGAAAGGATCCCTTACCTTGAAGAGTAACTTCGAAAGCTTAAAGGTTGGGACCTTGGTAGGCTTGATGTAACCTTGGGAAGAATAATTTAAAAGTAGGTAGTCCATAAATTCTTTTATGAGGATTAGGAAATGAAATGAATGAGGTAATGACTTGGTATTTATAGGAGAAGTGAGGGGACAAGTCATTAATGGCCAAAGGACACCTTATTGGTGGTATTGGAAAAACCATGGGCTTTCCCATGGTATTTTCCCATGATATTAGCCATTTTGGACACCTCATACTTTATCTTACTATTAATAATTCTATTAGAATGATTAAATAATTATTACATCCTTAATGATGTCATTAAACACCCGAAACTAAAAACTGTATTTTCACTATTCACCGAAAATTGAACTTTTTCAGAAAATCACCAAAAATCACCTTAACCTAATATCAATGATCTGAATTAAATAATGAACTCCATTTTATAAAAATAATTTTCTAAAAATTTTTAATTTAAATTTTAAATAAAAAACACAATTCACCTGAAAAAACTAATACATAACCAATAATTTCTGAAACAGTTATTTACCTATTTTATTGAATAACATTACATAATCAAGGTGCCTAAATTATATTAATACTTACTTAAGTGATGTTACTTAATCCATCTGATCACATTACTAATCATAAGCGTAAAATCACTATTCATAATTTACTATTCATCAAAAATTAAGTTGATCTTATTAGACTCTAAATTTCTTACTAAACATAACTGTAGAATTCCATTTTTAGAAAATCATTACACATTATTAATTATTTAAGGTTTACATAAATATTTTAAAATATCCGTTTTCTAAAATTCATCAATAATATGTATACTATATTTATCCAAAAATTTGAAAATTAAAAAACTTCACCATAAGAAGAAATCAATGTTTTTATTTATATCAAAGGATTACATAAAGTAGCTAAGGTCTCGTTACATATTCCCTTATAACACCAGCATAGGACCTAAGTGTAAGATGTACTATGGTGATAAAATCTTGGGGCGTCTTGGCCAACATTGCTCGAGTGGTGATTTCTATCAGCTTGAACTTCTCCCGAAGGAGATTCCGTTCCAGCTTCACACGATGATGTTCTGCTTGGGTTTGGTCTAGAGCAAAGCCCAGTGGTACTACCTCTTTCTCAAGTTCTGTGAGATGGGCTTTGAAAAACCTGAGTCTACTAGAGGAGGCCATCAAATCTTCTCTCTGTATTAATTAACCAAGATTACTTGTATTTATAAACAATAATCGCAACACTAAGAGTTTAGTTCCCAATATTCATATTGACCAAAAGTCATATAATAGTTGAAACCCAACGATCTCATTTTAATTATACTCATTTTATTAAATGAAATAATTTTTTTGAGTATAAAATAAAATAACACACAAAAATTAGGAAACAAAAATTATTAAAAAGTTTGGGTCATTACATTCTTCCCCCCATAAGAAATTTTGTCCCAATTTTTTTTAACTTGTACCCTTATAGGAGAAAAGGTGTGGGTAATTTTTCCATATAGACTCCTCTAGTTCCCACGTGGCTTCTTCATATTTTCAGTTCCTTCACAACACCTTAACAAGGCGGGTAGTCTTATTGCGTAGAACCTTTTCTCTATGATTAAAGATCTCTAATGGCTGCTCCTCATAAGAGAGTTCATGTTTCAGTTGTACCACCTCTAGGTTTAGTGCATGTGAAGGGTCTGGTATGTACTTCCTCAAGAGGGATACATGGAAGACATCATGAACTTTTTCTGGATTTGGAGGAAGTGCAATTCGATAGGCCACTGCTCCCACGCGATGAAGGATTTCATAGGGGCCAATATACCTAGGCTGAGCTTCCCATTCTTCCCAAACCTCATGACTATTTTCCAAGGTGAAATTCGAAGAAAGACCTTGTCACCAACATCAAAATCAAAGTCCCTTCGATGGTTTTCAGCATAGCTATTTTGACGACTCTGAGTAGCCTTAATGTGCTTTTGGATGGGATGGAATTTTTCTGTCATCTCCTGCACAAGACCAGGCCCAAGAAGCTTTCTCTCAGTAGCTTCTTCCCAACAAGTAGGAGTTCTACATCACTTCCCATATAGAGATTAATAGGGTGCCATTTGAATGCTCAAGTGGAAGCTATTTGTGTAAGAGAACTCAACTAAAGGGAGATGTTGATCCCATCCACCCTTAAATTCCATTTAGCACGTTCTCAGCATGTCCTCGAGTCTTTGAATAGTCATTTTAGATTGGCCATCAGTTTGGGGGTGATAGGTCATACTGAAATTCAATTCAGTGCTCAGAGCATGTTGAAGACTTCTCCAGAATTTTGATGTGAACCTTGGATCATGATCAGATACTACAAAAAGTGGAACTCCATGTAGCCTTACCAGTTACTTCACATAAATCATGGAAAGTTGATCAAGAGAGAAATATTACCAAATTTATATAAAATGGGTAGTCTTGGTGAGATGGTCCACAATAATCCTTATCGCATTGTTTCCTTTGGAAGCTCTCAAGAGACCAGTGATGAAGTCCATAGTGATATTGTCCCACTTCCATTCTGGTATGCGTAGTGGTTGAAACACACCTTTAAAATGTTGTTTCTCTACCTTCACTTGCTGAAAAACTAAGAACCTTGAAGTGTAGTCAGCAATATCCCTTTTCATATTATCCCACAAAAAATGATCACAAAGTTCCCTATACATTTTTGTGCTTTCAGGATGTATAGAGAAAGTAGAGCTATGAGCTTCATCCATCGGCTCCTTTATTTCCTTAATAGAAAGAACACATAGTCTTGTATGAAATTTAATTACACCTTCTTGATCAATATTGAACTCAGGAAACTTCCCATCCTTCACAACTTCAAACTTCTTCTATAACAAAGAATCTTCTTTCTGATATTTATTGATCTTCTCTAGTAATGGAAGTTGAGAAATAATTTGGGTTAGGGTTGATGATACCCCTTACCTTATAATTCACATGTCCAACTTTACTTGGTCATTGATCAAAGGATCTTTTTTAATCCTTATCATGGAAAGAACAACATGGTCTTTCCTAATTAATGCATGAAAAACTTTGTTTGCTCTTTCGGGATGATAATGAATTGAAAACTAATAGTCTTTAAGAAGCTCCAACCATTTCATTGGTCTCATGATCAATTCCTTTTGTGTGAAAATATACTTCAGACTTTGATGGTCTGTGTATATATCATATTTCTACCCATAAAGATAGTGCCTCTATATCTTCTGAGAAAAAATGACCACAGCCAGCTCCAGATCATGCGTAGGATAGTTCTTCTCACGAGTCTTCAACTGTCGAGATGCATAAGCAATGTATTTTTCATTTTGGCTGAAGACGCACCCAACCCCTTTTAGATATGCATCACTACAAATAAAGAATCCTTCTCCACTTTATGGCAGAGTTAACATGGGTTCCGTAACCAATATTTTCTTTAGCTCTTGGAAACTTTCCTCACACACCTTTTTCCTGATGAACATGACTCTTTTTCAAGTTAACTTGGTTAATGGAATAGAAAGTCATGAATTTTTTTTCACAAACCTCTTATAATATCCAGATAATACAAGAAAACTATGAATCTATGTTATTAATGTAGGTTGAGGCCATTCCTCTACAAATTTTGTCTTTATAGGGACAACTATGATTCCTTCATTGGTAATAGTGTTCCCCATGAAAGAAACTTGTTGTAACCAGAATTCACATTTACCAAACCTTCCAAGAAGCCTACCCTTCTATAGTGTTTATAAAATATCCCTTATATGATCCTCATGCTCCTCACGACTTTTAGAATATATTATAATATCATCAATAAAAACTACCACAAAGTTATCAAGGTAGTCCTTAAATTCTCTATTCATCAAGTCCATAAAAATAATAGCTTCATTAGTAAGTCCAAAGGGCATAATAACAAACTCATAATGGCCATATCTTGATTAGATGGCAGTTTTTAGAATATTTTCTTTCTTCACCCTCAATTGATGATAACCAGATCTAAGATCAATCTTAGAGAAGAATTGATCCCCACAAAGTTGGTCAAATAAGTCATCAATTATTGGAAGAGGGTATTTTTGCTTTACTATGATCTCGTTCAGTTCTATAAAATCAATGCATAGCCGCATTGATTCATCTTTCTACATCACAAAGAGAACAAGTGGTCCCTAAGGAGACACACATGGTTGGATAAACCCCTTCTATAAAAGATCATGGAGTTGTTTCTTCAATTCCTCCAGCTCCACATTTTCCATCTGATACAGGGTCTATGTTATTGGATGAGATCTAGGTATGAGCTCTATAGATAAATCTACCTCTCTCTTAGGGGGAGGTCCAGGATACTCCTCAGGAAATACATAAACATATTCCTGGATTATGGGGACCCTTTATATCCTTAAAATCTTATCTCCTTCTTCTTCTTCACCAATAAACTCCATAAAGTAGGATATAGGTGGTTCTTTTAGACAAAGATCAGGTTGACATATCTCTCTTTGGAAGATAACTGTAGGTTTTTCATGCAAGACTACTGATATTTCTTTGCTTCTACAATTGATCTTAGAATTATACATTTATAGCTAGTCTATCCCTAGTATAATGTCGAATTCCAGCATGGGAATGACTACTAGATTTGTGATAATATTGTGCTCACTATATTAAATACTAGAGTTTCTAAACACTGAAGATGCATGGATAGTCCCAGAAGGAGTCTTGAATGATAAATCTACTTTTAGAAAATCAGGGGTTGATTCTAAATTCTTTGCAAACTTGGAGGAAATAAAAGAATGCATAGAACCACAATCAAACAAAGTACATGAAAGCTTTGAGAGAACAACAAGGGTACCATCTACCACATCATTCAGAGCTTCAACTTCAGCTTTCATGATAGAAAAAGCATAGCCTTGGTCCCTTGGCCTTTGCTGAGGCTGATGGTGGTTCACCTACACTACCCTCAGATTTAGACAATGATTAGAAAAGGGCCCACGTTGTCCACACTTGAATTACTGGACATCAGGTAGGGCCTACACCATCTTCACCTTGTCATTTGTGTTTGGAATTTGAGATTTCACCTCACCATGACAATTCCTCGCAATGTGTCCATCTCTACCACACTTGTAGCACTTCCCACTTCCGAGTAGGAAGTTCCCCGAATGCTTCTTCCCATATTTATTAAACGTGGGAAGTTGTACTTTCTTGCCTACTCTTCCTTGATCTAAGATCCTCCCTAATCTTGGCTCCAATAATATCTTCTTTAGATTTGATTTATGAGACCACTACGTCTCACAAAACTCTAGATTAACTTTCATCACACTCTGCACGATCTCCTCATAACTATCATAGTATCGGTTGGATATATGCTTCGGAGGATGAGGTATCAGTCCACCAAAGAATCTATCAACCTCACCATTTGGATCCATGACAAAGATATAGGTATATCGTGAAGGGATTTTGAAGTTCATCTCATATCATCCCACCAATTCATTCTCCTTCTGCTTCAGCTCGAGAAACTCTTTCTCCATTATTGTTCTCATTGAATGAGGGAAATTATTATTGAAAAAGATCCATCTAAACTCTTCCCACGCCATATCTTCAAATTCCACTCTTTTCCTCATATTTTTGATCAGTTCCCACCACTGCTCAACTTCTCCTTCTAAGCGATAGACATCCAGGGTGACCTTGTCTTGCTCTCAACAACGAAGCACATAAAAGATCTTCTCGATGGAGCTGATCCACTGCTCAAAAATCAATGAGTCAGTCGATCCATTGAAGTTTGGTGGTCGTTGAGGCATAAAGGATTCAAAATAATGTTGTTCCCTTTGTGGTGAGATTGGTCTCTCAGCTTGATTCAAGTTATTTCCTATAACTATACTCAGTTATTTCATCATTCGCATGAATGTTTCCATTCCGACTTCCATCGGAGGGCCGTCAGTGCATCGACCATTGCGTTCACCATGTGCAGAGTTCCTCCTATTAGCTGCCATTTTTCTAAAAGAGTAAAACCCTAGTGAGAAATTTATTTCATTTACGAATCTTTTAACTATAAAGGATTTTATTTCTTAAAACTTCATGCTTAAAAAATTACATTTCTCAATAATTCATTTATAATGATTCATAAAAATGTTGAGAATAACCAAACATATCCCCCAGGACTATCGTAACCAAGAGTGTAGCAAGGCCCGTTGTCGTGCACTAGTTCCCATGTGAGTCTAGCTCAAAGTGGTGTTTTCAAATTTTATCCCTATGTACATCTATGCCAGAGCTGCATCTACCTACTCGTATCTAGACATGGATGCATTTGTTTGATAAACCACTAACTTTATACTCACCAAAATACCAGGAAGTTTTCATATATTTAAACTTTTCTATAGGGTTCTTCCTAAATTTTTCATATCATATTTTCCATAAATAACTAAACTATCCTTTGATACCAACTATGAAATCCCCCCCTTTTAATACATAACTTTTCATTACATTTTACATATAGAGGATCATTAAAGTCTAGTGTCTTGGAAATCAGGAACAATAAAAATTGAATACAACATAAAGCATTATTCTAATCCACTTTTAAGGCTTCATCATAAGATCATACTAAGTAAAATTACTGCATCTCATATCCTGGAGACTTACATCAACGGAAAGGGTGAACAGAAGGCCCAATAATGGTAAACAAGGGAATCGGTGTACTTGTGATATCAATAAGAACATGAATAAAAACATAAAGACATGAGAAATGGAAGTATAGGAATATCATAAAGAAAATAACTTGGAACATAACTTAAATATGTGGATACAACATTTTATTTAGACATTCATGAACATATCACCAAGGTACATCCCCAAGGTGTCGTAAAAATCACCAAGGTTATTCACCAAGGTATTGTAAAACTTGTCATCTATAGAGATTAATTCTTTACCCAATGAATTGGAGTGATATCATGGAGAAACCTAAATATTTCTTTACTTTCATGTGAGCCACATAGATCATAATATAAAATTTCATAAATAACCCATACATAATGAAAGAAATGGGTTTCATCTCAAAATTGTGATGTTTTAAAAGTTCTTAAAAATAAGACCATTATGTCATTTATAACCCATGGAAAGGGAGTGAGGGTTATATGTATGTCAATTCTAGAATTAGATATATCATATTTATATATTTATGAACACTAATAGAAGCTAAATAGGTCTGGGTATTCACATAAATGAAACAATATAATTTCATGAGAGAAAGAGATAGAAATTTTGAGACGAAATTTCGGCAGCATAACGACTATATAACGTGGTTTTAAAAAACTAAAAAAAAGAGTGGTTAAAAGAGTAAACCACTCATAAATAAAATATAATACTGTATAAATATAGAATAAAATAAATATAAGAACATGGTATGATAATTTGAATGACATACCACATGAACAGGAAAGATGAAAGAAAAGAGAATATGCGATTACTTTTAGAAAAAATTCGGCAGATAAACGACGTCACTTAAAAATTCAGAAATTAAATTGATGAGAGAAGAAAGGGTCTCTCAAAAATTATACATGAAATGGATGGAAATGAGAATATATAAGAAAAAAACCTCAATATAAATTTATGGAAATTAGATGACACAACTTTAAGGAAGCCGCGTCTTAAAAGAGGAGGGTGAAATGATCCCTTACCTTGAAGTGTAACATCAAAAGCTTTATGTTCGGGTCCTTGGTAGGTTTGAGGGAACATTAGAAGGAATCCTTGGGAGGTAAGGAGACCATAAATTCGTTGAGGAATATTATAAAATTAAATGAATGGGGGAATGGATTGGTATTTATAAGACAAGTGAGGGGACAAGTCATTAATGGCCAAGGGACACCTCATTGGTGGTTTTGGAAAAACCATGGGCTTTCCCATGGTATTTTCCCATGGTATATCCCACTAGGGACACCTCATACCTTATCTTAATATTCATAAGTCTCCAGAATTATTACATAATTATTACATCCTTAATGATGTCATTAAACACTTGAAACTAAAAACTGTATTTTCACTATTCACCGAAAATTCAACTTTTTCAGAAAAATCCCCAAAATCACCTTAACCTAATATCGATTCTCTGAATTCAAAAATGAACTCCACTTTATAAAAATAGTTTTCTAAATATTTTTAATTTAATTTCTAAATAAAAAACACTATTCACCTGAAAAAACTAATACTTAACCAATAAATTATGAAACAATTATTTATCTATTTTATTGAATCATATTACTTAATCAAGTTAACTAAGTTATATTAATACTTTCTTAAGTGAGTTTTCTTAATCCATTTGATCACATTACTAATCATAAGAGTAAAATCACTATTCATAATTTACTATTCATCAGAAATTAAGTAGATCTTATTAAACTCTTAATTTCTTACTGAACATAACTATAGAAGACCATTTTTTGAAAATCATTACACATTATTAATTATTTAAGGTTTACATAAATATTTTAAAATATCCTTTTTCCTAAAACTCATCAATAATATGCATACTATATTTATCCGGACATTTAAAAATTCACAAAATTCACCATAACAAGAAATCAAAATTGTTATTTATATCAAAGTATTACATAAAGAAGATAAGGTCTCGTTACATAGCCCCTTATAACACCAGCATTGGAACTAAGTGGAAGGTGTGCTATTGTGATATAATTTTGGGGCGGCTCGGCCAACATTGCTCGAGTGGTGATTTCTATCAGCTTGAAATTCTCATGTAGGCAATTCCATTCCACCTTCACACAATGAAGTTTAGCTTGGGTTTAGTCTAGAGCAAAGCCCAGTGGTGTAAACTCCTTCCCAAGTTTCGTCAGATGGGCTTTGAATGTCCCATTTTTACTAGAGGTGGCCATCAAATCTTCTCTCTGTTTTAATTAACCAAGATCACTTGTATTTATAAATAATAATCACAACACTAAGAGTTTAGTTCCCAACAGTCATATTGACCAATGATCATATAAAATTCGAAACCCAATGATCTCATTTTAATTATACTCATTTTATTAATTGAAATAGTTTTGTTGAGTATAAAATTAAATAACACTCAAACATTAGGAAAACAATTATTAAAAACTTTGCGTTGTTACATTCTTCCCCCCTTAAGAAATTTCGTCCCCTAAATTTTTAACTCATACCCATAGATGATAAAAGGTGTGGGTACTTCTACCTCATAGACTCCTCTAGTTCCCACATGGCTTCTTCATATTTATGGTTCCTCCACAACTCCTTAACAAGGTGGGAAGTCTTATTGCATAGAACCTTGTCTCTACGATCCAAGATCTCCACCAGATGCTCCTCACAAGAGAGTTCATGTTACAGTTGTACCACCTCTGGGTTTAGTATATATGACGGGTCAGGTATGTACTCCCTCAAGAGGGATACGTGGAAGACATCATGAACTTGTGTTAGATTTGGAGGAAGTGCAACTCGATAGGCCACTACTCCCACATGATCAAGGACTTTATAGGGGCTAATGTACCTAGGGATGAGATTCCCTTTCTTCCAAAACCTCATGAATCTCTTCCAAGGTGAAATTAAAAGAAAGACCTTGTCACCAACATCAAACTCCAAGTCCCTTCGATGATTGTTGACAAAGCTCTTTTTCTGAATCTGAGCAGACCTAATGTGTTGTTATATGGCATGGACTTTTTCTGCCATCTATTGCACAAGATCAGGCCCAAGAAGATTTCTCTCACTAGCTTCATCCCAAAAATTAGAATTTTTACATCGATTCCCATATATTTCTTCATAGGGTGCCATTTGAATGCTTGGGTGGAAGCTATTGTTGTAAGAGAACTCAACTAAAGGAAGATGTTGATCACATTAACCCTTAAATTCCATTGAGCACGTTCTCAACATGTCCTCAAGTGTTTTAATAGTAATTTCAGATTTTCCATCAGTTTGGGGGTGATAGGACATAATGGAATTCAATTTATTTCTCATAGCATGTTGAAGACTTCTTTAGAATTTTGATGTGAACGTTGGATCATGATTAGATACGATAGAAAGTAGAACTCCATGTAGCCTTACAACTTCTTTCACGTAAATCCTGGAACGTTGATCAAGAGAGAAATATTCCCAAATAGAGATAAAATGAGCAGTCTTGGTGAGACAGTCCACAATAACCCATATCAAATTTTTTCCTTTAGATGTTCTCGGGAGACCTGTGATGATGTCCATAGTGATATTATCCCACTTCCATGTTGGTATGGGTAGTGGTTGCAACATCCCTTTAGGAATTTGTCACTATGCCTTCACTTGCTGAAAGACTAGGCACCTAGAAGTGTAGTAAGCAATCTACCTTATCATATTATCCCACAAAAACAATCAGGAAGGTCTCTTTACATTTTTGTGCTTCCAGGATGTATAGAGAATGTAGATCTATGAGCTTCATAAATCATCTCCTTCTTTATTTCCAGAATAGATGGAACACATAGTCTTGTATGAAATTTCAGTACACATTCTTGATCAATATTGAACTCAAGAAACTTCCCATCCTTTACATCTTCAAACTTCTTCTGTAATAAAGGATATTATTTCTGAGATTTCTTGATCTTCTATAGTAACGACTGTTGAGAAATCATTTGGGTTATTGTTAATGATGCCCCTTCCCTAATAATTCCCATTTCCAGCTTTACTAGGTCATTGATCAAAGTTTCTTTTTGAATCCTCATTATGGAAAGAACAACTGGGTCTTTCCTACTTAATGGATCAACAAATTGGTTTTATCTTCTAGGATGATAATGAATTGAACAATAATAGTCTTTAAGAAACTCCAACCATCTCCTTTATCTCATGTTCAATTCCTTTTGTGGGAAAATATACATCAAACTTTGATGGTCTGTGTATATATCTCATTTCTCCCCATAAAGATAGTGCCACCATATCTTCAGAGCAAAAATGACCGAAACCAGCTCCAGATCATGTGTAGGATAGTTCTGCTCATGATTCTTCAACTATTGAGATGAAGAAGCAATGAATTTGTCATTTTGCATGAGGACGCACCCAAGCCCTTTTAGAGATGCATCACTAAAAATAATAAATCCTTCTTTACTTGAGGGAAGAGTTAACACAGGTGTAGTTACCAATCTCTTATTTAGCTCTTGGAAACATTCCTCACACTCCTTTTTCTAGATGAACTTAACCCCTTTTCGAGTTAAATTTGTTAATGGATTAGAAATTTGTGAAAAGTTTTTCACAAACCTCCTATAATATCCTACAAATCCAAAGAAACTACGAATCTCAGTTATTGTCGTAGGTTGTGAACACTCCTCTACAACTTTTGTCTTTGCAGGGTCAACTGTGATTCATTCATTGGTAACAATGTTCCCCAAGAAAGAAAGTTATTGTAACCAGAATTCACATTTAATTAACTTTCCAAAACGTCTCTCCTTACATTGTTTTTTTTAAAAATATCCCTTAGATGATCCTCATGATCCTCACGACTTTTGGAATATATCCGAATATCATCAATAAAAACTACCACAAAGTTATCAATGTAGTCCTTAAAGACTCTATCCATCAAATCCATAAAAATAGCAGGTGCATTTGTCAGTACGAAGGGCATAACAACAAAATCATAATGCCCATATATTGATCAGAAGGTAATTTTTAGAATATCTTCTTTATTCACCCTCAATTGATGATAACCAGATCGAAGATCTATCTTAGAGAAGAATTTATCCCCACAAAGTTGGTCAAATAAGTCATCAATTCTTGGAAGAGGGTATTTGTTCTTTACTGTAATCCTGTCCAGTTCTCTAAAATCAATGCATAGCCACATTGATCCGTGATTCTTCTTCACAAAGAGAACAGGTGCTCCCCAATGAGACTCACTTGGTCAGATAAACCCCTTCTCTAAAATATCTTAGAGTTGTTTCTTCAATTACTCCAGATCTAAATTTTCCATCCTATATGGGGTCTTTGATATTGGATGAGATCCAGGTAGGAGCTCAATAGAGAACTCTACCTCTCTTTCAAGGGGAGTTCCAGGAAACTCCTTAGGAAATACATCAATATATTCCTTGGCGACGGGGAAACTTTCTATCCTTAAACTCTCATCTCCTTCTCCTTCTTCACCAATTAACTACATAAAGAAGTATATAGGGGGTTATTTTATAAAAAAATCAGGTTGATATACCTCTCCTCGGAAGATAACTATAGGGTTTCCATTCAAGACTACTGATATTTCCTTGCTTCTGCAGTTGATCTTAGCATTATACTTTGAAAGCCAGTCCATACCGAGTGTAATGTCAAATTCCAGCATGGGAATGACTACTAGATTTGTGATAATATTATTCTCACTAAAGAAAATACCAGAGTCTCTAAACACTGACGATGCATGGATAGTCCCACCAGGAGTCTTGACCAATAACTCTACTTTTAACAAATCAGGGGTTGATTCTAAATTCTTTGCAAAGCTGGAGGAAATAAAGGAATGTTCATAACTAGAATAAAAAAAAGTACTTGCAATCTTTGAGAGAACAATAAGAGTACCTTCTACCACAACATTCAGAGCTTCAAATTCAGCTATCGTGATAACAAAAGCATATCCTTGATCACATGACCTTTGCTGAGGTTTATAGTGGTTCCACTCCACTGCACTCAGATTTGGACAATGATTGGAAAAGTGACCACGTTGTCCACACTTGAAGCATTGGACATTATATAGGTCCTACACCATCTTCCCCTTTTTGTTTGTGTTTGGAAGTTGTGGTTTCACCTCACCATGAAAATTCCTCGCAATGTGGCCATCTCTACCACACATGTAGAACTTCCCAACCCCGATCAGGAAGTTCCCCAAATGCTTCTTCCCACATTTATTACATGTGGGAAGATGTACTTTCTTGTCTCATCTTCCTTGATCGAAGATCCTCCTTAGGCTTGGCTCCAATGATCTCTTATTGTAGTTTGATTTATGATAACACTATGTATCACCAAACTGTAGCTCGAATTTCATCACACTCCACACGATCTCCTCATAGCTATCATAGTCTCGGTTGGCTAGATTCTTCCGCAGATGAGGTCTCAGTCCACCAAAGAATCTATCAAACTTACCATTTGGATCCATGACAAAGATATAGGTATATCGTGAAATCCTTGTGAAGTTCATCTCGTAGCTTCCCACAGATTCATTCTTCTTCTGCTTCAGCTCGAGAACCTCCTTCTCCATTATTGTTCTCATAGAACGAGGGAAATAATTACTGAAAAAGATCAATATGAACTCTTCCCACTCCATAGCTTTAACTTCCACTCTTTTCCTCATGTTTTTGATCAGTTCCAACCACTGATCAAATTCTCCTTCTAAGCGATAGACAACCAGGGTGACCTTTCTTGCTCTGAACAATAGAGAACAAAAAATATCTTCTCGATGGAGCTGATCCACTGCCCAAAAATCAATGGGTCAGTCGATCCACTGAAGGTTGGTGGTCATTGATGCATAAAGGACTCAACATAATTTTGTTCCCTTCGTGGTGAGATCGGTCTCTCAGCTTGATTCAAGTTATTTCCCATAACTTTAGTTAGTTGGTACATCATTTTCATGAATGTTTCCATTCTGGATTCCATTGGAGGGCCGTCAGTGCATGATCCATTGCGGTCACCATTTGCACAGTTCCTCCTATTGCCCGCCATTTTTCTAAAATAGTAAAACCTTAGTGAGAAACATATTTCATTTATGAATCTTGTAAATATAAAGGATTTTATTTCTTAAAACCTCATGCTTAAACAATTACATTTCTTTATAATTCCTTCATAATGATTCATAAAAAGCTTGCGATTAACCAAACATATACCTCAGGAGTGTCATAACCAAGAGTGAAGCAAGACCCAATGTCATGCACCAGTTCCTATTCAAGTCTAGCTAAAATCAGTGTTTTTGTGTTTTACACCTATGTACATCTATTCCGGATCTGCCTCTACCTACTTGTATCCAGACCGGGATGAATTTGTTTGATAAACCACTAACTCTATACTCACCAAAATACTAGTAATTTTTTCTATATTTATAATTTTCTATAGGGTTCTTCATAAAGTTTTCATATCCTAATTTCCATAAATAACTAAACTATCCTTTGATACCAACTATGGCATCCCACCTTTTTAATACAAAACTTTTCATTGCATTTTACATAAAGAGGATCATTAAAGTCTAGTGTATTGGAAATAAGGAACAATAAAACTTGAATAAAACATATAAAATTCTTCTAATCCACCTATAAGGCTTCATCATAAGATCATCCTTTGTACAATTATTGGATCTCATATCCTGGAGACATACATCAAAGTTAAGGGTGAGCATAAGGCCTTGTAAGGGTAAACAAGGGAATCAATGTACATGTGAGATCAATAAGAACATGAATAAAAACATAAAGACATGAGAAATAGAAGTATAGGAATATAATAAAGAAAAGAACATGGAACATTACATAAATATGTGGCTACAAAATTTCATTTATACATTCATGAACATATCACCAAGGTCCATCCCCAGGGTGTCATAAAAATTACCAAGGTCATTCACCAAGGTATCATAAAACCTGTCATCTCTAGAGATTAATTATTTACCCAATGCATTTGATCACTATTAGGGTGCACCCTTAATATGTATTTACTTTCATGTGAGCCACATATATCATAATAAAACATTTCACAAATAACCCATAGAGAATGAAATAAATGGGTTTCATCTCAAAATTGTGACGTTTTAAAAGTTCTAAAAAATAAGACCATTTTTGTCATTTATAACCCATGGAAAGGGAGTTGGGGTTATATGTATGTCAATTATAGAATAATATATATCATATTTATATATTTATGAAAACCCATATAAACTAAATAGGTCTAGTTATTCACATAAATGAAATAGTAGAATTTCTTGAGAGAAAGATATAGAAATTTTGAGACGAAATTTCTACAACATAAGGGCTATATAACATTGTTTTAGAAAACAATAAAAAGAGAGTGTACAAGAGTAACCCCCTCATAAATAACTTATGATACATTATAAATATAGAATAACATGGAGATAAAACATGGTATGGGAATTTGGATGACATACCACATGAAAAGGAAAGATGAAAAGAAGATGCAATTCCTTTTACGAAATATTCGGTAGCCTAACAGCATCACTTAAAAATTCAGAAAATAAATTGAAGAGAGAGGAAAGGGACTCTAAACAATTAGACATGAAATGGGAAGAAATTAGAACATTTAAGAACATACCCTCAACATAAATATATGGAAATTAGAAGACACAACATAAAGGAAGTCGTGACTTAGAAGAGGAGGGTGAAAGGATCCCTTACCTTGAAGAGTAACTTCGAAAGCTTGAAGGTCGGGACCATGGGAGGTTTGAGGGAACCTTGGGATGACTCATTGGTAGGTAAGGAGACCAGAACTTCATTGATGAGGATTTTAAAATGAATTGAATGAGGGAATGACTTGGAATTTATAGGAGAAGTGAGAGGACAAGTCATTAATGGCCAAGGGACACCTCATCGGTGGTATTGAAAAAACCATGGGCTTTCCCAGGGTATTTTCCCATGGTATTGGACACTTGGGACACCTCATACAATATATTACTATTCATAAGTAGACCAAAATTATTACATAATTATTACATCCTTAATGATGTCATTAAACACCAGAAACTAAAAACTGTATTTTCACTATTCACTGAAAATTCAATTTTTTCAGAAAAATACCCAAAAATCTCCTTATCCTAATATCAACGCTCTGAATTAAAAAATTTACTCCATTTTATAAAATTAATTTTCTAAAAATTTTTAATTTAATTTTTATATAAATCACCAAAAAAAACTAATACTTAACCAATAAATTCTTCAAACAGTTATTTACCTATTTTATTGAATCACATTACTTAATAAAGGTGCCTAAATTATATTAGTACTTTCTTAAGTGAGGTTACTTAATACATTTTATCACATTACTAATCATAAGTGTAAAATCACTATTCATAATTTACTATTCATCAGAAATTATGTTGATCTTATTAGACTCTAAATTTCTTACTAAACATAACTGTAGAAGTCCATTTTTAGAAAATCATTACACATTATTAATTATTTAAGGTTTACATAAATATTTTAAAATATCCATTTTCTAAAATTCATCAATAATATGCATACTATATTTATCCAGAAATTTTAAAATTAAAAAACTTCACCATAAGAAGAAATCAATGTTTTTATTTATATCAAAGGATTACATAAAGCAGCTAAGGTCTCGTTACATAGCCCCTTATAATACCAGCATAGGACCTATGTGTAAGGTGTGTTATGGTTATAGAATTTTGGGGGCGGCTCAGCTAACATTTCCCAAGTGTTGATTTCTATCAACTTGAACTTCTCCTGAAGGAGACTCCGTTCCATCTTCACATGATGAAGTTCGGCTTGGGTTTGGTCTAGAGAAAAGCCCAGTGGTGCTACCTCCTTCCAATGTTCCATCAGATGGGCTTCGAATGGCCCGAGTCTACTAGGGGAGGCCATAAAATCTTTTCTCTGTATTAATTAACCATGATAACTTGTATTTATAAACAATACTCATAACACTAAGAGTTTAGTTCCCAACGGTCATATTGACTAATAGTTATAAAACAGACGAAATCCAATAGTATCATTTTAATTATACTCATTTTATGAAATGAAATAGTTTTGTTGAGTATAAAATAAAATAACACACAAAAATTAGGAAACAAAAAATATTAAAAAGTTTTGGTCATTACATCAACCTTCACATATCACCACATAACATATAGAAAGTGACACTTTTTAAATATAGCAGTCACATCCCATGCATGAACTTATCATCTCCAGGAAGAGAGAGTGAGGAATAGTGGGTATCCAGTTTTCTATCCTCCCACCAAGATGTTAGAAAAGACACCCTCCCACATGACTAAGTGGGTGTTGACACATAATGCTCGATATGGGTGAGGTATTTATAGAAAATCAAAAGTATATAAAATGTATATATATATAACATTAAATCACACAATCCCATCCTATGCGTTCACACCCAAGGTACCAAATATTTCATAGAATTCCCTCTTTCATTTCCACATATAAAATCACAACACAAAATAAACATACCACAACCCACTGGCTACATTTTATTCCAAATAATTTATTTTACAAATTTCCCATTTACAAAACAATTCTGTTCATTAAGCCCATTTATTTACCCATCCCATTATTTCATATATAAACATCACATATTTAAATAAAACTTCTCAATTCAATTCATTCTTTCATTATCCATTTCAACCAGTGTCATATCAATTAAGAATTATCATTTAATTTCATTAATACATATAAATTTATCACTACATGAACTATTCCAATTTCCTCTACCCTATGTCAAAACCACACATCACAAAAACATAATATTTTTTAGATTTAGGAAAAATGGACATTCATCAAATTTCACTTCTTTCTTAAAGGGAATTCTCACACAATCCATAAATCCCAAGGAAACAATTTTATTAACTAAATATTAGTGATTAACCAATTTAATTTAAAGTGATGTAAACCAATCGTACCAATAAATATTTAACAACACATATCAAAATAGAAAAAACAAAGGCTTTCGACAGCCATGATTTTTAGTGAGGTACCAAGAATGCATAATCCTATAAATAATATTACATCACAAACCAAAACATGTGAGTACATGATCTTTGAAGAAAAATTAATAAATAAATTCATGTGATTATCACTTTATCTAGGACAATCCATTAATTATTTAAATTAAAAAAACATGTGATAATAAATTTAATAAATTTCCTTGCATGTGATAATAATTTATATGGAAACAATTAATATTAACATGAAGAAATCAAATAAAAAATACAGGAAAAATTCCCGCAATCCCTATTAATTTTAATTAATCAATTTCTTATCTTTATTAAGCCTATGAAACTATCTTTCCAAATGATAAAATGAGTATACCCCTACCACATGATACACAAATAAGAAATATTAAGGATCCCCACCTTTATTTATGAAACGAACAAAGATAAGAAACAATATTTTCAATGGCCGACACAAATCCATGATCGTCCGATTCTCTATTTTAAACAATTTAATATTTTTTTAAAAATGATTAAATATGAAAATTATAACTCAATGTTGATGAAAAAAATAAATTTTTACCATCTAATCATCAAGATGAATCCAACAGAACCGATGACATGTCATTTCGATTAGTATTGATGGAGATATAATATAAAATAAGTTGAATAATAGAGGGTATTTATTTAGCCAATTTTTAATTATAAAAAATAATTTTTTATTTAATTATCACATTTAATTTTCTCATTTAATTCAAAATTTAGTACATAATTATTATGTAATTATTATTTTTTTATTTCCCCAATTATTATTATTATTATTATTATTATTATTATTATTATTATTATTTTAAATTAATTTTATAAATTTTTTCCAACACCGCACACTCTCTCACGCTTCCTTTTCCCCCATTTTTAAATGCCTCACCCATTATTTATTTATTTGATTAATTTTGAGACTCAAAATATCTCACCAATCAGTTTTTATTCCTCTTTCCATATGATTTTGAATCATTTAAAAATTTAACCTTTTCATTTTTTTAAAAGTCCTCTTTTTTTATTCTATGTTATTTCCTTTTTTGACGAAGTATTATTAACTTTAAACATTTTATATATATAAATATATATATATATATGTATAACCATATATATATAACCACACACATATATATATACTCTCATATATAAATTCTACAATATATATATATATATATTCACAACAATGTGATATATAAATAATTTTATACATACATTTATATATATATATATATACATAAATCATTTCCAACCCAAACATTATCTCAATGCTTAATATTAATGAAAATAATGTAAATATATATACTTACACATATATATAATATGTTACATGATGGGGGAATTTTTTTTAATATGCACCATTCCGGCCTCTGTTAAAACCCCATACACAAGATTTTTATTTTATGTTTAAAATATTTTAACAATTTGTTTAACAAAATCCTTTAAATATTAAATAAATTTGTTTGTGTGCAATAAAAGTATTAATTTTTATATGATAAATTAAGTGAATCACCCTATTTTATTTTCTTTTAATGATTATATCTTCAATATATTCATTCACAAATTTTTCTCCCATAAAACACTTAACTCCCACACACACTCACCATTTATGAGTCATATTTAATTTATAATTTATCTCTATTCTATCTAATTCAAACCCTCACTTTTATCATTATTACATCACGCATTTTACAATCATTATTATAAATAAAATTATTTAATATCCACCCTATTTTTATCCCCCCCATACAGACACACACATATATATAAAACAACACACACACACACATAAATATATATAACCTTCCAATATATATATATATATATATTATATTATTATGCACATAAATGTATTTATATTTATATATAATAACACTTATTATTCATATAATATCATAATATATATATATATATATATTGAAATTTAATATATATATGTATACATACATGCAGACATATATATACATATTTGTAAATTTATATATATCAAAATTTTAACGCAATTTTTTTTGAAACACTAAATTACAACATGAAACATGTAAATATACATATTTAAACATGTGTATAATATGTTGTATTATATTTATTATGTCACACATAATTAAAAAATTTAAAAACATATTTAAATCCAAGAATATTGAATTGGTTACAATTAGATAAATATTCCTAAGTTAAATCATCTTAAAAACTTTTAAAATAATTTTCAAAACATGAAAATTAATATTAATAAATTATAAAACCAATTTTAAGATGCTTTTAAAATTATAAAAAACTACTCATACCACGAAACCATTAAGAAATACCAAGGGGAAGGCCCAGAAAAATTCTATACCCTTACAATTTGAGTCAATTTATGAGACTTATAATAATGATAATAAGAAGGTGTAATAAAGAAAATAGAATAAATAAATGGATTTGAAAAATATTCCCTAGTCTATGCACCATAACTTTCATTATTATTTTTATATTTAATATAAAATGTATAAATTTTCCTTATCAATAGTTTTATCTTTTTAGTATAATAAAGTTCTAAAGAATGATGAATGCATAACCTAAAAATTATATACTTATGTATTCCAAATTTAAAAATCAAGATACACTTTAATTGTAAAAATAACAAATAATATTAATGTAATTAAATAATAAAACCATTATTAGAAACATTATCAATTGTATAAATAATTCATTTTAATTCATATAATAAAAAATATATAGTTTTGGAAAGGAAATAACATTTTTTTGGGTAAAGGTAAGGATAGGGGTAGGAGGTTCATATTTTAATAATTTAGGGGTTTTATATAGAAAGTTTTGAATGTTTAATATTATGATATGTAATAGTATAACATTATGAGTAATATAAGGTCTATTATTCCGATTTATTAGTGGATGTGTCATGGGAAGTTGAAGGGTTTATGATAAATCAATAAATGAATTTCCCCTAAACCCTATAATTAAAATTAGTTTTTTTAAAATTTTTCAAATAAAATAATATGACTATTCAAAAAATGAATGATTTTGGGGATTTTTAATAGATTTGGTATCCCAAACATCTGAATGTTAAATTTTCAATTTCATGATAGTCATTATGTTTGGTTATATTTGGTTATAAATAAATTTTATAGAGTTTTAAGATTTCAAAAACCATGGTTTAGCTTTTCGTGATCTGTCTAAAATGATGGATTGTTTTATTCCATGGAAAAAGATCAATAAAATAGGTGTCTGGGTATAAATTTCACATAGAAAGACTAAAAAAAAATGGTGTTTTGTTTTGTTTTTGAAAATTATGGTATGTATACCTTTCCTCATATAAAATTAGGAGAAGTAATGTATTTTGTTTTGGAAATTGAATGGATTTGGGGTTTAGGTAATCTCATATGTAAAAATATACATGGTAAAAAAATTAATAGGAAGGGTGATTGTTATGGTGTGTTCAATTAGGTATGTTTTTAGAATAATATATTACTTAAAATAATGAGTTGCAGAGAAAAAATATGGTTGAAATTTTTTAAGAAATTATCAATTGAAATTATTAATTGAAGGATGTTGTTTTAATTTTATATGATTTTAATAGTCAGGGTGTCATGTTTTATTGAAAAGTCATTTTTCATGGAATTGTCAAAATGATTAGTAATGAACTCCCTATATGAAATGGTTTATAAAAGAGAATAATGTTGGTTAATGATAGTCATAGTGGGAGGATGAGTTTTGGTCTAGGTTTTTTTAAATGTGTAGTATGGAATAGTCTAGGTAATATTTAGAAGTCAAGGGTTGGTTATTAAAATAGAAAATAATGTATGTTTAATGTGGTAAGGTTAAGAATAATCAAGGAGATTAGTTCAGTTTACCCAATACGAAATGCGAATAAGAGGATAAATATAAATTTTAAGACACATGTTTTAAGATTATGGTAAAATATGGATTTGATAAAAGGATTAGCTAAGGTGATAATAGTTGTGGTTTGTGTAGTTAAAATTTTTCTTCTAAATTTTTTTCTATGAAAAAATTTTGAAACAAAAAACTCCAAGGTTCTAGTAGTCTATTATTTAGGATGGATAAATCCAAAAAATTATGAAATATTATTGGATGAGAAATAATATTTTTGTCTACAAAATTATAATGGTTTTGTTTGGGCTAGAAAAATGGATAAGAAATAAATAAATATTATTTTCCTAACAGATCATGGATTTGGGGAATTTGGTTGGGTTCAATGAAAACATGGTTGTTGGATTAATTTCATTAGATGGTTTTAGGTATCCCTATCAAAAATACCAGATTTTTTAATCAACTATCTTTCATATAATAATTTCAACATTATTTTTTAGTTTATATAGATTCAAAATTGTAGTAAAGGTCTCAACGGTTATCCAAGGAATCAAACTAAAAAATGTTTATAGTATAAAAAAAACATTAAATCCTATAATTATTATATAAAAATTATAAATCAATTTTTTATGTTTAGATATTATTCTTGAGTCACCTAACATATTATATATAATTTGAAAACTTCATATAGATATATGAATATGTATTCTCAATCAATTAATTAATATAATATGCATCTAACAATTGATGATTCCATATAAAAATTTAATATCCATAGTTTCGCTTTTAATAGCTCTAGTTTAACACATTGGATCACTATAACTTTATATAAGGACAAAATTATAAAGATGAATGATTCGAAACACTATGAATTAATTTTTATAAGAATAGTGGAAAATATGAGTTAAAAAATATACATTCCCTCTAATATGAAACCCTATTTATATAATTTTTAGTATGTAAATTTCATGGTATTCTCGTTGTAAATCATATAATTTTTGTAACCTAATTTTACGATATCTTCAATCTCATCCTAATATAATAAAAATTATTCTTCTAGTAGAATGTACATTCTTATAAAAAACATTAAATACCCCATAATCTTTGTGATGAGATCCATTAGTAGTTTGAATTATTTAACATACAAAAATTTGAAATATTATACCCATAATAATGTTTTAAAAGATGTTAAATATTAACTAATATCGATTTCAAGTATCTCTATAGTTTTATTCCTTCTATATTATAGCTCATTAATTGATATTTTTCTATATCATGCCTAAATAGTTCAAGTTTCCTATCGATTTTTGGGTGATAATGGGTGTTAGGATTATAAAATACACCATGCTTCCCCAAAAATAATATAAAAACTTAATGTTGAATTGTATTATCATATAACCCATGAGTAGTCATGATACTCCAAATCTATAATTTTTTTATTTAACATTATTACAACACCTATTTTTATATTGTTAATTTTATCCAAAATTAAACACATTTTTAATTATAATAAAATCAAAAAAGGAATTTGGTATTTCTAAAATATTTTTAAATAGATCCCTTGATTTAAATTACCTATATATCAAAATACTTTACTTCAATGATTGGGTATTGTTGCATCGAATTATTTTACTAATTTTTCTTATTCATTGAAATATTTGAATAAAATAATCTTCATTTTAGATTTTTTTAATTCTATCTAGACCATGATTCCATCTTATTGATAGTGAATGAAAAAAATACCATGATTTTCACCTTAGACTATGGTAGTTATCAACATATAAAACCCTAATTACATGTTTTAAACAATAAGATACCCCCAAAAAATAATCACTTGTAATTTTAGAATAAAATTTTATGAATATTTAATTTGAAATAAGGATATAGGTCCATCATATAAAAATAATTTATGAAATCATAATACCATACAAAACATTTAAATCAATACATAATACATTTTCATAATAATACTCACTATTAATCCCCTTTACTTCTTTATCCAAATGAGGTTAGCCAGACCATGACAATTGGTCTATAATAAATTCCTTATAACAATTATTCATTTAATATTTTTTTTGAATTCTTAAAAAAACATCGAACAAATTTATTATAAATTGGATGGCATCCTTTAGATGTGATAAATACTTAAACACAACTAGATATGTATAAAAAACAACCTTATAGGGTAAAAAATATGGTATAAAATTACCAAAATAAAAGACCAATAAAAATCCTTTTATATGTAATGGTGTAAAAATTGTTTCTTTAATTATTTAATTTTATGGTAAGGTATAAGCCCTGAATATTTAATCAAAACCCTAGCATAATATTTCTTACAATTACATGTTTATTGAAAGAAATTAAAGGGTAATTTTGAGATAAGGAAAAATAATCATTAGAGGCACTATATTTTTTTAAACCATATAAATTGGAAATATTATTTACCATCTAGTAAAAATAAATCTTCCATGAATTATAGATGTGTAAATATCTAAGTTATATAGAAAATATTATTCATGAACCTTTAATACAGACATGCAAGTCCTAGAAAACTTTCAATATACCATAATAATGTGGGCTTAAATGTATCTTTTATCACATTTATTTTCCCTAAATATAACTCAATTATATTCTTATAAATATAAAATTCAATAACAATGACTTTAATCATCCCAAAAAAAATTTTCATAGTTTAAAACTTGACACTTGTCATCTAAATCATCGAATTACATTTTAATATTCTTCAAGTAAAAATAAAATGATCATACCTAAATAGAAAAATAATCTATAAAGGTCTATTATAATTCGTCTTCCATTTCATGAAATATATTTTTCATGTATTAATAAAAATTTTCAATCATGTTGCAGATCCCAAAATATTTATAGTTGTATGAAAAGGTCTAGTATGGAAACATCATTATAGTCACTATTTAGTCTTACCAATTAACATTAATCCCATTATATCATTCCTATTACTCTTAAAAATAGTATTAACCATGACCATAGTGTAATTATATGGCATTTTCAATGAATATAAATATAAAACTATCTTTCCCCACTGTATCATTGATCTTCTTGTAATCTATATATAACTTCCCATTTATGATATTATGAGTAGTAATAACTTCATTATTTTAAATATTTAATTCAATAATTTATCTATTATTTTCTGAAACCAATAACATATTGACCAACCCACTTTTTGAGAACAGATATATGATTCTTTAATTAAGAAATTTCATGGATTCCATTATTAAATCATCTATCATAGTAGGAGTCAATAATCACTAAGTTTGTTACCATTGTTTAATTAATCGAACCCATTTTTTAAAGTTCAAAATTTATTTATAATCCATTTATGAAATTTCCATAAAATAAATCAATTTATTTATCTTATCTTTTTAACTATTATTCCTATTAATATTATACTTATGAATTAAATGTAACTGAATGTTAGTTATTTTCTCACAATAATTAAAATAATAGTTTTTAAAGGAGTTTATTTATCTTGGTCTTTGGATTCTTAATCATGTAAGGGATTAAAACTAGATAGAAATCCATTGATTGATGTTCTACACAATCTAAATTCTTTTATCATGTAAAAAAATGTTCTTCATCAAAAATAAATATTATTTGTCCAAGGTTTATAACTATTAATTAATTTCTATAATATAATAAAAGTTTTCCATGGATAAATTCTAATTCATCTTTTAAATCTATTTCCTTGTTCATAAATAGACATAAACACCTCTATGATTTCATAATCTATAATTAAATGATGATTGTCTATTATTCTATTTAAAATTTAATGTGATACCTAAGTTATTTTTAGTTACTTGGGTTCAATATTATTTAAAAATAAATGGATTTAGATTAAAAGTTTCTATTAGGTCACATAATTATTTATTAAATGTGTAAGAAATAATCATGAAAATAATGGGAAAGAACATGAATATTAGATCATTATAGGTATTTAGAAATAATAAACAGTTAGTCACCCCAATTCAATGATATAACTCATATATACTGAAATTTATTCTTATTTTACAAAAAATTAGAAGGAAATTTTTCACGTATCATAATTTTTGAGAAAACCGTGGTAAAGTCCCAGTAAAAATAATATTTTCAAAAAATAAATTAAACATTACATAGTAGGCCATAAATTTTTCTTATCTAATTCTATTATATAATGAAATATAAGGATTATATTTGTCTATATATAGTTTTCACTTTTTATTCCTTTAATATAGATTCTGAATTTTGTTTTTCATTTATTTTATCATATTTTTATTTTCTTACACTTTAGTTTACATTTTGTTATATTTTCATTTTTATTTTTCAGTTATAAATCTAACTTTATCTTCATTATCTAATTAATTTTCAACTTTGAGGTTAATTAATTTTCTATAATACCTTTTAATTTTCATTTTTTATAAATAATTCCACTTGAAAATATATCTTATACTTTATATTAAAGATAAATTACTTAATGCCTGATATTTATTATAGGGGAATCAATATTTTTATTTCATTAATGAATCATGATTCTTTATTATTTGTTAATTTTTTAATAAATTTTGAAGTATAATAATCCCCTATTAAAATTTTTTATTGTTTTTTTACTATAATTAATCTTTAGATAATATTTTCTTATAAATGGAAGAGACCTTGTTATTTATATTTCTATCTTAATGATATTTTTTATCTGAAATTTTATCCGCTCCCTTATTGGTTGTATTAAGAAATATAATTAGTATGCCCCCACTATTTATTATAATAGTTCTTAATCTAATTTTAACATCATTTATTTTAAAAATGTATTCTTCTAATGGCTAATTATAACCAAAATAAACTATATAGTGTCACAATAGATGTGCTATTTAATAGTGTGGATATAGTGGGAGTTTTATTAATACTTTGGAAACTTGAAATTAATTTAATTTATTTGTGTGTACCCTACCTAATGTTACAAATTTACTGGTCTCTTAAATTTGATATATCATATGTAGTTGTGGCCCTATATCACAATTATATTGTGATTCACTACTTTAAATACAATTTGATATTTCTTGAGTGATAAGATGTGTGTTCCACTTAAATCTATAGATCAAACACATTTTATAAACACTTCCTCAATAGATCTATGAAGATTTTCATTTCTTTATAAGTTGATTATCAATATTAATGAGAAAACTATCATTTTTATTCCTCAAATTGATGGTGATCATTAGGGAAAAGTATTTATCTGAAAACATATTTTTCAAACCATCCCTAGTAAAGATACATCTAAGTTGTATGATTTTTAACAAATATTTTTCATGATATCACAATGAAAAAAAGAAAATTCACTTAAACATATAATATCATTTTAAACCCCATAATAATTGAAATTAATACACACATATATAAAATTTGGTATGTTTTAATGAATATATTCATATTTCATACCACTAAAAGTACCCCGCATTTTTTATCATTTGAAATATTATTAAGTTTTAATAGACATTTTTATCTTAAATAAGTGATCCAATTATGTTGGGTGATACTCTACTAATCAATTCTAATTGATAATCTTAATGGACATCTCCTTTTTCTTATATTCATGTGTTTTTATAGATGTTTTCCATTGTGATGACCCATTAAAGGTTTATGTTCAAATGGGTTATTTTGATAAATCATTGTTTCTTTACATTGGTTGAAAATGATGCCCTAAATCCTGACATTTATAATAAATAGTGAAGTATGCATTATTGTAATCTATAATTTGATATGATTAATAATCATATAAAAGGTAATATACATTGATAACAAACATGATCTATGTATAAAGATTATAAAAAATATATAAATAGATTAGAAAAAAATTAAAATAATAAATCATCATTTGATCTTTTTTTTAATTATATACATCCCCAAATATGATAATAAAAATTATATAGGTGATTACTATGCAATTAATTTCATAATTTTATAAAATTTAGAAATTTGTATTACACTTCATATAATTTAAAAAATAAATGTTTATTAAAGTAAAATATTTCAGTTGAACTAATATGTAATAGGATAATTCAATATTCAACATTCTATCAATTTTTAAACGTTCCATAAATTTTTAAATTTATTATTTAAATTTATAAAACACCACCTTAAAAAAATAATGAAAAAAGGCCAATGTATAAATTTGAAAGGATGAGTTTTAATAAATATAAAAATTAAATTCATATAAGAAATATATTGAATTAAATGATTGAATGATAATAAAAAAATTCACAATCATATAAAAATTAAATTAATATTAATTTAAATTTTCCAGATCATATGATCAAAGGAATTTAAATAAGTTAAAGTGTATTTAGTTCCAATATTTTATGAAGAAGATTAATCAATATTACTTTCACTACTAAATTTACTATATTATATTGAGTTTTCCCTTTTATCAAATACTGTTAATAAAACATATAATATGGAAATAAATAAAACAATGATTCTTAAAATGATCGTTTTGAAAAATGTATTATTTAAAATTCAATTTTGATTGAAAAATTTTATACACCTATTTGAACTCTTAATTAAAATACGTTAACTAAATTTAATGACTAATGAATGATGGGTAATCAATCAATAATCATTATTAATTCAGTAAAATAACTTCTTACTTGAATAATTGATTCTAAAAAATGACGTGGAAGGAAAATAAATCAGAACTTAAAATCAAATTTGAAAATCTATTGTCACAAAAGACAAAAAAATGGAAAATAAATATTGTCATAACCATAATACCCTGATGTGTAAAATGTAAAATCTATTTTTGATTTTTTTAAAATAATTAAAATAAAAGGTACCATTTTATTAAAAATAGAAAAAACATCCTTTAAATAATACATGTTTAAACCATATTTGAGTCATCAAAGAGAATGGTGTTTTTATATTTTCATTATATCCTTAGAAAATATATTTGGGGTTTATATATTATTAAAGCAGTCAAATATTATCCAACCTAATTATTTTATAAACTACATATTCAATAACGTTAAATCAAATTCATTTCAAATATAATCATAAGTATGAGAACTTTATATTCAAAACACTTGGGCCATTCCTATTTTAATGTAACAATAATAATGAATTTTATATTTTATTTATTATCTTCAACATTTTAAGAAAATATATGTGGTTCTATTTGAAAAATTATTTATAATGAACCAAATTACATACCTATATCAAAATACCCAAAATAGATTACTAAAAGTCCTCAAGCATTCTCATTTATTTCTAGAGGATAGTATCTATTAATGAGGAATAAAAACAAACCATTGGAGAATAATTTAACCTCAAAAAACATAAAAAAAATAAAAATAATTCAAAAAATTTATAATACATTTTTTTATTAATAACATATTATTTTTCAGAGGAAGGTGATGTAAAGGTATTATAAACCAGTGAATCAAAATTTAAAAAAAGACAAAAGTTTAAAAATTAAAAAAAATGAATCAAGACCAATCCATAGAATCATCACACCATATCTTTTATGTGGATTTATGGATCAATACTAACAAATAAAAACATATTTTTTAGAGTTCTATAATTAACGATCCTCTACTATGTTATTTTTATGATCTTGAGGTGTTGGGAGTAAATTTTAAGGTGAATTTTTCGAGTAATGTTGAGTTTGAATTGGAAATTCATGTGAAAAAGAAAATCACATAATAATGATTCATATTGCCCCAGGATTAGATATTAAATAGAGTTGGAGGTTATGGTTTATTACCTATATCATGATTTATTTAATTGTTTTCAAAGAGTTATTATATGTCAAAATGGCTTAGGGTGGATTGATATGGTTTCAAAACTATGTATTTTAAGAAAGAGATCATATCATGGTTTTAGGTTGCAAATTTGATAAAAATACTCACTATTACAAGATTATTAGTATTTCACCATGATATATTGGGAAAATTTCAAGTTTAAGAGAAAAATTTTGTTATAAAAGAGAATGTGAGGTTAAAATTGTGTTGTGTTTCTGAAAAGTTCACCTATTACAAAGAGATGAATATAATTACACAACAACATGCTTCGTCATCAAAAAAAATTAATGGTCTTTAACTATATGATATGAGTGTAAGATGGGTAATATTGTATCTTTATTTTTGAGGACTGGTTAACCAACCGTCACTGTGTCATAACATAGATGATTATACCACATTTTTTCTATTATTTATGTTATTATAAAATCTATAATATTTCAACAATTTTATTTAACTTCTGTTACTTACGTTAAGTTTTTTGTTGATATAAGGAATTATTATTCATCTCAGAATGCACATTTTAGACATATTCAATTTCTTCCTCACCTAAGGTTGAATTTCAAATAATCAAGTTAATTATAATTTATTTATTCTCCCTTATGCTTCCCTTACATATTAATAGATTATCTAGGTTTTTTTTGAAGTGGTAGAGTGATAGAGGATTTATCTAGGAAGAATGATTATAATTTACTAGTATTGATATAACATTTTCATTATTTTAAATCTAATTTTCACTGATATGATGAATTAATGTTTTATTTTAGGTTAGTGAGTACACTTATCTATTTTTTATTATTTATTTTAATGTGGAAGTATAATTTTTAGGATTTATTTGGGAAAGTATTTTACAATTCACAAATTAATAAAATGAGTTGGACTAAATAAAATAAAAGTTTGTTAATTCTAGATTTACATGATATTCCCCTTGAAATTATTATGTGGTTGATTGGTTTTTGTTTAAATCATTCTTAAAGGATTTAATTTACAATTTATATATAGAATCATGTATTAATTAACTTAATTAGAATAAATATTGTAATGTGATAAAAAAGTGAAAATATAAAATAGAATGTTTGATATAATTATTTTCAACATGAAGTTGTTAATTAATGAATTTTTTTTGAATAAATTAACTTTTATCGTTGTTTTAATGAGATATTGGTGTTTTTGAGTTGTTTTTTTTGTAGAATTAATAGAAAAATAGGATTAGTTTTTGATTTTTATTGAAGTATAATTATTTTTCTACAAATATAGTGGAAGAGTAAGTCGTGTTAATATGATTTTTTCCTAAAGCAGTTTGATGTGGTTGGGTATTAGCTGTTGATGTGAGACAAATATAGGTGATGATGTGGGATGTTTTTGGTTTATTAATTCATTAGTTTGGTGGAGTTGATATATTTTTTGAAAACCTAGGTAATATTTATAATAATACAATTTTATGATTTATTAATATTTATTATTTGATTTTATGGATTCGTATTCAATATATTAATTTTAAGATATTTTTAAATTGAAAAAGAAAAATGTTTTATTCTAACCAAATTGTTTTTCATGAATTATATGGCACTATTTAAAATATAATTTCATTTTTAAAAGTCTATAATTTTAAGGAAATTTATTTTTGATATCATAATTTCAGAAAAATCTAAAGGTAAATTTTATGATTATTTTGAAATTTTTGGCTTTTGGGTGAATAAGGAAAAATATCAATTTAAAAAATACTTGTAATTTTATGACATCATAATGATTTAATAATGGAAAAAAAATTTATAAAACCAATTTATTAACCAAATATGTCCTTTTTAAGTAAAATAAATCATTTAAAAACATTATTTTTAATTTGGAAACCCATGATTCACTTTTTTGAACATAAGTTATATTTTATTCTAATTAAAACTTATTTTTGTATCATTGAATTTAATAGTATGATAGGAAGTTTCAATTTAGGTTTTTAATGGTTTAAATTTCATATAACCTTCCTTTTTTAATCATAATCCCATTAATGAAAAGATAATCAATATAATGCAAACTTTTAGATTAAAATCATTTTTATTATTAAAACATGCATTTTTTAAAAAACATTTCCATGATTTTTTCATACTTAAATAATAATTAATTTAGATACCTTTTTGAAATTAAATATTATAAAATGTAGTAGACATTTTTAATAAGTATTTTCACTTTTTAAATAAGTTTCCTTTTATTTTTTCATATAAATTAAATACTAGGAATTATTTTCCACCTTGGTTCAAGGTAAAATACATTAAACGAGGTTAAAATTATGGGATAAAAAATATAAATCTATCAACCACTTCCCATTATTTTATTGGATTAGTGAATTTTAACCAAACCCATATTATATTCTAAATTATGGAAATTATGTTCCATTTCTTATTGATAATGAATTTTATATTATTTTAAGTAAAAACTAATTACAAAATGTTACTATTTTAATATCTATAGTTTGTGTTCATAGCGATAAAATCAAGTCATGAATGATTATAAATTATTTTTTTTCTGAATATGGAAATTTATTATATTATATTAGTTTTTTTAATTTTTTAGTGATGGTAAAATTACCTTGAACGCTTATGTAACATCAGTGCAACACTTCAGAAAGTGATAGAAAAATCAATAATTTATTTTAAAAATATTAAAGGTAACATGTTTTAAATTAACTATGATTTTACATGAACTTAATGTATAATTATAATGTACTAGTGATGTTTGAAGTGTTTAGATTCAAATTCCACTTCCATCCTGTTGCTTTTAAATTTAAAATATTTTAATATTCATAAAAATGACATTAAATGACATTTAATGTTTACAAATGATTTTATAAATTAGTATAAAGTCATAAAATGACTATATTCACCCAATTTAATGTCAAATTGTTGATAATATCATGAATATTTCAAATATGTGTCAATTGAAATTTTTAAAATTACATTTTTAACCCTTAAAGACTAGATATATATGAAAATGCCATTAATTTTTTGCCTCTAAAGGGGCATAATCAAAAAATTCCTAAAACACATAATAATTCATTTTTTCTTAAATATCTACCCATGTACCTCTTCAAAATTCTAATACCACATCCCTAATACCCTGTAGTGATCAAATTTATATTCTATAAAGAACATCAATTCAATCAAAAGGTGGCTTGTCAAAGATCAAGGTAAGGGTACCCAAGCATCATTATCATCTCTTAATTATGATTAACATTGAAATCATATTAAATATTAAAATATATTTCTTTAATGGTTCAATTCTTATTTTATTTTAATCTATATGATCATTTGACGATGTGGGATCACTTATTACCTCTTAATGAACACTTTTCCGTAAGCTTTTATTATGTAAACAATGTTGTTTTTTCAAAGAAAACCATTTCATTTAAAATTATCCTCATACATTTTATAGAATAAAAGTAATAGCACAATGTTTATCTTAAATAAGTTTTTTATTTATTATAAAATTCAATTAATAAAATTTAAATATGTACTATATTTACCTTTCTTTGATATACTTTTTAGAAACATCGTTCACTGTGGTGCTTTTATGCAACCAATGTAAAAGATCACGTTTTCATGAATTTATATCCCTCATAGGTATTATTAAAAATGTATATTAAAAATTGAATAAAAAATTAATATTTAATTTGTTTTTTATTATTCTAGAATATTTAACTATCCATTATAAGAAATAATGTAAATGTAAAAAATGGTTATTTTTAATGATAAAAATGAGGAATATTAAGGATGATTTTCTAGGTGGTAAAAATTAGATGAAATAATATACACAATTAATTATGGATTTATATAGAACCAATCCATTTAATAATTTATATTTTATAAAACTGTTGAAATGATACCATTAACTGCTATAAATATAACAAACATGTTTGGAGTTTATGAACTAAATGACCCCAAGACAAACATTGTGAACTATAACGATTTAGTAGATGAATGAATCAAAATAATATGGTATAATAATAAGGTAATAAACCTGAAATAATTTATGAACAAATTATATAATGAAAATAGTTTTATTATTTATTAGTTTAGTGTATGTACAAGGAAATTTAGGATTCGAGGTAAGGGGTTCCCAAGCTCAATTTTCTTTCATCGAGTTATATCACATATTCATTATCTATTTTATGAAAATATTATGTTTTTATTGACCTATAATTTTTTTTATTTTTTTATTTACACTTATTTATGTGGATTTTCATTTGTTGCACATATTCACTTTATTGATTAATTCCCACTTCAATTTTATGATGTTATAAGGTTTTCTCATCTCAAATTTCCTTCTTTTACCGACGTTTAGTATTATACACTAATTTTTATTTATTTGGTGTATATGATTCATATTTATATAATAAATTATGAATAAATATTTTATCATGATATTTAAATTTCTTTTTTAATTCCTCTCTTTCACATGATATTGATTCAAGTGTTTGAAAAGTTTTAAGGGTTTTCATTATCTCAATTTCCATTTCATGAGATATTATTGCTATTGAGAACCATGCTATATTTCAAACAATGTACTTGCTACCCTGTGAATATAATTTAAATATTTATTCATTAATATCATAGAATTTATAGAATCATATTATGTTCTTTCATTCAATGTCTTTTGATTCATATATTACCTAAGATGTAAGGTTATCTCATATCAAACTTCATTCTTTGAGACTTTTTTTAATTAATGAACCTATATTAATTTATACAATATATATAATACCTATTTCAAATATAATATATTTAATATTATTATACTCATAATTTGTTAATTTCATTCTCATGTTATTTATTTCAATGGGTCTTTGATTTTAAAAGACTAAAAAGGCTTCCTTTAAAAATATTGCTATAAAGTTTTTGAAGCATTTTATAGAAATCCTTTTCTTCTATATCCCTAATGTTTAAACTATTTCAATAATGTTATTATTTATAGTAAAATTATTAATTATGGTAATTTTAAATTATATTTGAATTTATTTTAAATGTTTTAAAATTAATCTTCTTAATGTTTTCCGTTCGTGACACTTTTGAGTCTCTTTAAAAAATTATATATTAAATGTTTTTATTAATATTAATTCAAGATTTATTTTCCCTATAACTATTTCCATTAATAATTGTTAATATATATTTTAAAATTTCCCTGATTTTCAAACCAAAACCTTAACCCATTGTTTCTTGATTTTTTTAGATTTTAATGGTTATAAAATGTAAAGGGTATCCCTTATTGTTTTCAAAATTATATTTCAAATTAATTTTATAAAAGATTTTTTAATTTAAAAATATTCTAAATGATTCAAATGATATTCTAGGGAGTTGATCTAATTATATTATTTACACATTTTATCTGGATTCCTTATCAATATTTCTTAAAGTGATTGACATGAAACTTATTTCTTTTCCATGGGTTAATCAAGTTATTAACTGAATAATGGTTTTTATATAAGTTTTGTGATAAAATGAAATCTCTATATACATTATTCATGTAATGGTTCTTGGACATTGGTGATAAAAATAGGTGAGACTAATATATCACCTGATAAAATGTGATCAAATATAGCTCTCCAATGAAGTCGGTAAGGTGAAAAAGTTAACACATAATAAGTTACTACTAAGGGATATATGATGACTAGTTAGGTTACTATTATAAGGGATAACTTTTTTAAGTTATTACAATAAGGGTTAAACATGAGTGAACACATGTGATGAAGATAATGTCCCAAGATACTAACATCGTTTATCTATTCTTGAGTTCCAATAGTTTCATTAAACTAGATTGACTTCATATAGATCTTGATTGTTGAATCAAATGTCTCTTATCTTATGTTAAATATTTGTACCATGAATCATGTTTTATGATCCTGGTTTGGATGGGTATGAATTATCTTATTTTATGATCATTAATTTTTATTATGTTCTTATACCCTTATATTTATCTTATGCTCACTGATGATATTCATTTATTAATTCCTATGTTTACCCTTTTTGGGTATTTGAGATCAAACTTATTTTACATTTCTCCAGGTTATGAATAATAATGTTATGTATGTTTTGTCTAAATTTTTTTTATGTGTAGATATTTTTATCATATATGTTGAAGACTTATCATGGAATAATAATATATGGGTATAATGTAAAAAAAATACCATTTGGGATGGAAATAAATGGGTGTAGTTACATAAAGTTATTTTCCAAATTCATTAATGCTCTACAACTTAAAGATATTTGGTATGTAAGTTAACGAATATTTCATTTTGATGTTCTAATTTTGGATGTTTAAAATTAAATCACATTTTCTATTATCAAAACCATAATTTTAAAGAGTATGTTTTTAACACTCGATCTGGGTGTATAGGCCTGTGGAATTGTATTTTCCATTAAAGAAAGGATTTAAATAACATTAGAGGTTAGGATTATATAATTTAAGGATAATTTATGTGTCATGGAAATCATCGTAGGTTAAAGAGTCCAAGGTTTGTTCGTATGATTAAAGATATAGATACCCCATTGAGGATTTAAATGAATGGATTTTATAGTGGTCAATGATATTTTTAGATATGTTTTATTGGGTTTTAATTGATGATTGACATGACATCATGAACCCCAAAATCTGAGCTTGGAATGCCACATTAACTCATGAACACCTCCCCAAATTCAAAAGGGTTTTCACTAGTAGTGAGGGTCTCAAGTAGAACCATGGGAAGACTATACCATCTGTCATAGTGCATAAGATAAATAAATAACCAAAGTATATCAAAATAATAAACAATCAGAGTAAATAAAGAACCTGAATAAAGGAAATATATATATATATAAGAGATATTAAAATGGAAATCCTATCTTGAGTTTAAGTAATATATAATCAAATGAAAAGTAAATAAAAAAATATATGGGGTCCTCTGGTGACTTCCCCAATCCACTCTAGTTCCAGGATCCACTACTAAACCGTCTACCATATAGCCCTTTCCTTTCATTGGATCCTTGGTCTTGAAATCTACAATAACACAAAAGTTTTTGAGTTGGGTGTGAGTACAATGATTCAGTAGGATTCCAATAATGCATCTGTAACAATTGTGCACATGCATATGAGTGTATTACATAATAATAAATAAATTCAATCATAACAATCAATCAGGATGAGAGATCATGCACTAACCATGCCACCCAAAACCCTAATTATACCTGATTTAGAGCCATACTAGAATAAATTATAACAAAAATGTAAAAATATCAATGTTATATATTTACGAAAGCTTCTCAATATCCATACATTCCCCAAACCTCCAAGTTAAACCACACTAGGTCATTATGCCCTACAATTTTCTCTAAGTTAGGTCACATAAACCATCATGTCCTACTATTTCAATGCAGGTTTTATCTCTCATGATATTAATATCCCACAATCATTACATAAGGGTCTGATCACTCATAAATATCACCCCCTAGGTTAAGCCGCACTAGGAAATCATACTCCATCATCCATATTGGTCTCATCTTTAAGTCACATGCAGCATCAGAACATTCTCCCCTTCTATGGATACTGAGCCTTGAAAAGCCTACCCATCTCTTTGGTACCATGAATAAAATAAAAATATAGAATTTACAAACAATATCATTAGGAAAAAGTAGAATCAAACAAAACAATTCATGAGTGTGTGAAAATACACACACACACAACATGTGAGCAACCCAAAGTGGTCTAAAATACATCAACATACATAATCATAATAATTTAATCAATAAATTTTCATGGCTACAAACAAACCCAAATGCATCAAATAAAAATCATTGGATAGTCCAATACAAATAAAATATCATAATGACATCATATACATGCCCTGGAATTGTAAGGATATTCTAATATGAAATTTTTTAATGTCAACAACAATGTTCGTCAAATGTGTCATCACCCAAACCATGTTTGAACACCAACCAAATTGTGATCACGTGCCAAGGTCTCAGAGAAATAAAAATAGCTATTTTATTCCCCAAATAAATAAAATATCACATGAAATGATACATTATTGCTTCAAGATAATTTAAAAATTATCATTTTAGGTCAACAAAATTTTTCAAAAAATTTCCCTCATTAATAATTATCTTCAGAAAATGTATTATAAATTAACTATTTATAATTATATTGGGATAATTTATTTTAAATTATCCATTATAAATATGAAAATTGGATCAACAATATGATTCTTACTTAAAAAATAAAATTTGTATTTAACTGTTTCTCATTGTGATGAACCCAATGTCACCGAAAATGTGTCAATCCAATCAATATCACCTGAGATATTGAAGAAAGAATTTTTAAGAAAAAATAAAATAAAAAGAACTAAGTAAAATAGAGGATTAGAGAGAATTAGAGAGGTATGCTTGAGAAGAAGGATAAAACACCGAGTACATATCCCAAATCTCCACTTTAATAAATTTGTCTCCTTTTATTCTCATGAAATTCTTCTCATTAAATGTTATATTTAATTGTTATCATTAGTCTTTCTCTCTCTCACCTCTTAAAATGTCATGAACCTCACCCCATTCTAAACATATTAAATCATATATTTAATATATATTAATAATTCACACACAAACACACACATATTATATATATACACATATCTACATATACATATATACACCCGCATATATAGATTTATTTAACCCATATATAAACATTATATATTTATACATATCCGTATATAAACATGAACATGTATATATATACATATATATTTATCCCACACACATATATATAATTAAATTTTCAACACATAAATATTAATTTTCCCAATAAAATAATAATAATAATAATAACAACAACAACTATTATTTTTATTAAACACCATGCATCATATAACCTGTTAAAATTTAAACACCACATCCATTAAAAAATTATTAGTTAATAATTTTTTTATTAACCACACAATGATATTTATTTATCACAAGTAATAATTACAACATTATTACATTGATAAATAATAAATATAAACACTTGGAGAAACATGTATCAAATATAATAGAAATTAATTACAAATGTAATTTCCATTTTAATAATTCTTCATCCCAATAATAATAATAGTAATATTATTATTATTACACTTGGGTGTGGTGTATCCAAAAACATTATTCACATAAAATTTATGTCACACCTAGGGTAAAACTCATATTTCTGATCTAATGCTTCTATAATATTCTTTATACGATTAATTTTTTAGGTGATATTCCATTATTTTTTTAGAAAAATTAAAAAAATATTAAATAATTTATCCTCATGTATGATCTAACCAAATTCATGATGCACACAAATGTTTTGTCACGCCTTGGGTAAACTCCTCATATAGTACCTAACGATGGTCTCAGATTTCTTATGAGACACAATTTGAGAGATATATCATTTTTCCGTAAAATTATGTGTTTGATATATAATATATTTAGAATTTTTATTCTTTCTTCACTGAGGCTCTATGGCCCCTAAAAAAATGTGTTATCTTCGATCCTCACTTTGAAAACATTACATAGAAAATTTTAATGTGTTAAATGGGGTTTTACCCTTACGCAAAGTCCATAAATAAATTATTAAGTGTTTTTTTATTGAAAAATTACATTTTAAAATAAAAATAATCAAAAATTATTTTCAAATAGGGGTTTTTTATCATTAAAAAATGAGAATATTACAATTATTTTCCTACAATGAGTTCTATTTCCTGAAAAGTATTTCTAGTGGTCTTGATTGAACATTTCAAACCATTGTGCGTGAACATCAAACTTTCGCTCTCACGTATCCATAACAAAAGAAACATTATGAGAACAAAAAGATCATTAATAGTCTGTGAGATCACATAAGGTTCTCTAATGGTTCTACCCTTAACCCAAGTTATTCCATTACAATAATTAAACATGGTTTCTATCCCTACATATTAGTCATAATAATCATATTTATACCAACAGAAAAACATATTCAGTTAAAATAATTAATTCCAATAAAGATATACCATAACAACATAAAAAATACAAATCTATCATATATCATTGAATCTATGCCAAGTAGATAACATAAATCTAGACATTTAATTAAATAACAACAATGTAGAACAAAAATAAATATATATGTCATATGAATCTATGTGCCTAGTCATGATGCATTATTATACCCAAAATCTCATAAATCATATATAAAAATAATGTTCATAACCCAAGTTGATTTTAATCAACAGTAATAACAAAAAAGTATTCACCCACTTTATGGAACCTTTGAGGTCAACTATACCGCGATGGACATACACTACATAGTTCCAATGTCTGAGTCCTTACAATCCCAAATACTATCTATCATATCCCATATCAATGAAACAAAAAAGACAAGTTAGTAAACCTAGTTCTATGATGCAATTTTATAAAATCTCATCCTAAAACACTGGATCTAATATAGAATAGCACTTGACGTCATTCTTTTTTGCCAATAAAAAAGTGGTTTCCGAGTAGTAGTGGGGGTCTCAAGTAGAACCATAGGAAGACTATAACCTATGTCATAGTGAATAGTATAAATAAATAATAAATTTATAACACGTTAACAAAAAATCAGAGTAAATGTGGAAAATGAATAAATGACATTCATATAAGGTCTCCCAAAGTGGTAAGCCTCTCCAGAGTATAAATTGATAATAATGAAATTACATATTAATAAATAAACATTTGTGGGGTCCTCCAGTGTCTGCATCGGTCTGATCTATATCCACACTCCATTACTCAACCATCCACCATAAATCCCTTAACACTCTCTATATCCAAGGTTATGATATCTACAAGTGCACCAAAATGATTGAGTAAGGTGTGAGTACAAAGATGTAGTAGGATTCCACCAACATATCCTTGATAAGTGTGCACATTCATAAGAGTGTATGACATAATAAAAAATAAATAATCACAACAATAATTTTGATAGCTCATGTTTAAACAATATACTACAAACCCCAGTTATACCTGCTTCGAAACCATGCCAGAAAAAATCAAAACAAATAAGGAAACATCTGAATGTTAGAGAAAACCTTAAGTTTTACAATAACCTTACAGGTCCCCGTTGTATATGTCAATCCTCACTAGGTCATCATGCCCCTACCATATCTTCAGGTCAGGGAATATATACCATCTTTCCCCAATATTTAAATGTATATTTGATCACTCATTATTATCATGCCCCATATTCATCACATACAGGTCTGATCACTCATGATCATCATTCCCCCAGGTTAACCCACACTAGGACATCATGACTCATCATCCATCTTGGTTTCTTCATCAAGTCACATGAAACATTTGAACACACTCCTCCACTAGGGCTATAACTCCACGATAGGACCACCTGTCACTTTGGTACCGTGAATAACATAATAACATAGAATTATCAAGAATACCACACAGAAATAGTGGAATTATATATAACATATCATGAGTGTGAGAAAATACATACATACTATAAGGAACTAGCCTTAATAATTAAATAATCTAGAGTTTTAGTTAATAATTAAATTTCTTTCACATTGAGGATCCTTTCAGGTTTAGAGTTTTAGATAATTAGGACATAACTACTACACAAAAACTCAAATATTATAAATTATACACTTCTACTAACTAGTTGTATTTTTAACAAAAATAAAACTATATAAACGTGATTTATTTTTCTTGATAAAAATATTCATTCATCTTGACTTCTTACATCATTATACCTAGTGGAAAACATTTTAAAAAATTAAGGTGAAAAAAGATCAATAAGGTATAAAATAAGGAATGAAACAATTAGTCCATGAAAATTTTAAAACCATTAAAACATTTTAACAAAATCAAACTTTTCACACATAAAACACAAGATCTTAACATACCTCATGAAATCATAAGATTCCAGGAAAACTTCTAAATAATTATAAATCATAAAGGTAAATTATGACATCTATATAATACTTAAATTATGGATTTTATAGAAAAATTGGGATTAAACTTCATGTTTTCATTTAGAATACCCCTCACAATATATTCCCTAAATCAATTTGGAGAAACCTTATCGTTTAACTTTGTCTCATTACACAATGCATTGGAGAGCTATCATGGGATCACCCTCCACTAGTTTATCACATAACCACCCATATATATAAACCATTCCTAGGAACCTTAACTTAATCACAACACATAAAACAATTGTATAAAGGAAAAATATCATTTCCACTTTGAAATTACATTTTATATTTACAAGTAGTGAACTCATAAATGAAGACAAAATATTTTAAAATTAAATAGTAAATTTTTAATGTAAATATATATACATAATAGAGGCATGAAATTGATAAATTCCACTCATTTCATATATGTTAAAAAACTTTCATTTTATTTAAATAAACCATCCAGTTTTTAAACACAATTAAAACCTTTTAAAAGAGTATTTTTGAATCAAAGTGTCCCATACAACATTGAATCTTTTGGAAGGAATTCACTTTTTAAAATGTTAATGTATAAATAAATAAAACTTTAAAACCATTTTTAAAACATGGCCATTAATTAGAAGTATTTATAAGAATAAATCTTTAAAAAATTTAAAATGATGTTTTAGTTAAAGAGTCATTTACCATTTTGAACATTTAAATTATAAGCCACATGAACGTAAAAAGTTTTACAAAACAATAAATAACTTGAGTATAGATATAATATGGATATGTAATGTCAAATGTGGTTTATATGCAATTTATAAAATAATAAAAGTTCATATCATCAAGAAATTTATCAGTGAAAGAAGATTGAGATGAAATCCCTTACCGTGAGTCCGTATCATCACATACAATATTTATATTCCTGAATAATAAACATAGGTTAATTTATACATTCATTAGAACTTTCTAAAATCTTATTATTTCTTTTATACCACTTATTACAATGTTAAAAATGTTACATAATTATTTAAGTTCATATCGGACATTTCGTCGATATTCGGTACTTGAGTAAAAAATGAACATGGTTTAATGTCATTAGTCCATGTGGTCAAAAGACCTTCATCTTCAGAATAATATTCTTGACATTATTAACATATTTATAAATAAATTATACCATTAAATTAATCCATGATGTTTATTTATGAAAAATGAACAATGGTATAATCATGGAGATGGTAAGTCATACGTATGTACGAGTAACATTTTCCATTTTCATTGATCATTATAGAAAGAATTGATGTATTATTTTATCCTTCCATAATGAAAAAAAATTATTAATATAATATTTATAATTTAAATATACTTTCATATATATATCATACAAGTGATATAATTAATAAAAACGGGTCACATCACTTCGTGTAGGTGATAGTTCACACGTACGCACGAAAGACATTATCATTTTTATGTGCATGGAATGTAAGAATGTAATTCATATATTATTATCATATAATGATTAATATTTTATGGATATCACATATGAACATTAATTTCATTATAATAACTATTCATGAGAGATGCTTATGCAAAACTAATTAAATTGGTTCATAGAGGCGATAGTTCACACGTACATCGGAAAGATTAGTTCTTTTTCCATTTAAAGGAAGTGGAGATGGAATTAGGTGATGATATTAAAATAATAACATCTAATTATATTTTGGACACTATAGTTATTATTTCTTCATAGATGAAGAATATTTGAGTGAAATGGAAGAAGAAATAAAGTATAAAAACTTAAATTAAAACATTACCTATCTTTCGGATGACCACCGTTCTTAACCCCCTAATACCTATAGGAATGTTGTTGTGCCTAAAATAAGGCCGCAAGAATGTCGGGAGGGATTATAGGAAGGTGTTTCATCAAATATTGGCCTAAAATAATGTTTTGGAAGTTTGATTAATCAAGAATAATGTGTACCTTTTTATAGAAGAGGGGATGGACACCTTTGGAATTATTAAAAGTATTAAATTAATATAAATTCAACTTCGATTACAAATGGTTATAAACACATTTAGGTTGAATATAGGATTATTATGGGTTTAAATATAATCATAAAATTATAATTAAACAATTTATGAATATTTTTTATTCCTTATCTTTTTGTTTTATCATTTTTAACTTATACCTTTTTATAAAGTAATTTGCAATTAGAAGGTTAAAATAACTACCAAATCATGCCAAAATTCCAATGAATGAGTTATTAATGAAATTTTTAGAGTTATATCAAAATGTTTTCTAAATATTATATTTTTAGTAATTTTATATCATTTCATTAAATATTTAATATTTTAAAATATGAATTATTTGAATTTTGACACTATTCATTACATGACTTTTTAGAAATATCATAGCTTGATTCCTTCAAAAAAATATTTACTAAATACTTTAATGTTATATTATTCCATAAAATTCATGGATATCATCAAATATTTCATGTAACGCCCTGACCCCAGTTACCTAGAATTAGTGCATTATTACATAACATTGGCATGATAGAAGTAATCATGTCTCGAAAGTCCGCTCAGTTTAATAGCCTTGGAAGTACTAGATACATACATAAGTTTTAAATTACATAATGAAATAAAAAACAACAACATTGTGTCCCCATAGAACACTATTATACCCCTTAGACTATTCCTGTCGGTTAGTCACCAGATGCTTGTTTTCATCTTGGGAAAAATAAAACATAAGAAAGGGGTGAGCTCAGATGCTCAGTAAGGATAAAAATATAGAATAAATTATCATAAACAATAATAAAAATTTGAGGCAATGTATAAGACTAGAACACAAGACTCTTAAACTTAAACTTCAACATAATATGGCTAACATAAATCAAATAATTCCATTTAATTATTCACATGGATATTCTAATATTCGAATAATCACATGTAATATCAATATCCAATTTCATAATGATGGAATGAAAAATTCCGGACATCATATCCACATAGTCAAGGCCTCGTGCTAAGACTACAAATAAGATTTTGTCAAGGCCTTCTTCCAAGACATGTGTTTAACTAATGAGACCTATCGATGCATCGATGAGCTATAGCAGGATCAACCCATCACTTACTAAGTCCAATACATTACTCATATGAAAATGTAGAAACATAATCTAAACATTCGTATTAAAACTAGCATACGAAATGTCAATATTTTTTCCACAAACCATGAATGGCCTAAAAATAACACATCCAGAGAAAAAAATAACTCATTCAATACAATATGGATGATTGTATTATGATAAATCAACCACAATAAAGAATAAAATACTCTAAAGGATATTCAAATGGATCAAAATAGTCATTAAAACTATTTTAGAGAAATATCCCCCTTTTCTTGAAAACATTTAAATGTCGCACCATTTATCAAAGAAGTTGTTTAAAAGAGATTTTTGAATCAAAGTGTCCCATACCAATTTGAATTTTTTAAAAGGAATTTTAATTTCAAAACATTTATTTCCATATAAATGAATACTTACAACCATTTTTAAAAAATGGACATTAATGATAAATATTTAGAAGAATAAATATTTAAAACATTTAAAACAATATTTTTGTTAAAGAGTTCCTTATAAAATAAGAGACGCTTGAATACAAGTAATTGAGGAATAAAATTATTAAAACATTATAATATCATGGGAATAAAGTTATTCATGATATAATATGTCAAAGGAGAGTATATACACCATACAAAAATTAATTGGTTCATAACAACAAAGAGGTATCAAAGGAATGTAAATTGACATGAAATACCTTATAAAGACCGTATACTTAGATTAAGGGTAAATAAATGATATAATTATCTGTGAAAAATATAAATACACTCAATATAATTGGATATTAAGTGTAAATAAATCGTATTACATTCACACATATTCTTGTAAAAACAAAACCAATTACATGGATGTTTAACTCAGTGAATGGAAATTGAGTTAAGATTACCCTTAAAAATTTCATATAAATGGAATGAGAATTTATAAATGGAGTTATTATGTGTATAAAAGGTATATCTATAGGAAGGGGAGTGGAAATTATACCATAAATAATCAATAGTTATTCTTCACATAATCTTGGATAAAATAATTAATGATGTATTTGTAATGCCCAATGAATGAAAATTGAAATTGGAAATTCCCTTACTGATTTGTTAACTTACAAAACAAACAACCCATGAAGGAAGTATCAGACAATGAAGATGTAAATACCTATAAATTAATTTATATTACAGAAATAATACAATCATGGGCAGTACATACACCACACAAATGTAAATAGTGGCAATATAGCATGAATCTCACAAGACTAAGAAGTGAGATGAAAACCCATCACCTTGTACTTTTACTTACCTTAGTATAGGGTATGTTAAAATCCTTTATAATGGTGAAATAATTGTTATTATATTATAAAAAAACAAAATACATAAATATTATATCATATATGATCTTTTAATATTGCTTTGTTAATGATATTTCATCAGTTTCATTATTTTGGTTGTTAACTGATTCATTTTTCTTTATATGTTTTGTTATTTAAGTAATGTTTGTTATGTATAGGATATATTTGATTCATATTTATAATTATATTAAGTTCTTAAAAATTATTTTTAATCATAAAATGAAAATTATTCTTGAATGATTACTATGAGAAATGAATTTCATCGCATTCGTGGATACGGTAAGCCGTACATACGCACGACCGACAATATCATTATTTTGATGGTGAAATTATATATAATTGGATGGTATATCATATATAAAGAATCATTAATATGTTATATTTATTATTTAAATCAGTTATAATCATTATTATACCCATCCAAATAATGAAGGTTTTGAATATCAAACTACACCATGACGTGGAGAGGGTAAGCCGTACACACACACGTATGATGTATTTTTCATTTATAGGATGGATAGAATAACGAATATGGTTTTACCATATTTATAATAACCTCATAGTATGTATGAGGTACTAGATTTATTATTTTGTTATGGAAACAACAAAGAAAGAGGAAGTGGAAGAAGAAAATAACATGAAAGAGGGTGGTGAAATTATTACCTCTTCTTTAGGTGTTTCTTATTGAGTTGTTCAAAAGGGATCCTTAGGATGGCTTTATAATCAAAGTAAGGATTCTAGGTTTATGTTAGGGAATTTGTGAAGATATTTGGGGAGGGGTCGTACAAGCCAAACAGATTTGGAGGTGTGATTTTGGGAGAAGGGAAAGTACCCTTTTATAAGACAGGTGAGGGTCGCTTTAGGAAAAACCTTGAAATATTATTTTAATATAAATTATTTTAGGTTTATAATGGATCCAAATTGATTTATTTCAAAGATAAGGTGGGAATGGGTCGAAATACTCTCAGTAAATAGGTTGTAGACAAGTTTTGGTCACCATATTAACCTTATCTTTTAGATTTAACTTTTAGTTAAATAGTTTAACTTTTACCGTGTCTTCTTTTATTCTTACATTATATGTTTAATAAAATTACTCTAAAATTACAAGATAAACTAAAGTGGTTTATTAATGATATATATAGTATTATTTAATACCTTTTACCTAAACTTAGTTTTTTAGGAGTATTATATCATCCAATAATATTGTATTTGTTTTAAAAACTCTTTTATGTCAATTTTGACACTATTTCGTATTTGGTTTTTGTGAAAATCATAACAGCATTATTACATCAAAAAAAATTAATTCAACCATAAAATTTCATATTAACCTAAAAAATTATTGTAATTCATCAAAATTATCAAATTAAATTTATTTGGATATTTATATTATCAATTATTTTAATCATTCATTAATAAGGTAATTACTCTATCATCATTGTCTCATAAATAAATTTTATTATTTAATGTCTAAAAATTATAAATAAAATACCATTATGTATGAAATAATTTTAGGTTTCTAATTAATATTTATAGTTGAATTTATCTTAGGTATAACCCTATATTAAAAATGGTTCAGTTTTTAAACTTTGAATTTAACACTTTTAACTCTTCTTTAAATAAAATAATAATAAATGTCTTAATCTTATCCAAGTGGACCAAAATGATCATATTTTATTCCCAAGGTTGTTTTTGGTCGAATTATATGTATCCAATAGAATTAAGACATGTGTTAGGGTAATTATAATATCATTTTTATCTTCAATTACCCTATTTACTTTTAACCGTGGTAAATAAAAGTCAAAAGTTACTATTCAAAAAAAAATATTTTCATCTTATTGAACTAAATTTTACATATTGATTTCAACCATGTATCTATGATTTTTGAAATTAAACTCACAGAAGAAGTAAATTAAAGTTTTATGCAAATTTGCAAATGCTTCAAGAAGGTGGGTAAAATACTGTAAAAAGTTTAATAAAACATTACACATCTAATTTTGTTATAAAAATGACTCCAATGAATCACATTGAACTAATATAGGTATTTTGTATCTATATCAAATTAAATAAATAAAATAAATAATTATTTAAATAAAAAGTCAGTTTTAAATAATATCGCAATATTTTTCACTATTTATCAAAAAATTGAAAGTTTTCAGAAAAATACCAAATATTTACATGAAGTTAATTTTGATATTATAAATTAAAAAATGAATTCAGTTTTACCAAATTAAAAACATAGATTTAGAATTAATTTATTTAAAATTAATTCCTGTTGTAAAACCCAAAAAGTGGGTTTTTAAGAAGTAAAAACTATCAAAAGATTGACATGTTTTTATGTCAAATTTAAATGTGATATTACTTATAATGACCTAAATTGTATTAAATGAGAAAAATATAATCTAATTATAATTTTACACCATTCAAATGCCAAATTTAAAACAATAAATTATTTCGATTAGAAAAGTTTTTTCCAATTAAAATTTAGTATTTTTCACTATTCGTCAAAATATGAATGGGATCAGAAAAGTAACAAAAATTTATCCAAAATAAATTTTTATGTCAAGATTCTAAATAATAATTTAATTTCATTAAATTTAATATATAAAAGTGTCAATTATTGGTTTTGAAAAGTGTTTTCTAATAAAAGGTGGTAAAATTGCATTTTTTAGAAAATACTTTTTTTGTCTGAAAAAATGAATTTGTTCTTAAATTTTGTCTAATAAACACATAATATGTATTCTAAAATTATATAGAGTATATCAAATTCAAAATTTAGTTAATAGAATTCATAACCGCTTTTTTGAATGGCTAGTTTGGTAAGTCAAGGTGCACTCGAACTCGGTGTTGCGTGTAGCGCAAGCTATTGAATTACTTTATAGAAAATAACATACTATGAAATCAAGGGGTGATACATTTCAAATTATAATTATTTTAATATTATAAATATTATTTATTTTATTCTTAAATAAATCTATTACTACGTCATCATTTTGTCACTATTTAATTTGTTTATTTTTTCCTAAAAATTATAAATAAATTACCATGATATATGTAATATTTTTATATTTCTAAATACAACCCATAGTTGAAGATATAACTTATATTACATCATATTAAAGTCATTTTAGCAAGAAGTGACATATTTACGACATATTTATTTTACTTTAAGTTAAATGTTATAAATATCATAATCACATCCAAGTGGATTTTAAAGGTCACAATTTTGGTCTAAGAATAGTTATGGTCGTTAATAACCCGTCCAATAAGGTTAGGATAACTATTAGGTTAATTTTATAATATTATAATATTAATTTTACTTTTAATTACCATATTTACTTTTAAAAATGGTAAATGAAATACTAAATTTACTATTCAACCAAAATTATTTTGATAATATTAGACCACATTTTTCATACATAGTACAAACATGTATATCCATTTTTTAAAATTCAATTCACCAAAGTTGATAAATTAGGTTTAATACTAATCTCGTTGATAGATTGAGAAAATATGTTTTTTTAATTAAAACATCCAAAAGTTTATAAAGGTTTCTATTTAATTTTAATTTAAAAATTCATCCAATGAACTAAATTCGATTAAATGATAAAAATGAATCTTATTATACAATAAAAACTTATAAAATGATAATCTATAAATATAAATACATTATATGAAATGGAAATTTTGAATTAAAATGAAGTATTTTTCACTTTTCATTAAAATATATATTTTATCCAAAAAAACCAAATATTCAACCAAAGTAAATTTTGATATCATTATTCCAAATAATAAGTTTAATTTTTTTAAATAGAAGATATAAAAGTGATAAAAACTATATTTAAAAAGGGTTATCCATCAAAAGGGTGTAAAAATGTATTTTTTGAGAAATACTCTGTTTATTCATAAAATTGGATTTCCTCATATATCACGTCTAGAAAACTTATAAGATGAATTTTAAACATCATATTTAATTTATATTTCATTAATATAATCCAAAAAGGGTGATTTTATAATTTTATAAACACAATTATTTACACATAAATATTTCTTCATAAAAACACATCATTTATATTCAATTGGTTTTTATTTTCATTTGTAACTAGTTTTCTAACCAATGAATCATTATATAAACATTTGAAAACCCTATTATCATAATTTAGTTAATATAATTCATTCCTTCCATTCCAATGGTTATGTGATAACTACAACTTAAAATAGTAATATTAATAAAATATTATTTTACGGTATTACTCAATCTTATGTGCAACATAAGATTTTGAAAAAACCCATTGTAGCTTGTCAGGTATGCTATCAAACTTAGTATCCCTTTTAAGGCATTACTACTATATAATGAATAATTATTAATTAATATGAAAATTTCATATTCTATAGTTACATGGGATGTGACATCCTTCCCCTCTGGGAAATTTCATCCTCGCAATTTTAAATTTTGTTTCGGTAACTAAGGATTAACTTTTCAAAAATTACTTCATTGAAATCCCAAATCATAAAAAATTTAATAAACATTCCACTTTAAAAGAAATAGTTTAAAGTACAAAGGTCACATGAGATAAAAAATACTAGGATTCCATGTAGGAAAAAATGCATATAAAAGAAAAACTAACCATCATATTCTAATGGAGAGTGATAAAAAATATGATCAGGATAAGGTTGACAATCAAAAAAGGAAAACCTTGTGATGGGTTAAATGATCTTTGATTTTGTAGTAGGAAATGTAAACCAAATTTGTTTTTTATTTTAATATCCTTTTTATAAATTTAAGTAATTTTTTTACTACATAGAATAAGAACATAAGGAGGTATACTTACAGGAGAAGTAGAGTTTCATCATTTTGTTAATTTCTACCATAAAATCATATTTTTATCCAAATGATGAGTATTTAAGATGATTTTTTCACACCTAAATAATTTAATCAAACTATAGAGAATAAAATAATCCAAAAATACTAAATATCTATTTATCCTATCTTAAAAAATTAACTAAAACCAAAACGTTAGGATAAAATAAAATAATTACCTAAAAATAATAAACCATTGGTTGAAGAAAAAACTACTTTTAATCTCCAAAATTCATTTGTAATACCAGAAGTTCAACATAGACCATTCAAAAAATAATTATCCGTAAAATTTCTTAAATAATCCAAACTAAGGTTGAAACCCAAAATTTATAAGGATTTTATCAAATAGTCTTCTACGATAAGTTTTAACATTTATCTACAAATAACATAATTCACTCTTAATGTCTCATACCAAAAAAATAATTTACTAATAATATATTATCCATGATAGGTTAATCATTTCCATGAATAACTTAATTCCTATAATTCTACAATAAAAAGATATATTCTTCCAAATTAAAATTCAATCATCACTCCTTTAATAGATTCCCATAGTATACTCTTTAACTTAATTATATAAAGTTCCCAAAATAGTGAACGTATTCAAAAATAAAATTTATCAACTAATACCAAAATCATTTTCCCATACAAAGGTTATTCATTTGATAAAACATAATTCAGAAAAATCAACTAATTATTATTTCATAAACTATTGGACTAGAAATAAAAAGTCTTACTATCCAGGGACCTCATGTAGGCCAGTGGAAAGCGATAAATCTTTTTCACTCTTCAGTTGTGGGTTAGATTACCGAAGTCTTATCTAACATGATGGGTTGTCACCATTGATGCAGGTTGTACTTTTTATAAAACTATATAATTTTAATAACTCATATAACAATCCCAAAATGATAAAAAAAATATTCAAAAATAACAATAACATATTTTAACCTCAAAATTTATCTTATACCTTTCATTTTGGATACCAAAATGTAATATCCCATAATTACCTCAAAACCAAAGATCATATAAATACAAAATATTATTCATACATTTATAATTATTTGACACAAAAAAGATTATTATTCATCAAATAAAATTTCACATAACAAACTTTAGGGTTACAGATACTATAAAAAATTCTTCCAAAGTAATCCCATAATCAAAAGATCATTAATACTTTTAAACATTTCATCATACTATAGTATACTGTAACTCTTCAATCCTTTATTTGTAGGATTTTTAATCATTCAACATTCTTCATGATCCTTTAACCATGATTTTCTATATTATTCTTTAATACTTCTTTCCTATAAGAAAAAACATGAATCATGTCCTAAGATTTAATAATGTCAAAACATGAGAGAAGAAATAATACATACCATTCATAGGTCATTTTTAATTTTCTCATATTAAATTAGAATGGAATTAGGTATTGCTAAACATATATTTATAAATTACTACTGATCCCATTCCCAAACCATCTTAATAGGACATCTATTTGAATAATTACCACACTCTACACATTTAAAACATTTAGTTGATAGCTCTAAAAGAACTTCTTTCCCTTTACAAGAATCAACTAAACTCTTCCTTTTAACATGGTTGGTTATTGATTTATGACCTTTATTACCACATCTATAAGACATTCTCATCCCTTAGGTGTTTACTTCCACATACATGATACATATGTTGATGAATATTCTTACCTTTATGATCATTATTACCTTAATTTCCATAAGTATTTGTTCATCTCATATATGATGCATCAAAAAAATCACCAAGGATTAAGTGGTTAATCATTACTCCCAATAGTAAATTTAGAATAACCATGAGAATTCTCATTAAAGCTCTTATTTCATTTAGTTTCTTATTTTTATAACCACTACATTTTCCTTCACGTACATTATTACTTTGGTTCCAACTAGATCCATCCATTTATTAGAACAAAAAAGGTTAGTTTGAGTATATTAATAAAATCATCATAAACAATATTATGAGGAAAATAAACCCAAATATATAATTATAAATGTTATATAAAACTAATTCAATTTTTCTAAAATAATTATGACTAATTATATTATTCCAACCATTGTGGTCGTATATAACTTGTAACTAAAGCTTAAGTTTCACCCTAACAATTAATGTTATCTAAACCGACCTCTAATACAAAATCTAATTCCCTAGCCTTAATCATTACATAATCTTGAGTTTTATTCAATAATTTAATTTATTTCACATTGGTGATATTTTCAGGTTTATATTTTTAGATAATTATGTCAACTATTAATTAAAAACTCAAATATTACAAAGTAGACACTTCTACTCACTATCCATTTTTCACAAAAATAAAAATCTTTAATCATGATTTATTTTTCTTGATAAAAATATTTATTCCTATTGAATTCTTCCATCCTTATACCATATGGAAAAAATTTAAAAAACATGGGATGAAAAAAAGCTCAATAAGGGATATAAATAAGGAATGAAACCATTAGTCCATGAAGATTTTAATCTCATGAAATCATTTTTAAAAAATCACAATTTCACCAATAAAACATAATACTTTAAAATACTTCATAAAATAATATTATTCTTGAAAAAATAATAACAAATTATAAAACATCAAGTTAACTTGTGGAATCTGTATCATTCTTACATTTTATATTTAATAGCTACAAAGGGAGTAAACTTTATGGTTACATTTAGAATAACCATTAAAATATATTTACTAAATCTCTTAGGAGAAACCTTATCATTTAAATTAGTATCTTTACCTAATACATTGGGGAGATATCATGGGATCCCCCACACTCAGTTTATCTCAGAACCACCAATATATACATTAAAAATTCCCATAAACCTTAATATAATCAAAACATATAAAACAATCATAAAAGAAAAAATAACCTTTCCATTTTGAAATCAAATTTCATATTTAAAAGCCACGTACTCATAAAATAAATAAAAAAGTTAAATGAAAATGGTAAAAATTTAAAGTAAACATTAATACCTAATAGTGACATGAATTAGAGATATCCCATTCATGTATTATAAATTAAAAAACATTCAATGTTATTGATATAATAAATACATTTCTAAAACAAAATTAAAACATTTAAAAATAATATTTTTGAGTCAATGCTTCCCATAACAATTTTAAAATATTGAAAGGAATTAAAATTTTAAAACATTCAAGTAAATATAAATAAATCCGTAAAAAAATTAAAACAAGAACCTTAATAATAAATATTTAGATAAATATATCATTAAAATATTTAAAATGATGTTTTAGTTAAAGATTCCTTTATCATTCTGAAAATTTAAATTATAAGCCATATAAAAGTAGGAAATTTTAAAAAACATTAAATAACTTTAATATAAATATAATATAGATACAAAATTTAATGGGACTATATATAAAATTTATAAAATAATAAAGGCGTATATTATTAAGAATTGTCTCAATGAAAGAATATTGAGACGAAATCCCACACCGCGATCCCAACTCATCACATAAAATATTTTTATTCCTAAATAATAAAAATAGGTTTATTTATACTTTATTGAGATAAATTTTCTAGTTTATTTTTTATTTCATACCACTTATTATCATGTAATAAAAATTATATAATTATTTAAGTTCATATTAGACGTTTTGTCGATATTCAATAATTGAGTCAAAAATGGACATGGATTGATGTCATTAGTTCATGTGGTAATAAGTACATCATATCCATAATAATATTCATGAAATTATTATCATATTTTTACATAAAATATACCTTTAAATAAATCTATGAAGTGTGGTTATGAAAAATGAACAATGTTATAGTCCTGGAGACAATTAGCTGTACATATGCATGAGCAACGTTTTCCATTTTACATTGATCATTTTGGAATGAATTTAAGTATTATTTTATCTTTAAATAATTATAAAAACATAATTAATTTCATATTAAACAATTAAATATACTTATATATATATATATATCATAAATTTGATATAATTAATAAAAACTAGTCACATCACTTCATGGATGTGATAGTTCACATGTACCAATGAACGATATTATAATTTTTATGGGCCTGAAATGTAATAAAATAATTGATATATTATTATATTACGATGATTTATAAGTCATTAATAAAACAGATAAAATTATTTCCACTATTATAACCAGTTATGACATACAGTTATGGAAATCGAATTAGATCGGTTCATATAGGTGATAGTTCACACGTACACATAAACGATTAATTCCATTCCCATTTAATGGAATCAGAGATGGATTTAGGTGATGATATTAAAATAATAAAATATTAGTATATTTATGATACTTTAGTTATTATTTTATCATGGATAAAGATGATTTTATGGTAATGGAAAAATAAATATAATAGAAATACATAAATAAAAACATTACCTTTCATTCAGATGATCACCTTTCATAACACCTTAACACCTCTAGGAAGAGTGTTATACCTAAACTAAGGGCTCAAGAATGTGGGTAGGTATTATAGTATGGGGTTTGGGTAGATCTTGGATAAATAAAAAGGTATTTGATGTGTGATTAATAGGGTATAATGAGTTTATTTTTATAGGAGAGGGTAGGGGTTCCCTTAGAATTATTAAAAGTGTAAAATTAATATAAATATAATTTCGATTAAAAATTGGTCCAAACACATTTTTTTAAAATATAGGATGAGTTTGGGTTGAAATATAATCATAACATAAGAATTAGACATGTTTTTTTTATATTTTTTATTCCTTATCGTTTTGTTTTATCCTTTTTAACTTTTTCCATTTTATAACGTAATTTATAATTGGAGGGTTAAAATAATTACCAAATCATGCCAAAATTCCAATGAATGATTCAATGATGAATTTTATATAGTTATATAAAAATATTTTCCAAATATTATATTTTGATAAATATTATATCATTTAATTATATATTTTATATTTTAAAATATGAATTATGTCCATTTTGACTCCATTCATTACGTGACTTTTTTAAAATATCACAACAAAATGATTCCTTAGAAAAACAATAAATAAATTATAAAATGTAATATCCATCCACAAAATTCATGGATAGAATCAAATAAGAGATATATTTATGATAAATCACTATTTAATTTAATTTCTTATTTTCTAAAAATTATAAATAAATCACCATGATATAGTTAATATTTTTTTATTTCTATATACTATTTTTAGTTGAATATATAAAATATAATATCTCATCTTTAATGTTTTTTAGTAATAAGAGATATATTTATGATATATTTTCTTTTACATTAAATTAAATGTTATAAATGTCATAATCACACCCAAGTAAATTCCAAATGTCACAATATCAGCCTTAAGATAGTCATGGTATATAATAACTTATACAATAATATTAGTTAAAGTGTTAGGGTAATTTTATAAAATTATAATTTTAATTTTACCTTAATTACCGTATTTACCTTTAACCATGGTAAATAAAATACTAATGTTACTATTCAAAAAAAATTATTTTGATCCTATTAGACCACATTTTACCTACTGAGTACAAACATGTATGTATATTTTTGAAAATTAATTTTACATTAGTTGTTAAATTAGGATTTATACTAATCTTATTGACGTATTGAGAAAATGGGTTTTTTAAGGAAGTTATTCTATAGTCCATATAGTTATTGTATTTAATTTTAATTTGAAAAAGAATCCAATAGAGTAAATTGGATTAAATAAGAAAAACATAATCAAATTATACCTCAAAAATATGTAAAAGGATAACCTAAAAATATAAATAAATTAGATGAAAAAGTTGTTTTGAATTAGAATCTAGTATTTATTACTATTCATTAAAATATGTATTTTATCATAAAAATATCAAAAAGTCAACCAAAGTAAATTTTTATATCTTTCATCCAAATAAAAAGTTTATTTTATCAAATAGAACATATAAATGTTTCAAAAACTATTTTTAAAAACAGTTATCCATTAAAAGGCGTTAAAATGCTTTTTTTTATAAATACTCCTTTTTTTCATAAAATTGAATTTCTTATTATATCATGTCTAAAAAAAATATGATAAATTATAAACATCACATTAAATTTATATTTCATTAATAGAATCCATAAATAGTTATTTCATTATTATATAAACATAATTATGAACACTTTAATATTTTTTCATAAAAACACATCCTTTATATTCACCCCGTTTTTATTTTCATTTCTAATTAATGTTCTAAAAAATAAATCCTTATATAAATATGTGTAAAACATCGTTTCATAATTTAGTTAATTTTTTTAATTCCTTACATTCTAACAGCTATGAAATAACTATAACTTAAAATAAAATTATTAATAATATATTATTTTATGGTATAACTTAATTTTGTGTGTAATGTACGATTTCAGAGAAACACATTATTGTGTGTCAGGTACATTATCATACATAACATCCCTATTAAAATAAAATTACTATATTATTCATAATTATCAATAAAAATTAAAAAGTATTATTTTATAATTACTTGGGATGTTACATATACACGCATGTGAGACACACAATATGGTCTAAAGCACATCAACACACTTAATCATAATAAGTCAGTCAAGAAAGACTCAAGGATGCACATGTAACCACATGAATCACATAGGTTATTACAAAAAAAATCACATATCATGTGAACATCATATACATGGACTGAAATGGTAAGGAACTTCATACCTCAAAGTCATTGATGTCAATGACAATGCCCGTCTAAGGTGTCATCAACTGAACCAAATTTGCAGACCAACCAAAATACGATCACACACTAAAGATACCAAGAATAAAATATAGCTATTTTATTCCCAAAATAAATAAAATATCACATGAAATGATACATTATCTCTCCTATATAATTTTTAAATTATCATTTTAGGTCAACACATATACTAAAAAAATTTCCCCTAAAGAATAATTATATTTCAATAATTTTCTTCCGATAATTTATTTTAAATTATATTTTGATAATTTATTTTAAATTATCAATTTTAAATGTAAAAAATATAATTTAAATAAGCAAAATTAGTTGAAAAAAAATTAATATTTAGCTTTTTCACATCTACATAATCCCAATAAAACTGATAGTTCGTCAATCCGATCAACATCACATGATATATTTAAGAAAGAAGGTTGAATATTAAAATAAAACAAAACAAAAATAATATAAGAGATAAAATGGGAGATAATGAGAGAGGGATGCATGAGAGGAAGGAGAAACCACCCTCTAGTTCACTACACACATACCAAATCCCCCCTTTAATATATTTTTACCCTTATATTCTCATTAAATGTTTCTCTTTAATTGTTTCATTTAAATGTTATCATTATTGTCTTTATCCCTCTCTTATTAAAATTACCTGCACCTCAACCAATTTTAAACATATTAAATCATCCATTTAATATTATATATATATATGTATATTTATTGACCCTAACCCAAGTATCCTAGAGTGAGTGCCTAAATTTACACATTTTTAATACATTCATGGAATCACATCCCAAAGTAACAAATACTTTAATATTATTGAGAAACTAGATCCATACCTTATTCCCATGTTACATTTGAATACAGAAAAAAGAATATATATATTTTTTGGAATATAATTATTCCCTCTAAAATATTCTTAAATTTATTTCGTTGTATAATTAATGGATTTTTGGGAAAAGAAAAAAAATAAGGGTGATCTCAAATGCTCATTAAGGGATAAGTATATCAGAAGTTATCAAGAATTAATAAGAATAATAAATATGAAAAATAAATGGAAGAATTTTTTGTGTATTCAATAAATTGAGAGGGAATTTCTTCAATAGATAATACTAATGTGAAAATCACATGGATAAAAGCAAATTTGGAAAATTAAATAGCCAAAAACACATGTAATTTAATTAATAACATTTATATTATAACTATATTTGACATAATAAATATGGCAAGTTAAATAACTGAAAACACATGCCATTTAATAAATAACTAAGAATGAATTATATCCAGAGATAATTTCTTTGAAAAAAATATTATTGATAACAACAATTGAATCCTGAATGAAAGAAATTTATAATTATTTGATTTCTTGTTTCCCTATAACATGATACCTTTATATTCAATATTTGTCCTCAATACAATTTAAAACAGATGGATAAAAATCCATTTAATTAAGCCTAGGAAATTGATTCATCAGGTGAGATGACTGATGCATCAAGGGGTTATCTATAACTAGTACCCACCCATGTATTTCATGTCCAAATAATTCATCATATATTAAATTATCGATTTAATTCATAAATTTTTTTCTTTATTATCAAGTATCCATATTGGGTAAAAGATACAGATTTATGAGTATTTTCCCAATTAATCAAATAAATTTAAAGTTTAAATCATTTGTAAAACTGATATAATGTTTTTAATAATAATATCCATGACAAATAATATGGTCATTTTGGGTGAATTTAATATATAATGATCATAATAAAGAGAATAATTTAAGGTAAAGTAAATGACTACAAAAAATAAATCAAGGGAGTGAATGTCAATACAATCCTTGGTCAAAAGAGTCATAAAAGCTCAAGAGGAAAATAAGGATGACATAAATACAAAATATCATCAGTAGAGTATATGTAAAATAATGGGGTTTTTCATTAAAAAATATAAATACCTTATAATGATATTTAATAAATCCATTATTAATGAAAATATCCTTTTTATTTTTAAAATCACTATTTAAAACATAAAATATTTTTAAAATACATTTCTTTGAAAATCATTATTAAAATTTATGAATTTCCATTAGATTTGGAATTTTTTTTTAAAAAAATGACCTTGAAAACAAGAAAATTAATCTTTTAATAAATAATGGTCATGAAAATTGGTAGTTTTGTGCATGTCAAACAAGTAAAAAAGAATATTTCTTTTATACTGTAAAAAGGTTAGAAACCTACCTTGTTTGGAAAATAATAGGAAGATCAATTTAAAAATATTTTGTAAAAATGTAAAAATGGTTAAATATGTATATAATAAATCTTTTTGAAATATTAAAAAAATTCTTTTTTATAGAAAACATGGTTTTGTAAGAAAAAATATTTCTGACTGAAGAGAAAAATGAAGTCAGATTTTCTTAAAAACATTTTACCAATTATTTTAAGTACCAATGAGTAAAAATGCTAATATTACTTCAAAATATCATGAATAACCTAAGGAGAATAAAAATTAAAAGGGTTTCTTTATAAAATGATCAAATATTATCCTTCAATTGAAATTTAAGAATAAACTATCTTGAATTGAATGAGATTGTGAAATAAACCATTAAATTTATCATAACGTTAAAGTGAAAATTAATCAATGAATCAATTATGGAAATAAAATGTAAATCAAAATAAAACAAGTGTAAATAAAACATAATATAATAAAAATTCATTATACGCATAATCTTATAATATCAAAGATAATGAAGGAGTAATATAACCCAATGAAATGAAATTGAGTTATGAAATTCTTTACCTCTTTGTGTATTTTAATTAAAAACCCCATTAGATGAAATAATTAAAATAGAAAATTAGAATAAAATTAATAATGAATTATTTATGATACTAAATCTCAAATTATAAGTATATAAACTATGTAAAATAAATTTGGTGCAAAACATTACAATATGCCTCAATGAAGTGAAATTGAGTTGAAATCCCCTACCCCACACTTCCTTTTGTTTGAATGTTCTTTAATCTCTTGTACAGTTATTTTAAACATGTTATTAACATATAATAGATCCATAATAAAATTTATAATATAATATATGATCCTTTTATTACATCTCACTACCCATCCATTAATAGTCATTAATCATTTTCATTTTTTGGGTGTTAAATGACTTCTTTCCCAATTCTTTCTTTGTTATGAATGTTCTGGTTCTTATGTATATTATATAGTTATATCATATCCAGAATAGTTTTATTGAAATAATTATAACATTAATACATCAATTATACTTTTACAACCAATCATGAAATATGGTTATGTAAAATGAAGTCTGTTACAATCCTGGAGATGGTAGACCTTACATACTCATTAGTAACATTTCCATTTTTCAATTATCATTTTGGAAAGAAGTATGAAATATTTAATAATTATATAATTATAAATATATCATAATTAAAATATTATTTCTTTAAATATTATTATATATCAATTTTTTTTTGATCAAAATAGAGTCACATCATTTTGTGAAGGCGGCTGTCCACATATACATGAATTATGTTATCATCTTTTATTGAGTGAAAAGGTAATAACTAAAATGATATATTATATTTAAAGAATGATAAATATCTAATTAATATAATTATTATTTCATTTTTATCACACATGATCCTTAAATTTATACTTATAATGGCTTAGGTAAAGCATTAGTGAAAAATGAATCACTTCGCTTCGTGAGGCGGTAGCTCATCGTACACATGAGCGACATTTTCATTTCCCCTAAGGAATGGAAAGTAAATATATATATATATATACATGATATAATGAATAAATATGTATAATTATGTTATAAATATCATATATAAACTCCATAAATATCATCATACCCTTCTATGAATGGTTGTAATGTAAAAACAAATGATATTGATTTGTGAGGCAATTGTCCGTCACACACACAAATAATGATTTCATAACCCATTTGATGGAATTGGATGTGGTTGTAGGTCCTTAAATTTTCATAAAAATATAAATATATTTAAGATACATATATTATTATATAATAGTTGTTTAATTGGTATTTAATAGGTGGATAAAGATATAAAATAAAAATGCTCACTGAAGAACGCGACCTCATCTTTAGGTATCCTCTGCATGTTTGAACCAAAATCCTTCCTAGGTTGGATTTGTGAGTAAAATAAGAATTATAGGATGAGGTAAGGTAATTTGGTAAGTTATTTTATATATATTGTATGAATAAAATGGTTTTAAAGGTATGAAATGGATTTTATGTTGGGTGGCCTTTTATAATTGAAGTGAGTGACACACTTATAATTTTTTGAAAAGATTAAATCAAACCAATGTTTTTATCATGATAATGGCCCCAAAATGAGAAATTATATATCCTATAAGATAAAATTTATAAATATTTATATAAAATATATTTTAAAAATCTTTTTAGGATAATTCAACCCTTATATTTCTTGTTTAACACATAGTAAATAGATTTTTACCCTAATCGTGATAATTAATTTTTATTGTTTTCTCTATTTATTTTTTTCAAAAATTAACTTCACCATATTAGAAATTAAAAATTATAATGATTAAAAAAATGGAATAAATTTTTTCAAAATTAATTCTTATAGTTAGAGAAATTTAATTTAAAATTAATCACACAAAAACGATGAGAAAGAGGGTTTTAAAAAAGAAAATGTTCAAATGTTTAAAAACATTTTATTTCAAATTCCATTATGAAAATGATTACACTAAACTAAATTTGATTAATTGATATATAACATAATAAATTTTACTTTAAAATAAACTAAAAATATAAATTAACATTATAAATTATATAAAAAAGGCGGTTTTCAATTAAAATTAAGTATTTTTTACTATTCATAAAAAATAAAATATTTTGAAAAAATCCAAAAAATTATCCAGAAGATAATTTTGATATTAAGATTTGAAAAATTAATATTATTTTTTCAAATAAGTTTAATATAAGTTTAAAAAAAATTATTTTAAATTATGTGCGCAAAGCCTGACTAAACTGTCCTTTAGAATAAATACAATTTCTAGAAAATATCTTTTTTTCTTTTAAATTATTCTTATTTTATTACCAATCAATATAAAACTAATAATAATGTTTTAACTATATATTTTCATAAGTGAGTTAACCCTATTCTTACCCACCATTCCAATTTCTAGGCGATAACTTTCATAGTAAATAATGTTATTAATAATATATTGTTTTATAGTAAAACTCAGTTTTTCCTATAACGCAAGGTATCAAAAAACTCATTGTTGTGTATAAAAAAATTTAAGTTTATTACTATATGTAATGTAATACATTGAAGATATTAAATTTATTTAGATGTAAATATATCATTAAGTCTCAATGTGTTATATCTTCTTCTAAGCTTGGTGTTGTTTGTCATACAGGCTATCAAATATAATGTTCTTATTTTCAAATTTTGTGTGTTATATACAAACAAACACACACAAATAGACACATGGAAAAAAAATATATATATATATTGATCCACATTATATTTATACACATATCTGCATATACATATATACACCTTCATATATATATAACCCATATATATATACACATTATACACACACACACACACTCACACACATCCATATATACACCCACACATGTGTATATATAAATATATATTTATACCATATATAAATATAAAATTTAATTTTTGACACAAAAATATTATTTTTCCCAATTAAATATGAATAATAAAAAAATAATTATTACTATTATTAAATATCTCACATCATTTCTACCTTTAACAATTTAAATACATCTTTCATTAAAAATTGTATAGTTAATAATTTTTTATTATTAACCACACAATGAAATTTATTGATCACAAGTATTAATTTCACTATTTTTACATTGATTAGTAATAAATCTGCACACATAGAGAAACATATCTCATCATTTAAGAAAAATTAATTACACTTGTAATTTCCATTTCAATTTCATCAACACAAATAATAATTAGAATAATATAATTATTATTACCCTTGCATGCGATGTATCCAACCACCCGACACACACTGCACTTATGTCATTCCTAGGGTAAATTTTTTATTCCAGACCTAATTTAGGTATCATATTTCTCATACGATACATCGTTTAGGATATATTCCATTATTTTAAGAAAAAATATAACAAAAATAATAAATAAATTATCATTATGTGAAATTTGACCAAACACCCGAAACAAAAATATTTTATCATGACTATGGTAATACAATCATACTCAACCTAAAAGTGGTCTAATATTTCTCACATGACACACCATTTGGGAGATATTCAACTATATTCAAAAAAATATGTAATAAAAATATTAGATAAGTTATGGTGTTCTGTGTTCTGATCAACCACCCAATGTGAGAAAATGTTATATCATGCCTAGGGTAAAACCCTCATTCCATACATAAATGTTGTATCATATTTCTCATATGAGATACCATTTGGGAGATATATCATTTTTTCAAAAAATCATGTTTGTCGAATATAATACATTTAATATTTATATTCTTTCAACATTGAAGATCTACGGGTCCACGATTCCTATGCTATCATAGTACCTCACTGAAAAAATAATCCATATAATATTCCCATGATATATTTGATTTTACACTTTGATAAAATTTTTAAATCATTTATTAAGTGATTTTCATAGAAAAATTACATTCTCATATAACAATTCTCATAAATTATTATCAATGTTTGTTTTTATTATCATTAAAATTTGGGATATTACAATTTAGGCACATGTAACTCATAGATTTTACATAAAGGTAAATTTTTAATAATTTAAATTCATTTTTGGGGATGTAAGTTGAAAGGTATAAGATAACCTTAGAGGTTGTTACATTTTCTAATATTGAGGTTATTATGGTTAATTGGGATATAGGGTTAGTTTTTTTGGAATGTTTTAAGTTGAACATTGTGTATTTTAATGAGATTTTGGAGATTAATGTATTTTTTCTTTGTAAGAGGGTTTATTCATTTTGGATATTATCATACCTTGTGCTAAAAATTTGGGTTTTAGTAAGGATATAAAGAATTGTTTTTTATTTATTTATAGATCTCCTCATTAATTTGAAGTTTATTTTCATAATTTATACAAAATAAAAAGTCTTTATTTATATTAAATATTTTTAATATGGGATTAATAGAAGTGAGAACTTTTTTAAACAAAAAAAGAAAGGATAAAATTGAATTTATGGATTTGAAGAAATCAAGTAAGTATATTTTCTCATGTTCTCAATACTGATGGTAAAAGAATCCCTTAACCCTAGGAAAAGTATCTTGAAATAAAAATGTTATCATTTTGTAATTATTTATGATGAATTGATGGTATTTTATCTTTTTTAGGATAATTAAATTTTAATTCAAATATTCTTCCTTGAAGAACGTCTTTTGAAAATTATAACATTATTGAGAATAATTTCCATCCTCTTTAGTGATGATTTTAATTCCATGTCCAAATTTTCAATTTACAAAAAATATCTTTTTATTTGGGAACATGATTAACTATAATTTATGGTGACCTCTTTATTTCAATTACCTTATTTTGAAAATGATTTTTTATTTTCACTTTTTAAGATGCAGGTTTAAAAAAAAGGTATTTTTAAATATTAAAAAAGGATTTCCTTTCATGATCATATGTTTTATATTTCACATTGACTTTAATTTATAAAAACATTATGAAATTTTAAATGGTTCATATTTGGGGTTTTATTTTAAAATAATGATGTTCAAAATCCTCTTCAACCAATTAAAATGGGGTTTGAAAATGTTCTAATAAATTTTTGCACTTCTTTAACCCTTCACTATTGAACATGAGATTAAATTGGGAGAACAAAATTTCTTAAAGTTGTAAGAATGTGTCAAAATAGATAATTTTAATAATAATACAATTTAATGAACTTATAATAATAATTATTAAATTTTATGGAGTCATATTCAATATTGTAATTTTAACAAATTATTCAATTGAAAAATAAATAGTTTTATTCAAACCAAATTGTTTTTCCTGATATATATTGTTTTAATTAAATGTTAAATTTAAATAGTTCATAATTTCAATGAAATTATTTTTATATCATTATCTAAAAATAAAATTATTTTATTTATTTGTATGTTTATGATTTTTTTATTTTTCTGTGAATAGTGAAAAATAATGATTTTACAAATATTGTCACTTTTATGACATCAACATGATGTATGGTTGAATTAAAAATTTATAAAACCATTGAATCAAACAAATACATGTTTAAGGTGTAAAATAAATCATTTAAAATCATAAATTTTAATTTGTATACCCATTCTTGAATTTTTTTGAACATATGTTATATTTTATTCTAATGGAAAACAAATTTTGGTTCTCTGCATTTAATAATGTTGTTGGAAGATCACATTCAAGTTTCTTTATGGTAATTTTTTTACATAGAAATATTTTTTAATTTTAGTCCAATTAAAGTCATTATAATCAATATTATTCATAATATTAGTGTAAAATAATTTTAAAGAATAAAATAGACATTTTTATAAAAAATTGGTTTTTGTGAATTTTTGATACTTATATTAAATTTAATTTATGAAAAAATTAAAAATTATATATGAGAAAATTTATTAAACATTTTTAATTATTATGTAATTTTTTTAAATACGTTCCCTTTAATTTTTATTCTTATAAATTAGTTACCTAGTTAAAAAGTTTCCTCCTCAGTAAAGGGTTAGTTAAACAAAGTTAGAAAATATAGGATAAGGTATAAAAATCTCTCAAACACATGAATTTATTTAATTGGATTTTGGAATTTATAACACACTCATATTATATTATAAATTATGAAAATTTGTTGTTATTTACCTTGGATAATCATCATTATATTATTTAACGTATAGAATAGTTACAAAATGTCACTATCTTTCTTATAATATAGATAATTAATTTTCATAGCGATAAAAAGAAGTAATGAATGGTTATAATTGGTTATATTTAATTTTAATATTTTTATTAAATTAAATCATTTTTTGATTTTTGTAATGGTATAATTAACTTAAAGTCTTACACAATGTCAATGCAACACTTTTCCAAGCAGTTGGATAATAAAATAAAATATTTAAAAAACATTAAAAGTAATATTATTTAGATGAATTGTAATGTTCATATAATTTCATGAATTATTAGAAAATATTATTGATTTTTAAGTGTTTATATTTGAATTAAATTATTATCTTGATGCTTTTCAAGTCAAAATATGTGAATAATTATAAAAATGACATTAAATGATATATTATTTTTGATTATTTTTAAATAATTATAAAATCATAAAAATCATATATTTCTTAAATTGGATGAGAAATTTATGATAATATCATGAATGGTTTAGGTATGTGCAAAATTTTATTTCTAAAATTACATTTCCAACATTTAAAGATTAAATATTTGTGAAAATGTTATTAACTTTTACCAATTAAAAGGTGAATAATCTAACCATTCATAAGATACATATGACTTCAGTTATTTATAAAATATATGGAAGAAACACTTCACAATTATAATTAAAACTCTTTAATCCCCTATAATTATCTCATTTATTTTTTTTCAAATTACTTAATTTCAATTGAATAACAACATCTCAAATATTTGGGTTAGGGTTTTCAAACCTCTTCACCTTTATTAATTACAATTCCATATCTTGAAATCATATTAAACTATTACATATCTTTATACCATGATTCAATTCATATGGTACTATAATCAATCTGGTAAACTGATGACATGGAATCCCTTGTAACCTCTCAAAGAACTCTTTTCCCAAAGCTATTATTATGGGAAAATATGGGTTTTTTAAAAATAGTATTTTCATTTCAAATTATCCTTTTAATTTCTAAATAATAAAAGTAATAAATAATTTTTTATCCCAAATAAATTTTTTATTTATTACCAAATATATTGTTTAAAACTAACACATTTACTATAATTTTCATAATTTTAAACACTTTTGAATTTTTTTTACAATGGTGGTTTTACACAATTTTCAAGAACGATGATGTTTGCATGAAGTTATGTATCTCATAGTTATTCCTAAAAATTAATATTTATATTTAAATATAACATTAATAATAAAATAATTTTATGATTTTGATTCTAGAATAGCAGTCTATCCATTATAAAAATAAATTAAAATTTAAAGAATCACAATTATTAATAACCATAAAAAAATATTACTAAGGATGATTTTCTGGTTGGTAAAAATTAAATGAAATATTTATATTCCTTAATTATTGAATTATATAGATCACATCCCTTAAATATTTTATTGTTTATGAAACTATGGACCTAATACCTTTTACTATTATTAATATAATGAACCTATTTGGAGATTATGAATTAAACGACCCCAAAACAACCAATGAAAACTACACCGATTTAGTAAATGAAAAATACATCATAAAAAGGAATAATAATACGAGAATAAAAATAAAATAGGTTTTGAATCATCTATATAATTAATATAATTATATTATTCTTGGAGTTAGTGGATTTGGTATTTAATACCCCAAAATTATAAAATAATAACATTGTATTCAATAACATTTATTCCACAAAACACAGGGTTTAACTTATGTTACGTGCAACAATGAGTTTCTTTTATAACATGTGTTACGCACAAGACTGAGTAATACCAAAAAACTGTATACTGTTAATATTTTTTTTAATATAAGAGTTATCATTTAACAATTGGAATGAATAGTATAAAATATGATAAAATAAATTATGAAAATATATATTTAAAACATGTATATTATGTATCTATTTATAAGTAAACAATAATAATCATTTAAAAAAAATATTTTATAAAAAATAGTATTTTTTCTTAGAGACTATTTAGTCATACTTTACACACATAATTTAAAATTATATTTTACCTGTCATATAAAATTTATCAAAAAAATATACTATTTTTTTTAAATCTACATATTAAAATTTTCTTGAGGCGAAATTTTGGGATTTTTCGGAAATGATTCATTTTTTCATGAATAGTAAAAAATATAGAATTTTAGTTGAAAACTGCCTTTCAGTTTAAATAATTCATAATATTAAATTATATTTTGATTTTTTTAAAAATTAAAATTAGTTTAATTATATATCAATTAATCTAATTTAGGCCATTATAATCATTTTCATTTTGAATTTTCATATAAAAACTTTGTAAATTTTAAAAAATTTCACTTTAAGAACACTCTTCCTCATCACTTCTTCAAGATTAATTTAAATTAAAATTTTTATTATATGAATTAAATTTTAAATAATGGATTATATATTTTTAATCAGAATTATTTATAATTTTTTATAAGTTCAACTTAATTTTTGACCAAAATTAATTGTGAAAATAGTAAAAATTACTAATTGTGGTTAAAGTGAAAATATATTTAATATGGGTTAAACTAAGAATAAAAGGGTTTAAATTTACATAAAAAATTACCCAAAACCCATTTTAATGACATATTTTGATCTTATATCCTTTAGTTTTTATTGTGATTCATTTTGGAGACTTGTGTCATGATAAAAACATGGGTATGATTGAATCTTTCCAAAAACATAAAAGTTTTCCCACACCCCACTTATAAAAGGCCACCCTCTCCTATCTTCTTCACACCTTAAAACATCTTTGTTTCAACCAATAACTACCAAAATATCTTTCCAAATTCCCTCATCTCATTCTAGAATCCATATTTTTGAATAAAGGTTAAAATAGGAAGGATTTTGGTGAAAACATACAAAGGATACCTAAAGAAGAGGTAATATTCATCAATAAGAATTTTTGTTTCATTTCTTCCTTAAAATCCTTAATTTATTATTATGACATTATTATATAATAACCTAAGTAAATTACATATATTAATTTTGTTATGTTATGGTCATGACCTAAAACCATCTCCACTTCTATCCATTGGGTTGTAAAATCATCGTTCATGTGTACGACTAACTACCTCCTCGTGAACTGATGTCCCTCATTTTTTTCATTAACACCTATCATGGTTGAAAATAATGATGTATTTTTTATTTATATTTTATATTTATGATATTTTTATTCTTATTAAATTTTTATTTCATATATACCTTCATTCGTTCTATTAGTGGAAATATAACAACGTCACTCATGTATACAGTGGACTATCGCCTCACGAAATGATGCGATTCATTCATAATTAACATTAAAAATAATAAGGATGGGTTAAAAAAACTATATTATATATATGTTTTAAAATTTATTTTGGAATGAAAATATCTCATTTATCTTTATTTCTTTCAATACATCTAAAAAATGAGAATGATGTTCAAGTGTATGTAAAACCAACCATCTCCATGAATTGTGTATTTAATTTTTTATCTCAATATTTTATAGATTAATATAAATAAATATATAATAAATATTATTTATATAATTTTTAAAATAATAGATTTTATAGAACCATAATCAAGTTAAGAGTATAGTAAAATAACCAATCAAAACATATATGAAGAATAAAATAGTTATTTAATGAAACATGGATTTAACATGGAATTGTTAATAAATGGAAAATAAAAGGTTATAATTAAATTTTATATGACATGATATATATATGTTTGGTTATTTAATATATTAATGATAAACTTATATTTTTTGTACATGAGGTTTTAACATGTTCAAAGGAAGTCAAGACTTATGGTAATAAATTTCTACCCTCTCTTCTATTTCTGGGAGACATATGTAAATTCCACACTAGTTTATATTGTGTGGAGTATATAATACCCATTTTTCCTAGAATATCATGAATACATTTTTTTAATTATATTTAATGTTTCATTTTATTCTATTATTTATTTGGGATTATTACTCAAAAGATCCAAAAATATTAAAGGATTTCCATCTCACTTTTTATTTCTGTGAGACAAATGCCATATTCACAACCAATTTATTTTATGGGGTCTGTATATTTCACATGAATGTATTTTAAAATTAATATACTTGAAATTATGGGGATTTAAATATCCATTTTAGGATCTCTATTTTATAATGATTATGGTTCAAATGTTACCTAAGTAGTAAGATATTCTTGTCTTAAATTTTCTTCACTGACATATAGTTATGTTACACATCTATCTTCTTTTGTGAGGTGTATATACATCCCCTTTTACATGTAATAACTGGAATTTATTTATCCTAATACTATTTTAATTTAATTCTATTTATATTTATTCTTGGGTCTTAAATTACAATGTTAATATATTGGTAAATATTTTATGTTACAATCCCATCATTTATCAAGATTTTTTATGACTATATTTAAAATGATAATATATTATGCTAAATATCTCAATAAACAAATGAATTATCTTATACCCTAGTTATATAATGATAATACATGTTTTCCATTAATGTTCGTCTCTTTATATACTCAGGAGTTCAAAAAAATAGTTTTTAATAAAAAACCATCATTTTTATCGAAAACCCTTTCCCCCAAAAAAACATTGTTTTATATAAATGTCTTAAAAATGTTTTAACATTATTAAAATTAATTATTAAGAAAATTTTTATTAATGATTGATTTTTCACATTTTTTTGAAATTAATTGTCATATCATTTCCCAAACAATGCTTGTTTGTCTTTTACCAAAAATGTGAAAAAGATCTTTGTTTATACATATATATCATGAAAAATATTTCCCATTTTCATGATCACATATTTAATTCAAGATTCCCTTAAAAGTTTTCAATTTTATTTTAAAAGAAACGGCTTGTAAAATATTTTGGAAATTTTTAGATTCTAAAGAAATTATTTTATAGTAAACAAGATTTTTAAAGTGTTTTATTTTTTAAAAATAAATTTTCAAAGAAGAAAAGATATTTTCCATGATAAATGTTTTAAATGTTTTTAGATATTCCTTTATAATGTATCATGGTTATTTTAAAATAAAAATATTTTCAATTTTTTTTATATATTAATTTTTTAAGAGAAACTTTAACTTCTTTAATAAATGTTTTGAGTGATTTATCTTTCATAATCATTTTACCTCTAAGATGAAGTATTTGGATATTACCTATTTTTCACTAGGGATATGATTCAAGGATAACATTATTATTATTTATATGAATTGTTTATTTTTATGATGGAATGATATTCAAAAAACCTATTTCTCTTCCATAGTTTATACCATGATATAATTATTATGAAAACTATTTTTTTCATGTGTTATACTTTGAAAAACTAATGAAATGATTATAAAACCTATATATTTTCCATGGGTTATAATATGATGAGATGTTTATAAAACCCATTTCATTTTATGGGATATGATATGATGAATGTTTTATAATATTACGACACACATAGGTATGATTTTCATTATGTGACGGGTGTGACCCATATCTCCCTCCAATGAATTGAGTAAAGATGAATAACTCATGAGTAAATATGATATGTGTTAACATGATTACATGTTCAAAATTTTATGCTTGAACCTCATTACATATTCCCAATGTTATGTGTGAACCCGATTACGTGATCATAATGTTATATGTGACCCTATTTAACATGTCCATAATGTTATTCATAGACCTATCTTTTATGTCCATTATATTACGCATGGACCTACCTTCATATCCATAAGCTAATGTAAGGAGATAATTTCATATCCTTTTCTTATTGAGTCAACCTGTCTCTGTTTATACATGTTTAAAATCTTATAAGATGATGTGTATTAAAAAAATCATTTTCTTATGACAATTTCTTTACTCATATATAATGTTTATTTATTACCTTAAAATTTATGTCTTATGAAATGACTATATTTATTCCTTGAATCATGATTATGATCTTTGATATTCTAGGTATGGTTTTAAAATTTTATTCTCATGTTCTCAGGCCCTTATATTCTGGTTATGCTTATGTGTCTCCATTTATTTCTTATATTGAGCTTCATAGATCACACTTTCTTATGATTCTATTCATTAGATTTTAAATAAAGGTATTAATTAGTGTATGTATATAAATAGAACTTAAGGGGAATATTTTTATTGGATACATAGAATAAATTCCACGAATTATGAATATTTTGTTCCATGTTTCCAAATGAACTAAACTATTATAGGCTTTGGGAGTGTACTTTTGTATTATATTGAATATTAATCTATAAATATACAGTATTAGTATATGAAAACCCTTGTTCATTATTATTAGTATCCTAGGAAAGTTTTAGTTAGCCTTTTGAAACTAAGATGAGAAAAATTTTGTGATATCCCTAGGGATATTTTGAAGTATATGTATAGGGATTTCTAAAAGGATAAATCTAAGGATGATTAAAAGTAAAGGAAAATGTCATAAAATATTGGTAAAGGACAAGGTCAGTGGTTCCCAAGAAATTACGTCCCTATCTATATAGTACAAGTGTTTATGGATTTTTCATGAGGAACCTAGGGGTAATAACTTAGAAAAGGGTGTATTGATATGGACTTGATCAGTACTTGATGTATGACAATAGGGCTTGCAGCACTCATAGTTTGACACTCCTTGGGAAATAATATAGAAATTCACAAACACATTATGAAAAATCATGAAATATTTAAATAGATGATGACTAGGAATAACTAATGATAAACCTAAGGTCATAGATTAAAGATATGTTTTTATGATTTAGACATCTTATATGTTATTTTTCATGATTATGTGGTTTTTCATTATGATTAGTGTTGCTGAAACTATGATTTTTAGTTTTAATAAATGATGAGAACTAGAAGGACCTGGGTTAACATTTAATGTGATGGAAAATTTTATAATTATAATTCAAATTGTATTATAACTAGATTAAATGAATTTTTGAAATTTTTTAATTATCTATCATGAAACATGATTAAAAATGTACACCTTAACCGATTCTCAGACCCAGCAAAGAAGAGAAGGATAAATTTTACTGAGAGTTTGTGTAGTGGATACCCTGAAGTAAAGAAGATGTAATTTATTATATGTCAAAAATGTGGGAATAAGAAATCAAGGGAATGTCTTTGAGGTATGTGGATTTGTTTTTGACGTGGAAAATAAGGACAACAAGTAAGTAATTGCAAAAGAAAAAATAAAAAGCTTGGTTAATGGAATGGATGAGAATAATGGTGTCCCTAAGGTATCATTAAGAGTTAAATGTTTCAAATTTGGAAAGTATGGAAATTAGGAAAATAAATGCCCTAAAAGAAAAAATCATGAATATAATTATAAATATTGTGTGAGTAATGGTTATATTACTGATGGCCAAGTGACTACAAATAACATATGAATGGAAGTAGTGTAATGGGATAAGACAATGAAGCTTTCTCAATGATGTAAAAATAATGTGGAATGATTAATTTTTTTATGTATTGGGATTAAAATAATTATTTTTTTATCAGTTGTATATGGATTTTTAGAATCATGAAACCTCAATGGACTTTTCTACAATAAATTTTCATTGAAGAGTTTCAAGAATATGTTAAATGGTACTATTGGTGTCCAAAATTGATTGAATGGAAATGTGGTATTCATTGGAAACACATTATTAAGGAAATATAACCCTTAATAAGTTTTTGATGTTGATATAATTATTTTGTCATAAATAGATAATTGATATGGATAAATTAAATAGGATAGTACATATAAACTTGGACTTGTTAATGATTTCTGGACAAAGTGGTTTATGTTATCTTTGATGGATCTTACAACATTATTGAATTTATGGAATATATTTAATAATATATGGTTTTATACAAAGAATAAGGAATAATTTATGTTTTAAATATGATTTTATGGTAATTTATGTTAAAACCACATTTTAAGAGAATGCATGATGAAGGTATTCTCATGTTTGGTATGTGACAATTGAGATCCACTTCGTGTTGTTTGGGGGATTAATGTTAAGTATATTTTGAAAAATTTAGTTACCTTATTTATAAATTTTTGATGTGTTATAAGGATAAAAATTTATGGAGTGGTTTAAGTTTATTTTTTATTAGGGTTTAGAGATTAATACATTATTTAAAATTATAAATATTTATGTATATCTTATTCAAACCATTTCGTTTTGATATTGAATCACTCATCATTATATTATGGATATTATGATCCATTAAAATTGAATTTTAATGCATCATGCATAAAAATAATACATTTTTTATATTAATTTCGTGGAGTAAGTGATCAATTAGTAATTTATTGAATCATATGATTAAGTTGTGCTTGTGAAATAGAAACGAATCAAGTAAATATATTTCCTTATATTTTTAGATCGTAAAGGAATTACTCAACTGTAGGAAAAGTATATTGAATCAAAATGTTATCCTAGTACATTTATTTTTAAAATTTATTTTCTTTTAAAATATCATATATTTATGGGTTTTAGGCCTTTAACATTCCATGGATCATTCACTTTCTTGTGATCAATGTTTTGTATCACTCTCCATCAGTATTTGAGTGTTAATTTTCTCTTAAATGTCGATGTTTTCACCTCCAAAATATGTTTTACTATTTCGAAACGTACATATTTGTTACCCTATATTACATTTAAATTTAATTTCATTATTATAAAGAGGATGTTTTATTAACTTTATTTAGAATGTGGTTTTTCAACATAAGAATTTTTAAATGTCAAACCCTTGTTTTCCATAATAAAATTTAAATTGCAAGGATATAATTTATTTAAGGTGGGGAGAATGAAACAAAACAAAATTATAAAAGAATAAAATTGCATTTGATAGTGTATATTCCACACAACATTGAGTTTAACTTATGTTATACACAACAATGAGTTTCTTTAACAGCTTGAGTTACACACAAGATCGAGTCTTAGCAAACAATAAAATACTATTAATATTATTACTTAATATGAAAGTTATTTCCAAGATATTGGAATGAAGGGTAAAAATAAGATTAAATAATTTTAAAAAAAAATTAGTTTATTCATATTTATTATTTCTCTATTTATTATTAATAAAATAATAATCTTTTAAAAGAAAAAAAGAAATATTTTATAAAAAACTATATTTTTTCTATAAGATGGTTTAATCGACCATTGCACAAATAATTTAAATTTACTTTTTAAAGATTTTAGAATATTTATTTTAAAAAATAAAAATCATTTTTTCAATCATCTAATCAAAATTATCATAGAGTTAAATTATTTTATTTTTTGGATGAGTTTCATTTTTTGATGAATAGTGAAAAATACTAGATTTATATTTAAAGATGCCTTTTCATTTAAATAATTTATAATGATAAATTATATTTGGAAGTTGTTTTAAATTAAATTTTATTAGAATTTTATATCAATTAATCCATTTGTTTTCATTTTATTAATTTTCATGTTGAATTTAGATATAAAAACATTGTAAACTTTTGAATATTTTTATATTAAAAAAACTCTTTCTCATTGCGTTTATAGGATTAATTTAAAATTTAAAATTTAAAATTATATGAATTGAAATAAAAAAATGGATTATGTATTTTTAATCAGAATAGGTTATAATTTATAATATGTTCAACTTAATTCTTTACCAAAATGAATAGTGAGAACAATAAAATTTTATTACCACTGTTAAGGAAAAAACAAATCTACCTAGGGTTAATATAAAATCATAAGGGTTAAAAATAATTTTATAAAATGAAGAACAGACAGTTTATAGAAATATTTATATGATATATCTTCCATTTTATATAATTTTACATTTTATTTTGTTTTGAAATGATAAACATATGGGTAGGATCGAATCTTTTGAAACAATTACAAGTGTGCCACACACCCGGCTTAAAAATGGACACCCCATATCCTCCCTTCTTGACAAATTAAAACCTTATTGGATTGACCAAGAGATGACCAGATAACTTCCAATAATTATTATCTCATCTTTTAAGGCTTATTTTGGATAGAAATATAGCCTATTATGGCTTTTGGTCCAAACCTAACCAGGATACCAAAAGAAGTGGTAATGATCATCAACAAGTTATTTGTTTAATTTCATTATACACCTCCTAAAATTATTATTATACCATGATGATATAATAAACCTAATATCTCACATATAATTATATTATTGGTTTTTAAGGATGGTACCTACAATCTTCTCCTCTTCCATAAAATGGATTATGAAATCATTGTGTGTACGGCGAACTACCGCCTCACGAACCGATTTTATTCTATTTTCCATTACATCCTATAATGGTTAGACATAATGATGGATTTATTATTTATATATTATATTTATGGTATTATTATTATTTTTAAATTATTATATCATACCTACCTTCATTCTTTCCATTTTTTGGGGAATATGATAACGTCACTCGGGTGTACAGCGGACTACCACCTTGTGAATTGATACGATTAGTTCAAACATAAAATATAAGGTAATAATGATGGATTAAATAAAAATGTGTTATATAAATTTAATAAAAAATATTTTATAATAAATATATTTTATTTACCTTTATTTATTTTAAAACATCTAGAAAATAGGGACTACATTTAAGCGTACGTACAACCTACCGTCTCTATAACCCGTGTATTTCATTTTTTATCTCTATATTTAATAGATTAAAATAATTACATATATGATGAAAATATATGATATTTTTATTCTATTTTACATTTTTTATATTATTTATCCATGATCAAAATAAGAGTAAAAAATAACAAATAAAAACATACATGAAGAACAAAGTAGTTTTTGACAAAAACATGACTTTAACATAGAAGCATTAATAAATTGGTAATAAAAGTTCTTAAGAAAATAATATATTGAATGATGTGTATATTTATGTTTATTTAATATATAAATAATGAAATTATTTTTATCATATATAAGTTTTTAATTTGTATGAATAAAGTCAAGACTTACGGTAATGGATTTCTAGTCACTCTAGTATTTCTGGGAGGCATATAAAAACCAGACACTCGTTTATTTTGTGTGGTTTATGTGATTCAAAATCTATATTTAATATAATGAATCCAATTATTTTAATAATATTTTAACATTCTTTTTATTTTATTGTTTTTTGGGTATTATGATTCAAAATACCACTAAATCGGTAAGGGATTTCTATTTCAGTTTTTACTTCTATGAGGAACATTCCATATTAAAAACTTATTTCATTTATGTGATGTATATATATACCTTGAATTTATTTTATAGTTCATATATTAAAAATTATTGGGATTTACATATTCATTTTATGACCTCTATTTCATGGATTTTGTGGTTCAAAAGTAACCAAAGCGGTAATAGATTTTGGAAACAATTTTCCTCTTTTGAGACACATGGTTATGTTATGTACCTATCTTGTGTTACGATGTGTATATATAGATCATCTGACATTTAATATAATAAATTTATTTATAATCATGATTTTTTTAATTTTCTTTTAAATAATTTTCATCATGGCATTTATGTTACAATGTTACAAAACTGGTAATGATTTTATGTTAAAATCTCATTATTTATCAAGATTTTTTATGACTATGTTTTTAATGATTAAATCTTATCATGCATCTTCCAAGATACTCATAATTTTTTTCTCCATTGGTTATGTCTTGAGAATAAATTTTTTACCTTCTTTTATCCTCTGTTTATATACTCAAGAGTTCAAAAAATAGGAAAAATATATATTTTCAGTAGAAAAACCTTTTTCTTCTAGAACCATGTATTCTAAAAATGTTTTCAATTTTTTTAACATTATTAAAATTATATATTAATAAATATTTTACCCATATTTGGTTTTTTAAAATTATTTTTGAATGTAATCATCATTCCAATTTCTATACAGTGCTCATTTTTATTTTAATGAAAATGTGGAAAGAATATTTGTTTTTAATATACATGGAGTGAATAGTATTATCCACTATCATGGAAACTGAATTATTTCAATATTACCTTAAAATATTTCAAAGGTATTTTAAAAGAAATAATTTTCCTTAATATTTTGGAAATTTTTAGATTTTAAATAACTGATTTCAAATTGAAAAATATTTTGAAAGTTTTTTATGTTTTAAAAAGTGTTTTTAATAAGGAAAAGATATTTTCTTAAATATATTTTTTAATTTTCATTAAATATTACATTATATTTTTCAAAGCTATTTTAATGTGAAAATATTTTCGAAATGTTATATGTTTTAAAAAGTGATTTTCAATGAAATGTTATATTGCTTAAGAAACATTCCATGTGATTTTTTTTGAAATATATTTCTATCTAAGATGACATCCTTTAATGTAAGATACACAATATTAGTGATATGTTCTATGGATACCATTATTATTCATTCTATGAATGGTTAATGTTTGTTATGGAATGATCTTTTCAAAACCCGTTTCTCTTTTAATGGTAATACCATGATAAAATTCTTATAAAAAATGATTATTTTCATGGGTTATGATATGATGAAATGTTGAAATGATTATGAATCTTGTATCATTTACATAGGTATTGATATGATGAAATGTTTATGAAACACATTTTATTTTATAGGTTATGATATGATCAATGTTTTATGATCTTGTGGAATGCATAAACATGATTTTCACTGTGAGATAGGTGGGACCTATATCACCCTCCAATGAATTGTGTAAAGATGGATAACTCATGAGTAAATAAGTTATGTGTTATCCTAATCACATGTTCACAATGTTTTTCATAACCCTGATTGCATTTTCACAATGTTATGCATGAACCTGATTACATGTTCATAAAGTTGTTCATGAGAACATATTTAATTTAGATAAGTTATTGCATGGACCTGTATATCCTTTCCATAATGCTATGCGTAGACCTGGTTTCTTATTTATAATTTTATTCAAGGACCTGCTTCCATGTACATAACAAAATGAGTGAACATGTATCTGTTTATACATGTTCAAAATGTTATAGGATAATGTGTATGTCAAAAATATATGTCTTATTCCAATGTTATGCACTCATGGTTCTTGTTATTCTATTACCTTATTATTTATATCTTATAAAGTACCAATATTTATTCCATGACTCAAGATTATGATCTTTGATATGAAAGGTATGGTTTTCAAATGTTATGCTCATGCTATCATAAACTTATGTTCATGTTATTTCTATTTATCAACCATGTTTACCTTTACAAAGAATATGATCTCACACTTTATTTTGTTTCCTTTCCCCAGGTTATGAAGAAAGGTTGGGAATGTATATGAAGATTACCTAATGAGAAGATTATTATTAGATATATTGAAGATTTTTTGTGAATAAAAAACATTATGTTCCATGTTTCAAAAGGCCCTACACAATTATAGTCATTATACACTTAATTCTATATTATATTGAATATTCATCTAAAAAGAGTGAAATATTTATGTATTAAAATCTTGGTTAATTATTTATAAGGTAGGCTAGGACTCGATGTAAGGGGTTTCTTAGCTCAATTTCATTTTATGGTTATATCACTTCTTTATTGACTATGTCACCCTAATATTATACGTGTAATGAAAAATAATTTTTTTATATTCCAATTACAATTGTTTATGGGATTTAAATTTATCCTTTATATTTACTACATTCATTATTTCCCACTTCAATACTATGATGTTATAATGGTTCTTCATCCAAAATTCCTTTGTTTGGGAGATGTTTTGTATTATTATACTAATTTTATTTATATGGTTCATATTCTACATATTTAAATAATATATAATGAATAAATATTTGATCATTATATTTAAATACACTTTATAAGTTCTCTCATTTATGAGGTATTAATTCAGATTTTATAAATGTCATGACCCGCTATCCACAATGTCTACCTCTCCTGGGCCAACAATGTGAGAAGAGAGATAATGACCCCAGAGTCCCGCCTCCAGTAGGCTCTAGGTTGGAAACTAAAACCAAGGGTATAAAAACACATATGGGATGCATTACCCTCTATGATAAAACATGCGAAAGACATAGATAAGATAAACACCATCCAACTCTTTCTCAGACTGTAATATAAAAAAACCCAAGAACACATATGTAATTCCATGTAGGGACTAATAGAATTGAAAGGAAAAAACTGTATGTACCAAAGGAAAGTGAAATGAGAGGGACCATGAAGCCTGAATATCTCCTATAACCCCATGCTATTTGTAACCAACCTGATCTCCAACCTCCTCCAAGTGACTTAGAAAATAGTTTATATAATGTAGGGTGAGTATGAAAGAGTACTCAGTATGATACACCCCAGATCCTCTCATGAAAAAGTAAAGAAAGAATAGTAAATCACAATGAACAACAAGTGAAACTAACTCATCAACTAAAAAATTATACTATATTCCCAACCTCACAATGGGTACTCTCATTGAGTATCTCATACAAGAGTATATAATATAATAAATAATATAAAGGGTACCCCGCTACCAATTCCACATTGGTTTTCCGCTTTTCCCTAATGTCGCAAGCCTTGAGAATCTATCTTAAAAAAGGATTTCCCACAGACACCTAAGTGAATAACCAAAACATGCACCTCATGCGTCAATATGGACCTCATGCATCACACCACCATTTCCACATAACAAAAGTGACTAGTAGATTCTAGAAGTCACTACAACACACATAATGTGTATCATAGGTCAGGTATTATACCTCAAGCCATTACAGCCCATACACCTTGTAATGATCCTCAAGCCATCGCAACCTATACACATTATACCTATAGTAGTCCTTAGAAAACTATATCCAGAATATATGTGTGTGAAATTACCATAAGCCATTACGACCCTCTATAATCATATATAAAAAAACTAACCACCATTCATACCAGCACATGTAACTATTAAGAGAAGAGAGCAGGGCCAAAAGGGGTAGTCATCCATCCATCCTCCCACCGGGATGTTGGGGAAAACACCCCCAGGGCTCAAAATCCCCTAGGGGTCAGTTTACCTAACCTAAAGGGTGTATTAGAACATAGAAACACAAAAATTACATGGTATAATATATTTCAAAACCACACTATGGGAAAAACCTTGTATTAGACTAAACTACAACTAATGTCTCTTAGACCCCTGATTGCCACCGCTAAGACTAGATATCCTATAAGAAAACAACCATTCAAAGATATATATTAATTAGCTTTATCCCTTTTTATTAGCTTCACTTCACATTAATCAATTATTTATCAAATAATCATTATCAATTGCATATTACATTTAATTATCATTCTATCTGAGATCCATTCCCTCCAGGCATTACCACACCAAGTTCATAGTTCCTCAGAAATATAACCTCCACATTGCATCCTAGAAAGATCCAAACCCACATGTTAAACATCATTTTTTTCAATCATTTATAAGAATTATCACATTTCCATAATTACAGGTATTCTAATAAATCATTATAAGCTACCAAATACAAGGGACTCAACATGGTGAGTAGATTAACTACCTATCGATTCTTTTCCATCTATAGTAGAAACATAGACCCATCCAACCTTGAAAAGCTAAACACGGAAATCATGTGGAATAACCCATGTATCATAGCATCTTTTAGAAGGAGGGTAAGAATGACCATATTCTTAAATTAGTGGGTAAGGTAAAATAGATAACCAAACAATTGGTTCAACAAAAACCACTTTCATGTCGACAGGTAAGCCCAACTTCAACCCTTTCCATCATCCCCAATGTCCTCTCCGACACCCACATAAATAAATCGATGCATCTCACCACTCCAGGAGTCAACTTCCACAACCACCACCACTAAGCTACCTAACCCCACATACCAAAAAAAACATATACACTAATCTATCACAGGTTCACACCAAAACTTAAGAAGAAGGAAATAAATAACATAGAAACTAGGCTCTTAGACTTGAACAATGCATTTAACCTTCATACACAATGAAAAATCATAGATACAAACCATAAGAAGCTTGGAATTTACAAGAAAGTGAGTAATTTAGACCCAAACAAGAATTATATATATCACACAAAAGATTCTTTATTCTTTATTGAATTAACCGGTTCATTTGAACATGCATAACTGAATCCATTTGATTATCATCAAAGAAAAACACCAACAATCACATTCATTAAACAAGCCTCTTTATCTTTGGACAAATAATTTATAATTAAAATTGTATTTATGTTCTATATCAATTTACAATAAGAACATCCTTCTATATAAGAAAATCATAGATATCACACTGTCTAAGAAATCACAAGGGAACAAAATTTCTAGAAAAATGATACCAATTCTTTAATCTAGTTCAAATATTTATTATTCCAATTTCATTGTGATATAGTGGGATAAAACATGATAAATATATGGATACACATAAAAATAATAGAGAATCTTGAAATCCCCTACCTCAAAAGTTTTTCGACGTTCTTTTTATGAGAATGGTCCAACACAATGGATCACAATCACCTCTCCCACAACGATTGCAACCACCAGAGGATTCTGCGGCACAACTGCATCTTCCAACACAAAAGAAAGGTCCATTAGAAACATGAATATCACATTACATCACTTGGAAATAAGAAATGGGAGGAAAAATTTAGGTAACCTATAAGAATATATGTAGAACAAACCTTATATTGAAGATGGATCAACACATCATGGTTTAACCAAAACAGGGGGTGTGCTGCAGTAGGATGAACTCCCATGAAAACAAAATCCAAGGTCCACACCAAAATCTATCAACTACTTGGGAAGGAATGGTTTGGGAAGTTCCATACCATGTAAAACAAGAAGGAAAAACATGGTGGAATGCATCTCGGCCTTTTGTAAATCCAAACAGAGTAGTGGTTTAGATAAGGTTTAGATTTTCCATTAATGGAGGATCTGTCAAGACTAACCAGTTTGACTCAATAATGGCACCTAGACACATAAAAAATTTATGATAGGAGTTATGGGATTTGAATAAGCCACCATTATCTTTAAAAAAGGATTTGAATGTGTTTTGTGTCAAAGATAACATCAAAGGGGTGAAACAATAGGATGCTAGAAACAGTATTCACTAACCGATCTGGAAACCATGTAAACCTATTGATAGATGACCTATCAATAGATAAACTACCAATAAATGACCTTATGATAGAGGAACTTCTGACAGATGACCTACCATCCTAGAAACACTCTTCAACCTACTGATATATGACATATCAACTGAGAAACACTGTTCAACCTACCAATAGATGACCTACCATCCTGGAAACACTATTCAACCTACCAATATATGACCTACCATCCTGGAAACACAATTCAACTTACCAATATATGAATTACTAATAAATTAACTACTATCCTCAAAACACTGTTCATCCAAATTATAGATGACTTATTAATATGGAAACACCATTCAACCAAATGATAAATGACCTATTGATAAATGATCTATCGATGAAACTGTTCATAGAACTTGAAATAGTGTTCATAGAACTTTAAATTTTTGAAATGTGTTAGAAATAAGTAACCTTGACCTCCCAAAACACTGAATACGTCATATTTTTACAATAGAAGGGACCAAAGAAGTTTGGGACATTACTTAAGATACATCTTAAAACATTCTCATCCTCAAGAATCCAAAACAAACCTAGAGATGAAATAGAAAAGGGGTCATTAGAACACCCAACTTGAGAGATACCTCTCAAGGATCTCACCACCACAAGAGCACAATGACTTCATAAAAGGGAGAACACGAAACTACGTGACAACCACAACAAGATCCTAAACAATCTCACATGAGTAATACCTCTCTAAAGAGGTAAATCCATAGTAAGAAAAAAGATATAGCCATATCATTAACATCAATGGTCTACAAACACAAAAAGAACATTTATAAAATAAAATAGATAAACATAAAACAAATCAGGGTACATAGCACGTATATGTGATTCCCTCTCCTAGGTACTCTCCTCCAAACCACCGTGCCACCACAAGACATAGAACAAGGCGATATGATTCCTGCAAATCACATTCTACTTGTAGTCCTGGATCTCTATAAGCTACTACTAGAAGGTCACATCATCGTCAACATCGATCATTCCCCAATCAATGATGAAAGAGTCTTCATGAAGATAATAACGGAGATACGACATGTAAAAAACAATGTTTTCATAATCATCTATGGAGGATGTGATACATGATACTCTATGACTCCAACATGATCCAACACTTTGAAAGGTTCAAAAAACATGGGAGAAATCTTACTCCCATAACCAAATGTTCATTTCCTGTCAAATACAGTCACCTTAAAAAACATGTGACCCCTAACATCATACTCTAGAGGTCTGGTCCTATGATCTTTATAGTATTTATGATGGTCCTTCACTGCCTTAATCCTCTCAAAAATCACCTAAACCATCTTGGTTGTGTTCTGTACCATTTCCTCTTTAGAACTAATGACTCCTTGACCCAAGTACAACATAAAGAAGAATTCCAAGGTCAACCATACAATTCTTAAAGCAGTGCCATACCTATGGTGGAGTGAAAAGTATTGTCATATGTGAACTCTACCAAGGTAAAGTGCCTCTTCCACAAAACTCAAAAACCCAGGACACAAGAGTAAAACATTTATTCAAGAGTCAAGATGGTTCTCTCTGTGTGACCATCATTTTGCGGATAAAAAGTAGTTCTATGGAATATTTGAGAACTAAAATGATGTTGGATACCTCTAAAAACTTTATAGGTAAAACAAGGATCTCGATCGAAAATGATCATCCTTGGGACTCCATCGAGTCTCATCACTTCATCCAGATATTTCCTCGAAAAAACCTTTATTAATCATGACTCCTTGATCACTATAAAGTGGGATGATTTTTCTAAATGATGCACTAATACCCATATAACATCATATCGTCACCCAGATCAAGGTAAAGTGATTACAAAGTCCATCAATATGTCCTCTCACATGCACTGTAGAACATATTACGACTGGATCAAACCACTTGGAATGTGGTGCTCGACCTTCACCTTCCAGAAGACCAATCATAATGACACAAACTCCACAACTGCATGCTTCAACCCAGACCACCAAAACTGACTTCTCAAGGATTGGAACATATTTTTCATATAAATATGTACCACTAAGGGTGAACTATATAACTATATGAAAACCATCTCACACATCAATAAAGAAACAAAAATCCTTCCCTGAAACAACACATGGTGTTGTTCATCCTCAGAACAGCCATCAGGGGCCTCACCATAAACTACTCAGTCTATCCAGAACTCCAATTCAAGATCATCCAACTGGGATTTCTCCAGCAAATGCACCAGTGATGAAAACACCATCATCTTAAAAAGACAACCTATTCCCCCAACTTCTCCCATATCGAGATTTAATACTGAAAGTTCTTCCATTACTATCCATGAATCATCTAATTCACACACTTTATCACTACATACATTCCTACTCAGTGCATCAGGTATAACATTACCCTCACTAGTTGTATACAAGATTTAAAATTGGTAATCTAATAAGAACCCCATCCACTGATGTTGTTGCAAGTTCAATTCATGCTGGGAGAAAATGCACCTCTGTATCTTATGATTGGAGAAGACCGTGAAATGATCACCAATGAGGTAATGTATCCACAACATCAGGGAAAACACTATTTCTAATATCGGAAGATCATGGGTGGAATAGTTACATTCACAAAGACATAATTTTCCAGAAACATAAGAAATTATTGGTCTCTATTATATCAGAACATAGCCTAACCACAAACGTGAAGCATCATAGAAAACCTCAAACTAAAATTATTCTACTAGAAGACAAAGAAAAATAGCACTACCCAACATTTATATTAGGTACTCAAAATCTTCCTGACATTGATCAATCTATATGAACACCTAATCCTTTCTGGGTAATTATATTAGAGGAGTCACAACCCAAGAGAAATTGAAAATGAACCTCTTTTAATAGACTATAAAGACCAAGGAAAATTCACACCTCTACCACTACCATGGGGAATTCCCAAGACACAACTACTTCTTTCTTCAATAGATCCATAGCTACTCCCTAATAGGTTACAACATTACCCATGAAACGAAATTCTCAATCCCAAAACTCACACTTCGACAAATTCCCAAATAACTTATCATGATGGAGAACTTCAAAAAAAGTATGTTGATTCTCCGCATGACCCTCCTAGAACGTGGAGTACTCAAGGATGTCGTTGATGAAAACCACCATGAAAATATATATGAACTCATGGAACACAACATTCATCAACCCCATTTACACACCAACAACATTCTTCACACTTAATGGCATCACAAAAAACACATAATTCCCATGATGATAACAGAAAGCAGTCTCCAGGATGACTTTATCTTGAACGCAAATCGATCATAAAAAACCAACTTTTTCCCTTCAGTTGATCAAATAAATCATTAATTCACATATGAGTATAGTGGTTCATCACTGTCACTTGGTTCATGATACGATAATAGACATACAACCATAAAATTTTGTCAGCCATCTTCATCAAAGAAACTAATGCAACCCATGGGGACACACTTGGATGAATGAATCCACACTACAAAAAACCATCGAGCTATATACATAGCTCTCACAACTCATAAGGTGTCATCCTATATAGAGACATCGAGATAGGGGAAACACCTATCTATAGTTCGGTCTTAAACTCAATATCTTGTCAAGTGGGGTAATACTACAACCTCTTCAGGAAAGATGTTAGGGTAATATTATACCACCTAGAGAAATTCCATATGAAATACCTCTGAAGAACTCAGCATCATCTTATTCTTCAAGGATGACAAGGACATAACATGAATCTGACCCATATGAGGATCTTTCTTGCAAAAAAAAACCACTGGAACTCCATCAGAATAAACTAAAAACACATGCCTTTGGAAGTAATCCACAGTTTCCTACACAAAATACAAACAATCCATGATGATGATTACATCATATGGTTGTGTAGATAAAAACAAAAAATCTTCTTAAGTTTTGTACTCCCTGATCAATAGCTTATAGTATCTGCATACTTCAAACAGGTCAGTTCAGTCAACAACTAGAGTAGTAAATGACAAGGGAACTGGAAGCCTCTCTACCTCAAGTACCAAATCATGTACAAGGTTAGGTGATATGAAGTAGTGCGTCACTCCTAAATCAAAAAAGGCATGCACCCATGTTGAAAATAAGAAAAGGGTACCTCTAACAATGTATAGCTTGCCTGGTGCTGGAAACACTAATGCATGAAGCTAACCATGACCTGCTTGATGAAATCTCTATCCCTGATGGTGACCACCTCCATTGTCTGAACTTTTCTCTCTTTGGAAGAAGAGTTTCCTAGGACTATCCTCTTCCTACCCCATCTTCTCTCTACTGATCCAAAACTGGTGAAACCTATTGCCGGCACCTCAGCTAGAACTGCCTCAACATAGGAACCTAAAGTGGAACAATTGATACACACTGACTGCTTAGAAAGGTAAGGAACTCTTCTTGCTGATGAAATTATCCTCCATAGGAGAACTAGCACCTAATCCCTTTGAATAGGTCTGAGAGTCATATCCCCACAAAGATACGAGATACTAAGGGATGGGTCCTATCCCCAGCCAAATAAAAACTCTTCTACCCGAAAAACTAGGAACCCTAGACAATAGATATGTTTTATGAGAAACCTTGATGACTCACCTCTCAGGATGATCAAGTTCTAGCTAACATACTCTTTATGACCTATTCCCTCTCCAGCACCTCATGATTTTTCTTCACCATAAATGTTGTGACCTGGCGCTAGATCTCTGGATGCAAAGACTCCTTGAAATACCTCACCCTCGCTTCCTAATATGAAAACATGTCCAAATCCTATTGCAAAAGGTTCAGGAAATGGATTCCAAACTCTTCCACACTGGAGGTATACTATTGAAGGGTTAGAATCTATTGGTTATTGACTACCTCTATATTCGACAAAAGAAACATGACACTGATCTATTCTCAGAACTCCACCTATGAGACTTCTGACTCCTTGTGATCCCCAAGGAACAATAACTGACACTACCTTACTGCCCCACGCAATATTGTCACAACCAATGACACCCAGTGATCCTTTCGAGCACAGATCAAACTAAAATATCTCTCAACCTCATCCAACCATTCTTCTAGGATTCCATTTGAAACATATCCCTCATACTTCTATAGACTCTTCAACTAAATATCTTAGAGTGTCTTCCTCTAAGTGTCATCTTCGTCAACCTCTACTCTACAGAGATCTACTGGTGCAACTTTTTAGACCTATTCTGTATGAACCTGATAAGAACGTCAACCTAGAGCCATAACTGCCAAAGAAAAAACTATTAGAACTCCTAAACCTTGAATATGAAAGAATTTAACATTAATTATTTTTTTCTTTTATTCATTTTTGGTTAACCTATCCAAAGGTCTACCCTTTCAAACACATGTGAAAATAAGAATGATTCATGATAATTTCCTAGGTCTCTACCCTATAACCAGTATCAACTCATTTAATAGACACTATAAACCTAAAGGTCCATGAATTAGATAATTGGGGGAAAAAATACCTATGTCTCAACCAGTCTCCATTGTTACTTGACTTTCTAAAAATGGCTTACACTGTTTCCCAACTAACCCATATAACCTCATATGTGCGTAACTCTAAAATCCACCCTATCCCTAAACCAAACCTCTGATTCTAATCAATCAAAAACCCTCCCCACAAAATTTAAACCTCATGGGTATGATATCAAAGAAGATATATAATTACCCCGGATTCCCACATACAGTAGGCCATGAGTTGGTGACTAGCACAGAGGGTATATAAAGAACACAGATGGGGGGAATTTCCCTCTAAGAGAAATCACGTGAAAGATAGAGAAAAGATAGACTCAAACCAACACCAGATCAGAATACAATATGAAAGAAAAACAAAGTTCATATATGTAATTTCATGCAATGAATACAAAAACAGAAAGGAAAAAACTATAAGTACCAAAAGAAAGTAAAACAATAGTGACCATGAAGCCCGGACAACTCCTGCATCCCCAAGATAGTAGTAAACAACTTAATTCCCAACCTACACCAGGTGACCTGAAAATTAATTATATAATGTAGGGTGAGTATAATAGTATACTCAATAGGATCTTCCCCAAATAATCTTAAGAAAAAGTAAAGAAATCATGCTAAAGCACAGTGAACAACAAGTGAAACTAACTCACCACCTAAAAAGGTATACTATGTTCCCAACCTCACTATGGATACTCTCACAATTTATTATAAATAAATAATATCAAGGGTACCCTACTACCACTTCCCCACTATTTTTCCTCTTATTTCCAACATCGCACGTCTTGAGAATCTCTCTCTAAAAAGGAATTCCCACATACAACTGGGCGAAGCACCATAACATACACCCCATTCATCAACATGCACCACATGCATCACACCACCATGTACACATTACCAATGTAACTAGGTAGCTTTTGGGAGACACCACAACTCCCATAACATGTATCACATGTCATATATTATACCTCAAGCCATTACAACCCATACACAAAGAATGGATCCTCAATCCATCATAGAATATACATGTTATACCTATAGTAGTACTTAAGAAAATATATTGAGAATATATATGTGTGAAATAATCACAATACATTACATCATTATATACACATATATGTGGAAAACTATCTTCCATGCATACTGGCACTAGTAACTACCAAGAGAAGAGAGTGGGGCCAAATGGGGTAGTCATCCATCCATACATTCATCGAGTTGTTGTGTAAAACACCCCCTAGGGATAATAATCCCCAATGTATCAGTTTCCCAACACAAAATGTCAGAGTAGCATATAGAATCAAAAAATGTACATGGTATAATATAGTTTACAACCACACTTAGAAAAAAAAATGAGTCTTAAACTAAACTATAGCTAATGTCTCTCAAACTTTAGGCTTCTACTACTAAGACTAGATATCCTACAAGAACAAAACAATTCAAAGAGAAATATTAAGTAAATTTATCCCTTTTTATCAATTTCAATTTATGTTAATTATTTATTTATTAATAAAAAATTATCAATTCCACATTACATTTAAATAGAATTTTAACCATGATCCATGCCCTCCATGTATAACTAGAAAGTGTCCACAATTCCTCAAAAGTATTACCTCAATATTTCATCGTAGAATTCTGCAACCCCACATATTAAAAATCATATATTCAATCATATATCAATAGAAATATCACCTTACCATAATTCTAGGTATTATCAGAATGTATTCTAAGATACCAAATGCAAGGGGATCAATACAGTGAGTAGATGCACTACCCATTGAGTCTTTTCCACCTGTAAAAGGAACATAAAATCATCCATCCCTGATAAGATAAACAAGGAAAGCCTATGGAATACCCCGTGCATCTTAACCTATTTTAGAATGATGGAATGTGAGAATATATGATTCAATTAGTAGGGAAGGTAAAAAAATAAATAAAAAATAGGTTTAACATAATAGATCATGACCACCTCTCCCGCAATGGCTCCATCCATTTAAGTACATCACAACACAACTACATCATCCAACACCCCTGATAGGTCCCTTATAAACATGGAGATCACATTCATTCACAAGGAAATGATAAACGAGAGGAAAAAAATTTGGGAAACTAGATAAATAGAGGTAGAAGATACCTTATATAAAAAATGGATCGATACTTCATGGTTGCACCAAAATAGGGGGTACGAATAATGCAGGAAGAACTCTCGGGCAGACATGATCTATGTTCGACAACAAATCACAAACATCCTTGGGAAATAAAGGTATGAGGCATTCCATAACAAGAAAAAAATAAGGAATAACAAGGTGAAATAAATCTCATCCTTTTGAAAATAAAAATAGAGTAGCGGTTTAGATACAATTTAAATTTGACAATAAAGGTAGATTTGTCAAGACTACATGGTTTGAATGAGTAATGTCACCCAAACCATTAAGAAAATTAATATTTTAGTAATGGTATTTGAATCATCCTTAAATACCTTAAAAAAAGGTTTTGAATGTTTTTTACATCAAAGATAACGTCAAAGGGGAGAAACTGTAGGATGATGAAAACACTATTCACTGACCGATCATGAAACACTATACACCTTCCAATAGATGACCTACTGATTAATGAACTATTGAAATATTACCTAATAAAATATGACCTACCGATAGATGATCTAGAATCTATGAAACACTATTCAACCTACCGATAGATGACCTACCGTCCAAGAAATACTATTCAACCTACATATAAATGACTTAACAGTAAATGACCTAATTGCCTGGAAACACTATTAAACATACCAACAGCTGACATATTGTATGATGACCAACATATAGATGACTTATTGATAGATTACCTACCGATAGATGACATACCGATAGATGACCTATCGATGCCACTATTGAAAGAAATTGAAACAATGTTCACAGAAATTTAAATTTTGAAAAGTGTTATAAATAAGTAACCTTGACCTCCTAGAACACCACAAACACCAGATTTTCACAAAATAATGGACTAGAGTAGTTTCATGATATTATAATAAAAATTGAAAGTGTTTTATTTGTCTCAATTTCAATCTTAATACATATTTCACGTTGACCACCATGATTTATTTTATATGGTGTGAATTATTACCCATTAATTTAATTTTACAGAGTCCTTAATGGTGATAAAAAGTTTTAAATAATCATATTATTATCAACTATTCAATGTATTTTGATTCTGGTACTACCAAATCAGTATGGGTTTCTCATATCAAACTTCGTTCTTTGAGAAATGTTCTAATTGGTTCATAAATCTTTATTTATACAATGTATATAATTTCTATTTTACATATAATATCATGAATGTATTTATACTCACAATTTTTTAACTTCCTTCTAATTTTCTTTCTTTTAATGGGTTTTTGGTCTTAAAAGGCATGAAAAGGGTTTCTTGAAAAACATTTCTCTAAGGGTTTGGAAGTATTTTACCAAATTTGTTTCCCTCTATATTCATATTCTTGAAAATTTGTCAGGAATTTTCTTATTTTTACTCCAATAAGTGATTAAATTAATTATCAACTATCTTAATATTTATTATAAAATTTTTTAAATGGAATTTTCTTAACATTTTAAAAACGAGTGACTTTTTAATCACTTTACAAAAGTATGAAGTAAATGTTTTTCTCTATATTTAATTCTTGATATTTTTTTCCAAAAAACTATTTTATTTCATTATTATTAATATAACTTATCATGTTTTTATGTTTTTATAGGAAAAAATGTCATGAGTATTTTTGATTCTTTAGTTTTAAAGTTTTTTCAAAAGAAATGGGTATTCCGACTTTCCTTCAAAAGTGTATTTCTAAATGATTTTATAAAATAATTTTTCATATATTTCAACATCATATAAAAGATTCAAATAATTTAATGAGGATATTATCTTATGATACAATACACAAATTTTTTATAGATGTATTATGATGACTGTTTTAAAGATATTGTGTTTAAATTCATTTCTTTTCCATGGGGTAATCAAGTTATTAAGGGAATGATGGTTGATTCTATGAGTTTTGAGATGAAATGAAATATTTATGTATTTTATTCATGTTATGGTTTATAGAAATTATTAATGATGATGTGTGAGCCTGATATAGTTACTGATAACATATTATCCCTATATATCTCTCCAATATAATAAGAAATCAGATGATGTTAATGAGAAATTAGTTAATCCATAAATATTAGAGTGAAACACTTCGGTTAATAATATAACATATAACTATTATTAGTTATTCCAACATGGGTTAAACATGTGTAAAATTGGTTAATAAAGAAAATTTCTTATGATAACAATATAATTTATCTATGCTTAAGTTCAAATGATTCTTTTGAAAAAGATTTATTTCACATAAAACTTGATTATTGAATCAAATGTTTCTTTCCTTTTTCTAATTATTTCTTCCATGAATTACATTTTATGATCTAGATTTTGAATAATTACACCAAGTAAGTTATTTATTAAAGGATTTCATGTGTGGAGGTTTTAATGGGAGATGTTGAATACATAACATGGAATAAGAAAATACGATAGAAAAGTTCCTTTTTTGATGGAATAACATAGTTTTACTCAAAAAATAGTTTTAACTCATTCTATAAAACTATCAACAAAAATTTATTGGATCTATAATGGAATTAATATTTTATTTTGATATTGTAATTATGAATTATGAAAATTGAGTAACATTTATTGGAATCATAACCATAATTATAAGGTGTATATTTTTATCACCAAATATTGATGTACATATTCATGGAATTATATATTTAATGTGTTTTAGTTATTTGGGGATAAAAGAGGGTGATGAAATTAATGTACGAATTTAACAAAGTGAAATAGGAATTGTGGGAAGATCCTGAAGTGAGTATCTCAAACCCAGTGGTTTATTACATAGACATAAGATATAAGTGATCACACCCTAAAGGAAAATATATTTAAATAGTATTAGTAAATTATGTACATAATTTAATCTCACATTATATTTAAAAATATAAAATACATCACAGTGAAAGTAAATATTCAGAATCCTTCAAATAATTCAAATATTCCTTCTTTATATCTTAGGGAAAGGAGAAAAAATAAAGGGTGGGATTAAATTTCCAGTAAGGGTACACATATAGAAGATGATACCTTAAGTAAATAAAGAATAATCAATATGTTATGGTAAATAAATGAAATAACATTCCATTTAATCAATTACTTGATCATGAAGAATAATATGGATATAATAAATGATGATCAAATAATTATATATAAATAATATAAAGTGCCTGAAACATATCCATGGATATCAAAACTATTTAAATAATCACATGGACATCAATAAATAATCTCATACTGAGTGAATTCATAAGGTATAACAACCTAAACATCCCATAAAGGCCTTATGCTAAAACAATATTACATAAATGAATAAGAACTGAGCCAAATTCTCAAAATAATTTTTCTAATGAGACCTACCAATCATCAAGGGGATATAAAAAGCACCACCCATTACATGATAAGTCTAATTCAATCATTATATGAATAAATAATAAAAATTAATTAACATACAGGATTTAAAAACCATCCATATAGTAAGAACTAGAAAACATAATTGAAATACTTTCCCAAGTAATACAGATCATATTCCATCCAGAGAAATAATATGGTTGATATCATTATTAAATATTCCCATATGTGAATAAAATGGTTATTTTTATTGATGAATAGAAATTCTATAAAAATATAATTAAAAACATTCTTGTGTTTAATATCATTTTCACTTTGAAATTGACTTTTAAAAACATAAAATTTATAGAATATTGGAAGAAAAATTTTATATTAAAATAATCATCTAAATTTTTATATATAGCTTGTAATAATAGTGTGATCATGATTGTGGGAAATTCTATTCATGATTATTAAGTTAAAACAAAGATTCCTTTCATATTTTCAGTAAAAATTCAAAAGTACCTCATTTGGAAAATGATAATAAGATTAATTTTAAACCATTTATTAAAATTTATACATGGGTAAAAACTACTTTAATAAATTATAGGAAAATATGAAAAATATTCATTATTAAATTTTATGGAAAATATGGATATGGAAGAAAAATATCCTTGATTGAGTAGAAAACATTTCGATTTTTTAAAAAACATGATTTTGGTATCATGAGTACTTAAAGAGTGTAAAATGAAAGTAAAAATTATTATTTATAGAAATAAACATTGATGAATAAAATATTTTTGTTTTGATATATAATGATTAAATAATTCCCCAATTTAATACATAAACACAAATATTCTTGAAAAAATATAAGACAATGAAATAAACTCAGACCACTTTGGTAAATTTTTTATGATAACCCCCGTAGAAGGAATAATTTAAAATGAAATGTTTAAAGCCATTAATATAAATATATTCATGTTATAACATATCATATGGTTTGTAGATACACCTCATTTAAGTTAATAGGTGCATAATACCAGATATGTCTCCACAAAGTAGAGAATGATGCGAAATCTCTTACAACCATCATAACTTAAAGTTAGAATTAATTAATGAATTCATTATGTTTATAAACTGTAAGTATATATAATTTTTAAAAAATAGAATATAAAATAATCAAAATTCATTAAACACATAATCTTAAAATATCAAAAAAATGAATAAGTAATATAACCCAATGAAAAGAGATTGAGTTATGAAATCCCATACAACTTTGTAACTATCAAGTTAAATCCCCTTAGATGAACTAATTTGAATTAAATATTAAAATAACATGAATTATTAATTTTTAACTATAAAATATGTAATATGGAATTATATACATCATAAAAATTAAATTATATGCATAACATTAAATAATTCTTCAATGGGGGGAAATTTAGTCGAAATCCCTTAAGTTATGTCTGAATCATCACACACATTATTTATCATCTTGAATAATAAATTTATATTAATTATTTGATTTATTAAGAAATCTTTTATGTTTTATTATTCATTTTATTCTATTTATTTTAATGTTATATTTAAATACATAATTAATTATGTTCCCATTAGATGTTTTGATGATATTCAGTTCTCATGTCCCAAAGGTACTTGATAGGATGAATTTTTTAAAAGAGGTTGTTGCTCTATAATATTGAAAATAATAATCATGAAATAATTTTAATTTTTATAAATTAATTATTATTTTAAATTCATTCATGAAATATGGTTATGAAAAATGAATTTTGTTATAATCATGTAGATGACAGGCTGTACGTATTCATGAGTAACGTTTCCATTTTTCAACAATCATAATGAAAATAAGTTGTGTGAAATTTTATATTTATATAATGATAATTATATCATAAATATAATTTTATTTCATTAAAAATACATATATATAATATTCAATGGATGTGGATATGAAAAATGAATCACATCGATTTGTGCAGGCGATATACCAAAACTACCCATGAATGACGTTATAATTTTTAAATGAATGGAAAGGTATGGAATTATATAATTATAAATATTTAATTAATATTATATATATATATATATTATATACATAATTAAAATCAATCTTGAGTGGTGGTGAGGGAAAATGAATTAAACTAGTTCACAAGGTGGTAGTCCGATATAGACATGAATGTCGGTTTCATTTCCCATTTGATAGAAGAGGAGACGAATATATGATATTAAATTAACATAATAACATATAATTATATTTAATAATTTTTTTTAATTTTTTACCCTATTTGAATAATATTTTAAGAGTTTAGAGTAAGAAACCAAATGAAGACACATGTTTAAGAACTATACCTTGTTTTTGTAGATCTTCATTATGTTTACAACAAAATGCTCTATAAGATGGTTATATGATCAAATAAATTATTATAGGAAGTGGGGGGATGTAATTTATTGATTTTATTAGGTATTGGTCAATCCAAAATTCTTTTAGAGTAAAAAAAATAGGATAGGGATTACCCTTTTATAAGACAGGGGAACTCTTGGAATTTCTTAAAGTATTAAATTAATATAAATTAATTTTTATATTAAAATAGATCCCAATTGATAATATTTGATGCTAATATTAATATGGGTAGAAGTAATAGAACCTAATAAAATATGTATATGTTTTAGTGATGATTTCAAAATTATATTTGTTTTTAATCTATTTTAATACTTTTTGAAAATTACCGCGTTAATAGAGTTTTTACTCATTATAAACTAAGTAAAGTTTCTATAAAAGGAATGAAGTCCCATAAATAGAACATGGTTGATATTATATACCATTAAAAATTAACTTGGATGAATATAATAATTTTTTTAATATTTTAAATAATTTAATAAAAATTATTTATTAGAAAATATAATTATTGACAATTTTGACATAATTCATTTAATATGACTTAATAAACACCGAGAAAAAGTTAGAATTTAGATCTATAAATTTAAAAATTTCCAAACATGTTAAAACTATATAATATTTTTTGTAACTTAATAATTTACTCAAATTATATTTCTTTTAATATTTCTAAAATCATTTATCTTTTTTTAATTAAATAATTATCATATTAGTGTTACTTATGAATTTAAGGTAATTATATTATTACTAAAAAACCAAAATAAATTTAAATGGTAAAAAATATTTTATCATTAAAATAAATATTTATAACCATACATAGGTATTTTCTTATCTCTATCAAAAAATATTTCTATTATTAACGAAAATAAAGTGACGGTTTTGGAGTTTCCATACATAAAACATTACAATGGTCACAATCATGGTAATATAGATCCAAAATGTGAAATTTAAAGAAATTATAAAAGATAGAATCTAAATAAAATCATAAAATATAAATTAAAATAACATTCAGGTTATTATAACCACGATCTCTTTAGTTTATCCCCCGGTAAACCTTTTTTACCCTTAATCGTGGTAACACATTTTTACTATTTTTACTCTTTATGAAGACCAAAAATTAAGTTGAACTTATTAAATAATATTAATTATTATGACTACGAAAATTTAATCTATTTTATAAAATTCAATTTATATCAGTGGATAAATTTAATATAAAATCAAACCCACAAGTGCGAAGAAAAGTAGTTTTTCAAAAATTGTATTTTTCAAGGAAAAGATAATTTTACATTAACTCTATGACCAGTAATATTAATTATATCAATTGAAATTAATATATAAAAATATATAATATATAAATTTTATTTAATTCTTTACGCATTAGGGTTTATTTTAATTAATTAAATTGGGGAAACTATATGCACTTAATAATAGTTTTCTGAAAATTGTGTTTTTAAGCATAAAAATAAACTTCTACCAAAATCTTAGAAATTAAGGATTAAACTTCAATAATTAGACTATTATAAATAAAATGGTTAATATTTAACATTAATATTTATTCCAAATTATTTTTATACTTATAAATTAATTTATTTTATGAAAACAAATTATAGTATTAGAAAAATCGGTAATATTCACAATTCACGGAGAAATACAAATTTTCCAAAAAATTACAAAACATCACCCTAATATAGTTTTTATATTATAAATTTAAAAAATAAGTATATTTTATTAATGAAATGTTATATGTTTCAAAAAAAATATAGTATTTTCTCCTAAAAACTAGTAAAAATCATTTTTGAAGAAGAAATATTTTAAAAAGAATAAATTGAATTTAATAAAATTGAGTGAATAATTACACAGAATTTATTAATACATTTATATTTAGATGGTATTTCATATTTATTTTATTATTAATTTTATCCTACTCATACCCACTGTTTTAATAGTTTGGTTTTATAATAACCATATTTGAATAATATATTTCATGGGTTATTTTAAGTTTGGTGTTGCATGTCATATACATTATTGAGCATGAGTGAATAATATCAAGAGACTCTGAGTGGTGGATTACTCCCCTCTCATGGGACTAGGGTTTTATCCTTGAATTCGTATCCTCCCCTCCTCAGGTGTGGTTCTGTGTGGCTCAGTGTCAGCTTCATCAAGATCTTGGGTCACATCGGTGTCGCCTATTGAGGACTCCATTGTGGATTTCATATTTGTTCCTTGAGTGAATTGACCTTGCCCCTTGGATATCAGATCAATTTCATAATAGCTCTGTGATGGCTCTGGTGTGGAATGGATTCTACATTCCCAGTGTGGTTTTTCATTGGCCCTAGAGTGGCTCAGAGGGGGGGGGATTTGTTCTATTGGTGGACTTGTAGTGTAAATGGTGCTGGTAAGACCCTATTCTACCCTGCTAGACCTCTCAATTGTTTCCCATAGTTTTCTTGTTCTGTTTTCTGGTGAGGTGCATCCATATTTTAGATTTGAGTATATCTAGGCATAGAGCAACATTTCTGTTTCAGAGAGGCTCAGTCCCCCTCAGAAGTGATGGTTTCTTGGTGTGGTGTTTGGACATCCCATCCTTGGTGAGGATGGCCTAGATTCACATTCCTTATATTATCTTCTAGTTTATTCTACGGCTGAGGTGGGAGTCTCATGGATCATAGTGGGGTTCATCTAGGATGTTTTCTTTGGTGGATGTGCAATTGACTTCTGAAGGCTTTATGGTGAAGGGTATTTTATTGTCTATAAATGTTTTTTTGTGTATTCTTGATGATTTTTGACTTCTTGGAATGCATTTTGGGGTCGTGTTTGCATCTTGGTGATGCAGTTTGGGTTTAAGGATGTATACAACTAGTTCACCTGTAAGGGGATGCTCTAGATGAGGTTCAGAGTAGAGTTTCACCTAGTCATTATTTCTGAATTTAGTTTTTTGAAAGGGTATTACATTGAAATCGGTACTAGGCCTATCCATCCATGAATGGGATAACTAGAAGACATTGATGAGAAGGAGAAAACTGGTCATAATGTTTTTTATGCTAGGTAGGGGATTTTATTTTTAGTCTTGAATGTTTGTTTGTCCTTGAACTATTGGACAGTGTAGGCTTGATTGTTTTAAATTTATGGAGGTCATGTTGGGTTCCCCTCAACCCTTAAAATAGTATTTATGATAATAAAAAATTAATTTTCTGTCATATAAAGTCTTTAACATAATGATATCCTTTTAAAATAATAGGGTTTTAAATTTTGACGACCTTCAAAAAAAATGACTTTATAGAAAATTGAAATTACTCTTATAAATGAGGGGTTTGATAATTAAAAACACCTTCGTTAAAAAACCACATCATAAAAAGTGTTAATACAAAATCTTCTTAAAAAGAGGGAAATATAAATTTGAAGAACATATAGATTGAAGAAAATGTTTCATAAATAGATAAAATTAATATGATGTAAAAAACATACATAGAGAATAAAGATAATGCCCAATGACTAATAGAGAGTGACATAGAACATGTTTAAGATAATTTAGTTACCATAAAGCCATAAATTTTTAATGGGTGAAAAGACCATTGATTCATCATAAATGAAGGTAAATGTATAACTTTTTTATTTCAGGATACTTTTCTTAAAGTTGGGTGATTTTTTTATTATCAAGATAGAGGGAAACAAAAAATATACTTACTCTATATAATTTTATTTAATTATCATAATTTCATCCATTAGTTGCGTTTTGATTAATTTCCTCTTAATTTCTAACTCCAATAAATGATTAAGCAAGATTATTATTTTTTGTATAAAGCACATATATTTACTTCTAAAAAAACAATCCACAAAAGAGTAACACTTTTTTCCTTTTGTCTTTAATAAAACAAAAATGGATGCACACTTTAATATAATACCCAAAATGAATAAAACATCATTTAAATACATTAATCTCAAAAATTCAATAGAAAACCAAAGGTTTAACATAAACCATTATTTTAATAAATACCCCAATATCACAAATAAACTCAATATCTTTAACATGAAAAAAGGTTTCAACCTGAAAGGTTATGTCATACCTTTCATCTTATATATTTAAAAAACTAATATAATTCTCCAAAATAATAATTTATGATGAACCTTAATGTTATATGTACCTCAACATAATAAAATGTCTCCAAAAACATCATTAATAACCTCAAAATCATAAAAATTTAAAAAAGTTTGATCTTATTATATGTTTCCAGAAATATATTTTTTGTTTAGGCATCAAAATATTTCTATAAAAATAATGGAATACTAATCACGATGTAACATAGGACAATGGTAGGTGATACACCCTTATCACCATTCGGTTATGGGTTCAAGCCCCACAACCTTATTAGATGCAATGAGTTGTCACCCGACAAATGGGTTTTCCTTATTCTAAAACTAAATCAATATAATTCCTATAATTTTTCAAAAAATATGATAAAAATCATCAAAAATTAAATTGTTCCTCAATTTTTTTCAGTCCAATGTTTATCTTTATAATAAAATATATTTTCCAAAAATTCAATAACCCATAATTGTATCATTATCAAAAATCATATAAACCCTAAAGGTTATCAATACCATTAAAATCATGTCTATATAAATGTAATTGATTATTACCCAAATAAAACTTTTAGTAAAACATAGTTTATAATACATAAGGGTTAGATATATATCAATCATCCATTATAATAAAACATTGTAACACCCCATTAACTTTCTATCGGTATTTTCATTTTTTTTGATTCTGGTTTCCTTTTTATTTAGGTGAGTATTTTCGACCATGAATTGAGAGGATACCTAAAATTTTGAAGGCATATTTTTTTTTGTAATTTTCAGCATAAACATACAGTTTCTGCTATCTTCTGGGTAGTTACATGACATGTAATTGGATTACATGATGTGTATTGGCCATTATACATATCCAATGAATTTATTACACCACATGAGAGTTATATATGTTGTGTAAGTGTTTCATGTTGTGTAATGTGAATTTTTTTAATTAAAAACGAAATGTTCTTTTTATTGTAACTTAAAATGGTATAAATTAAAGACGTGTAATGTATTACATGCCATGTAATTCCTTGAGTTTCATCTTTTATGGTGCCATGTGGGTTATTGATTCTTTATTCTATTTTTAATCATTTTTATATCAGCTATAGATCATACCCTAGGAGTCTTTGGGTGACTATTTTCACTTTGTAAATATCCATTCAATGATTGATCATTAGGTTTAGGTGCATCATCTCTTCAGGTAAGCCTTCCACTCGATTCCTCTCTAATTTTTGACAATGGAACTTTTATGACATGGATTGAAAATCAGATCATGTTATCTGTTAATTTGTTTATGTTTTTGTCATGCCTTGTCTTCCAAAGACTAATCTTATTGCTTTCAATCCTCATTGTTGAAGGCAATTAGGTTTTCTATGTCCTTGAGGTAGTTGGATAAGTTACATGTTCTAATTTATTGAATTTTATGTTTTTATATTATTTCCTTGAGATTTGAAAATAAATTTCATGTATTGAAGTTGAAAAAAGTATTGTATTTGTGTTTCAAAGGTTCTTGTTTTCTTTAAAATTGGAAATTTATTGATTTGTAAAGAATGGTATTTTAAAACCTTAAATCAGACTGGTATGGCATTGATGCGGTTTTTTGAAAATGTGAGCATGGTTTTAAAAATAGAAATTGACAAAAGAGGGAACCTTTGGTTTGTTGAGATAGAGACACTATAAGATTTAGTGTGCTTGACACCACTAGGATTTCACCTATTTTATATCGATGAAGTGTGGAAAGAATCAATATAATTTGGTTTTAACCTTATTCCTTTTTAACTTGTGAGTTTATAGTATGTATTGTTCCATAGGCTTGAGCCTGACTGGTAGAAGAATTGTTTTTTCTGGTGGATTATTTCAAGATAATTTATTTTTTTGATGTTGGATCACATGTATATTTATATATTGTTATGTTTACCTACTAGGTTTCAAAATTGGAATTTTTATGGTTTGGAACAAAATGATATGAAATTTTGAAAAAACCAAGGAATGTTTGGGAACTATTTTTACTATTTTTTTATTAAAAAATTATTTTAAAACTAATTTCTTTTAAATGTTTAAATTGTCCTTTCTTGAGATAAGAACTTGTATAGATTATTTGGTGTTTTCCAACTAGAATTTGTTTCCCACACACTAATTATTTGTTTGGGAGGTTTTAAACCTTGTTTTATTAGAAATAGGTAAAGGGAAAGGAATTCTGTAGCATGTTGGATTCTCTTTATGTCGTTGTTTTCAGTTTGGGTTACTTTTTAGAGGTTAGGGTTGGTCAAATGGAGAATTTTTGGTATTGTATTGTTGGTATGTTAAAATTTGGCATCATATAACATTACTCAGCTTAATGTGTGTTAGCACTACTTGAGTTTGTTCTATATCTTTTGTAGATAAGAGTGAGTTCATCAGAATTCAAATAGTAGTTATGGAAATGGGGGATGACCAACTCACTCCTGTGACTGAATCTGATTTCCATGGGTGGCCAGAAAATATTTACTAAGTCTGAGATCTGGTTTTTAGGTTCATTTTAATGAATTATATGGGAAATTTATTTAAATTTACTTATCTACTCAGTATAGGGGTCATTGTGGTCATGGTCATTTGAATAAAATTAGTGGGGAGTTTATTTTGATGAACCTTTTCTTTTCTAAAGGAAATGAATTTTTTTAAATAATTCATTATATCCATTAGATTATTATTATTTTGATGAATAGTTTTGGATTATACAAGTTGGATTATTGGTTTTGGAATTTTATCATGACTGATTAGTTATTGTCTTGTGTTTATCAGAAAATTCTTCCAATAAGATCTCTTCTAAATATGAGTGGGGAAATCGAGAGGATGGTTACATATTCAGATTCTCCAGTAGAACCATCTTTGGTTGATGTAGTTATCTATGCCATTCAGACATTTGGTTTAGTAAATTTTATGATCTAAGGATGAGTAGTTGATCATGGCTCAGAATTTACCAAGAAACTTCCACCTATCTTCAAGGGTGACAAATAACCACAAGATCAAGGGAGTGTCTTGAATAGATTAAGAGGATATTCAACATTTTGAAAAATTATAATGATTCTCAGGTGGGTTTTTCGACACATATACTTGAGGTGATATAATGATATGGTAGGACTTAATAGTTCAATTTAAGTTTCTTGGGGGTCTTACCAGGGTTTCATTCAAGAATATCTATAATTAGTAGTTTTATCCTGATATTACATGCAGAAAAAACCTAGTAGTTTCTAGCAGTGGTGTTATGGGTGTGTACCTATATAGGATACTCTACCCATTTTGGTTGAGATGTAACAAATGTTAACATAAAGGATTATAGGATTGGGATGGGGCTGAAGGCCAATATTTTTTCACTAATACTTCTTTTTTTCTTCAGAACATTGTATAGGTAGTAGACAAAGAATCTTTGGCTAAGGCAGACATATATAGAAAAAAATGTTTGGGTGGTGTTTTAGTGGGTGCAGTAGTTATCCATGGTGCCTCTTCTAGTCCAAAAAAAGTGTAAGAGTTTTAATATTTCTATAGGACCCATTTCATAGACTTATTTATGGCTAAAACAAGAAATCTGATACCAATATGGGAGTTATGGTCATGCTAGGACTCATTATACTAATAAATATAGGTATTTTAATGTTTTTGGGTTATCTGGCCATCTGAATGGTTTATGTGATAAGATATCCCAAGTAAGTAAGGAAGGATCCATTATCACCATGGGATCATATGTTTATTTTGATTCTCCCAAGGGTGGTGGGTATTATTCATTGTGCAAGGGTGATTTTCTAGGTGGCTAAGTCCAGATGACTTCATGTGGTAGAGTGTGCACCAGATGAATATGAACTAGGGATAGCTACTGTTAGAGGAACGATATTTATTTAATGTTCTGTGGTGTTATATTTCTTTGATACATATGATACTCATTCTTTTATATCATCAAATTTGGTTGATGTGTTATGTTTTCATTCAGACCTTATGCTATTCTTATTAGATTTTTCAACACTTTTGAAAAATAGTCTGAACAAGGTTTTATGTGCCCCATGTTTCAAGTGAATATAACTAACTTTGAGGTGGTTTTGGACTTCTTATTTCTTGATTGTTAAACCTTCAACTTTATTATTAGAATAGATCAGATGATCAGTGTTAAGGACCAGATAGACTATTATCATTATCGGGTACAAATCTTATCTACTGATGGGGCCACTCAATTCTTATAGGGTGAGTGTGAGTCCAGATCAGTAAAGGAAGGGTTCGTTGTTCCTTAGGCCGATTTAATCTCATTCGAGATGTAAAAAATGTTTCTATATTCTGTTGAACCTATCCTAGGTGATGAACTAACTGTCATTTTGTTTTCTTACCAATAGGTATTTCCTATTTCTTTTTCTTGTTTACAGCCATAGAGAGATGTAATGTTTACTATTGACCTACTACCCTAGAATGATACCCATTTTTATACCATCCTATCAAATGAAACCCGATGAGTTTGTTGAAATAAACGCGATGCTTGATGACGTAGAAGTGAAAGTATTGATTTTTCCTAGAGCATCACTATGGGTTCATCTTGTACAATTTTCTAATAAAATACATGGAATTATTAGGCGTTGTATTGACTATCAAAAGATGAATCAGGCGACCACTGATAACAAATATGCTTTCCCCAAAATTGATGATCTCTTTGATCAACTTAAAGGGTCTCATTGGTTTTCTAAGATAGACCTATAGTCAAGGTACCATTAGTTGAGAGTCCAAGAGGAGGATATACGCAAGAAAAAATTATAAAGTCGATATGGGTATTTCAAGTTTTTTGTTATGCCATTAAGACTCACTAACAATTCAATAATATTTACGGATTTGATGAACCATATATTTCATCAATTCTTGGATGATTTTGTTTTTTTCATAGATGATATCTTGGTGTAATAAAAGTCAAAGAAGGAAATGTGGACCCTTTTGATGTCATTATCTAAACCATGAAAGAACATCATATATATGGAAAACCTTCTATGTTTGAGTTTTAGATTCGAGAGGCAATGATTCTAGGTCATGTGATATCTTGGAAGTTCATGTTAATAGATCTTAAAATTTTATGGAAATTTTATCATAGTAAAAGCCTAGATACATTTTTGAGATCCAATGATTCTTGGGGTTGGCTGTTTATTATAGATGGTTTGTTCAGAACTAATACAAGATCACATATTTGATGAAATATTTACCCCGTAAGGGTGTAAATTTCGAATGGAACAAAAAGTTTATAAGATCATTTGATGATCTAAAAGTGTGGCTGTATTTATCACAAGTGATGGTTCTCCTAGAACCAAGTTTGGGTTATGATGTCTTCAACACCGCTTCCAGTATAGGTTTTGGATTTGTCTTGATGCATAGAGAACATGTTGCGGCCTATGGATCATGCCAATTATTCAATCATGAGAAGAACTATTGATCCCATGATCTTGAGTTGGCAGCTATTGTGAACTCACTCAATATGTTTTATCACCATCTTTTGGGGATCAATTTATAGTGTATTCTGATAACAAAATCATAAAATATATTTTAACTCAGAGGGGTTTGAACATGAAACAGAGACATTGGGTTGAGTATCATCAGACCTTATAGGTTGATATTACATATACCCCCATGAATAGAAATTTAGATGATGACATTTTGAGTAGAAAATTACAGACAAAATCTATGATGGAATCAGTCAAATGGTGGTACTCGATGAATTGGTTTACTAATAAGAGTTTTGGAGGGAAGTATGTTGGTGGAAAGGTGTTCTTGGATTCAATAAAGGTTGAATCTTATTTTAATGAGTGAGTTCAACTTGAAAATATAGAAAAAACGGTGAGATAATGCTTAGAAGATATACTAAAATTTTGGGAGACCTTGGGAGATTGGTCTTGGTCTCCCAATAGAGAATTATGTTTATATAGTAGGCTTGTTATTCCTTTCTCCCTATGAAAGGAGTTTTTAGATAGTGAAAACCAGTCATGTTGGTCTATGCACAGTGGGGCTATATTGATGTACCTAAATTTGTGACCCTGGTATTGGTGGTTGAGGATGAGATGGTCAATTGAAGATTTTGTATCATTATGTTTCAATTTTCAATGAGTTAATGTAGAAAAATAGAGACTTGTAGGTTTATTATATACTTTACCAATTCTGGTATAGAAGTTGGATAAAATTTATAATGATTTATTTATTGTTTTAAAATGGAATCCTATTGGGAAATATTTGATTGGTGTGACTATTGATCGAATAACTAAATCAGTGCAATTTTTACAGACAAAGGAATTGAAAAATGAGGAAAAAAATTATAAATTCTATTTCTTAGAGAATTTTAGACTCCATTAAGTTCTTTATTAGGTTGTTTCTAACAGGGAATCAATGTTTCCATCCATATTCAGTAAAGGTTCACAATAGGTAATGTGTTCCCAGTTTAAATTATGCCTTTATATTCATCCAAAGATAGATGGACAAACATAGGGGGCTATCTAGGTTATTGGGGATATTATTTGGGTTTGTGTGATTGATATCAATGGATCCTGGGACAAGAATTTACCTTTCACTGTATTTTGGTATAATAATATTTATTAGTCATAAAATAGGATGAAAACATTTGAGGATTTGTATGGGCATACATCTTGATCACCCTTATGCTGGCCATAGTTGGGAGAGGGGTCCTTGGTTGGGCCAAGTTTGGTTTAGGATCCAACAAAGGTGGTAAACTTGATCCAGATGCATTTGATGAAAGCAGAGGGTCATCGTAAATATTATGTGGACCATCTTCATCATCTATTGGAGTTTTTTGTTGGTGTTTGGGTTTTTCTCAAAGTTTCACATTGCTTAGGATGTCATCAATTATGTAAGAAGGGTAAGTTATTAGTGAGCTTTGTGGGACATTTTGAGATCGTTGAGTGACTAGGAATAGTGGCATATGATTTGGAAATTCCCTCATGTTTGACTTCTATCCATGATGTTTTTCATGCTTCCCCGTTTTAGAAGGTGTATATATCTGATCCTTCCCCTATGATTACATGGGAGGGTGTTTTTATTGAACCTAATGCCACTTTGGTTGAGATACAATTAATATTATAGATCACCAGGATAAGGTATTTTGTAGTAAAATGATCCACCTAGTATGGGTACTATGGAATTATAGAGAGGATCTCCATGATATGTGGGAGTTGAAGTCATTGATAAGGCATTAGTGGCCTACTCATTTTCTGAATCTAGTATCTTAATAACTTTATAGGGATAAAAATATTTTATAATGGGGAGATTATAACACCCTGTTACCTTTTTATCAGTACTGTTAAATCCTTTTTATTATGGTTTCCTTTTTCATTGGGTGAGCATTACCAACTAAAATTGGGAGAATACATGAAATAGTAAAGTCAAATATTTTTTGGAATTTTTGGCATAGACATATAATTTCTTCTATCTACTAGGAATTTACACAATGTGTAGTATCCATAGGACATATCCAATGAATGGATTACACAACATGATAATTATGCCCGTTGTGTAAGTGTTTCACATCGTGTAATTTATAAAACCGATATCAAATAAAAACGCAACAAAATTTTCTGTATAACTTATTATGGGATAAATTAAAGATGTGTAAGTTATTACATGATGTGTAATTACCAGAGTTACGAAATCTAATGTTACATGAAGGTTATTAAGTCTTCATTCTCTTTTGAATCCTTCTCCTCTCGGTTAGATTTCTAATCCTCATAATTTTTGGGTGACTCATTTCCCCTTAGATCACTCTGTTTTGTGATTGGTCACTAGGGATTTGTACTTTTCCTCTTAAATTAGTCCTTCCTCTCAGTTCCTCTCTCATTTGGGATTGTGGTACCATTTTTTTCTATCAATCATTTCCAATTTATTAACATGTTTTGTCTTCCAAAGGCTGGTCTTATGGTTTCCGATCACCATTTTCAATTTTAGTTTGGTTTTCGACATCCTTAGGGTAGGTGGATCTATTAAAGTATTCTAATTTCTTAGTTTTACTGTTGTTTAATTGAAATTTGAAATATAATTTTAGGTTTTTAAATTAAAAAAGGTATGGATTTTTATTTTACAGAGGGTTATTTTATTTGAAAATGGAATTTCCTTCATTTGGAAAGAAATATATTTTAAACCATTAGAAAAGAAATATATTTTAAACCATTAATAAGATTATCATGGAATTGAAATAGTTTTATAAAAATGTGAGAATGGTTTTAAAAATCGAAACTGACAAACATTGTACATTGGGAACCTTATGTATGTCAAGATAAAGAAATAAGTAGCCTTAGTGTGTATGACACCACTTGGTGGTAAACTCTTTTAAATTTATATACTATGGAAATAAACGATATTAGTTGGATCCAAACTTATATATTTTTAGATCATGAGTGTTTAGTATGTATTGTTTTATATTCCAGAGCCCAACTGGTAGGTTCATTATTGTTTCTAGTTTATTATTTCATGGATGTTAGTTGACATGTAAATTTATTGTTTGATATGTTTACCAACTTTTTTATAATTTGAATGTTTTTTTATGAAAAATGATTTGAAATTTATGGAAAACCCATGTACTATTTGATAAATGTTTTCTAATTTGTTTTATTAAAAAAACTCTTTTAAAAATATTTTGTTTTAATTCTAGATATTTTTCTTTATTGATATTAGAACTTGTATAGATTCTTTGAATGTTTACTACTTGGATCTTTTTCACATACCCTAAATTTTTCCTTTGGGTAGTTGTAGACCATTTTTTTGTAATGCATAGGTAAAGGGAAGGACATTCTATAGCATGATGGATTTTATTTATGTCACTATTTTCAGTTTGGGTTGCTTTTCTGAGGTGATAGTTGGTCACATAGAGAATTATTGGTCTATACTTTTCATACTTCCTAGTTTAGAATGTTTGTATTAGTTGTATCTCCCTATTGTTTCCACTTTTTTACTTTGTTTTTTTTCTTTTTTTATTATATTCGAGGCCTATTATTTTATTTTATTTATAACTCACCATGTAATGGGATAGCTAGAGAGACTATTCTGGTTGACCCAGGTTGGTCAATTAGAAACATAGACACATTAACCCATGATGGTACGTAAAAATGTTAAACTATCCCCATCTGAATCATAATCATTGTGTCTTTGGGGAATGTTTTCAAAGTCTCTTAGAGAGTTATGCTTCATAATCAATGTATTCATAAATCTATTTCAAAAAGGTTTCTCCTAAACATTCTCTAATACCATATATGAATACCAAGCCCCCATTATCCCAAAGCTAGTTATTACTTTATTACATTGACCTGACATATAAGAGGTCAAATAAAAAATGACTAAATAGTTTAGTTTTCTATGTAAACTAGATATGTATATAAATCTCACATTACATTTTAAATCATAAAATAAAACATTGTGAAAGTAAATATTTTGTATCCTTTTTTTCATTAAGAGATTGATTATTCATATTATAGTGAAAAGATATCAAGTAATGAGTGATCTTATATTATCATTAATGTTATGCATACAACAAAATCTATATTAAGTAAATAATGCATAATCAATATTTCAAAGTAAATAAAAAACAAATGGCACTTAATCAATAACTTGAGCATTGATATCAATATAGAATAAATAAATGATGATCAAATAATACCATATAGAAATTCATACGATCATGAAACTTATCTATGGATTTCATAAATATTCAAATAATCAAATTGGCATCAATAAAAAATCTCGTAATGATGGAATGCATAATGTTGGACATCATAAACAAACCCTCAAGGACTCATTTGAAGACATATTACATAAATGGGATAGGCATCATCCAAATAACCAAACTAGTTTGTCTCATGATACCAACTGATGAATTGAGTGGCTATATCTGACCAAAAGAATCACTCACTAAGTCTAATTAATTCATCATTTGAATAAATAATACAACTTAATGAATATTAATTATTCTAAAATAGCCTGTATAGGATGAACTAGCACACATAGTGACAATAACTTCTCAAGTCAAATTAATCATAAACCATCTATAGAAATAATAAGGATGTTATTATTACAACATATTCCAAGTGTATAATCAGGGTTTATTATCTTTATGAGTATAAATATCATTAAAATATCATTACAAATATTCTTGATTTTAACAAAATTTTCACTTTGAAATTCAAATTTAAAAACAATATTATTTTAAATTATTGGAGAAATCATTTTATTTGAAAATAATCATGGAAACATTTAGTGGAATCTTTAATTAATAGTGTGGTCAGGACATCAAGATTTTTTTAATGATGAGTACATTAAAACAATAATTCCTTGAACAATTTTTATAAAAAGTCAAAAGAACCTAATTTAAAAAATGAAAAGAATATACCTCTTAAAACATTTTGTTAAAATTAAAACATGGGTGAAAATGAATCTAATATATCATTTGAAGATATAAAAATACTCTTAACTTTTTTTATGAAAAATATAGACATGAAAGAAAAATCCTCCTGAATGATTTGAAAATCATGTTGGTTTCCATTAAAAAATGATTTTGGGATCATGAGTCCATAAAGAGTGGATAGTTAAATAAAAAATTATAATTTCCATTAATTACCATAGTAGAATAAAATATCATGGGTTTAATATAGAAATATCACATAACTCACCCATCATAAAATTAAACATAAATCATCTTGATTAATGATGATATTGTGAAATAATCCCTTACAACTTTAGTAAATTTTGAATCATACACCCATGGAAGGAATAAATGAAAATTAAACATTAAATACCATAATTAGATATATATTTATGATATATCATATAAAATAATAATTAGAAACACCTTATAAAAGTAAATCCATGCATAAAACCAAATATGTATCAATAAAGTAGAAATTGAGAAGAAATATATTACAAATATCATACCATTGAAGTTGGAATTAACCAATGAATTTATTTTGTGTATCAAATTCAAATAGACATAGAACATGTGGAAATAAAAATAAAATAATAAATATTAATTACACACATAATCAAAGAATATCAAAGATAATTAAGAAGAAATATACCCCAATGAAATGAAATTATGTTATAAAACCCCTTACAACTTGGTAACATTCAATTTAAATACCCTTTGATGAAATAATTTAAATTTAATGATTAAATAACATTATGTATGGAGGATTAATGATATAAAATGTAAAAGTTAATTATGTACACTATATAAAATAAACTAGGTTCATAACATTAAAACAAGCCACAATGAGGGGAAATTGAGATTAAATCCCTTACCATACGTCCGACTCATCACATAAATTATTTATATTCTAGAATAATAAAACATAGTTAATTAATTAAGGTCATAAGAAAAAGTTTCATGCTCATTATTAATTTTTTATTATTGATGACCATGTTAAATTTAATTACACAACTAATTAAGTTCACATTGGTTGTTTTGATGATATCTAGTTCAAATGTCCGAAATGACATCAGGAGGTTGACAATGGTAAAATTGAAGATTGACCTATTATCAATAGAATAATTATCAGGAAATAATTATAATTTTAACACATAAATTATGATTTCAAAACCAATCATGAAATATTGTTATGAAAAATGAACTACATCATAATCATTGAGATGGTAGGCCATAAGTATGAATTAGTAACGTTTCCATTCATTAATGATCTTGATTAAAAAAAGGTAAGTGTTATATTGTTTTTATATAATGATAATTATATCATAAATATAATATTTTTTCAGTATATATAGTAATATATAGTATCTATTTGATTTTCTAATGAAAATTTAATCACATTCCTTCATGGAGGTGGTAATCCACATGTACGCAACAATGACATTATCATTTTTTAATGAATGGAAAGGTACGAAATTATATGATATGTTATATATAAATAATTAATAATTTTTCATATATAATATATATATATATATATATATATATTGTAAATATATCATTAAAACCATTCGTGAGTAGTGGTGATGGAAGATGAATTACATTAGTTCACGATGACGTAGTCCACCGTACACATGAACAACTGTTTTGTTTCCCATTTGATTGAACAAGATTTGGATATAGGTTATTAAATTGAAATAATAACATATAAATATATTTAAAATACATAGGTTTTATTTTTTTCTATTTACATAAGATTTTAAGGGGGTATATGAATAAATAAAATGAGGATGCATGGTTATTAACTATACATATTATTCATAGAACCACTTTTGGTTTTCACCAAAAGCTTGACTAAGATGATATTACAACCAAAATAGGACTCTAGGATGCGATGTGGGATGTAAGGAACATATTTTGTTAGGTATTTGAAAAATATTTTAAGTAAGAAGGAAAGAAGATATTAGGTTCTATTTTACGAGAGGGGAGGGGCACACTAAGAATTTCTTAAAGTATTAAATTAATATAAATTAATTTTTATATTAAAATGGATTAAAATACATAATATTTGTGTATAATATGAATTTGGTTCTATGTAACATTATCCAATTACATTTTTACAATTTTATGTGTTGTTTTCACCATTATATTTGGGTTTTATCATATTTTAACCATTTTTTAACAATTACCACGATTTTAAAGTTTTTACTCTTTAGTTCCCAAAAAAGATCATATAAAAGGAAAAATGTCCCATTAAGGAACCATGGATTATATTATAAACCATTTCCCATTTATGTAGCAGAAAATAATATTTTTATTAACTCTAAATCATATTTACAACATTTATTATAATTAAACATCATTAATGTCAATTTTGACACTACTCATTTAATTTCACTTAAAAACATGAAGATAAATATAGAATTAGAATATATAACTTTAATACTTCCATGAAATGTTATAATTATCTAAAAATTGATGGAATAAAATAATTTATTAAAATTATATAAATTTTAATATTTTTAAAACCATTTATCTTATATGCCATTTAATTTAATAATTATTATGTCAGTATTGTATACGCATTTAAGTTAGTTATTTTAGTACTAAAAATTAGATATAAATTTCCATGATAAAAAATAATTTATATTTAAAATGAATTTTTATAACTGTACATTGGTCATCTCTATCCCCGTCACAAAATATAAAAATTATTAAAAGCAAGAAAGTGGCATTTTAGGAAATTCGTTACATACAGTATTATAAATGTCAACATCATGGCCATTTGGATAAAAATTAAGAAAAGTATAGAACTAAGATGATATAGGGTAAAATTTTAGAGATATAATAGATATTATATATATATATATACATATATATATATGTCATTATATCCATTATCTATTTAGTTTAACACTTGGTAAACCAATTTTACCCTTAATCGTGTTTGCATATTTTTACTATTTTTACCATTCATTATGATCAAAAATTATTCCTATATTATTAAATAATATTAATTATTAGGATTTAAAAATTTGGATAAATTTTATCATATTCAATTCATATAATTGGATTTATTTAATTTAAAATGAGTCACAAAAGCATGACCATAAGTGGTTTTTCAAAAATGAATTTATCAAAGAAATGATGACATTACACAAACTCTATGACTTATAATATTAATTATATGAATTTAAATATATATATATAATATATGTTTCATTTATATCATTTCTAATTAGGTGTTATTTTATTTAATTAAAATAGATAAATTTTATACACTTAAAAATTGTTTTCTGGATAATGTATTTTAATGCATATAAATAAACATACACAAAAATCCTGAAAATTACTGATTAATATGAAATTAATAAGTTTATTATAAATAAAATGAATCATATTTCAATTTAAAACCAAATACCAAATATAATTTCACTTTTAAATTACTTTATTTAAAGAAAATAAATTAAAATATTTTAAAAATCGACAATTTTTACTATTCATTGAAAAATGAAAATTTTCATAAAAATCCCAAAAATTAAACTTGAATTAATTTTAGTATTATGAATTAAAAATAAAAAATCATTTTTTCAAATAAAATATATAAAATTATCAAAATTTAATTATATTATTTACTCACAAAGGAAGTAAAAATCATTTTTGAAGAAAACATATTTTTAAAGAATAAATTGTATTTAATAAAAATTGAGTGATTATTTAATAGTAATTTATCAATAAATTTATATTGTGTAGAAAATTAATTTATATTTCCTAAATTATGTAATCCCATTCATATCCTCCAATTTAATGGTTATGTTATAAAAGTAATATTTAAATAATATAAATCATTTTTTATTTTAAATTCGATGTTGTGTGTTATATATACTATAAAACACATTGTTATTATATTAGAATCTCATGGTTTCAAAAATGTTATTCGATGGATTAATTTAATTATCAATAACTTGAATTAAAATGGTGGATCACTTTTGTGATAAATGAATATTATTAAAGAAATATATGGTAAGTGGTAAGTATTTTTTGTGGAATGGATAGTTTCTATAACTAATGTGCTTAATATAATTTAAGAATTTAGTAAACAATATATATATAAATATTAATGATATAAAAAAGAAAAATAAATTTGGTGATTATTTTATTTTTATATGGATACTGTGCTAGGTTTATGTGTGTCTAGTGGTGAAAGTGGTTTCTTTTTGTATGGTGAAAGGACATGGTTATAGTGGAGTTTTATTAGAAGTAAAACCTAAAATGCGATTGGGTGATTATTATATATACACTGTACTTTTTTTATCTTATACACCACCACCTAAGTTGGGTAATCTGATTGATATCCATATGTGGTTTTGGGTTTGGGTTTACCCCTAACATCTAGGATGTTTTTTATACAGATGGATGACTACTCATGTTCTTTCTTCCAATAAAACAGTGGTTATGAGGTTGTATGTAAATGATGTGGTATTTAGTTTTGATATGGTAAGTGGAATGTGGTAGTGATGTGGTATGTGTCCATGATATACAATATGTGGTTGTGATGTGGTACATTATTACGATATATTCTATATGTTTGTTATGTGTTATACGGTTGTTTTATATGGAATGTGAATGAATAGATGCGATAAGTCACATGTTTATTGGATACAAAGGTGTATAGATCTATGGGGTATATGTCACTGGGTAGGGAATTCTGAGTTTTTTCTCTCTTGATACTATTGAGGTGGCTCTCTTTTAGGGTTTCTCCCCTCATGCTCATGCATGAAAATGACTTTTTATTCTTCCACTTCATTATGTTTTCTGGATTTTGTCTTACCCTATCAATTGTGCTTATCTTTACATTCCTATTCGTAGGTAGTCATTTTTTTCCTTTCACATTTTATCAATTCATCCAGTTACGTTTCAAATATTAATTTTCTTCTCATTGATTGGTTTTGTGTCTTAGTCTGAATCAATAAAAAGCATCACTGATATTTGGTTCCAATTTTAGAGGAAAAGATTAGTGGTTACTTCAGATCTAATTCCTCCCTAGTGGGATCCTTAGAGGTCCCTTCTAGACTTGGTAGCAACCCTTCCATACTAAAAAGAAATTGGTATATTTACCTTAACCAATTGGTGACTTGGTGATTTGATGAGTTCATTTATATAGAAGTGGATGTGGTTATATATCTTTTTGGGTTCATTCATTCAATAATTCATCTCCATAGAGAAGGTATTTTTGTGTTCCTAAAGCGATTTAATGGATTCCTATGGTCACATTTTGTCTTATCTTGATACCTAATACACTGCTCTTAACACTATCTTAATAAAAAGAGATGATGTATCTTGTGTATTAGGGTGGTGATGGTGGGATCAGTCGATAAAGGCTCTTCAAAATCAGTGTTTTACAATAATCTTCATGAAAATTGATACAAAATAGTTTAATTTTGAATATATATTTGTTTTGTTCTTGGTAATGCCCCTCAAATTGCGTTTATCATTTGGACTCTATTTATGTTATAGTTTTCTTATAATTGGATGATACAATTTTATTATGGTTCCATTTGGTGTTGCTTTAGTGGTTCATCAGTAAATTCTATCAATGATGGTGGTGGTGTCAATGAGGCAATAGATGATGGGGACCTTAAAAGGTGAAAAATCGATCTTAACATAGGATCACAGTTCAAGGATTTATAGTTATCCTAGATCTTCCCATCATCCTTTTCATATTATCAGCTCATTTATGGGTTTTGGTTTGGATTTTGTTTGGATTTTTAATTATTTGGTGTATTTACCATCACTATATTGTTGACATGTGGTTGTGTTTTTAATTTTTAATTATAATCTTTTTCATTGTGTTATTTTTGAGAAATTGGATTCTAGGTTCCTACATAACAAAAAATTGATTTATTAAAAAAATATAAAAACTTAGATTTAGTGGATAGATATATATTTTCATTATTAATATATTAGTTTACTTACATATGGATATAGTGAGTTCACCTTAGTGAAATTTGGGATAGTAGTGGACTAGGGATAGAGAACGAGGTAGTTTCATTATTTATTCACCATGGATTTAGTTTTCATATTAAAAATATTCACTAGAGTTTATAGGGAGGAATATAATGAGTATATATGACTTTTCACTCATAATATAATAATATAATAATATATATATAAATATATATAAAGGATAGATCCCCTAATCAGTCTGACCATTACTTGGTCATGGTTTGACGATTTTTGGTGTTGGAGTTTCTTCCTTAAGAGATGCCTTATATTTGGTATTTTTTAGAGATATATTATTTTATATCCATATAAAACTACATGAATTATTATATTACTATGTTTAAAATTTATATGTAGTCAGATTAAATGTATATTAGTGTATTTTGTTATTGTTCCAAATAATATGAAAGGGAATGCCTTCAATTTTTTGCATTTTATATCGTTGCTGAAATTCACCCAATTGTGTCCTTTTAGCTGAGTGCTTGAGGGTTGAATGTTATTATCAGTATAGTACCTGAAGGGGTTATAATGGGGATATGTTGTGATATAGTTTCTCCAATGAATTTAATTAGAGTTATGATAGATTATGGAGATATGAACTGTGGAAAAAATTCATTTTTTTGGTTGGGAAGAAGTATTATTCATGCTCAACAAATGTAATTGAAAGAGATATTGGATGTGACATACATGATTCCACATTTGATTTAATATAAGAACCTTCTTCATAATAAACACTCTAAATAGATATTATACTAATTGTGGGGTATATACCCACTCTTGTTACATGCATTATCATTGATTTCTTAGGTGAATGAAACTAAAATTTCAAGACATAGATACTAGTTTACTTTATCAAAGTATTTATTTTTTAGTGTTTTGATTTTTATTATTATTTTAACTCTATTTATTTTGATATTATTTTGGTTATATTTTTCATATAATGTTTAATGTAACCTAAACATCATTTAAAACAAAAAAACTAAGAATTAATGGATTTTAATAAATTAAAATGATTAATTAATAATAAAATCACTGTCATAGAAAAAATAAAATTAATAGTTACCTAAGGATTTCATAAATGTCTAATTATATGTTTAACTTTTTATACTCTTAATGATTGATTTTAGATCATTCCTTATTCTAATTTATTGATTTAAATACTAGATGTATATTGGATACGATGCATAATATTAACCGATTTGACAAAGGGAAATATAAAATTATGAGTGTTTTTAATCTAGCTTATAGATAAGGTGTATAAAGTGTATATCATGACAATTTTTATTTCATGATATGGGGGTTATTAAGAAACCATGTTTAATATGTTTAGTAACACAGTGGATATAAATAATTTTTTTGAAAAACAAGTTTAGGCTTGTATGATATTTAATTATTATTAATTATTATAAAAATAAAGTAAATGTTAATATGTTACATGTTAATTATAATATCACTATATAAAAAATATTTATTATTTAATATTGTCCATGATAAATTATATTTTTTAACTTTTTGAGTTTTTAATCATTTGTGAATGGGAAAAAATGTTCTGAATTTTGTTTAGAATATAATAGGTTAAAATATAGAAGTGAATCATATTTAAAATACTTTTTTCATGTTACTAGTTGAAAAAATGTTTAATATGAAAGTTAATATGTTTAAAATTCATAGATAACGGTATATAAATATGACTATCAAGTTGACTTACTAATTATATAATTACTCTATTATATGTAAAATGCAACTGATCAGAAACTTCTAACTCATTCCTTTTCATTTTTATAATTCTAGATGTGTTTCAGAGTCTAAAGTTGATTTTGGAAGTACTAAGGAGCACTAAATTATAGAAGTAGTCATGGTGTTTATTTATTGATTTCCTTAAATATTCAAGTGTTGGGTATGCTATTTTAGCTGTGTGTTTTGGAAGGGTGAGAATTTTTTGAGTTGGTAATGTGGTGCTTAACACACCATGATTAGTGAAAGGGTCATGGGTGGTTGTTTTAGTGGGGGTTTTGTGATTCATAGAGGTATACTAGCTTTTTATTATGTGCAAAGGTAAAATTATTTAGCTTCACATGAGTTATCATAGAGTAAAAGTAATATTTCATATCATTACTAAAGTCACTACTTGATGCTGGTGTAGACTGTGAGTTGTAAAATTATTTAACTATGTAGATACCCAAAGCTTGACATACATGGACATTACATTACTTTAGCAGAATACTTAATACATAACAATAACAGACACACAAGGATCATAATAGTTTAGTGTCTTTGGAAACTTGGAGCGTAATCTTCTAATCGTGGTGGAAGATCTTCAACATCTCCCATAAAGAACTTCCCTTTTTTTTCTTACCTAAAACCTTTCTTTATATCCTGGGGAAAAGAAAACAAAAAAAGGGTGAGCTCGAATTCTCAGTAAGGGTAATCATGGATAAAATAAAACATACCATATACATTTGAACTTAAAAACATGAACATAATATTTAAACATCAAAAGCTTGAGCAATGACATAAAACATTGAAGTACGTAAGGCATAGATCATAATGAAACATTAAGAATGATAAAATAGAATGGGAATAAAACATGTAATTGTGGAAACCATTAATCACATGATATGATTTCCATAGTAGCCAAGTAATTGCTACCAAGACTATCTTAGTGGACAAAGTCCCTTTCTGAATCGATTTCACTCCTTGTTCCAGTCCTATATTACGGAACCGATTTAACTTTCTGTTCCAGCCATGTATATCTCATGAGATATAAATCTTTACTTAATGCATTGGAGGGAGATATAGGTCCCACCCATCTCATAATGAAATCATTCTTTCGTGTTCCACAAAATCATAAATCATACATCATAGCATAACCCATGACATAAAATGGGATTCTTAAACATCATTCCATCATAACATAATCCATAAACAATTTATATCATTTCATCATAAGAAAATTGAAACCATTTAAATCATAGAGACATTTTACTTGAAACATACACATATGAAATAATGTCATCTTAGATGGAAAATAGTTTTGACAAAACACTTGAAATGAATTCTTGAGGAAAATATCCTTTCTTCTTTAAAATCATTTTGTTTTCACAAAATTCCATAAAATTTTAAAAGATAAGGGTTTTTTTGAAAATAACCATGCAATATTGTAGAGGAAGCTTCTTGAAAATGAGGCGTTATGAAACCGTAAAAATCCTTTCATGCCGTATAAGTTAAAAATAACATTCTCCTCATACTTTTGTCGGAAAAGTAAAAAAGTACCTTATATGTTAACCAAAGGAAAGATTCCATTCATAAAATATGGTAAAAAGTCAATAAAGGGTAAAAATGACTTTAAAAATGCATGGAAGCATGGTAAACATGTTATGAAATCATTTTTAGAAAACATGGTCATGGATGATAATCGTAACCCCAGTAAATACTTACATATAAGCAATCTCAGATAAAAATGAGATTGAAAATTTATCCCTTACCTTAGGTCCGATATGCTTCATATGTATCCGAACTTCCTGTATAATGATTTAAATAATTTCATTGACTTATTACAGAATCATATTCATTGTTATGATATCATATATGTTTCACTTATGACTTTATATTACCCGTTCTTTTGTAAATTCCATGTTAAAGCAACGTTTTGGGTAAAATCATTTCATTTATCATATGTGTTTCGACTTGTCGTTCTTGATATTATTACTTATATCCTGATTTACATAATTTCAGAATGTAAAAAATTATTTACATATATTCATCATATACATATATATATTATAGGTCGATAAAAGGAATGAAATACACCGTTCATGGTGACGGTAGGCCGTACGTACGCATGAACACTGTTTTCGTTTCCTTATTGAATTGAATAAAACTAAATAGACGACATAAATATATATATACATAAATCCAGTAGAATTATTATTTCATATATTTCATTATTATTCATTAAATTAACTTTATGATCATTCATGTATGGTTAACATGGAGAATGAATCTCATCGCGTCGTGGAGACGGTAGTCCGTACGTACGCACGAGTGATGATATCATTTCCATAATCATTGAATTGAATTGGAGTGGATGATACAATATATCAGAATCATTATGATGTTATAATAACTATGTATAGTTTTTATTTACACCATTATACCCATCCAAGTAAGGTGGTGTTGAAAAAACAGATTACACCACGACGTTAAGACGATATTCCGTACGTACGCACGCGCGGTGATTTCGTTTTCCGTAGGATGGATAGCTGGTGAAATAGGTTTGTTTCACACATATAATAACATATCAGTATATGAGTGATACTAATGTTATTACTTCATAATGAAACAACTAAATAAGATGAAGTGGAAGAAAAAATAAAGTTGAAAGAATTGGTAACGGACATTACCTCTTCTTTGAAGCGCCTCTTTGAGACCTCCTTTTAGGGAAATGAAATTGGTCTTTGAAGAAGACAAGGACATCTAGGATGTTTCTTGGGAAGTGGAGAAGAGAATTTGGCAGGGTTTGTCCGAGCTTGAAGGCTCAAAGTGGTGTGAGGAAGAGAGGTAGGAGGAGCCCTTTTATAAGGGAGGAGAGGGGAACCTTTGGGAAAAAACTTTTATTATTTTATTATAAATCCATATTCGGTTTTAAATAGCTCAAAATTGATTTATTTAGAAGATATGGTGGGTATGGGTCGAAATAATCTCATTCAATAGAATTTGGACAAGCTTAGTTCACTATTTTAACCATATCATTTAGATTTAACTTTAAGTTAGATAGTTTTACTTTTACCGTGTCTTTTTGTGTTCTTACACTATAAGGTTAATAAACTTACTTTAACAAGACAAACGAACACAAAGTTGATTATTTTTAATATATATAACCTTATCTAAGTCATTTGGACGAACCTTATATTTTTAGGAATAAAATAACAATTAATAATATAATATCTTTTTTAAAAACTATTTTATGTCAATTTTGACACTATTTAGTAATTGATTTTTGTGAAAATCATAACAGAATGATTAGTTCTAAACAAGTTAATTAAATCAATACTAACATGTCATAGTAACCTAGAAAATTAGTTGAATTAATAAAAAGTCTCAAATTACATTTATTTGTGTAATTATAACATCAATTATGTCAATATTTCATTATTAAGATAATTACTGCATCATCTTTGTGTCATAAATAAATTAAATTATTTAATGTCGAAAAATTACAAATAAAATATCATTATGTATTAAATATTTTTATATTTCTAATGAATAATTATAGTCTAATTTATCTTATGTATAACCCTATATTAAAAATTATTTAGTTATTAAACTTTGATTTTAACTATTTTAACCCTTCTTTAAATAAATTAATAATAAATGTCCAAATCTAATCCAAGTGGGCCTAAATGGTCATATTTTATTCCTAAGGTTGTTTTTGGTCTAATTAAACTTATCCAATAGAATTAGGACATATGTTAGGGTAATAATAATATCATTTTTACCCTTAATTACCCTATTTACTTTTAACCGTGGTAAATAAAATTAAAAAGGTACTATTCACCAAAAATTATTTTCATCTCATTGAACCAAATTTTACTTACTGACAGCAACCGTGTCTCTCGGTTTTTTGAAATTCCACTCACAGAAGCGGTAAAATTATGTTTTATGTAAATTTGCAAATTCTCATAGGAGGTGGGTAAAAGACGGTGAAAAGTTCAATGAAATATTTATATATCTAAGATTATTATAAAATTACTCCAATGAATTACATTGAACTTATATAGGTATTATGTATAAATTTTGACCTAAAATAAATTTAAATAAAATAAATAATTATTTAAATAAAAAGTCAGTTTATAAATAGTAACCCAGTGTTTTCACTAATCATCAAAAATTGAAAGTTTCCAGAAAAATACCAAAATTTCATCCTAGGCTAATTTCGATATTTCGAATCCAAAAATAAAGTCCATTTTCAAAAATAAAATTTATAAAATTTCAAAAATTGGGTATTACTATTCATAACGGTTAATTTTAATAATATTTTGATAGCATATCATTGTTTAGCGAAACTCGGTATTGCGTACAACACACACTATCGTGGAAGGTCGCGCTTTCGTGTAATGCAAGCCAAGTCAGGGTTGCGTGTTGTGCAAAAATCCTTCATTGTTTCGTATAACATAATCCAACTATATTTCATTTATACATTGAATATATATATATATATATAAATATACTCAATGTTGCATAGAATAACTATTATCAAAATTGTGTGTAACACGATCCAAGAATAGTGTTGCGTATACTGCAAACTAATATGGTGTTGCGTATAGCGCAAGGTAATCTTGGTGTAGTATACAACACAAGACATTAACGAAATTAAAAGAATATTTTTCATAAAATCTCGGGGTGTTACATTCTATCCCCCTTAAAATGAATTTCACCCTCAAAATTCGTCAGGGTTATAAATGGTTTACTACTCGAAAGTTTGTTTAATAGAAACCCACATCGTAAAAAGGAATACCCAAACTTGGATTTAAAAACTAAAGTATGAAATATAACGGTTACCCAAATTAACTCATCACTGGGTTTCCACATAGGAGAACATAGGTGAAAATATGGATATGGAAGAAAAATATAACCATCATGTTTTGATGGAGAGTGGTATAGAACATGGCTATGAAATAGCCAAAAATCACAAAGCCATAGATTTGTGATGATCTAAGATACCATCTGATTCATTAGATATAAGGGCACTAGGACAATATTTTTGGTTTTCAAGATCATTTCCCTAAAGTTGGTGAATTAAAAGAAATACTTATATGATTTTGGTACAATTTCACTGTTGTTCGTGAATTGAACAATTTCCCCTTCATCCCTTAAAGAAATGAAGTTGAATTTGTTATTCGTGATGTGTTAGCATATCATGTGATAGAATGATGGGTCATTCCATCTGTTTCAAACAAAAGGTTATCAATAGTTATAAGTCCATCTTATTGTTAGATTAATCGTATATGGTTCCAAAAATGAACTTACACTTCATATATCATGCCGCTTAATAAAATAAAACTAGTTTCTACTAACTAGGGACTTCTTGTAGGCCAGTGGTAGACGATAAAGGCTAGTCGCACTTCGGTTGTGGGTTCAATTCCCATAGCCTTGTCTGACACGATGGGCTGTCACCCATCCTACAGGTTGTCCTTTTTTCTAAAACTACAATACTATAACATCCCATCAATAATATCGAAAAAACGTTTATCCTTAAACAATACTAACTTATGTCCAACATAATCCATTCCAATCTTTAGGCTTATCCATAATACTACAGTCCACTCTCATAATATAGTGAAAACTATTACCAGAGATTTAATATCACAATCATGTTAATACCATCTTTGATCCCCATATATCATAAGATATGTCTTGTTGGTCAGATTCCAAATATTCTAAGGCCTTAATCATGTATTCTCTTGAAAAATGAATACCCATTGAATCTTAGTAAAAACATGAGTGATGTCAAAAGTTAACTCATTCCAAATACCAAAAACCCAAAATTATATATACTCAAACCATGATATAACTATTTAATTAAATCAGTCATGAGCTCATGAATACTATCAAACATTTAATTTTCTCCTTATCCCTTCATTATGCTCATATCATCTACATTCCAAAAATATCTGAATAACCTTTCATGGATACTGGTACCATTAATCATACACATTCAAAACTCAAGGAAAGACAACAGTGTAACAATCCTTAGATGTATCTTTATTCTATAGTACCATGAGATTACTTAAACAACATTACACTTGATAAACATGTAATCATTCCACTACCTTCTTAAACCATTGACCGAGATTCAACAACTCTTTCATCTCACATATCATTTGTAGTCTCTTCGTCATCATCAACATAAATACTACCCATACGGTCATACTGATTCTCTTCACGAGACATTCCCTTAGGGAATTGGTTTGTATAATGACCGTACATTCCACATTTAAAACATTTAACCATTGTTGATGTCATAGTAATACCATTATCCTCATCCATGGTGTTAACTATACCTTTTCCTTTGCACTTACTGGCTTTGTGTCCTTCTTTTCCACACCCAAAGCATCTTCCAGTTCCCTTGAAACAATCTCCCCGATGCTTCTTTCCACATGATGTACATGAGGGAAATTGAACATTCTTTCCTCTATTATCATCATGAAACTCCATGTTTCTCTTATTATCTGAGTCGGGAAAATTACAAAAGTCGAGATTATTGATCATATTATGAGATTGCTGATTAGGCATAATAACGATGTTTGGACTTCCAAATCCCATTTAATTTGGTTTCTCATGAAGAATATCATTCCATTGTCCGTCATATCCTCTATTATCATTAATCTTCTCATTTCCAGCCATTTTCTAAAACCCAAAAAGAATAGTGTGAGAGGAAAAAATCATGGTAGGGAAAACAACATAGTAAAGGGGGAGCACCCTCAATATCTAACATCTTAGGTTAAATTCTAATATCGTTACCGTAGTTCTAGGACTATATCCTATACGTATACTTATCCTTAGGGACATCCCTAGAAATACCTTAGAAATATCTCTAGGGATCTCACTAATATTTTCGCATCCTAGTTTCCAAGGGTTGACTAAACCTTTCCTCTGATACCAACTGTAGAGACCCAAAGCTTGACGTACATGGAAATTAAATTACTTTAGCGGAATACTTAATACATAACAATAATAGACACACACGGATCATAATAGTTTAGTGTCTTTGGAAACATGGAACGTAATCTTCTAATCGTGGTGAAAGTTCTTCAACATCTCCCATAAAGATCTTCCCTTTTTTTTCTTACCTAAAACCTTTCATTATATCCTGTGGAAAAGAAAACATAAAAAGGGTGATCTAAAATGCTCAATAAGGGTAAGCATGGATAAAATAAAACATACCATATACATTTGAACTTAGAAACATGAACATAATGTTTAAACATCAAAAGCTTGAGCAATGACATAAAACATGGAAGTACATAAGGCATAGATCATAAAGAAACATTAAGAATGATAAAATAGAATGGGAATAAAACATGTAATTGTGGCAACCATTAAGCACATGATATGATTTCCATGGTAGCCAAGACATTGCTGCCAAGACCATCTTAGTGGACAAAGTCCCTTTATGAATCGAGTTAACTCCTCGTTCCAGTCCTGTATTACTGAACCGGTTTAACTTGCCATTCCAGCCATGTCTATATCATGAGATATAAATCTTTACCCAATGCAATGGAGGGAGATATAGGTCTCACCCATCTCATAATGAAATCATTCTTTCGTGTGCCACAAATTCATAAATCATACATCATAGCATAACCCATGAAATAAAATGGGATTCTTAAACATCATGCCATCATAACATAATCCTTAAACAATTGATAACATTTCATCATAAGAAAATTGAAACCATTTAAATCATAGAGAAATTTTACTTGAAACATACACATATGAAATAATGTCATCTTAGATGGAAAATAGTTTTGACAAAACACTTGAAATGAATTCTTGAGGAAAATATCTTTTCTTCTTTAAAATCATTTTCTTTTCACAAAATTTCATGCAATTTTAAAAGATAAGGGTTTTTTTGAAAATCACCATGCAATCTGGTAGAGGAAGCTTCCTAAAAATTAGGTGTTATGAAACTGTAAAAATCCGTTCACACCGTATAAGTTAAAAATAACATTCTCCTCGTAATTTTTTCAGAAAAGTCAAAAAGTACCTTATATGGTAACCAAAGGAAAGATTACATTCATACAATTGGGTAAAAAGTAAATGAAGGGTAAAAATGACTTTAAACATCCATGGAAGAATGGTAAACATTTTATGAAAGAATTTTTAGAAAACATGGTCATGGATGATAAACGTACCCCCAATAAATACTTACATATAAGCAATCTCGGATAAAAATGAGATTGAAAATTTATCCCTTACCTTAGGTCCAATATGCTTCATACGTATCCGAACATCCTGTATAATGATTTAAATAATGTCATTGACTTATTACAGAATCATATTAACTGTTTTGATTTCATATATGTTTCACTTATGACTTTATATTACCCGTTCTTTTGTAAATTCCATGTTAAAGCAGCGTTTTGGGTAAAATCATTTCATTTATCATATGTGTTTCGACTTGTCATTCTTGATATTATTACTTATATCCTGATTTACATAATTTCATAATGTAAAACATGATTTACATATATTCATCATATACATATATATATTATAGGTCGATAAAAGGAATGAAATACACCGTTCATGGAGACGGTAGGCCATATGTACGCATGAACGCTGTTTTCGTTTCCTTATTGAATTGAATGAAACTAAATAGACGAAATACATATATATATACATAAATCCAGTAGCATTATTGTTTCATATATTTCATTATTATCCATTAAATAATCTTTATGATCATTCATGTATGGTTAACATGGAGAATGAATCTCATCGCGTCGTGGAGACGGTAGTTCGTACGTACGCATGAGCGATGATATCATTTCCATAATCATTGAATTGAATTAGAGTGGATGATAAAATATATCAGAATCAGTATGATGTTATAATAACTATGTATAGTTTTTATTTACACCATTATACCCATCCAAGTAAGGTGGTGTTGGAATAACAGATTACACCACGGTGTGGAGACGGTATTCCGTACGTACACACGCGCAGTGATTTCATTTTTTGTAGGATGAATAGATGGTGAAATAGGGTTGTTTCATACTTATAATAACATATCAGTATATGAGTGATACTGATGTTATTACTTCATAATTAAACAACTAAAGAAGAAGAAGTGGAAGAAGAAATAAAGTTGAAAGAATCGGTAAAGGACATTACCTCTTCTTTGAAGCACCTCTTTGTGACCTCCTTCTAGGGCACTGAAATTGGTCTTTGAAGAAGACCAGGACCTCTAGGATGTCTCTTGAGAAGTGGAGAAGAGAATTTGGAAGGGGTTTTCCGATCTTGAAGGCTCAAAGTGGTGTGAGGAAGAGAGGGAGGAGGTGCCCTTTTATAAGGGAGGAGAGGGGAACCTTTGAGAAAACTAAAAATATTATTTTATTATAAAGCCATATTCGGTTTTAAATTGCTCCAAATTGATTTATTTCGAAGCTAAGATGGGTATGGGTCAAAATCCCCTCATCCAATAGAATTTGGACAAGTTTAGTTCAATATTTTAACCTTATAATTTAGATTTAACTTTAAGTTAGATAGTTTTACTTTTACCGCGTCTTTTTGTGTTCTTACACTATAAGGTTAATAAACTTACTATAACAAGCCAAACGAACCCAAAGTTGTTTATTATTAATATATATAACCTTATATAAGTCATTTGGCCGAACATCAGATTTTTAAGAATAAAATAACAATTAATAATATAATATTTTTTTTAAAAACTATTTTATGTCAATTTTGACACTATTTAGTAATTGATTTTTTTGAAAATAATAAAAGAATGATTAGTTCTAAAAACATTAATTAAATCAATAATAAAATGTCATATTAACCTATAAAATTATTGTAATTCATAAAAAGTCTCAAATTACATTTATTTGGGTATTTATAACATCGATTATGTCAATATTTCATTAATAAGATAATTACTGCATCATCTTTGTGTGATAAATAAATTAAATTATTTAATGTCTAAAAATTACAAATAAAATATCCTTATGTAGTAAATATTTTTATCTTTCTAATTAATATTTATAGTCGAATTTAACTTATGTATAACACTATATTAAAAATGATTTACTTATTAAACTTTGATTTTAACTATTTTAACCCTTCTTTAAATAAATTAATAATAAATGTCCTAATCTAATCCAAGTGGGCCTAAATGGTCATATTTTATTCCTAAGGTTGTTTATGGTCGAATTACACTTATTAAATAGAATTAGGACATGTTTTAGGGTAATAATAATATTAGTTTTACCCTTAATTACCCTATTTAATTTTAACCGTGGTAAATAAAAGTAAAAAGTTACTATTCACCAAAAATTATTTTTATCTCATTGAACCAAATTTTACATACTGACATCAACCGTGTCTCTCGGATTTTTGAAATTCCACTCAAAGAAGCAGTAAAATTAAGTTTTATGTAAATTTGCAAATTCTCCTAGGAGGTGGGTAAAAGACGGTGAAAAGTTCAATGAAATTTTTATATATCTATAATTATTATAAAATTACTCCAATGAATTAAATTGAACATATATAGGTATTATGTATAAATTTTGACCTAAAATAAATTTAAATAAAATAAATAATTATTTAAATAAAAAGTCGGTTTTTAAATAGTAACCCAGTGTTTTCACTATTCATCAAAAATTGAATGTTTTCAGAAAAATACCAAAATTTCACCCTAGGCTAATTTCGATATTCAGAATCCAAAAATAAAGTCCATTTTCAAAAATAAAATATATAAAATTTAAAAAATTGGGTATAACTATTCATAACGGCTAATTTTAATAATATTTTAATAGCATATCATTGTTTAACGAAACACGGTATTGCGTACAAAACACACTATCGTGGAAGGTTTCACTTGCGTGTAATGCAAGCCAAGTCAAGGTTGCATGTTGTGCAAGAATCCTTCGTTGTTTTGTATAAAATAATCCAACCATATTTCATTTATACATTGAATATATATATATATATATACTCAATGTTGCGTAGAATAACTATTATCAAAATTGTGTGTAACACGATCCAAGAATAGTGTTGCGTATACTACAAGCTAATACGGTGTTGCGTATAGTGAAAGGTAATCTTGGTGTAGCATACAACACAAGACATTAATGAAATTAAAAGAATATTTTTCATAAAATCTCGGGGTGTTATATTTTACCCCCCTTAAAATGAATTTCGCCCTTGAAATTCGTCGGGGTTATAAATGGTTTACTACTCGAATGTTTGTTTAATAGAAACCCACTTCGTAAAAAGGAATACCCAAACTTGGCTTTAAAAACTAAAGTATGAAATGTAATGGTTACCCAAATTAACTCATCACTTGGTTTCAACGTAGGAGAACATAGGTGAAAATATGGATATGGAAGAAAAATCTAACCATCATGTTCTGATGGAGAGTGGTAGAGAACATGGCTATGAAATATCCAACAATCACATAGCCATAGATTTGCGATGATCTAAGGTACCATATGATTCATTAGATATAAGGGAACTAGGACAACATTTTTGGTTTTCAAGATCATTTCCCAAAAGTTGGTGAATTAAAAGAAATACTTACATGATTTTGGTACAATTTCACTGTTGTTCGTGAATTGAACAATTTCTCCTTCATCCCTTAATGAAATGAAGTTGAATTTGTTATTCGTTATGTGTTAGCATATCATGTGATAGAATTATGGGTCATTCCATCTGTTTCAAATAAAAGGTTAGCAAAATTTATAAGTCCATATTATGGTTAGATTAATCGTATATGGTTCCAAAAATGAACTTATACTTAATATATCATACTGTTTAATAAAATAAAACTAGTTTATACTAACCAGGGACTTCCTGTAGGCCAGTGGTAGGCGATAAAGGCTAGTCGCACTTCGGTTGTGGGTTCAATTCCCACAGCCTTGTCCGACGGGATGCGCTGTCACCCGTCCTACATGTTGTCCATTTTTCTAAAACTACATTACTATAACATCCCATCAATAATATCCAAAAAACTTCTATCCTTAAACAATACTAAAATATGTCCAACATAATCCATTCCTATCTTTAGGCTTATCTATAATATTGCAGTCCACTCTCATAATATAGTGAAAATGATTACCAGAGATTTTATATAACAAGCATGTTAATACCATCGTTGATCCCCATATATCATAAGATATGTCTTGTTGGTCAGATTCCAAATATTCTAAGGCCTTAATCATGTATTCTCTTGAAAAATGAATACCCATTGAATCTTAGTAAAAACATGAGTGATATCAAAAGTTAACTCATTACACATACCAAAAACCCATAATTCTATATACTCAAACCATGATATAACTATTTCCTTATATCAGTCATGAGATCATGAATACCATCAAACATTTAATTTTCTCTTTATCCCTTCATTATGCGCATATCATATACATTCCAAAAATATCTGAATAACCATTCATGGATACTGGTACCATTAATCATACACATTCAAAACTCAAGGAAAGACAACAGTGTAACAATCATTAGATGTCACTTTATTCCATAGTACCATGAGACTACTTATACAACATTACACTTGATAAACATGTAATCATTCCACTAACTTCTTAAACCATTGACCGAGCTTCAATAATTCTTTCATCTCACATATCATTTGTAGTCTCTTCATCATCATTAACATAAATACTACCCATACGGCCGTACTAATTCTCTTCATGAGACTTTCCCTTAGGGAATTGGTTTGCATAATTCCCGTACATTCCACATTTAAAACATTTAACCATTGTTGATGTCATAGAAATACCATTATCCTCATCCATAGTGTTAACTGAACCTTTTCCTTTTCACTTACTGGCTTTGTGTCCTTCTTTTCCACACCCAAAGCATCTTCCAGTTCCCTTTAAACTATATCCCCGATGCCTCTTCCCACATGATGTACATGAGGGAAATTGATCTTTCTTTCCTCTATGATCATCATGAAACTCCATCTTTCTCTTATTATCTGAGTCGGGATACTTACCAAAGTCGATATTATTGATCATATTATGAGATTGCTGATTAGGCATAATAACGATTTTTGGACTTCCAAATCCTGTTTCATTTGGTTTATCTTGAAGAATATCATTCCATTTTCCGTCATATCCTCCATTATCATGAATCTTCCTATTTTCAGTGATCTTCTAAAACCCAAAAAGAATAGTGTGATAGGCAAAAATCATCGTAGGGAAAACAACATAGTAAAGGGGGAGCACCCTCAATATCTAACATCTTAGGTTAAATTCTAATATCGTTACCGTAGTTCTAGGACTATATCCTATACGTATACTTATCCTTAGGGACATCCCTAGACATACCTTAGAAATATCTCTAGGGATCTCACTAACATTTTCGCATCCTAGTTTCCAAAGGTTGACTAAACCTTTCCTCTGATACCAACTGTAGAGACCCAAAGCTTGACGTACATGGACATTACATTACTTTAGAGGAATAATTAATACATAACAATAATAGACACACAAGTATCGTAATAGTTTAGTGTCTTTGGAAACTTGGAACACAATCTTCTAATCGTGGTGAAAGATCTTCAACATCTCCCATAAAGATCATCCCTTTTTTTTCTTACCTAAAACCTTTCTTTATATCCTGGGGAAAAGAAAACATAAAAAGGGTGAGCTCAAATGCTCAGTAAGGGTAAGCATGGATAAAATAAAACATACCATATACATTTGAACTTAAAAACATGAACATAATTTTTAAACATCAAAAGCTTGAGCAATGATATAAAACATGGAAGTACGTAAGGCATAGATCATAAAGAAACATTAAGAATGATAAAATAAAATGGGAATAAAACATGTAATTGTGGAAACCATTAAGCACATGATATGATTTCCATAGTAGCCAAGGCATTGCTGCCAAGACCATCTTAGTGGACAAAGTCCCTTTCTGAATCGAGTTCACTCCTCGTTCCAGTCCTGTATTACTGAACCGGTTTAACTTGTCATTCCAGACATGTCTATCTCATGAGATATAAATATTTACCCAATGCATTGGAGGGAGATATAGGTCCCACCAATCTCATAATGAAATCATTCTTTCGTGTGCCACAAAATAATAAATCATACATCATAGCATAACCCATGAAATAAAATGGGATTCTTAAACATCATACCATCATAACATAATCCATAAACAATTGATATCATTTCATAATAAGAAAATTGAAACCATTTAAATCATAGAGTCATTTTACTTGAAACATACACATATGAAATAATGTCATCTTAGATGGAAAATAGTTTTGACAAAACACTTGAAATGAATTCTTGAGGAAAATATCCTTTCTTCTTTAAAATCATTTTCTTTTCACAAAATTCCATGCAATTTTAAAATATAATGGTTTTTTTGAAAATAACCATTCAATCTTGTAGAGGAAGCTTCTTGAAAATGAGGCGTTATGAAACCGTAAAAATCCGTTCACACCGTATAAGTTAAAAATAACATTCTCCTCTTACTTTTGTCGGAAAAGTCAAAAAGTACCTTATATGGTAACCAAAGGAAAGATTCCATTCATACAATGTGGTAAAAAGTAAATAAAGGGTAAAAATGACTTTAAACATCCATGTAAGAATGGTAAACATTTTATGAAAGCATTTTTAGAAAACATGGTCATGGATGGTAAACGTAACCCCAGTAAATACTTACGAACAAGCAATCTCAGATAAAAATGTGATTGAAAATTTATCCCTTACCTTAGGTCTGATATGATTCGTACGTATCCAAACCTCCTGTATAATGATTTAAATAACATAATTGACTTATTACAGAATCATATTCATTTTTATTATATCATATATGTTTCACTTATGACTTTATATTACCCGTTCTTTTGTAAATTCCATGTTAAAGCAGCGTTTTGGGTAAAATCATTTCATTTATCGTATGTGTTTCGACTTGTCATTCTTGATATTATTACTTATATCCTGATTTAAATAATTTCATAATGTAAAACATGATTTACATATATTCATCATATACATATATATATTATTGGTTGATAAAAGGAATGAAATACACCGTTCATGGAGACGGTAGGCCGTACATACACATTAACACTGTTTTCGTTTCCTTATTGAATTGAATGAAACTAAATAGACGACATAAATATATATATATATACATAAATCCAGTAGAATTATTATTTCATATATTTCATTATTATTCATTAAATAAACTTTATGATCATTTATGTATGGTTAACATGGACAATGAATCTCATCGCATCGTGGAGACGGTAGTCCGTACGTACGCACGAGTGATGATATCATTTCCATAATCATTGAATTGAATTGGAGTGGATGATACAATATATCAGAATCAGTATGATGTTGTAATACCTATGTATAGTTGTTATTTACACCATTATACCCATCCAAGTGAGGTGGCGTTGGAATAACAGATTACACCACGGTGTGGAGACGGTATTCCGTACGTACGCACGCGTGGTGATTTCATTTTCCGTAGTATGGATAAATGGTAAAATAGGGTTGTTCAATACTTATAATAACATATCAGTATATGAGTTATACTTATGTTATTACTTCATAATGAAACAACTAAAGAAGAAGAAGTGGAAGAAGAAATAAAGTTGAAAGAATCGGTAACGGACATTACCTCTTCTTTGAAGCGCCTCTTTGAGACCTACTTTTAGGGCAATGAAATTGGCCTTTGAAGAAGACCAGGACCTCTAGGATGTTTCTAGGGAAGTGGATAAGAGAATATTTCATGGGTTGGCCGAGCTTGAAGGATCAAAGTGGTGTGAGGAAGAGAGGGAGGAGGTGACCTTTTATAAGGGAAGAGAGGGGCACCTTCGGAAAAACTAAAAATATTATTTTATTATAAATCCATATTCGGTTTTAATTAGCTCCAAATTGATTTATTTAGAAGATAAGGTGGGTATGGGTCTAAATCCTCTCATCCAATAGAATTTGAAAAAGTTTAGTTCACTATTTTAACCTTATCATTTAGATTTAAAGTTTTACTTTTACCGTCTCTTTTTGTGTTCTTACACTATAAGGTTAATAAACTTACTATAACAAGCCAAACGAACCACAAGTTGTTTTTTATTAATATATATAACCTTATCTAAGTCATTTGGACGAACCATATATTTTTAGGAATAAAATAACAATTAATAATATAATATTTGTTTTAAAAACTATTTTATGTCAATTTTGACACTATCAAGTAATTGATTTTTGTGAAAATCATAACAGAATGACTAATTCTAAGAAAGTTAATTAAATAAATAATAACATGTCATATTAACCTATAAAATTAGTGGAATTAATAAAAAGTCTAAAATTTCATTTATTTGTGTATTTATAACATCAATTATGTCAATATTTCATTAATAAGATAATTGCTGCATCATCTTTGTATCATAAATAAATTAAATTATATAATGTCTAAAAATTACAAATAAAATATCATTATGTAGGAAATATTTTTATCTTTATAATGAATATTTATAGTCGAATTTATCTTATGTGTAACTTTATATTAAAAATTATTTACTTATTAAACATTGATTTTATCTATTTTAACCCTTCTTTAAATAAATTAATAATAAATGTCCAAATCTAATCCAAGTGGGACTAAATGGTCATATTTTATTCCTAAGGTTGTTTTTGGCCGAATTACACTTATCTAATAGAATTAGGACCTATGTTAGGGTAATAAAAATATCATTTTTACCCTTAATTACCCTATTTACTTTTAACCGTAGTAAATGAAAGTAAAAAGTTACTATTCACCAAAAAATATTTTCATCTCATTGAACCACATTTTACTTACTGAAATCAATCGTGTCTCTCAGATTTTTGAAATTCCACTCACAGAAGCGGTAAAATTAAGTTTTATGTAAATTTGCAAATTCTCCTAGGAGGTGGGTAAAAGACGGTGAAAAGTTCAATGAAATTTTTATATATCTAAAATTATTATAAAATTACTACAATGAATTACATTGTACTTATATAGGTATTATGTATCAATTTTGACCTAAAATAAATTTAAATAAAATAAATAATTTTTTAAATAAAAAGTCCGTTTTTAAATAGTAACCCAGTGTTTTCACTATTCATCAAAAATTGAAAGTTTCCAGAAAAATACCAAAATTTCACCCTAGGCTAATTTCGATATTCCGAATCCAAAAATGAAGTCCATTTTCAAAAATAAAATTTATAAAATTTCAAAAAGTGGGTATTACTATTCATAACGGCTACTTTTAATAATATTTAAATAGCATATCATTGTTTAGCAAAACTCGGTATTGCGTACAACACACGCTATCGTGGAAGGCCGTGCTTGCGTGTAATGCAAGCCAAGTCAGGGTTGCGTGTTGTGCAAGAATCCTTCATTGTTTCATATAACATAATCCAACCATATTTCATTTATACACTGAATATATATATATATATATACTCAATGTTGCGTAGAATAACTATTATCAAAATTGTGTGTAACACGATCCAAGAATAGTGTTGCGTATACTGCAAGATAATAAGGTGTTGCGTATAGTGCAATGTAGTCTTGGTGTAGCATAAAACACATGACATTAATGAAATTAAAATAATATTTTTCATAAAATCTCGTGGTGTTACAAACTAGATATTTTAGAATCTATTTTTCATGTAGAATCTACCTGGTAAAATAGGGACCACTAAAATTATCTGTCTTATCTGTTTTGATGTGTGCGGTGGTGGTTGTAGTATATATAAAATAGAAAATGAGTTTCTAATGAGGGATAATGAAATGATGAGTAGGGGGTCTCCACACCATGACCTTCAATATGGCAGGTCAAAATGTCTAGCTTCGTTATACTACATTGTGATATAGGCTATGATAGTGGTCAAGGGTAGTTTCTAAGTTCACATAAGGGCCTACTTACATAAAGGTAGTTACTATTCATGTCAGTGTATTATTTCCTCATAAAAGGGTCACCGTATTTCATTCTACCACATATTTGAATAGAACTTTTACTATGTTAGGGTGTGTGCGAGATTATTTATCCTTTATAAAGGTCTTCTCAGAGTTGTGTTTGGGTACAAACTACAAGGGGGGTAGATTCAAGTGCTACATCTATGCCTTTTGTGAATGTGGATAACTTACACATGGGTAGTATTGAACTCACGCAAGGGTAAATGGAGAATCCTAATTCTCACACATGGAACATTTCATGAATAAGTGTAAGGGTTGTTCCAACTTACCCTTAAACATCCCATATATGACACCCGAGGATAGTTATTTTTTTACACAATTCAGTGTTTTAATTCTAAACTGATCTATAATGCTTTTAATGAAAAGAACTAAAAATATTAATTAAATAATAAAACATTTTAAATATTTTATGATGAAAATAGAATCAACATTTAATCTTTATAAATTATATGAGTGTTTAAAGGATCTTTCAAAGGAAACAATGTTACATAGTTTATTATAAATCAAAATGGTTGTTTGGATGAGTATTAGGTGTCATCTAAGTATAATAACTTCTATAGTCTCTAAAATAAACCTCTTTCTTCCTATATTTCAGCTTGTGTGTTTACTTTTCATTTCTCTCAATCCTAGTTTATCAAATCTTTACCATTCGAGCCTTGTAATTCTTCTACAATTTTATCCCATCCCTCTTCTATGTATTTATAGTCTTTCATATGTATTATCTCTCATATATTTGGGTGATGGAGTGTGAAAATATTCTTGAGGTAGAAGATCTAAGACCCTATATCTATTTTATTTGTGAAATATTTGAGCATATCATTACTTTGTTTCCATAGGTAATTATAATGAATGATAAATATTATAATTGGAAACATCAAAATTCAATAGAGAAGTATTACACATGTATTTTTATACAGATTTATTGATAATTTTATGCACTGAAAATGAAACTAATATTATAAATAAGTGATCATGAACAAAAAATAAAAATATGTAAGTAAAGGATATGGAAAATTTATTGAAATAATATGATTCATGAGTTGGGATATTCTCTATGAAATGTAGCGCTATTAATAAGAAGAGTATTTGATGTCTGTTTTATTTATTAGTGTAATACCTATGCGTGAAATGTTTTTCATTGAAGATATGAATATTTATTGCGTTTTTCATTAAAAACACCTCACATAAATGAATAATAATTACATTTAGTAATTAACTGGGATATTTGAATAATAAAAATTTTAATTATGTTTATTTTGGACCATGTTTTTTCCAATAAATTGTCACTATTTATTATTTCTATAAGGGCTCTAAAATGTGATGTGGTTGGTATATGATGTGAGGTTTATGGGTTATTCATATTAGTATGGTATCATATGGGATTAATAAATATAAACACTATGATTATATTGGAATAAATGTAATGGTGGGTTGATAATTTAATCTAGTAAGTAGAAAGGATAAAATTAAAAAATTTGGGATGAAATATAGATATAAATTCATGGATAAATGAATAATGAAATGAATAAATGTGTGTAATTGTTAATAGTGGACCACTAATAAATATGAGAAATAAATGAAATAATGAATTTAATTTGGGGTTGGTATGAGTAAATCTAGATTTTTTTAAATGAACTCTAAAATGTGAAGCTATGGTTGTTTGTAAGGAAATTTTATATTGTTATTTAATGGTTTGAGTTTTCATGGAAGTGAAAATGGTGGATATTTTTTTGATTAAATGGTGGGATATATATTTTTTTTAAAATGGTTATGTTCACCCCTAGGCTAAGGTTTGTGTGAGACTATCTATCCATGTATTTTATTTTTATTTCGAAAGACTCCTTAGTAAGGAATGTATTTTAAGAGTTTTCCCTAACATCCAAGTTGAAAAGGGTGTATGGATGACTACCCCCTCTCCCTTTAGTAGTTGACTGGTTGGGTTGGCTCAAGGATGGTAAAGTTATGTAAGGTGTGGGAGTAGCATGTGGTGTACCTGATGATGTAATGATGATGGAGAGAGAGATATGTGGTTGATATTATGCATTAAAGGATAAGGGTATACGGAATTTTTCCATCATGTTAATGACACCCTAAGACCCTAGTATTGTGGTAATATATATGGATGTGATGTAGTTTTATGTGACAATGTGATATGTATATTTTATTTTTTTTATTAATACATGATGTTGGAACATGAGAGAGTTAGGATAGTTAGGGTTTTTACCAGACCCACATTGGGTTATAAGGATTGAGAGCATATAAGGTTTGGCATTAAGGTGTGAGAGTGAAAAATTTATGGGGAAGTGTTTATATGGAAAATATGACTATATTCTAATGATTATTATATTATTATACTTTGATGCGATACTTGGTTATAGAGCCTCGGTGAGGCTGGGAATTTATAATTAACTTAATAGGTTCATGTTGGCCATACTCCTTAATCATTGGAGAATTAGTATTCTTTCTCACATCTTCAATAGAGTCCCTAATGAGTCTCTTACTAAGTATTCATGTTATGATCAACCATATATATTTATTTTAAATGAACAGAATGGTTTTGGTGGCCATGTTGGACTAGGATAGCTTGGATATATTGTTATTGTTTGGAGTTATTGATTATGTGTGATTTTGGTTTTTTATTTTTGGGGTCTATTTTGTTTGAAATAACATGAATTATTGTATCCATTTATAATTATATTAGTAAATGTTATATATTATGGTGTTTATAACTGTTTCTACAATTATCTTTTATCCTTAACTTATATTATGAAGGTTATTCCTCCAATAATATGTTTTATATCCTCGATGGTCATCTCCAACCTAGGACCTTTTGGGATTGGGTTCTGTGAGATTATACCTTCTATTCATTTTTGTCACATGAGGGGTATCAATGGAGGGGGTGGGGGGGTATAACAAAGTGGTATTAGAGCTAATGACTGAGTGATAAGATAGATATTTCATTTCATCACCATGAAGAAATAAATGAGTTTGTAGGGAAAAAATATTAAATGTGCATGGTGTGTGGTAATGGATAGGGAAACTAGTGAGAACCCGAGATTTTATGGCCCTAAACATTCTTATAGAAGGACTTTGAGTCAATTAAATTACCATATGGGGATGTAATTATTACAGGGTAGAAAGATAAGAATGGAACATGCATCATGATTATTTTTACTTGTGTTTTAATGGGTTCATTTCTAGGGAAAGTAATAAACCTAATGAAATAAATTTAATTAAATGGATTACATGCTACCTATATTATGGATTTGTCTTATGCAAGTAAAATATATTATGGATTTAAATATATAAATAGTGGTCCACATATCACATCATGGAAAAATATTTTCATGATGTTTTTTTAAAGTCATACAAAAGATTCAAGTCCGCCCAAAGAGGATAATATCTTGGTGCGGTTAATGGTATCTCTGGATATGTATGTTTTCGAAAACCGTATTTATTCTGATAAATATTCTTGTATTATTTTTGGAGTATAACATTTTGTTGAAAAAAATTATTGGATGTAATGAAATTAACTTGTGGTAAAGGATGATGAGACATTTTATGATTTATGTAATTCTTACTTGTTTCTTTTTTAGTAATTTTGAATTCGTTAACAAACCTGGTGGGAATTTATACTTGATAAAGTAAATTATTCTTGACCTCAAATTTTATAATCCATGTTATTTTTTATCTCATATTCTCTAATTATGAAGTAATTCATGTAAATAATAACTTTAAAAAAACAATGATTTGAAATTTTGATGTAGTTGGTTAAAATATGTAGTAACCACTTCTTAAATGAGCTTGAAACACAATGTATTTTTTTTTTCAAATTGGTGAAAAGTTTTCTTTTTTTATTATTATAGTTATTTTTGTTTTCAAAAAAATATTTTAATAAGTTTAAAGTGTTTTATATTTTTTTTAGCCTTGCGATTTAAAATAAATTTCGGAGTTTATTTTAATTATTTACAATAAAGAACTAAAAGTTACCCATCAAAATGTTTTTATTTACTGATAAGGTTTTTCATGTCTGAGAATCATGGGTAAGATGTCATGATTTAAAATATTACATTTTTATGGTTTATTTAAGGGGGACTGTAAAATATTATAATATGAGAAGATGAATTTATGATTTGATTTGTTTATGTGTTTTGTCTGTTTATTTCAGATAAATTTTATCAATGTGATGTGGAAAATATAATTATAATGTATTCAAATTAGATTTATTCATACTAGTTAAAATTTACTTTTTTACAAGTTATGAAATGATGGTATTCTTAGTTTCATTTTGTAAAATTAATATTAACCACTTGTAAGAGCATGTTTAACAGAGTGTGTTGGTCACCCTATTAAGTATGTATTAAAAATTCCCTATAGTTTTTATTTAGTTTAATAGATAATATATTAATGTTTTAATATAGTATTAGATAAATCATTAGTATCATACTTTGATTGATAATTTTATTTGTATTGAATGTTTGGTAATTGATTTGGACTAATATAGTAATGCGATGCTTCTAGGAAACTGATTTACAATTTTGTGTCTTGATTTCAGGATTCTTGTTCTGTGTTACTTAATGATGTTTGGTGTTTGTATTGCTAAAATTTTAATGTTTTTTTGGAAATATTTTTTACAAAATAAGTTATTATTATTTATTTAACATGTGTTTGTGAATTATTTATTTAAAATTAAAATATTTTATTGATGATTTGGGTAAAGATATTCTGATAGAACATCAGTAAAACTTTGAATTCGAAAATAATTAGGAAGATTTATGGGACAAGGTTGCAAATTAAATAAAATAAGGAGACATAGTTTCTAGGAATAGAATTAGGTCTTAGAGTTGAGGAAATATTGGAAGGGGTTTACAACCCTTTATAGTTAAAAAGTACCCCATATTAGTTTTGGTTTTCCTTAGTGGTGGGAACTTTATATGGGGTAGCATGGGTATGGTGGAAGATATATCATGATCATACAAAGGGAGTCTCTTAGGAGTAATTCCTTGTCTTTGTCAAGGAGGAGTTTATTCACAGCAAGATGAATCATAAAAATAAATTCATAGGTAGTTCATCAAGCTATAGACATTACAATAATTTGAGATAGAAAGATAAGAAACCTCTTCAGACTCGAGAAAAACCTCAGGATTTTCCACCTAGCTCTAGATATTTTTGATAGGGCTGGATGATGTTCTTTGGATATGGTTTGATGAGGTACTGACCGTCTCAGTTCCTTTTGATTTTTAGAGTACCTAGGTCAAAGTGAAGTAGTTGTTTTTCCATAAGTATGGGCAGGTTTTCTATGATTAGATGAAACCAATTAAATTTTTTAAATGATATTTGGAATTATTTATTATTGAAATGATTTCTATATTTTTTTGATTGATATGTGAATTATAATTGTTTCTATATTCTTAAAATTAAGTTTGTATTTCCTTGTGTGAAGTTTATGTTTTGGTAATTGATGTACCACTATTTGAGAGGTATCTTCTGAGGAATTTTGGGTAGATGTTTATTTCCTTAGTTATTAGTTCCCCATACTTCTTTGGTGGTGGTCATGTTTTTGTTCTAACAACAACTGAAAAAAGTTTCCCACAAGTTTTCTTTCCAGAATTACCATTTGGTTTTTTTCTTGTTGATGATAATTTTTTATAGGTATCTTGGGTAACCAACCAAACCCTTACATCATATTATTTTTTGTTTTTGAGTGTTTTGACGTGTTATAAAGGCTAGATATGAGTATAGAAATCCTAAGAACCATGAATCTCTATATGTGGGTGTGGTGATGATCATTTAAGTTCCTTAATACTAAAAGTGTGAGTTACTCCATTTTGGATAGGTGTTTTGAATGGGATATAATTTCAGAGAAGGCTATGTGGAACTTGAGACATGAAGATGAGTAAAATGATCAGGGGTGGTTCATTTAGTTGGTGTTTCATGTTTTGTAGAGGTATCATAGCCTTGTTTATTGTGTAAGGGTTAAATGATTTACCTTTATAAGATATTTTTTTCATTAATTTATGTTCATATATCTTTATAATTTTTTTATTAATGTTGGCACACACTACAAGTAGTGAAATAGTTTAATTAGATACTTTAAAACCCATTTTTATACAAAATACACCAATGTAAAAAAGGAAATACTCAATGATATTAGCTTATCCATTTTTATGGGTTTGTTGGTTAGTTGAAGTGGAAGTTTAAGAGACATCAATTTTCTCATAAGAGAGGAAAAAATGGAGGCAAGGGGGTCTTTATGCCAGGCACTATAGTGTGGAAGGTTAAAAGGGTTACGCCATTTGTACTATACCATGATAGAGGCTATAATGTTTTCCAAGTGTAGTTATTATGTTCATGTAAGTTTGGACTCATGTAATGTTACTTCCTATTTATGTCAGGATTATAAAGACCCGAAAACTTCGTGAAATGTTTTTTATAAATTCATGGGATTTTTATGAGGTTGTAAAAATTTACGGCGCTTGATTCCGAGGCCCGATGTGTCTGGAATCAATTTTTGAAATTTTATTCAGGTATATTTAATATACGTATGAGCGGGATTTTATATTTTTTGAACTGGTGCTCGGAATTGAAATTCGAGACCACCATTGAACTCACAACATCAATGATTTCTTAGTGATACTTTCACCGTAGTTGCATTCTAACGAGAATAAAATTTAGATTTTTGGGTTTTTAAAAAAATTAAATAAAAATATGGTGGAAACTTATTTTTATTTAGTGGTGGTTAAAACTTTCAAGAGGAGGTTAAAGGTGGGGTCCACCACACCATAACCTCCCATGAGAGGTTATGGTGGGGGAGCCTACTCGCACATAACCTCTCTTTAGAGGATAGCCTTGGTGGGTCCCACACAGGCTTTAAACCCCCTTTAAACCCCCATTTATGTAGGAGAAAACCCTCCACCTTCCCCCATTAATTTAAATGTGCCGACCCTCACAATCAATTAATTGTACTCTTTCATTTAATTAATTGGAACATTTTAATTTTTTTTGAATTCATGCCAACAATGAAATAATAGACAAATCTATTATTTTATTTTGGTTGGAATATATTCTATTTGTGGAGCTTTGAGAGAGAACAGGAGAAACCTTGGAGAATTATCCCTCAACGAAGAATGCGAAGAACGCCTATTCATCATCCACCAAAGAATGATGAACTCTTTCTTCGATCTTTGACCAAGCCAAAAGAGAAGGAGCCGACTGTGAAGAACACTTACAATGCTTCTTCCTCGGACTCCAACCCTGGATGCTTCCTAATGTCAACAGAAAGATGTCCACTTTTCCGCGACTTCATCAACGATTATCATCATACAAGGTAGGGGGATTTGAGTTACTTTTGTACCCATTCTACATCGTTGAGTTTATGGATTGAGAAATGCCGAATGATACCACCATAACAAGGAGGGATCAGACCACACGAACATGGCCCGACCCTCCTGCTTTTTTGTTCTCGTTCGTTGATGATAGTGGAGACACAACACTACCGCTGTAGGAATAGACCACGACAAAAGCAACGATGGTCGGCAATGGGCCAACAGCAAAGAAACCAGCGGCGCAAGGCTGCCGGGCCACAAAGAGGGAGCAACACCACCGAGCAGTGAAAAAGGAGACCATGGCCTGGGCGGGCTTCAACGGAGGTGTGCAGCGCCTTCGCGCCACAAGAGGCCAACATAGGTCCATGTTTAGGGAGGGCTGTGGAGGAGGGGCGCGATGCCGTAACGCCACGCCGATGGTGAGGAGTGGCTGGCCGCTCGGCTAGCCGGGTGGAGCGGGACCCCGTCGGGTCCCGTGTGTGCTGGACTAGTGCTACCTGGCATAGGTTGGAGCTCCACCAGAATGGAAAAGCCATTTGGGTGCTAGGGGATGCACAACTTCCCCCTGGCCACAACTTAGGTAGACCCCACGAGCCACCGGGCTGCCCTTAGGCCGGGCCGCCGGGCCGGGCCACTGGGTTCGGCCGCCTTAGTCCGGGCCACCCATTCGTGCCAGGCTTCCCTCAGGATGGGCCACCCATCCAGGCAGGGCTTCCATTGGGCCGGTCCACCCTCGGGCCGAGCCACCCCCTCGGGCTAGTTCGTTCCCTCAAACGGGGTCGAACACACGGACCGGGTCGATCTGATTGGGTCAGACTGGACCCAGACTCACTATGGCAATTTTACACCCTTTCACCCATATCTTGGGCTACAGGTGTCCGATCGAAGAACTTACTATGGAGACAGAAAGCATAGAGTGTGACGTTTCTATTGGTATACTCCATATGAGGTTTGGACAAAGTTGGGATACAGACGGGTTGGTTTGAATCTAAAAACCAACCAGGGTCCTGGAATGGAAATTCCAATAACTCACAGACCAGGCGTTCGATTGACGCACCGTCTATTGTGTTGATACCCTTATGAAAAGGAGGAACTTTGAGATACTTTTACTTGGGACTTCGTGATAGTTGGAGTATCGACTAGTAGCTCATGGAGCAGATTTTCCCAGAGATGAGTGTGCGAAGTATGGTGACCATGTAGCTTGGTGATACCTGACAACTGCTGACCTTTCGACTTGGAGTGTTTTGACTTGCCTAATGGGAAGCTCCTCTGTGTGACATGGTAGGTCCACAGTGTGGAGTACCTCTGTATGATGCGGCAGAACCACAATACTTGACATGAGGAGTTCCTCAGCAGGTTTTGAGGGGTAGCCCCTCTGTGTGATGTGGCAGACCCACAGTGGGGAGTGCCTCTGTGTGACGCAACATACCCACTGTACTCAACAGGAGGAGTACCAAATCAGTCCAGGACAATGGGAAATTCCTCTGTGTGATGCGACAGGCCCACAATACTCTATAGAGGAGGAGTACACCAGCAGCCGAGGATTCGACATTTTGACTGGGAGTGTTACATTTTACCACCCGATAATAAAATCCTGGTTTTGAGCTGAGTCAATGAAATTTTTTTCTTCATTATTGAGATGGGTTATTAAATAACTTAGGTATATGTATAGACATATAACTAAGTAATGGTTATCTGTTGATTTCATACTTTGTGGTTCTCTGTGTTGGATTTTCTGAGACCTTGAGGGTCTTGGGGTCCCTACTGAGTATCTTTATAATCACCCCTGCGTGGGCTATGACCGCACCTCGTTGTGTTGGTTGCAGATGATGGAGAACACTGATCAAGTCCAAGACTAGTAGTACTAAATGGTACCCGGAGGTGGACCACTCAGTGTGATGGTACATGAAGCGGACAGATGGACGTGGAGTACAGAGGAGGCCATCAGTACCTACCCTTTATGTAGAAACCCCGGAGGATGATCTAGTAGCTGTTTTACTTTACTAAAGTTGTACTAGAATTTTAGTTGTATTTTACTTTACTGTTGGGTTTGTATTTTCGGCCCCCCTTTACTTTTAGCCCTCCCTTTTGTATACAGTTTTACTTTGTGTTTTACTTCCAGTTACATACTTTTTTCTATGTTTTTTGTTTATAAAGTCAATTCCTTCCTAGCTTAGGGATTTACTTTTTTGGTGCTAGTATCCAGCCCATGGCCTATGGAAGGTGGGCTTAGGGTAGCCACGATACGGGCCCCTGGGGATGGGTCGTGACAAATTGGTATTAGAGGAGTCAGTTCTACCATAGAACTTTGGACTCTGATATTTATTTTCTGTGATGTAATAGTGTTAAGGGTAATAAGAGTGGTTTTTAGTTTAGGGAGTCCAGTTTTGGTGCGGGTGGCCAATGTATCCATACACCAGGACGATGACTTCCGATTTAAGACTTAGTGCACGAAAACACTGATTGTGTGGGTGTTTTCAAAAGTTTTTCTTGAAGTTAGATCAACCTAGTCAGCTCACCACATATAATATTTTGACTGTGTCGCATCTGTATCGTTCAAGATGCCCCCCTACGGATGACTAGTTAGAGCACCGAGAGTTGTACGCTCTGACAGCCCACCGAATGACGAGGCCTCGGTGCATGGCCCTTTACCAGCAGAGGCACCAGCGGTACCACTTTACATTGGGCCACCGATGCCACCAACCCTAGCAGCAGACGATGCATGCCGCTTGAGCGCGTTGCATGAGTTCCAAAGCCAGATTCCACCCAAGTTCTGGGGAGAGGCGGACCCACAGGCGGCTGGGTATTGGATGGAGGCTGTTGTCAGATTCTTCAAGTAGGTAGGGACACCAGCAGACCTTATGGTGATCCTTGCTATGTGTCTCCTTCAGGAAGAAGTAGGTAGATTGTGGATCCTAATTCTCCAGGTCCACGATGAGGGGACATTACTCTGGAAAGACTACGAGAGCCTATTTCGGGCGGAGTTTGTTCTATCCACCCATTGAGTGGTGTAGATACATGAGCTACTTAATATTCAGTAGGGAAACATGACAGTAACACAATCCTCAGTGAGGTTCACGAACCTCTCTTGCTGCTCCACAGATATGGTGTGAGACACATTCTTCAGGGCCCATACTTTTGAGCAGGGTCTTAGGCAAGAGATCATGGAATCGATGATCTCCCTCAGTATTCCAACACAGGCGATGGTGTTAGAGAGAGCCCTCCTAGTGGAGAGTTTCTTTGCTGATAATTCACCAGCAGCGAGACCCAGTACTAGTCGACATGCAGCGAAGTTTTCTGTACCTGTCAATATAAAGATGACACAGAGGTCCAAGAGGACAAGACTTATAGGTGGTCGAACGCATGACTCAGGATCAGTTGTGCGGGGGCACAAAGAGCAGAGACACACATGCCAGTAGCAGGTAGTGTTACTCATGAGGCGGGCTTGGTCATATGGCTCGTGACTATCCAACCCGCCGCTCTGATGATCAACAGAAAGTTGAGGGACCTCCTAGGAAAAGACAGAGATTCAATCGAGGCGGTCTGCAGGGATTAGGAGGACGTGGAAAAGGATCTGGTCAAGTATCTATTGGTTGACGACGTTACAAGGTGCTACCACCACCACCACCAGGAGGTCCACCCCGACTGGAGGGAGTAGGTGGACAGGGGAGAGTTCAACTTTAGGCAGCTGGGGCATATGACCATGGTGCTCTAGAGATGATTCGAGGTACGATTTGTGTCTACTCCACCTAAGCTGTAGTTCTTATATACACATGTTCCAATCATTCTTTTATTTCCACTGCCCTCGTTCATGGCTCGGAGACTCTAACGGAGCTGTTGGATCGATCCTTATGACTGGAGACTCTTACGGGAGCAGAATTGACGGTTACACACTGGTGCCGGTAGTGTGAGATTACTCTAGGAGGAAAGAGCTTCGGCTGAGATCTTCTTGTAGCGGCATCGAGGCCTTACGCCGTCATTGTGGGTATGGACTGGCTATCTACAGTCCAGGCTCAGATTGACTATATTAGGGGACAAGTGCAGTGTGTCCGCATGGATGGGACCGGGTTTACCTTCACCAGCAAGAAGGGAACCTTTGCAGCACATGACAAACTTACATAGTGGAGGGTGTAGTCGATCAATCACTACTTGTCTTGCCTTACCCTCGGATTAGTTGATGTGGAGAGTCCGAAATATCCTGTACTGATGGACTAGTAGACGGATTTTTTCACTAACGATGTTCCAGGTCGACCTCCTCATAGAGAGGTGGACTTCTACATAGACCTATACCCCAGGATGACACCAATATCTACTCTAGCATATATGATGGCTCCCGATGAGCTTCGTGAGCTGCATGTATAGCATGAGGACTTGCAGGGGAAGGGATTCATCCAACCTTGTTTTTCTCCCTGGGCAGCCCCGATTCTGTTCGCCAAGAAGGCGGATGGGAGCTTACGGCTCTGTGTCGACTGCCATCACCTGAACCAGGTGACCGTGATGAACAATTACCCTCTCTCGAGGATTGAAGAACTCTTTGATCAGAACAAGGGAGCTTTATGGTTTTCAAAGATAGACCTGATATTAGGCTATCACCAATATAGAGTTTGAGACAAGGATGTGCAGAAGATGACCTTCATATGTCCGTTCGGTCACAATGAGTTCTTGGTTATGCCCTTCAGCATAACCAATGCTCCAGTAGTGTTCATGCGTCTCATGAACATGATATTCCATCCATACCCCGATCACTTTGTCGTAGTCTTCATCGATGACATTCAGATCTACTTGACTACTAAGGAGGATCTTGGCTACCATTTGCAGGTAGTGCTGGACACACTCTGAGGGCACCATATTTATGGAAAGATCTCTAAGTGCCAGTTTTGGATTCGATAGGTTCACTTCTTAGGACATGTCATCTCGGAGGTTGGCGTTTCATTGAATCTAGTGAAGATTGAGGCGGTACAAGCTTGGGAGCCACCCAGGAGTGTGACAAAGGTTCAGAGTTTTTTGGGCTCAGATGGATACTGCCGGAGCTTCATTCCAGACTTCTCCAAAGTTGATGCACCACTATCAGCCTTGATTAACATGGGGAAACCCTTCGTGTGTTTGGAGAGATTCCAGTAGAGATTTCAAGAGCTGAGGCTGAGTTTGAAAAGTGCCCCCATCCTAAGGCTTCCAGAGGAAGGCGTAGGGTATGTAGTCTACTACGATGCATCAAGGAACAGACTCGGGTGTGTCCTGATGTAGGAGAGAGCTGTGATCACGTATGGTTCTCGGCCTCTGAGATAGCACGAGAAGAACTATGCTACCCATGACCTAGAGTTAGCAGTAGTGGTCTTCGCCTTGAAGATGTGGCAGAACTATCTGATGGGTGAGCATTTTATGGTCTACTCTGATCACACGAGTCTCTGGTATATCTTCTCTTAGAAGGGCATGAACATGAGACATCAGCAATGTCTTGAGTTCCTGCATGACTATGACTTTGAGATAGTCTATACTCTTGGGAAGGGGAACATTGTTGCGGATGCGCTTAGCAGGAGATTGTATGTTTTCATGTAGTACCTAATTATATAGTCTCTGAACGTGGTGCACAGTTTACTTCCCAGCTTTGGAAGAGGTTGCAGGAGGCTTTCGGGACACAACCTCGCTTGAGCACTGCCTTCCATCCTTAGACAGATGTTCAGACTGAGTAGACCATTCATCCCTTTCAAGGAAATGCTACATGCATGTGTCCTTGAATTCAGTCGTAGCTCGGAGGATCACTTACCATTGGTGGAGTTTTCTTAAAACAAAAATTATCACTCCACCATCGGTATGGAACCTTTTGATGCCTTGTATGGTCGATCTTATAGATCACCACTGTGTTGGAAAGACACAGGGGATTCAGCACAAGTGGGACCAGAGATGGTACGAGATACCATGGAAAAGGTGGATATCATCCAGGAGTAGATGAAAATAGAACAGAGCAGGAAGAAGTCATACGATGATAAGAGACAGATACCTCTAGAGTTCAAGGATGGTGACCACGTATTTCTACGGGTCTCAACTCAACGAGGTCTACAAAGATTTGGCTATGTTGGAAAGTTATCTCCGTGATTCATCGGACCTTTTCCAGTACTCAGTAGAGTAGGCGAGGTGTCTTACCTCTTAGATCTTCCACCTCAATTTCACATAGTGCACTATTTCTTCCACGAATCTCAGCTGAGAAGATACGTGCATGACCCTTTCCACATCATCGATCACGAGGAGCTGGAATTTTATGATGGGGTGAATTTCACAGAGGTTTTAGTGGATATTGAGGATCGAAAGGAGCGAGTCCTATTTGGACGGCTGATACCTCTGGTGCGTGTTCACTGGCAGCATGATAACATCCAGGAGTGCACATGGGAGAGAGAGGCTCAGATGCATGCTCAGTACCCCCATTTGTTTCCTTAGTTTGAGTTTTAGATTACAGGGATGTAAAGCCCTGAGGTGGGGAGAATGTAAAGATATGTAAATTCTATGAAATCTTTTTTCTTAAATTCATGGGATTTTTATGAGTCTGAAAATATTTACGACGCTTGATTCCGAGTGCCGGTGTGCCTAGAATCAATTTCTGATGTTTTTTTGGGTATGTTCAGTAAACGTATGAGTGGGATTTTATATCTTTTTAACCGATGCTCATAATTTAAATCCAAGGGAACCATTGAACTCGCAACGTTGGTAATTACGTAGTGAGACCTTCATCGCCGCTGCGTTCTTATGAGAATGGAAGTTAGATTTTGAGGTATTTAAATAAATTAAATAAAAATAAGGTGATAACTTATTTTTATTTTGTGGTTTTTAAAACCTCCATGAGGAGGCTAGATGTGGGGGACACCACACCATAACCTCCCATGAGAGGTTATGGTTGTGGGGCCCACCCCCACATAACCTCCCTTGGGAGGATAACCTTAGTGGGGCCTATGTGGGCTTTAAACCCCCTTTAACCCCCATTTATGAGGGAGAAAACTCTCCGCCTTCCCCCATTAATTGAAATGTGCCATCCCTCACAATTAATTAATTGAACTCTTTCATTTAATTAATTGGCACCTTTTGAATTATTTTAAATTCATGCTAATAATTAAATAATAGACAAATCTATTATTTTATTTTGGTTGGAATCTACTCAATTAGTGGAGCTTTGAGAGAGAACTTGGAGAACCCTTGGAGAATTATATTTCAATGAATAACGCGAAGAACGACTATTCATCATCCAACGAAGAATGACGAACTCTTTCTTCGATCTTCGACCAAGGAAAAAGAGAAGGAGTCGACTGTGAAGAATGCTGATGATGCTTTTCCCTTAGACTCCTACCCCAGACGCCTCCCAACGTCAATGGAACAAAGTCATCTTTTCCGTGACTTCGTCAACGATTATCGTCATACGAAGTAGGGGGATTTGAGTTATTTTTGTACCCATTATATGTCGTTGAATTTATGGATTGAGAAATTCCGAATTATTCCACCATAACGAGGTGGGATCAGACCGCACGAACATAAACCAACCCTGCCCCTTTGTTGTTCTCGTTTGTTGACAACGGTGGTGGTGGAACACTACCATCGGAGGAACGAACAATGGAAAAAGCAACGATAGCCACTGATGGGTCGGTCGTGAAGAAACCGACAGCACAAGGTCGCCGGGTCACCAAGAGGGCGCGGCACCACCGTGCCACGCGGAAGGAGAGCTGCAGCCCAGGTGGGCCACGACGGAGGCGTGCGACACCATTAGTGCAGAGGAGCTGGCCACATGGCCAGCTAGGAGGAGTGGGACCCCGTTGAGTCCTGATTGTGCTGAACCGGTGCCACCTGGCGCCGGTTGGAGCTCCCCCTAAATGGCAGAGCCGTTCGGGTTCAAGGGGGGAGAACAAATTCCCCCTGGACACGGCTTAGGCGGACCCCGCTGGGCTGCTGGGCCGAGCTTCCCATCCGGGCCGGGCCGCCATCGGGTTGGGCCGCCATCCGGGCCGGGCTGCCATCGGGCCCGGCCACCATTAGGCCTTGCCGCCCTCAGGCCGGGCCGCCCATTCGGGCTAGATCATTCCCTCGGACAGGGTTGGACCCGCGGACGAGGTCAGGCCGGGTCGATCTGGCTGGGTCGAACCAGACCCGGACCCACTATGGTCAGTTTACACTCTTTCACCCATATCTTGGGCTATGGGTGTCCGATCGATGTATCGTCTACGAGGACAGAATGATTCTAGGGTGATAGTTCTATTTGCATACTCCACTTGAGGTTTGGACATAGTTGGGATACAAATGGGTTGGTTTGAACCTAAAAACCAACCGGTCCCCTAGAACAATAAATGCCAATAACTCACAGACTAGGCGTCCGATTAACGTGTCATCTATTGTGTTGAGACCCCTATGACAATGAGGAACATCGAGATACTTCTACTTGGGACTTCATGATTGTTGGAGTATCAACTAGCAACTCGTGGAGCGGATCCACCCGGAGATGAACGTTCGGAGTATGGAGACCTAGTAGCTGGATGAAACCATATGACTACTGAGATTTCGACTTGGAGTGTTTCGACTAGCCTAGTGGAAATCGCCTCTATGTGATGAAACATTCCCATAGGGGGGAGTGCCTCTATGTGACGTGGAAGAACCACTGTACTTGATAGGAGGAGTACCTCAGCAATCTATGAGGGGGAGCGCCACTATGTGACGCGATAAACCCATAGTGGGGAGCACCTCTATGTGATGCATCAGACCCATGATACTCGATAGGAGAAGTACCACAATAGTCCAGGACAATGGGAAGTGTCTCTATGTGACACGACAGGCCCACAATACAATATAGAGGAGTAGTACACCAGAATTTGTGGCTTCGACAGTTTGAATGGAAATGTTACATGTTACCACCCTAGAATAAAATCCGGGTTTTGAGCTCTGTCAATGACATTTGTGTTTTCCTCATGATTGAGATGGGTTATTAGATAACTTAGGTATATCTATGGAAATATACCTAAGTAATGGTTATCTGTTGATTTCATACTTTGTGGTTATACCTATTGTATTTTGTGAGACCTTGAGGGTCTTGGGGTGCCGGCTGAGTATCATTATACTCACCCCTGCACGGGCTATGCCCACACCTCATTGTGCTGGTTTTAGACGACGAACAACATTGATCGAGGTAGATAGTAGCAGGACTGGATGATACTCGGAGGTGGACCACTTGGTATGACGTTTCAAGGAGTGGACGGATGGACGTGGAGTGCATAGGAGGCCATCAGTACCTACCCTTCCAGTAGAAACCCCGAAGGACAGTCCAATAGATGTTTTACTATACTTTAGTTGTACTATCATTTCAATTGTATTATACATTACTGTTGGGCTTGTATTTACGACCGCCTTTAGTTTCAACACTGACTTTTGTATACAGTTTTACTTAGTGTTTTACTTCCAGTTGGGTACTCTGTTGTTTGTGTTCAGTTTATAAAGGAAATTCCTTCCTAGTTTAGGGATTTACGCCTCTGGTGCTAGTCGCCAGCCCCTAGACTATGGAAGGCGGGCTTGGGGTAGTCGCGATACGGGCCCCAGGGGATGGGTCGTGACAACGATAGTCCTCCCTTGTGTAATGGTCATTATATTTTATTATAACTAGTGTATGAGAAAAAAATTACTATATTTGGTTGTATTTCTGACTCATTATCTTTCACATGGTCTTATGGGTGTTTTTCGGGGTAGGTGCTACTTGAGGGTCTTATTTAGGCACTGCATATAGGTCCTTCATAGAAGTACACAGATCATATATGGGTTGTATCAAGATCGCATAAGGGTATTACGAGAATCAAAATTTCCTTGTATGGGTAATAATTTAAATCAGTTTAAGAGAATTTTCCACATAAATATACACATTACATATATATCAAATGGGGATAGTAATTATTTATTGGATTTGTTTTTTATTTCTAAATCAATATGTAACACTTTTAATATAATAAATGGAAATAATAATGGAAGAATCATGGATTAAATATATATTTTGAAGAATATGAAAAAAAACATCAATGTTTCTAAATTATATGATTTATAATTGGGTTGTGTGAATAAAATTAATTGAAAATTAATTTATTTGAATGAAAAGTGGAATTTTGGAAAATATTTGTGTGATATCTAGGAAAAATGGTATTTTTAGTTTCTGTGAAATCCAATTTCTTCCTATATCCGAACCTTTAGAGTTCATTTTCACTTATATTAAATTTAAGAGATTATAGAATCACCATCAGAGCCTTGTGAGCCATAAGTAATTTTTTCTGAGCCATTTACCATGTTTTTCCTAGCATATTCATATACTCTACCTCCTATATTTTAGTGATTAGACATGTAATTATTATTAAGGTAGGAGATTAAAGATCTTATATATCTTATATTTTTATAAACATTGATTATATTATTCCTTTTCATCCAATGGTAATTGGTATGAATTAACTTAACAAATATTATGACTTGAAACATGGGAACATAAGAGATAAGTGATACACATGTATTTTTATTCATATTTCTATACTATTTCAAGTATTTATACTACAACAATTATCATAAATAAAATAACATTAAAAAGAAAAATATAATATTAAAGGATATGTAAAATTTATGAAAATAATGAGATGCATGAGCCTAGATGTTTTTTTATTAATATAGACCTTTTAATTTGAATATTATTTACCGATTATTTTATATGTTAGTGTAAGACAATTTAACTCAGTAAATTATTTGTTGCTGAAGATATTAATTATTATTGTTTTTATTTACAGAAAAATACTTCACATAATTTAATAATAATTATATATTGTAATAAATGGGAGGCTTGAATAATTTTAACTTGAATGATGTTAATGTTATTAAATGTTTTATACATTCCTAGAATTACAATATGAGGAGTGTTTTCTGTGAATTTTGTAAAATGTGATGAGGTCGGTATATAATTTTTGGTTTTTTAGTGATTACTAGAAGTATGATATGGGATGTAATTAGTAAATCTGAATAGTGGGATGTGATTGTAAGAACAATAATGGTGGGATTTTAATTTAATATAGAAAGTTAAAAGGATGAATTAAATATATACATGATAAAATAAAGATATAAATGAATAATGAAAGGAAAAAATGTTGTTGCTACTTGAAAATGGGTTGTCATTAAATATGTAATATAAATGGAATAATGAATCTAGTCTTGGTTGGAAATGGTAAATGTATAATTTTATAAATTAACTCTGAAATGAAAATTTTTAGTTGTTTGTAAGTTTATTTTTTCATAATTGTTTGATAGTTTCTCTTGTAGAGGCAATGACGGCGGTGGATGGGTAATGGAGTTGAATGTTTTGGATAAATGTGTTTCTAAGACTCATTATGTGAACCCCAATGATAGAATATATTTGATACTATTTACTCAACAATTTTCTTATCATTTCTAAATTCACTGAGATGAGTTAATAATTTGCAACTGATTCAAAATATTTTCATTATAGCTGTCTTCCCAAACATCTAGATAGTTGAGTGAGGATTCCTAACTACCCATCTTTGCTACTCTTCCTTTAGAAATATATTGTCTATGATAGAATGAGGTTGGTATAATCATTTGTGGTGTCAGAGTGGAATGTGTTGTAGTATTAATTGGTGATGATGGGAATATGGATATTTATTTTGGGTCATCCATGGTAGGAGGAGGACATGAGTTTAATGTATTTAATGTTCAAAAAATCCTAAAACTCATTTTTTGAGGTGGTGAATGTTGACATGATGGGGTTATGTTGTGATATAGTGATATGTTGATTTTTACATGACACCAAAAAAAGATTTCAAACCTTGTAAGAGATGAGGAAGGTAGGGTTATTACCCCAACAACATTAGTTAATAAATTATGGCTGCATAACACATTTGAAATTGGAATATGAGAGTGAAAATCTAATATTGATGTTATTTTGGGGAATCAATAATTATTAGAGGTCCCAAGGAGGATCCTATTGAGAATATATGTTGTGCTCTCAAAAACACACATAAAAACACACACACACACACACACATATATATTTCATGGGATCAAGAGGGTTTTGGTGACTAAGTTGGACTGAACTAGCTTAAAGCTGGTTTTTTGGTTTTGATTCGTTGCTTAGGAGTGTTTTTTTTGCATATTAATTATATAGGAAATGAAATGAATATTTTTATTATTTTTGATGGATTATTTTTTATTTTTCATGATGTATTTTTTATTGGTGTTTGTCATATAATCTCTTTTCCATAACTTTTATTATGAGGGTGATTCCTCCAATTGTATATTTTATACCCTTAGTTCTAATTTCCAAACCAGAGACTTCTAGAAGTGGGATTAAAGGGTCATTCTTTATCTTAATTATTGAAAAAAGTTGAGTACATGTGGGAGTCATGAAATTTAATGTAAAATTGGTAATGAATTTGGAAATTTATTAGTGTCTAACTTCGAAAATAATATTGAATAAAAAAGAAATCATAAATTGTAGGTTTTGTTTCGCGTATGAATTTGGAAACTGTAGCGTTAGTTTGTGGTGATGTGTACATATTTTTATAGTGTTATTATATAATGTAGAATTTTCTAGGATGGATTATGGAATGATTAGTTAGTATTTTTTCCATAATTAATAAAATTAACGAGACAAGATTTGTTTTAATGTTTGTTCTATTTTATTTAAAAAATGGGATTTATGAGAGTTGTTTGTAAGGGTTTTGGGGTGATTTTGTTTTACAAGTCTTCTTTTCCATGTATTTTTGTAAACTAAAGTTATAGTAGTCCACCTATAGTTTAAATAATTATTGTATAATTTTCATGAAAAAGTGAAAAAGAATATAAATCCAAAAATTGATAGGTCCAATGTCATAAGAAAATTAGTTTCATACTAAATCAATATATATAAAACATTACACATTATTTAAATCCTTTATATATTACTCCTATATGATTTCATGATATCATTATTATATGTAATCAACATAGGATATACATCATTGAACTGGTGATCTAAAATATCGGTAAGGGAAGGAATAATATGGTAGAGAATGATACATGCGCCAATGTTTTCATATGGGCGATAATAGTTATCATCATTATAATATAAGAAAATGTTCATAATCAAAATATACAAATCAATAAGTCTTGGAATGTAGTACATACATAAAAATGAAACACCTTAAACATTGCAGTCAAATCACAAACATAAAATGTTAAAAAGAATAGCAACATATTCATGTATAACATATGTGCACAAAGTTAAATACATAGAATGTCAAAAAATCAAACATCAAGTTCATGCATAACATAAAATATATCACAAAATATATCACATTATATGATGTATTTGATGGATATATAAATTGAGTCCAACCTATCACATAATAATATGTATATAATCATGAATTCCATATAGGAAGGAAATCTTACATCAATCAAAAAAAAGAAAGAAACCCAAGTGAAAAGAATGGGTTTTATTGATGTATTAAACCATATGCCCGAAATAAACTTAGAGGTTACTATAATAAGATAGTAATAAATGATTATGGACATTCAAGGCTTTCATTAATAAATAATGGACTATGTTTAGAAAAATAATGATAATAATAAGAAACATTGAGGTAATTTTAGAATAATTTATTATTAATAATCAAGAAAATGAATAAGAATGAATCTTAAAAAATTAAAGATAAACCTATATTGAGAAGAATAAGTGGGAAATTAAAGTAAAATACATTTCCATAATTTTTTTTAAGAAACATGGTGAAAAGAGAGAGATAACGAGGGGGTAATCCCAAAAGAAAAGAGAAGATATTGAGTCTTCTTTCCCTAGATATCATCTTGAATTATTATGATTACAAATCCTTCATATATAACATATGATTATTGCAGAAATAATTAAGAAGTAAATTAAATTCATTTTTGTTATTATTGACCAATTATAGTCATTATAATTAATTTAGTAATCTTTTTATTATATATTAATGGGGTGATGATGTGTTTCTTTGAATTAATAAGATTTTATTTAAATTTAATTACTATGATTCATTATAGTTTTTCAATTTGTGAAAATATTTTAAGAATCTTAAATAAATAAAATTAAATATATATACATCGTAAATAATTTACTATAAACAACCACGACTCTATCGATAAGTAATAAATTAGAATCATCCTTATAGAATGATAACATTAATATTTTTTATACTTTTGGATTAAATATTTTTTAAACGTATAAAATAAAAATTTATCTAGAGAGTAAAAAAACAGAATAAAAATAAGAAGATTATGGGTCACCACTTTGCAGATGCTTACTCCATCGCTATATAACTAAGTACTTGGGAGCATGGAGTTTAATGATACCAAGAAACCCTTATGGTTCCTTTGATACATATGATTTTGTAATTGGGAATATCTTGGGAAATTTTAGGATTTTAGGATGCGATATTCCGTAGGGGTGGAGAGGGGGAAATTATGTTTGAGGGGAGAGATATTTTACCTACGAATAATCAATAAAATATTATTTTCTACATAAAACATGCAACACATGTCATATTTTAAATTATTAATCATATTTAAATAAAATGAAATAATTTTATAACTATTAAAACTTAAAATAATTAATTTATAAAATTATACAAAGAAATCAAGAAAAATAAATTATGACATTTCCTTGTGATATACATTTTTCTTTCAAACATTGGAAATCACTTTTTAGGTTTGTAAATTAGTATTATTTTGTTAAACGAATTAATTTTTTTATTAAATATATTTTTGGTTTAATCAACCATTTTAGGATTACTTATGTTAATTTTAAATCAATATTACCTCATAAAACATCAATATTTAGAAAATTAGTATTTTTACTCTTTATCTAAAATATTAGAACTTTTTAGAAAATTATATAAAATTCAATATTAGATAATTTCAACAAACTATTTCCAAAAATTAATATCATTTTATTAGAAATATTTTTATTTTTGAAAATATAAATTATGAAAATAAATTTTTTTTTTACAAAATATGTTAAACACACTTTATTAAAAATAAACTTTTACATTGTTTAAGTTTTTTAATTTTAAAAAATATTTTATAGAAATATAATATTTATATTTAATTCATTAATTAACATTAAATATTAAATTACATGTTATTTAACTATTATAATGGTCAAGTTATTATTCTAATAGCCGGGTTACTATTCCTAATAGAAATGTTACTATTCATACTAATAATATTTCCAATAGTCATATTCAATCTATAAATCCCCTAAATACATAATATTTACATTATTTAACATTAACACATATTTATCTAAAACTTCATGACATATTTTACAAGATTACCGTCATATATCTGATGATTTATTTTCTATTTATAATGTTTTTCACATTTATGATAATTCTCAGGGGCAGTGAAGCTCCAAAATTACAAATTCGTATTTTGTTATTATTTTTTGTGTTTATTTTCGCATTATAAAATATTTAATTCTATAGAGTATATATATTTTTCAAATTTAATGTTATATATTGATGAAATCAATTATTTTTTGTCTTTATTATGAAGTGAATCTATTTTATATATGTTGAAAAGAAAAATTCCATATATATAAATCTATGTCAATGCATTATTCCCAACTTTTCAGATATGACCTTTCAAATCATAATCTTGGTTGATAATAAATACGATACTTCTGTTTTATTTTTTACTCAGGTTCCCATGAATCCTCTTCATACGTATGGGTTTTCCAAAGTAAATTGACAAGGATAACTGTATTTTTGAATATAACATTGTCTCTATGGTCAAATATATTCACATATTCACCCTTATAATAAAAATCCATGTTCCTATTATACCACCTCAAAATTATATATAATTTAGGAATCATGTTTGTAAATACTTAATAGAGACAAATGGCACACATCTAGTAATTGAACCATGTTTGGTGGATGTTCTAGTTGATAACCAAAATATCCTGCGTGATTAATCATCCCAAAGTGGATAATGTACCTAGTTATTAACATTTCATTTTATATAAACCCCATGACTCATTTCAAAAGTGATATTTAAAAAAAAATTATCTCTAACTTTAAATTTTACATCTCTTTATTGATAATATTTGTATCTATTCTATAAAATTTATGATTTTTGAAGTGTTTGTGAATAGATTGAAATTTATTTGTCTTGTTTTACCAAATTTTATGTTTTTGTGACTTTCATTCATCAACTTTATTATATAATATTATATTTCTTCAACTCTTTCAGTATGTATATTTATATATGTTTATCGTAATACTTGAGAGAAAATTTTTATCTGAGAACTCAATTAATAGAAAATGTTTGTCCTATACTCCTTTAAATTCAATGGGAAAATATCTCATATTTTCTATAAGAGTTTTTTTACCTTGACCATCCTTCTAGGGCTGATAGATTTTACTAAAGTTTTACTCTGTATTTATCAAATATTTAATAATCCTATAAAATTTATAGGCGAACCTTTTAACTATGTTAGATATTATCAAAACTGGTTCCCCATGTAGCCTCACTACTTTCATGAAAAATATAATGGAATGTTGGTCGATGATGGAATCTTAATTAATAGAGATGAAGTGTGAAGTCTTGGAGAGTCAATTCACCACAAACCATAGGTAATTATTTCAATTAAATGACATTAGAATCCCTGTGGCATAGCCTATGGTGATGTTCTCACTTTTCTATATCAGTATAGGTTATTGTTGTATTATCCCATTATTATTTTTATACTCTACCATAACGTAATGTTATAAAAAGAAAATTTAGGCATACTATATACTATCCTTATTTATGTTGTCCTACTAGAAGTTCTGTCAATGATATTGGTACATATTTCTTTATATCCATGGTATATAGGAAAAGTTGATTTATGTGCACTATCTAGTTGTTCCTTATTTAGCTCAGATGTTGAAGGCACCATGAGTTCTATTTTTAACCAAATACCTTATGGTTTTCAATTGTTAATTATTTATGTTTCCCATTATTGTTTTCATCTTATTTTTAAGCTCTAGATAATCCCTTTGTGACTCCTTGGTTTTCTGTTAGATTAATGGTTGAGAAATCATTTGGAAAAGGTACAGTGTCTTCCTTAACCTTAGGATTTCCCAATAAGTCATTTGTATATCCTCTAATATTAGATATTTATCAATTATTTTAATGTAAAAGGTATAAGGTATAATGTACTTTTATACATAGAGAATCAATTACCATATTCTTCCATCTTGGATGGTAATGTATTAAAAAATAATATTCCTTGATCAACTCCATACATCTTTATTTATGAATGTTCAAATCTTTTTGTGTGTGAATATATACTTTATAATCTTATGATCGAGATAGATGCCAATATTTTTTCTATAGTGGTTGTAACTAAAAATATTTAAGTAGAATACCATTGTTTCTAACTCTAGAACATGTGTCGGGTAATTCATCCCATAAACCATAAATTATATTCATTTTTATTCTTCATAGCTCTCTAAATAGCTCTGTACATTCTTATTTCTAGAAATACATTACTCCCAGTAGTATTAATGTAGTTAGATTGTTAGATAATGAGAAAAAAAAATATAAAAAAGCATTGATAGTACCCAAATAATCTAATAAAACTATAAATATCCATGATAATTATTTGACTAGTACATTATCCATGCGATTTTTGTTTGAAGGGTACATAGACATTCTTTTTCTTTTGATCACATTCCCAGAAAATGTGACTTGATATATCCAAATTTCACACTTATAGAAAATAATTTACAAAAATATCAATAATGTTTTCTAAAAAATCATGAGATTCACCTCATGTTCTTATTTGATCATCGAGTATATGAGAATATAATTAATAAATACCACCATAATTTTTTCATTGTAGTTTGTAAATACTCTATTCCCCAAGTCCAAGAATATTATTAGAGAGTTTTTTAATCCAAATGGTTTCATAATGAACATATAGTTTTCATATCTTGTATATAATACCATATTTTGGATGTCTTATACCTTCAACCTCAACTGGAGACATCCAGAATGAAGATACACTTTTTGGAAATATTGAGCACCGAAAATTTGGTCAAAAAAACATTAGTCTAGAGAAAGGGATACTTTTTATTTATGGTTATATTTTTTTGTTATCATTAATTTATGTGAAGTCCCATTAATAAATTATTTTTCAGAACTCTCTTTAATTTGATTATTCAAATCCACTAATTCTATCAGGGACATCATATTATAACTCTGGGGTATAGTTATGGGTCTATGTATATGTACTATTGAGAACTATACCTCATGATATAGGGAATTTATATGAATCTATTTAGAAAATACATGACTATAATTCCTTACAATGTAAATGTATTCAAGGTTGAATTTTTCTTTTGTCTTAAACATATGAGTAATATTTTCTTGTTTATTAATAATTAACCATTATACATTTTATGTATTATTTTTATAGAAATTAAAAATATTCCTTGTATTTTTATATAATCATAGAATAGTTTAAGATATGGAAAGAGAATTCTTTTTCATAGAAGTTTATGTGAGCTCTATATAACGAAATCTAATACATGCCTATTATAACATTTATTTCTACCAATGAATGAGGAGATTTACCAAAAGAATCTTCCTAAAGAAAATAAGAGTGGAAAATTCCAGCACTTGGGTTGAAATGATTTCATGACTTTATTTTTATATAGAAATTTCTACCTCGATGTATTTAGTAAGTGACTCAAAAGTTATAGAAAAACTTTGGGATGAAAAGAAATTCATGGAAACTAAATCAAATAAAACTTTCCTCATTCTATGGTGAACAATATATACACCTGGAATCACATAAATATATTTTTACACACTTTTGGGGGTTATTCCATAATATTTATCCTTTACCCATTAAACTTGGTATATATTGATGTTTATTACACTTGAAGACCATTGTATTGGAGAATTATCTAGTGTAGTACCCATGTTTTTTACACTATAAGCATTTAACCATGATTTGTGTATTCAGTGGAGACATCAATTCCACTACTACATCATGTTGATTTTTCATGTCCCTTAAACATTCATATTCTTTCCCCCCTTTTCCACACTTAATATATGTCCACACTCCCTTGAAGAAATTCCTATAATGCATCTTTCCACATATTTGACATGTGGGATAATGGATATTATTTTCTTTTTTATAATTTTAACCTATATCATAAAAATCGATATTTAATTTATTATCATAATGTTCAAGAGAACATTCTCTAAACTCTATACCATGATTTAGATAACAAAAAACTACTTGTTCATAACTAAAACAGACTCATATTTCTAGAGATTTTTAGAGATATTTTTTTAAATTAGTAAAGAAATATTTATTTTTATATCAAGGTTGAAAATAAAACGAATGTCTTATCTTATAAGACATATGAAATTATTATTCTATGATGTACTAGTTTCTTTCTTCTTTTACTACAATAAAATATCTATCTATCAATAAATTAAGTGTTCAAGAGAAATAATTTTTAAGAAATATTTTCTAAAATCTTTTCCTAGTCTATTACTTAAAATTAATCCTTTAAATTTTTATTATTCAATAATGTACATAATAAACAAATTATCCTTCAAAATGTAAAAAACTAGAGAATATTTCTCCTGATCTGAATAATTAATCATGAAAAAAACATGTCTATATATTTAACCCATTATTTTGAAATATTTTTTTTGAAAAATCTAATATGTATCACTTTTCATTGACTAATAAATAATTCAAATCCTAATTTCTCTATATTGGATGAAGGTGTATATTCCACATGTTAAGGTTATTTTTCATAACCTAGAAAAATTGGTTAAGTAAAAACATGACGTTATGAACTCCATATCCCAATTCATTAGGAACATATTTGATAAAATAATTACATTATAAATCACATTGGTTATTGGTATAGTTTCCCTTGGTTCACTTGATTTTATAAAATATAAATTTTTAGAATAACAAAATCAATAAATCATGGGTAAATAACTTATACCCATGTGTAAATAAATTATAATTTTTTAATTTATGAGATCATTGTGTTTATCATAAGTAATCTTTTACTATCCTAATTAACCAATAAAAAGAATGTTCAAAGTGGGTATAATAACATAAAATGAGGGAGTATACATAAAATTATCTAGGATTACAAATTTAATGTAGCCCAAGAGAATCTTCTTCTATAAGATTAACACCCATAGTTGGAAGATCACTCATACTATGGAAATAATAAACCTTCTCTCGATGACCTACCTTGGATGCAAGAAAGTTTTCTACTATATTTATCTCTATTGAGGTATTAATAACTTCTATATGAATTTTATTAATACTCATGTACTACTAATAATATATGAAATTGACCATGTAATGATACTTGATCCATGGAGGGAGTTGTACAGAGTGATGTAGTCTATTTATGCCTCCATTGAGATGATATTTCTCTATTTTCATAAGAGAAGACTGATGAGAATTTATATTAATTAGGTATGTAGCGAGTACAAAATTCAATAATAGACTATGAAAGAAAGGATAACGACCCACCATTGGTTCCATACCACACCTCCTCCCCTCATGACACCTGAGTTGATGAAGCCACCTATGTTGAGTATTAGACCAGATAGAGGAGGTTTCCATTTGACCCAGTGCCCCTATTTATCATTTAGAGCAGAAGGAGTGGGAGAACATCCAATGGGGATTGATCTGACCATTTGTGATTCATATCAGCTTTTGATGAATAAAATTAGGTCCACTAGTAGGTTATTGGTCCGAATAATGTTTTTTCTTCCCTTGCGCGGGGTTCCAACAATCCAAGTACTATTCTGTGAGTGATAGATGCTCCATCACCTTCCTAAAAATAAAATTCTCTTGCCTTAAATTTCACTCCCTCATGCCCAGTTCCCTATAACTAGATTTAATATAAAATTTAGGTCTTGTATGTGACGTTTTGAGAAGCTCATGAAATCCCCCAACTCAGTCCACACTACAAATGTCCAATCCCCTTCAATGAATAAGTTGTAAACAAAATTTTCCTTTTGGTTCTTATATGACTGGCACCTAGACACCATGGTAATGCCATTCCCTTAGATATAATCATATGTTGAAAGAAACCAGTACCAGATATTCCATAGAAGGAAACTATACTTCACTGGATTCTCAATACACCACAATATCTCACCCTACCTATCGTCGATCTCAGAATCCAATGAAACCCTATTGAAATTATTCACTAAGAATATAGCTGTTGAAGATTACATACACACAAACACACACCTATCCAGGTCATTATTAAGCTCAATGAGATCCCACTATTTCTTTTCCAAGGTTTCATTAATGAAGTTTGGATGCTTGCATTAACTCCTGAAATAAAAATCACGGACAAGGAATCCTGGAAAACCGATCAGGGAGATGAACCAATTATGGTTCCTATATAAAATAACCCCTCTTCCCACTATACCAAGAGTATGGATTTGGAGGGTCATGAGGTGAGGTTTTGAAACTAACCATAAATATTTGTGGCTACCTCTTCCCATAATCATGTCACCGCTGCATTATCCTACCACGAACCTTCCAAATAGAGTTTGTTCCGTAAGTACCTCCCATGCTAGTTTCTCTTGCATGAAATATAGAATATCCACTATATTTTTCACATTAATTACTCTCTTCATTGAAGATATAAACTATTTTATCCCACATCATTCATTAAAATTTTTTACATAGTTTTGACTACTAACATACATACTAACACAATTCTAAAAATTGAATGGTTTATTGTCCTGGGAAAATTTATTTCATAGAACATGAATACATATAAAACCTTTAACATTATTTAAATTCATTTTTTAGTACTCTTACATTATTTCATGATATTTTTAGTACATGTAATCTCTTTTAGATATAATATATTGAGTTATTGAGTTAAAATCCTAGTAAATGGTGGAGTAATAGGGATGTGAATGAGACATGAATCAATTTGATTATATAGTTCAACATAATTATTATCATCATAACATAAACAATGAATTATAATAATTAGAATCAAATAATGAATTCTTAGAATATGAACCATCCCCAATAATGAATAATGATAAATATTGTTGATAAATGAGACACATATACTGTGAATAATGAAATAATCATGTTTACACATAACATATGAGTATAAAGGTAAATACATAGAATATAAAAACATTTAGCCTCGTGTTTGTGCATAAAATACCTGATATCATGAGAAATATCACTTTAATTAATGAATTGGTGGTTGTTATATTTCATATCCTACCCATTAGATCATAATATGCTGACAATCATGCACACCACATAGGAAAGAAAACATACATCAATCATAAAAAAGAAATAATCCTATGGGAAAAAATGGGTTTAATAGTGATTTCTTGAAAAAATATTAGGAATAAACTTTAAGGATAAAAAAATATGAAATTAATATATTATTTTCAATATTTTAGGTTATCATTAGCAAGGAAGATCTTATATTTCATAGATAAGAAAATAATTATAATAAGACTATCTGTAGATAAAATTTGAGAATTATTTTTTTCCAATAATCATATAGATGGTTAAGACTTCATCTCAATGAATGAAATATATTTATATCCCAAGAATAAGTATTTGATATTTTTAATGAATTTTAAAAGAAATATGGTGAAGATAGAGAGAGTTAAATAGTTGTAAACCTAACTGAATATGGAAGAGTTGGGGACCCACTTAATATAGGTCCTATATTACTTTATTTCACTTAAACCATAATTATATAATATTTTTTAAAATGAATAATAAAATTAATTATATTAATTTATGTTATTTTTAAACAATTATAATTATTAATATTTTTTTGAATATATTTTTGATAAAGATGAACTGGATTGATGATACTTTTCTTTAAATTATACCATTTTCATTTTTATTTCATAATTTTGATTTGTTGTAATTTATTTTTTAAATGACTTATATATTATCATTATATTAAAAATTAAAAATTCATACATTATAAATAATATACTCAAAGAATTCTTGGAGTTGTTGATGTGTAAAAAATTTACTTCTTCATTTTCGGATAAAACTTACCATTATAGAGACATTACAAAGAGGGAGAGAGAATATATATATTTTTTAAAATGATTATGATTATCATAAAATTCCATAATTGAATTAATATTTATCATATTTTTGAATTTAATCGTTCATAAAGGTAGAAAATATATATATTTAGATATTTGAAAGAAACAATTATAATAATATGATTGTTGATTTACATCTTGGCTGACACTAACTTCTTTGACAGGGAAATAAATCCTTGAGGGATATGATTTTAATAGAACCAAAACAACCTTATGTATCCTTATAATTTTAGGATAGGTTAATTGGGTAGATCTTGATTAATTTGAATTTTTTGAGAAAGGATTTTGAAATGGTATGGAGATGGACCATTTATAACTGAGAGAAGGAGTATTTTAGGTAAAAATAATATATAAAATATTATTTCAAATGAAAAACTTGAAATAGTGTAAATATTTATTATTACGATTCATATTTTAATAAAAATATATTATTTAATTACATAAAAACCTATTCAAAACCTAATTTATTATTTTATAAAAAATAAATGAAGAAAAATGAATTTTTACATGATATAATTTAGCTTTATGACATTTGAAATTACTTTATTGATTTTGAATTTTTTTTTACTATTTATTAATGAGTTATTTAGGTTATTAATTGTTTTAGATTAATCATCCACTTTAGGATTAATTTAATTATTATTACATTAATATTAAATCATAAAACAGTATCATTTTCAAATATTATATTTTTACAATTTACCAAAAAATTAATGGTTTAGAAAATTATTTAAATTTATTCAGAGAAAAATTAAATACGATAATTCCAAAATGAGATTCATGTTATCCAAATAATTTTCTAAATTATGTAATTTTATTTACTAATATAAAAATTAATTTTTTATATGATATGTTAAAAAAACAATATTAAAAAAGAACTTATAATTTATATGGTTTTTATAATTAGGATATTTATTTTGTAGAATTATAATATTTATATTTGATCATTTTATTTATTTTAAATATTAATTAAATGTCATTTTACTATTCTAATGAACAATTTAATTTTCTAAAAAATGTGTTACAATTCCAAACCACAATTTTATATTTCTTAATGGGCATACTTAAAACAATCATATTAGTTTTATAGTTCATATAAATACATAATATTTCTTTTATTTTCTATTCACATTGTTTTCTATAATTATTATATATATAATTTATAATATTCAAATAATATCTTTAATAATATTTTTCTATCTATATTGTTATTCAAAATTGTAATAAATCATAAACACCACAGTGTTCTAATGTTTTCAATTCTTATTATGTTATTTTTCTTATTTTTCTATTTAAATATTTTTAATTTTATGAAATATATTTTTTATTTAAATGTAGAAATTATTATTGATAAAATATATCATTTTTATCCTTTATTATGTGGTCTATTTGTTTTTCACTATACCATTTTCTTAAATATGAAACACATGTATATTTCAAATCAAAATTCTTTATATATAATTTTGGGTCATTAAATAATATCTAAAATTGATTTAGATAACTTTAATTTAACTTTTTGGAGTATTTTGGACTTTAAATGTATTTATAATTTGTTTAATTAATGTTTTTTGTTTGATTTTGTTCAAAAAAAAAATCAGAAAACTTATGTGTAAATTTTTTTGATGGATTATTAAGAATTATCCCAAGTGATTTTTTGTATCCTTGGAAATATATTGCTAAAATATTTTTATGTGTGGACTTGGTTTGTGGGAAAGATCAATATTTTTCTTGAATTATTTATTTTGGGGGATAGTTTATTAATTTATAGTGTGTAAGTGATGACACAGCCATATCGAAGGGATGAGGTTAAAAATGATATTGATTTAGAATAGTGATATTTGTTTTTATATTATTGTTGGGATGGATTGGTAGACTGATTGTGTGTTTTAAGAGTATATTTTTTTTAAACCATATAATTCCGGTTAGTGTGTTATGTGGATATTAATTAATTTTTTACAATAATATTTTCTAAATTTAATTTTTTATATGATGAAATATTTCTAAAACATATTCAGAACACTAGGGATGAGGTGTTGCATGAGGATTTATTGGATTAAGTACTTATAAAACTTAAATGGTAAAGAGAGACAGAGTTACTCAAGGGAGTGTCAATACTTGAGGATGAGGAACAGATAAATGAGTTTGTAGTTACATTTGAATAAGTAAAGACTCTAGACCTATATTGAGTTTCTTTGGTAGTATTTCTTCTCTGTGGTTTGTACTAAAGATAGTGGATAGAGAATTATGGTTGTTTAAATAAAACTTATTAGGAAGAATTTATCAATTAATTTAATAATGAATTTAATTTTCTAGCTATATTGGTTAAATGTATGGGTGAGAATCAATGGTTTCAGAAAGGAGGATCTAATGTGTGTAATATTAGGTTTCATTTTTGGACATTGTCTAGATAGATTTTTAGTTTCTTAGCTTTTGAGGATATGTGAACATGGTATTTTTATTTCTCTTTGAGTCTATAGATTCAATTTAGGGTATATAATCTGTGCTTTAAGAGTTACATGAATTTTAAAGATCATGTTAAGGAGATATAGGAGTCCTCATGTAGGGTAAATTGTTTCGTTAGGTGAAACCTATTGAGTCAATCAGGTTTCCTTATGAATTTCTTAATCCTATGTGTTTTGAAAATCACAAACACTCTATCTTAAGGAAAATTATTTTTTCCATAAGAATTATCTTAATAAGGAAAAGTGTCCTTAAGGAAATTTTATCCGTACCTTTGTTTTCATTGTTCAATTTATAGTTTCACTAAATCTAAAAATTTTATTCCTAAAGGTTAAAATTCAGTTTCATATCTAAAACAGGGGAATCCTATAAATCTTTGGCTATAGAGTATTCTGTTTTTAAACTTCAAAATATCTAAAAATCAGACTCTTAATTCTCTAAAAATTAGACTCCAAATTATTTGAAAATGAGACTTTGAATTCTCTGAAATTCAGACTCCAAATTTTATGGAAACCAGACTCTGAATTCTCTTAAAATCACAATCCAAATTCTCTAAAATTAAGACTCTGAATTCTTCAGAATTATGACTCTAAATTCTTCCAAATTCAGAATCTGAATTCCTTAGAATTCAGGATCCAAATTACTTAGAATTCAGACTCTCAATTCCTCACAATTAAGACTCCGAAATCCTCAAAATTCATACATCTAATTCCTAAGAATTTTGACTCCGAATTCATTAATATTCAGATTCCCAAATCTATATATTTCATGTTTTGAATTCCTTTAAAAACAGAATCTGAATATTCATGATTTATAGTCTCAAAGTTTTTATTTGGTTAGAATCTGAACATTATTTTTTTCCTAGACTCTGAAAAATAGATTTGGTTAAGCAACCATATTTTTCTTACACTTGTTATAGTTATGAATAGATTTCATTCATTCTATTTCTAAATAATCATTGTTTGAGTGACATGTGTACAGATCCATATGAAATTCAAAGAAAAATATGACCGTTGGAGGAGGTAGTCGATTATTGGAATAGTTCTTATAATTATGAGTTCATTTGAATGAGCTCAACAATAGCTGACTGAGAGAAACTATTGATCACTCTAGAGATTTCATGCTGCTGAAGTGATTTCTAGAGAGAGACTATCATGCCTTGTGTGTACTGAACATCTTGTTCAACTTTTCTCACGAAACACAAATTCTTACTGTGTACAATTGTGGAATTCTGAGGATAGGAAGACAAAGGTACCAAATACCTTAATGTTTGAGGACTTATGTGGTTAAGAAGACAAGGGTTTCGACTACATTAAAGATTGAGGGATTGTGGGGATAGCTAGATTGATTCTAATATTCTTATCAAGGGATTATTCTAGTGATGGGTAAGACATACTTTCATGAATATATAAATCAATGGACCTTTATCTATGGTTTTTTATAGCCTACTACTTGGGTGAAAATATTTCATACTTGTTACTTGTTTTGTTTCATGAATATATCCACTGTATTTCGATAAAGGAAGAAATTATAACCTTTTTATACTTGTTTTTTTGTATCCTCTAATAAGTATGATTCTATATGATTTAAGGTAGAATATTTTCCTTTTAATATTTATTTCAGTTTCATTTCAGGAATCATGTTTCTATAACCTAGAATTTTTATATAACTAGAAGAGGTCTTGTGAATTTAACCTGTTTAACTTTGTTAAACATAGTTTTCCTTAAGGTTAAAAATGAAAGTTTTTTAATTTAAAATTCTCCACCTCTTTTAATTGAGCATCTATATTCATATTTCGATCCTATAAAACCCTCATAGGCATACAGGTTTTGAGGTGAATACTATGAGTCATTGGTTATATGGTTAATAATGGAAAAGGTTAGGGATACCCTTTAGCGTGAGGATACGGCTCCAATCCTTAGGGGTATCTAGTTCAATGTGTCTTATGATAAGTGAGATAATTTTTTTTATTAATAAATATAATTGAATTGACAATATAAGTTTACCATGATTCTTAGTGTTCCTTAGGTGAGTTATTTATTTTTCATGGAACCCTTGTGAAAACATTATGAGTGGGTGGTTATTTTATTATAGGTCTAGTCTTGCATAATTGAGTATACTGTAAGTCTGTAACATTAATTATTTTATAAGAGTAATTTTTAATGATCTTTTGATTTTTAATCTATCTTTCTTGAACAAGGAATAATTTTAATTTTCCCCCCTAATTTTTTTTCAATTAAACTTAAAAGTCTATTTTAAAAGTGTAATTGACTTGACTTCAGAAATACAATTGGAATCAAAAATACTTCTCATGGTATTAAAAATTATATAAATTGTCTTATAAATACATTAAATGTTTTTTAGAAGATGATGTCTTTTTTTTTGTTAAAAGGTGAATAATTTTAAACATTATTTTTGTAAGTTTTATTCTTAGCTATTTGAAATGAAATAAGTAAGGTCCAATCAGGAATTGAGTTAGAGGTTAGGTTGATTGATGTTATCATTTCCTACATAATTACATATTTATGTATGAATTTTCATAGCCTAAGTTACTTCTTAAATTCTAAAAGAAACCTGAGAAGAAATAAAACATACAATATTTGAATCAAATTAACAATACATTATTAACTCATAATAGAACATTACAACAAAATATCATGAAACCCAATATTACATACGTTAATCATGTATAAAATAAAATTTGACAAAAAATACAATGAAATGATAATTTTATAAATCATAAATCCTTAATATCATCTTCACCATTGAGTATCCCTACTAACAGAACAAAAACTATAATGTGAAAAAACATTAACATTGGAGAAATAATCTTATAAAATCAGAAAAAAATTATTTCAATCAGAAGTGTGACTTGAGAAGTTGGAATAGAATGAATGTATAGAATATAATAGCAGAAATATTTCCAATTTATTACCATTATAAATTTTTTATGGTTGTTTAGTATAATACTAGTTTAAATATTACCATTTCAAAATTAAATGAATATAGTTAATATAAACACTATATATTCCGATATTAAAAATATATAAATTTTTAATATAAAGAATATATTTTATATCGAATTAAAAAACATGAATAAAGTAAAATTTTAGTAATTCATTTTTTGAAAATATGTTTTATTTTAAAAAAATTTATTATGCATTATATTTTTTTTATTTAAATTTTCTATTATTAAATAATGAATTGAAAATATTAGTTGATAAAATTAAAATAAAGATTAGTGAAATAAATAGGTAACTTCTATGAAATAATTATTGAATTATAGGCAATGTAAATTTAGTTATTAATGATTAAAGAAAATTTTTTAATTTAAAATAGTGTTTTTATTATTTATTATATTGTTTTATATAAACATTTAATTTAACATATATAGAGTATTAATTTTAATATCATGTATTATATATATAAATTAATTTATTAACATGCATAGAATTTTTATTAATTTTTATGAAATAAGAATAAAAATGTTTTAAACATATTTTTTCCAAATAAAATTGTTTTTTAGCTTTAAGATTTTAATCTTAATAATATTTTAAATAAATTATATAAATATAATATATTAACATCGAAATCATATTTGAAATTAAAAAATAAAAATTTAGAAATATGGTCAAAATTTTTAGGGAAAAAATAAGTTACCAAAGTTAAAGGTGATTTACTATATTAAAAAATAAAATGTGTAAATAGGTTAAAATAATTTATAAAGTGATAAAAATTCAAAAAAACTATTCGCTTTGTTACATGGATAAGTTAATTCACTATCTATATTCTTATTTCTTCCTCTTTTGTTAAATAATCATACATAAAATATTTAATTCCTGTACAATAAGGAGTGATTTTTTTTGAAATATGTCACTCAAACACACCTATAAAACAAACATCCTTTAATTACTTTACACTATACCATAAAATCAGTTTCCTATCTAATAATTAAATTATTTTTATCTTTATTAATAATTTATCTATTTTTTGAACTTATTGTCGTAAGGAGTCACAAATCATTCATTACAAAGGAGCCCCTTTAGGAAGGATTCGATCTATCAATGTGGGTATATGTTTTTTAATTTATAATTTATTTTTTAATCTTTATCATACTATTTTAGAATATCATTGTAAAATTCAATAATATGCAATTAAAATAATTATTATTATGTAAATGTGATTTTAAAATAACATAAAAACACTTTATTACCCATTTTTTATTATAACACCTTCTTTTTTAGTTCGATTTTACAACCAATGTAAATAATGTTATATTATTTCCATCATGAATGATTAAGAAAACATAAATATTGGTCACATTTAGTTTTAATTAGTAATATAATTTATATTTAAAATTTTTTAATGGTAATATATATATATATATATATATTCACTAACAAAATCAACTCATTTTATTGAATCAATATCCAAAAAAGAATATGTTCAAACTTTTCAGTGTGAAATACTATCATTAAATTAAAAAAACAATAATGGGAATAAAAAAATATATCAAAAATATTTATATAAGCTCCATTCCCATTATATAAGAGAGTAACTCATGATAAAGTATCATGGACCATAACCTACATTGTAAAAAAAATCACAGAACAAACCAAAAAACTAATTAAATATTTACATAAATTATGAATGATAAATAAATAGATAAAAAAATAAATGTATTTTATTAGGTAAAATAAATATAAATAACAATTATTTATCATTGAATAAGAATCCTAGGTGGATTATATATAAATTTAAATAACTTTTAGGCAATATATAATCCAAGGTAAGGGTTTTTTATAATACTTTTCTCTTACTATTGATATCCCTTCTCCATTTCATAGATTCCGTTAGATGTTTTTATGGTCATTTTTTGAACAGAAAAAATTAAATATATTCAAGATAAAATGTTTATTTATAAATATTTTCATTATAATTATTTATTTTATGTTCATATCAGTCTTTATGAAATTACAATGCATATTATTTATGGTTATTTTTCAAATTTATAAGACTTCTCTCTATGATCTCTATTTATTGTCTATATTATTATTTTACATGTATTTTATTAAATTATGGATGTATATAAATACCACTAAATCTTATATCATTTTATATTTTCATGTAAATTTTATTATTCCTCTTTGATTTTCTTATACTATACATGTTACCAAAATTTATAAGGGGTTTTATTTAAATCTCTCCCCTTATATGAGATGATCTATCTCAAAAAATTATTTTGAAATATTTTTTATGTACTTTCCATTTAAATATTCTATTGATTATATTAATATCATTTCTAAAAACTTTCAATCCAATCAGTTTTTCTGTTACATCGTTTTATGGTTATTAAATATCTTTCAATGTTAGTAAGGGTTTTTTATCAATATTTTCTCTTTTGAATGAATTCATTCTACATTTTCTATATTTTAAAAAATATTTTTTATTTTATTTACTCTGAATATCCAAAAAATAAATATATTATAGATAACTTGTTTATTTATAATTCCATTACTGTAAAGTTTTAAATTATTTTTATTTCACCCATTAATAAAATTTTAATTTATTTCATTCTTTTATTTTTCAAAAATTATATGTTCACTCTCTAAGATTTAAATTATTTTTATACATGATATTTTTTAAATTTTTTATAAATAAGTAAATACTATTATCTATTATTTTAATTGATATTCACTAGTCCTTTTAATTACATCTCTCTAATTTCCTCATACTTTACATGTTAATAAAATTATTAAGGGGTTTTCAAGACATCAACCCTTTTTATTTATTCATATTATTTCTTCATTGACTATATTCTTCTATGTTTGATATATTAAACCACTTTACATCAACATATTTAATTTATCTTTATTTTTGTCGAAATCAAATATGCTTGTAAAAATACTCTTTTTATTGAATCTTGATTCATATAAAGATATATTTTTAGAAGAAAACTTCCACCCTCTATTATGGGTATTCTTTCACAATGATTATATTTATTTTTCACAGGAAATATTTATTTTTTCCTATTTCAAATGAAAAATATGTATTATATTATTAAACTCTCATATTTTTGTTTAGATAAATTACAAAATGAAACTCTATTTCTTATTTATAGATGCATTTTACTTTATATTTTTTCAATGCCTTTAAATGTTTTTCCCACTCTCGTACCATATTTATATCTTTCAATCCATGTTTTTTATATTTTAACTTTATTTATTTTTAAATATATATTTATAGTTACTTCGACCCTAGTATCCTAGATATGGTGAATACATTATTAAATTGGCATAAGATAAAAGGAATCTTATCCTGAAGGAATAAATAGTTTATTAGTCTTGGTAAAATTTATACATACATGATTATCATATTTTATTGGAATAAAAAAAATTACAAGATATTTTCTTCAAGAAAAAATTTATTCCATATATAATATTATTACATATATCAGATAGTACACCAAAAAATTTCTTTGGGTTATGAAACAAAATAAGAGTAACCGTAAATGCTTAGTAAGAGTCAAGTATTTCAAAAGCATTCTTGTGTCAATAGGAATAATCAATATGGAAAGGTAAATAACTGAACACACATTCAATTTAAATAGCTTGACTTCATGAATATATATTGAATAATAAATATAGAAAGAAAAATAACTGAACACACTTTCCATATAATCAATAATATGAGAATAAAATTCATTCGTAGATAATATCAATGTGAAATTTTATTAGATAATAATAATTATTGAAATGAAGGCAATGATTAATTAATAGATGTCATGTATCTAAGCAACATTATACCTTTACAATAAAGACCCATCCTAATGATTTTTTAAAACAAATTTGTTGAAAACCCATTTTACTAAGGCTATCAAATTGATTCATCTCATGAGACTACCGATGCATCAAGGGTTTTTAATTTATCATCTGAAACCCATGTATTTATTTTCCAAAGCATTCCTAATATATCTAATAATTTATTTAATTCATAAACAATGTTCTTTATCTATTATCCATATTGATTAAATGATTGATATTTAACAATATTTCTCCAGTTAATCAAATAAATTTCAAGTAAAAACCAAATGTAAAAATGGTATATGGTTTAGGAAAAAAAACATATACATGATAAATAATATGGATATTTAAGAGAAATTTAATTTTCAATGGATGTTAAGTAATTCAAGGGTAATTTAATGACTGTAAGAATGAATCAAGGAAGTGAATTTCAATACATTCATTGGTCAAAATGATCTTTAACCATATAAAGAAATAATATGGATGGTAACAATACAACATATACTCATTGGAGTGAGAATAAAAAGTTTTTTAGTTTATTAATAGATATACCATGAATATATCGTTAAAAACCATAGTGAGGAAAATATTATTTTAATTTTTTAATGAATTTTGAATAATAATTTTCATTGAAATCAAATTTTGAAAACATTTTCTTAAAAACCTTATAAACATGAAAATGATTTTTAGAAAAATTATGGTAATAATGGTGAGTAATTCCATACATATTGTAAAATTAAAAAATAACATTCCTTTTTTCACTTTAAAAAATATAGAAAAGTGCCTTGTTTTGAAAATAACATAAACATTGTTTTCATATTTTTAGTAAAATCTATATGATTATTTTATAGAAAAAAGTAAGGTTCATTTAGTTTTTTTATAATAAGTAAAAAATGGGTAAAAAATAACTTTAGAAATCATTCAGAAAAGTAAAAAACATTTTTAAATTCTTTTAGAAATAATTTTTTTGAAAAACAAAAATTTAAAACCAAAGAGGGAAATAAAGTCAGATTTTCATAAGAATATTTTCTAAAACATTTTAAGCAACAATAGAAGAAAAATGGTTATATTTCTTGAAAATATCTAGAGTAACTATAAGAGAAAAAAATTAAATTATTTTTAAAAATAGTTAAGTAATTCCCTTTAGTGAATATTCAGGAATAAATAATATTGATTAAAATGATATGGTGAAATAATCCATTAAAGAGATCATAACATTGAATTGGGAGATAACAAGGAATATAATATCTAAATACAATGTAAATCCACATAAAAATGTTAAAATTAAAAAATATATAATCAAAATTCAGTAGACATATAATCATAGAATATCAATAAATAAGTAATATAACAAATGAAATGAAATTGAGTTATAAAATTCATTAGCACTTCGTAACTTTTAATTCAAAGCTCATTAGATGAAATAATTTATATTAAAAATTAAAATAACATGAATAATGAATTATTAATAATAATAGATTTAAAATATTTCATATATACACCATATAAAATAAACAGGGTGTATAACATTACAATATGCCTCAATGAATGAAATTGAGATGAAATATCTTACCTTACATTTCCTTTAGGTTGAGAATCTTTTAAACTCATGTATATTTTTTTTAAAAATTATTTTTACATAAAATATAACCATATTAATATTTATAACATCATATATTATTCTTCTGTAACATATTATTACCCATTAATTAATAATCATTCATTATTTTCATTGTTTCAACTTTTAATTGCCTTTTTTTTCTTACGTGTGATTCATAATGAATGATCTAGATCATGAACATATTATATAGTTATATCATATAAAAATTAAAAATCCCAACATGACTATCATATTTTTAATTCAATTTTTCTTTTGAAAACACTAATTAATAATGGTTATGAAAAATGAAGTATGTTACGATCATGGAGACGGTAGACCATGCCTACGTAAGAGTAACATTTCCATTTTTCAATAATAATTAAGGAAAATATGTAAGTTATATTTTACCTATAAATAATGATAATAATATAGTAAATACCAAATTATATACTTATATATATATCATCTATGTGGTGTGCTGATAATAAGAGAGTCACAGTGCTTCGTGAAGGTAGTATTCAACCCGTACATGAAGGACGTCATCAAGTTTATGTGACTACAATGGAAGGAAAAAAATTATATATATTTTCGTTCCAAAATGATAAATATGTCATGAATAAAAAAATTATGTTATTTATACCAAATATATTTATTTAATTTATCTTTATCACCTTCTATTGGAAGCATTAGTGAAAGATAAAACACATCGTTTCGCGAGGATGTAGTCTGCCTTACACATGAACGACATATTCATTTCTTCTACATAATATAAATTAAAATGATATATTTTATATAGTTACTATAGTGGTATATAGTTTTCATAATATATATATATATATTTGTGTGTGTGTGTGTGTGTGTGTGTGTTTGTGGGTGTGTGTAGTTTAGATCCATCATCACATTCATCCTTTAAAGGTGGTAATAATAAAATGAAAGACATCGGTTTGAGAGACAGTAATCTTCCATACACACAAAAAATGATTTTATAAACCATTTTATACAAGTTGAGATGGTTTTAGTTAAAGAAATTATCATAAAAACATCCTAGTATTTGGAATATATTTATTTTATTATATTATCCTATTTTAATAATAATTTAATGAGATTGATAAAGAAATAAAATGAAGATGCTTGTTGAAGAACATTACCTCTTCTTCAGGTACTTAGGCTTGAACTAAATCCTTCAAAGGTCAACTTTCATCCAAAACTAATGATTCTACTATGAGGTAACAGATGATGGAATGTGACTTGGGAAGGTCTTGGATGAATGAAATACATTTGAAGCTATGAAGATGTGAGGGTAGTGAGTTCCGTTTTAGAGTTTTGGAGGAGTAACATTATTGTAAATAATCAAAAGTATTCACTATTGGGAGGTCAATATTACCTAATGTAGATAAATAAATTATAATTTTAGGATTTTTGGGATGATATGGCCAGGAAACACCTACCCCACACATTAACACACATGTTTTAAACATTTTATCCTTAACTTCGAAGTTTCATTACTATTACCATTTTGATTTCTCAATATAGTAACTAGTTTTCTATCCAAAGTTATTTATCCTTAAAGAATACATTAAGTTGATAATTACTATATAATATAGAAACAATTATTATAAATATTATATGTAATTTTTAAAAATAAAAATCCTTTGTGTGTTATAAATTAACATTAACCCAAGCACATATAATGGGACAAAACAACGCTTTAGCCTAAACTATGCTAATAGAGTTTTTACTATCTAGGGGTCAATATAGTCATTATAAAAGAATAATTTATAAATGAATGGAAAATAGTTAAAATTTATTATCATTTAAAAATAAATTTTAAGATATATGTTTTTATTAATTTTAAATAACTTAATAAAATATAATTTATCATAATATAACATTAATGTCAATTTTAAAATTATTCATTTAAATTAAATTTTAAAATATCATGAAAATGAAAAAAATAAAATATATTATGTTCATACCAATTTAAAATTTAATATTAATATATAAAAATAATGTTACATTATAATGTATTAAATTTACATCACTTTTAATATTTCTAGAAACATTTATTTTATTTTATTATTAACTATACAATTACCGTGTTGGTGTTTCTTAATCATTTTAAGTAATTATTTCTTCCATAATAATAAAAGATAAATAAGTATGATGATGAAAATAATTTTTATTAAAAAATAATACATGTAACCGAACCAATGCTATTTTTTTTGAATCAAAAATTATTATAGATGTTGAAAGAATGAAATGTTTTTTTTTCATTTTCTTCAATTCAATTATTATTTGGATCACATTCCATGAAAAGTAGAAAATAATTTCCATATTTCATGGAAATTTATTTCCAAGTTCTATATAATCTTATTCAATAATATTTATATAATAATTTAGGTCATTTTAAGTCCTGTCATTCTAGTTTAACCCCTAGTAAATCCATTTTACATTAATTGTGGTAATTAATTTTATCTAAATTCGCTAGTCATATTCATAACAAAATTATGTTTAAATTATTATAAATAGTAAATTATTTTGATTCTAAATATGTAATACATTTTTCCAAATTTAATTGGAAGAATTTTAGAAATTTAATTTTAAATTAATCCCATTGACGTGATAAGAAAACATATTTTTTAAAGTTAAAATGTTCAAAAAATTACAAAATTTATATATATATAAATTCAATATAAAAATGATTAAAATGAACAAAATTGGATTAATATATGTATAATTAAACTTCTATTACTTTAAAAATAGTTCAAAATATAATATTACATTATATATTATTTAGTGGAAAAGACAATTTTTAATTAAAATCTTGTATTTTTGGTTACTAATCTAAAAATGAAGCTTCATAGAAAAATATGAAAAAAATATCCATAAGATAATTTTAGTATCATGACTTAAAAAATTTGGTTTATTGTTTCATATATATTTTCTAAAATTGGTAAAAAGTAATTTTAAATTATGTGTGCAATGCTTGACTATACCATATTTGAGAAAAAATATAGTTTTTCAGAAATAAATTATTATTCTTTTAAATTATAATTATTTTATTAAAATAAAATAGATTACTAATAAAGATTTGTAAAATATATATTTTCATAATTTAGTTAATCATATTAATATACATCATTCCAACAACTAGGTAATAACTATTATATTGAATAATAATTTTAATAGTATAAACCTGTTCAATACAACTAAATTTTACACGTAACACAAGATATTAACGAAAATTATTGTTGTAGGTGGAGAAAAATAAATTAAGTATTTAATATATCCAAATATACACTAAATGTTTCATGTGAAAAAAATCATATCCCAGTGCTGCATGTAAAGAAAGTAATTGAATATATTTTATTTTAAAAATAAATATATCCTGAAGTCACAAGATTTTATATTTAATTATTTTATTTGTGTTGTGAGTAACATATTCCATTGAATAAAATGTTATCATTTTATAATTTCATGGTGTTATATTCATCCCAACTTAAAAATAATTTACATTGTCACAATTTAAACTTGATCTTAGTGACCCATGGTTTGATATATTAAAATTCCTTTATTAAAAAACCACATAAAATATAGGTTAATAAAATATCCCTTAAATAAGAGAGAAAATGATGAATATACATCATATGAAAAAAAACTAGGTTCCTCTCTAGGAAAAAATTGGTGGAAAGTAAAGATATAGAGATGGAGGAAAAGTGTAATTATTTATAATGTGTGATTGTGTTCATTGTATACATGATAGTGAATGATCAATAGAATATTGATGGCCTCATGTCCTTATATATATATGTTTCAAAAGAAGAGTGGTTCAACAAAAATGAATGTTTTAGGATAATTTTTTCAAGATCATCTTCTTTAATGTTGAGTAATTACATTAATACCTATGAATATAAAGAAATATACTTACTTGATATATTTATATTTTATAGAATATTTTCTTCCTTTGATTGTTCTTTGATAAATTTTCAATTTATCCCATAACTCCATGAAATGAACATTAGAAAATAAAAATTTTAGGATAGAAGCACTAAAATTCACTTTTAATGGATCGTAAGATCCATAAAAATGTGACATGTTTTTCAGTATGTTTCTAAATATTTTCCAAAACTAATGAGGTTTTTAAAAGTTATCCAATATAATAAATTAATCTCTAGAACTTAATGTAACACCACTAGTTCATCATAAATATTCATTTTTAAATTGTTTAACTAAAAATAATGACATATTTCCTAATATACTGTGTAGGATGATGGTAGGTGATAAAACCTTATCATCCTTCAGTCATGGGTTCATACCCTATGGCCTTGCCGAACATGATGGGTTTTTACATGATATATAGGTCGTTCTTTTTTCTAAACTGTATTTGTATAATTTCTATAATCTTCCCAAAAAAATGACAGGCATCCTTTAAATAAAATTAATCATTAAATAAAATTTTTATTATGGTTTTCAACACGATCTATTTTTTATAATGTCTAATAACAATATTTGACTATTATTAAAATTTCATTAATGATCATATTAACCATAAAGTTTACCAATAACTTTACTCATATTTATATAAAATGTAAATTCATTGATCCTCAAATAAATTTTATAATAAAACATATTATTTCCATAAATTATCACAAAATATTACTATTCTTCGTAAACTCCCATAACATAAAACCTAAAAATAGGTTTCTAAGACATTAAACATACAACCAATCCTAAAATCATAAACCCATGATGGTATTAATAATTATTAAGTTAATGAAGACACATGTGGTTCTAAAATTTATCACAATCCATAGATGTTACAAGATTTTTATAACCAAAGTACCATTGGTAAAAATACCTCTACTATTTAATTCTTGAATCAAAATATACAAAAACTTCATGTATTTTATTTCTACATTGGTTCCTTCTTTTTCTATTTATTAACCATAATGTTATTTAAAGGTTGTGTAAATCATGAAACCATATCCTTAATAAAAAACACCTTAAGTTTAACCTAGTTTTTTCATGTTTAACAACTATTCATGTCCTTCATAATAGATTTTAAAAAAATGTAAATTATCCGAAGAATATCCCCAAAAAGTGTCAAAATAAGTGTTTAGTAAGACCCATTGGAAAATACCAGGAAACACTCAAGTCAAGACTGACGTTCCTTTTTTAGAGTTATTATACCTAGGTACATCTGTGTTAGAACCAAGTCTATATGAAGAATTAATACAAGGATGTAATGAAAGAAAAAGAATGACATAATCTTCACCTTACCGAAACTTTAGTATTTTATTCAATACTTATACTCATAGTTTATCTTATGGTTATGCTCCTAAATTGATTTTTTTTCTTAAATCTAGTTCCCATGGTTTCTACTAAACTTTATCTGACACCAACTATAGTGATCGGGACCCTAGTAACACAGATCTAGGGTCTCCTTTATCACATTGGCATAAGATACAAGGAATAATATCCCAAATTGATGAATAGTTCAGCAGTATTGTAAAACTAAATACATACATGATTCCCATATTACATTGAAAAAAAATTCAAATAGAATTTTTTTAGAATAAATTTATTCAATCTAGAATTTTCTTGTATATCTTTCATACTAAATGTCATAGATTCCTATAGAAAGGAAAAAAACATTGGTGAGATCAGATGCTCAGTAAGTGTCAATTATATTGGAAGGATTAATGAATTAATAAGAACAATAAACATAGAATGGTAAATAACAGAACACTATTCCACTTAAATAATTTGACTACAATAATAGATAAGGAATAATCAATATAGGATTGTAAATTACTTAACTCACATGCCATATAATCAATAATTTGAGAATGAAAAGCATCCAAAGATAATATCACTGTAAAAATATCTTGGATAATAATAGTAACTAAAATGTAATAAATGATTAATTATTGGATCTCATGTTTTTGAGGAACATGATACATTTACCATCAGGAACTATCCTCAAGATAGATTAAAACATACTGGTTGAAAACCCATTTAACTAAGGCCAACCAACTGATTTGTCCCTTGAGACTAATAATGTAGTGAGGGGACTGTATTAGCCAGTCCCCAAGCTATGAATTAAATTTCCAAATAATTAATTATATATTTAATAATCATTTTAATTCATAAACAATGAGGCATAACAAATATTTGTATTGAGTGAAGGATATAAATTTATCAATATTTCCACAGTTAATAAAAAAAATTTAAAAGTAAACACCATATGTAAAAATGTAATATTGTTTAGAAAATAAGAATATACATGAAAAATAACATGGATATTTGGTGGAAATTTAAATTTAAATTTAATGTGAATAATTCAATGGAAAGTTAATTACAATAAGAATGAATCATTGAAGTGAATGTCAATACTTTCGTTAGTCAAAATGATCTTAATCCGTCCCGAGGAATCATAATGATGATATCAATAAAAAAATAACCATTAGATTAAGAATAGTGGTTTATTGTCATTTATTAATAGAAATAACATAAATATATCTTTAAAAACATTCTTGTAAACAAATTTTTTTCACTTTGAAGAAAATATTGAAAATTACTTTTCATTGAAAATCACATTAAAAAAAATTACATTAACAAATCATCAAATCACTAGAAAAGAATATAAAAATAAATTAATGTCATGATGGAAGGTAATTTAATATATATTGTAAAATTAAAAATTACATTCCAATGTTTAGAAAATGATAATATGATTCCTTTCAAATTTTCGGTAAAATAGAAATGGGAATTGTTTTGAAAATGAAAAAATATACCATTGAATTTTTTTATAAATATTATAATATGGGTTAAAATTAATTTTATAAATCATTTTATAAATTTTAAATCATTTTTGAAAACATTTTTATAAAACCATTTTTAAAAGAAAAACATATCTTTGAACGAAGAGAGAAATGATGTCATAATTTCATAAAATAGTTTCAAAACATTTTATGTACCAAAATGTAGAAATTTGTTTTAGTACTTTGAAATATCATGACTAACCAGAGGATAGAAAATTTAATGGTTTATTTTATAATGACAAAATAATTCCCTTTAATGGATATTCAAGAATAAGTAATCTCCATTAAAATGAGATTGTGATATAAACCCTTAACGTAAAAATAACTACAAAGTGATAATTATTAAATGAATAGATTATCTATACAAAATATAAATACACATAAAAAAGTTTAAATAGAATAATATATAGTAAAATTTCATTATACATATAATAATAGAATACCAATGAAGAAGTTAGATAACCCAATGAATGGAAATTGAGTTATGAAATTATTTACCACTTGGTAACATTTAATTATAATACCCTTAGAATAAATAATTAAAATCACAAAAATAAAATAACATGAATAATTAAGTATCCAAGATAATAAATTTAAGATGGGTAACATATACAACATATAAAATAAACTAGGTGCATAATAGTACAATATTCCTCAATGAATGAAATTAAGACAAAATCCATTACCTTATGCCTCTTTTTAGATAAAAATTATTTGAAATTTTGTATTGTGGTTAAAAACAAGTTATAAACCTAAAAAGTATCCATATTAATATTTATAATATATTATATGATCCATTTATAACATCATATCACCTGTTCTTTTATAATCTTTCATTTTTTTTTATTATTTCGGGAATTAATTTCCTGATTTTTTCATCCATGTTTCATAATGAAATATCTGATTCATGGGAAAATTAAATAGTTATATAATATAAATAATAATAATTATGAAATAATTTTAATATTTTTACATGAACATTACTTTTAAATCCAATAAAGAATTATGGTTATGAAAAACGAAGTACATTACGATCATGGAGATGATAGGCCATATGTAAACATAAGTAATGTTTTAATTTTTCAACGACCATTATTTAAATGATAAAATTAATATTTTAACTTTAAATAATGATAATAATATAATATATACCATATTATATAATTATATATATCATCCATGTGTTTTGGTGATGATAATAGGGTCACATCGCTTCATGAAGGCAGTAGTCCACACGTATATGAATGATGTTATCATCTTTACACAAGTGCAAAGAAATAACGACAACGGTATATATTATCTTTATAGAACTATAAATATTTAATTAATATCATTATTTTGTTTTTTATAAAAATATAACCATTAAAATTTTCTCTACCACCTTCCATGTGAATCATTAGTGAAAGAAAAATCACTTCGCTTCAAGAGGCGGTAGTCCTCGAGACACACGGGCAACATTTTCATATCTCCTACGAAACGAAAGGTAAACAAATGATATAGTGTATCCAAAGGTATAACTAAGTTATAACTAATATATATATATATATATACATTATATCCATCATCATAACCTACCATGAAAGGTGGTAATGGAAAAATGAAAGACATCGATTTGTGAGGTGGTAGTCCGCTGCACACACAAATGACAATTTCACAACCTATTTGATGAAAGTGGAGATGGTTTTAGGTCATTAAATTATTATAAAAACAGAATAGTATGTGTAATATACTTATTATTTTATATCATAATGTTTTAATAATAATTTAAGGAGGTGGATAATGAAAAAAATAAATATTCTAATTGAATAACATTACCTCTTTTCTAGGTATCCTCCTTTGGAATGCACAAATTCCTTAAAAGGTTGGAATTATGACCAAAAAATAATTCCAAGATGTGGGGAGGGAATTTTATATATTATTTTAGTAGGTATTTTCTGGACCAAAGAGGTTTTATTGTGTGAATAAGTGAGGGGAGTGAGTGCCCTTTTGTAGTTGAGGAGGAGTGGCGTTCTTGTAAATAATCAAAAGCATTCACTATTGGGAGGAAAATATTACCTAAATGAGATCCTAAATTGATAATTAAAGTTTTTAGGGATTATATGTTGAATAAATACCTCCACCAAATATTAAGACCCTTGGTTTAAACATTTTATTCCTTGACTTTTATATTTTATTATTTATACATTTTTTGTTTTTTGCTAGTATTACTAGTATTCTAACCTAAGTAATTTTTTATTTATGACTAAACTAAAGTGATTATTATTATAAAATTTTGACACAATAATTATAAATATTATATATAATTTATAAAATTCAAATTCTATGTGTGTTGGAAATTTACTTTAACATAAGTTCATGTAATGTGCAAAAATAATGTTTTAGCCTTAACCGTGCTAATTGAGTTTTTAATATTTAGGTGTCAATAAAGTCATTATAAAAGACAAATTGGTCCATGAAATTAACTTATTTTATATTAATTATAATTTTATAAGAAATAGAATTTATGTATTTTAGTAATTTTAAATCATTTATTAAAACATAATTTATCAAAAAATTACATTAATTTCAGTTTTTGACATAATTTATTTAAATTGAATTTAAAAGCACCAATAAAATGATGGAAGTAGAATATATTATGTTAAAACCTTTTTTAAAATGATATATCATCTATAAAAAATAATCTAATAAAATTATTCACTCAATTTAATTCACTTATTTTATGTTTATTATCATTTATTTTATTTTATTGGTAACTGAATAATTAATTTTTTGGTATTTCTTAAGCATTTTAAGTAATTATTTCATCCCTAAAAATTAAAGATAAATTATTATGATTAGAAAAAATTATATCTCTTTGAAAATAATAAATTTAATATATTCAAATTTTTTTTCTTTCCATAAAAAATAATATATATATTAAAAGGAAGAAAAGTAACTTTTTTGTCTTTTTCGTTGAATAAACTATTATACGGGTCATATTCAATGCAAAGTAGAATGAAATTTAAATATTTTTGATACATTGATGTAAAATTTCTCAAAAATTCATTCAATATTATTTAAATACTATTTTAGTTCATTTTCACTACTATCATTCTAGTTTGACACCTAGTAAATAAAATTTTATCTTAATCATGATAATTAATTTTTACTAAATTCACTATTCATTATGGTAAAACATTAGTTTAAAATTATTATAAATTATAAATTATTCTAAATAAAAAATAGAACCCTTTTCTCAAAAATAGATTCACATAAGTAGAAAATTTTAATTTCAATCTAACCATACAGACAGGATAAAAAAGCTAGTTTTTTAAAGTGAAAGTGTTTAAAACATTACAATGTATTTATTTCTAAATTAAATATAAAAATGAAACTAATGGAATAAATTCTATAAATATATGTATAATTGAATTATTTTCACTTTAAAACCAAATCAAAATAAAATTTAACCTTAAAAATATTTTGGTGAAATGACTGTTTCAATTAAAATCTATTATTTTTTATTATTCCACTAAAAATGAAACTTTTCAGAAAAAATCACAAAAATTCACCCTAAGATAATTTTTATATCCCGATATTAAAAATTATTTCTATTTTTTCTTATAAATTTCCATAAATTTTTATTAAATAATTATAAATCAATAGTGCAAATCACAACTAAACCCTCTTTTAGAAAAGAAAACACTTTTTTAGAAAGCATTTAATTTTCTTTTTAATGATATATATTTTATTAATTTCCAATAGATAAATAATAAAATTGTATAAAATATTAAGTTTTATAATTTAGTTATTCCTATTTATACCTTTCATTCCAATGAATTAGTGATAACTATAATATTAAATAATAATATTAATTGTATATTTTTTATTAAAACTTAGTCTTGCGTATAACACAAGATATCAAAGAAACTAATTGTTATGTGTAAGGTAAGATAAACGAGGTTTTATATATATCACAAGATAGACCGCGAATTGTATGTAATAAAATATTAACTCATCATTTCATGTAATGAAAGATAATGAAAATATTTTATTGAAAAAATAAATATTTCATAATGTCTTGTGATGTTGTATTCCCATAAGAACTTAGTGTTTCATGTTACATATGATATTGAATAAAATGTTATTCGTTTATTATTTCAGGGTTTTACTCTATTATATGGTTATTTATTGTTATCAAATGATTTGAAATTATTTCTTAACCCTTTTAAAATGATTTTGAAATTCAATTCAATACATTTTTTTATTATGACATTATCAAAATTTAAATCAAACTCTCTTCATGATTTCGATTACATTTTCCATTGGATCTCAGGATTAAACAATCACTTCTATTTTATTTAATAAGAATCAATTATTCATAATGATAACATTTATACAAATTCCCTTACATTTTGAATTACATATATTTCATTCTCTTAATATAATGGTGTCCACGAAGATAACAATAACATTTAATTAATTGGTGAGATTTATTATCATAATTTTTTTTATTCTATATAGATTGAATTCTGTATAATCTATTATTCTTATTGATATATATATATATATATCCACCATCATTATATGGATTATATTTTATCTCATGAATGATTACGTGAAATATATTTTATTTTTATAGGTTAATCATGATATGAATTTTATAGAATTTGATTTATTTCTATTGGAAAACATATGTATGGTTATATCATTATTTAATTAGTGTTCAATGAATTATATACACCCCAATACATTGGTTAAAGCATTATATCTAATGATATTACTATGTTATGAGACATGGGTGTTGATCCATGTCCGATATGTTATGTGACACAAGAGGTTAGTCCAATCCATTATGTTATATGACCCATGTGTTTATATTATTATACCATTTTATGAATATCATGGTAGTTAACCTTGAAATATTCTTATGACATCCCATTCTTATGTAACTACTATATCCCAATAACGAATTTTTATATTCCACCACATTCCTATGCTATATCACCATGATTAGGTATTAATGATTCCATATTCAAAATACATGGTATACATTATTCTTTTATGATGATTATTTTATAATCATACATTCTTATAACTTTATTTATTATTATATTATCATTTCTAATGACCACATATTAGGATTCCAGGTTGTTATTAAATTAATAATTCAATTTATCCCAAGTACATGTCTCTCACTTTTTTTAGGTTCAATTGATAAATCCGTCATATTATATTGATTTAACCCTTACTTGTTTTTTGGATATGTTAATTAATTATGATGATATATTTCAATATGAATGTGTATATAGGAATATAACTTATAGAAACTCATTTGTAGATAATTTATGAGATTGAAGTGAACGCTTCACTAAGTAATTAAATGATTATGTATCTAATCTCAAAAGAAATTGATCCCTTGGATTTAGAAGATGTTTTATTTGTGTAATGATATATATACATATTTTAAATGTTATAATATATATATATATATCATTATTGGTTCATCTATGTCTTGTATCCAAGTAGGTTTTAGTAATTTCTGTGGATTATTTTAAGAAGAAAATTTGGATATGGCTTAAATAATCTAAGGTTGAATTAAATATATCATTGGTTGAACCAAAATATTCATAGGTTAAAATGATGTTATCATTGGATAAGACAAAATATAATTCATCTTTCATATTTTTATATTTTTTACTTTGATTTTATTAATTAATTATTGTTTATTACTGAGAAAATTCACTTTCGTTTTACTAAATTTCTATTACTACGAGGAAAAAATCATCATTAAAAAATTAATATAATCCATTCATATATATTTTTATACATAAATGGTTGATAAATATATCAAAATTTAAAAAATAAAATTTTTTTATGCTTAAATCATGAAAAAGTAATCTTTGTCATTCATAATTTGGAATTTTATATAAATCAATGGTGGAAACTAATTATAACATTAAACAAAAGTATGCACTTGAGACTATGGAATGTAATACAGACAAGGTATTTTTTCTAATAATTATTTTATAATACTCTCTACCTCAATATTGTGAGAGAACTTTCATAACTCAAACGAGATGGTGAATTTATTGGATGTTATCAGTAAATTATCACCTGATTTTCCCGGCACACTTTTGGAAATTAATTTACATGTACGAGTCTTGTTACCTTCTAAATAAGCATGTTGGTAATAAATAGTTAAGGTTATTTAGAATCTTAAAATATTCATATAATGTGGGAAATTATTAGTTTCCATATCTTACCCTATATATTGTAGCTGAGATCTTAATTGAACTTATATATTTATTTGTTCCACATTTGTAGACAACCTCACATATTTTCCATCTATGAGAGATGATATAAAATTTTGAGGGAGAAATTACTAAAGGGGGAAGAATGTGACATCCCATATTTATATATTCATTTTCATTCCTTAATCTGTATAAGTTTATTTGATAAAAACTTGAGTATAAAATAAATTATACTACATAAAAATAATATTTAAAATACTTCATTAATTAATTATTGGACATTATTAGAAAGTACATGATACCTAGTATTACATAACATGGATTAAATACCTTAATAATTCTACAAAAGGTATAATATGTACAAGGAAATATATTTTTTACCATTTGGAAATATTTTGGATCATCTTCACCCTTAAGTATCATAGTAAGTACAACTAAACCTACAATGAAAAAACATAATGGTTTCAAAAATAATATTATTAAATTGGTAAATAATATTAATGTAATGAGATGAGTGAAATGAGATGTTTAAATGAAATGAATTTATAGAATGTAATGGGGACAATATAACCATTATTTGACCATTAAAAATTGTATTTATACATTGTGTATAATACTGAAAAACCCATTACTTGTTTTTAATTATAGGTATATAATTAATATTAATAAAGATTAATAAGATATAATATATATAAATACATATATTATAAATAATCTATTTGATTAGAATAAACAATTATGAAAAAAATAAAAAGATAATAATTTGTTTAAAAAAATTTATTTTATTTTAATGAAATTGTTTATATTATTTATTTATTTTTAATTAAATTTATTTCAATTAAGTAATGTTTTGAATGAAATTAATTGATAAAATTAAATTACTAATTATAGATATAAATATTTAACATCTAATAAATAATTATGCAAATATAAGAAGAAAACGTAATCATTCATGTTTAAAGAAATATGTTTTATTTAAAAAATAATATTTTACATTTTCAAATATATTTTTTATTTAAATGTTAAAATTATTATACTTAGATTATAAATAATGTGAAAGGTTTTGTATATACATATAATTAGAGTTTGTAGTATTCATATAATTTTTATTTTTTGGTATGAAATAAGAATAAAGATGTATGAAAATAGAATTTAAAAAAATTTGTTTTGTAGCATTAAAAATTTATATTACTAAATTATTTTTATTCACTTTTTGAAATTTAATTTAAAAAAATAGATTTTATATTTTCAGTCTTATTATAAAAATAAAGCAATATACCTTATTTAATTTTTTTTGTAAAAGTCACCAAACTAAAATGTGAGTTACCAGAGTTAAACATATTATGGATCAAATGGATAAAATTATTTAAAAATTGTTAATATACTATAAAATAATATCACTTAATTATGTTTATAAGTTATTTTATGGCCTATATTCCTCTTTAGTCAACTTTAAATGTCTCTATATGTTTAAAATTTAACTGTTATACAATAAGGGATGGGTATTTGAAAATATGACACTAAAACTTTTTGAAATGGTCCCTCTCCACCCACATCAGACCAACCCTTTCTATAGGTTTCCTCTCTAATATATTCTGAAATTAACATTCTAATAATTTTCTTTCATTTTTGGGATCTTATTTATAAATTAAGGATCCCCAAATCCCTTATTTTAAAGGTGGTCCTTAAGGAAAGACTTGATCCTTTAACATGAGTTTTAGCTATTTTGTTAATCATTTTCATTATCTTATTCATACACCTCTTCTTGAATTTTATTTTAAACTTCAATAACATGTAATAAAAAACATTTTATTTAGTAAGAGTGATATTAAAATAATACAAAAAACTTTTTATTTTTCATTTATCCATAGTAACTCTTTCTAATTAAGTCAGTTTTCTCACCCACATGATATGAAATTTTTATCATGAATGATTATGAAAACGTAAATATTGGTAATATATTGAATTAATGAATTTTTTTTTGTTGTGATTAAATTTTTTTAATGTTAATATATTCAGGATTATTCCATAATTAAATAATTCCATTTTATTCATTCAATATTTAAATAAATGGATAATTTTACACCAGTCATTGTGAACTATTTTTGTAACATATATGAAATTATCATGGGACTCTAGAACACTATAAAACACAGATATATCATCTCCCTGACTGTTATGTAAGTCATTAATACACGATCATGGATAATGTAATTAAACCTGTATACTAATCAAAACATGGAACAAACAGAATAATTAACACATAATAATAAACATTGACTATTAATGGTTGATAAATGAATAACAAACAACAAAATGCGTTTGGCCTATTTTTTGGGTATTTATCTTCTATATCCATATTTTTATATATAACTATTATTATTTTCAATATTAACTTTATTTTATCTCCATTAACTCTTATATTTTCCTTCAAATCTATTAAAATGTAAATTTTATATATTTTTCAACAATTTGGGAAACAACTAATTATTATAAAATTATTACCAATTATTTATTTATACTTTTGTACCATATCAAATATTTTACTCCATGTTTATTTAAATTCAACATTATTTATTTTTTAGAATCCATTATTTGGGAATTAATTATTTAAATAAAAATTTTAAATTATTTTATCACCTTATTAAAATAATTTTGAAAGTGATTTCTCTACTTATTTTAATGACACATCTCTAGAATGTAATCAACATTACTTTTGGGATTTCACATCCAAATTTATTTCTATATCAACATTGATCTATGACATAATTTTTCAGGACTATTCATCCACTATAATCAAATAAACCCTTTTTAGTAATGTATTTTTAATGTGAATACTTCATATTTTCTACTCTTGATTGAGGGGTGTTTGACTAGATAACCATAATATATGATTAACAATGGAAAAATATTTTCATGATTGTATACCCTATTTTTTATATATTTTTTGGATACCCTAGATATATTTTTTATAATTGATGGTTATTTACCTAGATAACATTTATAAATCTTTTTTATGATATTTAACTTAGGAATATTCATATAGACCATGTTTTAATTTCATGAGTTCATCTTGTTAAAATTTTAATAGATATGGGGTTGAATTCATTTAGAACACAAATGTATGGTTTTTCCACTGTGTGATGGTTGTTCCATAAATTATATATCCCCCAATGTATTGGGGTAACATTTTATAACTCAATAGACTAATGGGTTATTAGATATGGGTGGTTATCCCAGTCTACAATGTTTTGGGACCATCGTGGTTAGACTAGTCTATTTTGTTAGGGGATATATGTGATTATGCTAGTACCCTTTGATATGAATGTATTAGTGTTTAAACATTAAATAATATTATGTTATACTATTATTATACATGTGTGACATTCCAATATAATATTTTTATATGATGACACATTATTATTCTATGTCACTATATTTTTCAAATATTGATTCCACATTCATATTCAACGGTAAATTTTATGATTTCATGATAAATATTTTGTGTTTCATGTCCCATCCCCCAGGGCCCATGCCATAACTACCCTAATCCCGCCTTCCATATGCTAGGGGCTAGAGACGGGCACCAATAATTAATATCCCAAAAAAGATAATGCATTGCCTTTAAACTTGTACACACACACACATCAAAAAATGGGGAAAGGTAAACACTAAGTAAACTAAATCTGTCCCTAAGACACCATACGAATGTACCATACAAAATGAAAAGTAAAAAGGGGCCAGAATATAATCCTATAACCGTAAGGGAATGTATAGTTTCTATGGTTTGTCTACTGAAACCCTACCAGAAGGGTAGGTGGAGGGTAGTTGTATGTATCCATAGAAGTATGTTCTGTCCATATTATCTCACTAGGCCGCACCTGGTCCCAGAACACCAAGGATTCTATCGAAGAGTCAACAAACTACACAAGACATGCCATGTGTAGGCAAAGCCCTTGCAGAGGTGAGTAACACAATTCTTAGTAGGGACCTCAAACCACAATGGAAAGACCACAAAGGAAGACAACCTAACGAGATCACACAGCTAGACCACAAAAACAAGAAAACTTACACCAAGTATAACTCAAAGTATTGAAAGTAGAATTATCAGTCTTAAAGATGAAAATTTTTACTACTAAGGGATTCATCATATGGGACCCCTCATCACCTGGGACATCTGGATCACTAAGACCCCTTCTTCATTGGAGAAAGCTAGATCACTTAGATCGGCTTATCTCTAGGAAAATTGGATCACTTAGGCATGCTCATCTTTGGGCCTTCTGGATCATTGATACCGATTTGTCTCTGGGCCAGCGGGATCCCTGAGACCTGCTCGTATCTAGTCCAGCTAGATCACCAAGACCCTCTCATCTCTTGACCATCTGAATCACTAATAACCTATCCTCTATAAGAGAGCTCAATCACTTAGACCCACTCATCCCTAAGACAGACGAATCACATAGACCCACTCATCTCTTGGCCATCTTGATCACTAAGACTCACTTGTCTCTGGGATAGCTGGATCACTAAGACCCACTCATCTCGGGCCTGCTGGATCACTAACACCCGCTCATATCTTGAGCCAGATGGATCACTTAGACCAGCTCATCATATCCTTTTCATCACAACCATCCGTAGGATTCCAGCTCATCGCATGCTCGATTCTGGGAGAATTTACTCCTCAACCCATCAATCACATATAAAATTCCACAATATCTCACTTATACTATGCCCAAAATAATGTCTCATTGCAAGGTTTTCCATTCCATAGACGATGTTTCAATTGAATGGATGGTTTGAAAGACATTGGTGTTTTAGTAAACAAGATCCACTTGTGTATGGGCCCTGTCCGACCTAGTCAGACCGACCCTACCATCTAGGCCTAGGGGCCCCACTTGACTAGACCTAGTTCTGCAAACCCAACACGTTGGGATCTTAGCCAGCTTAGTCCGGCCTGGCCACTACGCATGGCCCATTGGGACTTGATTGACCTGGATCGGTTCGATAATGGGTCCAACCCACCATGTATCCCAATGACCCAGTTTTATCTGCCCCAACTCGTAACAGGCATGCCAATTATTTCCTAGCCTGGGCCTCCTAGAGGCCTAGTTTGTCCTGTGAGCCCGACCTGCATTGACAGGCTAGCTCTTCTCCAGCCTGAGCTTCAAAGTGGCTCGTTTTGTGCCACTAGGCTAGCCCACATGGCAGGCCAGTTCTCCCCCTTCCCAGACTTCTTGATGGGCATCAGGTTCTCACCGCACACAACCTACTGAGGTCGGCCACACCTTCTGCACATGTGGTCCCGTAGGGACCATGTGCCAGCTGCCAGCTGTGACTCGCCGATGCGGGGAAATCCTCCAACGCGGTTCCCTCTTGGCACAGTCCTCTTGCACTAGTTTGCACACATGAACCATTCTCCCCCTTGTGGCCCATGGTTATTTCAGGAGTCTAGCCAACTTCTACTGTCTATAGACTGTGTAGTGCCTCTGACGTGGCTGGGTGGCCATGTATGCCTGACGGTAGCCACCGGATTCCGTTCTAGTGGCCCCTATCACCATTGATGCCTATTGGCGAGGTTGCAGCCTGCCTAGCCACAACCCTTTCACATAACATCTCGTCAGTCGATGCGCTACTTCCATTGCATCATAAAGAATGGGAATGATTAAAGGAGAAATGAGGGTAAGGATTCGTACACAGAAACACCCAAATAATGATTCACGTCCTTGTTCATGTTGACCCAAATGCATTCTTATTATCAAGATAATGAAGTACCAAAATAATGTCGAATAATCACTATGATAGATATCCCCTTTATCCTACATCATTAACCATCCCATACAAATGATCGATCCAGGGGTTAACTTATTCGGGAGATAACCCTCATTTTCTATTTAAAATAAATAATAGTGAAAAGAAATTCATAAAGAAAAGCATCAAACCCCTACTTGGGAAATAATATTGCCTGAGGATGATCGTTCGTCATCATCCATTGATATCTGGTTGTACTTCACTTTCCAATGGTATCGTCGCCACTTTACGATTCTCCAATGTTAATCATTGAAGTGTTTTACTTCATGGAGTCAGAGGTATTCTCAAGATCCAAATATGATATCTAATTCTATCATCCAATTAAATAGAGAAAACACCTCACAACATGTCTGTTACACTGAGTCTCCCCCATTACACTGTTTAATTTGTGAAACAACATTTCTGTTACTTTGTGTTATAGCATCATTATGTAGTTCCATTTATGGAATGAAACATTCTGCTTTTCAATTCATTGTAGAGAAACAATTTTGAAAAAAATATGATTTTTTAGTTGATTTTATTTATCTTAAAACATATGAAAAATAAATTTTATCCTAGACCAGTGCTGGTCATGGTAATATCCTCCATAATGATAAAATCTCATTACAAACACAACGATGGTCTCAGATTTTTAATTAGACTTACCGTTTTTGTGTTACGAGTATTATAAAATAAAATAAATTTTATTTAAATTATTTTATTTATGGTTACATCCCAAAGATGAACATTTATTTTAGTCCTCCACTCTCCAATGTTAGGATCCACCTAATTGAAGCATACCCTCACAAACTCTGTGGTACTATTGTATTTCAAATCTGAGTTACCATTTATGAGTTATAAGGATTTGAAAATAATATTCAATTATTTTATTTACAGCTAAATACTAATTCCCACTGTTGAATCATACTTACAAAATTTAGGCGCTTCTTAAAGAAAGCGTACCCTCAAGAGCTCATTGATGATCTCAAATTTTCAATCTGAGCCATCATTTATGAGTTATAAGGATTTGAAAAAAAGAATTATTTTATTTAATTATTTTTTTTACGGTTATGTCATATTCACTTTTTTTTCAGTAGAGGACAGCATAGACTAAACATAAGTCGTGGCTAGGGTAAACCCACCATCTTTTTTATAGTGATGCCCTCAGATTTTAGATCTAGGAATTCATTTAAGAGATATTCCACTTTTTTAGGAAAACCTCTCACACACACAATTTTAAACATAAATATTTTGACGTATCATTATGGGCACTCCCTACCTCAGAATTTCATGTCGTCTTAGTGCCCGGTCTTGAAAGAAATCCCAGATAAATTTTAAAAAAATTAATTGAATTTTTGTGTATTAAATTACTCCCACCTATAAGGATTTACATCTTTGTAATCCAAAGTAGGGGCTAATCAAACAAATGGGGGTACTTTGTATTAATATGAGCTTCCCATTCCCGCCTGTTATTATAGATATTCCAATGCTGCCACTTAACATTCCCTAGAGAAATCGACCATCCATGAAGGATCCTCTCCAATCGATCCCCTATCTCTATCGGGTACTCCGCAAAAGTCGCCCTGTGGTCAAATTCCAGCTCATCATGGTCGACGACATGAGAAGGGTCGTGCATGTATCTACCTAGATATGATACATGGAAGACATTGTGCAACCTCTCTAACTACGTTGGTAGAGCCAGGTGGTACACCACCTCACCCACTCTATATAGTATTAGGAATGGTTTGATGAACCTCAGAGATAACTTTCTGCCCCAAAAAAATCTCAATATCCCCCGTCGAGGAGAGACCCGTAAGAATACAAGGTACACCTCTTAGAACTCTAATGGTCTCTATCATCTATCATCATAAGACTTTTATCGACTATGTTTAGTCTTTATCCACACACAGATGACCTAAACCTTCTCAGTGGTAGCATGTACCATCTCCAGACCCATGACTATCCACTCCCCATGGTCTTTACAGCAAAACGATGACCTCAGTTGTTGTTTGTACAATGACTCGAACGGTGCCATACCAATGGTGGAGTGGTATTTGTTGTTTTATGGAAAATACACCAATGGTAGGTGGTCCTCCCAACTGTGACAAAAATCAATAATTCAAGCACCAAGCATGTACTCCAAGGTCTGAATTTTCCACTCCGTTTGGCCATCCTTCAATGGGTGAAAGTATGTGCTCAAGCACATTGGAGTCCCAAAAACCTAATATAATCCCTTCAACAACTGGTATATAAATCATGCATCATGATATAAGACTATCGTAGATGGGACTCCATGTAGTCGAACTATCTTATGCATGTAGAGGTGTCCTAAGATATCTAATGAATTCTTTTCTCGAATGGGTAGGAAGTGGGGCGACTTGGTGAGTCGGTATATGATCACCTAGATGGTATCATGTAACCTAAATGTACATTGTAAGCCTATCTCAAAGTCCATAGATATCCCATCCCACTTCCTCTCCAACACCTATAGGGGTTATTTAAAACCTCTTAGAACCTGGTTCTTAGCCATCATTTGCTGACAAGTGAGGAATCTCAAGAAAACTCTGCCACTACCATCTTCATCCCTGACCACTAGTACTGACATCAGAGGTCCTGGTACAACTTTTCCACACCTGGATGTACCACCAAAGAAGATATATATAACTCCGTCCACACTTCATCCTGTAATTCCACTAGTACAATAGTGCGTCCTCTTAAAAGGATGACGTCACCCCACCTTTAGAAAATTTATCTGGGGCATTCCCTGTGGACATCTGGTCACCTGTGGTGTCACAGCTGACATCTACATGTTGAGCCTCCATGAATCACTATAATAGTAGAGGGGAATATACCATAGACTATATATAAGATGCCTCATATCTATCCCAAAATGATATCTCAAGAGAGGCCAACTAATCTGAGGCCTCGTTCAGTATCTGGGAACTCAATCTCTTTCTGAGAGAATGTGCCAACACATTCCCTTTCCTTAAAGTATAAAATACACTAAAGTCATAGTCGTAGAGGAACTCTAGACAACATCATTATCACATATTTAGATCCCTTTTAGAAAAGATATACTTGAGACTCTTGTGGTCAGAGTAGATGATGAATCATTATACCAAAAGGTAGTGTCTCCACATCTTTAGTGCGAAGAATACCACTGCTAACTCAAGGTCATGGGTTTCATAGTTTTGATCAAGCAGTCTCAACTGTCACGAGCCATTAGTAATCAATAATTTACCCTACAATAAGACACATCCATCATAATATCCTGATGAATCATACTACACAACATTGTTAGTTCCCTCCTCTAGAAACCTCAAGATATAATCACTTTTCAAGCTCTTCCTCAACTGCTAAAAGCTTTGATAGAATCCTTCAATACAGATGAAGGTTTTTCCCTTCATCTCAAATTACTTCATGGGTTATAACACTATGGAGAAGTCATTTATAATCCTATGATAATACCCAACCAGTCCAAGGAAACTGCACACCTCGACAATGCTCTTAGGTGGATCCCAAGAAAGTACCACCTCAATCATTGCTAGATCCACTGCAAATCATGGCTCTCAGATAAAATTTTATAGGAAGTGGACCTTTTTTATAAAGAACACACACTTCTAGAGATTTCCAAAAAGATGGTTATCTCATAGTTTGTCCAGAATCATCCTTAGGTGTGTTGCATTCTCCTCCTCAGACTCTAAATACACTAAGATGTCATCAATGAAGACCACTAAAACCCGTTATATACATGACTATATGATCTTGTTCATGAGTCCCATGAAACAATTACGGGAATTTTTTATGCCAAATGAAATCCCTAATTACTCATTGTTATCCAAGTGACATCTAAAAGACGTCTTAGAGTTGACATCATTTCATAATCAAAGCTGGTGATAACATAATCCAAGTTCAATCCTTGAGAACCATCTCACTCCTTTCAGATGATCAAAGCGGTCATCAATCCTAGATAAAGGATACATGTTCTTCATAGTCACCTCATTTAGGCACTAGAAATCCATGCATAACCACAATCTTCTATATTACATTATGGAAAACAACACTAGGGATTCCCATGGTGAAACGCCGGGACATACGAACCCCTTCTTATGAAATTACTCCAACTATACCCTCAAATCCCATAGCTCTATAGGAGACATACAATATGTTGGTGTAGATATCGGTGATATCTTGGGGCATGGAACAATGCATATGTCTACCTCTCTAAGAGGAGGTAGTCCCAAAACATCATCTTGAAGGAAATCCTTGTACTATATCTACCATTGTAGAAAATTGTGGTCTCATATCAAAACATCCACTTCTTTGTGGGTAAGGAAAGCCGCATGCAGCTACCCACTTTATCTATACTCTGTCTCCCTAATACTGGTGTGGACCACATTGGGGTGGTGGTTGTAACCTGCCAAAATGTATTCCACCTTCTTCTGCTCTCCTATCTCCTCTTTCATATCTGTTACTCGACAGATTAATCTGTTTCTACATTCGCACTGCTTACATCCACTGGATGTATCTACTCATCCAAAGGAATTTTAACCACAAATGTTATATCTAGCAGGCTAGCATCAGTACTAATGCACATAGGAATATTGCTGGCTCAAATATCCCTAAACACATCTTGCCTCAAGGTCCAAGCCCTAAAGAACTGGTCTTATCAAATTCATCGACTACTTGGAAGGGTTGGTATGCCTTGATTAATACTCAACTAGAAACATGTCATCCCACTACAGCTCTAGAAGCCCATGGGAATTCATAACCATTCTCCTTTATTGCATGATCCCATTTTCTAAGAGAGGTTCTCAATCTCTTATGATGGAAAAGTCACAACATCTTAATATCAGGTAATCTAAAACCCATCATCACCCTATTGAACCAGAAATAAGGCTCACTAAATAGACTACCATATGGTCAAGTGGCATCCTCACTAGGTGGAAGACTCCCGTCACCGCCTGTAGCTAATCCTCAGTGACCTAAGGATCTATATCACCCCTCAACCTGGGAGGTCTCTATCTCTGGAATTCATGTAAGTCACTGAGACAACATGAATCATCTACCAGTTGTTCCGATAGTAATTGTTGATTGATGGGCAGTGGTATTGCTGGGACACTGCCCGAAGGTACCATCTAAAGAAAAGGTCCCTGTATTGAAGCCTCATCGCTCTGTGGACTATCCCTGTGGTAACACATTGGAATCGTGGCTGGCTGTATATATAGAGGAATCCTGAAGAGTATCATGATGAACCATGATTAATTGATTATAATTGGTGAGATGGCTCTAAATCAAAAAGAATATGAGGAAACACTCAAAGATTAATGCAACTAGTGTTTTTGTGTACCGAGTCGAAAATAATTCAGGGTCCTAGTGTATAGATACGTCAGCCGATGCACCAACACAAGACTCCATGACCTGAAATCCAACCACAATACACTTCAAATTATTTCCCCATAAGTTCTTATGGTACAACCAATCTCCTCTAATACCACTTTTTCATTACCCGTATGCCAGAGCCCATTCCATGAATACCCAAAGCCCGACTTCCATAGGCCAGGGGCTGGAGACTAGAACCAAAAAGGCATATCCTAAAAGGGAAGCGTTTTCTTTTAAACCTGTAAAAAATCATACATCAAAAACTAGAGAAAGGTAAATAATAAGTAATCCCGGAATTTTACTGAGAAAACATCTAAATGTATAATAAAAAATGAAAAGTAAAATGGGTCCAAAATAAAAGCCCAAAACTACAAGGGAAAGTAAATCATTCAAGGTCTGCTTTATCAGACCCTACCTGAAGGGTATGTGGAGGGTATCTTTATATATCCATAGAAGTATGTCCCATACATCACATCTCACTGGGTACCCCCTCATCCTCGACCAATAAGGTCTCAATCGAAGTGTCAATCACCTGCACGAGACACGACATGTATGGGTGAAGCCTATGTAGGGTTGAGTAATAGAATAATAATTAGGGACCCAAACCAAAATGTAAAATCCACAATGAAATAACACACAATCAGAAAACAAAGAAAAGACAGCTCACACTAGTATAAATCAATGTATAAGATGTAGAATTATCAGTCATAAATCTAAACATTCGTAATGATAAGAGATTCAACATCTAGGCCCAATCATCACATATGCTAGATGTATCTATAAGATATGATCATCCATAGGAAAAAATAGATCAGTCATACTCGCTCGTCCCTGGGCCAACTGGATCCCTAAGACCCACTCATCTCTGGGATAGTTGGATTACTAAGAACTGCTTGTCTCTCGACTAGCTGGATCACTAAGAACTATTACTCTCTGGGATAGCTGGATCACATAGACCGACTCCTCTATGGGCTAACTGGATCACTAATACACACTCGTCTCTTGGGATTGCAGGATCAATTAGATCCTCTCATCATATCTTTTGAACCACATCCAATTTTAGGATTCCTACTCATAGCGTCCTGGATTTTAGGATAATATAATACTCAAGACATTAGTTGCATCTCAATTGCCACAAAATCTCACTTAGAGTACGTACAAAGTATTGTCTCATAATAAAGGGATCAATTCCATAGATGGCGTGTTAATAGGACACCCGGTCTCAATGATATTACTATTTTAGTAAACAAGGGTTGGTTGTGTCTGGGCTTGGTCTGACCTGGTCGGACTGAACCCGACCATCCTGGACCTATGGTCCCCTATGAATCAACTTGGTTCAGCTAACCCAAAACAACCTTGTTGGGTCTGAGCTATCCTGGCCACTAGGTATGGTCAATGGGTCCTTTGGACCATGTCTAGTTCGATCGTGGGTCCAACCCATTAGGTCACCCACCAACCTGGCTTCATTCGGACCAGCCCGCAATAGGTGGGTTGACTCTTCTCCAGCCTGGGCTGCCCAATGGTCTCTTTCTCGCCACTGGGATGGTCCTCATGGATGGACAATACTCCCCCTTCCTAGATGCATGCTAGGCGTCCGGTTCATGGCACACATAGGTGACCACCACTTCTCCACACATGGTCCTACGAGGACTATGTTCTAGTCGCCTAGTGGGCTGATCCTCTAATGTGTCGCCCTAGTGTCACCGTCCTCCTACACTAGGCCACTCATGTCGATCGATTTCCCTCCACGTGGCATGCACCTTTACTATGGGTCTAGATTGTCTTCGCAGTCCGTGGACCACGAGGAACCTTCAACGTGGTTGGGTGACCACCTCGGCCTTCCACCAGCCGTATGACTCTCTGCCAGTGGACCCTATCACCACCGAAGCTAGCTGTCATGGCCTCTATCCACAGCCACATACTCTCACAAATTCTGAGGCCCTTCTGGAAACAACCATTCCTCCTGGAATCTCCTCGTCTAATGTAACATTGCCGTTGTATCATGACAAAAAAGAAAGAAAAACAGAGAGTGGAGGGGAAAAATTCACATATAGAAACACCCAAAGAATGATCTGTGTCCTTGTTTGCGTTAACCTGTATGTGTTATTTTTAGTATCATCACGTAGATCCATAATATGGAAGAATAATCACTAATATAGATGTCCCCTTTATCCCGCATCATTAACCATCCCCCATGGATGATCGATCTGCAACTTAACCGGTTCGTGAGTTAACCCACATTTATAGTTTAAAAGAAAGAACATAGAAACACAATTCACCTACAAAATCATCAAACCCCTAACTGGGAAACTAGATTGCTAAATGATGATCGTTTGTCATCATTGGTCGACCCCTAGTTCCAATTTACTATCAAAGGGTATCGTCTCAGCTTTCCAATTCGTCAACATTCGTCATTGGAGAGTTTTCTTTCAAAGGCTCAGAGGGATTTTCAGGATTAAAATCTGATCACAAATTAATGTTATCTTATTAAATAGGAAAAATGCGTCATAATGTTTCTATTACACGGAGCCTCCACTGTTATGCTATTTAATTTGAGAAAAAAAGATTCTGTTACTTTTCCTTGAATCATCATTACATGGTTCCATTTATGGAATAAAATAATCCGCTCGTCGCTGCATTGTATAAAAACAATTTTGAATAAAATAAACAATTTTTTTTTGATTTTTCCTTGAAACGTTTGAAAAATTAATTTTTTCCCTAGACCCGTACTAGTCAAGGATACATATTAGTTAAAGAGAACATATCATTAAAAACTCAACGATGGTCACAGATTTTTAATCTAAGTTACCTGTTGTGAGTTATGAGGATTCAAAAATAAAATAAGATCTATTTAAATTATTTTATTTACAGTTACATCCCAAAAACGAACTTTCATAGCCGGCTCATGCCAGCCAGTGTTAGGCTCTGCCAAAGGGAATACTAACCTCACCAACTTAATGGTATTATCATATTTCTAATCCGAGAGACTGTTTATGTGTTATAAAGATTTTAAAATAAAATAACAGTATTCAATTATTTTATTTAAAAAAAAACTATTTTCAACTGTTGAATCACACTGGAAAATATTGGGCTTTTCCTAAAGAAATCATACCCTCAAAACCTCAATGGTGGTCTCAGATTTACAATCCGAGTCACCGTCTATGAGTTATAAGGATGTAAAAAATAAAATAATTTTATTTAATTATTTTACATATGGTTATGCCATTTTGGGTTTTCTCACTAGAGGACCACATAGACTAAACTTAAGTTGCGCCTATTATAAAACCGCCATCCAGAACGCAACAATGCCCTCAAATTTCTGATCTAAGCACCTATTTAAGTGTTATTTCACTTTTTTAGGAAAACTTCTCATGTACACTATTTAAAACTTAACATTTTTTAATGGATCATTCTGGGAACTCTAGGTCTCAGAATCGCATGAAGTCTCAGATTCTTGTATTGAAAAAATACCATTGAAATTTTCAACAATAATTCGTGGAATTATAGTGTATTAAATTTTGTTTCTAAATTTTTATTCCTTGATATATGATTATGTAATCATTCATTACAATAATTTATTATGATTCCAATATCTTATTCTACAAATCCTTTCATTTATTCCATGTTCATGTTTCTTAAATGTATATGATAAAGAGATACAAAGACTATATGTTATTGATATTGATTTACCCATTAATAAGTGTTTGAGATCACTCATTTTCCCATGTTTCCCCATTTAATTAGGGATTTTTACATAATAATATTTCATAGAGATATTAATATGTTGATATTTTCTAGAAATAATTAGATATTGTTCAAAGTAATTAAATCGGTTTTTATTTAATATTTGTAAACACTAAAAAATTGGGTTTTGGGAGTGTTTTTTATTTTTCATTTGTAATTTAAAAAATATAAAATAGTGTAAAATATAAGTATTTCATTATTGGGTTTTATAATTTCTCTTCCCTATCAAATTGATTATTTTTTGGGTGGTATTGTTATTTTCAAGGCAACACTTATGGAAGTAAGTTGTTTTGAAAAATTATTATTTGAGAATAGATATTGAAATGGTTTGGTTCATTTTTTATGGTTTATTAGAGACTATTTGTTTGGTAATTATTTTTGGTGTGTCATGTTCTTAGGTATGTTGGTACATTAGAGGAGATATTTAACATTATTTTAAAATTTATATAATGAATTTTTGATTACATTTTTACATCAAATTTACTTCTGTGAAGTCAAATAAAAGTTTATCAATGGAGTTGGTACTATTTGAGTAGTATTTCAATCAATGATTAAGATTTAGAGATATATTGTATCTCATTTTATTTTGATTCCAGGTGATAAAAATAATTTTATAGGCATGTAATAAATAATTTCTGATTTTTGTTGGTCTTAATCGTTTGGATTTTGAGATAAAAGAGGTCCTGGGATTATGTTTCGAGGTGAATAGTGGTAGATAAGTTAAGTTTGAGAAAAATAATCATCTAAAAATATCATATAATAATTATAAACATCATTATATGTTTTATTAATCATTATAATTATAGATACCAGTGTTTCCACAAGCATTTATAGTCTATTACCTTTTATTATAATAAATTAGTTATACTGTAATGATTAGTATTATATTATAATTCGTTAGAATGGAATGATTTTATTTTGTGGAAGGTTATCGTGGAAGAGATATTGTATCATTATTTTAGACAATGAATTTAACAAATCTATTCATTAAATAATGATTATTATTATTTAATTATATTATTTTGGGTGGATTTTGAGTTTTATGAAATGACATAGTTATGGAATTGAAGGTAAGGAGAAGGCTTTGTCATGGTAGTTTAATTTTCAACCATTATAGTGTAGTGAATATAATTTCAACACAATATGATTTAATGTCATAAATATTAAATGATCATTGACCATAAGAAATAGGGGATCAATTAGTAATGTTTCTCTTGGATTTTCAAATGTTTAGTTAACCAACCTTGATTGCACAAAAAATAGAGCGGTACATCATGATTTTTAGAATTCCATTTATATTTTCCATATTGAGTTGTTTATCAAATTAAATTTGGTTTATTTTATTAATTATTAATTTTTATAACTATAATTATATATTGGATGACTCATAATTCTTTTTTTATATCATTGATTTCTACCAATCATAAGGTAATGTTTTCATCAAAAAGGTAATTCAACCTTTATCTTTCCAATTACTATTCCCTTTTATCTTCTTAGAGTATGTAGGAAATTTTTCGATTTTTTGGATAGATATAGAATTTATTGAGAATGATTTATTATATATTTATTGAAAAGATGTAGAATTTTAATATTCATGAATATTTTGTTCAATATTTTGGTGAGTTGAGATTTGATTTTTTGTAGGAGATCCAAATTTTGTCTTATGTATTTATTATGTTAATGTGGAATTATCATTCCAAAATTTTTATTTAGAAAAGAATTAGAAATTATATTAATGAAGATAATGAATTAAAAAAATGTAAATTTTTTAATTGATTTAGTTTTGGATGTACAAAATTTGTCCCCCACTGTATTTTTATACAGTTGATTTATCATTGTGCTAAGAATGTTGTTGTGATTGGATTTACTATTTTTATATATTCATTTATATTTTAATTTTCTATTTACTTAAAATACAATAATTTGATAATTAAAGTGGACTTATGAAATGGGGTTTGTGATTTTTTAATATTGAGTATGAATTAGTATATTAATGAAGAAGTAATGAATAAATGTATCACTTTCATGATTCAATGAGAGAGTAATTTTTATTAATTTATATATTGTTAAAGGTGATTAGAAAGTATGATTGGATTTGAATTTTTCTTATGTTATGATTATGTTTATGATAATTTTAGAGAATTTGAAGAGTTTTTGGTATATTTTGTGTTCGTAATAGCATGATATAGTGGATGTGGTTTGGCATGATTTATTGATTCTAGAGAAACAATTGTTATAGTATGGGCTATTGAAGGTTTTATAATGTGGTGATGTGGTGGAGTTGAAGTGGTTAATGTATTATATTGGTTATGAGATTTTGGATTATGATTAAAATAATAAAATAATTTATTAATGTGAAATAAAAATATGATATGTTGGATTGACACAGTAAATAATAACTTGAACTAAAATAGCTAACCATAATTTTGAGAAATGATAAAAATTGATAAAATATTTTAGAAAAAATTTACAGTTATTATAGAATGAATAGTTTCAAAAATTATTGTGGTTAACTAAATTAAAATGGTTTTTAAATGGTTAACATGTAAATGGTATTGATATATTAAATGAGAATAAGTTATGTATTTTTTATGTCACCATAATGTTATCCTGATTTGTGACTAGTTGCAGAATCATTTTTTGTGGAACTATTTGCAGGGTGATAAGTTGTTGTTATTGATGTGTTAGGTAGGAATTGTTCCCTAGGTTAGTCTTGAGTGATTGATATATATATTTGTACTTTTTGATATTTCTTTTGTGCCATAATCTATGCTAGGTAACATGAATAAATCCCATACAAGTTTCTTGGTTTTTTGTGCACTCCAATATCATGGCTTTGGGTGATATAGATAGATGAATAATACCCTCGTCTCACTCATCCATGTACCTATAGTGTTGTTCTGGGGAAAATATTTGGAATATTTAATTAATGTTGTATGTGATGTTGATCTAGTATGAGAGAGTGATGTCATATGCTGCTTTGATAGATGATATTTAGAGGAGATGTGGTATGTGGATATAGTATGTGACATTTTTCCCGGTGATGTGGTATTAGATTAGTGTACGAGGAAGAGTAAGGAATGAATGTTACATGATATCAGTTTTTGGGATGTGAGAGTGTCAAATTGTTGTGAAAAAAGGTGTATGTTCCCTTCTCAATATATTTTCATCATGATTATGTTATGTTAATTGTATAAGTATTTTAAGAGAAAATCTTCCCGCGTTTGAGAATTTTAGTTGACCTAGTATAGGTAATGAGTTGATTTAAGTATTTATTATCTCTAACTTTAGTAAATTTCTTCCACCTTGGAATTAGAGTTTTTTGGGAGGAACCCTCTAAGTAGTGGTTTATTCTCACTCATATATCTGTATATTGTTTTTAGATATTTTTTAATAGTGATTTTTTGAATTGGATTATATAAGAAAAGTTTCATTCGTTTTATTTTTTATCAATATGAAAATTATGAGTAACGTAAATACATGACAAAGTTAAGTGATAAGGAATAAACCAATAAGGATAATGAAATAGAATATTTGAGATAAAACATGGAATAACCTTTCTTTTATTAGAAATTTAAAATATGATTGATTTGTATACTTTCAATGTGGATAAAAATAATTCATCTACTGACCATGGGAATTACATCTACATATATGAGTTCATTTAAAATAATATTCTAGGAAAAAGTCAATTAATATGATTTATTCTGAATTTATCTATAATATAGTCAAAGTAAATTATTGATGGATGGTGAAATAACTATCTAAAACAATATCCTTATAAATTTTAGAATATCTATAGTGAAAATTTCAAGGGGATATTGTTAATAGAGTGTAAAATCTAGTTAGAGTTTGGGAGAATCCATATAGATATTTTCAATTTCAAAGGCTACTGCATTACATATATATCACAATAGATAATTATTATAAGAAACCATTGAGTGGATAATTTCCATAAGATATACATTTATAAGATATTTTAAAGAAATTTGAAAAGGTAAAAACCATTAAATATAGGAAACCATTCCATATGTAAGAGTACATATGATCAGATATTGAGAATTTAGAAATTAGAAAAATATTATGTAATACATAAGGGTTACAAGTCAATTAATAAGACTCTTGTTATGGTACCCACTAAAATATGGTAAATGAAAATATTTTTGATAATATGTAAGGACTATCATAGTGGATGTGTAAAGGCACTCAAACAACCAAGGATTTTTAAAAAAATATGAAAACCATAGGTTAATATGTAACTATTCACATAAATCACATGTATGATCCTTTTCAATATGAAAATTATAAATGTGTAAAAGTCAAAATTATCACTATGATACATAAGAGTAATATTACTTATGTAAGTTTATCAATCAAAAGGAAACACAAAAATTCTTGAGAGTTACATTGATACATATGTGAAAAAAAAGATGATATGTAAAGGTTATAAATATGAATATGTAAAGGTACTCAATGAATGGAATAAATTAAATTAGTAATGTTTTGAATAATCCAATAATATGTAAAGGTATGTTTATTGATATATAATGGTTTACATAAAGTAAAGGTAATATGTGAGGTTTATTCCAATAATACATAAAGTTCATCCTCAAAAGATGTATATATTATTATATAATATAGATTGATTTTAAGGGTTCCAAACATTGACATAACTGAGAGATTTATAGAAGTTAAATTGGTGTTTTAAAACATTAAATTATAAGATAATAATTAAATCAAAAGATTGTGGATCTATTCAGTAATATTTTAAATATCATTATTTATGCTACAATTATGAATAATGAAACTAGTTTTGGTGATAAATAATGAAAAGTATGATCTTCATGTTGTGAATAATAGGAATACATCACGAAGAATACTGAAAAATTGAATATATGATAAATATTGTTATATTAATTAAGATGTATGCATGTTGTGATGATACATCAATGTTATAGTGAGTGATAAAGATGGAATCATGGGTTAAATTCTTGCTATAACAATATTACTTCATGTTGTTCTACTAATGCAGAGTTAAAGTGCATGTGGAAATTGAGGAAAGAGAAAGAAACCAGAACACTACATATCAACTGACTTTAAATGATGAGTATTATAGTGATATAATTCCAGTTTAAATAATATTTCTTATTAAGATTAATGGTTAATTAAAAGTATAATAAATATCTGTGAGATATACTAACAATATAAATAGATAGATAAGATGAATAAATTAAATTTCTATAGAAACTAATATTGTATCATATCTTAGACTACTATAATTATTTAATAGAGAGAGTTACATGATACTATGATATTTTTGAAGAAACAATGTTTTGAGAGAGGATAAAAATAACAAATATGAATTGAATACACACTCTAAGACATCACTATATCATAAAATATTATATAGTAGATGAATATTGAGTTTCAGTTAGGATGTAGAGTCTAGTAAGAATAAAATTATAGATGATAAACCTTTTGAAATTGAATACTATAATTGAGAAATATGATCTCATTAATTTTATGTAGAGAAATATCAAACAAAATTGGAGATCTTGTTTTGGAGTGTGTTTATTGGGAATGTATATACACTGGTGGGATGAATAAAAAACAAACCATTCCAAATAATATCAGTTATAAGATGATTGAAAACTAGTCATAAGACCACGAAATTATTGGGATATAAAAGTTTATTTTTGAGAGATATAAATTTTTATTCACTTTCATAATATAGTGATGATCTATGTATTAGAATATACTTTAACAACACATGTAGTAGATTACCACATTGGGGTTGAACCTAATAAAAAATACTTATTATCTCTTGTTAATTTACAACATTACACATGGTGTTTTATGATGAGAGATCATAAGTAAATCCATACATATTAAACACGATAAAGGTTACAATATAAATTGGGAATAATTTAAGTAGAATAAAACTTTGTAAAATGTATCACAATAATTCACCCTCATCATAGGTGACTACACAATCATGTTGTGGAATAAAAAGTGATGACATAGCTAAAAAAAGTTTCCTTTAATGGATATTTTTATTCACACAGGTTTTTTGTTTGTAATTTATGATGTGTATATTTGAATAAGTTTTAGATTATCCTTATATGAAGAATACAATATCCATTATTATCAATGTATAAATGAAAGTTTCATCCAAAATCATTAGAAAAATACATAATAAAGTTGTAAATAAGATAAATAATACCATAAATAAGAAAGAAGATACATTATTTTTTGATGATAGACAATGTGTTTTCCCCATATTAATCTTGTTTGGAGTTATCCCCTTAGAGTATCAAATTTAGATATCTAAGATGATGGTTTTAATGAATCAGTTGAAGAACACATTTTTTTTATTGAGTACTTGAATAAGGTTCCTTCTAAAATTTTCAATTATATATTTGAGTTTATATAGAAAAGACATGATGAAAAAAATTAATGTATATATAAATACTATAAAAGGAAATCATTAATAAAAATTTAAAAAAGTACACATCTCTTATCAATGAAGTGACAACCTAGGATCATTTTTAATGATTAGTAAAGAAAAATTCTCTATAGATAAATATTTATTTTAATATCACATTTATGAGAAATATATGATGAGTAGAGTCTATAAATAAATGATCCATTATTTATAACAAAATAAAAAATCTAATCTTGGTTCCATGAATTCCAAACTAGAAATTAAATCCAAAAGAAGTAAGGAACTTGATAATTATTTATATGAAAGTCAAAAAACAATCAGTAGATTGGAAATATGAAAATGGAATGGGAATATACATTGAGATTAATTGAGGATAAGTAAAATAATATCATCATCATCACACTCAAAGTAATTTATTTATAAACATCCAAATGAAATCCAAGAAAATGACATCGAGAATATAAAAAACCAAAGAAAAGAGTCATGGGGGCCTAAAATAATGTAACTTGAGAGAATACCCTCTAGCTAATATCTCCACCATAGGAGACATATAAATGAGGTTCATAGAGATGATGATATTCAATACATAGGTTGCAAAGTAATTCAAATAATCAGCTACATATAATAAGAATATTACTTGAAAAAGGATTATATTTAGGGAAATATGGGATTGAGATAATATAATGATCTATAAACTTCAATATTAGTAAAGGAATAAATCTATTTACATGAAAATAATTCTTTTACTAATGTTTTTCAATTGATAGTAAATGATTTGAATCAAATTTTAGACAAATAGTTTTAGAGAAATGTTTTGAGAAACCCATGAAAAAATCATGGGTAGATTTATCAAAGTGAAGGATAAATTTATTTTCAAATTAAAATTAGAATTATATTTTTTTAGTCTAAAAAAATAAATGATACAATGATGTTCATATTTAAAAAAGGAAGGAGAACATGATTAATTAGCCATTATTTGTGTTGTATCTTATTTAGATATAAGGAAATTAAATGATTGAATATTTTTTTATTTTCTAAAAATTAAATAATGAATATTCCAAGGGGAGTAGATATAAATATATAAGTAATCCTATGGCACTAAATAAATGTTTATAGGTAAAGAAAAATTGATTTATAATGAATACATTTTTCTATCATAAATATTTCTCTGAAAATTGAAAAAATGTGCTGTTTTTTATGATGAGTTCAAATATAAATATTACAAGAATAATTAATATGTTGAATATTAGATAAGAAATTACAAGATGATCAAACCAGTAAAAAAAAAGATCAGTATTCCTTTTGGAATAAAAAAGAAAAATGTTGAGAAATGAAAACTTGAGAAAAAACTGTTAAATATTTCACACCAAGAATAAAGAAATGATTCAATTTTGGAATAAAAATCAACCTCATGGACCTTTGTAAATAAGTAATGAACATAAAATACTAAGGAAGAAAAATGAATAGAAAATGAGAATCAATCCAAAATGAAATAAAAGGATCAGTTTGGTGGAAAACATCTATAAATTAGTATATTGTGCAAGGTTTAATAATGTTAAAAACATTCCAAAAAATGCATAAAATAGATACCTATATATAAGGAGAATTTGGAAAAGAAAGATAGATAAGTAATTTCTTCATGTTCTAAGAATACTTCAATAAATAAGGATTCATCAAATAAGTAGAAATTAGATATTTTTGTAGGAAATGAATCACCATATGGCCAACATAGTTGGAAATTTAAAATAATATGGTAAAAGAAAAAAATATTAAATGTTCCTTGATAGAAAACTAGAAGAATACAATTATATAAAATAAGAAGAATATTAATTTCATGAAACCCCTCCATTTTTACCCTTATGGGGCTAGTAGTGAGGACAAGTATAAACCTTGAAACCCACATCCAATAGGCCATAATATGATGTTTAAAACGAAGGGTATGCAATTCATATAAATGATATATATTACCCTAAAATTATAAATTAAAAGATAAGAGAGATGATATACTAATTAAATCCATAAATAAATCATAAATCCTAATTCATGTATGAATTTTCATTCAAATAGAAATAATTGAAAATAATCTTTATACCATTGCTAGGTAGTACTCACGGACACCAACAAATCCTAAACAACACCACATGATAGTAATGACCAAATCAATCTCCAAACATATTCCATTGAACTAAAAAAAATGTTATATATATTGGGGGGATATAAGTATACTTAATAAGATCCTCCCTGATACCTCTAATTCATATATAAAATAATCATACAGAATCCCAGTTAATAAATTGTGGAATCCAACTCATTACTAAAATAAATAAAACTATATATCACCCACACCAAATAACTCTCACCTAGTATCACATAAATGTAATGAAATCCATATAAAAACATATAAATTAAAAATGTACCCTTCATTCACATTCCTAATAGACTATTCTCCCTCACAAAAACATCTAATGTCCTTGTCCTCCCATCCCCTCTATAAGTCTTCCTTCCCATTTAGGAAACCATATCAAAACCACATCATTATCTCATATCTTAACCTATTAAACTCATTAAAACCACATTATTATCACATCCCATAATCAAGTATGATGTACAAATGTTGTCTCAACAGAAGTACCATACACTGTACCTCATGCTATTACCACCAATGCATATAAACTTATAGTAACTACATTCACTACATTTGGGATACATGTTTATATTATAACCATAATCCACTATAACAAACATTTAAATATATGGTAAAATTGAGAATCATTAAAAATCATATTAGAATATACAATATACCTTATTTCATAACTTATTAGATATACCTACATACTAATATTTTTACAGAAGAGATATCAGGGCATGAGAGTAGTCAACCATCCAAATCCTTGATGCCCTAGATGTTAACAGATAACCAAAACCCAATGCCTATATGGGAATCTGTCACCCTAACCAACTCAGGTGGTGGGATATAAAAATATCAAAACATAAGGAATATATCACACACCATAAAATAATTGGAATATTCTTATCCTTAAACGTGAGTTATAACTATTGTATCATATGAAAACCCGACTTCTTTCACTAAAATTTAAAAAGATATCTCTCATAAAATTAAAAAACTCCTCAAAGTTCAACACTAATAACCTTTTATTAATTAATTATACCATATAATTTATTAATAAAATCATAAAATACTATTTTTCCAATAACATTAATTCAACCAGTTATGGTAATTTTATACCATACTTAAAATTTAACATTTCATCCCAAGATAATAGTACCTACATTGATACCATAACATAGTTTATTATTAAGGAACATTTACCTTAATTAAGACCCATTACCATCAATTTATTTTATATCATTATCATTCCATAATAATGGTATTCTATAAATAAACCAAATCTACCACAAATAGTCTAAACTCATAGTGCATCAATAAAATAATTCAAAAACAAAAGAGTAATCAAAATATCCAACTAATAATCAATGGAAAATTTAGTAATCATATATCTCAACCCAAGGTAACTAACCCCACAATAGAGAAAACACAACAATTTAGAAAATATTCAATCCCAACTCTTAACCAACATCATGTAACCCAACATAATTCACATCGAACAACTTCTAAAACCAAGGAAACTGGCCCATACCATGCCCAATATACCATCCATAGCATGTTCCAAAAAATTATCAATAATTTATATACAATCACATGTAATAAAAAATGTAGGAAAACATATTTTGAGTAAAACAAATTCAGAGTGAAAATAAAGCAATCACATCAAACAATGTATCTTAATAAGAAAGAAAATAACAACAAGGATTAGCTAATAACAACCCCAAATGTTTAATTCAAACAACCATCATTAACTATTACAATCATGAATTATTTGTATAATTATGAATATGTTTAAAAAAATGAAACCATAAGTACACAAACTATCAATGGAAAATAATCAACCATAGACCAATATCATGCAACACATTCTTTCATAGTTGATTTCAATGAAGAAAAATTATTAAATTCACATGACTTATTCATCCTTATCTTTATGTTACCATATATTTGTATTTTGAACAAATTTAAAGAATAAAAATCATTCTAAAGAAAAGAAATAATCATAGAAAATTAATCTAGACATAAAATTTTCAAATATAAATAGGTATTCACTAAACATAGAAAGAACCCCATGTCATCAAAACACCCTTCCAATTATTCTAATTGTATTACATCTAGTTATTTACCTCTTGTAAGGACAATCATTAGAATTTACCCATATAATTTAAAGCATGAAAATAATAAAAAAATTAATAAAATAACTAGAAGTTATGAATCAATTAACTTTATTCAAATCATCAAGAAACTAATGTATACGAATAAATCGACAATGATTAAACTAGAACTATATATGAAAGAAACCACATTAAAACATAAATATAAAAAAATAATACCAGGGAATATGTAAATATCAACACCAAACCAATGAAAACCCCCTAAAAACTTCTAAAATAAGTAGGAAAAAGATGAAGAGGGGAAGATGAGAAGATAATACTTAGAATTAAGAGGTTTTTATAACAATAAACCAAGAGGTTTAAAATCATATGAGGAAGAAAAGTTAAACATTGAGACGACCTTAGATCAGCTATGGTTCAAAGAGATAAAATATAATATCATCTAAGGGAGACCTTTACCCTAATTTTTAGAGTTAGTCCAATAATAATACACTATGTTTTGGTGGATTAAAACACATTATTAGTGAATCGATCCAAATAAATATTTATGATAAAACAAATCACATCGTTTTGTGAGGCGGTAGTTCGCCGTACACACAAGAGACATTAACGTATCCCCAATGGAATGGAAATTATAAAGTTATATATGATATGGTGACCAAAAGATATAATTAGGTTATAAAAATCCTAAATATATTATATATCATCATCATACCCAACCATGAGTGGTGGTAATAGAAAAATTAACAATATCAGTTTGTGATTCGATAGTTTCTTGTACACACAAATGATAAGTTTGTAAGCCATTTGATTAAAATAGTTATTATTGTTGGTTTATAAAAAAACATAAAATTATATAAATATATGAAATATACTTATTTTTTTATATCATTATTTTTTAATAATAATTAAATGTGTTGGATGAAAATATAAAATAAAAATGATCATTGAAGAACATTACCTCTTATTAAGATATCCTCCTAAGGTTTCCACCAAATCCCTATAAAGGCTGGATTTAAGACCAAAATAAGTCTTGTAGGACTATAATATAGAATTTGGGAGGAAATTAGGGAATTTACTTTCCAAACCAGTAGGGGTTGTAGGTATGAATAATAGATAATAAATAATGACCTTTTATAAGTGAGTTGAGTGGCACACATATAATATTTTGAGAGGAAAAATGAGTACCCATGTTTTTCTCATATCACATGGCCCCAAAATGGATTATTATTGATATGTAGACATTATAGGGTAGAAATGTGTCCATAAAAAATATTTTAGAAATGTTTTGAGGTCATTTTAACTATTATATATATATATTAACACCCTAGTAAAAAATTATTACATTAACTATTGTAAATAATTTTTTATATTATTACTAGTAATTTTAGTAAAAATTTATTTTTAGTCTGTTAGAAAATATAAATTAACATTATTACAAAATAGGGAATCCATTTTTAAAAATCTAATACACATTTTTGGGATATTGTTATTTAAAATTAATCTTAAATGCGTAGTAAGAAAGTATATTTTCATAGTGAAACTGCTCAAAAGTTTACAAATTTTTTATAACCAACTTCAATATGTAATAAATGAAAATGACATAAATTATATGAATAGTTATATAATTGTACTAATTATATTTTAAAATTATTTTAAAATATAATTTAACTTTATTAATAATTTAAAGTAAAATGTCACTTTTCAAATAATATTTTATTATTTTCACTATTCATTAAAAGAATTTTTAAAAAAAAAACTATAAAAAATAACAATAAGATAATTTTTATATTATTCATTCAAAAATATTTTTTATTTTTATAATAAATTTAAAAAAATACTCAAATTAAAATTACCAAAAGTGTGCAAAAGTGGATAGATGTTTTTTAGAAAGAATACCACTTTTATAATTAAAATTGGATTTATTCTTAAATACACATAAGATGAATGTTTAAAATTTTATTGAATATATAATATATATATTTCATTAAAATAATTAAAAAAATACTTTGACTAAATTATTGTTGTAAAATATGTTTGTTTTTATTAAATTAGTTTTTATAAAAAAATCCATTATTTTCAAATGGTATGGTACACTAATAGAATTATGATTTTTTATTTCCAAAAAAAAATTTCAATAATCTTTTAAAACCTGAATGAAATAATTCCTTATTCAATAAATAAAATAATCCACATAACCATCCCAAAAATTCTTAAATGATGTATAACTCTTCACCCTTTAAAGTGACTTATCAATTGATGTTTCCTTAGTGTCTGGATCAATTTTTATAGGGTATTTAATGAGGCTGATCATATTTTACCACATCTAGATGTAGTCTTCTATGTTTATCTTACCCTAATTTATTATTGGCGCTGAGATCCAATCATTCTTAAAAATCAAAAATCCTTTCCCATCATACGTATAAACTCTTAGATTACACACATACATTCTTTCTGCCTCTTTTTCAGGATATTAACTTTGACGGAATCCTCTAATAAAACATATTTGGAGTGTTGGAGAAGAACCCATACTTTCTCAATGTTACCATTTTGACATCCAAATTTCTCTTGAACACCACTAGTTTCCTCACATTCTAGAAAAATGATGGGTTCTTCTATTTTCCCCCTTGGTCATCATCAACCTCATAAATTGTAATTAAATATTTCTCACCCAACGTACTAAGGTTATGTAGAACATGTTCTGTTAGAGTTCCTACAACCAGACATACCTTTACCCCATATTTCATTTCTTTTCCTACTGATCTATTTTCCACAACTTTTGATATTTTAGAGTAGACATTTCGTATCCATTTTTCGTTCTGTTAATGACCGGAAAATTTCACGAAATAAGGTTAATTTATGTCCATTCCTCGATCTCGATCCTATTTTCATAGTTATGTGATGTTACATATGAATTAACTTCATATGACAAGAGTATATTTATTCATCAACCAATTTTGAATCATCATTAGGTCTTAACCAAACCAATTTTCTTTTCCATCGTGGAATATTTTTACTCTATCAATTAAGATACATATTTTTATTCTCAATCCCTTTCAAGGTGTATAATTAATTTTTTAGCTTAATTGAGTTAGATTAATCACAAAGTCCTAAAGCTCTCTTCATTGGCTTAAGAGTTCCCTTATGACTAGTGGTACATGAATAGATTAAATTTTCCTTGAATCATAATTGGATTGGCTACAATTTATCATGTTATTTGTTTTCTATTCAAAATCAACCCCCTTTTGAGTACCACAAGCCTTTAGTGTATCATTATAATAGTTAGGTTATAAAATTCATATTAAATTAAAATATCTGAATAATATGTAACATTTCATTTGAGCTCAGACATACATGAAACACAATAAAAAATAAGTGTTGCATGTAAAAAAAAATCCAAACTTAGTGTTTAACTTAAGGAAAAAATAAATAATTTGATGTAGTGTAAAATATTTAAAGGATTAAAATATATATAAAAGAAATCATTTCATAGAATATAGTGGTTTTATATCTATGATTTAAAATCCCATTTATATTATTACACAACATTATTAGGATATTAATCATGATGAAATTTTAAATGAAAAAAATGAGGGAACCATGTTCTATTTAGTTCTTCATGAGGTTGTTTCCACCTTTAGTGGTTTTACAGATCTGCATAATGATGATAAATTAAGTATTACTATTGAAAAGTTATTTTTTATTCTTTATAGTTTATAGAATGAAAAATCACTTTTGATTTTCAGTAAATTTGATGTCAAATTAGCTCAATGGTGTAATTTTTTCAAGAATAATAGTCAATAAGATGAAATTGACTCCATGGAATGGGATGTGTTTAAGGAAATATTTTTCAATTTGTAAATTATTCTTATTCATTGATTAAAAGTAGATATGTAATTACTTGAGTTTAAAGAGAATGATGATTAATCAATTAGTACATATGTGGTGAATTATACCAGACTTTTGAGGTGTGATTCATGATTATAATCTAACCTAAAATTATAGTTGAATTATTTTTCAGTGGAGTAAAACCATGTTAATAAACAGAATTGGGAATTATGGAATTCAGTATCTATGAGGAAAGTTTTTATTATTCTATCATGATATATATAGTGATGGTGTTTCCCATTAATCACATGGCTTTGATAATAAAATGAATATATAATTCAATGGAAAATAAAAAAATAATGGGGAAATTAAGATAAAATTTGATTCATACTAAAAGTGTTGATGAAACAATAGAGGAAATTGACATAAGGGGACTAGAAAAAATATTTATCTGTGTTAAGGAAGGAAATCAAGCTATTAATTGTTGAATTTATGGGAAGAATTTAACTAATTATATGAATAGAGGCAAACCAACAAAAAATGCACAACCCACACTAAAATGTTTCAAATGAAAGGTATATCTGAATTAATATAACCATTTCCCAAATCTAATGATTAATGTAGTAGGTTTTAATTAGAAATCACTTTAGCTATGTGAAAATAGTTAATCTTATATGATCACTATTTTGGATAAGGGGTGCGATAATGATGTGTTGAAAGGTACACATGCCATCTAATCTATAACTACAAATGTATTATTTAACTATAAATATACAAACTATTTTATATTTAATGAATTTTTTTCAGGGTTTAAAATTCATCCCAAGTTATTAACTGTTCATTTAGCAGTAAAACCCAAATATTACAATGATAAAATTAAAAGGTTATGATTCTTCTCTAATTTTAGTTTGTGGGAATTTAATTTTTTCGAATCTTATTATTTTCCACAAGGTCAAATATTAGGTTATTTAATTTTTTGATTCGATTTAACTACATAAACATTATATCAATTTTCATGGAAGAGAAGTCACATATGGTTTTACAAACAAAACTATGAGCATATAACAATGTGGTGATAAATAATAATGTTCTATGGAAATAAAATTCATTATATGGGTTTTCATTTATAATAAAAATGGGTGTTTATCTCATATGGTTGGGGAAAAATAATTTACATCATCACAATTTACACTTTATCTCAATAACCCATGGCTTGATATTTTAAAATTACTTTATTAAAAAACCCACATAAATATAGGTTAATAAAATATTCCTTAAATAAGAGAGAAAAAGGAAGAATAGATGTCATATGAAATAAAACAAAACTAGGTTCCTCTCTAAGACTACATTGTTGGAATGTGAAGATATAAATATGGAGGAAAAGTGTAAATATTTATAGAGAGTGATTGTGTTCATTGTATACATGATAGTGAATGATCAATGAAATATTGAGGGCCTCATGTCCTTATATATATAATGTTTCAAAAAAACATTGGCTCAACATAAATAAATTTTTTAGGATAACTTTTTCAAGATCGTATTCTTTAATGTTGAGTAATTAATTTACTACCTAAGAATATAAGAAAATATACTGTAACACCCCAAGAATTCATAATGTGTTATTTCTTCAAAATAATTCAATAACTTGCACTACACGCAACACCGAGTTCAATTGAACCATGACTTACCAAAAAGCCATTCAAAAGAGGTTATGAATAGTATTAACTAAATTTCAAACTTTATATAATCCTTATAATTTTTCCATATTATGAGTATCTTAGACATAATGCAAGAACAAATTCATTTTCAATATTGCACTTTTATCAACTTTTAATAGTGAACCCTTTTTAAATACAATATTTTAAACTTTTTGACTAAATGGGGACATCAAAAATTTAAAATGAAACATCCCAAGCTTCCACGGTACGCTTTCTTTGAATAATACAGTAGCGTGTGTTGTACGCAACCTTGAGTTTTAACACACACCACAACCAATCAAACTAGCCGTTATGAATAGTAATACCTAATTTTTGAAATTATATATATTTTATATTTCAAAATGGAATTCATTTTTGGATTCTGAATATCTAATTTATCCTAACGTGAAATTTTGGTACTTTTCGGATAACTTTCATATTTTGATGAATAGTGAAAATTACTAAATTTTAATTAAAAACAACTTTTTTAATCAAAATAATTAATAGTGATAAATTATGAATTTGAATGGTTTTAAAGTATATTTAGAATATATTTTTACCATTTAATATAATTTTGGTCATTGGACATAATTTTACAATTAAACCGAACATAAACAAGTGTCAATCTTTTGATAGTTATTATCTCTTAAAAACATGCTTTTTGTTTTGACAGCGGGAATTAATTTTAAATTAATTTCTGACACTTCTGTGTTTTGAATTTAGAAAAATGGATTCCATATTTGGAATCAGGATGTTCAAATTGTGTAAATAGGTAACTTTTATTTTTAGACATTTTGAATAATTACTACGGTAAATATTTTATTTACCATGGTTAAGGGTAAATCCGGTAAATAAGGGTTACAAAATAATATTATAATAATACTAAATTACCCTAAAACGTGTCCTAGCCTTATTGGTTGATACATGTTCGACCATATTCATCTTTGGGTCGATTTGGGGACCCCATGGTGCCACTTGTAGGTGATAGGGACACTTTATTTTAATTAAGTTAAAATGAATACAAAAATGACACAAGCATATATATTTTAGAAAAACAATTATTAAATAAAGTTATATATGTTGGATTTTAGATTATAAATATTCATTAGAAAGATAAAACGATTTCCTACATAATGATATTTTATTTATAATTTTTATACATTAAATAGTTTATTTTATTTATGACACAATGATGATGAAGTAATTACTAAAATAGTGAAAAATTAAATTAATTGATATTATAAATACCCAAATAAATATAATATGAAACTTTTAATGAATTAAACTAATTTTATAGGATAATATGATATATTAGGATTGATTTAATTTACTTTTTTAGAAGTAATCAATCTGTTATGAGTTTCAAAGAAATCAACTATTGAATAGTGTCAAAATTGACATAAAAGAGTTCTTAAAACAAATATTATATTATTAATTGATATTAAATTCCTAAAAATCTAAGTTTCGGCCAAGAGACTTATATCATGATAAGTTCATCATTAATGGACCACTTGGGGGTCTATTGGATGTATATAGTAAGTTTATTAACCATATTATATAAAAATACAAAGAGACATTGTAAAAGTGAAACTAATTAACTTAGAGTTAATACTTAAAGATAAGGTTAATATAAGTACCCAAACCTGTCTAAATTCTATTGGATGAGTGTTTTTAGACCTATCCCCACCTTAACATTTGAATAATCAACTTTGGAGCCATTAGAAACCGAATATGAATTTATTATAAATTAATATTTCTAGCTTTTCCAAAGGTGCCCCTCACTCTTCTTATAAAAGGGCACTCCTCCTTATCATTTATTCACACCTTCAAAGCCTTTTGGTTCGGCCAAACTCTGCCAAAATACTCTCCCAACTTTCCTAACTACAACCTAGAGGCCTTAGTTTGATCAGAAGGCCAACCTAAGGAGCCCTTTCGATCAAATCAAAAGGAAGAACCCGAAGAAGAGGTAATGATTTCACCACCCTTTTTCCAAGTTCATTTCTTCTTCCACTTCTTCTTCCTTTGTTGTTACCATTATAAAATAATAACTCCAGTATCATATATATATTGTGATGTTTTTATAAATATGGTACAACCATATTCAGTATTCTATCCACCCTTTGAATAACATGTCACCATACGTGCGTACGTACGGCTTACCGTCTCCACGTCGTGGTGCGATTGTTATTCAATATAATATTATTTGGATGGGTATAATAATGATGTGTAACTCATGTAAATAATAAATATAACATGTTAATTATTCAGTATATATGATATACCATCCATTTATATATTATTTTAATATCAAAAGAATGATATTGTTGCTCGTGCGTACGTACGGACTACCATCTCCACGAACGCGATGAGATTCATTCTCCATCGTATCCATTCAAGTATAATTATCATTTGATGATTTAAAAATGATGTTTATGTACTTGATATCATTCTGGATATGAATAAGATACAACAAACATGGCTTATGTAACAAAACATATAAAAGAAAATGAGCAAGTTAACACCCGAAACGACGATAATACTAAGATATTATTATCAAATCAATATTAAAAGATCATATATGATATCATATTAATGTATATGATTATTTTATAATTTAATAACAATTATTTCACCATTATACAGGAGGTTAACCTACCCCAACCAAGGAAAAGTACAAGGTAAGGGGTTTTCATCTCACTCCTTATTCCCGTGAGATTCATGCCATATTGCCACCATTACCTTTTGTGTGGTGTATGTACTGCCCATAATTATATTATTTGTGTAATACACTCTAATTTATGTGTATTTACATATTCATTGTATGATACCTCTTTCATGGTTTGTATGTTTCATAAGTTCTAAATTGGTAAGGGTTATTTCACAATCTCTTCATTATCCGAGGTTGTTTATATGTAATAATCTACTGGGATCTCTTTATCATCCACATCCATGTTTTCTTAAAAATGTATTTCAATTTTTTTTATTAATATGGGTTAAAGTCATTTATACCCTTGTTTGAATTTTTATAAGATGAATCTTTCTGTCGTTTTCAAAACAAGGTCCTTTTTAACCTTTTCGACAGAATTAAGGTAAGAATGTTTTTTTAACTTATACAGCAGGTGCAGTTATTTTCTGCCGTTATAAAATATTCAAAGCTTTCCTTACAAGCTTATAAGAATATTTTCAAGAAAATGTTTTATTTTATATGGCTCTTAAATAATCTCAAAAATAGAAAGAGATATTTCTCTAAAAAGTGTTTTGATTTCATCTATGTCAACATCCTTTGATAGATTTTACGCTTATTTGAAGTTGATTTATTATGATACAAAACTTCTATATTGTATTGAAGGTTTTGTGATATGTTAGACTGTGGATGTGCTATTTTTATACCATTCATAGTTTATGGTGAAATTATTGACATTTCGTATGCTTGTTTTAATACGAATGTTTATGTTATGTTTAAACCTTTTCATATGGGAATGCATTGGACTTAATATGTGACGGGTGGAGCCCGCTATAGCTCCTCGATGCATCGGTAGGTCTCATGAGTCAATCTAGTGTCTTGGCACATGGCCTTGACAAAATATTATTTTTAGTCTTGGCATGAGGCCTTGACTATGTGGTTATGATAGTCTGGCATTATGCATTCCAACATTATGAAAGTGGTTATTGATGTTTTCATGTGATTATTCGATTAGTAGAATATCCATGTGAATAAGTAAATGACATTATTTCATTTTATTTATGCCATACCATGTTGAAAGTTCATGTTTGAAAGGATTTTGTTTTAGTTATACATTTCCTTAAATGTTTATTCTTATTTATGAAAGTTTCTGCTATATTGTTATCCTTACTGGGCATTTGAGCTCACCCATTTTCTATGTTTTATTTTTCCCAGGAAGTGAAGAAGTAAATTATGAATGACCTGCATGGATATTATGTGGGGATATGAGTGTGGATTATGGAGAAATTATGTTGTTGTAGTAGTTTTTCATTTTATGATGTAATGTAAAACTTATGAATATATCTAGTGTTTCCAAGGCTACTAAACCAATCGGTCTTTCGAGATTTGATCATTCTTGTGATCATTCCAATGTTATGTAATAATGCACCGACTCTGGGTAACTAGGGTCAGGGCGTTACAGTTGGTATCAGAGGAAGTTTAATACAAACCTTGGAAGCTAGATTTACATAAACTCTTATTAGAGCACGTAGACCTAAGATGAAATTTGAGGATTAGTATAGAAGAACTTCCTAGAATTTTGGTATTGTAGAGATTTTGTGAGTTTTCCGACCAATACATCCCTGTCTGGATACGAGCAGGTAGAGGCGGCTCTGGCATAGATGTACCTAGGGGTAAAACCCGAAAACACCGCTTTGAGCTAGACTTGAATGGGAACTGGTGCATGAAAACGGGCCTTGCTGCACTCTTGGTTACGACACTCCCGTGGGATATGCTTAGGATAACTCTCATTTTCTTTACAAATCTTTATGAAGGGTTTATGAGTATATACTTCCTCAAAGAAAACATTTTTATGATTATGGATTATATCCATAAACTATTTAATTTATGTTATGTGTTTTAAAAGTTTGGGATTAGGTATTATTATTCATAAACTAATCTAATGTATGCCATTGTTTAGAAATGGCGCCCAGTAGAAGGAATGAGAACTCCAGTAATGCACATGATCCAAAGAGAAGAAAGAATCATATCTTTCATGGTCTTAAGATAGAATTTATAAGAGAAATAGTCCCCCATTTATTATCATCATATGAAGAAATAATATCATGTGTTGATAAGATAAGTAAAGAGTTTACTGAGTCCTATGGATTTGAAGGGAAGAAAGAGAAGAAAAGGATGGAAGAGAGAAAGATGGATAAAGGGAAGAGGGAAAAGAAGAATTTTCCCATATGTGGTAACTGTGGAAAGAAACACCCTGGAACTTGCCTGAAAGGAATGGGAGTTTGTTATAAGTGTGGAGGAAAAGGGCACAAAGTACGTGACTGCAAGGGTAAGAAAATGGTTTCAAATGTACAATTATTCATTTTCAAGGAGTTTGGACACTACGCGAACCTATGTCCCAGTCATCAGACTATGCCGCAAATGATGTTATTGGATAATAATCATGTTATGATACTACCATAGATGAAGAGGAATGATTAGAGTTCTTATGTTGATTATTTCAATTGAGTGTTGTATCAGCAATGTACTTGTTATAATAATTATGGAGTATATAAGGATTGTACTGTGGTACTATTTCATTAAGGACTTGAGATTGTGTGGAATAAATAAACGTGACTCAATAGCAGGATAAATTTTAGGAAAATATATGGTTGAGAGAATGATAAATCATAATATAGTTCTGATACTAAGGTAGTGATTTTGGAATAATATGTGATTGTTTTGGATAAATTATATTGGATATTCTTGACTACCTTGGAACTGATTAATGATTTGTATATTCCATCATTGTTGGGGTTTAAAACATTTTTGGATTAATGAAGTATATCCAGCATTCTATATGGAATAAAGGAGCATGAATGTAATCAATAAGGAATATGGTAATACATGATGAAGGTATTCATATGCTATTACGGGGTAAAAAGGATCTATATTATGTTTACCTTCATTACAAATATTGGACTGTGAGTTTGGACAGAAGTATTTTGGATAGTTCTAGTTTGGATTATTTTGGATTGCCATAAATGGACAACCCGGAGGTCGGGCGGCAACCCGTCGCGTCCGGCAAGGCTGTGAGACTTGAACCCGCAACCAAAGGGCGACAAGGGTGTATCACCTACCACTGGCCCACAAGATGCACTAGATTAAATAATTTAGTTTTTATTAAGAGATCTTGTAGATGAATTATAAATTCGTTTATTTTGGAACCCTATACAAATAGTGTAAATAGAATTTTTTACATTCTATAATCTTTTAGAGTGAAAGATGAGTTTGTGGTAGAAATTTATTAATGGATAAAACTCTAATTATAAAGTAAGTATATCTCCTTATGATATTAGCCAATCTCATAAATAAACTCCTCAACATTAAGAAAAGCAACTTAGAATAAAAATGTTTTCCTAGATAGTACCTTAAATTATCACTAATTTATGGCTTTGGGATTGTTGGCCTTTTCATAGCCATGTTCTCTACCACTCTCCATCAGATAATTGATGGTTAGATTTTTCTTCCATATCCATATTTTCCTACATGGAACCCTAATATGTGTTATTTTCGGTAATCTTCATACTTTCGACTCTTTATTTTAAATAGAGGCCTCACTAATTCATTTTTCGATGTGGGATTTCAACTAAGATATTTTGAAACATCAAAAATGTGTTATCCTAATACCCTATGTTTTGTTAAACCGATGGTAATTCAAATCATCATAGATTGATGAATTTAAGGACCTCAATTTTACACTTGTTTGTGATTGATGACCTCAATCACTACCTATAAATATTTACGTTTTCCCTCCAATTATATGTCTCTAATTTCCACCAATGTTCTCCTAATCGAGATTATAATTTGGTGGTGACCCTTTGATTTATCTTTTCCTCATATTAAGACTAAATTTTAGTAACCCAATTTCAGATGTGGGTTTTCCCACAAATATATTTTCTACTTTCAACCTTTTATTTTCGAAGAACAATTTCAAATTGCGAGGACACAATTTATTGAAGGAGGGGAGAATGTAACACCCCAAGAATTCATAATGTGTTTTTTCTTCAAAATAATTCAATAACTTGCACTACACGCAACACCGAGTTCAATTGCACCATGACTTACCAAAATTCCATTCAAAAGAGGTTATGAATAGTATTAAATAAATTTTAAACTTTATATAATCCTTATAATTTTTCCATATTATGAGTATCTTAGACATAATGGAAGAACACATTCATTTTTAGTATTGCACTTTTATCAACTTTTAATAGTGCACCATTTTTAAATAAAACATTTTACACTTTTTGACTAAATGGGGACATCAAAAATTTAAAATGAAACATCCCAAGCGTCCACGGTACGCTTTCTTTGAATAATACAGTAGCATGTGTTGTACGCAACCTTGAGTTTTAACACACACCACAACCAATCTAACTAGCTGTTATGAATAGTAATACATAATTTCTGAAATTATATATATTTTATATTTAAAAATGGAATTCATTTTTGGATTCGGAATATCTAATTTATCCTAATGTGAAATTTTGGTACTTTTCGGAGAACTTTCATATTTTCATGAATAGTGAAAATTACTAAATTTTAATTAAAAACAACTTTTTTAATCAAAATAATTAATAGTGATAAATTATGAATTTGAGTGGTTTTAAAGTATATTTAGAATATATTTTTACCATTTAATATAATTTTGGTCATTGGACATAATTTTACAATTAAACCGAACATAAACAAGTGTCAATCTTTTGATAGTTATTATCTCTTAAAAACACGCTTTTTGTTTTGACAGCGGGAATTAATTTTAAATTAATTTCTGCCACTTCTGTATTTTGAATTTAGAAAAATGGATTCCATATTTGGAATCAGGATTTTTAAATTGTGTAAATAAGTAACTTTTATTTTTAGACATTTTGAATAATTACTACGGTAAATATTTTATTTACCATGGTTAAGGGCAAATCCGGTAAATAAGGGTTAAAAAATATTATTATAATAATACTAAATTACCCTAAAACGTGTCCTAGCCTTATTGGTTGATACATGTTCGACCATAGGCATCTTTGGGTCGATTTTGGGACCCCATGGTGCCATTTGTAGGTGATAGGGACACTTTATTTTAATTAAGTTAAAATGAATACAAAAATGACACAAGCATATATCTTTTAGAAAAACAATTATTAAATAGGGTTATATATGTTGGATTTTAGATTATAAATATTCATTAGAAAGATAAATAAATTTCCTACATAATGATAGTTTATTTATAATTTTTAGACATTAAATAATTTATTTTATTTATGACACAATGATGATGTAGTAATTACTAAAATAGAGAACAATTAAATTAATTGATATTATAAATACCCAAATAAATATAATATGAAACTTTTAATGAATTAAACTAATTTTCAAGGATAATATGATATATTAGGATTGATTTAATTTACTTTGTTTGAAGTAATCAATCTGTTATGAGTTTCAAAAAAGTCAACTATTGAATAGTGTCAAAATTGACATAAAAGAGTTCTTAAAACAAATATTATATTATTAATTGATATTAAATTCCTAAAAATCTATTGTTCGGCCAAGAGACTTATATCATGATAGGTTCATCATTAATGGACCACTTGGGGGTCTCTTGGATGTATATAGTAAGTTTATTAACCATATTATATAGAAATACAAAGAGACATTGTAAAAGTGAAACTAATTAAGTTAGAGTTAATACTTAAAGATAAGGTTAATATAAGTACCCAAACCTGTCTAAATTATATTGGTTGAGTGGTTTTAGACCTATCCACACCTTAACATTTGAATAATCAACTTTGGAGCCATTAGAAACCGAATATGAAATTATTATAAATTAATATTTCTAGCTTTTCCAAAGGTGCCCCTCACCCCTCTTATAAAAGGGCACTCCTCCTTCTCATTTCTTCACACCTTCAAAGCCTTTTGGTTCGGCCAAACTCTGCCCAAATACTCCCACAACTTCCCTCACTACAACCCAGTGGCCTTAGTTTGATCATAATGCCAACCTAAGGATCCCTTTTGATCAAATCAAAAGGAAGAACCCGAAGAAGAGGTAATGATTTCACCACCCTTTTTCCAAGTTCATTTCTTCTTCCACTTCTTCTTCCTTTATTGTTACCATTCTAAAATAATAACTCCAGTATCATATATATACTGTGATGTTATTATAAATATGGTACAACCATATTCAGTATTCTATCCACCCTTTGAATAACATGTCACCATACGTGCGTACGTACGGCTTACCATCTCCACGTCGTGGTGTAATTGTTATTCAATATAATATTATTTGGATGGGTATAATAATGATGTGTAACTCATGTAAATAATAAATATAAAATGTTAATTATTCAGTATATATGATATACCATCCATTTATATATTATTTTAATATCAAAAGAATCATATTGTCGCTCGTGCGTACGTACGGACTACCGTCTCCACGAACGCGATGAGATTCATTCTCCATCGTATCCATTCAAGTATAATTATCATTTGATGATTTAAAAATTATGTTTAAGGACTTGAAATCATTCTGGATATGAATATGATACAACAAACATGGATTATGTAACAAAACATATAAAAGAAAATGAGTAAGTTAACACCCGAAATGACGATAATACTAAGATATTATTATCAAATCAATATTAAAAGATCATATATGATATCATATTAATGTATATTATTCTTTTATAATTTAATAACAATTATTTCACCATTATACAGGAGGTTAACCTACCCCAACCAAGGAAAAGTACAAGGTAAGGGGTTCTCATCTCACTCCTTATTCCCGTGAGATTCATGCCATATTTCCACCATTACCTTTTGTGTGGTGTATGTACTGCCCATAATTATATTCTTTGTGTAATACACTCTAATTTATGTGTATTTACATATTCATTGTATGATACCTCATTCATGGGTTGTATGTTTCATAAGTTACCAAATTGGTAAGGGTTATTTCACAATCTCTTCATTATCCGAGGTTGTTTATATGTAATAATCTACTGGGATCTCTTTATCATCCACATCCATGTTTTCTTAAAAATGTATTTCAAAACATTTTTATTAATATGGGTTAAAGTCATTTATACCCTTGTTTGACTTTTTATATGAGGAATCTTTCCGTCATTTTGAAAACAAGGTCCTTTTTAACCTTTTCGACAGAATTAAGGTAAGAATATTTTTTTAACTTATACGGAGGGTGCGGTTATTTTCTGCCGTTATAAAATATTCAAAGCTTTCCTTAAAAGCTTATAAGAACATTTTGAAGAAAATGTTTTATTTTATATGGATCTTAAATAATCTCAAAAATAGAAAGAGATATTTCTCTAAAAAGTGTTTTGATTTCATCTATGTCAACATCCTTTGATAGATTTTACGCTTATTTGAAGTTGATTTATTATGATACAAAACTTCTTTATTGTATTGAAGGTTTTGTGATATGTTCGACTGTGGATGTGATATTTTTATACCATTCATAGTTTATGGTGAAATTATTGACATTTCGTATGCTAGTTTTAATAAGAATGTTTATGTCATGTTTAAACCTTTTCATATGGGAATGCATTGGACTTAATATGTGACGGGTGGAGCCCGCTATAGCTCCTCGATGAATCGGTAGGTCTCATGAGACAAACTAGTGTCTTGGAAAAAGGCTTTGAAAAAAATCTTATTTGTAGTCTTGGCACGAGGCCTTGACTATGTGGTTATGATAGTATGGCATTATGCATTCCAACATTATGAAAGTGGTTATTGATTTTGGCATGTGATTATTCGATTAGTAGAATATCTATGTGAATAAGTAAATGGAATTATTTCATTTTATTTATGCCATACCATGTTGAAAGTTCATGTTTGAAAGGATTTTGTTTTAGTTATACATTTCCTTAAATGTTTATTCTTATTTATGAAAGTTTTCTCTATATTGTTATCCTTACTGGGCATTTGAGATCACCCCTTTTCTATGTTTTATTTTTCCCAGGAAGTGAAGAAGTAAATTATGAATGACCTGTAGGGTTATTATGTGGGGATATGAGTGTGGATTATGGAGAAATTATGTTGTTGTAGTAGTTTTTCATTTTATGATGTAATGTAAAACTTATGAATATATCTAGTGTTTCCAAGGCTACTAAACCAATCGGTCTTTCAAGATTTGATCTTTCTTGTGATCATGCCAATGTTATGTAATAATGCATCGACTCTGGGTAACTAGGGTCGGGGCGTTACATATACTTACTTGATATATTTATATTTCATAAAATATTTTCTTCCTTTGATTGTTCGCCAATTTTTTTTCAATTTATCCCATAAAACCAAGAAATGAATATCATAAAATGAATTTTTTATGGCTGAAGCACTAAAATTCAATTTTAATGGATTATAAGATCCATAAAAATGTGACATGTCTTTTAGTAGGTTTATAAATATTTTCCAAAACTAATATGGTTAGTACAAGTTATCCAATAAAATAAATTAATCTCTAGACCTTAAATTAACACCACTAGTTCGTCATAAATATTAATTTTTAATTTTTTTAACTAAAAATAATGACATATTTCCTAATATACTGTGTACGATGGTGGTATGTGATAAAACCTTATCATCCTTCAGTCATGGGTTCATAACCTGTGGCCTTTCTGGATATGATGGGTTGTCACCTAATATAGAGGTTGGTATTTTTTCTAAACTGTATTAACATAATTTCAGTAATGTTCCCAAAAAATTGAGTGGTATCTATTAAAAAAAAAATAATCATTAAAAAGGATTTTTATTATGGTTTTCTACATGACTAATTTTTTATAAGGTCTAATAATAATATTTGACTATTATTTAAATTTCTTTAATGATCATAATAACCCTAAAGTTTACCAATACCTTTAAGCTTATTTATATAAAAGGTAAATTCAATGTTCCTCAAATAAATTTTATAATAAAACATATGATTTCCATAAATTGTCACAAATATAATTATTCTTGGTAAACTCCCATCACATAAAACCTAAAAAGTGGTTTCTAAGACATTAAACATACTACCAATCATTAAATTATAAACCCATGATGATATTAATAATTATTAAGTTAATGAGGACACATGTGGTTCTAAATTTTTTCACAATTCTTAGATATTACATGATGTTTATAAACAAAGTACCATTGGTAAAAATACTTATACTATTTAATTATTGAATCAAAATACCCAAACACTTCATCTATTTAATTTATATATTGGTCAATCATTTTTGTATGTGTCAAACATAATGTTATTTAAAGGATGTGTAAATCATTAAACCATATTCTTAAACAAATACACTTTATTTTTAACCTAGTTCATTTATTTTCAACAACTATTCATGTAATTTTTAATGGATTGTAAAAAAATGTGAATTATTCTATGAATATCCCCCAAAAAGTATCAAACTAAGTGTTTTGAAAGACCCATTGTAAAATACCAAGAAACACTTAATTCAAGTCAGACATTCCTTTTTCAGAGTTATTATACCCAGGTACACCTATGTCATAACCAAGACTATATGGAGAATAAATACAAGGATGTAATGAAAGAAAACAATGACATAATCTTCACCTTACTGAAACATTAGGATTTTATTCTATACTTATACTCAAATTTTATCTTAGGCTTATGTTCTTGAATTGATGTTTTCTTAAATCTAGTTCCCAAGGTTCCTACTAAACTCTATCTGATACCGGCTTTAGCGATCGAGACCCCAGTAACACAGAGCTAGGGTCTCTTTTATCACATTTGCATAAGATACAAAGAATAACATCCAAAATTGATGAATAGTTTTGTAGTATTGGTAAACTAAATACATACATGAGTCCCATATTATGTTGAAAGATAATTAATACATAATTTTTTTCAAGAATAAATTTATTCAATCTAGCATTTTCTTGTATATCTTTCATATTACATTTCATAGATTCCTATGGAAAGGAGAAAAACATGGGTGAGATCAAATGCTCAGTAAGTGTCAAGTATATTGGAAGGATTCATGAATGAATAATGACAATAAACATAGAATGGTAAATAATAGAACACCATTCCACTTAAATTACTTGACTACAAGAATAGATAAGGAATAATCAATATATCAAGGTAAATAACAGAAATCACATGCCATATAATCAATAATTTGAGAATGAAATGCATACAAAGATAATATCACTTTAAAAATATCTTGGATAATGATAGTAACTAAAATTAAGGAAATGATTAATTATTGAATCTCATGTTTCCAAGTAACATGATACATTTACCACCAGGATCTATCCTCAAGATAGTTTAAAACATACTGGGTCAAAACCCATTTAACTAAGGCCAACCAATTGATTTGTCCCATGAGACTAATGATGTAGTGAGGGGATTGTATTATCCAGTCCCCAAGCTAGGTATTAACTTTCCAAATAATTAATTATATAATTAATAATAATTTTAATTCATAAACAATGAGGTATAAAAAATATTTGTATTGAGAGAGGGACAAAAATTTATCAATTTTTCCATAGTTAATAAAATAAATTAAAATATAAACACCATATGTAAAAATTTAATATGGTTTAGAAAATTAAAATATTCATGATAAATATCATGGATATTTTGGGGAAATTTAATGTGAATAATTCAATGGAAAGTTAATGATAATAAGAATGAATTGGGTAAGTCAATGTCAACACATTCCTTATTCAAAATGATCTTAATCCATCCTGAGGAATCAAAATGATTATATCAATAAAAAATGTACCCATTAGATTTAGAATAATGGTTTGTTGCCATTGATGAATAGAAATAATATAAATATATATTTAGAAATATTCTTGTTTAAAAAATGTTTCTCACTTTAAAAAAAATTAGAATAACTTTTCTTTGAAAATAACATTAAAAAAATTACATAAAAAATCATCAAATCATTATAAAAGTATATAAAAATAAATGAATGTTATGATGGAAGGTAATTTAATATATGTTTTCAAATAAAAAATTACATTTCTTTTCCACTTTTAAAATGTTAATAAAGTTCATTGTTTAGAAAATGATAAGAAGATTCCATTCTAATTTTTAGTAAATGATAATTGGAAATTGTTATAAAAATGAAATAAGATATAATTGAATTTTATATAAATATTATAATATGGGTTAAAATTCATTTTTTAAATAATTTTAAAAATTTTAAAACATTTTTCAGAACATTTTTATAAAACCTTGTCTAAAAGAAAAACATATTTCCAAACGAAGAGAGAAATGATGTCAGATTTTCATTAAAATTGCTTCAAAATATTTTATGTACCGAAAAGTGAAAAATTGTTTTATTACTTTGAAATATCATGAATAACCAATGGATAAGAAAATTAATGGTTTATTTTATATTGACCATATAATTCCCTTTAATGGATATTCAAGAATAAACAATCTCCATTAAAATGAGATTGTGATGTAACCCCTTAAATAATTATAACTACAAAGTGATAATTACTAAATGAATAGATTATCTATACAAACTATAAATACACATAAAAAGTTTAAATACAATAATATATATATTAAAATTTAATTATACAAATAATAATAGAATATTAATGAATAATTAATATAACCCAATGAATGGAAATTGAGTTATGAAATTCTTTACCACAAGGAAACATTTAATTATAATAACTTAGAATAAATAATTCAAATAAAAACTTAAAATAACTTGACTAATTAATTATCCATGATAATACATTTAAAATGGGTAACATATACACCATATAAAATAAACAAGGTGCATAACTGTATAATATGCCTCAATGAATGAAATTGAGAAAAAATACATTACCTTATGCCTCCTTTTAGATAAAAATTATTTAAAAATATTTATTGTGGTTAAAGACTTTTTATAAACATAAAAAAGTACCATATTAATATTTATAATATATTTTATGATCTATTTATAACATCATATCACCAGTTCTTTTATAATCTTTCATTTTTTTTTTCATTTTTTGAGGAATTAATTGCCTTTTTTTTCATGCGTGTTTCATAATGAAATATCCGATTCATTTGAAAATTGAATCATTATATAATATACATAATAATTATTATTACATAATTATCATATTTTTACATGAAAATTACTTTTTAATCTGATCATGAGTGATGGTTATGAAAAACTAAGTACATTACGATCATGGATATGGTAGGCCGTATGTAAACATAAGTAACATTTCTATTTCTCAATGACCATTATGTAAAGGAGGAAAATAATATTTTAACATTACATAATGATAATAATATAATATATATCATATTATATAATTATATATATCATCCATGTGGTTTGGTTATGAGAAGAGAGTTACATCGCATCATGAAGGTAGTAGTCCACACGTATATGAACGATGTTATCATCTTTACTCAAGTGTAAAGGAAATAATGAAAATGGTATATATTAACTTTATAGAACTATTAATATGTAATTAATATCATTATTTCGTTTTTTGTAAAAATATTATCATTAATATTTTCTATATCACCTTCCATGTGAAGCGTTATTGAAAGATAAACCACTTCGCTTCAAGAGGCGGTAGTCCTCCGTACATACGAGCAAAATTTTCATATCTCCTACGAAATGGAAGGTAAAAATGTATATGATATAGTGTATCCTGATGAATAACTTAATTATAAATAACTTATATATATATACATTTTATCCATCATCATACCCAACCTTTAAAGGTGGTAGTGGAAAAACAAAAGACATTGATTTGCGAGGTGGTAGTCCGCCGCATGCATGAATGACAATTACATAACCTATTTGATGGAAGTGGAGATGGTTTTTGGTCATTAAATGTATTATAATAAAATACTAATATATTTAATATAATTATTATCTTATATAATAATGTTTTAATAATAATTTAAGGAGGTGGAGAATGGAAAAAAGATTCTTATTAAATAACATTAGCTCTTTTCTAGGTATCATCGTTTGGATTAAAAATAATCCTTAAAAGGAGATAATTATGACCAAAACATAATTCCAAGATGTGGGGAGGGAATTTTTTAAGTTATTTGGATAGGTATATTTTGGACCAAAGAGTTCTGAAGGTGTGAATAGGTGAGGGGAGTGACTGCCCTTTTGTAGTTGATGAGGAGTGGCGTTCTTGTAAATAATCAAAAGTATTCACTATTAGGAGGACAATATTACATAAATGGGATCCTAAATTGATAATTAAAGGTTTATAGGGATTATATGTTGAATAAATACCTCCACTAAACATTAAAACCCACGGTTTTAACATTATATTTATTAACTTCTATGTTTCCTTATTTATACTATTTTTGTTTTTTCTAGTATTACTTGTATTCTAACCTAAGTAATTTTTATTTTATGACTAAACTGAAGTGATTATTTTTATAAAATTATGACACAATAATTATAAATATTATATATAATTTATAAAATTAAAATTCTACATGTGTTGGAAATTTACATTAACATAAGTACATGTAATGTGAAAAAATAGTGTTTTAACCTTAACCATACTAATTGAGTTTTTATTATTTAGGTCTCAATAAATTCATTATAAAAGAAAACTTGTTCCATGAAATTAAAATTTTTATATTAATTATCATTTTATAAAATAATTTAGAATATAGGTATTTTAGTAATTTTAAATCATTTATTAAAATATAATTTATAAAAAAATTACAATAATTGCATTTTGACATTATTCATTTAAATTGAATTTAAAAACATCAATACAATGATGAAAGTAGAATATATTATGTTAAACTATTTTGACATAAAATATTCATCTATAAAAATAATTTAATAAAATTGTTCACTCAATTTAATTCACTTTTGATAATTTTATTATTTATTTAATTTTATTTGTAACTGAATAATTACTTTTTTGGCGTTTCTTATGCATTTTAAGTAATTATTTCATCCAAAAAAATTAAAGATAAATTATTATGATTAGAAAAAATAATATATCTTTCAAAATAATAAATTTAATATATTCAAATTTGTATTCATTCCATGAAAAAAATATTATATATATAAAAAAGAAGAAAAGTATCTTTTTTATCTTTTTCATTGAATAAATTATTATATGGGTCATATTCAAGTGAAAGTAGAATGAAATTTAAATATTTTTGATAAATTGATGTAAAATGTCTCAAAAACTCATTCAATGTTATTTAAATACTATTTTAGTTCATTTTCACTACTACTATTCTAGTATGAGACCTAGTAAATAAAATTTTATCTTAATAATGGGAATTAATTTTTACTAAATTCAATATTCCTTATGGTAAAACATTAGTTTATAATTATTATAAATTATAAATTATTCTAATTAAAAAATGGAACCCATTTTTCAAAAATAAATTCACATAACTAGAAAAGTTTAATTTCAAACTAACCCCAAAGACCGGACGAGAAAGATAATTTTTTAAAGTGAAAGTGTTTAAAATATTACAATGTATTTATTTCTAAATTCAACATAAAAATGATACTAATGGAATAAATTCTATTAATATATGTATAATTGAACTATTTTCACTTCAAAACCAAATCAAAATATAATTTAACAATAAAAAATATTTTGGTGAAATGACACTTTCAATTAAAATCCCTTATTTTTTTATTATTCCTCTAAAAATTAAAATTTTCAGGAAAAATATAAAACATTCACCCTAATATAATTTTTATATCCCTATATTAGAAATTATTTCTAAATTTTCTTATAAATTTCAATAAATTTTTATTAATTAATTATAAATCATTAGTGCAAATCATGACTAAACCCTCTTTTAGAAAAGAAAACCCTTTTTTAGAAAGAATTTTTTTTCATTTAAATGATACATATTTTATTAATTTCCAGTAGATAAATAATAAAATTGTATAAAATATATAGTGTCATACATTAGTTATTATTATTTATACATTCCATTCCAATGACTTGGTGATAACTATAATATGAAATAATAATATTAATTGTATATTTTTTTAGTAAAACTCAGTCTTGCTTGTAACACAAGATATCAAAGAAACTAATTGTTATGTGCAAGGTAAGATAAATGATGTTTTACATATATCAAAAGATATACCTAGCATTGCGTGTAACACAATATTAACTCATCATTTCATGTAATGAAAGATATTGAAAATTTTTTATTGAAAAAATCAATATTTCATAATGTCTTGTAATATTATATTCCCATATGCACTTAGTATTTGATGTTACATATTCTATTAAATAAAATTTTATTAATATAGTATTTCACGGTGTTATAATATTATTTGGATATTTATTATTATCAAATGCTTTGAAATTATTTTTTTACCCGTTTAAAATTATTTTGAAATTCAATTCAATACATTGTTTTATTATGAAATTTTCAAAATATAAATCAAACTCTTTTCATGATTTTGATTAGATGTTCCATTGGATCTAAGGATTAAAAAATCACTTATAATTTATATAATTATCATCAACTATTCATAATGATAACATTTATACTAGTTCACTTCCATTTAGAATTATATATATTTCATTCTCATAGTATAATGGTGTCCACCAAGATAACAATAACATTTAATTAATTTGGGAGATTTATTATCATAAACATATTTTATTTTTATTCTATATAGTTTGAATTCTGCATAATCCATTATTCTTATTGATATATATAAATATATATCCACCATCATTATATGGATTATATTTTATCTCATGAAAATTTACATGAAATATGTTTTATTTTTATAAGTTAATCATGATATGATTTTAATGAAATTTTGATTGATTTCTATTGGAAAACATATGTATGGTTATATAATTATTTAATTACTGTTCAATGAATTATATACACCCCAATACATTGGGTAAATCATTATATCTAATGATATTACTATGTTATAAGACATGGGTGTTGATCTTAGTCCGCTATGTTATGTGACACATATGGTTAGTCGAGTCCATTATGTTACATGACCCATGTGTTTAGATTAGTCTACCATTTTATGAATTTCATGATGGTTAACCATGAAATATTCTTATGACACCCAATTCTAATGTAACTACCATATCCCAATACCAAATTTTCATATTCCACCATATTTCTAAGCTATATCACCATGATTAGGTAATAGTTATTCCATATTCAAAATACATGGTCTACATTATTCATTCTTGATTACTATTTTATAATCATACATTCTTATACCTTTATTTAGTATTATATCATCATTCCCAATGACCACATATTATAATTCCATGTGGTTATTAAATTAATAAATCAATTTATCCCAAGTCCATGTTTCTCACTTGTTTATGTTCAATTGATAAATCCTTCATATTAAATTAATTAACCCCATACTTGTTATTTGGCTTAGTTAATTAATTATGATTATTTATTTAAATATGAATGTTTATATTGGAATATAACTTAGAGATATTCATGTGTAGATAATTTATGAGATTGAAGTGAATTTTTTACAGTGTAATTAAATGATTATGTATCTAATCTCAAAAGACACTGAACTTTTGGGTTTAGAAGATGTTTTATTTATAGAATGTCATTTATACATATGTTAAATTTTATAATATATATATATATATATATCATTATTGGTTCATCTCTGTTTTGTATCCAAGCAGGTTTTAGTAATTTCTCTGGATTAGTTCAAGAAGAAAATTTAGATATGGCTTAAATAATCCAAGGTTGAATTAAATATATCCTTGGTTGAAACAAAATAATCATAAGTTAAAATGAAGTTATCATAGGATAAGACATCATATAATTCATTTTTCATATTTTTATGTTTATTTAATTTAATTTTATTAAAGAATTATTGTTTATTACTGACAAAATTCACTTTGATTTTAATACATTTATATTACTAAGAGGAACAAATCTTCATACAATAATGAATATAATCAATTCATATATATTTTTATCCATAAATGGTTGAATAATATATCAAAATTAAAAAAATTAAATGTTTTTATGCCTAAATCATGAAAAAATAATTTTGTCATTGATCATTTGAAATTTTGTATAAATCAATGGTGGAAACTGATTATAACATTAAAAAAAGGATGCACTTGATCCAATGGAATGGAATATATATAAGGGAATTTTTTCTATTAATTATTCTCTAATACTCTCCACCTCAATATTGTGAGAGAATTTCCATAACTCAAACGAGATGGTGAATTTATTGGATGTTATCAGTAAATTATCACATGATTTTCCCATCACACCTTTGGAAATTAATTTATATGTACGAGTCTTGTTACCTTCTAAAAAATCATATTGGGACTAAATAGTTAAGGTTATTTAAAATCATAAAATATTCATATAATGAGGGAAATTATGAGTTTCTATATGTTACCCTAAATATTGTAGATGATATCTTAATTGAACTTATATCTTTATTTATGCCACCTTTGTGAAAAACCTCACATATTTTCCATTTATGAGAGTTGATAGATAATTTTGTGGGAGGAATTACTAAAGGGGGAAGAATGTGACATCCCATGTTTATGTATTCATTTTCATTCCTTAATATGTATATTTTTATTTGATTAAAACTTGGGTATAAAATAAATTATACTACATAAAAATAATATTTACAATACTTCATTAATACATTATAGGACATTATTAGAAAGTACATGAAACCCAAAATTACAGAACATGGATTAAATCTATTAATAATTCTATAAAAGGTATAATAAGTACAAGGAAATATAATTTTTACCATTTGGAAATGTTTTGGACCATCTGTACCCTTAAGTATCACATTTAGTATAACTAAACATATATTGAAAAAAACATCATCGTTTCAAAAATAATATTATAAAATTGTTAAATAATATTAATTTAATGAGATGAGTGACATGAGATGTTTAAATGAAATGAATTTATAGAATTTAATGGGGGTAATATAACCATTACTTGACCGTTATAAATTGTATTTAAACATTGTGTATAATACCAGAAAACCTATTACTGGTTTTTAATTATATGTATATAGTTAATATTAATAAAGTTTATTAAGATATAATTAATATAAATACATATATTAAAAATTATTTATTTGACTTATAATAAATAATTATAAAAAATATAAAAAGATAATAATTCATTAAAAAGTTTATTTTATTTTAATGAAATTGTTTTTATTATTTGTTTTTTTATTTAAATTTATTTCTATTAAGTAATGTTTTTAATGAAATAATTTTCTAAAATTAAATTACTGAGTATATAAATAAATATTTAACATCTAATAAATAATTAAACAATTATAAGAAGAAAAATTAATCATTCATGTTTAAAAAAATATATTTTATTTAAAAAAAAATATTTTATATTTTATAATAAATTTTTTATTTAATTTTTGAAATTATTATACTTGGATTATAAATTTAGTGAAATGTATTTTATATATATATAATTATAGTTTTTAGAATTCATATAATTATTATTTATTGGTATAAAATAACAATAAAGATGTATGAAAATATAATTTACAAAATAATTGTTTTTTAGCATTAAAAATATCTATTATAAAATTATTTTTATTCAATTTTTGAAATATAATTTACTAAAATTGATTTTATATTTTCAGTATTATTATAAAAATAATTCAATATACCTTATTTATTTTTGTAAAAAAATAAGTCACCAAACTAAAATTTGAGTTACCACAGTTAAACATATTATAGATCAAAGGGATAAATTATTTAAAAATTGTTAATATACTATAAATTAATATCCCTTAATTATGTGTATAAGTTATTTCATGGACTATATTCCCCTTTAGTCCACTTTTAATGTCCCTATACATTCAAAATTTAATTTTTATACAATAAGGGATGGGTATTTAAAAATATGGCACTCAAACTTTTTGAAATTCTCCCTCTCCACCCATATCAGATCACACCGTTCCATAGGTTTCCTCTCGAATATATTATGAAATTAACATTCTAATAATTTTCTATCCTGTTTGGGATCTTATTTTTGAATGAAGGATCCCAAAATCCCCTATTTTAAAGGTGTTACTTAAACAAATACTTGATCCTCTAACATGATTTTTACCTATTTCATTAATCATTTTCATTATCTTATTCATACACATCTTCTTGAATTTTATTTTATACTACAATAACATGTAATAAAAATCATTTTCCTCAGTAATATGGATATTACAATAATAAAAAAACATGTTAATTTTCATTTATTCATTATAAATCATTCTAATTAAGTCGGTTTTCCCACCCACATGATATAATATTTTTATCATAAATGATTATGGAAACCTAAATATTGGTAATATATTGTATTAATGAAAATTTTTTTATTGTGCATAAAATATTTGAATGGTAATATATTCATGTATATTCCTTAATAAAATAATTTCATTTTATTTATTCAATATTTAAAAAAATGGATAATTTTACACCGTTCATTATGAACTATTTTTGTAACATTTATGAAATTATGATGGGACTGTAGAAATCTATCAAACACACATATATCATCTCCATGACTATTATATAAGTCATTAACACATGATCATGGATAATGTAATTAAACCTGTATACTAATCAAAAAATGGAACAAAAAGAACAATTAGCACATAATAATTAACATTGACTATCAATGGTTGATAAATGAATAACAAACAAAACAATACTTTTGGCTTATTTTTTTTGGGTATTTATCTTCTATATGAATATTTTATATATATATAAATTATTATTTTCAATATCAACTTTATGGTATCTCATTTAACTCTTATATTTTCCTTTAAATCTATTAAAAAGTAAATTTTATATCTTGATCATCAATTTGGGAAACAACAAATTATTATAATATTATTATGAAGTTTTTACTTATACTTTTTTACCATATCATATATTTTACTCTATGTTTATTTTACTTCAAAATTATTTATTTTTAAGAATCCATTATTTGGGAATTAATTATTTAAATAAAAGTTTCAAATTCTTTTATCACCTTATTAAAATAATTTTGAAAGTGATTTATATACTTATTTTTATGAAAAATCTCTAGAATGTAATCAATATTACATTTGGGATTTCACTTCAACATTTATTTCAATATCAAAATTGATCTACCACATAATTTTTAGGACTATTCATAAACTATAATTAAATAAACCCTTTTTACTAATGTATTTTTAATGTGAATACTTCATATTTTCTTCTCTTTATGGAGTGGAGTTTGAATAGATAACCATATAATGTGATTAACAAGGAAAAAATATTTTCATAATTGTATACACTGTTTATTATATATTTTTTGGATACCCTATACATTATTCTTATAATTTATGTTTATTTACCTAGATAAAATTTATAAATCTTTGTAAGATATTTACCTTAGTAATATTCATATGGATCATGTTTTATTTTCATGAGTTCATATTGTTAAAATTTTAATAGATATGGGGTTGACATCATTTGTAACACATATGTATGGTTTTTCCAATATGTGATGGGTGGTCCATAAATTATATATCCCCAAATGTATTCTGAAAAATTTTATAACTCAAGAGACTAATGTGTTATTAGATATGGGTGGTTATCCCAGTCTACCATGTTTTGGGACCATGGTGGATAGACTAGTCCAATTTTATAGGGGATATATGTGATTATGCTAGTACCCTATGATATGAATGTCTTAGTGTTTAAACATTAAATATTATTATGTTATACTATTATTATATATGAGTGACATTCCAATACAATATTTTTATATAATGACACATTCCTATTCTATGTCACTATATTTTGCAAATATTGATTCAACATTCATATTCAATGGTAACTGTTATGATTTCATGATGACTATTTTGTGTATCACGACCCATCCCCCAGGGAACATGCCATAACTACCCTAATCCCGCCTTCCAGAGGCTAGGGGCTAGAGACTGGCACCAAAAAGGAATATCCCAAAAAAGATAATGGATTTCCTTTAAACCTGCACACACACACATATCAAAAACCACGAAAAGGTAAAAACTATGCAAACTAAATCTGACACTAAGACAACATAAGAAAGTACCGTACATAATGAAAAGTAAAAAGAGGCTAGAATACATTCCTATAACCACAATGGAAAGTATAGCTGCTAAGATTTGTCTACTGAAACCCTACTAGAAGGGTAGGTGGAGGGTAGTTGTCTATATCTGTAGAAGTATGTTATGTCCATCCTATCTCACTGGGAAACACTTGGTCCAAGAACATCAATGAATCTATCATAGCGTCAATCACTTACACAAGACACGCCATGTGCAGGCAAAGCCCATGTAGGGGTGAGTAACACAATTCTCAGTAGGGAGCCCAAACCATAAAGGAAAGACCATAAAGCAGGACCACATGATGAGATAACACATCCAGACCACAAAGCAAAGAAAACTAACATGAGGTATAACTCAAATTATTGTAAGTAGAATTATAAGTCCTAAAGTTGAAAATTATTACTACTAAGGGATTCATCATATGGTCCCACTCATCAATTTGGACATCTGGATCACTGATACCCCTTCTTCATTAGAGAAAGCTAGATCACTTAGACCCACTCATCTCTAGGACAATTGGATCAATTAGTCTTGATCGTCTTTGGGCCTACTGGATCATTGATACTAGGTCGTCTCTAGGCCAGTGGGATCACTCAGATCCAGTTGTTTCTAGCCCACCTAGATCACCAAGACCCTCTCATCTCTCAACCAACTAGATCACTAATACCCTTTTTTCTCTAAGACAGATCGATCACATAGACCCAATTGTCTCTAGGCCAGATGGATCGCATAGAACCACTAATATCTCAGACAACTAGATAACTAAGACCCACTCATCTCTGGGATAGTTGGATCACTAAGACCCACTCATCTTTGGCCTGAGGTATCACTAATACCCGCTAATCTATTGAGCCATCTTGATTACTTAGACCTGCTCATCATATCCTTCGCATCACAACTAGCCGTAGGTTTCCAACTCATAGTATGATCGATTCTGGGAAAATTTACTCCTCAACCCACCAGTCACATATAAAATTCCACAAAATCTCACTTAGAATATGCCCAAAATAATGTCTCGTTGCAAGGATCCCAATTCCATTGACAGTGTGTCAATTGAATGGCTGGTTTGAAAGAAATAGTTGTTTTAGTAAATAGTAGACACTTGTGTTTGGGCCCTGTCCGACCTAGTCAGACTGACCCTACCAACCAGGCCCTGGGGTACCACATGACCAGACATGGTTTAGCAAACCCAACCCAACACGGTGGGCTCTGGGCCATCTTAGTCTGTCCTGGCCACTACGCCAGGCCCACTGAGACTTACTAGACTTGGCTTAGTTAGATCATGCATCCAACACATTGGGTCACCCAATGACCTAGTTTTATCCTGCCCGAGTCACAACAGGTGTGCCATTTATTTCCCAGTCTGGGCCTCCCAGAGGCCTAGTTTGTCTTGTTTTCCTGACCTGCATTGGCAGGCTAGCTCTTCTCCAGCCTGAGCTTCCCAGTGGCCCATTTTCTACCACCAACCTAGCATGCATGGAAGGCTTGTTCTCCCCATACCCAGACGCACACTGGGTATCCAGTTCACACCACACATGACCTACGGAGGTCGGGCTAACTTTCTCCACATGCGGTCCCGTAAGGACCATGTAATGACCCAAAGTTTTATTAATGGAAAATCCATCATGATCCAGTTAAATGTCTCTTTATGAAAAATGTTTTTATAAGATCTCAAATTTATGGTTTTATGTTAAGAATTGTGACCGTTGTTAATATAACCATTGAACAGTGATCACATGATTAGTAAAAATATAAGGTTTTAACGAACCCAATTTTACTCAGAAAAAGGAAGTGATGGCCTCATCTAGTAGAATTGACCCATACGAAGCCCATTTGTAGGAGCTCGGAAAAGAGGTCTCATCTTTGGGCTTCACCCTTGACCAAGCCCAAGCTGAGCTTCATTATGTCGAGCTCGAACGTGACCGTCTACGGGAAAGGTAGAAGTTGATAGAGATTACCACTCGAGCGCTGTTATCCGAGCCGCCCCAAGAGTCTGTCACCATCACACACCTTAACCTTAGGTCTTGTGCGGCTGTTTTATGGGGTTTTGTAACAAATAACTAGTACTATGTTCATGTATATTTTTTTTTTATATAATCATGAATATAATTTCTAGTCATTTTTGATACATTGTAAATAGTTTTTAAAGTACAAATGGTGTTTTTAGTTATTATTTAGATAATAAATCCATTTTATTAAATTAAGGGATTTTTGAATTAAATAATATTTTAATAAAATAATAATAATAATATTAAATTAATTTTTATTAAATATAAATTATCTTATAATTTTATGAATGCAAATAAAATTTTTATTAAGGTTTGAAATCCATTTATGTCAAAACCTGTGAATTTTTGTTAAATGTCGGTTTTTATTTTAAAAGTGAAAATTCACATTTTCATAAAATTATTTAGAAAAAATAAATGTTATTTTTGGAATCAGGACGTCAAAATTATCCAATGGTGAATTTTTCATAATTTTCTGAGACAGTCAAATTTTTGGGCAAAAATTAAATACCATTTAAATATATATTGTGTTTTATGACATCATAATGACCCAATGGCGATGTAATAAAATACCATAATCCTTATGTTCGGCCAATATATGTTTTATCAGTAAAATAATGAGGTTTTGGGTTTGTTTTACTTACTTTTCAAAGTATTAATGAACCCCTCAAGACATATTCAACACTTTGCCTTTTTAAATTAATTTCCATGGGAGCGTGACTCACCTCCACATAAGAAACCCTAATATTTTAATAATTTCGGACCTTGGCCTTGTAAAATAATTTTTTCCTCTTTCTGTTTCCAGAAAGAATGGGCAAAAACCATGGGATGGTTTGTGGTTTGGATTAGTTTAATATAAGGGGTCCCAAACTTAAATAATAAAGAATTCTCTCACCTTTCCTATATAAACCCACCCAAGCTCCCACTTCCTCCCCACTAAAATCATTTGTAGTTCGTCCAAACTATGACCTACTCTCTCTATAATACTCCCAAGGTTCTCCAAGCTCCCAAGAAGCCTCTCACAATCCTCTCTCTAGCCTTTGGAAGCACACTTCCATGTAAGGGGTTTTTCTTCCTTTCTTATTTTTGTCAATTTTCATTAAGTTTTTTTCCCTTTTAATTTCAATTATGAATATTGGGGTATGGTTTCAAACCTCCCCCATACTGCCCTATTATTTTTTGAATGATGGGAGACCCCTTTATCTCTCATTAAATGCCTCCCATGTACAGCTGTTACTATGTCGAAATTCCGAAAGGAACTTCTCTCTCTTCTTTTACATTCAAGCAATACATTTGTATCATGAATCTAAATTCCATTACCATTGTTTGGACATGTATCTATATGACCCCCTTACTATCCATTTCATGTAAATATGATGAGACACCCTTTCTCTTTCATCAAACCATTTTTATGAATTCTTATGTCACGCTGTTACACTGCCAAAATCGCACCGATTTTCTAAGCCAATGCCATTGTGTAATGAATACCATACCCATTTATACATAAAGGGTATTCACCTTTATTCCCATTTACATATTTTTTATAAAGTTTCATGTATGAATTCCACATTTCTTTATCTTGGAATAAATGATTATGTTTTATGAATCCATGTTATATGATCCATGTGGCACACTTATGCATGAAATGAAATGTTTAAGAAGGGTGTGCCCTTATAGCACTCCAATGCATTGGGTAAAGTATAGTATCATGATATTTCATGTGAAATGAGTGTTTAATCATTCTTATTCAAGTGCCAATAGGGTTTACTCGTGCTTCATGTGCAATGAGGGTTTACTCATGCTACATGTGCAATGAGCCTTGGCTCATGCTAATTCAATGTTAAGTGTTGTTTCCACATTTCCATGTTATGATTATCATACATTATCATGACTTTATGTTCATGTTTCTTATATGATATATTGAAATTCCTATTGTCTAACATATATTTTACTCCTCATGTTATTCCATGTGTACTCCCTTACTGGTCTTTATAGCTCACCCTTTTCTTATGAATGTCCTCAGGTTATCCCATGCAATCCTAAGTACGAGGGAATGTAGTGGTCATGTAAAGGATGTTTTAAATAAAGATATTGTATTTCATGTTTTAAGTTTTTATTTAATGATCCTAATCCCCAAATACACTAAACCACTCAATCTTCTTTGTTGTATCAAGTGAAGTATTATGTAATAAATCATGTTTAAGTTGTAATAAAAAGAAGGGTTGTCATAGTTGGTATCAGAGGATAGGTTTAGTTATTTTTGGGATTTTGAAACCCTAGTAAAGCCTTATATACAAGACTAAGTATAATAAAAACATCCCTATTTTTTGGTAAATACTAAGTAAGCGGTTAATCAAACAAATACATCCCTCTCTGGATATGCGCAGGTAGAGGCGGATCTGGAACAGATGTATCCTAGGGGTAAAACCCGAAAACACCACTTTGAGAAAGACTCGAACGGGAACTGGTGCACGACAACAGGCCTTGCTACACTCTTGGTTACAACACTCCCAGGGGATATGTTTTGATAAATTCACAATCTTGGTATGAACCCTTATTAAGGAAAAAATTCCCCTAAGAATATATGTTAGAAAGTAGATCATGAAAATCCTTGATTGAATCCTATAGACTCATGAGTTAAAGAGATTAAACTTTATTTATAAGCCATAAACTTTTGTATTTGGATTACCCTTTATGTGTTACCCCTAACTTTCCTTTTATTCCAGCCAATGGCTGGTAATAGGAGGACTCAGGCTAACAACCGTTGTGAAGATTTGTGTGATGATTGTACTAATGAGATGCCCAATCCAATGGGAGTGAGAATCGAGAACTTTGTCACGCTTCTCTCTCATCTAACTCAAGTTTTTAATAGAAACATGGGTCAAGAGGAACTTTCAACCCCCCGTAATAAAGAACAAGTCTCTATCGAGAGCTTCATGAGACAAAGGTCTAATACTTTTAGTGGATCATCCAATCCCACGATCGCTGAACAATGGAACAACTCCATTGAAAAGATATTCTCCATCCTCCAATGTTCTGAACAAGAGAAGGTTCTCCTGGAATCATATCATATGGAGGGTGAAGCTGATCAATGGTGGACGTTGATCAAAAAATACAAAGCCTGAGGAGGAGATCGAGGCTTTGGAATGGAAGGAATTCTGGAAGATGTTTTTCGATAAATATATTCCTCGCACCCTCCGTCTTAAGATGGAAAGGGACTTCCTTTCCCTCAATAAAAAAGATGAAGAATATGTGGGAGCCTATGAGGAAATCTTCACAAGTCTTGCACGATAAGCTTCCAGCTTCGTCGTTACCCCTGAATGCAAGGTTGACCGCTACTTTGGTGGGATGAATCCTAGCTTACGGAAAGCATTAGCGATCCGTGACTTCGACATCTATGAGGAAATTTTCAGATGTTCCCTCAAGGTCGAAATGGACATCAGAGAATCATAGGGGTATCCTGGGGATAAGAAGTGTAAGGTGGACTTAAATGCTGGTGGTCCGATGGATAAATCCAATGGCGCTAAGAAGTTACAGCACCCCACTTGCCAATAGTGCGGAAAGAAGCACCCTGTAAATTGCCTTAGGGGGACGAGAAAAAGCTTCAGGTGTGGAAGAGAAGGGAACCTAGCTATTAACTATCATCAAGAAGTAACCGCGGCTGTGACAGAAGAGAGGAACGCTCCGTTCGAACCTCAACGCATTGTTCAATGCTACAAATGCAAAGAACCAGGTCATTTTGCAAATCAGTGCCCTAATCCAAGGGTTATCGGAGGCAACCAACAACCTCCAAGACAACAAGGAAGAGCTTTTGCAATCACTTCTACCGAAGTGAACCCCAACAATGAAGTGGTGATAGGTACGCTAGTTATTCATTCAAGAATAGAGAATGTACTTTTTGATTTAGGATCTACGCATTCTTTTATATCTCGAAAGTTTAGTAAAAAAATTCCAGCACCACCACAAATCATGGAAGTAAAGATGTCGGTGAGTACGACAAATGAGGAAATCATTGCATCCCATGAATATAAGTCCTCCCCTATTATAATCTGTGGATTGAATTTCCGGGAGAACCTTGTCATACTCCCTTTGGTGGAATTTTATGCAATTCATGGCATGGATTAGCTTTCCTTATATAGAGCCAACATAAATTGTTAGGAGAGGGAAATCACACTCCATATGGAGAATCAACCCCCGATTCTTTACAAGTGTCAGGAGGAAGATAAATCTCCTTTAGCTCTATCATCTCAAGCATGGATATTACTTCCTTATGAGCATGAATATCTGGCTCAGATGATTGAGTCCAAGGAAGAAACCATCCTTGAAGAAATGCCTATTGTGAGGGAATTCACTGAAGTGTTTCCAGAGGAACTGCCTGGTCTTCCTCCAAGAAGATATGTTGAGTTCTCAATTAAACTTATACCTGGGGTGCTACCAATATCCAAGAATCCATATAGAATGGCTGTTTTTGAGCTTGAAGAGCTGAAGAAACAACTACAAGAGAATCTAGATAAATGGTTTATACGTTCAAGTGCTTCACCATGGGGTGCACCAGTCCTCTTCGTCATGAAGAAGGCTGGGTCAATGCAACTTTGCATCGATTATCGTGAACTTAACAAAATAACGATAAAGAACAAGTATCCACTCCCACGAATTGATGACTTGTTCAATCAGTTGCGTGGAGAACAATAATTCTCCAAAGTGGACTTGCGGTCGAGATATTATCAAGTAAGGGTGAAGAAGGAAGATATCCCCAAGACTGCTTTTCGTACAAGATACGAGCACTATGAATTCATAGTAATGCCTTTCGGACTCATAAATGCTCCAGAAATATTCATGGACTTGATGAATATAGTATTTAGATATTACCTTTAAAAATTATTGGTAGTATTTATAGATGATATTCTAATATAATCCAAACCAAGAAGGATCATGAGGAGCATTTAAAAACTGTACTAGAGACTTAGCGCAAGGAGATACTCTATGAAAAGTACAACAAGTGTGAGTTCTGGTTGAAGGAAGTCTCATTCTTGGGCCATATCATCACAAGCAATGGGATATCTATGGACCCCTCCAAAACAGATGCAATTTAGGGATGGCTGAGGCCAACATCGGTAACAGATATCCGTAGCTTATTGGGGTTAGCTGGATATTATCGATGATTTGTGAGGAATTTATCACGATTGTCCAACCCTCCTACCAAGATAACTCAAAAATGAGTAAAGTTTGGTTGGAGTGATGAATGAGAAGAAAGGTTCAAGGAGTTGAAAAAGAGGCTTATCACTGCACCCGTGCTCACTTTACCCAAAAGTGGGGAGATTTTTGTGGTATTCATTGGTGCTTCGAAGAAGGGATTAGGCTGTGTGCTGATGCAGAATGATAACGTGATATCCTATGCCTCAAGGAAGTTGAAAATCCATGAGAGAAACTATCCAACGCATGATCTGGAGTTGGCAGCTGTGATATTTGTCTTGAAAATCAGGCGGCATTATTTCTATGGAGAGAAATGTGAGATATATACTGACCACAAGAGTCTTAAATATATATTCACACATAAAGAGCTTAATATTCTCCAAAGAAGATGGATAGAGCTAATCAAGGATTATGATTGTGCAATACATTATCACCTTGGGAAAGCGAACAAGGTGGCAGATGCCATAAGTAGAAAGGATCCAACGATTCTATCAATGATTAGAATTGAGAAGGATCCAATCTTCTTAGATTTGATGAAGATGGACATGGGAATCATAAAGAAGGGAACATCAGAAATCCTTTCACAAATGATTGCTCAACCATCTCTTTTGGATAGGTTAAAGGATGCTCAAAAAAATGATGTGGGAATTCAAGAAAAAGTGGAAGCTATCAAAAAGGGGAAATCCTCGGAGTTTAATGTTAATGAAGAAAGAATTGTGCGGTTTGGGAAAAGACTATGTGTTCCATCATGTCCAAAGATGAACAAGGAACTTTTGGATGATACACATAGTTCAAATTTCTTTATTCACCCAGGGAGCACAAAGATGTATCAAGATCTATGAGAATACTTTTGGTGGGATAATATGAAGAAGGAGATCGATGAATATACATCAAAGTTCCTGGTGTGTCAACAAGTAAAGGCAGAGAGGCAGAAGTCTAAGGGGATGATGCAACCATTGACCATACCAGAATGGAAATTGGAAAACATCACCATGGACTTTGTCAACAGACTTCCAAGGACATCCAAAGGCAAAAATGCAATTTGGGTTGTTGTGGATCATCTTACAAAGACTGCACACTTCATTTCTATTCGAGAGGATTTCTCATTTAATCAACTGGCAAGGATATATATTTGGGAGGTGGTAAGGTTTCATGGAGTACCACTATCTATTGTGTCTGACCGAGACCCGAGATTCACCTCTATGTTTTGGAAGAGTCTTCAACATTCTCTGAATACTGAACTGAACTTCAGTACAACCTATCATCCTCAAACTGATGGAAAATCCGAGCGGACTATCCAAACACTTGAGGATATGTTGAGAGCATTCTCAATGGACTTTAAAGGAAGATGGGATCAACATCTTCCTCTGGTTGAGTTCTCTTATAATAACATTTTCCACTCGAGCATCCAAATGGAACCATATGAAGCCCTTTATGGGAAAAGGTGAAGAACACTGGCATGTTGGGATGTGGTCGGTGAACGTAAGCTGCTTGGACTAGAAATGGTTGAAGAAATGGTGGAGAAGGTGAAAACCATTCAGCAACATATCAAGGCAGCCCAGAGTTGACAGAAGAGTTATGAAAATAATCATCGATGAGACCTTGAGTTTAAATTTAGAGACATGGGGTTTTTGTGCATATCTCTATGGAAGAAGGCCATGAGGTTTGGAAAGAAAGGGAAGTTAAGTCCAAGGTACATCAGCCCCTTCGAGATTCTTGATCGTGTTGGGGCTGTATCCTATCGACTTGAACTTCCACCTACTATGGCCAAGGTGCATGATTTCTTTCATGTATCCCTCTTAAGGAAGTACATACCGGACCCTTCACATGTACTCACTTCTAAGGTGGTACAATTAGAAGATGATATTTCTTATGAGGAGAAACCAGTGAAGATCTTAGATCGTAGAGAAAAAGTTCTATGAAATAAGACAATGCCCATCGTCAAGGTGTTGTGGAGAAACCACAAGTTTGAAGAAGCAACTTGGGAGTTAGAGGATATGATGAAGCTGAGTTACCCACATTTGTTTTAGTGTGGGAAAAAGGAAAATTTCGAGGGAGAAATTTCTTAAGGGGGGAATATTTTAACGACCCAAAGTTTAATTAATGGAAAATCCCTCTTGATCTAGTTAAATGTATCTTTATGAAAAATGTTTTTATAAGATGTCAACTTCTTTGGTCTTATGTTATGAATTTTGACCGTTGTTAATATAGCCATTGAACAGTGATCACATGATTAGTATAAATATAAGGCTTTAACAAACCCAATTTTACTCAGACAAAGGAAGCGATGGCCTCATCCAGTATAATTTCCCCATACGAAGCCCATTTGTTGGAGCTCGGAAAAGAGGTGGCATCTTTGGGCTTCTCCCTTGACTAAGCCCAAGCTGAGCTTCATTATTTCAAGCTCGAACGTGACCGTCTATAGGAAAAGTAGAAGTTGATAGAGATTACCACTCGAGCGATGTTATCCGAGCCGACCCAAGAGTCTGTCACCATCGCACACCTTACCCTTAGGTCTTATGAGGTTGTTTTAAGGGGTTATGTAACAAATAAGTAGTACTATGTTCATGTACATTATTTTTCTGTATATAATATTTGAATATAATTTCTAGTCATTTTTGATACATTGTAAATAGTTTTTAAAGTACAAATGATGTTTTAGTTATTATTTAATTATGAAATATATTTTATTAAATTAAGGGATTTTTGAATTAAATAATATTTCAATAAAATAATAATATTATTATTAAATTAATTTTTATTAAATATTAATGATCTTATAATTTTATGAATGCAATTAAAATTTTTATTATGGTTTGAAAGCCATTTCTGTCAAAACCCATGAATTTTTGATAAATGTCGGTTTTTATTTTAAAAGTGAAAATTAAAATTTTTAGAAAATTATTTAGATAAAATAAATTTTATTTTTGGAATCACGATGTCGAAATTATCCAACGGTGAATTTTTCATAATTTTCTGAGACAGTCAAATTTTTGGGTAAAAATTAAATACCATTTAAATATATAATGTGTTTTATGACTTCATAATGACCCAATGGTGATGTAATAAAATACCATAATCCTTATGTTCGGCCAATATATGTTTTATCAGTAAAATAATGAAGTTTTGGGTTTGTTTGACTTACATTTCAAAGCATTAATGAACCCCTCAAGACATATTCAACACTTTGCCTTTTTAAATTAATTTCCATGTGAGTGTGACTCACCTCCACATAAGAAACCCTAATATTTTAATAATTTAGGACCTTGGCCTTGTCAAATATTGTTTTCCTATTTCTGTTACCAGAAACCATGGGCAAAAACCATGGGATGGTTTGTGGTTTGGATTAGTTTAATATAAGCGGTCCCAAACCTAAATAATAAATAATTCTCTCACCTTTCCTATATAAACCCACCCAATCTCCCACTTCCTCCTCACTAAAATCCTTTGGAGTTCGTCCAACCTCTGCCCTACTCTCTCTATAATCCTCCAAAAGTTCCCTAAGCTCCCAAGAAGCCTCTCACAAGCCTCTCTCTAGCCTTTGGAAGTACACTTCCAAGTAAGGGGTTTTTCTTCCTTTCTCATTTTTGTCAATTTTCTTTAAGTTGTTTTTACCTTTTAATTTCAATTATTAATGTTGGGGTATGGTTTCACACATCCCCCATACTGCCCTCTTATTGTTTTAATGATGGGAGACCCCTTTATCTCTCATTAAATGCCTCCCATGTACACCCGTTACTATGCCGAAATTCCGAAAGGAACTTCTCTCTCTTCTTTTACATTCAAGCAATACTTTTGTATCATGAATATAAATTCCATTACGATTTCTTGGAAATGTATCTATATGAACCCCTTAGTTTCCATTTCATGTAAATATTATGATACACCCTTTCTCTCTCATCAAACCATTATTATGAATTCTTATGCCACGCCGTTACGCTGCCGAAATCGCACCGATTTTCTAAGCCAATGCCATTGTGTAGTGAATACCATGCCCATTTCTCCATCAAGGGTATTCACCTTTATGAAAATTTACTTATTGTTTATAAAGTTTCATGTATTAATTCCACATTTCATTATCATGGAATAAATTTTATGTTTTATGAATCCATGTTTTATGATCCATGAGGCACACTTATGCATGAAATGAAATGTTTAAGAAGGGTGCACCCTTATAGCGCTCCAACGCATTGGGTAAAGTATAGTATCATGATATGTCATGTGCAATGAGTGTGGAATCATGCTAATTCAAGTGCAAAGAGGGTTTACTCGTGCTTCATGTGCAATGAGGGTTTACTCATGATCCTTGTGCAATGAGCCTTGGCTCATGCTAATCCAATGTTAAGTGTTGTTGCCACATTTCCATGTTATGATTATCATGCTTTATCATGCCTTTATGTTCATGTTTCTTATATTCTCTATTTATATTCCTATTGTCTAACATGTATTTTACTCCTCAAGTTATTCCATTTGTACTCCCTTACTCTTATTTATAGCTTACCCTTTTCTTATGCATGTCCTCAGGTTATCCCATGCAATGCTAAGTACGAGGGAATGTAGTGGTCATGTAAAGGAAGTTTTCAATAAAGATATTGTATTTCATGTTTTATGTTTTTATGTAATGATCCTAAGCCCCAAAGACACTAAACCTCTCGATCTTCTTTGTTGTATCAAGTGAAGTTTTATGTAATAAATCATGTTTAAGTTGTAATAAAATGAAGGGTTGTCATAGACCATCTGCCAGCTGCCTGCTGTGACCCCTGATGCAGGGAAATCCTCCAACGCAGTTACCTAGTGGCACCGTCCTCCTACACTAGTCCGCTCACACGAACCTTTCTCCCCCTTGTGGCCCATGGTTATTCCATTATTCCAGCTGACTACCACTGTCTATCGGGTGTGTGGTGCCTCTGACGTGGTCGGGTGGCCACATATGCCTGACACTAGCCACCAGCCTCCGTTTCGGTGGCCCCTATCACCGTTGTGGCCTATTGGAGATGATGCAGCCTACCTAGCCACAACCCTTCCTCCTAGCATCTCCTCAGATGATGCACCACTGTCATTGCATCATAATGAATGGTAATGATTAAAGGAGAGATGAGGGTAAAGATTCATGCATAGAAACACCCAAATAATGATTTACATCCTTGTTAATGTTAACCCAAATAGGTTCTTATTATGAAGATCATGAAGAACAAAAATAAGGTTGAATATTCACTAAGATAGATATCCCCTTTATCCTACATCGTTAACCATCCCACATAGATTATCTATCCATAAGTTAACTTATTTGGGAGCTAAACCTCATTTTTTATTTAAAATAAAGAATATGGAAAATAAATTCACCATGAAAAGCATCAAGCCCCTACCCAGGAAAGAATATTGCTTGAGGATGATCATTCATCGTCATCTGTTGATCTCTGGTTCTAATTCATTTTCCAAGGGTATCGTCGCCACTTTATGATTCTCTAGTGTTCATCAATGAAGTGTTTTTTTTCAGGGACTCAGAGGTATTTTCAAGATCCAAATATGATATCCAATTCATGTTATCCATTTTAATGGTGAAAACTCCTCACAACATGTATTTTACACTGAGTCTCCATCATTACACTGTATCATTTGTGAAACCAAATTTCTGTTACTTTGTGTTATAGCATCTTTATGTAGTTCCATTTATGGAATGAAACAGTCAGCTCATCAATCCATTGCAGTGATACAATTTTGAATATAATATGTTTTTTAGTTGATTTTTTTCCTTAAAACATCGAAAAAATAACTTTTACCCTCGACCAGTGACGGACATGGTTATATCCTACATAATGATAAAATCTCATTAAGAACACAACAGTGGTCTCAGATTTTTAATTCGACTTACCATTTGTGAGTTATGAGGATTCCAAAATAAAATAAATTTTATTTAAATTAATTTATTTATGGTTACGTCCCAAAAAACGAACATTTATTTCAGTCCTTCACTTTCCAATGTTGGGATCCACCTAATGGAATCATACTGTCACAAAATCAATGGTACTCTTTTATTTCCATTCTGAGTTACCGTTTATGAGTTATAAGGATTTGAAAATAATATTCTATTATTTTATTTAAGGCTAAATACTACTTTTTACTATTGACTCGTGCCTACAAAATTTACTTTATTTCACTAGAGGCCCACATAGACTAAACATATGTCACGGCTAGGGTAAAACCACCATCTTTTTTGTAGTGATTTTCTCAGATTTCTGATCTAGGAATTCATTTATGAGTTATTACTCTTTTTTAGGAAAACCACTCACGCACTTAATTTAAAACATAATTTTTTTTACAGATCATTACGTGCACTCCGAGCCTCATAATTGTATGCCGTCTTAGCAATTAGTCTTGAAAGAAGTCCTAGATAAATTTTAAAAAAAATTCATTGAATTTTGGTGTATTACATTACTCCCAAATATAGGGATTTACGTCCTTGTAAGCCAAATTAGGGGCTAATAAAACAAATGGGGGTGCTTAGTACGAATATAAGCTTCTTGTTCCCACATGTTCTCTTAGGGATTCTCATGCTGCTAGTTAACATGCACTAGAGTAATCGACCATACATGAATAATTTTCTCTAATCGATCCCCTGTATCCCCCAGGTACTCCGCTAATGTCGCCCTGTGGTCAAAATCTAGCTCGTCGTTGTTGATGACGTGAGAAGGGTCGTGCATGTATCTCCTGAACTATGATACATGGAAGACGCTATGCAACCTCTCTAACTATGGTGGTAGAGCCAAGTGGTACACCACCTCACACACTCTACATAGTATTAGGAAAGGTTTGATGATCCTCAGAGATAACTTGCCACCCCGACATAATCTATATATCCCCCGTCGATGAGAGACCCGCAGGAATACATGGTACCCCTATTATAACTCTAAGGGTCTCTATCATATATCTTCATAGGAATTCTATAGACTATGTTTATTCTTCATCCACACTCGGATAAATGACACCTTTTCAGTGGAAGCATGTAACATCTCCATACCCATGTGAATCCAATGCCCGTGGTCTGTCTAGCATAAGGATGACCTCTATGGTTATCCGTACAATGACTCGAACAGTGCCATACCAATGGTGGAGTGGTAGTTGTTGTTTTATGAAAACTCCACCAATGGTAGGTGGTCCTCCCAACTGTGAAAAAAATAAATAATTCAAGAACAAAGCATGTCCTTCACGGTCTGTATGGTCCACTCCGTCTGACCATCCTTCTGTGGGTGAAAGTTTGTGCTCATGCACAGCGGAGTCCCAAACACCTCCTGTAATCCCTTTTAAAACTGAGATATAAAGTGTGCATCATGATATAAGACTATTGTAGATGTGAATCCATGGAGTAGAACTATGTTATGAATGTAGAGGTGTCCTAATATCTCTAATGAATGCTTTTCTCGAATGCGTATGAAGTGGGGAAACTTGGTGAGTTGGTCTATGATCAGACAGATGATATCATATCCCCTAGATGTACGTTGTAAGCCTACCTCAAAGTCCATTGATATCCCATCCCACTTCCTCTCCAAAACCTCTAGGGGTTATTTAAAACCCTTAGAACCTAGTGCTTAGCTATCACTTGCTGACAAGTGAGGAATCTAAAGAAAAATATGCCACTACCTTCTTCATCCCTAGCCACCAGTACTGAAATCAGAGGTTCTGGTACATCTTTTCCACACCTGGATGTACCACCATAGGGGATATATGGAACTATGTCCACACTTCCTCCTATAATTCCACTAGTACAATAGTGTGTCCTCTTAAAAGGATGATGTCCCCCAACCTTTAGAATATTTATCAGGGGCATTCCCTGTGGACATCTGGTCACCTGTGGTCTCATAGATGGTATCTACAAGTTGTGCCTCCATGAATCACTGTAACAGTAGAGGGGAAACTACCATAGACTGAATATAAGATGCCTCATATCTATCCCAAAAGGATATCTAAAGTGAGGCCAACGACTCTGAGGCCTCGTTCAGTATTTGGGAACTCAATCTTTTTCTGAGAGCATCTGCCGACACATTTCCTTTCCTTAGAGTATAATCTACATAAAATTCATTGTCCTAGAAGAAATCTAGACATCATAATTTTTGCATATTTAGATCCTTTTTAGAAAATATATACTTGAGGCTCTTGTGGTTAGAGTAGATGATGAATCATTATACCAAAAGGTAGTGTCACCACATCTTTAGTGTGAAGACTACCACTGATAACTCAAGGTCATGAGTTTCATAGTTTTCTCATCCAGTCTCAACTGTCATGAGCCATTATTAATCAACACTTTACCCAACATCAGGACAAAACTAACATTAGATCATGTTGACTCATAGTACACCACATTGTTAGTTCTCTCCTCTAGAAACCTCAAGATATAAGCATTTTTCAAGCTCTTCCTTAACTACTAAAATCTCTGCTAGCATCCTTCAATCCAGAAGAAGGTTTTTTATTTCTTCTCAAATGCTGTCATAGGTTATAACACAATAGAAAAGTAATTTACAAATATATGATAGTAACCATCCAGCCCAACGAATCTCCATACCTCAGTAACTCTCTTGGGTGGATCCCAAGCAAGTACAACCTCGATCTTTTCCAGATCCACTGAAAATCCTGGCTCTCAGTTAAAATTTCATAGGAATTGGAACTTTAGTATCCAGAAAACACACTTCTATAGATTTCCACAAAGATGGTTACCATAGAGTGTGTCCAGAATCACCCTTAGGCATGTCGCATGCTCCTCCTCAGACACTGAATACACTAAGATGTCATTAATGAAGAACACTAAAACCCGTTCTATGCACGACTAGATGATCTTGTTCATGAGTTCCATGAAATAATTTGAGGAATTTTTTATGTCAAATGAAATCACTAAGTACTCATTGTTTTCCTAGAAACATCTAAAAGCCGTCTAAGAGTTGTTCTCATTTCGTACATGAAGCTGGTGATAGACTAATCCAAGGTCTATCTTCGAGAACCATATTACTCTTTTTAGATGATCAAAAAGATCATAAATCCTTGATAGATGATACTTTTACTTCATGGTCACTTAATTATGGCACTAGAAATCCATGCATAACCGCAATATTCCATATTACATCATGGAAAACAACACTGGGGATTCCCACTGTGAAACGTTGGGCATTACGAACCCATTCTTATGAAATTCCTCCAACTATACCCTCAACTCCCAGATCTCTACAAGAGCCATCCAATATGTTGGTGTAGATATCAGTGCCATTCTGGGATACCGAGCAATGCATAAGTCTACCTCTCTAGAAGGAGGTATTCCTAGAACATCCTCTTGAAGGACGTTCTCATACTTCATCCACCACTATAGAAAATTGTGGGATCATCTCAAAACATCCACTTATATGTGGGTAAGGATAGCCACATGCAGCTACCCCCTTTTATCTATAATATATCTCCCTAAGCCTAGTGTGGACCATATTGGGGTGGTGGTTGTAACATGCCAAAATGTATTCCACCTCCTCCAGCTCTCCTATCTCCTCTTCCATATCTGTTACTCAACAGATTAATCCGTTCCTACACTCCCACTACTGACATCCACTGGCTGTATCTACTCATCCAAAGGAATTTCAACCACAAAGGTTCTCTCTATCACCCTAGCATAAGTAGTAATGAAAATATAAATATTCCGGGCTCAAATGCCCCTAAACACATCTCCCTCGGAGGTCCAAGCCTGGAAGAACTGGTCTTATCTTAATCATCGACAACCTGGAAGGGTTTGTATGCCTTGATGAATACTCAAATACCAACAGGTCATCCAACTTAAGCTCCAGAAGCTCATGGGAATGCATAACCCTTATATTTTATTGCATGATTCCCTTCTCCGAGAGAGGTTCTCAAGATCTTACAAAGGAAAATTCACCTCATCGTAATATTGGGTAATTTAAAACTCGTCATCACCCTATTGAACCACAAAGAAGGCTCACTACACAGACTTCCATATGGTCAAGTGGCATCCTCATTAGGTGGAAGACTCACGTCACCACCTCCAACCAATCCTCAGTGACCTAAGGATCTATATCACCCCTCAACCTGGGAGGTCTCTATCTTTGGAATTAATTTAAGGAACTGATCCTAGGTGCATCGTCTACTAGTAGTTCCGATAGTAACTACTAATTGATGGGCGGTGGTTTTACTGGGACACTGCTCGAAGGTACCATCTCGGGCAAAGGTCCCTATACTGAAGCCTCATCGCTATGTGGACCATCCCTGTAGTCACACATTGGAATATTGACTGGCTGTCAATGTGGAGGCATCTTGAAGAGTATCATGATGAACCCTAATTAACTGATTATACTTGGTGAGATGACTCTGAATAAAAAAGATTATGAAAAAACACTCAAAGGTGCATGTAACTAGTGTTTTTGTGGATCGGGTCGAAAACAAATTTAGGGTCATAGTGTACAGATATGTCAGCCGACACACCAACACTGGAATCCATGGCTTGAAATCCAAAATTGAAACACTTAAAATTGTTTCCCCATAAGTTATTATGGTAAAACCAACCTCCCCTAATACCAATTTTTCATTACCCATCTACCAGAGCCCGTTCCATGACTACCCAAAGCCCACCTTCCATAGGCTAGGGGCATGCGACTAGAACTAAGAAGGAATTTATCAAAAGGGAATCCATTTTCTTTAAACCTATAAAAAATAATACATCTAAAACTACAGAAAGTTAAATAATAATTAATCCATGAATTTTTCTAAGATAACTTCTGAATGTATAGTAAAAATTGAAAAATAAAAGGCAGCCAAAATACAAGACCAGAACTACAAGGGAAAGTACGTCATCCAAGGTCCGTTTTCTCAAACCATACTTGAAGGGTATGTGGAGGGTAGATTTCTATATCCATAGATGTATGTCCCGTACATCCCATCTCACTAGGTACCACCTGGTCGTAGACAACCAAGGTCTCAATCGAAGTATCAATCACCTACACGAGACATGACATGTGTGGGGGAAGCCTATGATGGGGTGAGTAATAGAATGATAATTAGGGACCAAAACCAAAATGGAATGTCCACAATGAAATACCACACAATTAGAAAACAAAGAAAAGAGATCTCACACTAGTATAAATCAAAGTAAAAAAAGTAGAATTATCTGCCCTAAATCTAAACATTCGTACTGTTAAGAGATTCATCATCTAGGACCACTCCTCACATAGGCTAGATGGATCACTAATATTTTCTCATCTCTTAGAAAAAATAGATCACTTATACCTGCTCGTCATTGGGTCAACTAGATCACTATGACCGACTCATTTCTGGGATAATTGGATTACTAAGGCCCGATCATCTCTCAAATAGCTGGATCACTAAGAACTACTCCTCTCTGGGCTAGCTAGATCACTTAGACCTACTCATATATGGGATAACTAGATCACTAAGACCCAATTGTCTCTTGGGCTTGCAATATCACTTAGATCGTCTCATCATATCTTTTGTACCACAACCATTTGTTGGATCCTACTCGTAGAATGTTTGATTTTAGGATAATATAATCCTCAAGACATTAGTTGCATCTCAGTTGCCACAAAATCTAACTTAGAGTATTTCCAAAGTCCTGTCTCATCACAATGGTCTAAATTCCTTAGATGACATGTTAATCAGACACCCGGTCTGAAAGATATTATCATTTTAGTAAACAAAGGTTTGTTGTGTCTCGGCTAGGTCTGTCCTGGTCGGACCGACTTGAGCATCCTGGACTGGGGGTCCCCTATGAATCAACTTGGTTTGGCTAACCCAAACCAACCCGGTTGGGTCTCGGCTATCCTAGTCATTAGTCCAGGTCCATGGGTCCTTTGGACCATGCCCGACTCGATCGTGGGTCCAACCCATCGAATCACCCACCGACTTGGTTTCATCCGGCCTAGCCCACAACAAGTGGGCCGACTCTTCTACAACATGGGCTACCTAATGGTCTTTTTCTCTCCACCAGGCTAGTCCTCATGGATGGACAATACTCCCCCTACCCGGATTCATGTAGGGCACCCAGTTCGCGAGACACATAGCTAACCACCACTTCTCCACACGCGGTCCTATAGGGACCATGTTCTAGCCACCTAGTGGGATGATCCTCTAACGTGGCACCATCCTCCTAAACTATTCTGCTCATGCGGACTGATTTACCCCATGTGGCATGCACCTTTTCTATGGGTCTAGCTCGCCATCTCGGTCCGCGGACCACAAAGAACCTCCAACGGGGCTGGGTGGCCACCTTGGCCTGCCACCAGCCGTAGGACTCTATGCCAGTGGCCCCTATCACCACCGAAGCCAGCTGTCACATCCTCTTTCCACCGCAACATCCTCTCACTAATTCTAAGGCCCTTATGGACAAAACCCTTCCTCCTGGCATCTCCTCGGCTGATGTGCCACCACCGTTGCATCACAAAGAATGAGAAAGAAAAACAAAGAGTAGAGGGGAATATGTCTCATACAAAAACACCCAAAGAATGATCTGGGTCCTTGTTCGTGTTGACCTAGATGTGTTCTTTTTAGTGTCATAATAAAGAGAAAAAACATTGAAGAATAATCACTAAGATAGATATCCCCTTTATACCGCATAATTAACTATCCCACATGGACGATATATCCACAACTTAACCAGTTCGTGAGTTAACCCACTTTTATCATTTAAAAGAAAGAACGAGGAAAAAAATTCACATAGAAAATCATCAAACCCCAACATGGGAAATAAGATTGCTCAAGGATGATCATTCGTCATCATTTATTGATCACTAGTTCCAATTCACTATCCAAGGGTATCGTCTCCACTTTCCAATTCATCAGTGTTCATTGTTGGAGTGTTTTCCTTCATAGGATCAGTGGGATTTTCATGATTAAAATCTGATCAGAAATCAATGTTATCACATTAAATGGGGAAACAACATTATAATGTTTCTGTTACACTGAGGCTCCACTGTTATGCTATTTCATTTGAGAAACAATGATTCTATTACTTTTAATTGAAGAATTTTTACATGATTCCATATATGGAATAAAATAATCTGCGTGACACTGCATTGTAGAAAAACACTTTCGAATAAAATTAACTATTTATGTTTTTTATTTTTCCTTAAAACGTCTGAAAAATTATTTTTTCCCTCGACCCGCACCAGTCGAGGTTACATATTAGTTAAGGAGAGCATATCACTTAGAACTAAATGATGGTCAGTGATTTTAATCTATGTTACCTTTTGTGAGTTAGGAGGATTCAAAAATAAAATAACATTTATTTAAATTATTTTATTTACGGTTACATCCCAAAAACCAACTTTCACAGCCGGCTCACGCTAGCCAGTGTTAGGATCTGCCTAAGGGAAAACTGACCTCACCAACTCAATGGTATTATAATATTTATAATCTGAGACACCATTTATGTGTTATAAGGATTTGAAAATAAAATAACATTATTCAATTATTTTATTTATGACTAAAAACTATTTTCAACTGTTGAATCGCACCAGCCAATAGTGGGCTCTGCCTATGGAAAGCATACCATCCCGACCTCAATGGTGTTCTCAGATTTACAATCCGAGTCACTGTCCACGAGTTATAAGGATTTTAAAAGTAAAATAATTTTATTTAATTATTTTACTTATGATTATGCGATTTTTGGGTTTTCTCACTAGAGGATCTCATTGACTAAACATAAGTCGTGCCTAGTGTAAAACCTCCATCCTGAATGCAACAATGCCCTCAAATTTATGATCCAAGCACATTTTTATGAGTAATTCCACCTTTTTAAGAAAAATACTCATGAGAACTATTTAAAAATTAACATTTATTAAAGGATCATTCTAGGCAATCTGGGCCTCAAAATCATATGATGTCTCAGAGTATTATCTTGAAAAAATACCATTAAAATTTTCAACAAAAATTTATGGAATTCTAGTGTATTACATTGTGTTTCTAAATTCATATTCCTTAATATATTATTATGTTATCATGCATCAAAATAGTTGATTATGATTCCAATATCTTATTCTATTAATCCTTCTATTTATTCCATGTTCATGTTTCTTACCTGTATATAATCATGAGATACAACCTCTATATGTTATTGATATTGATTTTCCCATAAATATGTGTTTGAGATCCATAATTTTATCATGTTTCCCTATTTCGTTAGGGATTTTTACAAAATAATATTTCAAAGAGAAATTAATCTATGGATATTTTTAGAAATAATTAGATGTTGTTCCATGTAATTAAATAAGTCTTTATTTAATCTTTATAAACACTACAACTTTGGGTTTTGGGAGTGTTTATTATTTTTCATATTTAATGTAAAAAATGTAAAATAGTGGAAAATATATGTATTTCATTATTGGCTTGTATAATTTCTCTTCCCTATCGAATTGATACTTTTTTTGGGTGGTATTATTATTTTCAAGGCAACTGTCATTGATGTAATTTTTTTTTTTGAAAAATTAATATTTGAGAATAGATATTAAAATGGTTTGGGTCGTGTATTATGGTTTTTCAGTGGATATTTGTTTGGTAATTATTTTAGGTGCATCATGTTCTTAGGTATGTTGGTACATTATAGGATATATTTTTCTTTATTTTAAAATGTATATAGTGAAAATTTGATGGGTTTTTCCATCAAATTTACCACTGTTGAGTCAAATCAAGGTTTATCGATGGATTTGGTACTATTTGAGTAGTATTTCAATCAATGATGATGTTTTAGAAATATATTTTATCAAATTTTATTTTGATTCCATGTGATACAAATAATTTTATAGGCATCTAATGAATAAGATCAAATTTTTGTTGGTCTTAATCTTTGGGATTTTGAGATACAAGAGGTCTTGGAAGTATGTTTTGAGGTTAATAGTGGTAGATAAGTTTTGTTTAAGAAACATATTCATCTAAAAAAATAATATAATAATTATTAACATCATTATATGTTTTATTTGTAAGTATAATTATAGATACATGCGTTTCCACCAGTTTTTATAGTCTATTCCCTATTATTTTATTAAATTATTTATATTGTAATGAGTAGATTTATATTATAATTCCTTAGAATGGAATGATTTTATTTTGTGGATTGTTATTGTGGAAGAGATGTTTTATCAATTCTTTAGACCATGAATTTAAAAAATCTATTCATTACATAATGATTATTATTATTTAATTGTATTATTTTGGGTGGATTTTGAGTTTTGTGAAATGACATAGTTATGGAATTGAAGGTGAGGAGAAGGTTGTGTCATAGTAGTTGAATATTCATCCACTATAGTGTAGTGAATATAATTTCATCACAACATGATTTAATGTAATCAATATTAAATTATCGTTGAACATAAGATATAAGGGATCAATTAGTAATGTTTCACTTTGTTTTTAAAAATTTTAGTTAACAAAACTTGATTGCACAAAAAATAGAGTGGTACATCATGATTTTTAGAATTCCCTTTATATTTTCTATATTGATTGGTCTCTCAGATTACATTTGGTTTATTTTATTACTTATATATTTTTAGAACTATAAGTATATATTTTATGACTCATAATTCATTTTTTATATCATTGATTTCTACCAATCTTAAGGTAATGTTTTCATCAATAAAATTAATTCAAATTTTATCATTCCAATTATTATTCCCTTTTATATTCTTTGAGTATTTAGGAAATTTTTTGATGTTTTAGAGAGATAGAGAATTTATTTATAATTATTTATTATATATTTATTGAAGTGATGTAGAAGTTCAATAATCAAGAATAATTTGTTCAATATTGTGGTGAATTGATATTTTATTTGTGGTAGGAGATCCAAATTCTATCTTATGTATTTATTATGTTAATGTGGAATTATAATTCCAAGATATTCAATGATAAATTCTTTAAAAATTTTATTAATGAAGATAATTAATTAAACTAATGTTAACTATTTGAATTGATTTTGTTTTGGATTTACAAAATTTCCCCATAGTATTTTAATACGGTTGATTTATCATTGTGCTAAGAATGTTGTTGTGATTGGATTTACTATTTTTAAATATTTAATTACATTTTAATTGTTTTAGTAACTTGAAATATTATAATTTGATAATAAAAGTGGACTTATGAAATGGGGTATATGATTTTTTAATATTGAGTATGCATTAGTAAATTAATCAATAAGTAATGAATAAATGTATCACTTTCATGTTTCCATGATAGAGTAATTTTTATTAATTTTTTATTATTAATGGTGATGAGGAAGTATGATTGGATTTTAATTTTTATTATGATATGATTATGTTCATGATAATTTTAGAGAAGTTAAAGAGGTTTTAGTATATTTTGTGTCTGTAATAACATGATACAGTGGATTTGGTTTGGCATGATTTATTGATTCAAGAGAAACAATGGTTATGGTATGGGATATTGAAGGTTTTATGATGTGGTGATGTGTTTTAGTTGAAGTGGATAAGGTCTTATATTGGTTATGAGATTTTGGATCATGATTAAAATAATAAAATAATTTAGTAATGTTAAATAAAAATAAGATATGTTGGATTAACACACTGAATAATAACTTGAACTAAAATAGTTGACAAAAAATGTGATAAATGATGAAAATTGATAAAATATTATAGAAAACCTTTATAATTATTATGGAATGAGTTTTTTGAAAAATTATTGTGGTTAAATAAATTAAAATGGTTTGTTAATTGTTAACATGTAAATGGTAATGATATATGAAATTGGAATAAGTTATGTATTTTTTATGTCACCACATTATTGTCCTGATGTCTGACTAGTGGTAGAATCATTTTTATTAGAACTATTGGCAGGGTGATATGTTGTAGTTATTGATTTGTTTGGTAGGTATTTCACCCTAGGTTCGTCTTGAGTGATTAACATATATCCTTGTTCTTGCTGATATTTCTTTTGTGCCATAATCTAAGTCAATTAACAAGACTAAATCCCATACAAGGTGCTTGGTTTTTTGGGAACTCCAATATCTTGGATATGGGTGATATAGATAGATGACTAATACCCACATCCCACTCATCCATATACCTATAGTGTTATTATGTGGAAAATATTTGGAATGTTGAATCAATGTGGTATGTTATGTTGATCTAGTGTGAGAGAGTGAAGTCATATATTGCATTGATAGATGATATTTAGAGGATATGTGGTATGTGGAAATAATATGTGACATTTTTTTGTGACGTGGAATTCGATTAGTGTATGAGGAAGAGTAATGAATTAATGTTACATGATATATGTTTTTGGGATGTTAGACTGTCAAATTATTGTGCATAAAGGTGTAGGTTTCCTTCTCAATATAATTTCATCATGATTATGTTATGTTAATTGTATACGTTTTTAAGTGAAAATCATCCCATGTTTGGGATTGTAGTTTACCTAGGATAGGTAATGAGTTGATTTAATTATTTATTATCTCTATCTTTAGTAAATTTACTCCACCTTGGAATTACAGTTTTTTGGGTGGAACCCTCTAAGTAGAGGTTTATGCTCACTCATATACCTGTACATTGTTTTTATATATTTTTTGAATGTTATGTTTTGAATTGGATTATATGAGAAAAGTTTCATTGGTTTTATTTGTTATCAATATGTAAATTATAATTAACCTAAATACATGATAAATTTAAGTGATAAGGAATAGACCAATATGGATAATAAAGTAGAATATTTGAGATGAAACTTGGAAAAACCATTCTTTTTTTTGGATATTTTAAATATGATTGATTCATATACATTTAATGTGGATAAAAATAATTCATCCACTAACCATGGTAAGTATATCTACATCTTTGAGTTAATTTAGAATAATATTCAAGGAAAAATTAAATTAATATGATGTATTTTGAATTTATCTAAAAGAAAGTCAATGTAAATTATTGATGGATGGTGAAATCACTATCTAAAACCCTATCCTAATAAATTTTAGAATATATTCAGTGAAAATTTAAAGGGGATATAGATAATAGAGTGAAAATCTAGTTAGATTTTGGGATAATCCATATATATATTTTCAATTTCTAATGCTACTACATTACATATAAATCACAATGGATGATTATTAGAAGAAACAATTGAGTGGATAATTTCCAGAAGATATACATTTATAAGCTATTTTAATGAATTTTGAAAAGGTAAAAAAACATTAAATATAGTTAACCAGTCCATATGTAAGAGTACATATGATCCGAGATTGAGAATTAATAAATGTAAAAAATATTATGTAATACATAAGGGTAAATGTCAATTAATAAAACTCTGATTATGGTACCCACTAAAATATGGTAAATGGAAATATTTATGATAATATGTAAGGATAATCATATTGGATGTGTAAAGGAACTCAAATGACCAATGATTTTAAAAAATATACGAAAAATAGTTTAATATGTAACTATTCACATAAATCACATGTATGATCCTTTTCACTATGAAAATTATAAATGTGGAAAAGTCAAAATTATCATACATAAGAGTAATATTCCTTATATAAATTTATCACTCAAACGAAATTAAAAAAATTCTCCAGAGTTACATTGATACATATGAGTAATAAAGATGATATGTAAAGGTTATTAATATGAATATGTAAAGGTAATCAATGAATGAAATAAATGAAATTATTAATCTTTTGAAGAACCTTATAATATGTAAAGGTATGTTTCTTGATATATAAACCTTTTCATAATGTAAAGGTAATATGTAAATTTTATTCCAATAATACATAATGTTCATCCACAAAAGATGTATATATTATTATATAATATAGATTGATATGTAAGGGTTCCAAAAATTGACATAACTGAGAGATTTATAGAAGTTAAATTGCTATTTTAAAACATTAAATTCTAGGATAATAATGAAATCAGATGATTGTGGATACATTCATTAATATTTTAAATATCTTTATTTATGTTATAATCATGAATAAAGAAACTAGTTTTGGTGATAAATAATGAAAAATATGTTCTTCATGTTGTGAATAATATTAATACATCATGAAGAATACTGAAAAATTGAATATATGCTAAATATTGTTATATTAATTAAGATTCATGCATGTTGTGATGATACATGCATGTTGTAGTGTGTAATAAATTTGGAATCATGGGATAACTTCATGCAATAAAAATATTTCCCCATGTTGTTCTGCTGATGTGGTGATAAAGTGCTTATGGGAATTGAGGAAAGAGAAATCAACCAAAACACTACATATCAAATGACATTAAAAGATTAGAATTATTGAGATATAATGTAACTTTAAATAATATTTTTTATTAAGATTAATTGTTAATAAAAATTAAAATATATATCTGTGAGATTTAATAACAATATAAATAGATAGATGAGATGAATAAATTAAATTTATATACAAACTAATATTGTATCATAACTTAGAATACTCAAATTATTGAATTGAGAGAGTTACATGATACTATGATATTTTTTAAGAACCAATGTTTTGATAAAGGATAAAAATAACAAATATGAAATGAATAGACACCAAACGACATTACTATATCATAGAAGATTATATAGTATAAGAATATTTAGTTTGATTTAGGATGTAGAGACTAGTATGCACAAAATTATAAATGATTATCCTTTGGAAATTTAATACTATAATTGAGAAATATGATCTCATTAATTTTATGTAGAGAAATCTCAAACAAAATTGGAGATCTTGTTTTGGAGTGAGTTTAGTGGAAATCCTTGTACACTGGTGGGATGAATAATAAACAAACCATTATAGATAATATGAGTTATCAGATGATTGAAAACCAGTCATAAGACCACAAAATTATTGGGATATAAAAGTTTATTTTTGAGAGATATACATTTGTATTCACTTTCATAATATAGTGATGATCTATGTCTTAGAATCAACTTTTTCACCACATGCAACAGATTCCCACATTGGGGTTGAACCTTATAAAAAATATTTTATGTTATTATCTCTTGTTAATTTAAAAAATTACATATGGTGTTTTGTGATGATATATCATAAGTAAATCCATACATATTAAACATGATATCAGTTCTAATATAAATAGGGGATAATTTAAATATAATAAAACTTTGTAAAATGTATCACACTGATTCACCCTTATCTTAGGTGACTACACAATCATGTTGTGTAATAAAAAGTGATGACATAGCTAAAAAAAGTTTCCTTTAATGGATTTTTTTATTTACATGGTTTTTTGTTTGTAATTTACGAAGTGTATATTTGAATAAATTTTAGATTATCCTTATATGAAGAAAAAAATATATATTCTTATCAATTTATAAATGAAAGTTTCATCCAAAATCATTAGAAACATACATAATAAAGTAGAAAATGTGTTAAAGAATACCACTAATAAGAAAGTTGATATTTTATTTTTTGATGGTAGTAAATGTGTTTTCCCCATATTAATCTTTTTGGGAGTTATCCCCTTAGAGTATCACATTCAGATATCTAAGTTGTTGGGTTTAATGAAGTAAATGAAGACCACATTTTTTTTTTTGTTATTGAGTACTTGAATAAGGTTCCTTCTAAAATTTTCAATTATATATTTGAGTTTATATAGAAACAGCATGATTAAAAATATTAAAATATATGGAAATACTATAAAAATAAATCATTAATAAAAATATAAAAAAGTAAACATCTCTTATAAAGGAAGTGACAGCCTAGGAACAATCATTAATGATTAGTAACGAAAAATTCTATGTGGGTAAAAATTTATTTTAATATCACATTGATGAGAAATCAATAATTAGTAGTGTATATAAATAAATGGCCCATTATTTATAACAAAATCAAAAATCAAATCTTTTTTACATGAATTCTCAACTGGAAATTTAATTCAAAAGAAGGAACTTGATAATTATTTATATGAATGTTGAAAAAAATGAGGAGTATATTGGGAATATTAAAATGAAATGGGAATATATATTGGGATTAATTGAGGCTATGTAAAATTCTTTCATCACCATCACCATCAAAGTAATTTATTTTAAAATTTCAAAAAGAAGTCTATAAAAACCACAAAAAGAACAGAAAACACAAAAGAAAAGAGTCATGGGGGACAAAAATAATATAACTTGAGGGAATCACATATAGCTAATATCTACACCATAGGAGAAATAAAAATGAGGTTCATAGAGCTGATGAGATTCAATAGATAGGTTGGAAAGTAATTCATATAATCAGAAACATATAATAAAAATATTACTTGAAAAAATATTATATTTTGGGAAATATGGGATTGAGATAATATAATGATCCATAGACTGCAATATCTGTAAAGGAATCAATCTATTTACATGAAAATACATCTTTTACAAATGTGTTCTCAATTGATAGTAAATGATTTAAATCAAATATTAGACAAATATTATTAGAGAAATGTTTTTAGAAACCCATGAAAAACTCATGGGTAGATTTAAAAAAGAGAAGGTGAAATTTATTTTCAATTTCAAATTTGAATTAGACCTGTTTGGTCTAAAAAAGGAATGATTCAATGATGTTCAGATTGAAAAAAGGTAGGAGAACATGATTAATTGGTCATTATTGGCGTTGTAGCTAATTTAATTATAAGAAAATTAAATTTCGGAATGATTTTTTAATTTTTGAAAATTAAATAATGAATATTCCAAGGGGAGTAGATAAAAATTTATAATTAATCCTATGGTATTGAAGAAATGTTCACATGTAAAGACAAATTGATTCACAACGAACATATTTTTCTATCATGAATATTTCTCTGGAAATTGAAAAAATGTTTTCTTTGAGATGATGAGTTCTAATATAAATATTAAAAGAATAATTAATATGTTGAATATAAGAGAATAAATAAAAAGATGACCAAACCAGTGAAAAAAGAAGGTGAGTATTCCTTTGGGAATAAAAATGAAAAATGCTGAGAAATGAAAACCTAAGAAAACAATATTAAATATTTTATAGCAAGAATATAGAAATGATTCAATTTTGGAATAAAAATCAACCCCATGGACCATTGTAAATAAGTAATTAACATAAAATACCAAGAAAGAAACATGAAGAAAAACTGATAATCGATCTAAAATGAAATAAAAGGATCAGTTTGGTAAAAAACATCTATAAATTATTATATTGTGGAAGGTTTAATAAAGTTAAAAACATTCCTCAAAATGAATAAAATGGATACCTAGATAGAAGGCGATTTTGGAAATGAAAGATAGATAAATAATGTCTTCATGTTCTAATAATACAACAATAAAGAAGGATTCATCAAATAAGTAAGAATTTGAGATTTTTTGTAGAAAATTCATGATTGTATGGAAAGCATAGTTGGAAATTTCAAATAATATGGTAAAAGAAAAAAATATTAAATGTTCCATGATAGAAAACTATAAGAATAAAAATCCATAAAATAGGAATAATATTAATTTCATGAAACCGTTACGTTAGTACCCTTATGGGGCTAGTAGTGAGGACATGTATAACCCTTGAAACCCATATCCAATAGGCCAAAATATGGTGTTTAAAACCAAGGGTATAGAATTCATAAAAATGATATATATTACACTCAAATTATTAATGAAAGGATAAGAGTGATGATATACTAATAAAATTCATAAATAAATCATAAATCCTAATTTATGAATGAATTTTCATTCAAATAGAAACAATTGAAAATAATCCTTGTACCATGGCTAGGTAGTAATCACCGACACCAACAACTCATGAACAACACCACATGATAGTAATGACAAAATAAATCTACAACCATTTCCAATTGAACTAAATAAACTGTTATACATATTGGGAGAGGATATAAGTATACTTAATAAGATCCTCCCTGAGACCTCTAATTCCTATATAAAAGAAACATACCAAATCCCAGAAAATAAATTGAGGAATCCAACTCATTAACAAAATAAGTAAAACTATATCTCACCCACGCAAAATAACTCTCACCTAGAAACACATAAATGTAATAAAATCTATATAAAAACATATACATTATAAATATACCCTTCATCCACTTTCCCACTAGACTATTCTCCCTCACACAAACATATTATGTCCTCATCCTCCCATGAACTCTATAAGTCTTTCTTCCCATCTAGGAAACCATATGAAAAATACATAATTATCTCATATGGTAACCAATTAAACTCATTAGAACCACATTACTATCACATCCCATAATCAAGTAGTAAGTCCAAATGTTGTCACAACCCAAGTACCATACAATGTACATCATGCTATTACCAACAATACATATAAACTTATAGTAACTGTATTCAATACATTTGGGATACATGTTTATATTATAACCTTAAGCCACTATAACCAACATTTAAATATATGGTAAAATTGAGTACAATTACAAATCATATTAGAAGATACCATATACCTTATTTGATAACTTATTTTATATACCATCATACTAATCTTTTTACAGAAGAGATATCGGGGCATGAGAGTAGTGAACCATCCATATCCTTGATTCCCTAGATGTTGAAAGATAACCATAACCCAATGCCAATATGGGAATCTGTCACCCCAACCAATGCAAGTGGTGGAACATAAAAATATCAAAACATAAAGAATATATCACACACAATAAAACAATAAGAATATTCTTATCCTTAAACTTGAGTTATAACTATTGTCCCATATGAAAACATGACTTATTTTAATAACTTTTAGAAAGATACCTCTCATAAAATTAATAAAATCCTCAAAGTTCAACAATATTAACCTTTTTGTAATTAACTATAACATATAATTTATTAAAACTAACATAAAATATTATTTTTTCCAATCAAATTAATTCAACCATTTACGGTACTTTTATACCATACTTAAAATTTAACATTTCATCCCAAAATAATAGTACTTACATTGAAACCATAACATAGTTTCTAATTAAATAACATCTACTATCTTTAAGATCCATTCCCATCGATTTATTTTAGATCATTATCATTTTATAATAATGGTATTCTATGAGTAAACCAAATCTACCACAAATAGTCTGAACTCATAGTGAATCAATAAAACAATTCAAAAACAAAAGAGTAATCAAAATATCCAACTAAGAATCAATGGAAAATTTAGTAATCCTATCTATAAACCCAAGATAACTAACCCCAAAATAGATAAAACACAAAAATTTAGAAAATAGTCAATCCTAACTCTTAACCAGTATCATGTAACCCAACATAATTCACATCTAACAACTTCTAGAACCAAAGTTACCAGCCCATACTATGTACAATATACCATCCATAGCATGTTCCAAAAAATTCACAAAAAGGTATCTACAATCACATGTCATAAACAAAGTAGGATAACATATTTTTAGTAAAAAAATTCAGAGGGAAAATAAGGCTATCACATCAAACAAAATATCTTAACAAGAAAGGAAATAACAACAAGGATTGGCTAATAACAACCCCAAATGTTTAATTTAAACAACCATCATTACCTATTACAATCTTGAATTATTTTTATAATTAGGAATATGTTTTTAAAACAATAAACCATAAGTACACAAACTATCAGTGGAAAATAATCAACCATAGACCTACATCATGTAACACATTCATTCATAGTTTATTTCAATGTAGAATAATTATTAAATTCACATTCCTTATTCATCCTTCTCTTTATGTTACCATATATATGTATTTTTTAAAAAATTTAAAGAATAAAAATCATGCTAAAGAAAAGAAATAATCATAGAAAATTAATCTTGACATTATTTTGAAAATATCAAGTGGTATCCACCAAATATAGAATAAAACCCATGTCATCAAAACACCCTTTAAATTATTATAATTTTATTACATCTAGTTATTTAACTCCTTTAAGGATAATCATTAACATTTACCCATATAATTTAAAGCTAGATAATACTATAAAAATTAATAAAATAATTAGAAGTTATGAATCAATAACCTTTATTCAAAGCATCCAAAAACTAATGTACAAGAATAAATCAACAAGGAATAAAATAGAACTATACATGAAGGAAACCTATTTAAAACATAACTATAATAAAAAAATACCAGGGAATGTGTTAATATCAACATTAAACCAATGGAAACCCCCTAAAAACCTTTAAATTATATAGGTTATAGAAGAATAGGGGAATATTAGAAGATAATACTTAGAATTAAGAGGGTTTGATAATAATAAACCAAGAGGATTAAAACTATATGTGGAAAAAAAGTTAAACATTTAGAGGACCTTAGGTCAGCTATGTTTCAAAGAGAGAAAATAAAATATCATCTAAGGGAGACGTTTCCCCTAATTTTTAGAGTTATTACAATAAGAATCCACTATGGTATGGTGGATTCAAACAAATTTGTAGTGAATCAAACCCAAGATAGATTTAGCATAAAACAAATCACATCGTTTCACGAGGCGATAGTTCACCGTACGCAAAAGCAACATTAACGTTTCCCCAATGGAATGGAAATTAAAAAGTTATATATGATATGGTGACCGAGAGATATAAATATATTATAAAAATCATAAATATATTATATATCATCATCATAAACAACCATGAGTGGTGGTAATAGAAAAAATAACAATATCGGTTTATGAGTCGGTAGTTTCTTGTACACACAGATGACGAGTTTGTAATCCATTTGAATAAAATTTTGATTATAGTAAGTTTATACAAAAACATAAAATAATATAAATATATGTAATATACTTATTTTTCTATATCATCATGTTTTAATAATAATTCAATTCATTGGATGAAGATATAAAATAAAAATGCTCATTGAAGAACATTACCTTTTATTAGGATATCCTCCTAAAGATTCCACCAAATGCCTAAAAAGGTTGGATTTAAGACTAAAATAAGGCTTGTAAGACTATAATATAGAATTTTGGAAGAAATAATGGAATTTATTTTTTAAACCAATAGGGGTGGTCGGTGTGAATAAGAGATGATAATTAGAGACCTTTTATGAGTGAGTTGAGTGGCACACTTATAATATGTTGAAAGGTAAATTGAGTACCCATGTTTTTCTCTTATCACAAGGCCCCAAAATGGATTATTATTAATACGTAGAAATTATAGGGTAGAAATATGTCCATAAAAAATATTTTTAAATGTTTTTAGGTCATTTTAACTCTTATATATATATATTATCACCCTAGTAAATACATTATTACATTAACCACTGTAAATAATGTTTTATATTATTACCAAATATTTTAGTAAAAATTTATGTTTAGTTTGTTAGAAAATATTAATCAACATTATTCCAAATTATGGAATCCATTTTTAAAAATTTCTTTCCCATATTTATATTATTGTTATTTAAAATTAATCCCACATGCGTAATGAAAAAGTAGATTTTCATAGTGAAAATGCTCAAAAGCTTAAAAAAAATTTATATCCAATTTCAATATGTAATTAATTAAAAAGACATAAATTATATTAATAGTTATATATTTATACTACTTATATTTTAAAATTAAACTAAAAGTATAATTTAACTTTATTAATAATTTAAACAAAAAAGGCACTTTTCAAATAATATTTTGTTATTTTCATTATTTATCAAAAGAAATTTATTTAAAAAAAACAATAAAAAACTAACCATAAGATTTTTTTATATTGTTATTTCAAAAATACTGTTTATTATTATAAAAAAATTCCTAAAATATTCAAAAGAAAATTAAATAAAGTGCATAAAAGTGGATACATGTTCTTTTTATAATGAATACCACTTTTATAATTAAAATTGGATTTATTCTTAAATATAAATAAAATGAATGTTAATTATTTTTGAATATATAATATATATTTTTCATTAAAATAATTCAAAAAAATAGTTTGACTATTTATTATGGTAGAATATGTTTGTTTTTATTAAAATAGTTTTTATGAAAAAAATCCATTATTTTCAAATGGTTTTGTACACTAATAAAATTACAATTTTTTATTTCCAAAAACAATTTTAAGGAATCTATTAAAAAATGAATGAAAAAATTCCTAGTTCAATAAATAAAATAATCCACATAACCATTCTAGAAAATTTTAAATGACGTATAACTCTTCTCCGTTTAAATTCCCTTATCAATTGAAGTTTCCTCAGTGTCTAGATCAATTTTGATAGGGTATTCAATGTGGCTGACCATATTTTACCACATCTAGATGAAATATTCTATGTTTATCTTTCCCTCATTGATTCTTGGTGCTGAGATCTGACCATTCTTTAAAATCTAAAATCCTTTCTCATCATACGTATAAACTCTTAGATTTCTCACATACATTCTTTCAACCTCTTTTTTCAGGACATTAAATTTGAGGGAATCATCTAATAAAACTTATTTGGAGTGTTGGAGAAGAACCCATACTTCTTCAATGTTACCTTTTTGACATCTAAATTTCACTTGAACACCACCAGTTTCTTCACATTCCAAAAAATGATGGGTTCTTTTGTTTTCAACATTAGTCACCATCAACCTCATAAATTGTAATTAAATCATTCTCACCTGGATTATTAAGGTTATGTGGCACATGTTTTGTTAGAGTTCTTATTACTAGAATTAAATCTACCAAAGATTTCATTTCTTTTTCTACTGATCTAGTTTCCACAACTTTTGATATATTATAGTAGTCATTTCGTAGCCATTTTTCATTCTGTTAATGACTGGAAAATTTCAATAAATGAGGTTAATTTATCACCATTCCTCAATCTCGATACTATTTTCATATTTGTGTGAGGTTTTATATGAATATACTTCATATGATGTGATTATATTTCTTCATCAACCAATTATGAATCATCATTAGGTCTTCACCAAACAAATTTTCTTTTCAATTTTGTAATATTTTTACTCCATCCATTAAGATACATATTTTTATTCTCAATCCCTTTCAAGGTTGAGAATTTATTTTTTTAGATTAACTGAGTTAGATTACTCACATTGTCTTAAAGGTATCCTCCTTGGTGTAAGAGTTCCATTAGGACTAGGTGTACATGAATAGATTAAATTTTCCTTGAATCATATTTCTATTGGGTACAATTTCTCATGTTATTAGTTTTCTATTCAAAGTCAACCCCCTTTCCAGCACAACAAGCCTTTAGTGTATCAGTGTAATAGTTAGGTGACAACTATCATATTAAATTAAAATATCTAAATAATATGTAACACTTCATTTGAGCTTAGAGTTACATGAATCACAATAAAAACTAAGTGTTACATGTTAAAAAAAAATCCCAACTCAGTGTTTAATTTGAGAATAAACTCACTAATTGATGTAATGTAAAATATTTAAATGATTAAATTTATATAAACAAATAATTTCATTTATAATAGTTGTTTTATATCTATGATTTAAAATCCCATTTATATTATTACACAACATTCTTAGGATATGAATCATGATGAAATTCTAAATGAAAAAAATGTGGGAGCTATGTTCTATTTAGTTCTTCATGAGACAGTTTCCACCTTTAGTGGTTCTACGGATCTACATAATGATGATAAATTAATTAGTACCATTGAAAATGTATTTTATATTCTCTAGAATTTAGAGAATGAAAAATTAATTTTAGTTTTCAATAAATTTGATGTCAAATTAGATAAATGGTGTAATTTTTTCAAGAATACAAGTCAATAAGATGAAATTGACTCCATGGAATGGGATGGGTTTAAAAACATATTTTTCAATGAGTACATTATTTGTATTCATTGATTGAAAGTTGATATATAATTACCTGAGTTTAAGGAGAATTATTATTAATATTTTAGTACATATGTGCTAAATTCTACAAGACTTGTGAGGCGTAATTCTTAATTATAATCTAACCTAAAATTATGGTCGAAATTTTTTTCAGTGGAGTGAAACCATATTAATAAACAAAATTGGGAATTAGGGACTTAAGTATCTATGAGGAAAGTTTTTATTGTTCTATCATGATAGATATAGTGATTGGGGTTACCCATTAATCACATGGTTTTGATAATAAAATAAATATATAATTCAATGTAAAATATAAAAAAATGGGGAAATAAAGATAATATTTCATTCATCCTCATAGTGTTAATGAAAAAATAGAGGAAATTGACATAAGGGAAGTGGAAAAACTATTTATGTGTGGGAAATAAGGAAATAAAACTAGTAATTTTAGAATTTTTGAAAAGAATTTGACTAATTATATGAATAGAGAAAAACCAAAAAAATTAGCATAACCCACAGTAAAATGTTTCAAATGAAAGGTATATCATTTTTAATATAACTATTTGGATAATCTAATGATTAATGTAGATGGTTTTCATTAGAAGCCACATTAGCTATGTGAAAAAGGAAAATCTCATATGATCACTATTTTAGATAAGGGGTGAGATAATGATGTGGTGAAAGGTACACATACCATCCAATATATAACTACAGATGAGTTATTTAACTATAAATATACAAACTGTTTTATATTTTAAGATTTTTTAGGGATTAAAATTCCTCCCAAATTATTAAATGTTGAATTAGCAGTAAAAACCCAAATGTTACAATGATAAAATTAAAATGTTATGATTCTTCTCCAATTTTAGTTTGTGGGAATGTAATTTTTGGCAATATTATTGTTATCCACAGGGTCAAATATTATGTTATTGCAATCATTGATTATATTTCACTAAATAAATATTATATCGATTTTAATGGAATAGAAGTCATAAAGATTTGTCCAAACCAACCTATGATCATTTATCAATGTGGTGATAAATAAAAATGTTTTGTGGAAATAAAATTCATTGTATGGGTTTTCAATTATATTAAAAATGGGTGTTTATCTCATATAGTTGGGGAAAACTAGATATCAATGATATGTCTATTATAAAAATGTTTTTTGATGTTTTTAAAAATATTTTTCACCTTTTCTACCAAAACATTATGTTGAGTTCAATGGAGAACTCATACCTGGTTCTACACATATTTCAATGACTCTATATAATATCCTATATTTAGTTGCATGAATTGAAGAAGAAAATCCAAGATATCCTTGAAAATGGATTTATTCCACAAATTGTGTCACCTTAGGGCGAACCTATTCATTTTTAAAAAAATTAAGGATGATCAATGTGACTCTACATTGACTATTGAGAGATGAAAAAGAAAATGATGAGAAAAAATTTCCCTTTACCCCATGCTGTGGACCTCATTGATCAACTGTAAAGAGGTCAATATGTTTCTTAGAATGGACTTCATTATGGACATCATCAATTGTGGATCATGTAGGAGGAAAAACTCAATAAAAATATCTATACAAGGTACGTAAATTATGACTATATAGTGATGCTAATTCCTTTCAAATTTCACATCTATGTTCAGGGAATTAATGAATAAGGTCTTTAGATATTACTTTGAATAGTTTTTTTTGTTTTTATATAACTATATAATTATTTATTCAAAGAGTAAAAATATCATGAATGTCATATTTGAATTACATTAAAGGCCATAAAAAAGGAAAAACTATATGAAAAAAATTAAAATGTGTGAATTTTGGTTGCAAAAGGATTCCTTTTTGTGTTAAATAATATCAATAGATGTTATATTGGTAGATCCAACAATGGCACGTCCTTTTTAAAATTTTACAAGACCAACCATAGTTACTAATATACATAGTTTTCCTTTGTTAGATAGTTATTATTGATGGTTTGTGGATATTTTCTCAGAAATATCTAATGCAATCTCCAATTAATCTTATAAGGTAGCTATATTCTTTTTGAAAACTGACTTTTTGGTAAATTTCACAGATCGTATGATAAGATTTATCAGTTAACCTACTATTTTATTACCCTATAGTGTAGAAGGGTTTTTAATCTCTAAATAAGCCTTCTATAATGGGTTAGTTTGTTTTATCATGTATAATTACATGGTTATAACTTATGCATCATGAAAAATAAAGGTTCATAAGAAAAATTACCCAACTCATGTTTGAAGGGTTTATCTATATGAATAAAAGTTGATATATATGCCAATGAAAATTGATTAAAGTGTATATTGAAAATGAATGATTTGAATATGTTCCATAGAACATATTTGGAGATGATTAAAGATTTAGAATGATAAACACATTACCACCCTAGGAATCTGAACAAGGTGGAAAATTCTTTGAGTCGAAATGATCGTACTAGATTATATATCATGAGGATCAAAAAGTATACCATATTTATGAATTTTAATATGATTAATCTAGAAATTATGAAATAATGTGATACATATTATCTTTCTCATATTACTTCCCAACCATCTATCCCTTTTAAGAAAAAATAAGAATATAAGTATTTTACGGAACATAAAAAATAAGAGATAAATTTTCATGGGTTTAATCTTGATCATGATGTAATGATGAGGTTCATGAATTGTGTAATGTTTCATACGCACCAGATTTGAGGAAAGAGCTATTATATAAAGCTCATACTTCTTCATTCTATGTTAGTTATGGAAGTAAATAGATGTATAAAGTCCTGAAAGAGTATTTTTACCGTGATTTAATGAAGAGAGGTATTTCAAAAATTCAATCTCAGTTTTTGGTATGTTAGAAAGTAATTCTTGGGAGATATAATTCTAAGGGGATTTTACAACCATTAACAACACTAAAATGTAAATGGGAAAACATCTCCAAATATTTTGTTATTGGACTCCCAAAAAAATATAATGGGAATGATTTTATATAGTATATAGTGGATCACCTTACATATACATCACATATCATCATTATCATATAATATATATCTCTGGATCATCTTTATTTAATAATTTTTTTAAGGGCTATAGATTCATGGAATACCATATTCAATTGTTTCTGATCTAGATTCATGAATTATCATGATGTTTTAATGATGTATTGAAACATTTATTGCTAAAGAGTTGAGTTAAAACACTATATATCATCCTATGATAGTGGTTGAGTCTATCTATAATATGGATAAAATATTTCGTTTTTATTATATGTATTTCAAAGGTGGTTCATATCAAGAACTTCATCTCATCATGTTTTCTTAAAAAAATGATTCCACCCAATAATTTAGTTTGATACTTATGAATCACATTATAGAATAAAGTGAAAAACTATATATACTAGGATGATGTTTGAGAAAAAAATTATTTCTACCTAAGATAACTTACAAAATGGTGTAGGAGGTTAGAACCATTCACTAACACCGAAGGATATAACACAGTCGATAAAAAATTTAGGCTGATTATCACTGGTGTGATCTGGAATTTGATGTTTGTAATAAGGTATTTCAATGAATTTATACATGGAATAATGTTTATATATTTATGAAAAATTTAAACTATTCGATTGATTGTATATGTAAGGAATATTAGAGATTACTGCTTCTGTCGAACCTCTCTCAAGTCCACAATGTGTTTGATGTATCTCTCCTGTGGAATTGAATACCTAATCCTTGAAATGTGATGTAATATTCGGTTTTACCATTATATAATGATATTTATTATTAGGACTAACCATTGGAAATTATGGATCATATATATAATGTACACTAAAATAATACCACTCACCAGATCTAATTTTGGTGGAGAACCACCAATTTGATGAAGCAATGTTGTATCCTTAGGATACAATGAGTAATAAGTATCCTCAGTTGTTTGTACAAATGCGATGGAATTTTTAGGTTTAAATCCATTTTACGTGGGATAGAATGTCACACCATAATGATTTATGAATGATATAATTTTTGAATAAATTTTAATTTTTTGGTAGAAAGTGTTACACCCAACACCTAGTTTTTAATGAACGACGATATATTAATAATATTATTATTTAAAAACGAATGTGTTTAACTCACCATTAAACATGGAGGTATTAATATGAAGAATAAATTTTTAAATTTTTGTTTGATGGTTTTATATAAATAAAAAAAATTTATGAAAAAGTATTTAACATTTTGAAATTTTATTATATGTTTGGATAATACAATCTTCTCAAAAAATGTTGTATTTTATTTCGTACAAAATAATAATTTTTATATTTTCCAATTTAATAAAATTTAATTTAAAAAATTGGCTTCATTTATTTAATTTTTATGTCCAAATTATTTTTGACTGTTATTTTGACATTTTAGAAATTTTTAATTTTTCTATAAATAGTGTAAATAATATTTTTTTAATGAAAACCAGCATATCTTCTAATGAATTAATAAATTTAAATGTTTATTTTATGGAATATTAATGTAAAATTATATAAATAATATTATAATTTATCCTATATAGATCATTGGAATCAATTTTATATTCATTCTTGATATAAAACCTTCTCAACCTTTTGAAAATTATCTCTTGGGAGAAACAATTTTTCATCACATCTCTATGTTTAGTTTTAATTTTTCTTCACTTAAGTAAATTGAATTAAGAAAAATTTATTTAATATTTTAAATCATAAAAATTAATATTAAAAATTAATGTTCAATTTTATTTATACCATAATAAATTGTAAAAATGTTAAAAGTTAATTTAAAAATTTGTTTTTAAAATGCGTTTATGGGGAGGTTAAACTGAAAATATAATGTGTAAAATGACATAAAAACATGTCCAACACCCATAGGATATACATATTTATACCATATCAACTATTATTTTTGATAATTACACATTTTTTACTTTTTCATGAGAAAAATGTGGGTAAAATTTAATCATTTGAAAAAGTACATGTATATCCTCTCCTATAGTTATAAAAGGAAACCCCCTCTCTTCTCGTATTCACATTTCCAAAACCATTTGGATAGGAAAGTTTATATCAATAAAAATTCCCAATTTCTAACCCACATAATTTATTCCTTTTATTTATTATGAAACCCTCCAAATAAGTCTTTATGTTTAAAAACAAGATAGTTCTCCAAAGAAGAAGTAAAATTCATTAACATGTGTTTTGTATTATTTTTTCTTCCATATCCTTCAAATATCCATAAAATATGAATATAATCATAAAATATTTTCTAAAATATAATTATATGTAATTATATTAATGTAATAACCTAAATCCATATCCTCTTTAATTAAATGGGAAATGAAACCGCTGACCGTTTGTATAGAGAACTACCACCCAGTGAACCAAAGTTGTTCGATTTTCACCACCACCACTCATGACGGCTATAGTGATGGATATAATGTTTATATATGATTTTTATGATTATAAAATAATTTTAATTTATAATTATACATATACCTTCTTAATTTATATTCTGTACAAATACAATAACATCACCCATGTGTACGGAAGACTACCACCTCGCAAAATAATGCATTTTATTTTCACTTATACATTACATGGAAGGTAATAAAGGGAAATTATAATCATTATATATAATATATAAGAAATAAAAAATATTCTAGAAAGGTAATATTATATTTATCTATATTTTTTTATTCACTAAGAAAATGTATATAGTGTTCTTGCGTATATACAACCTACCATCTCCATGAATGATGTAATTCATTTTTTATCTCTGACATTAACGAATCACTATAAATACTCATATAATTAATATATGATACATTTATATCATTGTTATAATTCCTTATATGATAGAACCATGATCAAAATGAATGTATTAAAGATACAAAACCCAAACATACATGAAAATTGAAGGAGTTCGTACCTTAAACATGATTTTAACAAGGTATTATTAATAAATAGGCATTAAAAGGTCATAAATAAATTTTAGTCGTTTTAATACATATGATTATGGATTTATAATATATATATGTAATAATAAAACATATATTTTATTGAATTTTGAATGTGTACAAAGTTATTCAAGACTTGAGGTAAGGAATCTTTATCTCAATTTAACTTCTATGGGATATACGTAATGTTGTGGATGTATCTTCTTTTATAAGGTGTATGTACATACATTTTGATAGTAATATCATATATTCATTTATTCTCATGTTTTCCCATGTTTCATTTAATTTTATTCATTCTTGCAGGGTATGATTCAAAAGATACCGAAGTGAAATGTTTTTATGTTACAATCTCATTATTTTCAAGATTATTTATGATTACATTTCTGATTAAGAAATATTATAAACAATATATCAAAAAAAAATAATTAAATTATTTCTAGTATATTTAATTCATGATAATATGTCTTTTCAGTTTATTTTTCGTTATTTATGTACTCAATATTTTAAAATTAGGGGTTTTTGAAAAATAGATTTTTTGTCTCTTCAATAAAAACACGGTTTTCATCCATATCTATGTATTAATAAAAAAAATTAAAAAGTTCTTACTACTCTAAAATTATTATTAATGAAATTTTATTTCATGTAATAATTTATAGAATTTTTTTCTCAAATTAATATTATTATCATTTTCAAAAGGAGGTGCTTTTGGCTTTTATGAGAAATGTTAAAACATATTATGTTTTTAAACTATATGACTTGAATAAATTTTTTCACTTTCTTAGACAGTCAATAGTTAAAATATTAATTTTTAATTTTACAAATAAAATAAAAATAATTTTTTTTAAATTTTAATAGGGAATTTTTGATCATAAAATTGATTTCCAAAGTGGAAAGGCTATTTACTTCAAGAAATGTTCAATGTGAACTTTCTAAATAATTTTCCATCTAAAATGAATTCATTTATTGTTACTAATTATTTAATGTCGATATGATCACATGATACAATTATTATTTATGCTCTTAATGTTTTTTTTATGTTTATGAAACTCGTTTCTCTACAATGTGTTATACTGTTATAAAATGATTATGAAACCCACTTCATTTTCCATGGGTTATGTTATGATGATTTGTTAAACCCATTTTCTTTGATGAGTTATGATATGATGAATTATTTATGATCTTGTGAAACATTAATCTATGATGATCATTATTTGACTGATGGGACCTATATCTACCTCCAATGCATTGGATAAAGATTGATATCTCATGATATAAATTGGGGCTGGAATAGGGAGTGAACCCATTTCAACAAGGGCTTTTTTCGACTATAATATTCTTCTTAGATGTTAATCATGAATACTAATATGGTATTGGGAGTTAACACATTATACTATGATAATTTTATAAATGATCTAGGACTAGTACATGAATTATTTTCTATAATTTTGTGTATTTCAAAAATCAATGTCTTATGCCAATGTTTTATTCTTATGAATCATGTAATTTTTTTAATTATGATTCATTACTATTGAACAAACAAGATTTATTTCACGACTCTTGTGTATGATCTATGATATTCAAGGTATTATTTTCAAATGTTATTCTGATTTTCTCATTCCCTTTATCTCATACTATGTTGATATATCCTTGTTTTCTCATACTGAGAATGTGATCACACCCTTTTTATGTTTCTTTTCTACAATTTATGAGGAAACATATTACGTATAATATTTATAATAAGATATCAAGTTATGATAAACTTAATGGGAGATGTATTAACTTACATATGGATTAGTTATTTATTTATACATGTCCTAAGAGGCAGTGTTTGTAAATTATACTATCATGGTTTAATTTTATTAATGAATACTCATAAATTAAGATATAATATATATGTATGAGAAGTTTGGGTTTATATAATGTTTGTGGGGTGGGGGTGAATGTTTTGAGATGGTATTATAGTTTATGTACTTTATGCTTATGATACCCAACTATGATGAGGTTGTGATATGTGATAATTGTTAGGTGATATGTGGTCGTAATACATTGTATAGTGCAATATGTAGAATCTAGTGATTATGATGACATGATCAAGGTTGTGATTAGATATGTATATATGATTTTATATATAAGGGATAAAAGTAATTTATGTTTATCATTGTGGAATAAGAGTGACAAACCAATGGGAAAGTAGTTGTTCGGTTCCTTCTTGAAATATTATTTGATATTTTTTTATTATAATTTGACGTTATATTGAGCATGTGATCCCAGATTAGGTTAGCTGGTAGATTACTGGCTATAGTATTAAGTTAATTTTACTTTCTATTAAATGTTACAATATTTTATTATTCAAAATTTTTAGGAGAGTCATTTTAGGGGATGTTACTTATTATACATGTATTCATCGTACAAAATTTAAAAATATGTATTTTAATGTTTGTAGGGAGGATTTAGTGATCAAGATATGTATTCCTAAATCAATTTTTAGAGTTTCTAGAATATATTCTTCAATAGGAGTGTCTTTTTAGTTATTATTGTTCATAAAAGATTTTGATTTAAACATACATTAATTGTGGGAATATAGTTTTTATTTATATTATAGAGTCTATTAGTGGTTTCTTTTAATTTATTTTTTTAGTTTACAAGGGTAATTCATATAATTTTAATATTTTTTACCCTCAGTTATAGTCACAAATCCATAACTTATTTGAGATAGGCTTAAAGGGTCACTCTCATCATCACTGTAGTCCCATAAAGGTTCAATGTGTATGGTGGGTCAGGTAAATGGAAATACATTATCAAAATATTTTTTGAATATTTTTTTATGATAAAGAAATATTTATTTTAGCATGAAACATGAACACTTTTTTCTCTTATGATATTGTGGTAGGACACCTAACATAATGAGATACATGGGTTCAAAAACATTTATTCCAATAGAAATCCTTAGTAAACAAGATCATAATGTAAAATGATAGAAAAATATTTTTAAGGGAAAATTTTGAGTCCAAACATGTAACATACTGATATGTTATAAAATATTTCTTTGGAATAAATTTAATATTTTAGATCTCGTTCATTTTACACAATATCAAATTTAAACAAAATGTAACATAATACTAAAATATTATTTGTTTTTAGGATATTAATCACCTAGACATTGGAATGGAGGATATAAATATGAATAAATATATTATTTAATTATTTTTTACACATGTATATATTGTTTTTTGTCAAACTATATATAAATGATAATAAATACCATTTTAAAATAAAAGGAAATGTTTATATGTAAACTTATTTTTACATGAAAAATTTTGTTTTATGTCATAAAATTAAAAAAAATGAATTTTCGTAAATTCTATTTAGAATATATATATATATATTATTCAAATTATAATTTTTAACATTCATAATAAATTTTTTCTATACAAGAGATAAGAATATAAACATTTTTTTTCTTAAAATTTTTTGTTTCTAAAATACAATTAGGTAACCTATGGAGAGGGTATATCAAAATTAATTTTTGACAAGTATAATAGAAATTATTTTTAAAAATAAACTACATTTTAAAATCATAATTTTAAATTTATTTTAGGATGAATTTTTGAATGTTTTCTTGGAATGTTTTAATTTTTTGATGAATCGTGACAAATATTGAATTATAATTGAAAAATGCCTTGTAATTCTAGTCATTTATAAAGTAAAATTATTTTTTGAATTGTTAAAAGGTAAAAATAGATCAATTATATATATATATTAATCCAATTTAGTATATTTTAATCATTTTTGTATTGATTTTTGTTATAAATAATTTCTAAACACTAGTACATTTTCTATTTAAAACTCCATTTTCTTATTAGGTCTACAAGATTTATTATAAAATAAATTATTTCAATAATATCAATGAAGTTTCAAATAATGGTATCCATATTTGGAATCAAAATAATTAATATTATATTATAAGGTAAAAATCTTTGTTGAACAAAATAGATAGTAAAAATTTAAAAAATTCATTAAAATGGTTAAGGTAAAATGGCTTTAATGGTTATTAAAATAGAAGTATAAGGTTAAAGGTAATTAATAACATATTAAAAAAAAATTCAATATATTTAAACCTTATTTCTAGTATTATTGAAAATAGAACACTGTTAGATCCGTTTTAAATGAAAATAACTTGGGAAGAACTCTCTCTTTTAGAAATATTACAATTTTTCCCCTCACCTCACTAATAAACGATCACACCATATCCTATTTTAATCATAGTTTCTAAGCCATTTTGTTCTTCAGATACCCAACCATATTACATCCCAAATTCCCATATAAAATATTTTAATCATTTTATAAATATGATAATTATTTCCAGATTATTATTCTGGATATGATTAAAGAATAATCAAATGAATATGACAGAATATAAAAAATCAACACCTATAAGAACAAAAAATCCATTATTAAGAAAAATGTGATTTTAACAAGTATTTATTAATTAAAAATCAATAAAAGTAAATAAGTAAATCATATATGGTATGATATATATATAATTATTTTTCTTTTAAATACTAATAATAATAATATATTTATTATAATGGATTTTTGAACAAGTATGTAAGAATTCGAGACTTTTGGTATTGGATTTATAGCCTCTCTTTCATTTATAGGAGATATATGAAAACTCACAACTTGTTTCCATTTTGTGGTTTATATACAACTTATTTGAAATATTTTTTTAATTAATAAAATTATTTTAATTATATTAAATGTTTCATTTGGTGTTATTCTTAATTGAGGATTATGATTCATAATGTTTCTAAAACAGTGAAATATTTTTGTCTCACTTTTATCTTCTATGATAAAAAGACATATTCACCATGTGTTTCTTTAATTTAGTGTATATAATGACCATTAATTTATTTTTTCATGATTCATAGTAAAATTATTGTAATTTTAAAATATTTTTTAAGGATATATCTTTTAATGGGTTTATAGTTTAAAAGTTATCAAATTTGAAAGAGGTTTGTTTTGTCTCAATTTGATTTCTATGGGAAATAATATATGTTATGAACCTATATTATTTAATAATTCATATATATATCTTCCTTGACATTTAATTTCTTAAATTTATTTATCTTCATTACATTTTACGTATCAATTTATGTTATTCCATCATGGGACTTATGATTTAATGCAACCAAAGTGGTAAAAATTATATGTCACAATCTCATAAATTGTTGTGATTGTTCTTATTATGTTTTTGATGATAATATATGTTGATACATATCTAAATAAACTCATAAATTTTTTCTCACCTCGTTATTCATTATATTTTCAAGTAATAGTACCATTTTCCGTCTTTGTTTAATAAAATAATTGAGATTTTTTTTACGAAAATCTAATGTTATTTATCTCTTCGGTCATAAATCCATTTTCATCCTAACCATGTTTTCAAAAAATGTTTTCAAATTTTTTCTTATATAAATATTATTTTTAAAGATATATTTTCCCATGATTGAATTCTTATAAAAAATTTAATGATAGGAATCATCATATATTTTTCAAAAAAATGACTTTTATTAATTTACTAAAAATATGAACAAAATATTTGTTTAATGTATACAACATGAAAAAAATTCACATCATCATGAACATTAATTTATTTTAATATCGCATTCTAATTAATAAAAGTTAGTTTGAAATATAAATATTTTAAAAATGTTTTATATTTAAAAAAGTGTTCTTTAAAGTGGGAATGATATTTTACTCGAGAAATGATTTTAATGATTGATCAAAATATTTTCCTATCTAAGATAACATTAGTGAATGTAAAATATTCCTTATTAGGGATATGGTTTCAAGATACCATTTTTATTGAATCTTAGAATGGTCTATGTTAGTGATTTCTTTGTGTTCATGAAACCCATTTATCTTTCATGGGTAATACAATGATGAAGTTATTATTAAACCCAATTCTTTTTTTGATGGATTATGTTGTGAGAAAATGATGAAATGATTATGAAACATGTCTCTTTTAAAAAAGATAGGATATGATGATATTATTACAAAACCTATTTCATTTTATGTGTTTTGTTATGATAAATATTTTAAGATCTTATGGTACTCATAAATATGTTTTTCATTATGATATGGATGGGACATATATCTCTAACAAATGCATTGACTAAAGATTTATATCTCATGAGATAGCTAGAAATGGAAATGGGAGTGAACCCAGTTCAGTAATGGAATTTTTCCACTATGATGGTATTGGTAAGATTGACTACTATGATTGTTTGTAGAGTGATATTACCCCACTATGATATCATAATTAGTAATCCATTATTATTATAGAAATTATTATTATTTTAAAATGATTATTTCAAAAATATCTATCACATACCGATGTTATGATCTCTGGGATCATCTTCCTTATATCCCTTATGAATCATGCTGTATGAACTACTAATAATTATTCTATGAATCATGATTATTATTTTTGATGTGAAAGGTTTTGTTTTCAAATTAAATTATAAAGTTATCATACCATTATGATTTTTTGCTTTCCTATCTCCCTTAATTACCCTTACTATGCATCTAAGATCACCCTTTCTTAGGTTTACATGTTGTTGGTTATAAAGAAATTATTTTTATATGATATGTTTGTAAAGAGGAGTAAAGTGTAATATGTTTATAGGAGACATTAAAGATATTAAATGAATCAATTATACTGTGTTCCATGATTCTAATGGAACTAAAATATTATGGTCTTTATGTGTGTGTTTGTGTAATTTCATTAATATTTATCTAAAAAGATGTAATATCAATGTATGAAAATCCTATGTTACTAGAGCTGGAATCAAAGGAAAGGTTTAGTCATAATTTAAAACTATTATGAGAAAACATTAGTGATATCCCAAATGATATGTTTATGTACAAGTCTATGAATGATTGAAATAATAGGAAAATGTCCAAGAATTTTGGTAAAGTATAATTTGAGTTTTCACAATGATATTTTGTCCATGTCTAGATTAAACAATTAAAAATGTATTTAAAAAATAGTTATAGATGGTTAATACTTCATAAAATGGTGAAATCATATATACTTTATTATCACCTAGTTTACGACAATGATCCCAACTGGACACCTTGTTTGACACTCTGAGGGGATATGATTGGGAAATTCAGAATTTATTTACAAATCTTTATGACAGATTTAAATAGATGATGCATATAAATTTTCTAGGATACACCTATGGTTTTATATATTAAATATAAGTTTAATTTATTTAGTAATTGTAATTGATGATTTATACTATTTTACTTTCCACTATGATTACCATTGCTCACAATATGATTTCGGGTTTTAGTCTCTCATATGAACTAGATGTTTTTTGGGTTAACATTAAATACGAGAGATGATGTTATAATGAGGATACCAATAGAATGATGACTTGAGTATTGGATGTTGTTATTATGCCTAATCATTTCACACACAACATTATTGAAGACATATAACTTAACCAACACCGAGAATCACAAAACAAGAGAAGAAAGGTGTTCTCTTGAACTTTGGGTAGTGGATACCATGGAGAAAAGATGATCTAGTTTCTTTTGTGTAGATAATGTTGGATGAAACTCCCAAGTTGATAGATTAGGGGGGAAAGAATATGTTTTGACTATGGAAATTAAGTACAAAAAAATTGTATCTTCAAAGGGAAAATTATAATTTTGGTTATAGCAATTAATGAGAATAATTCACTCCCAAATATCTTATTTAATATTTAATGATTTAAATGTGGAAATATTGGGATTTAGGAAAAATTATGTCTTATGGAAACAATCATGAATAAAATCATAATGTTTATACCTATAATTGTTATATTATAGAAGATTAAGAGAATATTAATGAAATTATAAATGAAATATGTATTAAGGATTAAGATGATGAATACCAGTTAATGTTTTTAGAAGGAAGTGTGATGAATGAAGTATTTATGTATTATAATTTTATGATTTTGTTTTGTGAATAATGAAATATGTAAATGTTTTAAAGTATAAGTTTTTTAAGGATATGTTGAATGATTCAGATGGACTAGAAAAGTGATTTGATGTACTGGTGATATTTTGATCGAGGTAATATAACCCTTAATATGTTCTAGATTTTTAGATAATGATGATTGGATAAAGAGATGTTGGATATGTATAGGTATATTGGATAATAGTGATGACTTTTGAATTTATTAATAGTTTGTAGAGAAAGCTGTTTATGTTACCATTAATGGATATTACCACATTATTCTATCTATGGAATATGTTCAAAAATCTATGGTCTTATTTAAGGAATGAATTAGCTTGAATTTTTTCATTGAGGTTTTATGGTAATTCTATTTTTTACCATGTTTTATGGAAATACATGATAAATGTATTCACATATTTAGTTTTTAGAAATTGAGAGACACTTCATGTTGATTGGGGGGGATTAAGGATATGTACCTGTTGATATATTTTGTGACATGTTATAAATTTTTAAATTTTGAAGGGATATATGGTTAACCATATATGGAATCTTTTAAGTTCATCTTTAGATATGTTTTAGAGATTAATGTATTAAGTCACAAAATACAAATTTAGGAATAATTTATAACCTATGCTAACCATTTTTGTGTGGTGATAAATAGAAATAATTGGAATTATTTATCAATATCTTGGGATCTTTTGATTCATTGGTGCTTATAAAATAAAAAATTCAATTTCATTTAATAGAGTAAGAGATGAAGATCAATTATCAAGGAATAAACAAAGTGTGAGATTGTGCTAATGTAATTGAATAAAATCAAGTAAGTATATACTATCATGAGAATTATTCAACATTTGAAAAAGGGACTTGAAATAAAATATGTTCTTGTTATCATCATTTTTATGATATCAATTACCATTTTCGTACCTTTTTTCATTGTGATTTTGTTGTCACTAACCTTCTCTGGATCACCATCTTTCATTATATCCATGATCTCTATCAATATCTATAATTATTTATCCATTAATTTAAATTATAGATCTCTACATTCCACTTATGTTCTCTAATGTGGAACCCTAGTATTACATTACATTAGGTAACCATTATTTTTGCAACTTTCACTTTTAGATGATATTTTATTATTCCTTTGTACGATGTGGGGTTTTATAATGGAATTTGTTAATTTTGAACCTTTTATAACCAATATGAATTTTTAAAGAGATATTAATTACAATTGTGTACATCCAAATATTTTGTAATTTTTTTTCTAATTAATTTTATATTTCATTTAAAATGCATTATAGGAAATGATGTGTTTAAACGAATCTTTACATAGTATTAACATATTATTATTTAATATTATACTAAAATCCTAGCCATTGGGATGGGAGGTATGAAGAGGATTATCCAAATGATGATAATACATTTTACATATGTATATATAATGAAATATTTTATTATTAATTAATATGAAACAAAAATAAAACTCTTTTGAAAACAAAAGGAAGTCTTTTTCTGAAAAATTGTTTTCATCCAAACATGTGTGTTTTAAAAAAACAAATATTAAAAAATAAATTTCATTCAAATATATTAATTAAATTTATATATTATATATTAAACCTAATTTTTAAAATTCATATAATATTTTTTCTAGACAAGAGATAAGAATAAATCTAATCATACACTTAAAAGAGTATTTTTAAAAAAAGTATTTTTCCCTCCATTAGTTCACTTATATTAAAATTAGAATTTACCAATTTTATATATTTTATTTTAAAAAATAAAATAAATTTTTCAGATAATCATTTCAATTTTAATTTAGGGTAAATATTTTTCATTTTTTAAAAATGTTATATTTTGGATGAATACTCAAAAATACTGAATTTTAATTAAAAATTACATTTGTGAATAATTTTTTTTATAATTTTAAAATCAAATTTAAAATGTTTAAAAGTAAAAATAGATAAATAATATTTATATTAAAAAATGTATTTCATTTTAATCATACTTATATTTAATTTTGATACAAAATGTTATCAATCATTTGAATATGTTCTCTTTAAAAACCCACTTTCTCATCGCTTTCGTGTGATTTACTTAAAATTATAAAAATTCACTTATGTGAGTGGAATATTGAAAATTAGGTTCCATATATCAAATCCTAAAGTCTTTTACTTTCTATGAAGGTAAAATTAATTTTTTTACCAATATTAATAGTAAAAATTGTAAAAAATATTTACCTACATTATGGTAAAAATGGGTTTACTAGGTTTAAACAAAAACATTTAAGTGTTTAAAAGAACAAAAAAACATTTAGACACCCATTTTGTAGAAACAGATACACTATATAATATTTATTGTAAATAAAAGACAACTATTATATCCTTTTGACATTAGAAAATGATGGTTTTAATTCTTTATTCTAAAAAAATTACAAGTATGCCATTCACCTGACATATAAAAGGCCACACCCACTCATATCTTATTCACATATTTAAACCCATTTTTCAAAACATTACTGAAAAAATCCAAAATTTTATATTATCATCTTATATGTCTTATTGTTTAATTAAAGACAATGTAGTATGTATTTCAGTGAAGTCTTAAAGAGGATACCTGAAGAAGTGGAAAGATTCATCAATAAGAGTTTTGGATTTATTTATTCGTCCACCTCCTTTTATATTTTTATTATAACATGATGGCATAATAACTTAAGTATTTACCAATTAATGGGATATTTTTTTATTGAGGTAATTAACTACTACCATATAAACTTTCGTCAAATTTGAAATGAATTCAACCTTTATGTGTACAATGGAATACTAGCTTGCGAATTTATGTCATTCATTTTCCCATTATCACCTCTCACAATTGGGTATGATAATGGTTATAAACTATATAATTATATGTATTATACTTATAACATAATTATAAATATTTTTTCATCATAAAATATACACCTTTTTAATATTCACTCCATAAGGTACATGGTAACATCACTCATGTGTACGAGAGACTAATACCACTTGAAGATATGTGACTCATTTTAACTAACATGTTACATGGATGGTAATTAGGTTAAATATATGTGATTTAAATGAAATTATAAATATATAATTTTAATAATTATCATTAATCAATGATTATATATCATTTTATTTTGTACCTTTTTTCTCATAATAATATGTTAACATCGTTCATGTACGTATGGACTATAACATTCACGAAGCCATGTGACTCACTTTTCGTCACTACAACAAATTGATGATATGTATAACAATGTTTAATTAAATTAAATTTTATTTATGATATTTTAATAATTATATAAATTTAATATATTAAAAACCTCTTTTCTATAATGATAATTGAAAATGGAAACGTTACAAAGGCGAACGTAGCCCAACCATAACCATTATCATAACATTCTTCATTACTCAAATCCATTTTTCTTGATTAATGCAAAATGTATAATTAATTTATAAATATTATAATAAGTTTATGATTTTTATTATGAACATTGTGAATCCATAATCAATGTAATATGACAACAAACAGTAAATCAAAACTTATACGAATAACAAAGCAACGACATGAAACATGATTTTAAGAAAGGATTTTTAATAAAATGGTAATCAATGAATATAAGTAAATGATATATATATATGTATATGTATGTATAAGGTTATAGAATATTAATAAAATAAACCTATATTTATTATATAGTACTTTTCTACATGTATAAAGGATGTAGATACTTATATTATGGGATTTCGAGTCTCTTTCATTTTTATAGAAATATAAAAATTCACCACTGATTTATTTTGTGGGTGGTTTATAATAACCATATTACTTTTTATATCCAGAATAAAATTATTATAATTAAATATAATGTTTAATTTTATGTTATTATTCTTTTGGAATTATGATTTTAAATTGTTACTAAAATATTAAGGGATTTCTATCTCACAAAAAAATTCTTTGAGAAAAATTACATATTCCCAATATGTTTCATTCATGTGGTATATATACTTAAAATGAATGTATTTTATTACTTTTATGATAATAATAATAATTATTTATATATAAATTATAATTATATATATTTCATTGGGTTTATGGTTCAAAGTTTAACAAATCAGTAAGGGAATGTTTTGCCTCAATTTACCTTTTCTGAGATATATGTTTTGTTATACACAAATATTATTTTATGAGGTTTATATACATCACTATTTCCATGTAATATCATAAATTTATTTACACTAATTAAATTATAAATTCTATTTTATGTTATTAATTCATGGTTATTATGATTTAATGTTACAAATTTAGTAAATGTTCTATATTACAATATCATTATTATCATGATTATTATAGATTTTGTTTTTAATGATAAAATTTTATGATATATATTATAAGAACATATTTAATTTTATTACAATCATGAAATTCTTGATATTTACAAGAAAAATTAATATTTTTCCAGTCTTCACTACATAAAGTAATTGAGGGAATGTTTTTTTCTAAAAATCCATCATTATTTCTCTCTTCAGCCAAAAATTTAATTTCTTCCAAAACCATGTTTTCCAAAAATTTTGTAAAACGCATTTTATTATTCCCATATAATTTTTAAAATACATTATAACCATGTTTTTATTTTAATAAAATAGTTTTTTATGTAAAATTCATGTCATTTTCTGAACAATTCTTGTTTCGTGTTTATCATTAATTTGAACTAAATCCTTGTTTTAACATGTACGACATGAATGAAAAATATCATAATCAATAAAAAAAATTATATTATTACCTTTTTAGAAACAATAATGTTGATTTTAATAGAGAAGTATTTTAAAAATGTTTTTTGAAAAATATTTATAAATAGGAAATTTTATTTTCCTCAATAATTTTTTTAGACGATTGATCAAAATAATTTTCAATATAAGACGGAATCTATTGATTTTAAAAATTCCTTATTAAGGACTTTATCCATAGATACCATTGATAATTATTTTATAAATAGTTTTTGTGTATTGTGGAATTATGTTTATGAAAATTGTTTCTCTTCCATGGGTCATACAATAATAGAATTCTTAGGAAACCTGATTGTCACGAAGCGAATATGGTCAAAATCAAAACCTGCACTATTCTTGGTCCATGAAAAGGCCTGAAGGGCATCTTCAATCCCCACAGGATGGAACAAGTTCCCAAGTATCATAAGAATAAAATTTGGGAATTATTTACCTTAATATATAAACATAAAACCAGAAATGAAACAAAGAAACCAAATATAGATTTTTCAATCCAAAACACCTTTCACAAAAATTATGAACTGAATTATATATTTTAAAACAATGTATAAGGACCATAATAATGTACAAAACCAATAAAATACATCCAAATAACCTCCAAATAGGAAGAGGTTCCCCCTTTAGTCTATCTGTACAACACTACATCACGAACGACTAGTAAAAACCCAATCTATTGGCATAGAAGTTGTACCCAAAACTACAACACAAAAATAAAAAAGTCTACTTACACACAAATTTGTATGTAGGGTGTGATCTAAATACAAATAGGATACCACCACTTTAATATTCCATGCGATAAATATTCAAAGATGAAAAACATTCATGTTTTCATATCATGAAGTGCTAGTAAGAATTTTCTAAAAAGATGCAACATAAAATAAAACAGTTTTCAAGTGGGCTATTTTAAAGAATAAATAGTTTTAAAAATAATTCCAATGATGATTAATTTTCCATCTAAACATAAAATATTCCAATGGTAATAACAAGTTAACTAATGAGCACAAGTAATGAGAAAATAATCCCGAGGCAGTAGTTCGCTATGGGTCCTAAGTACCTCGTATCTCGGTGAGAGAAACCATCACAAATATCTGTTGTCATACACATGCCACTAGTAGGGAAAATTACCATAACCTGGTCCATCAAAATCATCTTCATAGTTTAGTTAGTGTTGTATTCATCTAACATTCTATGTGAAACTGATTCTAAACCCCACGGGATCAGTAGCATGCAAATACACATCCACCCACCTAGATACTTGGGTTTTCCTCTTGTACTCAAACAAGTTCAACTAGACAAGAAATATAATTTGTACATGAAAATAAAACTTCCATATCATACATAAACCGAAAACCCCCCATGTATATAAAAAAGTCACATAATCCACTTTTTTATTCAAATGCATTTTGAAATCATACTCACACCAAAATAGCCCACAAAACATTTCACATTTCTAACAATTCCACATATGCTTTATAAAATTTTATAAAAAAATTTCAAGACATTCTATCTCACATAAAATCCCACACACATACCAAATAATACCCTTATCACCTTGAGAATTAATTTTATCATCAAACTCACACTAAACATTCCACAAAAATGTTTCGCACCAACATCAGAATTTAATATTACATTTCAGCAATTTATAAATTATTCAAACAATGCATAACATTTTAAATCCTAACATTACCTTTAAAAAACCTATATTAGGTGAAAAAACTCACCCAAATAGTACATATACACCCTTTTCCAAGATTTTTTAAAAAAATAAAACATTTACAATTTTCACCAAACAAGCCCCAAGGGTGTAACTAAATATTGCAAACAAAACCCATTTCAAAATTCACATCCAAGGCCAAAATACTATCAATACCAATACAAAATAGAATTTGAATCCCTAACACCATTTATTAAACCACCCCATGTTTTGTAAATTTACATCGAACAATACCACAAAAGATACACATGAAAAGAACACATTTCCATAAAACACATTCAAAGAGCATAATAATGTTTTACACAAAACAACTATTCAAAACCCCATTTTAAGGCCCACAACACACCAAGGCATTAACAAACCAGAATTATTATCACATTTCATAACTAATAAATTACTTTCACATGTTATAAAATACACCAAAACATTACCCCAAGAGCCCCACATTAAAGGTACCCAATTTTAAGCTAAAACACAACTATAAAATTAAACACTTAACCAAACACATCAAAAATAGTTTTCACACCACAAAAAACATATTAGGGAAATGAAAAATAAGTAAATCAAGTTTTATATCTAATAATGGAATTTTTACACATGGAATCACCTACCTTTTCAGTCAAAACCATCAAATCTTGGTGCAAAAAAATCAAGCGCACCACCACCACACCGGAAGTAATTTAGGAGAAACCTAAATTCACAAGATTACCCCAAAACGACACCAAATCAAAAACTATGTTCAAACCCTAACTTATAGACATTTTGAAACGTCACGAAATATGGACTAAACACTAAATAAATGTATAAAATAAAGGAAAGTAACACGTACATGAAGAAATCATGGAGTTTCCCACTAAAAATCACATCAAATATAGGTTCCAAAAGATTTTAAGGGAGTTTAGAGGCCTCTCAAGGATACTGGGGTGGAATGGGAGAAGACTGGAGCATATTATATTTTTTTTCGAGAGGGAAAAATGGGCATTAAAAAATGATTTTAATGACATGGACACACCTACACGGTTTTGTAAACCCTGCATCCTACCCATGAATCCTATTATGAACACCCAAAACCAAGCCATTCTCCTCTAATTTTAGGGGTATGGGTCCCAAGGGAAACCAAGGGGGGAAGATAGGACAACAATAAAGGATAACAATTCCTAAAATAAACCATCCTCTTAACCCCAAAAATCATCCATCTCATGGGTACAAGCCTCTTTTGCAACATACCCCACAAGTGGTGCCACTAGGAGTGTCACAAAACAAACACAAAAAAAACAACCTAATAGAATCATTTTGATAAAAGAGGAGGCCAATAACCATTCAAGAAGCCCAAGACTAAGGTCACAGATCAAAAACACAAGATACATCAAAATTTCAAACCCATAACACCCAGAAACCAAGAGAAATCTAAGGATTAAAAGGGGATTTTAACCAATGCATGGAACTGAAAATATGGATGTGAAAATTCTCCCCACCATTAAGCTTTCTATCCCCAGAAAGCCATAACAAGAAAAAAATAAAAAACCAAATCCAAATGGTAAACCAATATGAACTCCCATTCCACATTTCACCCCCAATGTCAAAAACACATCCATTGATCAATTAAGGAAGGTATTCTCTCAAAAACAAAAACTTACTTCTCTTTCCTAAAATGACCATGAAAATTCATATTTGATACCAAAAGAAAACTACTAAAACACTATTTGAACAAGATTCCATCAATTTATCCAAACGAACAACAACAACGAACAAGGTTACACTTACCATACTTTAACCAGACCATTGGATGTTTTCAAATCTCAACGTTTACCCTAGAAAGATGTATATAGATAGATACTTATGAACAAGATACCTACTGCCAAAACAAGACCAAGGAACAATTTGAGTTACTAGTATTGGGAGACACAAATGGGATATCCACTATAAGAGATAACTCAAATTTTTCCATAGACGGGGTCAGGACACTAACAAGGGGAGGCCCGAATAGACTCCCCAATACCTGGGGTAGAATTCCATTAGACATTTAAAAAAGAAATTACATAAGACTCATTGTGGGTGTTGTCACCATAAGAACCAACAATTATAACTGACCAGCAATGAACGTCACAAAATGACCCAAAAATTTTAATAGTTTTCATGACCACATGGATAGTCTGCACAATTTAGGAAATAGTGGTCTAACTGTGCAGATCCTTCTATCCAAATGAGAACCTTCACACAGTTACATGGGATGAGGTGCATGACCATGAAAAGACCATGTGATAGCTGCTATCTCTTATTGTACGGTTTCCTAGGATGGTGAACAGTTACATATAACCATGTGCAAACTTTGAACTTTAATCTGGCTTTCCCAAATTTCATTCTTTTCTCAAAAAAATGATGGAAACCAAAGGAGGAAGGTATGGAGTCATACTACAACATTGAAATGAGGTCCTCCCACCTCTTTCAACCGAACAATAACAACCAAAGAAAGATAAATACACCAGAGGCTTATACTATTTCCATCATTCACATTGAGGATAAGAATTTGTACAAGGGTTTGAATGACCCCATGATTTACCTTAACTATGTGTCAACTTCACTCCAGAACCTATAGTTGTATCTCAACAGATTGAATCATCTTTGAAATTGTCGTTAGGCTTTGGAAACCCCCTCAACATGACTTCTTATTTATGTTGTACAAACAACTACACTTCAATACCTAATAAGTTTGCTAGGATATAACACCTTCCAAACTCACCTTACCCTAACCCAAAATTTCACTAAATAAAAGACTTAGAAGATTCACACACATCACACCTTGTTTCTTCACGTGAGAAACAAAAAAGGAAAGGACAGATATAATCACATACCTCTATAAAAGAGGATTTTGATGTCTTTCCAAGGGATACATAAAATCAACATAACAGATACTCTCTAAGGATTGAACGACCTTATCCTTTATAGTCAAATGAGCACACGACATCACCATGCATCACCGAACATGACCATTTATACTATTAGAAACAATACAAGTAAAGGGATCCTATGCCATGTCCCAAACATAACACAATTTTGTAAAGTGGCCATAATAGATTCTCATGACCAGATGTCCCACACTGGGGGTTTAACGTGAACTCCTACTATGAAGAGATAATGAAGGATCCAATGGCCCTCTTGTGTACCTTATAGACACTCATCTACACTAACAACCCCAAACCACTTCCAACTTTGTAGAATCAGATAACTTAAGAAACTAATTTATATTTCAACCTTCTATGAGCACTCTCCAGTACAAGAGGATCCACAAAATCAAGAAAGGAAATGGTGTAGACTAATTATACAAAGTTGGAGAAAATATTCCCTATATTGATCAACCGTATGACTTTCCAATGGCGAAAAAATACAGGTTTCACTTTAGTCATGAATTAATTCTTAATGGGTGCATAACTTATCCAATGAGAGAACACAATAACCAAACCAAGTAGGTCCATTGGTAAAAAAGTGCTAAAAACCAAAACAAAAAATTTTATAGTGCCAACCATAAATGATTCCCGAAATTTTCTCAGAAGAGACCACTAACTGTTCCTTCAACCCAGATTACCGACCAAACACAAACCCTAAACACGGTTCAAACAAGAGGGGTTCTTGGACTCAAAACATACCACAACATCAAAATTTTCAAAAACACATAATACACCATCCCAAACTGTTCATTAAAACATCATGTTTTACATCAAATATATTTCTTTGAAAAAAAACGGTTCAATGGTCAGCGTATCCACTAATGGTACCCCATAGGACACACACACACATGTTTCCATGCCATACTGGTCATCATCCTCATATCCATCCTGACACTCACATAGTCATTCCATTAACCATACATTATCCCAAATAACCTCATGCATGTAGTCGCTCATGAAAATAACAAATGTTAAAACAAAAAATCTTTTCACTTTTAAAAACCATACTAGTCAACCTACAAATCCTTTCTCTCAAGAACGCTAACAAAGAAATCGAAATCATAGTTTAAATATTACAAAACACTTCAGAAAAGCATTGACATTCCGATAAGAACTCACTTTAAATTCATTCACATAAATTTCAAAACAACTCATCCCATTATAACATATTTAAATAGTTTAGAAAACTCAATTGGAACCACTTTTACAAAACCAACATTAATATAATTTCTTACTTTCAAAAGATGTGAAAACACACCATTTTCCATTTTGATACCATTTTCAAAATTCAGTTCTACCATTTCACAGATCTAACAATTCCCTCTTTATTGGAGAATTATTTCAAAAAAACATTATGCTTCTTAAAACCATATCATTTTTGCTTTAAATCTGAACATCCAAGACATCAAAACTAAAGAACACGAGACATTTTGAGAGGAAACTAGTTTCGGTGGGTGACATTGGAATATGGTTGGAGTCCATACTCTAATCACTTCACAGTCACAGAGAGTGTTCTAGGGAAATAACCACGTCTCTACATGGATTTCCAGGACCTGCGAGCTCATTGAGAACATTAACCCAACTCTCTTTTCATTTCCCCTGATCAGCAAGAAACCCATAAAAGAAAATGACTCAGATAAATCCCAAAATGCCTTGGTGACTTGAATCCCATCACGAGGTGTAGTGATCAGGCACACTACCCATTACTAGATTACCATGTCCCAACAATTCTAACTCCAGACTATCCCGATTGTTCCCTAAATAACATGACCCAAATATTTAACATGAACTTCCTCTAACAACATTTTACCATACCAGGACTATGAAAAGGCCCAAAGGGTGTTCCCGATCCCCACGGGCTGGACCATGTTCTTGGGTATCATAAAAAGTAAATTATGTAACAATTTACCTGAAAATTTAACATAAAACAACAAACAAAACCAAGAAACCAATCTGGATTTTTCAAAACAAAGAATATTTCAATAAAATTCATAACTGAATTAGAAAATTTTAAATAATGTTTGTAGACCATTAAAAAGGTAAAAACCAAAAAAAATCCCAATAACCTCGACATGGAAAATGGTATTGTGCTCAATCCATCTCTACAACACAACATCACTAATGAACGGTAAAAACCCAAACTGTTGGCACAAAAGTTGTACCCGAACCTATGACAACAAAATAACCAAGCCTAAATACACTCAAAAATGACAGTAGGGTGTGAGGAAAATACTAGTAGGATACCACCACTATGATATTCGATGTGTTAAACATTAAAAGATTAAAATCACGAATGTTTTCATAACTTGATGTGCTAGTAAAAATTTTCTAAAAAGATGAAACTTCATCCAACAATACCGTATGCCGATAGTAAGCACCAAGTAACTAATAAGCACAAGCAATGAGAAAATAACCCCTAGGAATTAGCTAACTGTGGGACCTAGGTACCTCATTTCATGATGAGAGTAACCATCACAAATATTGTTTCTCGTGAACGAGCCACAAGTAGGGAACATACCCATAACCTAGTTGTAACCCATAATCATCATAATAATAATCATTGTTTAGTTATTGTTATAAATGGAAAACATTCTTCATGAAACCGAGGCCAAACCCCAAAGTATCACTATCATAAAAGTACACATCCTCCCACCTATATACATAGGTTTCCATCTTGTTCTCCAACAAGTTCAACAAGTCAAGAAATATAATTTACACATGAAAATACCACTTAAACATTACACATTAACCAAATATCCCCAATTTATATCCCAGAAGTCATATAATCCACTTTTTCATTCAAATTAATTTTGAAATCATACTCACACAAAAATAGCCCACAATGCTTTTCACATTTCTTTAACTCTTCCAAAAATCCCTTATAAAATTTTATAAAACCTTTCCATGAAATTAAAACTCACATAATATCCCACACACATATCCCATAACACCCTTTCCACATTTAAAATTCATTTTATCATCAAACTCACATGAAATAGTCCACATACAAGTTTCACACCCACATCACAATTTAGTAAATAATTTCAACAATTTATATATCATTTGAAAAATGTTTGATATCTTAAATCACCACTTTACCTATATAAAACAAATATTAGGTGAAAAACTCTCCCTAATAGTACATATACACCCTTTTCTGACTTTTTTAACCAAATAAAACATTTACAATTTTCACAAAACAACCCCAAAGGGTGTAACTATGTCTTGCACATAAAAACCATTTCAAATCCCACATTCAAGGCCAAAATCATACCAATACCAATCGAAAATAGAATTTTCATACCATGAAAAATTTATTAAAGCACCCCAAATGTTATAAATTTACCTCGAATAATACCACAAAAGATACCCATGAGAAGAACACATTTCCATAAAACACATTAAAAGAGTATAAAAAAGTTTTACACAAAATACCCATTAATAAAACACTTTTGAGGACCAAATAACACCAAAGAACTGGAAAACAAGAATTTTATGCCCTTTTATGCACTAATAAATCACATTCACATGTTATAAATACACCCAAATGTTACCTCAAGAGTCACACATGGAAAGATCCCAATTTCAAGTTAATGTGCATCAATAAAATTTAACACTCTTCCAAATCAATCAAAATCAATTTTTTCATGACACAAAAGATTCATGGAACATGAATAATAAATAAATAAATCATTATAACTGATTAATAAATGTCTACACATGGAATAACCTACCATATTATTTAAAACCCTAAAATCTTGGTGCGAAACATCAAGCACACCACCACCACACCCCACGTAAGTGAAGACAATCCCAAAATCTCAATATTACACCAAAATTAAACCAAATAAAACCCTATGTTTGAACCCTAACTTCTAGATATTTTGGAACATCATGAAATAGGGAAGAAACCCTAAGAAAGAAGAAGAAATTAAGGAATAAAAAACATAATTGATGAAATTGTGGAGTTTTCCCAATAAAAACCCAACAATGATGGTTTATAAATGGACTTGAGGGAGATTAAAGGCCTCACATGGATGTTGGGGTTGAATGGGGAGTTATTTTAGAGAATTAGATTTATATCCATGAGGGAAAATAGGAATTAAATATTTTTTAAAGACCTAGATACACCTGCATGGTTTAGTAAATCCTACGGCCTAACCGTGCATTCTGTTCTGGCCACCGAAAACAAATCCATTCTCCCCAAATTTCATGGGGGTATAAGGGGAAAACAAAGTGGGAAGATAAGATAAGTATATTATAGAAAAATTATCAAAATAATCCATCCTCTTAACCCCAATACTCATCCAACTCATGGTTAGAAACTATCTCAACAACATACTCCACAAGTGGTGCCACTAGAAGTGTCTCCAAACCATCTCCAAAACACCATTACCTAATTACATCCTTTTAAAATAAGAAGAGGCCATTTACTATACAATTTCTCAAAGACTATGGTCCCAGATCAAAAAATAAAAATTCACTAAAATTCCAATCCCAGAACAACCAGAAACCAAGACAAAGCTAAAGACCCAAAAAGGATTTGAACAAATGCATAGAACTAAAAATTTGGATGTGACATAGAGTCTTCTTCCATGTATTATAATATTATGAAATGATCAAGTGATTATGTAACATGTATATTTCATTCATGTTCTAACATGATGAAATTTTTATGAAACAATATTTATTTCATGGGTTATGATATGGTGATTTTTTATAATCTTATGGTCAACATAAATATGTTTTTTCATAATTATGTGGGTGGGACCTATATCTCTCTCTCATACATTAGGTAGGGATTTATATATCATAATAAATACATGATTAGAATATGGTAGTGAAATATATTAATAAGGAACATTTTTTTCTGTCATGGTCTTGGGAGATAACCATCAATACTATAATGATTTGGGGTGTAAACCCATTAAATGATCATATCATTATCAGTGAGCCTTGAATACAATGGAAATAATTTTCTACGATTTTGTTTATATGAAAAATCTATGTCTTATATTAATGTTATGATCTAAAAAATTATATTTTTCAGTTCTTTTATGATTTATGGCTTATGTAAATCCAATTATTATTCCATGAATCATGACTATGATATTTGATATGCATTTTATTATTTTCATTTGTCATTATCAAGTTTTCATACCATTATGATTATGTTTTTCTTATGTATATTTTATATTTCACGGTACTGAGCATCAAAGATAACCCTTTATTATGTTTCCTTTCATTAAGATATGATGAAACTATTTAAGAAATATATGTTTTTAAAGATTAGTATAGTGGAATATCTTTATTTGAGACACTGAAGATATTCCATGAATTATGAATATTGTGTACTATGTTTCCAAAGGAACTAAACTATTATAGTCTTAAAGTGTGTGTTTTTGTAATGTATTTATTATTCACCTAAACAAATATAAAATTAATTTATGAAAATATTCGGTTTCTATAAAACCACCCTAATCTCCACCCATACTGAAAATCATAGGACTTAACCATGGATTGTTACCATTTTTACCATACTAACATAAGTAATTTTATCTGAAGTCATTAATTTGAAAACAATAATTCCTAAATCAGTCACCTTAACAACAATAGGATATAAAATCATGTTGATTTACAAATAAAAATTTGGGAAAAAGTTTCCCTTGAATAATATTAAATAAAAAAATTCTATATACTATAATAATCTATTTTAATACCCCATGGGGTAAATATATTTTAGTGGAAAAATATTGAGTTCTACAAACCAACCCCAAAGTAAGACAATATACATACATAAGTATAATACCATGAATCTTTCAAAAAATAAAACCCCCCCTCACCATATATCTATCATATATCCATGGATTACTAGTAACAAATATCATGGTATTCCTTTTTAAGGCATAATATATAATGAAATATACAAGTGCAATGAAAATTCACATGTAGGGGTGATTATTTTGTTAATAGGTTTCAAAAAATAATTGAAAATAGCCCCAATAATGATTAATTTATAATTAATTGTTCATGGACTAAATTATAATGTAGTTAAGTAACTAATCAATTAATATGATGGAATACTAACCACACATTACTCTTTATAGAGATAAATAATAATAAGAAATAACAATTAATACATAATTATTTTATGATAAATGTAATCTAATAATTTAATACAATTCACTAATTTATGAATCTTTGTGAAAAATAACATAATTAATTAATATAATCTCAATTTTATATAACCCATCCTCTATGAGTTATGAATTATAAGTTCTAAACCGTATTAATTTTTACATGACTCGACCATCAATCATGTGGTTTAAATGTATTAACCCCACCCCCCCTTTTAAAAATGTTGTCTCAATAAAGATTACCCCTTTATAAGTAGGATTTAAATATCCAAATGTTTCCATGAAAACGATGAACATATAAATTATATAATTTAATTTTTATGAAAATATATTATAAATAATTTTCTCCTAGTTATTCCCAAAATATAATGTCTCAGGATAGAAATTCAATTGAATAAAATTGTGAAAAATTTATTAAAAATTAAAAATAAAAACTTATTCGAGCAATGTAATTCATACCTAATAGTGAATTTTTAATATAATTCTAATTAATTATAGAAAAACCAATCAGTTTGATAAAACTATGTGTATTTTGAAATCACACTTACAGACCACATTTTTTTCCAAATATTGATTTTCTACAAATATTGAGTAAAAAATTCATATTTAGTGGTTTGAAATAAATTATATTTAATCAATAATATAAAATTTATCAATAATTTTTATAAATACTATCATAATATAGAAGTAAATTGGAGAAACCTACATAGATGTACTTTCTTAGTAATTTCCATGAATCCATAATTTATGATCATTATATAGCGAATCACTAAGACCCTATAACAAGGAGACCTACATAAATATTCATTAATGATCTAAATTGAGTAATAATGATATTATGGGATTATTAAATAACATGTGAATTATTTTCATGGCCCCCCATGATGATATAGCATGATTTTTTTATTTAACATGGCACCTCTTTAAGTTACCAGTTTAAAGTGAAAAATGTCTAGAGAGTGGCATACCCCCTCTTTAAATTTGCAAGAACCCATGTCACACTCTATATTTAAGGTTTAGAGAAGGAAGAGGCATGTGTAATAGTTTATTGGGTGTAGCATAGGAAAAAAATAATGTTTTAAATCACATATTAAAATGTAAAATACTAGAACATAATAATTATGGATTTCATGAGATTGATACAATATGGAAAACAGTAAATGTTTTTTGTAAAATATATGAATCAAATATACTTAGACACCTCAATTATCATAACACTTCTCAAATCATCTAGTTCACCATTCCCTAACCATGTCTTCACCATTAATTAATTTTAGAGAAAGTGATATCTTAAGGGGGTAATATAATAAAGATCAGAGGCGTCAAATTAATGAAGCCTCATTTTTAGTTATAATCACCATTTACCATCCCTTAAGAAACATTTCTCAATGGAAAGTCCATAAAAATAGATTTAAACATCCATTATCTCCTTAATATTCTTCTAATTTCTTTCTTATACCACTCCCCATATGATTAATAACCATTCCATAAACCACTTATCAATTATACACATATTTCCAAAATACATTGAATAGGACCATCATTAAAATTATATTATTAAGAAAATCATTGAAACCTAAAATTAACTCCAATTAATCAATTCTTTATAATCCCCAAAATAAATCGCATGTCAATAACAACCACATTAATCCTCTAGTGAAAATCATAATTATATCAATTAATTAGTCAACATCAAAACCTTAATATTTCATTTAACAAGTACTCCATGGTTATAAAAAAATATTCCAACTTCTCAAAATTAATTATCTTGAAGTAACACTTTAACTATAACAATCATATAGTTATAATACTCATATAATAATATATTAAATATTCCATATTATGTAATTATAAAATTTAATGGTAACGCGTGTCACTAATAATTCTTTTAGTTAAATGAATTCATAACTCATATTATGAAAAAATCCTAAAATCTGGAGTGTTACACAATGATATTATTGTGATACATAGTGACATCATTTTGATATTATCCATCATTCATATAATTATCTATTTTATAAGAAATAATATGAATTTAATCATATCACATTGAGTGAAATAATAATATTATTACATATGATGAACATGTAAAGATATTTATATATGGGTTACAATGTTGTAGTATTAATTATTTAAGCCACTTAAAATTTTATGTTATAATATTGGGTAATATGATATGGTTGTATCCTATGGCCAATGTCATATGTTATTATTATAGCACAATCGTTAATATATATTTTTAATATTAATATTTACATATGTTATTTTTTTCATTTATATATAATTTTATAAAAATTATTAAATATATATTTTTAATTATTCATAAATATTTATATGATTAAATTTTAATTTATTAAATTTCTTATAGTAAATATTATTCCATGAATTGATAGAGTTTCATTTCTGTAATATTATAACATTTAGTATATATTAAAAATATAAATTATTTAACTATTATATTTCCAAAGTATCTTTTTAGTAATTATTCAAGTATATCTGATGTGAAATTTTCATTTATTTTTATTGTCCCTATTATATAATGTTTTATAGATAGTGTGGATTTTAGTAATAATTCATACAATCGTGGTCACTTAGGATCAATTTTTAAAAAGTGGAGGTCAGTTTCTTATCTCAACATATATAATCCTATATAAAATTTCGGTTTCATGTTATTCTAATACTTATATAAAAATAGTTTCTTGTATCTTATTCATGTTAAATAGAGGTATATGTATTGAAAATAACAATTCTATTTAAGTTACCGATTCATAACATATATTATTATTTGTAAAAGAGTGAAATATTTTTTGTGAATGAAGAATGATAATTTATTGATTTCATTAGATAAAGATGATAAATTTCCATAAGAATTCATATTTATAGGGAGTTCATGGGATGTCTATATGCGATGAATATATTGTTAGAAACCCAAAAAAATTTAATTTTGAGATTCTTTCTCATGAAATCACATTTTAAATCTTTAATCAGAAATGATTTAGTCATTCCCAAGATGAGTAATCTAGGATTATCTTATGTAAGGTGAGTATAATATCAATAACCTAAATCATTAGATACCCATAGCTGATTTTAAATAAGGAAACGCTTCAATAGGTACCATTATCAACAAGTTTTCCAGAAAAATTGTTTTGGATAATTTATTATACGAATTTAGTATATTTTTTATAGTAAAATACGTGACATAATTTATTGTAATTGATATAATGGAATTCCCAAATAAGAAATTGACAATGGAATAGAAAAATATAGAAATATATTTAGTGAAATATAAACCATGTAATATTAGTAGGTATAATGTTAGCGGTTGCCATTTTAGTGGGATTATATTTAATAATGTACTTATTTTATTGTAAAAAAATGTGAACACACATGATAAGTTTCTATCATTGTATATTATTATATAATAAAACACAAACATTAAATGATTGATATATATTTTCTATGGGTGTTATAAAATTTTATATTGGTAATAATACATATGAAATGTCCTAAATTAAAAATGAAATAATTTAATAATTATGACACATGGATATTTATAAATAGTTATTCTTTATATATATCCATTGATATATATATATATATATTCCAAAAATAGAAAATAGTTTTATATGTAGGATGTATACCAACATGTTGGTAGCGGGTCATTATTTAATTGAGTGGTATTAGGCCCATTTAATTTACATTGTTGAAGTGGGTTTTGTTTGTAAATTTAGATTTGTTTACACTCTGAATGACTGTTGGATGCCGACATAAAGAAAGGGATGAGATACAATGGCCACATAAAGATTTTTTTGACAAACTCAATTAAAATGGCACAATTCTATTAATTACATTTATTTTCCAAAAAATATTTAGTTTTTATTAATATTTTTGTCCATTTTGAGTGTATTTAAAGCTAAAAACATTTTCCACATTTAGGATAATAATATTTTCTATTTTACATGTTGATATTTTGAAAAAATAACTTTCATGACTAAATCATATCAATATTGGTTGATATTTGAAACAAGATGCCTATACATATTCATCCCATACATGAAACAAATTTATAATTATTTTACACTATTTTTTTTCAATTATGTTAATTAATAAAATTACATAGTTTACTATATAAATAATTAATTTTTGATAATTTTGGCCAACATATTAAATTATTTTATTTATATGGTTCACACTATGTCACCAAATAAATTGAGCCTCACAGAAGAACTCAACACTATGCTCCTTACCCATTATAGTCTTGCATCATTATATGAGAAAGAATCCCCATGCTAATAGAAACTAGAAGAGATCATAGAGAACATCTAAATAAGAGAACACATCCCCTCATAAGTGAATTAATCTTACATAATAATAAATTGGTGTGTCATATATAAATAACTTGAAATGATATAAATCGATATAAATGTAACTCTACACTGGACCATGTACACAAGATTACATCTTGGAATTAAAACTAACCATCCTTGTTTCCTCAATTATATTCCCAACATAATGTAACCCCATGTAAGAATCTCACAGTATGTTTCATGGAAATCATATCTTGGTTCCCCTACCCACATTATCTTCTCAGTCTAATTCTCTCTAAACTCCGAGGGTTTTTTAGTTAATGATATATGGTTTTAGAGACTTGGTTTATAAAGAACCATCATAACCCCATGAATTACAACAACATTACATTTTACCCTAATATATCCTTAATACTGAACAATGTCTACTTTCTTAATAAAACACTACCTCATGTTAAAATCACATATTAAATCATCTATAAAATAAAAAAATATACCTTAATCACAAGAATACACTGTATTTTCATCATAACCGACATTGTAATGACATTTTTCCTATAATTCCATAATAAATAGAAATTCAACCTAAAGCTGTATTAAAAATTGTATAAGGGATAATAACACTGTAAAAGATGAATCTAATCCATGGATATAGAATATTCCATTTACTTTTTGATAAATAACATATTACATGTGGCTTACCTGTATATGCTTCGGAGACTAAAAGCATATTCCCAAATTCTTTTTAACCAAATAAAACACCCAAAAAACATACCATATATCAATAGATACATGGTGGACAATTATATAGTTAGAAACTCTAATTAATGATGAATGGAGTACACAATATAGGTGGATAAATCTCATTTATATTCGAATATTACGAGGACGCGATCTAAACACCTAAGGGAAAATCCATTAAGGGAATGCCTATTTGATGTAGAATAAGAACCAAAAGAGAAAGTATTAATAATTAATATATTCATATATTTTATCATTGATCATTATATAACATATGAGATATAGGATAATTTATCATACCAAAGGATATTCTATATAGTGATCCATGTTGGGTAAGGAAAACAACTGTCAGGTTATTTGGTCATCATCTTTACAAGATACTGTGATTTATTCTATCTTGTATTTTATTACACTATTTGACTATTTGTATATTGATTTATTCAAAAATAATATACATATTTTCTTTATAATCAATTTAAATTTATATATCTGCTATGAGTGTTTCCTTTATGATCCTTTCTTAAATTAATATTTTTTTCAAGATGGAATTTGCATGGGTACACTCTGGATGAGAGTGATGTAGTTATAGAGGAAGAAGAAAGTCACATAGGTGTACCTTAATAACTTATACAAAATATATAACTATAAATTATGGGTTCTATATGATCATTGAACATAATATATTCACATTAATAGTGACATTGCTGATCATAATTATTGTAGGGTGAGCGTGATACACACATTCATGTGATAGAAAACCACACTAGTAAGGGATTGAAAAAACTGATATTCCAAAATTTAAATTGGGAGTTATATAACAACACTATAGACTTGAAAACTCATTTCTCATAGTGAGAAGTGCTTGGTGAATCCCTACAATTTATTTTATTCTAACAAAAATATAACATAATGCACATCACGTTATTTTAGAGAAAGACTAAAAACAACATTTAAAAATTTTATAAATTACATTTTACGAAATTAGATTCATTTTTTAAATAATCATCTTAAAATTATGATTTTGTGGTGTATTTATATTTTTAAGAAATAGTTTATATTTGGATGAATAGTGAAAGAACATATTTTACAAAAAAACTTTATGAAATGATATCTATATAAAAATAACACAAAAATTTATGATGAATTTTCTAGAAACAATTTATATTATAAAATCATAAAAAATTATAATTTAGAAATTATAAATATATTCTTAAGATTTTGATAATTTAATTATTTATTTTTTTCAAATAAAAACTGATTTTAGTTGTTATTTTATAATAAAAATTTCAAAAAGTTCCCTTTGGCATTGGGTTGGTTAAAAAATGTGACATTTCATTTTAATTAATCCAATAAATTAAATTTTAATAAATTTTATAAATTATTTTTTTGTAAAATATTTTTTGATGATTAAAACATACATTTTTCAAAAAAGACTTTTCATCGATTTTTATGAACATTAATTAAATATATTTTTTACAACATCAATATATTAACTTTTTTAAAATGTATTTCTTATTTTAAATCATCATAATTAATATTTAGAAATAAATTCAACTGAATTTTTTTTATTATGAATTATACCATGGGAAATATTTAACACTTTGGTAATGGGTAAATGAATTAAAATGGTAAAAAATAAATGGATAAAAATCAATGTAAAATAATATACTTTGACAAATCTCATTTTTATGTTGGATTTTGATAATAGTCTTAAGATAATTGAACCTATGATCATTTGTATCCACTTGACATATGTATGAAATATATTTTATAAAAATGTATCAAGTATTTACAATTTTTCCACCCACATCATTGATAAAATAGAATATCATATTATCTATTATCTACATGACTGAAGCCACTTATCTTTACTAATATTGATCAAAATAGCATCCAAATATCTCTACCCAAGTTTTATAGGACATTTAATCACTAAAATAACACTTTAAAAAGGATTAATGTTTAATAATGGGTAGGTATCTAAATGATGTTGTTTAACTCTTAACCAAGTGTTATCCTGTTTAAATTTTCTAAAACCTCCTGAAAATAATATATAACCACAATGATACGATAATGTAATTTACTTCCATATTATTAAATTTCATAACTTTTAAGGAAAAATCATTAAATTCCCTTTTTTATATATCATGGAAAAGAACAAAATTGATCGTTCATATGTATGACCTTCCATCTCCACATAAAAGTGTAAGTTTATTAATCACAATATTAAATGGATGGTTATAAATATGGAACAAATGAATATATATTATATTTATGATATAATTATGATCCTCTAAATATAATATATCATCAATATTCTTACCCTTCCTCCCAATAAAAAATAATATTTTCTCTAATGCTTATGTATGGAGTTAAACCTCCATTAAGCGATGTGGTTCGTTTTTTTCATTTTTAACATTCATTAATGATTATAAAATTTAAATTAATGTGTTAAAATTATAATTTTTTTGATGATTAAAATACTTTTTATAATGTAATAGTGACTACTTTGGCCATGGTCAACATAGAAATTCCATTCTTTTATAAACTAATTCACTCAAAAATGTCTAATGTGGACATAAATGATTTAAAAACTACATAATAAATTTTAATTAATGAAATTAAGTGGATTACGAAAATGTAATAAACATTTAAAAAATTATTAATGATTAAAAAATTCATATAAAATTATTATACAAGTGTTAAAGTATGTATCAGGTGAGTCTGACTTGAAGTAAGGGTTTATTATGTGATGATTTTTTATTGAGGACTATTTATCATTAAATATACATTAAAAAAAATTATAATCACTTTATTATTTAAAATTTATATGTTTTATTCTCCAATATTTAACTACGGATTTTATATGTTTTCCTTTTATTTTTATTACTTTTCAACCTAAATTTGTTTATAAAATATTTTTAATAAAAACGTACCTTATTTCTTAATTTAGTTAGGAGTATTTATACATTATATTAATTTTAAATAAAAAATAGTCAATAATGTATGGATTATGATCCAATGTGTTTTAAAGAAATTTTAAACAATATATGAATTGTTTTCAAAGAACTAGAAGGAATCGTCTTTTGGTTTTCTGAAAGAGGTATTGTTGAATTTTTAACAATTGTTTGAATGAAATATTTTTTTTAAGTTTACCATAATAAATGACAAAACATAGTAATAAATAATTTTCATTTTAAAAATAAATTAAATGTTTCCATGGTTATTCTTAAAAAAACTATCAACTTAATATTCTTTAAATCTTTTGTTAAATTTTAAGGAAAAGAAAATGATATTTTTATTTGGATTTCAATGAATGTATTGAATGTTCTTTTAAATGTATCTTCATCTATGTGATCATAATTTTATGATTCTTAGGGTTTAATGAGGATATAATTTAATTATACCATCTATACCACATATATTAATATGTATTGATCATATTGTTCTATATGTTGACTGTGGATATTATTAATTGTTTATATCCTAGAATTAAATAAGATTTTTTTGGACTTTTATTGAAATTTTATTCATTTTTTATATGATGAATTCACTAGTCTTAATAAGTTATTTCAATAGAGCATTGTAGACCATCAATTTATTAGTAGTACCCATGAGACAAACTAGTTTGGTATTTTGGGTATTCCTTACCTATTCATGTATGATGACTATGAATAAGAACATAGTTGTAATATTATAATGTCTGACATTATGCATTATATCTTTATAAAACATGTTATTATTATCCAAGTTATTGTTTACGTTTCTATAACCTCTATGGATTTATTCTAAATTTATGATATTTGTTATATGAAATAATTTTCTATTGTTTATCTCTTACATAATATTTATTATTTATTAATTATATGGTAGAATATATTTTACACACTAATAATAAAATTTCACTCTTTATTACATTTTCCATTTTATATGATACTAATAAAGGATATATTAATGATTTTAGTGATACAATAGAAGAAATAATACATTTATCACCATAATTTTGAGTCGTCTCTCATGTTTTCGAATTAAGTGTAATAATATTGTATTTATCTTTTTCTCAAGAGATTGATAAACAATTCAATCCCTTATGATGTGATATCTTGTATATTAAGCCAATATATTAGTATACCCAAATTCTCTGGGTTACTGTTATTGGGGTGTTATAGTAGGTATCAAATGAATTTTTGTTGAGGCCTTTGGAACTAGATTTAAGAAAACATATATTTTAACAGCATAACCCATTGATATATTTTAGAGACATGTTTTAGTATATGATTATATTATAATGTTTTTTTTAATTTATTGAATGTGTGGTTTTTTATAAATTATATCCCTATAAAGATGTTGGAATATATATGTGTCGATGGAAAAGATACTCATAATGTTAAAGACCCTGAAAATGACTCATTTAGTGTCAACTTAATCTTTACTCGATGCATGATGAGTGGGCCTAAGACTACACAACTGAGTAGACACTATAAGGGGATATGATATTGTTGATTCACATGAACTTTTCATACCATTATAATGAATCAAATTTTTTTTATGAGTTGAATATATTCCCTAAGATACAAAGATTATGATTCTCAGAGTGTCTATGCTTAAATTTTTAATTTATATAATGTGTTACACCAAATTTAGAATTATAAATTATGATTTAAAATTCATAAATTTCTGTGGTAATTTATAATATGTGTAAAACCCAAAGTAATTTAAATATAATTCATTTTAAGTACATATTATTTTTCAATAATTTTATTTTATATATTTATATTTATTATAAGAATATTGTGTAATTTTTCAGTCAAAAAGGAAACAATCTTTATTACTAACCTCATTATGTTTTCATGAATTTAATGGTTGTCTATGAAATATTTACTTCCAAATTTTAGATTTTTAATTTGACCAATTTAACATCATTATTTAATTTATCAAGTCAAAATTATCTTAGGATGAAATTCTGAAAATTTAATTAAAATATTTATTTTTAGTAAAAAAATTGATTTTTATTGTAACCTATATTTTAATTTAATGTATTTAAAAATACAAAATATATTTTGTATTTTATTTAATATTTAATTAATTTTTTATTAACCATAATCATATACATGTTCTTTTTACTTGATTTTGGTATAAAGGATTTTATAATTAAAAAGAAATTTTTAAGAAAAATAATTTATCATCGTGTTTTGCAAGAGGAATTTTAAATTTAAATATCCCACTTCATTGAATTGAATTTTATTAAAAGGAATATATATTTAAAATAATGATTAATTAATTTTAGCAAAAAAGGTCCAAATAATGTTTTGATTGAATGAATAGTAAAACAATAAAAATTAGTGACTATAGTTAAGGTTCAAACAAGTTTATCCCAGAATTAACCATAATAATCCATGGATCCAATGCAATAGAAATATGGTTAAATAATATTTACTGGCAATAATTAACCCAAATATCAACAAATATTTTGAAATTTTTTATTTTTGGAATAATTTTTCATGAGTTATATATGAATATATTTTAATCAGTTTTACATTTCAAAGTGTGTCATATTACCCACTTATAAAAGAGAACCCCTATCATATTCATAGTTAAGAAACATTTTTGTTGGAAATTACCTACCAATATGAATTCCTTAAATTCCTAACCATGTCTTAGGGTCCCTATTTTTAATATAAAACCATCCTAGGATGGCCATTATTATAAACCTAAAGCAGTTATCTAAAGAAGTGGCGTTGTTCATAACCAAGTGTATTTATTTTATATATTTACCACATCAATAAAATATTCTCCAATAAGTATAAAATAAAAAATCATTAATATAATATTTTTTATGTAATCACCTATATCCATCTCCTTCCTCTATAAAATTGTAAATGAAACCATTGATCATGTGTACGGTGGAATATCTCTATATAAACGAATGTAATTTGTTTTCCATAACCAACTATCATAGATAGTTATAATGATATATTTAATATATATATATATATATATATTATTAGTTATATAATAATATTTCTAGAGTTAATTTATCATATATTTTCCGTTTTTTCCATCCATTGAAAAATGACAACGGCGTCTATGCATATGCGTGGATTTCATCTACTATGAAGTGATTCCATTTTTTTACTAACAAAATCACATGAATTAAAAATATAATTTCATTTAATGATATAATATTATATTTAAGAAATAATTATCATAATATAAATTTCATTAAATACTTACCTTCTTTCCATCTTATTCATTGAAAAATGGAATCATTACTCAGACATACCTATGAACTATCATCTCCATGATTGTAACATAAATAATTTTTCATAACTACATTTTATAATTGGTTTTAATGGTCTAATTTTTCTATAAAAATTAAATTAACATAATAATTATTATTTTGAAGATGATGGAATTTTCACCACTTTGACTATAGTTAACTAACAAAAGTAAATTTGGACATACGAACTGAATATCATCAAAAAATGTAATATAAACTTAATTGATTAAGTAATTATATAGGAAAAGATAACAAATAAAATTAATAGAATAATACACATTAAATAGGATATTTATATAGTAAATAATTTATTTTATTTTATTTATAGTGACGATAAAGATGCTATGCGATGAGTCAGACTCGAGGTAATAGAAAATTTATATCAAAATGACCATTCTAAATGTCCTAAGGATTTATTTTCTAAATATTTTTTATCCATATAAATATTATCAAAATTGATTAATTGATGTATTTACATAGAGAAAAATGAATTATAAAGATTTTTTTTCTTTTTAACATGTTTTGAATGCTTTGGGAAATGAATATTTTTACACATTTTATAAGGAATGTTTTGACAAATGAAAAGAAATTTTCTATTTCAATGCATTCAATATCAATGGTATTAACATCAATTTTAAATGTTATTTTATGTTTGTAGTCTACTATGTGATTTCAATTTTTTTAATGAAAATCTTTCATTCTCCCTTTGTGGGTATTTCCAAAAATTGGTTTTAAATAGAAAGGATATTTTGTTGAAAAAAATGTTTTCTTATTGGGAAAATGAATATATTTATGATTAAAAAGATAGAAATGGTATATTTCTTTTATTACGATTTAATTATGGTTCTTGGTAATTTTTTATGATGATAGTTTAACATGATATAAACCAGGATGATTGGTGATCCTGATATGGATCCTGATGATGGGTGGGACCAATAAAGATCTCCAATGAATTGAGTAATGGGACAAAGTTAACTTGTTAGTATTCCCTTATGGGATTAATGGAATTAACCTGGATGGTTTATCCATTTTTAATATTTATATATTGATGATCCCCAAATATATCTATAATAAAAATCTATACTTGTTTTGTATCTTCATGTAAATATAATGATTTCTTAGGGAAATCTAATGATCACAAGTTTAAATAGAAGTTTATGATAATTCATAATGGTCAAAAATTTAACATCCTAAAATTATTTTCCATGATTAAAAATAAACCTATATGAGGTTTATTTTACCTTAAAATATTATTATGATTTCTTTATTAAAATTTTGGGGTGTTAATGTTGATTTAATTTGTAATAAAGTGTTTATTTTGAGGACAATATTTATTTGGAAGAAAAGCTATTTTTATAAGTGTTCATGGACTAATGTGTTTGTTTCATTATTTTTATATATCCCATATATATATTGTTTTTCTCATAAATCATATTACACTATTTTGATCAGTTATTTAGGATGAGTAGTGATAAATATTAGTTCAAGATAATAATATTGAAGTTATTTGATGAAATCAAAACTTATTATGTGATAAATGTTTTTTATCATTGGGAACATTTATTATAAGTATGAGTATACTCCCTATAATGTAAAATTTATTTATTTATAGGTGATCTACTATTATTCAAGAACTCTAAACTATAAAGATACTAAAAACCAAGAGATTTAATTGTTAACATATAACACACAATCTCACTGCCAGTGTGAGTGAAGTACCAACAATGGAAGCTCAAATTCTCACAGTTGCATCCGTAAAAATTGGTACCATGTGTAGTTTTGTGAAGTGTGGAGTTAATAATAGAGTAGAATCTAATATTTTAATATTATTAATGATATTTTTTGATATATTTTAGGGAATTATAGTGAGTCATACCGAAAAACAAGATAACGAGTACAAAACTGGTAAGGAAAAAAACCCATGGTAATCCTAGGGAGAGATAGATAGTGGTTGCATGACCGCATAAAATTAGGAACATTTTAATTTAAGGGTTAATAGTTATAAAAACATACAAGGATATGAATTATCACTATGGAAGCTTAATTATCATATCATATTAGTGTCTCAATGTAGAATGTGGTGGTTTATCATTTTATTTTCTCGACTAGAATGTTGGAATAGGTCGTTTGGGTTGACTTATATCTTCCCATAGAAGTGATTTTACACTATAATTAAGGTTAATCACATGGGTTTAAAATCATGGTAGGATATTTTTTTTCCTAATTATGTTCCTATCTCATATCTCAAAAATTTCCACTATACTTTTTTAAATATATTTGTTTAAAAAAATCAACAAAGATAACTGGTATTTTAATATCCCATCATTCAACTGGGGTCTCCAGTAAATTTTTTTTATAATTTTTTATTAAACTAAAAATTATATAATTTATTATAAAATGAGTCATTCCAAAATAAATATTATAAATATTATATTATTTTCCATTTTTATTCATAACTATTGTTCAAATCAACAAATTGATCACAAATAGATTTGATTTAATTGATTCTATATTAATTTAAATGTGAATTACTTTGGAGATACCCACATGTGTTTTATAAATCATGAAATTATATTATTGATATCTCATGGGATTATGATATTTAATCAAGTGACTAAATCCATTTTTTTGATCTTATGAAGAAACCTCTAAGTTTCTCTCTCTAGAAACATTAGAGAATACGAATAATTATCAATAATTTTATTTATGGTGTTTAAGAGGATAAATATATTGAATGGAATCATATGTAGAAAACATATATAAATTTGTGATTTGACAAAGAGAAATAACTTAAATATTTTGTTTTATGACTTTTATTCTAAATTGACACTAATAAAAACCCATGTCACAACTCTTTTTAAATAACAATGAAACTCTTATTACTTTTGAGATTTTTTTTATTTTAAAATAATTAATTTAGTAAAATATTTATATTTATTTAATTGATATTATTTTTATTTTTTATATCAATAAATTGATTTAAATAAAGCCAATAATATTCATTAACTTTAAATAATAATATTTTATTTTTTAATAAATTAAATATAGATATTTTATTAACTTTTTAATGAATATTCATTTTTTCCATTAATATATAAAAACTGAATGATGTATTTCATTTAATTATATTTTAAATGATTAAATATTATATCTATATAACGTTTTCTTAAATAAGAGATAATATTTGAATCAATTATTCTTGTATTGCATAAATATATAATTGAATTCAAAATCAATATAAATTAATTTCATATCAAATTCGAAACATGGAATAAATTAATTATTGAAATTTAAAAGTTTTTAAAAACTAATTACCATGTGGTTACCCTTAGTCTGTGACCCTATAAGTTTTTTTCATAGAGTAATTATGTCAAAACTGAAGACCAATTGAGTTATCCAGAAAACAAATCCTATCATATATAATGAAAAATTGAATCACCAAATCGATAACCAACTATAGATGCTATAATGAAATGTAATAATTTTTTCAATCGATTTATATTTTATAAGGATATATGAAATTTTTCTAATTCATTATAATTGATTAATTTTATCATATTCCAAGATTATTATTTCTATACACAACCATATCCATTTACATAACTCAGACACTTTTATCTCAGTCAAAAGGATATAAATATTTTCTTTCATAAATAATATGGGATAATTTTTATTTTTAACACTCGATTAATTTGATTTAAATTAGGATTATCTATATTAAATATAATAATTATTAAATGTTGGATTCATGATAAAAAACCCTAGGAACAATTATGGAATAAAATAAAATGAATGTTACAAAAGTCTGATTGAAGGGATTTTATTAGAATATTTTTCATGAAGGGGAATCAAATAAATAAGGAGATCATCTAACCAAGTGATTCCCTAGATAACCCCCTTTTTAGAAATCCCATATGTAACTATTTTCACTTCAAAAAACACATGCATAAAAATATTATTGATTATTATGATTGAGTGATGGAAATCCATCAACTATGTTCTGAGTGGCCACAAAATATACACCACGTCATTCCATAAGGCTTGCACGAGGGAGGTTGAATAACATTCAATCCAGATATTTTTCAAACATTTTTTCCTTATAAAGGTTATTTCATTAATGAAACTTAGAATTTCAACATCCAAATATGAGGTAAAGCCACAATTTCCATAAAAAAAAACAAATTCCCTAGGTTGTTTATGTACACCCCTTTACACCCTGAGGGCCTTAGGTTACCTTTAAAGGACCCATCAACATTAAGTTTAATCCATCCTTGGAGTGGAAATTTCTTATGTTCTTCAAATGTGAGATGAGGCTGACTGTAAATCCCATCATCCAAAAGGTTCCGCAAGATGATGAAATTAGAAATAGAATTGTTGGAGTGCATCTACATGATTGTGAAAGCTTCACATACGGAAGAGAGTATCCTCACCAATCTTCAATGAGGATATAAATAGATATTATATTTTAAATAAAAATTTCTATAATAATATATCACATGGATATGATCATCTACCATAATAAGAAAGAGGTGTTTGAATTGGTGAGAGGTTTCATATGCTTCACAATACTAGTGTTGAGAACTGATTGAATCCAAATGTAACCATATGCAATCCAAGAGATCATTAATATATTTCCCACAAATAGTAGCAGTATAACATGAATTAAAATGTTGGTTTGTGTACTCTCTATACCTATTTCATATACTACATTTTCAGAAAATACGTACTGCAAAATATTAGAGGCAAGTAAGAGTTTGGACCCGATTTTGAGAGACTCTCCAATAAAGGGTGATTCCTAAAGGTTTTATCCAAGGATTTTTAAAAACATTATGCAATAAAAATTATTATCTATATTTCTCAAATATACGTTAATAAAATATTTCATGTCAATAATTCCAATGGAGCAGGGAACCAAAATAAAAATTCATCAGTTTTAGTGAATGGTTAATTATCAATAACATGATTAAAATTATAAAAACACCAAAACTGGGTGAATTCAATAAATCCATAATTGAAAGATTAGTGTGCTTAGGTAAATGATCTGGATCATCCCCAAAAATAATAGAAGCACCAGACCAGTTATCTAACCAAATATTCATTAAAGGGACTTTAAAAACCATCCATTTTAAATTCAATATAATATTGGAGAAGGATTTTTTAATGGAAGGACAGTTATATGAGCCCATATAATTCTGGTTACCTTTCTTCATCTTTTTAAGGAATATAGTTTTATGTAATGTTAGAGGAATAGATTCCTTACGAATGAAATTATTATTATGTATAGTTTATAAGTCATCATTGAAATGTCTAATGATTTTACTTCTATGAACAACCTTATTTATGGATTTACAAAAAATGGATGAAGTGACAATTTTTAATTTTCTTTCAACAGTTCTTCTACTCCACAATTTTTATTGATGTTGAATATAATTTTCTTGAGGAAATTGGGAAATATTTAGGCCATAAAAGAGTAACACATTTTATATATAATTATACATTTGAAATGGAAAAATATACCTTTCATAGATAGGGGTTTTCCCTTCAAAAAAGAATATTTATTTTTAATTTGGTCAACCATATTAGATAAGTAAACACATTTAGTTAATACCCAAAATATTTGAACACCAAGGTTGGTGAAATGGTAGTATCCATATTTTTGGCCTAGATTATTTATTTTGTTGTCTTTTCTAGTGGTTGGAAACCTTTTTCAAAATAAAATAAATATTTATCCCAGCTGATGGCTTGATTAGATATATATTCATAATTAGATAGAGACACCTTAATGTTTTTAATAATTATTTTATCTCTTTATAAGAAAATAATGATATCATCTTCATAGAGGAGGCATACGAGTGCAGCTAGATTCTTAAAAGCATAGATAGAGATTATTTTCCCTTTGCCAACAATACAATTGAAGAGTCTTCTTATGTAGTCCTATGTAATAAAGAAAATAATGAAATAGAGGGGATCAACTTGTCCGAAAAATTTGGCATAATTATTTTATTCCTTCAGATATCCATTAATCAGAATGGATATCTGTTCCAAGTTAAAAAGAGTTCTAATTATATTAATTAATTGATTGTTAAAACCAAATCCTTGGAGGACCTTGTAAATAAATATCTAATAAATTACATCAGAAGCATTTCTAATTTCATGTTTTCTGATAATACTACCTCCAAGTTTTTTTATGATATTACAACATTTAGAGGGAAGGAAAATACTTTATTGAATGGTTATACCATTGTAAAAACCAAATTGTTTATAAGAGAAATATTTTTTTAGATAAATGAATGTTTATTATCGAGAAGCTTTGTAATGATTTTCTATAGAGTGTTAATAATCACAATAGGTGTGAAGAGTTGAATCTAAGAGCAATTATCTACTTTAGAGATCAATGTAATGAACTGGGAATTAACACCATGAGGAAGCATACCATTGAAAAATAAATATTTAACCCACATTTAAAAATCAGGTCTTATAACATCCCAATATAGTCAGAAAAATAAATTATAGAAACCATCAGACCAAGTTTCACTATCTGAATTTAAGATATAGACTATATAATTTAATTCTAGATTTAATGTAATTCAATTAATAAAGTATATATCTTTATCATTAACAATGATAGGAATAACATTAGTAAGAAGAGATTTATTTTTATCATGGCCATTGAAAATATTTTTAAAGTAGGAAACATCATGATTAGAAATACCATCCTTAGTATCATTGATGTTTTCCCATCATTAAGAAAAGATTTAGGCCTAAAATATTTCATAATTATTTGTAGATAATTTTAAAAATTTGTCTCCCTAATTGCACCCTTGATCTATTTACCTCTAACTATGTGCTTCCTAATGTTATCTATAATGGAAATAAGAGGATTATGATTTGATGTAAGATTAATTTATTATTGTGAATCCATATTCAAATAAAATCTTCTTGAGGTAGTTTGAAATTGGTTATGATTGACTTCCAAATTAGTGATCTCCTTATCAATTTTCTTGGATTTGGATTTTCACCATCCTTCTAGATTTTATTTACAGAATTTTAACATTATTGTGAAAATGAAAGCATCTATACTACATTTCATAGAGTTACATGAATTTTTTATAGTGTTATCAAAATCAGTATAAAAAAACAATAATTATTGAATATAAAAGAAATAATAGTCTAAGAGTTTCCCATGGTGAGAGTGACCAATAAAGGTTTATGTCTAAAATTATGTTTGGGGAGAGTGATTCTAGAGATGGTATTCTATTTGGTATGGGATTTTTCATTTGTTAAAGCCCTATCCAACATACTATCCAAATCACTATTATAATTCCTTCATTACTAAGTGTATTTTCCCTTTAAAAAGTGTATTTCTATTATTTTTTATCTTCAATGGATGTTTTTAATTCTATATAGAAGATAATGGAGTGGAAAAGACCCATTTTTTCACATTCACTTTGAATAATGTTAATGTACCCAACCCCAATCCACAGTTCTTGAATATTGTTTCCTAATAAATAAGGATCCTACCAAAGAGTTCTTGTTTATAAATATCTATTCTTAGCATTGACTAATGGGAATATGGTAGGATTTTGAGTAGATTGATTGAAATTTGAAAACATGGTTAGACTTATTTTATACACTAACATTTTTCAAAGAATAATGATCAAATATAAAGAGTTTTTTTTATAGAAGTGTAAGTGTTCCTAGATCTAAGATAAAAATATATATTATGATTAATGGGAGAAAAATAGGTGAAATGTTCGTTTTAGGTGTAACAATAGAAGAAATATTGGGCTGATAAGTATAAATTAATCCATTTAAAGAAATAATAGGGTCAGTTATAGAAATAACCTGACAATTCCAAAATAATATATTCATTTAAACATGTTCTTGGGGTTGGAAAACCCCTTATTTATATTCTAGGAGATCAACCTAAGGAAGGATCTTCTAACTTTTTTAGCTTGGTTGGGGATAGGAATCTATGTACGATATACCAGTTTAATAATAGAAGTAACATGAGGAAAGGTGTTAGGAGTACCTTCCATTATATCAGTGGGTGACATTGGATCATAACAAATGTTTTGAATGTGGTTTCAATCAACGGAATAATACATGTTCTCCCTGATATAAACATCCAATGAATAAATTATAATAGTGTTCATATTAGTATGTATATCCTCATAACATCCCTTCATGAAGAATACTAATGGAAAAAATAATGAGAATATTTATCAATTCTTATTATCTTCCATCACTTGATAGTCATACATCATATGTGTCTTTTTAGACTAATTAATTTGACCACAATATATATATTTATGAATATTATACTAACATCTATATGTTCTCATTATTATGGGAAATGCCTATAATTTATTTAAGTAATAAATATTCTAAGGAAATATAATATTAATGTAACATAGAAGAATAAAAACAATGTTTTAAGGATAATATATTAATAAGAACACAATTTTGTAATCAAAAGTTAAAAATTATTTGGTTATAGGGAACCAAATCCAATAGAATTAAAATTTAACTAGATCATACAATTATCATTTCTCAACCCTTTTTATCTCACATGATATTTCTGCATATTATATGGTGTAACTGTATATGGTAGTATTTAAAGATTTATCATTGGTGATATTGGTTTATCAATAATTTCATCTTCTTGAGTAAAAATTATTAAGAGAATATATATTAAAAAATTATATGTATACTACTTCTTTAGTTGCATTAGATGCTATGATATATATGATTTTTATAGAATAAAAAACCATAAGTATCTTTGGTCTTCTCTTCCTCATTACACTATCATTATCTTGACTAAATTACAATATTAAACTAATAATTATAAAATATACTATATATCCCCTCACAATATGTTTTTTATATTCCCTATCTACAATGAAAATATCTGTTTCCAATTTCATTTTCTTTTAGATAGTTTAAAATAATTCTTATTAAAATTACATAGGAATTATTATTATTTATAATTACATAAATTATAGATATAATCATTAAAGTGATGGTAAAACTACTCAATATTTATGTAATTTTACACAAGAAATATTTTTCTATTAATTTTCCCATCTCAAATCATTAAATACATCATCAATGTTTATACTTTGACTTATATTAAATATATTAGTTTAATATTATCTATGTAAATACCCCAACCCCAGTATCCTTGAGTTGGTGGTTACTTAATAAAATTTGTAATAGGTACACAAAATCACACCCCAAAGGAAAAAATATTTTAGTAGTCTTGGTAAAATAGATACATACTTGGAATCCATTTTATAATTTAAAAAATGAAATACCCAAAGAAATTCATTGATAATTCCATTATTTACCCATTGTGTAACCTTGAATTTCCATCACAAAACACTTATTTATATCCCGGGAAAGGTGAAACATAAGAAATGGGTGATGTCATATGCTCACTAAGTGTATAAATAGAGAAAAAACTATCATAAATAAACAGAAATTATTATTGAAAGGTAAATAACTAAAACACACTCTACTTAATCAATAACATGAAAATAACATGGAAGAAAAGAATATGATTACATAATTAGCTATAACTAATCACATGAGATTGAGACTTAACCATATGAATTATTTTAGTTCAATAATCACATGCAATATCAATAACTAATTTTATAATGTGGTAATGAAAATTGTGGGACATCATGAACATACCGTCGGAGCTTTGTCCAATACACCATACATAAATAGTGAAGATATTAGAAAAATACCCAACTAGTTTGTCTCATGAGACCTACCAATGCATTTCGGGGCTATAATGGTCACAATCCCTGGATTAATAATTAAATTTCATTCCAAATATAGAAGTGTTGAAACATAAATATTATAAAAATTCATATTAAAATAATAAAAAAAAATTTAACTGTTTAACTATAAACCATTAATGATATAAAAATAGAGCATTCCTAGTGAAATTTATCACAAACCATATAATAAAATATTTTAAAAGATATCATAATAGATAAAAAATGAATCATTATATTCAACAATTTTTTTTACATTGTTGAAAATACTATAATAAATTCATTAGATATTTTCTGAGAGAAATATACTTTTCTAAATTGAAGTCATAGTTTTAAAAATCCACACAAGTATAAAAGAAGAAAAATTTATTAAAAATAACTTTTAATATTGTAATGTAATTTTAAAAACATTAAGGCATCGGTATGGTGGGAAAATCAATTTATGTCACATAAGTTAAAAAACATTCATTATGTATTTTTGTTAGAAAATGTCATAACATACCTCATTTGGAAAATGAAAAAAAGTATTATTTCAAATAATTTTTTAAAAAGTAAAACATGGGTAAGAAAAATTCATAAATAATTCAAAGGATACTACTAAAATATTATTGAAAACATGTTTTGAATACATGGATATGGAAGAGAAATATGCCCTAGTTGAGGCTTAAATAAAAATAATCCAGAACAATGATGAGATTGTGAAGTAACCCTTTCAAATATTTAATCACCTGAATCAAATGCCCCATATAATCATATGAAACATTAAATACATTTATTATAGGGATACTCATGATATCATATTAATTGGGATGCATATACACCACAAAAAATAAATAATTAGTGAATAAGAAATGTATCCCACAGAAATAAAAGTGACCTAAAAATCCACTAAGTTGCACATTCCTTTAGTTAAACATTATTTTAAATATTTTATAATGGGTCAAGGAATATTATAAATTTATAAATAAACCATATCTATATTTATTATATCATCTATGATCCTCTTAAATTATCATATCACCCTTTTGTTAATAAATATTAATTATTACCCTTATTTATTGTGTTAACTCTTTCATTTTCTTATAAATGTTTTTCTTGTATGTCATGGTTCATGAGCATAGAATGTTGATCCTAAAACACCAAAATTATATTAATGTCATATTTAACAAATTTATTCACTATATTAATCCTTATAATAATTATTAAATGGTGAATAAGGAAAATGAATCATATCACATCATGTATACGGTAGGCAGTACGTATCCACAAGTAGAAAAATCATTCCCTTGATAGTGAAATGGTAAGGAATTGTAAGTTATATTAATTTTAAAAATATAAATATAATGTTTTATTTATTATATATGTCCATTATTTCTATCATTATACCCATCAAAGTAATGTGGTGATAACGAATGTATTACACCACTTCATGGTGTTGGTAAGCCATAAGAAAGCATGTGCGGTGCTTTTGTATTTTAGGATTGATAAAATATGGTATATGGTTGAATCATATTCATAATTTCATATAATAGTATATAATATTTTTTAGCTATCACTTCATAATGGAAAAAACGATTAGGATGTAGAAGAAGTAATAAACATTGATGATTTGAGAAAGAATGTGTTGGAATAGTGAAACATGTCCAAAAAATATTCAAAATTATTCGTAATGTGGAACACATTCGTTCTTCATAGAATTATCCTCAGACCTCCATCTATTATAAATATATTGATCAACCACCTTTATTTTCATGGTTATGCCACCCATTTAGTGGAAAATATCCCATTTCCTAGTGCTCTAGAGCACTGCGTAGTGATGCCATACGCAAAGGGCTCTACCATTTACCAAGGAGGGAGCACCATTTGGAATCTCGAGGCTTTGTGAAGCCCCTTTTCTCTACGATAAAAAATGATCTGTGAGTCCATTTCCCATGAGAAACTATCCACTTCAAGTATACTCCACGAGACCCTGATGTCTACAAGGATTCATGCTCCGTGAGAACCTCAGCTCTGCGAACACTAATCTATTGTGAATCCCCATCCTTCGTGATGCTTTGATCTTCATGCCCATCGTTCTATACCGTGGGGGAATCTTTCACACACCCCCTCTTGGGATCATTTCTTGGCAATGCTCCCATCCATATAGATGGTCAATTAGCATCCGTTATTTACCCCCATGAAAAATGGACAGTCACACCATGAACTTTTCCAAGATGGATGTCAACATTTTCCATTGGACTCCTTATGCTCACCCACCCTCCACCAATGGAATACCCTGATTCTAGATACTCATCCATAGTCCATGAAATACCTTGAGTTTAAATATTCCTCTAGGTCCATTTCCCAAGTCATGAGTTGGGATTCTCATCATTAATTAATCAAGTACTTTGGGTCGAACCATTCCTCGAGTTACTCATCCAAACCCCATCACCTGACTCTCATATGAGGTCTAACCAGAAAGGGTCCCTCTTGCATAAGCCCCATCACCTACCATTCTTAGCCATCTTATTCATCATTGTCTTATATATTTAACTATAAACTATAGTACACCCTATATGAAAAATATATGATACCTCTTACTCCATACAAGATATTCCTTTTGAGCCAAGCATAAGATGCCAAGAGTCTTATCTACATGACTCTAAACAATAGGACACCCTATATGAAAAATATAGGCCGCCTCTTTCTCCAAACAAGAGATGCATTATGAAACAAGCATAAGATGCATAACAGTATTCTCTACATGACTATAAACTATTGTACACCCTATATGAAAAAAATAGGATGCCTCTTGTTCTAAATAAGAGATTCCTTATGCACCAAGCATAAGATTCCAATATTCCTCTCTACATGACTATAAACTGTAGTACACCTTATGTTCCAAACATAAGATAATTCTTACCCTAAAAAGAGATACCTTATGCTCTAAGAATAGGATGCTAATAGTCATCACAACATGACTTTAAACTGTATAATTTCTTTTAATCCAATAATAGGATGCCTCTTGTTCTAAATAATCGATGCCTTATGTGACCAACAAAAGATGCCTCATGCTGTTATTACAGTGGAGTAATTTCAAGAGCGTTGGAATCCCATAAAATATTCCATCACTCCACCTCATTCTTATTATGTCCAACATTTAGATCTTAAACCAGATTCATGTATGAAGGGACCCCTCTATTGGAATAGTCCCATGCCACCTTAGATAACCTACCTTTTTGGTCCAATGCCCTAGAATATTTTGGACGACACTTCGAGTAAGGTCCTATGTTTCAAAAATGGTCTACGGTCGACCCTCATTCGTTTTTTCCCATTCCAGAATCACACAACATGGATGTTGTGTATTGAACATGGTCAATAGTTATTCTCCATCGTCACGCCACTCTCACCGCTTCCCGAATGTTGAGCATGTGATTCAAAATTTCCATATCCCTTTGTTAGGATTGATTCCAATGTCATTGTAGTTTTCCCGCTTATACACAGCACATAGGTGTATGCCAAAATTATATGCCTCAACCCACCAGTGAGTTGGGATATCCCATGGCTAGTTATGAGGAAGAAATTACGGGAGGATTCAATGCGTAATCCCCATCCACCACTACCGCTCCTTAGAGGAACCCGAGAAACATCCATGAATAAGCCCCATCCACCATTGTAGCTCCTTAGCGGCACCCGAGAAGCTTCTATTTGTACTCCCTATCCACCATTGTCTCTATTTAGCAGCACATGTTCAACATCCATGTGTAATCCCGATTCACCATTTCCACTCTTTAGTGGCACCCGGGTACCTTCCATGCGTAAACCCCACCCATAGTTGCCACTCCTTAGCAGCACCAGAGTGGCTTCCTTGTGTAAGCCCCATTCACTATTGCCCCTCCTTAGCGGAACCCATGAAACAGCCATGTATAAGCCCCCATACACCATTGTATCTCCTTAGTATCACTCAGGAATCCTCCATGTGTATGCCCTATCTATCATTGTCGCTCCTTAGTGGCACATGGGTATCTTCCATTAGTAACCCCCATTCACCATTGCCTCTCCTTAGCGGCACCCAAGAACATTCCATGTATATTCCCCATCCACTGTTTCCACTCCTTAGCGGCAGCCAAGCGGCTTCCATGTGTAATCCCCATCCACCGTTGCCACTCATAGCAGCACCCGAGCATCTTCCATTTTGAAACCCCATCCACCAATACCTCTCCTTAGTGGAACTTGTGAAACATCAATGCGTAAGCCCCATCCCCAATTTCTACTCCTTAGAAGCACCCAGGTAGATTCCATGGGTAATTCTTATCCACCATTGTCACTCCTTAGCGGCACACATGCATCATCAATGCATAATACCCATTCACAATTGTCACTCCTTAGCCGCACTCAAGACACTTTCAGGCATAAGCCCCATCCACAGTTTCCCCTCCTTACCGACACCCGTGGAGCATCCATGCGTAAGCCCCATTCACCTTTTCTGCTCCTTAAAACCACCCAAGAAGATTCCGTGTGTATTATTAATCAACCATAGTCGATCCATAGAAGCACTCGTGAAGCTTCCATGGGTAAACCCCATTCACCATTTTCGCTCTAAAGCAGCACCCAGGAAGCTTCCATGCTGAAGCGCCAACCACCGTTTCCACTTCTTAGTGGCACCTGGGTTGCTTCCATGTGTAATCCCCATCCACCGTTGCCACTCTTTTATGGCACCCGGGAAACTTCCATTCTTAATCCCCATCCACCTTTACCTCTCCATAGTGGCACACATGCATCATCCATGCGTAATCCCCATCCACCATTGCTGCTCCTTAGTTGCACCTAGTAAATTTCCATGCGTCAGACCCATCTACGATTTCCACTCCTTAGCAGCACCCAGGTTTCTTCCTATCATATGCCCCATCCACCGTTGACGCACATTAGTGTCACTTGAGCAACATCCATTTATAAACCCCATTAACCATTTCAACTCCTTAGTGGAACCTAATAAGCTTCAAATCTTAATCCCTATCCTCTATTTCACCTCTTTAGAGGCACCTAGGAAGATTCCATGCGTAAGCCCCATCCCACGTCGCGAAACCTTATTGGAACTCGGGAAACTTCCATTCATAAGCACCATCCACTATTACCGCTCTATAGTGGCACCCGGGAAGCTACCAAGTGTAATTCCTATCCACTATTGGATCTCCTTAGAGGCACTCGAGGAGATCCCATTCATAAGCCCCATCCACCTCTGTCGCTCCTTAGAAGCACCAGGGAAACTTCCATGGGTAAACCCCATCCACCATTTCAACTCTATAGCAACACCCAGACTACATCCATGTGTCAGCCCCATTCACCACCCATTATGGCTACACCTTTGCAACATGGATGTCATGTCTCTTGTTCTCTCGTGTTTGTCACATCGAGCATGGATCACAAGATATTAGAGTGGTCATTGACCCTAACACCCTTCCAGGGAGGCCCTTGCATAAGTAACAAGACTCCATTACAAACAACATGGACACTGATCCTTATCTCCTAGACATGGTTCGTAGGAACCATCCCTGATGTTCAAGCCCAACACCCATCGGTCCCAAACACTTCATGTTGGTTCACCTTCATCCCGCATGATATTAAATGGTATCACCAATACCGAACTATGTGGAAATTGATCCTATACTTTCCCTTTTCTAGGAAGGTATATAAGAAGCCTCTATGAGGATCAATCCCAACACCCATCAGTCATGACCACTCCATGTCGGTCCACCCTCATCCTGTATAATGTTAAATTGTACGCCACCTTTCTTCCCGCATGGCCTTAAACTATATTCACCATCAAACTATGTTGAATTTTATTCTTTCCTCATAAGAAAGGTATGTAATAAGCCTCCCTATGTTTAAATCACAAAACCTATTTTTACCGACCCCTTCATGTTAGTTCACCTTTATCCAACATTATGTTAATCTATATTCACCATCTGAACTACATGGACATTGAACATTGCCCATTTATATTAAATGTATGTAGAATTTATACCTAAGGTTAAATCCCCTCATGAATTGGTCTCGACCACTGCACATCATCTCACCCTCATCCTGCAAGATGTTAAACAATACACCCCTTTTCATCTCGTAATATGTTAAAGTGTACATATTTGAACTACGTGGGATTTGATCCATGTGTCCTAGACATTTTATGTTAGAGGGATCATCGAGGTCAATCCCCAATCGATGGTTATCCATTTTGACATGTAATTAATAATAATCTTTTGTGATCCCCAATTGGTAGTATTCCATTTTAATCCCCAATCGATGGTATGTCATTGTGATCCCCATCCAGCGATAAACCGTTGGAACCCCAACCAAAGGTAAGCCATTAGAACCTCCACTAGCGGTAAGACGTTGTAGTTCCCTTGGTTGGGAACCATATCTCTGGTCCACCCCCATGGGTCAGACTAACCTGGGCATCTAACCATGTGTAAGCCCTAGTATATCATCGGGACTTTATCAAATTTGTCACCATGATTTTATACCCACACACCGAACTACACAGACTTTGATTCCCTTCCACATGGATACTTTGGAAGCCTCTCTAAAGTTCAATCCCAACACTACCATCACCTTCATGAAGGTTCCATATCATTACCTATATACTAAATTCAATTCTCCATCATCCATGCTAATTCTTACCCAGGCCGCCACATCCCAGTAGGATCACGACATTCCCTCGGTCAACTAACCATGCATAAAGCCTCCCATAATCAATAATCATTTAACCAAGAGTGTCACTCCTGTGAAAGGATGTTATCAATGAATATTCCCTATAATGTTTTCGGGTTTCCATCCTTTATGTACACGCCGATTCATGACCCCTTTCAACTATGTGGGTTTTGATCCCTATCATTTACATGGGGTGCGTAGGAGTACACCACGAGGTTCAATCCCAGACAATGGTAAACCTTGGTGTCCCTCATTCTGGGGTGCCCTCTCCCAGATACTCCCTTAGTTGTTTCCAAATCACCCTTCATCTTGTGACATATTCCCTTTATAGGACACACCACCATGGCCCTGATCACATTGGGCATTCTGATCGATCCATCTACTGTTCCCCATTCTGGGGTGCACTCTTTCTGGTCTTCCATCAGTGGTGTATAGATTGTTCATCATGGTGTGATATCTTCCATCTATGAGACACACAACCTCCGATCCATCCTTATTGGGAATTCTGATCCATATATATAGTAAACCATACAAGTGTTCTCTCCTAGGGATGTACCAATCTGATTCGTCTCAATGAGATGTTTGGATCACTCTCATTCCGTCTCCATAAGATGTTAAACTTGCTTCCTACATCGTGTTAAACATGAGATGCCTAAGGAAAACCTTGGAAGACAAACTTTTGGCATCAATGTATCCTCAAGATGTTAAACTCATGGAATACCTTTTGTTAAGCATGGGAAACAGAGGAAAACCTCCAAGACATGCCATGGGCATAAGATAACAATGAGACCAACATGGGATACCTTGGGTTATGCACCCTTGAGATTCCATCTTATGAGGAAGAATAATGGTTACCCAATGTCCTCACATCCAGAGATGCCCCTACATGCTTGATGTCTTCATAAAATCTGAATAAAGGTTTCTACCATGTCAAGACCCCATGAAATGTCCTGACAGAAGTAATGTAGTTAACTAGAGTTCACAAATATATGGAACTACGAACGAGATTCAGGATCAATGACTCAAATCCATGAGGGAGACCCAGACAAGGAAACGAGTTCCGAGGAGGAAGCCACAGAAGGAGGAACTGACATTTCATCATCCTGTTTAGATCAAGGAGAAAACATCCCAATATAAATGAGGAATTATGCCCACCTTTGGAAACTAGGAATGCAGGTCAAAAAGGTGCATATCTTCCACAGACGGATGCACACCCCGAAAAAAGTGTCAGAAACAGATAGTTACCTCTTTTTCAGCAGACATTACTTAATCTATTCTTAAGGGATATAGGTTTGATCATTGAGAATGATAAGTATCTTTATAATGTAACTAAGTATGGTTATAAGATAAATGGATAGATTTTCATTGATCTATGAGATTAATGTGGTGTAAATAAGTGAGGGAGGAGGATCCATATTATAATTGAGGGGATGGGCACTTTAGCAAAATATCAAAATATTAAATTAATATAAATTAATATTCAATTAAAAATGAATAAAAAGTTAGTTATTTAGGTTATAATATAATTATGGGTCTAATTTATATCATCGAATAATTTTTAAACATGTTTTTATCAGATTGTGACACTTATAATTTTATTTTAACCCTATGTTAAACCTTTAACTCTTATTGTGACAACATTGATTTTAATCATTAAGGGTCAATATGTTTACTATAAAATGAAAAAAGATCCATAAATTACCATGGAATTTTTTTAGCCTTACAAAATCCATTTGGATTATTTTTAGATTTCTATAAATTTTATATCATTTAATAAAGTGTTACCTACTTTTATATAATATTAATGTTAATTTTGACACTATTTATTATGTTGACTTTTAGAAAACAGAAATAAACTACATTAATAGAAAAGAAATATTTTAATTAATACCAAATATATCATGGTAGTGAATAGAATTATTGTATTAGATTAATTATGTCAAATTATATTTGTTTTAATATTTTTAATATCATTTATATGATATTTTAATGAATAAAAAAATTACCACATCATCATTGTGTAAGATATTAAAATAATTTTTAATTAAAAATACATTACCACGACAAGAATAAATATTTAATATTTAAAATTACTACTTCTAGTTTAGGATACCTTCATGATACAACTATATTAAAAATGTTATTTTTATTAAATTAATGTATATTGAAACCTTGACTTTTCAGTAAATAAAATATTATAAGGGTCATAATTGCTTTATAATGGAAAAAATGGTCATATATCCAAAAATGAAAAATATAACTAATATAATAAAATTAGAGCATGTTTTAGGGTCATTTGATAATATTTATAGTATTATTTTTACCCTTAATAACCTAATTTTCTCTTAAATGTTGTAATAAAAATTACTATAGTTACTCATTATATTGTTCAAAAATAAATGGGAACTATTTAATAAATTCTTTATTTTTTATTCCAAATATGGAATCAATTTTTTAAAACTATAAACATATATGTAGCTAAAATTAATTTTAATTTATTTTTCAAATGGGATAGAACAATAATTTTAAATGTAAAAACATTCTAATGATTGAAATGTTTTATACACAATTTTATTGTGACATTTATTCGAATGAGCAATATTGGATTAAATTATATATAATTGATATAATTTTGAATTAAAATCAATGAAATTTATATTTTATCTGAAGTTATTTTTTAAAATAATAATTTATAGAATCATAAAAAATCTCTTTACAAAATAAGCGCACAATTACAAGGTTTCTAAACGACCATTGCAAAAATATTTCTTATTATGTGTAAAATTATTATTAGATTATGAATATAAAATATATTGAATGAATTTAGAATCATTTGATTTATTATATAATATATAAATTTCATAATTGTTTTAATACATTTCATTGTCACCAATTTAATAGGTTGGTTATAATAATACTTCATTATTCATTTAAACTGGGTTTTTTGAGCAACATCAGATATTAAAAGAATTAATTTTTTTAAAAAGATAAATTATATAAAAAATTGGGGATGTTAAATTATACTTTACATCAAATAATTTCATTCTCAAAATTTGAAATGTCACTTTGAAAATTTATTTTTTTGTATTTGAATATTTCTTTTTGGGAAATCCATATCGAGAATAGGGTTAATAAGGCATCCTATTATTAAGAGGGAAAGAAAAATGAAAGTCGCCACAAAACTAGGATTCTACGTAGAAGAACATGAGTGGTAATTGAAAACATGTAGAAGGAATAGAAATACCACTCTTAGGTTTTGATAGAGAGTGATATAGTACATGGTCATTAGAAAGAAAACAATAAAAAAATTTAAATACGTGATTGGTGAATGGAACATTAATCTATTAGATAAAAAAGTAAATTACAAACATTTTGGATCCAAAATACATTTATCTAGAGTCAAGGGACACTTTTAAAATTAAAATAAGAAATTGAGATAAAAAACTTAATTGATTATATTCTATTCCATGAGCATAATCTATTCCACGTGTTGTACATAGTTCTATTTTCAATTAATTTAATAAAACTGATGACGGATATTCATGATGAATTTTTTTCCTAAATCACATTTAATGATTCATAATTTTTGAAATTAATTCTTTCATAAAATAAATTTTTACTAAAATGAAAACGGATAGGAAAATGTATCCAATAAATCAAACAAATATAAGTAATATTAACATTAATCATTTGAAATATTAAGTCTCATCAAAAATAAATTTGTTCAAATTCACAGTCTAACAATTTATAAGGTCACAAAATTTTCCAAAATCAATATAGCATCAAATTTTACTCAAAAAATATAATTTATACTTTTTTCACAAACAAAAATACTAACTAAACCATAATGAAAACATCCATGCTTCTAATAATAAAATATCATGTATATTTATTAAATCCAGACATGTAGTAAACCTAGAAAAGGTAACATAGGCCATTAAATCCATATCCTCATTCATAGTAACCAATAATATCCCATGAACATATCATTTTTATTATTAACTCTATATATATCTTATATTATTGGTTATCTTCACTCAATAATGGGTATTCCAAAGATCAACTTGCCACTAAATCACCTTTTATAGTCATTGGTACCATTTTAAATATGATCACTAATACTTTATAACGAAGTAATACAGTACAATCCTAACACATCTCTTGATTATTATAATTGTAATATCTTTGAATAAATAATTTATCTACAAAACTCTAGAATCCAAAAAAAATTCTCAATAATCATTCCCCTTCGACTGTAGAACAAACAATGAAATGAAATTGATCCCTTTTCTATTTCAAATCTATAATTTATTGATTCTTAGGAAATTCATTTTCAGTCTTCCCCATTTCCATAAAATTGAATAACTATACATATAAATATGATATCTTTCCCTTGAAATCATATGTTTGTCCGCTATCCCATCCACATTTATAGAAAGCTTGTATTCCCTACATGAAAATACGAGGGTGATTATTCGCACCGTTATCACATGTGAAAAATTGAACCATTATTTTCTCCAACATATCTATTTATTTCTCTTTTATCATCTTATAATTATTCTTACCCTCAAAACCATTTTAATTGATTTTTTTTGTATATGTAGCCCAAGATATTATATTTTTATTGGATGAATGTTTTATATATACTAGTTCCCTTTTATTATTTTGTTTAATCCCATTAATAAAACTATCTATATTACTCTATGTATTACATATGTAGTCTGAAACATTTCTAGATAACCTTCAAATGATAGATTTATACTTAGAAAAATTTTCTAATTCCTTTTGTATTATACTCATGAATAGTCTCTCTATATCTTCTTATTTTTCTTTATGGAAATATTATTTAAGAAATGTTCCCTAAAATTATTCCATTCAATGATTATTATTTCTTCCACATACTTAGTGTTTTGAGTCAATGAACACCATTAATCTGAATTTCCTAGGAAATGAGTAACTTCCAAGACAAACCTACCCCATTCTTTACATACCAAAGTGTGAAATATCTTCACTAAGGAACTTATCAATTTCTCAGCTACACATTTATTTATGATCTCATTGAATGATGGAGGTTGTTATCTCAGGATGTGGTCTAAAATTGTTCCTTTGTGTTGTGGATTAGGTTGATCCATACAGGTAAGGTTATTTCACATAACCTATGTCAGTAGTCCCAGTATTGTTATATGTTATTTATGCCTTGTTACATCTCTAATTACAACATCTTAATCTTTTATAGGATAGAAATCCCTAGATGGATTTAATGTGTTGGTACTGTATCCATTATATCCACTAGGTCAATTTCTAAACAATGTAATATAGTAGATTAAATCATTAAATTATGAAACAAAATGTATAATATAAAAACTATTGAGTCACATACATAAATAATGATTTAGATTTAACTAATATCTAAATCAAATGATTGGTTTATTTGGATATATCTCTAAATTCTATCATATTGGTTCACTTAATAATCTATGTGATCTTTAGTATATTTCCCAAGGATTCTACTAAACATGACCTTATACCAACTATTACGATCTCAAACCCAATAGCTTCAATTTTATAGTTACATTATTATATTGTTATTTGGTAAAAGAGACTACATCCCAAAAGAAAAAATAGTTCAGTAGTCTTGGTAAACTAGATACAAACACAAAATTCAAATTAGATTTTAAAACAATGAAAATACATTGAATTTCATTTATAATTCAATTATTCCACATTTGTGTATCCCTTTATATAAATCACAAAACACTTCCTCATATTACGGGGAACTGAAATATAATAAAGGGTTGAACTCAGATGCTCAGTAAGGGTATACATACATCGAAAGCTATCGGAAATTTGAAGGAAATCTTATAAAAAGGTAAATTACTAAAAAATTGCATCTAACTAATCAACTAAGAATTTTATGGAAGAATAAATATAATTAAATAATTCCATATAAATAATATCATGAGAATTAGACATAACCATTGAAATTCTACTATTTGAATAATCATATGGAATATCATTAACTTATCTCATAATAAGGGAATGCATAATCTGAGACATCATAAATATAGTGTCATGGTTTCAGAGAAGAAATTATACAAAAAAAGGTAAGAAATAATCCAATTTAGAAACTAGATTTTCTCATGAGACCTACCAATGGATAAAGAGGCTATTTTGGGTCCCACCTGTCACTTACAAAGTCTAATTAATTCCTTATATTAAAGGATTGAAACCTAATACAACACAAACATTCATATTAAAAATTACAAATGAAATGTGAATACATTAACCATAAACCATGAATGGTATAAAAATAGAACATTCCTAATAAAAATGATCAACAACCATTCAATATAATATAGTAGAAGATATCATAAGAGACGAAATAATATAATCATATGATTCAATAATGTTTGTTGACATAGATAAAAAACTCAAATAAAATATTTTATTTTTTTGAGATAAATAACCCTTTATACTTTGAATTCATTTATTGAAAAATATTCTCCATTATAAAAAAACATTACATTTATGATAAATTTTTATGTTTTAAAGTATTCTTAAAAACATTTATGCATCCTCGTGCTGGAAAAAACCACACATGCCACAAAACCAAAAAAATTCATTCATTATTTTAATCAGAAAAAGTCATATTGTTACGAGTTTTGAAAGATGAAAAAATATTCCTTCCCAATAATTGTGAATACATGTTTATAAAATATGGATATGGAACTGAAATATTCCCCATTATAGACTTAAAAAGAAATAATCCTGAATAATGATGGGATTTTGAAATATCCCTTACCAATTTGTAATCTGCTGAATGATATAACCCATGAACTCAAGAAAAAAATTTATTTAAATTAATATAGGTATATTAATGATATTATATTAATGTATTACTATATACAAAACATAAAAGAAATCAGTGGTGAATAATGATTTTATACCAAATAAATAAATGTGAGATGGAAATCCCTTACCTTGCACATTCCTTATATGAGCATTTTTTAACAACATTTATAATGGTTTAAATTATCTTATAATATTATAGAAGAACCATATGTATTTTTATAATATCATATATGATACTATAATGATATTTTATCACCAATTCTTTATTATTATGTTTTTATTACAGTTACTTCGGGTATTAACTACCTCATTTTCTTTACATTTTTATCATGTAAGTCAATGTTATTTCTTCACAGTATATCATTAAATCAAAAAAATAAGTATATAAAGGTCATATATGTCATATTTATTCATTATATACTTTTTTATAACCATTCTTAAAAGGTGAAAATTGAGAATGAAACACATCACACTTTAGAGGTGCTATGCCATATATACTCATAAGTAGTGATATCATTCCAGTATTGGTAAAAGGGTGAAGAAGTGTATTTTATATTAACATTTAAATAATCAATATCATTTCATATATGTTATATATTTACAATATATCCATTTTTTATCATTGTACCCATCCATGTAACGTGGTGATGTAGAACAGTTTACCCCTAAGTGTGGAGATGGTAAGCCGTAAGTATGTATGCACAATGCTTTATTTTTTCATAGGATGGATAAAAATAGAATATTTTTTCCCATTAATCATAATAACATCTCATTATATAGATTATAAATTTTATATAGATTAATAATGGAAAAAAAACATGAATAGAAAGTAGAAAATAAATACACATGAAATAGTTCGTAAATATTATTACTAATTCTTCAGAAGAGTTACATTAAACTCTTTATAAGCGATATTGGATTTATCTTTTGGAATAAAAATAATCCTTATTACAGAACTAAATAAGTTTAAATGATATATGGGTATTTTTTGGTCTAGCTATATTGCTCAATGTGGTTGAAAAAAGTGATGTAGCAGGAGCGCTTTTATAATTGAGGTGAGGGTCACTTTAAAGAACTCTCAAAAATATTATATTAATATAAATTAATATTAAATATATTTTTTAACAAAATTATATATTTTAAATATAGTATTATTAGGTTTCTAAATACTTTAATAGAATATCTTTTATCTATGTTGAGGTTTAATTGCTACCCTTATCATTTTTATATTTATTTAACCCCTTAAAATCTCACCTTGAAAACATGGATTTTACTCTTTAAGGGTCAATATAATCACAGTAAAATAAAAAAGGATCCATAATTTGAAAATGAATGAAATTATAATATTCTTTTTAATCATTTAGAAAAACTTTATATTTTTATAAATTTTATTCCATTTAATAAAATATATTTTTCAATATAGCATTAAAGTCAATTGCGACATTATTCATTATAATGGATTTTATAAAATATCAATAAACATGATAACATAAAAAATAATAATTAATTCTCTAATATATCAAGGTTATCCATAAAATTAGGGGAGGATAATAATTATGTCAAATTATATATTTTTAATATTTTAAATATCTACTATTTGAAATTTTCTTTAATTTAACAATTAATTGATAATCATTGTGAAAAATATTAAAGAAATTATTTATTAAAGATAAATTACCAAGATTAATATAGTGAAAAAAACGTTAAAATTTCAATTTATAGTCTAATAATCAATTAAGATAATAGTAAATATTAAATGTTATTGTAATTTAAATCATGAATGTGACAACTTTAACTTTTCTTTAAATAAAATGTTATAAAGGACATAATCAGTAAATAATGAAAAACAATGTTCATATATATAAACCAAAAATGATTCTGTATGAAAATAACTTGTCTCATAATTTTTTTTTCATGTTTTAGGGTCAATTTATATGCATTACAATATTATTTCTTCACTTAATTACCAAATTTACACTTAAACGTAGCATGAAAAATGACCAATGTTACTATTAAATTGTTCAAAAATAAAGGAAGACGATTTAATAAAATTTTAAAATATTAGTAAAAATATCTAATTAATATTTCATAACTCTAGACACATAAGTGGCTAAAAGAATTTATAAATAATCCCATAGAAGGGGCGAAACAATGGGATTTAAGGTAAAAATTTTCAAAACATTCAAAAGTTTAAACATATAATATCATTGTAAAATAATATAAAATGACCTAATTTGTACTAAATGATATAAAAATGATCTATTAATAATTTTAAACAAATAAAAAATATAATTTAACAATATAAATTATTTAGATGAAAATTTTATTTTCATTCAAAATTATGTATTTTCACAATTCATCCAAATATAAAACCACTCCAAAAAATACCTAAATTTAAAACAAACAAAATTTTTAAATTAATATTTATAAAATAAATTTTATTTTTAAATATTTTTTATAAAATGTTTTTAAAAAATTTCTATAACAAGTATGCCGTTAAAAGGTGATAAAATCACATTTAGGAAATATTTTTTTTACACCTAAAATGATTCACATCTTATGTATATCAAACATATACAATGAATTTAAAACATTTTATGGAATATATAATATTTAAATTACATAATTATGTTAATACTATTTTTAACCTCCAATTTAATAGCTAGGGTATTATATTACTTCAGTTTTCATTTAAATTGGGTGTTGCAAGAAACATAAAAAATCAACGAAACTACATTTATTTAAGAATAGATATACCAGAAATTATTAGGGTGTTACAATATATATATATATATATTTATATATATTTATCACAATAATATATGAATTTCCATCTATATATTTTTTAGAGAATCATTTGTTTAATGAAATATTATCCCGTTTCAAAATTGGTGTCATATTTTATTTTATATCTTATCCAAGGATTATATTAACAGAATTATTTTATAACTCTCACAAACTTTTTTTCTACAGCCATTTTACCACCTTTTTATTGAATTAGTGTTTTTATCATTAATTAACATCATTTTACCTCTTATAGAATCAAGAAAACCATGTCTATTTTGTTCTCTTACTTTATTAGTTGAAATATGTAGTACTTGTGTCCTTAGAACTACTTCCTCCCTTGGCTATTGTTGAATTTTCTCATGTTTTTAGTTTCATGTATCTTGAGCCTCATTTTACTAATGTAAATTTTCTTTTGATATGGTTCCATTTCTATAAATTTATCATATCATTTGATTATGACCATTTTATTTAAGGTATTATATATGTAATATCCTTTTTAATCTTATAAATATCCCGAATATAAACACTTTATGCTTGTGATTCTTGTCTAATTTTTGTATTATCCTTAAACAATGATTCACATGTCATATATGAATATGTTATGGTTTTGGGTCCTTATTAATAATATAATAAACTTGACAACATATTTCACATTTTGGATTGAAAACTATGTTAAGCGTACATGTAATTATTTATAATATATTTTTATAAAATGACTATGAAGTGTTTTTATGGTGCAATATAAATGACATATTAGTTAATATATTCTTCAAATAAATATGGTTAATGTTTCTTTATCTTTATACCTAACTTATTTTTATACATCAATTTATTATTCCTTAATAATTTTATAGAATCTGATTTACACCTCATCAAGTAAATATCTCTTAATCTACTGGTTTTATTATAAAAAAGAAACAATGTATAATAATCACTACCCTTAATCATTATTAATCTAATTTAGTATTTATTTCTATCATTGGATTTACAAAATATTGCATATATTCAACAATTTTTTGTTGTAATATAAAATGATATTTTATTTAAAAAATTGAGATTAATACACATATTTTAAAACTAAATATAAAAATAATGATATGGTTGTAAAAAACACACAATACAAGTTTACAAATATAAATATTATCTACTAGATAATATGACATTTTATTATTATACAATAAATGTATCAATGATTAAGATAACTGAATCTATCAATTATTTATACACTATATTAAAATTATTATCCAAATATCCTTTCATATAACATAAAAATATAAATACATTCATGACCATTTTATTATTTATTAAACATTTATTTCATAGAATAGTGATACCTTAATCCCTTGGACATTGATTCAATCACTAAGGCCTTAGCCTTACGCTTCATCATGTTCCTTATAATGTAATTATTTTTTCTCCATGTGTCTATCACAAAATCAAATCATTTACAAAATATATAAAAGAAATTTATCTATGTTGTTAATTTTAAAATTATCTATAAAAGATGGGATATTTTTGAACTATATTCCTGGAAAACCCCATTATCATTTGAACACAAAATTATTTAAATGCTATGTATATCCAATCATTTTGAGAAAATTATGTATTCTAAGGACTTTCTATCTTAATAATAAAACGATGAGTGATTTGGATATTTTCATAATATTTATGTCAATACCAATCATTTTAAAGCTTATAGAGACTAAATATCATAGATTATTCATCATTTATTATATTATAATTTTAGAACTCACTCAACATAAATGATTTTATAATGAATTCTATATCTAATGTATCATCCATATTTCTACAGTTGTCATTGTTCCTATCTTCACTAATTATATAATAATGCTAAAAAATTATTATGATTCCAATTTTCCAATTTAAGACTTTATAATTCATACCAGTGAGGAAAATATGTTTTACCAAAATAAAACCATATGATAGTGAGTTCAGGATATTTATTTCCATTTCCTCTAACATATATGCATAGAATATTTATAACACTTTATTTAAATTATATAATTATTCAATATTGATTAGTTAACCATGTTTATTCCCTGCTATTTTATTAAATCCTAAAAATAGTCCATTGGATATGGAATATCCATTAAATAGGATATTCTAGATAAAATGTTCTCTATTTTCTTTCTTTTAAACCATAATATGCATATAAAAATACTCAAAGTTACATAGGTAGTCTTCAATATTGATTACCTTATTAACTCCCATCTCCATGATCTATAAGGTGGAATATATAATTCTAAATCCATGTTCATAGATTTAATGATTGTCTTCCAGATAACATGAACATTTAATTTTTAAAAAACATATCTTAATGATTATTTTTATATATAAACCCGTCATTATAATTAAAAATTATCGATAGTATGAAATTCACTGTAATATGGACAAATGAGCATATCAAAATATGGTTATAAAATAAATTCCTTACTTTAAGGCATTCAACCAATTAGTTTTTTTTATTTTGAGGAATTTTATTATATTCATGGGTAAAATACATTTTCACATAGTATACTCAATCATTATTGTTTTTAGAGCCTTACATAATTTAATAACCATACACTTCGAACATTTTATTACATGTATTTTCCATTTATTCTAAGTATTCATGTTAATTATTCAAACTATTTAACATATATCACATAAAAAATCAACCATTAAAATATAAATTAATGTGAATGATTTTGATAATTACACTACTAATTGGTTTATCGAGGAATAATAAAAAGTCACACAGAATTATTAGTGTAAAACTAAGACTTTATATTAACTCAATTTACAACATCATCCATTATATTGCCTTTAAAATTTGTTCTAATTTATCATTAGCTAATCAGATTGACCACATCATTAGGTATCATTTAACCTTACAATTGCATATTCACACATAGGTGAGAGGAATCCATAATTGGTAATTACATTTAATATTTAAATATTTATTTTCATGATTATATAAAAGTTTAAAATAAGTTGTAAGATATGTATATAATTATAACTAATTTAATAATAAATATTAAAATTTGAAAGGAATAATTATTAAATAAAATTAAAGACAAACAGACATAGGCTAGTACAAATCACGATAATTAATAATGAAATATGTTTATGAATTATCAAAATTTAAAATACACCTCGATAACTAAAAAATCATTTATAATTAATTCATATTAATAAATTATTTTGAATTTTATCTTTGGATCAACTTATGTTGTAATGTATACTCCCTTTTAATCATCTTAAATTGATTTATTCCAGTGTTGGATGTGTTTAAAAAAGGAATGGAGTAGTAATAAATGAGTTAATATTTCATTTCAGATAAGAAAGTTAATTTAGGGCATGTTCATTTGCGTTATTTTGGGAGATGGTTATAAGTATTTTATGAGAAATTTGGATTTTCTTGGTCCTGGTGTGGAGAGGTGAATCATGGAATGGTGAGTTCTAAGGGAAAATTTGGAAATGGGAAGGACTCATGCACAAATGAGGACTCTTATAAATGTTTTTAACATTTTTAATATTCCTTTTCTAATATCCTTGTAATGACTTGATAGATATGTTCATGGTGGGATGTTCCTTGGTTGCGGTGTAGCTTTTCCATAGATTAACTTCCAAAAATTGTCATATCAGGAAAAATGCATAGCATGGGAGTTGAGATTCAATGGTTTTATTGGGGCAGTTTTATGGGATGGTTATTATGCTTGTGAAATAGACAATCATTAAAATAATCTAATTTAAAAATTGATTGATATTTGACTATTGGATATTGGGAGGATCTACATCATGAGTCTATATAAAATATTTATTTGACCTAGTTGTGGTACGACCATGTCGGTTGTTTCATGATGGTCTTATTTTATAACCATTAATTAATTTATAGCCTTCTTATTTTACCCTATTTTCATTTATTTCACTCAAACCTTGGGTGATATGATATTAAATTTTTATGAGACCATTAAATATATATTTCGTGGAATTAATTACAGTCTTCTAGATGTTAATTGTTTGTGATCTACAAGATTCATCCACATTTCTCATTGTCTTTATCTCCATTAATCATAGAGAGAGGGTTGAGGTTTTAATGCATGATTGGATTGTGCATGGGTGAAATTAATATTTTATGATGAATTCATTTCATCCGGTTCCTAAATTTCCTTATTGTGTGATCTCAGTATTGATATCACACCATTTTAGGTTGAATTTCAGGAAATGATTTAGAGAGAATCATTTGAGTAAGGGGATTGAAGAGTTGTATTCTATTGCATGTAAATTAGGGGGCTACCATATATTTTCACTGTGTGATTAGTATGGATCATCCAAATTAATATTATGAATTGAACAAAACAAACCTGATGTGAGATGGGGTGTTCTATTTATTTTTACCTATTTTTTATAATATTTTTTATCAATTGATGTATGTTTCTGATTTTTGAAAAAAAAAATATTGTCAATATTATTTGTTGAACCTATTTAAATTTAATCATGGATAGTCCCTTCATTAATAGATAAAAATATAAAGATACTAATGAAATAATTTTTTTAAAGAATTTAATTGATTTGATATCCTATCATGAAATGGGGAAGTTCTTGATTCTAAAATCTAATGCTGTTTGTTATGGTAAAGCATGCTGTTATAATAATGTTTATATATATATTGCATGGTTGTCACTTGATATGGTTTTAGTTGGTTGTGGGAATATATTTTTTATGGTTATTGGCATATGTGTGGTAGTGGGGTTGTGTTCAGTTGGGTCGTTGGGCTTAGTTGTGCAGTGGGGATGTGCTTTATTAACATTTGATGTATTATGGATGTTTTTTATTATTTAATTGAATCTAGTAAGGCTATGGGTGTGTATTATTCAGCAGGGTTTTAGTTTCCTCGCATCAGTTGGAAAGATGGAATGTGTTTTTTTAATTATTATGACATCATTATATGTTGTAGGAATACATTTTAGTTTTATATGAGTAAAAAATTATAATAGTAAATGATGATGAAATAAATGGGTGTGGAAAAAATAAATTTAATATATGGAAGTCAATGGGATGAGGAGTCATGAAATTTATTGGTAAATGGTTGGGAAAAAATATTGAAAATTAATGATAACAGGTTTTCATTAAATATCTAATTGGATGAAATAATGAATGTTAATTCCTTATAAATAGGTAAATCTAGAAATGGTGTAATATAATTACTAAATGGGAACAAGTGAATGTTTTTAGAGGAATTATGTGTACAAATGTGGGTTGATTTTCATTCGATAGTTTGTAGTAGTTCCAGTGCAGGGTAATGGCTATTTTCTAATGATAGTTGGTGGTCATGGATTTGTTGATGTGGTACTTCCTAGATGAGACTATTTGTGGATATATATATATATTTCACATATTCTTTTTATTTCATTACAAACCTCTCATGAGCAAAATATATATACCGATGTTGAAATGTTTTGGGTTTTAGGTGTCTTCCCCAACATCCATTTTGATGATAATGGATTGATTGAAACCCCTCCTTTCCACCCCCATTTGTGTATAATATATGGTAGGATTAGAATATTTTTTTATTCATTCATATTAGTTATAGAAAATGAGGTTTTCATCCTTTATATTTATAATACAGTACTACGATGGTCAAAGATGTGACAATAATGTGGTTTTTAATATGGGGGTCCTACGCGATGGAGGGGGTAATGAGTGTGATGTCCCTCAATTTCATGATACAATAATTCACTAGATATGAAATGTTTGGTTGATATTTGATACATGGTAGTGGTTATGAGATGATGAGGATGGTGTATAATTTTTTGGTATACATTCAATTATCATATCTATAAATTGACCCTAGCATGGTATATTAGACCATTGGAGTGTTTTGGCCAGGTAGAGTTGTGAATCGACTCACATTAACATTAGAGATATTAAGAAAATGATGTATGATATTTATATTAGTGGTGATTTGGTTATAGTGTACTCATTTGATATATTATTTGATACTATTTTATTATTCTTAGATGGGATACTTATTGAGTGAACCTTGGTGTAGATTTGTGATAGTTGAAAATTTATGTTCTTATTAATCTCATTTTCCCACTATAGAATTAGAATGTTTCTTCATTGATTTATAGAGAGTATGAAAGTGTGATCATACTATATATACATGATATGATCACTGCAATTTACATAATGTTATTTTTAGGTTTCTAGGCAGAGTTTTTAGATCGAGTTAGATTGTACTCACCTGGAGGTTGGGATTGTCTATGGAGACAGTACCTAGGACTTTTCCGTTGGTATTTTATCTTAGATATTTTTTTAACATATTCACTAATTGTTTAATTATAATGGACAATGTTTTATTTATATAATTCTATGGATTTCTTGCTTTTACATATTTCTGGGATATATGAGGGAAATAACTCATATTTTCATGTTTTATACCATCTATGATAGTCCCCAACCTAGTTCGTATTCGAGGTTGGACTTAGGGTTAACTATCATTTTCAATAAAATCCATAGAGGGTTTACACGAAGTTTATGGTGATGAAAATGTGTTATCAAGTAATTTTCATGATATTTTGGATGATTTTTGGAGTTATTCAATAGTGATAAATATATGGGAATAGTATATAAATCATGTTATTTAATCATAGCATGTGATATAAAAAGGGAGACTTGCTAAAAAACAATTGATTAGACTTACCTATGATCCTATTCCTAAAAAATATTTCAGAATACCCAATCTAAAATGATGCAAATTTTTAGGTAGAGACATCAAAGGGGAATATTTATCATAATTTTCTATGATATTGACGAAACTGGGGAAATCATACAGAAAAATATGAAATAAAAATAATAGAAAGAATATTAATGATTTATATTCAACCAAGCTTATGTATTTCATTCAAAAAATTGAATTATATTATGGATTAATGATTTTATTGGGGTATTATTGGAGTTCAAATTGATATATCTTATAACACATCATGATTTTCACAGAGTAACTTTTCCCAATTTTGTGTGGTTGATTATTTCTTCCTTTATTTTTTTATGTGACTTTATCAAAAATGAAAATATTGATATTTTTCCTTTTATTATTTAATAAAATATTACGTTCATACAAATTTAGGACCCAAATAAATAATGACTTTCATATAAGGTAAATGGTATATTAAAATCATGGTTGTGTTAAAACTAACCCTATGATTTTTGAAATTGTGGTCATTTACAAGAGTTTATTCATGATAATTAATGTTTTATCAGTAATGTAAAGGGCCATTGAACTAAATGAAATAAATTTTCTTAACCTCAAATTTTGGTAATTTTATCTATGTACTAATATTTAATTAGAGTTTTTAAATTAAATATAATGATATTGATTAGAAAAAATGAATAATTGGGCTATAATAAAAAAAATGAATATGATGTATTGATGTGACTTTTATCGATTCCCAATATTTTATATTTTTAGAATAGAATGATTAATGTGTTATGTTTTTTCACCATGTTTAATATATTTACAATTTCCTAGGGTTATTATATTGTTTTATATAAACCCTGTTAATAATTTAATGTGGTACTGGTTGAGCAATTGGTAACCTATTATCTATGATATGTTGAAATGAATTCAATGTCGTGTAATCATGTTTTTCAAAAAAAATAATTTTTTAGATCAAGGTAAATAATATTAGTTTCATCATGTTTAATCTAATAACATGTTCCATGTTGTATAGTAATACATATAGTGATGTTCAATGTTGATTTATTGACTCTTTAAAATTATAATGTACATATTAGATATACGATTTCATAAATAATTATATTATTTTATTTAATTGAGATTGAATTAATTCTAAATGTTTTCCTTATAAATATGATCACAAGGTTATGAAAAAATGGATTTTATTAATAATATATATTCCTTTTATATGGATATCCAAATTTTAAAATGGTACATAGAATTTTAAATGTTTTAAATGTGTTAATTTTATGGAAAAGTATTTTTTGTGTTTTTAATTAATTAATTTATGTTCATTTCAAGAATGTATATTATAAATATATTTCCACAATTGTATTTTCTCTTTATTCAATGATTTCTATTGTGGTCCCTTGAGAAATTATGATTTTCGTTCTTTCTACATGTTAGACATGACTAGTTGGAAGGAGGAATGAGATTTTTTAATATTCAATCGATTGATAGATAGTGGTAGGGGTGATGAGGTAGATGTGTTATTGAAAGGTATAATGCTAATGACTTTTAGGGAAACAAGAATTTTTTATATGATGAGATAGTTAATATACCAATGGTGTGGGTGTAGATGTGATTCTTCTAGATTGATTTTGTTTCCTTGAAATTCCAATGTTATCTATTATTTTGTATTAACCATGTAAATTTTAATATTTGAATCATATACATGTCACACTAGTATCATAAATGTATTGTTTTTGATAGCATAAGGAGTCGTGGGATGAAGAATTATTTTGATATCAGTAGTATGAGGTGTCAAATCTTTGTACCGAGGTTTTAGAGAATGAGGAAGAGGACTGATTAGAAGTGGTTGAAGATCATTTTTAGTTAACCAGGACTCAATATCACTTCATGGTATTCTTTGTGATGGTTTATCATCAAATAGAGGCTCAATCATGGTGGAGGGCGAGGAATGGTATAATGGAAGAGGATGATAACTATTCGTTACCTTTTCTATAGAGTAGTTAATCTCCATGGTGAAGAAAGAAGGGAATATGGAGTATCTTTTAGAATTAAAGTAAGGGTAATCCAATGTTCATTCACTTAGAAGTCACATATGTGAATTTATGGCCAAATATTTAGACGACATGGCTGGAAAATAGATTCAACATTGGCATTTTGAGTAGTCATTGTACATATATATTGGGGATAGTGTGGTGATTTTACAATCGAGGTCTTGGTTGGGGATGAGGTATCATGATGGAGTGATCGAGAGGTGTTTGATATAAGAAATTTCAGAAGTGAGGGATTGACCTCGTGTTTTTTTCCTTATGGTAAGAAGAAGCAAAGACACCAGATATATTTTTGAGATAGGGTGTGTCTCTTTTTCCTTGAGTTGAGTATATTCAGGTGTCTCAAGGTTGGTGTGTTGATCTATTTCTATTAAGATTATTTATTTAGTCATTAGTGTGAGTTACCTATGATATATGGAATTCATAGGTTTATATGAGTTAATTGGTAGGTCGGTAGGTCAATCAGTTTCTATTGGTAGTTAATTAGGATGGGGAGTGTCATATTTTAGAATATAATTGTGATTTTTTTGGAGTTAGTGGCCTTATTATATTGGTAGTAAATGTTTTAAATGATCTTTATCATTATTATTTAGACTGTTTGTGTATATTCTTACTCGATCACTCATAATCTAAATTCGAAAATAAATATATATTTCATTATAATATTATATAATTAGTGGTATTCGCTGTTTGTTTAAAAAATATAATAGTTTTTTAAAGTTCTTAGGGTTTATAAACTGAATGTTAAAAAAATAATTGTTGTATACAAAATATTTAATAAATAATGGAGGAAGTAGATATCAATTTTATCAAAAAGTAATAGATTTTAGGAAAACAAAAATACCTGATTTTTTGGATTAGTTTGTTTATAAACTCAATTTCACAAAAATATTTATCCATTATGTATGGGATTACTATTTGGAGGGAATGATATTGGGTTTTGGGATTGGTATAGTCGATATATTCTTTCCTCCTTTTCTTATAACTTTTTCACTTTATTTGGTCATTCTTTTATAACCGATATCTTATAATATTTAAGGATATTAATGATTTATTCTTATAAGTTATGGGTGATGAGTATGAAAAATTTATATGCCCTTAGGTGTGGCGATTCAAGGAGATTTGAAGCTGTATTCCTTAAGTTCTCCACAACTCCTTAGAGTCAAAGAGTATTCCCTTCGATTACATTTTTTAGGAATATATCTACCATATTAGTAATGTTTTTTGTGGTTATTTCACAGGGATCCAATAATGATTAAATGATCCCACGTTTATACGTTATGGTATGTCTATCCATGTGTCACATTCATTATTGGTAATGTAATCTTCTCTATTTGGGAAGAATCTCTTAGGGAGTGTTGAGTTTGGTGGTGGTGGATGTTTCATTTTCTTACTAGGTTTGATTATCTTAGAGGAGAATTATTTGAGAGTCATATAATGTTACCACCAGGAATTCATTGACCCATTATGTTTTTTGATTCAAGTGTTGGAGGTTTTAGGGGAGGATTGGGGAATGAAAAAAATGAGTAAAGTTGAGATTTTAGCTGATAGAGGTATATTGGGATGAATATTTGGATCATAGTGTCAGAGGACTAGATGTCTTAAATGTGTGGTTCAAATGTTCTTGTTTATAGTGTATAGAGGTGTTCAATGTTGTGGTAGGTTCTAAGGGATAATTTTGGAAAAGGAAGAACTCATTCACATGCAAGGAATCTTACACATAATATATTAACCATAATATGTTTACATTTTTGATATCATTTTTTTGGAATGAGGGATGACTTCATATCATATAAATTCATTGAAATGGTATAACTCTCACATTGATGATATTGATCGTATAATCATGTTATTTATGGTTTATGTCATATTATATAATCGTTATTGGTTTAGTTTGTAGTAGTATTATGATGAGGTTCCTAATCCATAAGATGAGGAAATATTGATCATATTTAACTGGAATATTAACCAATCATTGAATTATGGATCTATGTTTGGAAACACGACATGAATGTCTTGTCATGTTTTATTCAATCCAATCATGTCACAAACATGTCTCTTACGCCAAAATACATGTTTTACTAACCATATATAAATTGATAGACTGTTCATTATTACCCATATTCCTTCAATTGAATCCTTTAATGGGTGACCAAAAGGGTAATTTTAGGAGAACTATTGACCACTTTTTGTTGTAATTGACCCTTAGCATTAATAAATTAATTTTTAGTGAACAAAGATGAGTCATTTTCATTTTATTCATATCTTTCTCCCTATTCATCATCTATACAATGTTATATTAGTGTGGTGTGGTAGGTTTTTCAGAGGTTGAATTGTGTGGTTGATGATAAAAGATGTTCTATAGGTTCTTGAAGTTCCCATGGTGTTATTTTGATCTTATCATTTTCCATTCACTGCGTTTTCTTCAATTAGTGATTTAGATTGATTTGTTTTAGGTATGGGACTCAATAACACTATAATATTATGGGTAAATTTGGTGGGTTTCATTATGTTTTTTTTGGTAAGAAGTATGGATCATCCTAATAAATATACCGAATTAAACATAATGAAATTTATGTGGATGAGGTGTTCTATGTGTGACTACATTATTCCCATGATATTGATTTAGAATTGATGCATCTTATTATCATTATTGAAAATTGTTATTATCAATATTATTTAAGGATAATCGTTGTTATTAAATTATTCAAACACTCTAAAAAATACTAAAAACATAACTATACTAATAAAATATTTGTTTTGATAAAACAATTTGATTTTATGAACATAATTGAATTGAAAATGTTCAATATGCTGAAAATTATTTATGTGTGTTATGATGAAGTTTGTGGTTTTGGATTTTTTATGTTCATTATTGGAATGATTCATTTCATAGTTGTGGTTTATTGTGAAATTAATTAGTTATTGAGTTTTTTTATTCTAGGATATTGGGGTATGATCAATTGGGTGTTTTTTATGATGATTATACAGTAGGGCTACAATTGTATTGGATTAGAGAGAATGTGGGAAAGTTTAAAATATTTTGATTGATGATTGTTCTGTTTTGTGGGGTTTATGTGAAATGATAGAAGTTTATTTTATTTTATTGGAAAGATGGGATATATTTTTTTATTGGATTATATAATGATAGGTTATTTTGGATTTTCATTATAGTTTCCCAATAATAGTGGAATATTACTGGTAATGAAGAAATTTTAAATGTGTTTTGGTAGAATAAAATTTAATGTACATTTGTAAATGATATTATGAAAAATGAAATTAATGGGTAAATGGTTGGGAATAAATATGGTACATGGATGATTATAGATTGTCACTAAAAAAATTTATTCCTAAATGAATTTAAATTGGTTAAAAATTGATAAATATAGAAACGGTGTAATGAAATGAATAAATATATACTTTTGAACGTTTTTTTGATGACTTTTTGAAAAATAAGCTTGATTGTGGTGTGATAGTTGGCAGTAGGGATGATGTTTAATGATGGTATAATGGTGATGATGGTAGAGAGTGTTGGTATTGTTTAATGTAAAATGTATATGATGATATTGTGTGTAGATATATATATATATATATATATATATGATCAATTTTATTTTTATTTATTTACACACTCCACTTGAGTCAGATAACCTTCCTAATGCCCACATGATTTGGGTTTTGACTGTGTTCCCCAAAATCCTAATTGGTGATGGTAGAATAATTCTTACCCTATCCTCCCTATTGTCCCTTATTATATATTACATGGTTGTATTAATACAATGTGGGTTTCATGAATTGTAGTATTCGAGATCAAGGTCAATTTTAATCATATTTCTGATAAGTTATTATTATGGATACAAATGTGATGTTATTTTGTTATATATTTTGGGGGTCTTACATGGAAGGAGGAAAAGACATAGTTTATGTAATTCATGTTCATGATACCATGCTATAATGAATATGTGATGGGTAGATTTAATATGATACATGGAAGTGGATATGTGACTATGGGAATGGTGTAGATATGAATTATGGTATGGTTATAGTTATAGTATTGATGGATTGATGTTAGTACATGATTTTGGACCTTATGGAAGGTTGGGGCTGGTAGGGTTGTGACACGAATCACATTAGTGTTGGAGTGATTAAGCATATGAAATTTGATATTGGTATATTAGGGAAGAATATCAACAGGGGATAGATTTTTGGGAACCATTTTGATATATCATTTGATTCAATCTCATTATTTTTAGATACAATATATAGTGAGTGATCCTCAGTAAGTATGGGTGGTGGCAGACCAATTATGTGTTTATTGGTTATGTTGTTTGTTCACTAATCCTTAGTAAAATTATTTCTCATTTTCACTAGAGGTTGTGAGTATGACCCTAAAAAGTATATGTGTTATGATCACCCCTATATATATATAATATTTTTCAGGTTTCCTTGGAGTTCTTGGGTGATGAACTAGATAGTTATACTTTAGATGATTGGTTTTATTATGGAGACAGTACCATCAAAATTTACTTTGGTATTTTTTCTTGAGATTATTTTTGTTTTCTAGCATATTCATATATTATAGAATTATTTACAACCTCGACTTATTTATATTATTTTTTTCATTAATGGATTCCATTTTTGTTTTTAGATTATAAGAGGGTATCATGTCCCATTTTCATGTTTTAAACCCTTGGTTACAGTTTCCAACTCGACGCCAATTGAAGGTGGGAGTCATGGGTCACTTTCATATTTACTATAGGCCCAATATTAGTTTCTTATGGGGGTGTGTCATGACATATAATATTTCATTCCCCATGGAAAATATAAAAAATTTATTTTATTTTTTTGAATACTTATACACAAAAACATATATATATATATATTTAAATATATAAATTTTTATAATTATATCTAATGTAACATTTTTAAATAAATAAATAAATAAATATATATATATTATAATATAAAGTTAATGTTGGTGAATAATGAAAATAAAGAGTGTGGAGAAGTAATCTTACATAAAATTTCATGTATTTTCATTAAAATAATAATAAATTAATCCCCCATTATGGGATTTGGACTATGTAAAAATTGGAGGAAGGGAGAACACAAATTCCCCCACACAAAGTTTTCTAATATTTATCAATTATATATAAATCATTATATATATATATATTAATTCATAAAAATATACATTATTAATTTGTATATAATATATATCCATTAATACCTAATAAATATTCTATACCTAATTCATAAATATTTAAAGGCATTAATTTACTCAAACACCCAATGGATTAATTTAAATTAATTATATATTAAAAAATTAATAAAATAAACATGTTCTTGTGAATTTAATGTCATCATCTTTTTCTCATTCATGATATTGCGAACATAGATTCACATTTATACTAATCCATTAGAACCATAACTACATCCTTGAGTAAATTTTGATAAACTAAATACATATAATATTTATAACTTAGTGTAACTACTCTAATCCCAATTGAAGGATTTGGCCACGAAGAGAGTTGTCGGATGTGGGAACCACTTAAATATTCTCATTTAAAATCAATTAAATCAACTTGAATAATTTACATAGATCATCATGCATAATTTATGATTAATAACTTACATAAAAATAAATATATAAACTAATTTGAATATTGTTGTTGAGACGGTAATGTTAGTCGAGTTATCTTATTTTGAAAAAGATGAATATCAAAAAATTAAAATTTTGTAGTCCAAAGGGGATTTGATGTAAGGAAATTTATATTAATATGGTTTATGGATCATGTTTTTTATTTAATAGTTAATTAGTTGGTTATTATATGAAATATATTCAATATCATTTGATTCATGTGTTTTTAAATTTTTGTGAATGTGAATTTAATGAATGGGGGAGAATGTAAAGTGTCCGGATTTTGAAAACATGATTTTTTTGGGATGTTTTGGTACTGAAAATATAATCATGCCACAAATGGATAATATTGTGGAAATTCATGTTATATAAGATTAAATATAGTGAAAATAATATTATATATTTTATAGGCTTGATGTTAATTATATAATGCATGTTTTAGAGGATTAAATTTAGATGCTGTAAAGATAAATCACGTCATGACAAAATAGTTCACACATTATCTGAAAAGAATATAAATACCAAATTTGAATCATCTTCAAATCAATGAAATATTGTTGGAATATGAATATAATTAGAAATCACATACCTTCTAAACTATATATTCTATAGAGTCACATTGTAGTGGTGTATCTAATCCCATAAGGCACCTATATGATGAGTTTATGTGGGATTAGAGATATGATGTTGTATGGTGGGGATGTAAATTATGTCTTCATAGATAAATAACACCATAGTGTTTAATTTATGACATTTTAGTACATATTTGGAATTAAATGATAAAATTATCATGATTTAGTGGATATAGTCCCACAATGATTTAAGAGGTATTTTTCAAGCGATTTATAGATAATTGGTTAGTAATTACATGAAACCATTGACAATTATATAAAAATAATTATCCCACTAGAAGATTAATAATTTTTTCATGATAAAAATATAATTTAGAATATTAGTTTTAATTTATTTGGTCTATATTGTTATTCATGGTTTATCTAAAATAAAACCATTATGGAACTCTATCATATTCAAGGGTAGTTATAAGGATTGGAACAGTCCAATTGTTTTAACAAAGAATAATTGATTAATGTTTAGGTTATCACATAAGATTACAATAGAATTTAAAAATTTTATTAATAAATGTAGTGTAGGGGAATTTATATCAATATATATATATAATTGAAGAGGAAGATAATATAAATGAAAATAATTTAATGATAAAATTTTAAGGACAAAAAGAATATGGGAAAGAAAAATAATAACTAGACATTGTTATATGATTATTGAAGAATATATTATTTTTCATGAACCTAGATAGAAACCCTGGTTCCCCAATACATGATCAATCGCTGATATTGATTGAAGGTAATTTCCAATCCTCATGTATTGGTGAGTAGCACAAAGAAACATAAAATAACAACAATGGAATAAATCTTACACAAAATAGTAGAATATAAAAAAGAAAAATTCTATATTTTTAACACTCCAAAAGAATAAAGTACCAGAAAGGACACATGTATAAAAAAACTCAATGTAATAGAACATCAAGTACTAAACAACAATAAGATATAACTCAATCATCCCATGAAACTTGTGGATAATATCTCCACTAGTCACCTCAATCATTCCAAGACCATATGATCAAGGACATCCATAACCTCAATGTTTTGGTTTCCATTTTCTCTAACCATTCATTATAAAATATTAAAATTAATAAAGGAAATATATGGTGTGTGATATAAATTTCAATAGGTTCTCACCAAGTGTTCCAATATCAATACCATAACAATTTACCATTTAGACTATTAATTTAACAAAAACTAGGCATGAAATATCATTTTAAAATATTAAAACAAAACTTGAATTCATTTCAAATAGTTTATAGATATATCAAAAAACATTGAAAATGGTATTAATGATAAATTTATATTATTTTAAAAAATAATTTGGAATGCATAAAATACTTCCACTAATTAATGACGTGAATATAAAATTAATCATCTATACCCCTAATTAATGGAAAACTATATCCACTTCATCATATTGTAAAATTATATCCAATACCACTTAACGGGAAATGATATCCACTACTACTTATGAAAAACTTACATCCACCCCACTTATGAAAAATTTACATTAATAATATTAAGAGTCAATTATATCTAAAAATATCAATGTATAATTTCCAAATGTTAATTTTCGTCACAACTTCTAAGTTGATGACCGACATGTAGGTTTATATCATTCCATGAAATTTAAAATAAAATTTCAATTTAATCTATTTTCTTATGATAAATAATCATTTCATTTTCATCTAAACTATTTCCAAAATCAATCAATAATTCCCAATAAATCCACCACAAAATTTTATTTCCATTTAAATTGGAGTTTTTTCCAATTTTCAAACCCATTTCAAATCAAGGATCAAATCATCATAATTTCAGGTTTTATATCAAAAAATAATAATTTTAATCATAAAATTAAAGTTTTCTATTACAAGGAAAACGATCATGAAACCACCTAACATTAATCAATGTTCATGAATCAAAACTCCTAACTAGAATTCCAATGTAGTATAAAGGTGAATAATATATTAAAATCAAACCTAGAATCATGATCATATCGAATAAATTTTATATCCTTACTGTACATGATGTTCCATCAACACATAAAGAGGATGAACATATTTAACAGGAGAAACTATTGGATTTGATATCCACTTACCAGAGAGGGATGTTATATTCCACATGCAATTATTTTTACTATCAGAGGAATTTATAGGAGAAAAATTGCTTATATGGCCCCTTTCAAACCATAGAAATAATATTAAAGTCGAGTAAGGTGATTATGTATCATAAAATGGGGTATCATGAATATTTAAAAAAATAATAATTAATTTTAAACCTCATTATTGGTTTCCTAGGGGGGACACATGGGTAGAGAAATCATTAATCTTAAACATGTGCCCAAAATATTTTCTACACGGTCTACCCGGGGTGGGTGTATTGTTTGGGTAATTGTTCACCAAATTTTTGTTACCATACTTCAAGTGGATGCAAAAATTTTACTAGGGAGTGTATGGTTTGAAAAAACTAGGATCCAATCATTTATAGACCAAAATTCACTTAAAATTCTCTAAAATCTCTATAAATGAAACACAAATAATACCCAACACAAAAGGAATTAAAAAAGGGTCATGTAATACATAAAAGAAGGTAATAGGGTGTTACAATCTCCCTTCAATAAAAACATTATTCCCACCAAAATCATGTTAATAAATTTCCATGTCAAAGTGTTGTGGCCACTACTCTCTCATAAATTCCTCAAGATCCCATGTATTAAGAGAATTACAACATGCTTCAATTCCCAAAAACTAAAGGTACCATCCTCTTATGAAGTAATTTTAACATAGAGTCCCTAAACATTTCTGCATGCTTAGTCATATAAAAATTATAATCAACATAATGATCTTACCATATAAATACATGATATGGGTTAAAAATATAATTTAAATGTTTTTTAATATGGATAACTTTATCTATAAATTTCAATTTTATAGATTTGATAAATGGTAAGACACGTTTCCCACCTTCTCAACAAGATAAAAAATTCACAAAATTGGGGAAATATTCCATTGACTCCAATGTTCTCGATGACTAAAATAAGGTGAAACACTAAATAACACTTGGTTTCCAATATTGAAACCCAATGATCACCTATGATGGTCTACATATGATTTATATGAGCTCTATGATGTCAACATTTTTCAATGAAGATACTAAATATTTTCTTTCAACTCTTGTTGCAAGCTTAACCCATCCACGAATGATTCTCCAATCTCTAACCAACACAACACAACCATCCATTAATATCTTTAAAAGGATCTATTTTGATCATGGAAAGGGAACTCCTATTATAATAAAACTCAACAAATCCATAATGTCCATTCTTTATTCGGTAAAATTCATTAACAAAATCATGCATTATATGCTAACAAATTGATTTAGAACTCATAATCCATTCTCAATTTATCCTAATATCCCATCACCTCCAAAAGGCCTTCCAAAACATGAGATTTAAAATTAGGATATCTATTAGAGACTATTGCATATGGTAAAATTAATGATTTATTTCACATAGATATTTCCCAAATCCTAATCATTCATTGTATCATGAATGTCTATAAACTGATCATATTTGATTAGTTTCTTTATCAAAACCCATATGAAATTCTTATTTTGAGTTTTATATGGAATCCCACCCAAAATTTCAATATAAATCTCATCACACATTCTTGTTAGCACTAAAAGTGTTTTAAGAAAACCCAATGTTATTTGGTCATCAACCTTGCACTACATTAATGTATAACAATATGAAACAAAATTAACAATAAATTGTCATGTACCTAGGAAACATATTTATTACCACTTATTAGAAAATATATTTTTGGTTCATAGGTGCCAAACCCATTGGAAATTATTTAAATTACCCATTACATCTTTCCATATTGATAATAGAACAAAAAAAAATTCCACGAAAATTAATACCGTATGTGGAGAAAAATTTCTCAACAATAGTCTCCCCATCCTTAAGAGAGTCCATAATGGTGAAAAAGTAATATTAAAGATGTTTTTACTAAAAATTATCAGAAAAAGGGAAGATGAGAACAATAAAATTTCCATGAAAAACTCTTCCTCTGCCTCTCATACTCCTAATTGAAAATGAAAAAAATAGACATTACATTCCACTCTTCAGAAGATTCCATTAAGGCCTCATTGTTAAATTTTCTTATTAAATAATCATCAAGGAAAATTTTCATCCATGGGGTGTAGGAATTTTTTATGTTAAAGAAAAATAGATACTCCATCCAGTCCCTATAAGGATTATTAAAATAATTTGAGAGAGGACATAACTCATGATTTTGGGATTGAAATAAATGGTGAATCTCTCTATGGAAATTTAACTCTACCAACTCTTAATCACATAAATCATGTCTGTGAGTTCAGGGTTATGGGGTAGATAGTTATTATCTTGTTGATAATGAAATCACAAACCTTAGGTTTCCACATGATCACCCTACAAAATATCACCACCCAAACCCAAACCTCATGAATCAAATAATGCTTTATAGCCTTGCCTGACACATGGGAGAGTCAACACTGGTGAAGAAGTCAAGATAAAATTTAGTACAATAAAATAAATCTTCCATTTTTCATCTTAATAAAACATCACGTCCTTCTGAGTGATATTGGTCATCAGAGAATCCAACTTTTAGAAATACTTTAGGAACTGAAAATAATGCCCAACGAGGCCCATAAAGTAATGAATCTCAATAACCTTAACTGGTTTCTACCATGTCATTTATGAATTTACAATCCCAATATCAAATAAACAAAAATTTTATGAAACCACATATCCCAAAAAATCATTTCCAAAAATCAGTAATCACATATATATATATATATATATATTAATAAGTTTGGTGATTTCTAAACATTTTTATAATCGATATCTGATGACTCATATGATCCTCCTCACACTGATAGTAATCCAGGATGTGATCCATAATGGCCTATGCGGATGTATCAAGATACATGTGGAATATCATGTTCATAAAAATCCATAAATATTATAAGAGAATTGGTTACACCAAATAGTGTGACAAGATACTCATTATACGCATTCCCCCTCCAAGATGTGTTATTATGAATGTCAGATTCAATTATTCTCAATCGGAGATAACCAATCCTATGTATAATCATTGAGAACCACTTCACTCCTTTGAACTACTCAAAATTTATTAATCCATGGATAATAATACTAGTTATTTACAGAAATCCATTTTAGTATCCGGTAATAAAAACATGTGAGAAGTGTTCCATAATCATTAATGACAAAGAGAATATATACTATCAAAGGTGATACCATTTGGAATATAAATAATTTCTCTAAAAGATCATCTAACTAAGTATTTATAACAGTAATTTCATCTGGTCCCATTCATTAAGAAGACATAGAAATGTTCTTATTACGATGCACTAAATCAATGTAACAGTTTACCTCCCAATAGTGGTACACCATAGAAATTAGAAGGAAAAATTTCAGAAAACACAATGAAGACTGGAGGGATATAATTTAAAATATATTCCCACTCTAGATCACAAGAAAACACTGGTACTAAATTTCCAAAATCTAGATAATAAACCTGGCCTCTACTTAGCCACTGATCCCATTATCATTGAAAGATGAAACACACATCAGAAGGTGAAATACAGGACACCCACTGATGATAAAAGTCAATCTAGGACACATAAGAAATGAGAAAGTACATCCTGAATGTAAAATAATATATTATTCAAGTTTAGGACCATAAAATTTTAGACACATTCTATCCCATTTAATGATAAAACTCAAGTAGGAAAATAGATATCCATCCCTCCCTCCATTATGAGGTGTGTAGAAATATCCACAATATAAGATACAATATCCATAGGAATATTTAGTAGGTCCAAAATATGAGTAAATATAAATGAATGATATGAACTTGTATAAAATGAACAACACTCTAAAGATAAATTTATTGTAGTGGAACCTATCACAGTCGCTGGACTTGTATCGGTTTTCTCTAGAGACTCTTGCTCTATGGAGAATGATTGTTTTTGATACTTATGGATAGATCCACTTTGTTCATGATGAATCAAATTATATTTCAATAATTTTACTAACTAATGAAGTTTTTCTATTGTGAAGATAAGAAAATAAATGGTAGAATTTTTATAGGCATTTAGAGTGACAGATGAACAGAAAATATTTGTTTCATCGTTACAAACATGTATCAAAGTTACAACCTTTCCACAAAAACTGAAATTTAAAGTGAAATTTTGATGAACTGTGAGAGGTGAAAAAAACCATGTTTTCGTGATCCACCATTAGAATCCTAAAACCTCATATTTGCATTAAATTAACTCATAGAGTTTTTAATAAGGGGAAGGGAACTTCAATCAACCTTAACTTACCATCTATGACATGGTCAACCATAAATTCTTTATCCAACACATCTGAATTAGAAGGGAGATTTAGTTAGAAAACCTGAGAAAAAATATCAATTATAAGACCAATATAGAACATAGATGTCTTTATTTAATCATTAGATACAATATTATGATAAAATTTCATTATAATGGAAAATATGTTCTAGTACTCTATTGTAGTCCTATCAACCTGTTCATGTTTGATAAAATCTATAACCTCTGTCATCACTATAGAATCTGGATATATCTAATTGGGAAAAATAAAAAAATTAAATCCACTATAAACCCTCATTAACATTTTTTGTTACCATGGACTCTTACCATCTTTTGTTAAGTCCCTCTAGCTTGAATGTGGCACATTTCACTTTATTTGAACATGTGTTTTCTTTGAAATCAAATTGAAGGTCTATCTATATCAATAAATATGAAGTTTCTTGAGGATTATTAGATCCATGTAATTTACGTGGATTTTGGGGAAGAAACACTTATACATCATTATGAGATTCTTCCCTTTAAGGATACATAACTGGAGTCAAAATGGTAACTGTCACATGTTTCTCTCCCAGAAAATGGACAAAACACCAAATAATATCAACAAGATTTTGGTCCATTAGAGGATCCTCTTACTTCGTTTCCTGAGTAGATCCCTCCTATAACCAACCCTAATGTCTTCTAAGAGGAATGATATTATACAACATTATCAAACTACATTTAAGTAATCAAAAAGGATTCACAGAACAGAATCACAAAAAATATTAATGGGAATATGAGTACGATAATATAAAATAACAAGGAATGAATTTTAATATACAAAAATTAAAAGTATGGAAAATTATAGATTAAGAGAAAATTTTTTGTAATGTATCCCTTCCCAAACAACCCATGGTGAATTAGGCTGGTTACGATTAGGGTTGGCATTGAAGTCCCTTATAACTACCTCTTAAGCCTCAAAACACACCCCAAAACTCATACTAACATCAAATAAATATTCTTGACTTGTTCCTCAAATAACAAAATATCACTAACAATCCTAGATACCCTATACAATTCCAAAATGGACCAAGGTATTTCTCAATCCCAACAAGTTGAAAAATAGAACCATTTACCATACAATAACAAAGAGGAAACAAAATTTCTAAAAAAAGCGAATACGAAAATAAACAAGATTAAATGACCAAAACTACAAAAAGGGAAATTACCATAAAGAAAAATAGTGACCCCAAAACGAATGAATTAACACATAAAGTACCCAAAAAATTCCACGTTAAAACTCAAACATCCCATAAAAATGATGATAACATCTCCATTGGTCACCAGAATTATTCCAATCCCAAAGGATCAAAAACATCCACCTCCTCTATATAGAACATAACCATTTATTAGACCTAGAGTAAGATAATATAAAAACTTCTAAAGGAAGCTAAAGAGTGTGATATATAAATCATAGTAGGGTCTCACCAAGTATTCCCTAATCAACACCATAAAATTTAAAATTTAATGTATTAATTTAAATACAACCAAGAATTTAATTTCATTTTTAAATTTTAAAATGAAAAATGATTTATTTTCAAAAATATTATTGATATATCAAAACAACTTTTAAATAGGCTTAAATGAACAATTTATATAATGTTTTTATAAAAATAAATTGGCATTAAAAAAACAATTACATACACCAATGGTATGAATATGGAATCAAAAAAACTCGGCACCGACCTAAAGAAAAATTCTATAAACTCCCACCTAATGAAATACTACATCCACTGTAAATTATGTGAAAATTAAATCCACTGCCAAATAAATGAAAATTTCATCCACTATCACCTAAGGGGAAATTACATAACTTTTTTTTGAAATCCATGTTTTTAAAACACTTTATAATACAAGTTCCCAATTACAATTTTCAATATACCATCTCATTTCAAAACCAACAAATAGTATTTCATAATTTCATTCCATTTCAAATCAAACTCCGAATTATTCAATTTTCACATGTTCAAGATTCAGTCCATTTATATCAAAAGGATTTCAAAAATTAGGCCATCATTTTCCAAAAAATCTACCATGCAATATCAATTCCATTTAAATTTTGGTAATTTTATATTTCCATAAAAATTTCAAATCATGTATCCAATCATCACAATTACAAGTTTTTAAATGAATTTAAAACATATTTCAATTTAATCGCCCAATTTAACATTTTAATTTTAGGTCAAAGAATAATGGAACTACCTACCCTTAATCCACGATATTGAATTAATACCAGCAATAGGAAAATTAACGTAGATCAATGGAGAAAAAGATCTATAAATAAAACCTCAAATCAACATCCAATAAAAATGAGTTTACTTCCATCAATTATGTAATGAGAAATAAAACTCTAAGGAGTAAGTAAGAACAGGTCAGGTCTAACTATTAGAGAGGAGTCCCACTTTCCAAATAGTGATCTGATTTTGCATCAGCACTTTGATTCACTAAAAGAGGAATTTGGAGGAGACAAATACAATTCTAGGGAGCCTTCTCCACCATGAAATTAATATTATTTCTCTTAAGGGTGATCGGTCATGTTAATGTGGGGATCGTAAATTTTTAAAACAATTTCTAGATTAATTTAAAACCACATGCATGGTTTCATGGGAAGGGCCACATGGTTAGATAAACCATGCATCCAGAAAATTCTCCCCTACTATTACAGTTTTTTTTTTCCTCAGTGGGTCCATTTTTTGGGAAACTATGCACCAATAGTACACTAGCCCACATATAGGGAATACATGTTTTTCACTATAGGGATCATAGTTTTGGAAAATTGTGCGCGAACTATGCATAACCAAAAAAACAATACAAAATTCTTAAAATTATAATGGAATGAAATAATAAAATCTCATCACAACGGGAATCAGAAAAAGTTTCATGGAATAGAAAAAAAGATAATATAATCTTACATTATTTCCTTTATTTTAAGTTATATCTATTTAATTACATAGGTGAATATTAGAGTAGTTGAGAGAAAGATTGGGTGATCTCTGTTCAATGATAATCTTTACTTATATATAATTTATATTGTCATTATATAGGAATGGGTGGTCACATGTTTAATTAGATTTTACTAATGATATGGCTAATCATTTTAATAGATATCCTTTTAAAAATTTATTACACCAGTAGTATTTATTTCATGGTGTTTTTTTGTGTTTTACAACTATATTTACATGAATATCAATAGGGTTTTATATTTATTTAATAGAATAAAATAAAAGGAAGTTAATATTATGATTCTTTCACCCTCATAGTGATTTTACACTAATGTGATATGTCCCTTCTCATATGGTGATTATAAATTATTGGTACCTTTTTAATAAATTGAACTTTTTTTGGGTTTAAGGATAATCAGTTTCCCTATGTTTGATTTTTAGGGATATGAATTTATATTTTTGGATATAGAATACATAAAATACGTAAAACAATAGACTCTTTTTTATGTATTGAAATATTATATATGGGAAGATAAAATTTTACCATATATTTTTTATCTCTTATGAATTTAATGTGGCTTCAACCAATGGGTTTAAACATATAAATAGTTTCTTTTTGTGGTTAGTAGTTGATAAGAATATTTTTTATAGTTATGGCCATTATTGAAATTCAATATTTTTCTATAAATGAAAAAAACAGGTTTCTTAGGTTTGATGGGATTATAAGAGATAAATTTAAGATGGATAAATTTTAAAATATTTATGATGTTAAGGAAAACATGAATCAAAATAGACTACATGATTGTAGCTTAAAATTTTAAGATAAAAATATAAATAAAGATTAAATATTGGATAAATTATTCAAAAATTTTACTGAAATACTAATCACTGTATATTCATTTTGGGGGAATCTAATAAATTTTTGTTTGTAAGAAATAAACAATAAATATTTCCACAGAAAATTTGACAAAAAATATTGGGAAATAAAATGTCATGATTTATTTCCTCATACATTTTCAACCTTTTATATCATTTTGATCTCTTGGGAAATGATGAAAAAGTTATTATTAAAAAATAAGATAATGAATAATAAGGAAAAATCTTTTAAATACCAAATAAAATAAAAACAGAAAATAATCTACTATAGATCAATGAAACTCTATTGAAGAATAATAAGATGAAATGAAAATTTTGAAACAAATTTCATTCATCCCTATAACTATGAGAGTGGTCAAGTGATTTTATCATATAAGGATACCACTAATGTGTTTTAATTAATAAGTTATTATAAATTTTATTGAAAATTATCTTTGATTCAAAGATGATGTATTTTTCAAAGATTATGATAATAAGATAATAATTTTTTCAAATAACTTTTCATCAAATAGAAACAAGTGATTTTTTTCTTCAATAGGGATAGGTAACAATATTCATAAATATTAAAAAATAAATTTCTTATCTAATTTTATGAGGATGATATCATTGAGAATAAAAAGGAAAACAAGTCATCCAATAAAGATGTCGAAAGGTTTTTATTAAAGAATTGAAAAAGGATAAAAGTACAAGTGATGAGATACTAAGTGTAATATGTGAGGGGAAAATCAAAATGTGTTCATCATAATATAATATCTTAGGGAACACCGTTAAAATAATTCAAAATTAGATATGGAGAATGAGAACTTGAAGAAATACAGTCAATCAACAAGTAATAGTGACACCTTATATGTTGAAAATTACTAGTGTTTTATAATTGACAATGACATCATTATTATTTTTGTCAATAAATATGTGATGTTCAATTATTTAATATAAGTGAAGACTAAGGAAAATGATAATGTGGAACCCTGAATTAAGTAACACAAAGTCAATGTGTACTTTACAATGCAGGATCAATCATTATAGAAGTCTTAAAGAACTGGATTCATTCAGATTCCCATATTACTTTGGAAATATAAAATATATAGCATAATCAATATTGTGAAATACTTAGATAGTATTCATACAATACTTTTTATTGTCTTAGGGAATTAAAATTGAATAAAGTGTGATATAATATTTTTAGTAAGGGTTACATATAGTAGGATATGTTATAAAGAAATAAAAAATCAATATTCTAAGATAAATAAATGAAAAACATTACATTTAATCAATAACATGAGAAAAAAAATTCACCCTTGAATAATATCAATATAATAAATCTTGGATAATAATAAATAAATTCTCAATTAATTAAAGTAATAATGTTGTACATCAGGATCTCAAGAATCATGATATGTCAACCATTAAATCCATGGGCTTGGAAAATTTAAACTATGAGTAGTCATATTCTAAAATCACATTTAATTTGGGATACAAGTTTTTCATATAAAACATATTGATGCATTAAGGGTATATATAATTCTAATACTAACCCATCACTATATATATAATTTATTCCACATATATTGTGTAAATTAAAAATAATATACCTTATCAAAAAATATTTCTAATTAGTAAAAAATAAGAAATATCAATATTTCACCAGTAATTCAATTAATATTTACAATAGAATACTAAATTTAGAAACTGCATATGGTATTTGAAATAGTCATTTCCATGATAAAATGAGTATGTATATTTAATAAAAATTAAATTTTCTAATGATCCCATAAAATTTTAAATTTCATGATAATTTTAATGAAAAAAAAAATAATAAGAGATAAAAGATGACCTAAGATTCATCATGAATATAGGATTTTTAATAAAATCATGTCATTTGGAAAAATATGGAAAATGAAACAAAATTAATAATATAATATTTAACTAAAGAGTTGTTTTTAACCATTGAAATCTTGTTGAATAAGCTACGAGTGTAATCAATTTTTCTATGGGATTTATTTAATATTGTACATGTTAAATGAATACATTCCTTTGGAATTTTATGAAGAAATAAAGAAATGAACCATTTTTGAGAAAACCAAAGAAATTTACCTTGAAAAATATATAATGGGTAGAGGATAACATAAAATGTATTTAATAAATCATTTGTGTTATAAATGGTCCTTTGTAAAACAATGTTTTAAAAAAATGGTTACCAAAAAAATACCAGATGAAAATGAGAAATAAGATCATTTTTATTTTAGACATTAGACAAGAATGACTAACATGAAATGAATAATTAATAATAATTAATAAAAAAATATTATGTTAATTTAATAATAAGGGTAATATATACCCCACATAAATTAAATAGGTATATAATCTCAATTATGTCTTAAAGGAATGTATATTGAGACAAAACCCCTTATATCACGTTTGAATTTTTTCATAAGTTATTTTAACCTCCTATATAATAAGTTTATATTTATTATAAATACATATGAAATCAATATAAATTTCTATAATATTCAATATGTTCCCTTTATAACATTTTATGACAAATTTGTTAATAATATTTGATAACGATCATTATTTTGGGCGTTAACTGCTATTCTTTTCATGATTGTTTTGATTCTCAAGTTCTTGAACTTTTACATTGATTATACTTCCCAAAAATTTATGTTTTCAATCATGATGTAAATATAATATATATTAATAAAATATATCCTTTTTACCATCCATGTAAATCAAAAAAAAATATGAATCACGTCATTTCATGGAGGTGGTAAACCATATATACACTTAATAAACATTATCATTTTAAAATGAAATGGAATGTAAGAAGGTAGATTATTATATTATAGTTATAAATGTGTTATTATTTCATAAATAATATATATATATATATATCAGTTACAAAGTTACTACAATCCATGTGATGTTATGATGAAAAATTAATCACACCGCTTTGTAGAATTAGTAATCAATACAAACATACTGGGGATGTTTTTTTATTTTAGTGGGATGAAAAAGAGATAAAATATTGTCTTAATTTAGAAAATTTATGATATTATATTATTTATTTTAGGATGGGTAGAACACATTAAGAAGTAGTAGAAGAATAAATAATCTTTAAAGAGTCAGTAAGGATGAATACCTCTTCTTCAATAGTCTTCCTTTAGATATCCACTTAAGGGAATTAATGCTAGTATTTTGGAATTGAAAGATACTATAAAATATGGAAAAGGATTTATGGAATGGATATTTGGTATGTTTTTGTTGTGCTTGGTTTCTCAATGTGGTGTTAATAAAAGTGAGAAGGGGTTTCCTCTTATAAGTGGGGGGACAAATATTCATAGAATTTAATAAAGATATTAAATTAATATAAATTACTTTTTTCTAAATGGATATAAATTAATAAGTAAGAAGATAGGATTACTACGAGTCTAAATCCTATACATTAACAAACATTGAGGATTTTTTCTTGATTTTTTCATCATTAACTTGTAGTGTAACCTCACATAAACCTTTTTGACAATGACATCAAAATTATAGTATTCTACCATTTATGGGATAAGAATGATACCATAAAAGGAAAAAATAAATCCATATGTGTAAATGGATGATGTTATATACCATATACAATTCATTTTGATAAAGATATTTTTTTATGAATTTTAAATAATTTTAAAAAATATTTTCTATTATAAAATATCTTTATTGCATGTTATGACTTTATTAATTTAATTTGACATTAAATATATCAAAAAAATATTGAATTCAAACATATTAACATAAAACATCCATAAAATGGTTTTTTGATATTTAAAAATGGTTTGAAATTATAATTCAACTGGATTGATTTTTCTTTTAATATTTGTAAACAATTTCTTTTTTTATACTAATAGAATGAATATTGTGTCATATTTTATTAAAAATTTAAGTTAATTAATAATGAAATAAAAATAAAAATTAAATTTCCATGATACAAATGAATTGATTTTTTTCAATATAAGCTTTTATATTCATTAATATCACATTCTTATCCTTGCATGAATATATAAAAGAAATTTAATGCTAGAGAGAGACATTTTGGAAATTTTTTTAATTAAAAATAATATAAAGGTCCTTACAAGGGTCAATTGAAAAATAAATCCCAACTATTTTAGTTTGAGATGGATTGGATCAAATTACACTAATATATTTTTTATTATATGTGATAGAGCATTCACGTCAGAATCTTGTCACAAAATATAATTTGTGGTGGGAGTTTGTCCGCAATATTATGTCTCTAAAAATGGTGTCCCAATTACTATTATTTGTGATAGATAGAATATTCATCAGATATAAATGTCGAAATGATTTTAAATAAATAATTTTAATTGTCTGCCATAATTACTTATTTTTGACAGACTATACATCCGAAAAAAATTACAGTTCTCTCAAAAAATATTAAAATTTTAAAAAAATATTAAAATAATAAAATTAATGAAAATTAAATAAATTATTTTATAAACCATATATATTTAAAAATAAGTTATTTTTTTGTAAAAAATAAATAAATTAAAAAATAATTATATTATAAAATTATTTAAATATTAGAATAAATATAAAAATTTAATATTAATTTTAAAAAATTTAATATTTTTTAAAATAATGTAACAAATTAAAATTAATTTAATATGATGAAATATATAAAATTTACTATTATATTTAAAAATATTCACAAATCATTAAATAAATTAAAAATGCTAAAAATAATTACAAAATAAAAATAATCACAAAATTAATAAATCCTTTCAAACATGATATGTTGGTCATGCCAAATTTTAAATAGCCAAAAGACATCATAAGTCATTAATTTTCTTCAAGAGGAGGAGGATCAATCGAAGGGACAACAGGAGGATCACTCGAAGGACCAGGGGGAACTCCATATTGATGCCATGTGCAAGTTGTCACATATACTCCAACATCTACTAATCTCTTAGGCGCTGCTACTCCCAACCCTCCTCCATCTCTTTTAGTATATTCTTTATCATCTCATAATGGTCTCTCAACATCTCCACATAATTTCTAGCAGATGAAGACGTTAACAACAACTATCCACGAGATCCCTTCATGCTCACAGATGCCATCGTAGAATTACCATAATAACTCATAGGTGTCAGTTGAGAATTGATCCCAATGACCCGAACATTCCCAACACCAGTAAAAGTATCTTATATCTAGGCCCCCTCAGTGAAACCCAAATCACTAGTGGAATCATGTTTTCTCTTTCCTTAAACGTCTCATGATTGAGATGTCACAGTCTCTTAAATTTTCTTTAAATATAATGACAGATTATAAAAATAATAAAATTGAAATCCAAGATATTTTTAAACATTTACTAAAAAAATCTTGGCTCTATCAATTATCTTAAACTTCTTATATATAGGGATCTGTATAAATCTTTCTATACACTTCAAAATCCATAATATAAGGGTTAGTAGTAGCCTCTATATTATAAAAAACATGTTATATTTAAAGTATATATCCATTAATAAATAATATAACTTGTCACATGTCATCGATGTTTGAAAAATGTACAACTTATGGCTCTTTAGGTGACCTCTTTCCTCAACCAACACTGATATCCATATGATGACCTCCTTCTAATAGTATCTCTTAGCACGAAAAGACAAATCCATTGGAGATGACCTATTTGTATATCTGAAATAAAAGAAAATAAAATTTGGAAGATAATTTAAAAAAATATGTTATTAATTAAATTAATTTTAAAATATATATTTTATTTAATAACATACAATCCAGTTTTCGAACATCTGGTGATGCACAAAAATTGGAAATAGGACTACCGAAGCTCAAATTTTCATATATTTTATTCTATAATTCATTTTTGATAATCTCACCATAGTGTTATTGTATAACTAATTTTCATATTTTTAGGATCTATTGGTAATTTGAGATTAAATGAAAAAGTGGTCAAATATGGAATTCTGACATATTTTAATCATAAGGGTATTTTTGTCATCCATTTTAAATTGTTATTCAAAATTGTGTTATTATGTTTCGGTTGAAATAATTAATTTGTCTCCTAAAACATTTTCTGAAAGAGGAAGTGTTGATTCAAGCATCTAGAGCCCCTAAAAACATTTATGCTTGTAAATTTATGGGTGGACTACGTAGACCCCACCTTTGCAATGGAATAAAAACTTGTTTAACACACCTAAAAATGAATTACATTTATTTGGAGATGAAATAAGACTCAACAATTTTCATCCTCGATGAGTTTGAAGTCAAAATATATCATTAAAGCATTATTTGAATAGTTCAAACATGTGTAAGATGGAACAACTCGCCAAGAAGAAACCATTCCATTGAAAAATTAATTCATAAAATCTAAAGACTATGACCCAAATGTTTAATATTTTGTGTAGAGAGAATAAATTAAGTGGGGAACAAATTTTATTAAAACTCCAACGTGTGAATCGAATGTTTGGATGGTAATAATGATATTGGGATCTGAATATGTGGAATCTAACATGACACATTGATAAATTAAATGTCTCAGAATAAAATATTCATAATACCTATATATTATGCTCAATAATGATAAACTATTTTGGGTGAATGTAGGAGATACTATGAAACAAATTTCATGAAGAAAACGATTAAAAATTAGGCCAATTAGTGGAGAATTCAAGTGGATATTGTTTGAGTATATTTTAAGACTGAATTCTTTCACCCCCTCTCCCTATAAATTTTTATCATCATCACATCTCAAATCATTGGCACTTCTATAAGACCATTTTATATTATTTTGTAATTTATTTCACTTTTAATATTATTATTCATTTTAATATATTTTCTCTTTTTATTAATCTAATTATCATTTATTAATTTTTTTCTCCACCACATTCTTCTATATTATGATCTCTTATACTGATGATCATGAGTAAATATCCTAAGGAAGTTTTTAGGGGATCGATCAAATATTGAACCCAAGTCATTATACATTTATGTTTATTTTTTCTTTTTTACATAAACTTAGTCTGAGGGGGATCATATTGGGGAAGGTTCCCTTGTGTCTCCACATTCTACCTGAGGCTTAGCTTTCTCTTCTACAATATTATCCCCCGATCGAGGAGGTGGATATGCGGTCTCTCTGCAATCGTTGAGTGCATTGTATTTCTATAACCATAGGTTTAAGAAGATATTTACATATAATATGGTGAATTATCATTAATTATATTGGAAGCTAACAAAGAGGTGATGAAGGTTCATTCTAGATAATCTCCTAGGAGGGTCCCCTTTCTCTCTTCTATCATTTTGTCTTGAATCATTTTTTCTGCATTATGAATTGTGTATTTACGTTTCATTATCATTCATGCTGATCTCTCAAACAAAAATTTATTTTAGTTTTATTTCCTCAATGATATATATATATATATATATTCAATTATAAGCTGTGATTTACTGATCGTAAAATATCCTCAAGAGAATGAACTAGGTCAGCTCATATGCTCTATTTAGTTATAAATATTATTGAGAGCATGTAGGACAATGCTTCATCAAATTGGTGCAGGTTCCAAGGATCTATGTGGTTTCCATTAAATATTCTTGTTCACATTTTCTAAATAATATTTTTTTCCATAAAGAATAAAAAAAATCAATAACATAACAAACATCATTGTCATGAGGTATTCTAATTGTGACTATTATGCATGGACTGACCAATCTCCAGTACAATAAAATGTTTACAATGAACATGATGCTCAATTTTTTAGGATTAGTGATAAATTTGGAAACATTGAGAGCTAAATATAATGGATTTCTGAATACGTACACACATCCCATTAGCAATCTGAACCTGATATGAAACCTAAACATGTAAAATTGGTGGAAGAGAATGCACTAATAATTTTTATTGTCAATGAACATGTGGTGGGTGAGATGGAGATAATAAAAGAATTAATATTATCATCCCGCACTCAAACAGTGCTCATGGAGGTCCCATAAGTACACATGCAATTTGATGTACTTATGTGAGATCATAAATTTTTCACATAATCCTGGAATGAATTTATAGAAGATAACCTAAAATATAATCTTTTTATCCTTAAAAATGAAACAACAGAAACCTTATACCTCTATAAAACATTGAATGATCATAATAAAGATGAAACTACTGAGATTGGGTTTCTAATGGTCATTCATGAAGATATCAATTACCATGCTTAATTACTTGAAATGGAATATTTCTTTACAAATTATCCATCTTTTAATCCTATTAAAAAAAATTATTTTTTATATTTCTCTTTCATTAAAATCTATAATATATAAAAAATAGAGGAGACCTTGGATATTAATGAAAAGATTTCCCAAGTTGTTGTGATTCAAGAAGAAGAGTGGCACAAGCTTGTGGTGGTGGGAGTAACTCATTAAAAATAATTTACATACCATATGGAGGGGGAAACTATGGTAGTTAATAGGTAGACCCCCTATATTCTATTCCCACCTACTTCAAACCATAAATTCCATCTTTAAAATTTCATTTGGTTTGAGAAATTTCTTAACTTCTTTGGGGGTACTCTACATTCAGTGGTTACTCATGGAAATTGGGAAAATTCAAATGTGGTGGTTCATCTTAATGAAACAACACCAACCATCTGATTAGGGATAATCTAATGCAACTGCCTGACTAGGGGTATTGAAATCCTGGCAACCACATGGGGTTCTAAACTATGTTCTATCATCCTTTCCCTTTGCCTTTATTTTTTATTTATTTTATTTATAGTCTATTTTATTTCATGATTTCTACGTCTATTGGATGTGGCTAAGATCTTAACTCAAGGAATACTCTTTAAAATTAATATCTTGATGTAATTTTCTTGGCCTGTTCTTTTCTACCTTTATATTTATATTTTGATTATTTTAAATGTGGGGTAGTTAAATTTATGTGTGGGGGGGTATCAACCTGCTTAGTTCTTCTTATGTTTTTTTTCATTTTTTTCATATTTTTAGGATCTTTTGACTTTTATGAATATTCTTATAAATTTTCTCACATCAATTGATTTTTAAAGAGTTGAAATTATTTCTGAAATAATGTATAGTAAATGATTATGGATGTGAAAACTTTTTTGTTGAACTGGATTATCATTCATTTTTATGAGTTTGACTTATTTTTGAAATCCAGGCCTATGAAACAATGACTCAATATATTTTTATTGTCCTATAAGGTATTCTAATCCACATTTACATATTATTCCTAATACCCACACTTTCATGAGGGAAACATATATTTTGTTTGAGAACAATAATTTGTGATTTTTTCTCTTTTAAAGACTTGGATTTTATAGAATATTTTTGATATGATTGAGGCTTCTCTTTGGATTGCCACATATTTACATGATACCTTCCATTACATTTATCCTACATAAGACCTAAGATTCCATGAATTTACTTATAGGGTTATTCCACTTTACCAGAAGATTTTTCGTTACCTACCCTCACTTTTAGTGTCATTTTCAACGATATTTCATGTTTTAGTTTGGGGGATGGGCCTTTAGTGTGTTTTCATTGGGATATGTATAATTTATGGGTGGTGGGATGTGTGTTTCAATATTTTGGGAAATGTAGAATAAGAGAATTGGGCTTGTGTCATTATTTAATAATTTTTGATTTGTTTCATCCATTTCTCCTTAAAAAATAGAGATAAGATTGAATTCATCATTGTAAATTCTTTGATGACTCATTTCCCTCTCAAAAATCAAAATTGTAAATTTTAATTCATTAATTTTAGTTAATTTACAATTAATCCTCCTTGAAAATAATATAAATAATGAAAATAAAGCTTGTCATTTCTGGAGATTTGAAAAAAGTAGAGAAAATGGATGAAATAATTCATTTTAATCATTATTTTGATCATGTACCATGTCATAATATGGTTTTGTCTTTTAAAAAAACATATTAAATAGGTATTTTAAGAGGAATTTCCATTTTTCCACATGAATTAATCTTGCATTGTACTTAAGAGTCCATCCTTCTCTTTATGGACGTAGCATTTTTCAATCATTTTCCCACTAACCCTAAGCCACAAACTCATTTGAACCTAAAATTAATTTCCTCACGATTGAATTAAGTTTAATGGTACACATTTTTTATAAATAAGAATTGTCAGAAGCCCATAGTGATACATGAAATTTCCATGTATGATCACAAATCCAAATTTAATTGCATTTGAACGAGGAGTTACATAATGTTCAATGTGAGGTAGGTTGTTATTGTCCCATGGATTGATTTTTGAGGTAGAGAAAATTTGAATGATTTAAACCAAAATGAGAGAGAATTTTTTGTCATTGATAAGACATGATGAAATTCTATTTTTATAAGATCATTGATATTTTCTTATTTTTTATTGTTGTGTGGGTTTTGGTTTGGATGTAAGATGATTTACCATGAGGGCAATATTTATGTGTGTGTGTGGGGGGTGAAACTCTCATTTTCATATATTTTATTTTTTGAATCATTATTTATAATACCACTATTGTGTTATTGTTTGTTTAATTTTTAAGTTTTTAGGTTTTAGTGGAATTTGAGCTAAAATGCAAAAAGTTGTTAAATCAATAATTTTTACATATTTTAATCCCATGAGTATTTTTGTCATAAAATGTTAATTTTTATTCCAAATTGTGTGGCTATTTTTTAGTTTAAATATTTGAATTATTTCTTACAAATTTTTATTTAGTATGAAATTACAATTTTAGAATATTGATCCCTCAAAAATCATTTATGTTTTGAAATTTGAATGGAAGACTTCATGGACCACACCTCCATAACAGAACAATAACATGGTTCAAAAAACTCCAAATTAATTAAATCCATATGAAGATTAAATAAGATTCAATAATTATAAACCTTGACTATTTTCAAGTTTAAATACTATTATTAAGTCATTATTTGAAGATATAAACATGTGTAAGATGAAACAACTCCCCAGGAAGAAATAGTTATATTGAGAAATTAATTCATAACATCTGAACACCACTTCCAAAATGTCTCATATTTTATTGAGAGACATGAAACCAAGGGGGAACAACCTTTATTTAGGAATCAATGCATGAATCGACCGGTTGGAGGGTCAAAATGATTTGGGAATATAAATATGTGGAATATAATGTTCACATGTTCATATTAAATGTCTCAGAGTAAGAAGGCCCTAATTACTTCATAATGTGGTCAACTAAATTGGAATTTTGAAGGTGAATGGAGGAGATATTTGGAAACAACATCCACTAATACAACTATTACAAATTTATCCAATTATTGGATAATAGACATGGAATCCTTTGGATTATATTTTTGGAACGAATTCATTCACCCCTCTCCCTATAAATATGTATCCACACCCCTTATCAGAGAATTGCAACATCTATATGGAAATTTTCTATAGTTTTTCACTTTCCTTCCATTTTAATAGTATTATTCATTTTTATTTTTTTTTATTTTTTTTGTTAATATCATTATCATTTTATAATCTTTTTTACTCCCCATTCTTATTCAATTCAATCTCTTATACTGAAGGTCATGAGTTACTAACCAGATGAAGTTCTCGGGGGATCAATCCAGTTTTAAACACAAGTCCTTATACATTAATGTTTTATGTTTCTTATTTACATAGAGTTAGAATGGGGTGGATATTAATGGGAAATATGCCTTTCTGACTCCACCTTCGACCTGAGGCATAGCTTTCTATTCTACTATATTCTCCCAGGATTGAGGTAGAGGATGTATGGTCTCTTAATAATCATTGAGTGCATAGTTTATCGCCAACAATAGGTATAAGATGATTTTTATGAATACGATGGAGCATTCACACTGTGTATATTTGAAGATAACAAAGAGGCGATGAAGGTTCATTATAGAAAATATCCCAAGAGGATCTATTTTCACTCTAGAATCATTTTATTGTATTAATTATATCTATATTATGAATTTCATATTTACTTTTCATTAGCATGCATTATAATTTCTAAAATATCAGTTTATTTTTTTTATTTGCAAAATGAGAAATATAAAAAAATTTAATTATAAGAAGTTATTTATTAAACTCAAAATCATCTCAAGAGAATGATCCATATCAGCCCATATGCTACATTTAATTATAAATATTTTTGAGAGAACACATGATATGCTTTATCGAGGACCCCTTACACCCATGGATCAGATAAATAATTTCATTGAATCACACTGGCCTTCCCAATTTCTATATGAAAAAACAAATGAAAAAAACAAATAATCCTAAAATTATTACCAAAATCAATATAAAAATAAAAAATAAAACAATATACTAATGAAATAAAAAAAACTTTGTATATAATGATCAATATATGTAGATCTTCTTCTCTTTTTAATATTATCTGTACTCATTAATTGAGCTTGATGACACCCTCTCTTAATATGCCCACCAACCTGAGGCTCAGCTGAGTTGGGAACATCATTAGGATGTCTATAATTTGTGAGAGAATGAATTATATCCTCATGATCATCTCCATCCATCTGAAACAAATATTCTTACCTATAAGAAATATTTATTACAAATATCAAATATAAAAAACTGATTAATACTAGAATATAATAATCATTCTTGTAACAAATTTTTAATAAAAATATCATATAAACAAATAAATTTCATCTTATAATAATTACCTATAACTGATTACTTGGATATAATATATCAATATTAACCTTAATCATTATTTAATTGAGTTCAATGTCTTTATCCTCATATTAAAATTCATAAACTATAAGGAACCTTCCTTAAACATTATATAATCATGAACATTGATCAAGAATTTACTCTCTTTAACACTGAGGATATTTTTAGAATTATCATTTTAGAAAACATGATCAAAACTGTTACATTACATATAAAATATTAAAAAGTTGACACTTCTACTCTATCAAAATTTTCACAAAACTAAACCTCCTAAAATAAATAAAATTATTGAAAAAAACATTCTTTAATTCTTCTTTTCTCATAACCTTCTTTATACCCTATGAATTGTTTTTAAAAAAATAGGGGATGATCATAAAAAGATAAATAAGGGTTATAAAATAAGGAAAGAAAACATTATTCCCTGAATAGACATCACAATATATTCACAATATATTCCCAAAATATCTTAATATAAACCTGAAACAGTTACCTTTTTCATGTTATCCAATGCATTAAAGAGCTATCCCAGGCTCACCCACCCTCGGGTTATCACAGAACCATTCATATAAATATACAATCCCCTGGAAACCTATAATGATCATAACACTTTAAAAAAATATTGGAAAAATAAAACTTTGACATTATAATAACAAGATATCATTTCATGATATTGAAATAATCAATACATTTTAAAAACACAATTGAAAAATTTGAAAAGAATATTTTTGAATCAAAGTGTCCCACACCACATTGAAACTTTTAATAGTGGTTAAAATCTTAAAAACATTCATGTAAAAATAAATAATTCCTTAAAATTATTTTTGAAAACATGGGAATGGAAGAGAATGATTTAGATGTTTAAATATTTAAAACATTTAAAATGATGTTTTAGTTAATGATTCACTTACCAGTTAAGAAAATACTTGAATAGAAATAATTAAAGAATAATATTAAACAAAACATATAATTTGAATAATGATATTCATGATATTATATGTCAAATGGTAGTATATACACCATATAAAAGGGATTTGGCATATAAAAATAAATAAGTCTCAATCTAATGTAGGTTGAGACAAAATCCCTTACAAATATCATAACCCTAGATTGAGGATAAATCAATGACATAATTATATGTGAAAATATAAATTCACCTTATATAGATGGATATTTTCTATAAGACAATCACTATTCATTAGAAAATATTCATGGAAAACAAAACCAATTACATAGATATTTATCTCAATGAAATGAGATTGAGTAAATATATCCCTTACAATGTTTTTATAAATGACATGAGAATTAATAAATGGTGTGAATTTTTGTTACAATAGTATTTCCACACAATGAGAAGTTTAAATTACAACATAAATAATTAAATAGTGATTCCACCCATAATTTTGTAAAAATATAATCAACGATATATGCGTAAAACCCAGTGAGTGGAAATTGAGTTTACAAATCCCCATAACATGAGTTTGACTTGGCTATTTTGTTCATTATATTACTAAATCATAAAAATAGGTTAATTTATACATTTTTGAGATGTTTTTAAAAGTTTATTATTCCTTTTATATCACTCATTACCATGTTATAAAAATTACATAATTATTTTTATTTATATTTGTTGTTTAGTCGATATTCAGTACTTCAGTCAAAAATGAACTTGTTTGATGTAAATTGAAAATTTTGTAGAATTTACATATACTGTAGAATATTATTCGTGCTTTAAATATCATATATATAAATTATATATGTATTCATAATAGTCCATAACATTTGGGCTTAGAAAAATGAAATTCATTGTTCATGGAACCTATAGGTCGTACGTACACATGAACGATACTTTGATTTATTTTTAATTTTAATGGAATGAAAATTAAATGATACATAGGTATATTATAATTTAATTATAATATATATGTTATAGATGTTACATAAGTTCATTAAATCCAACTTTTATATGTTCCATAAATGGCATGAATGAATCTTATCACATTACGGGGACGATGGTCTGCACTTCCTCAAATGAAATTATCATATTTACACATTATGAAATGCATAAAGTTATAGTGTAAATAAAATATACAAAAAATAGAGATAATATAAATATAATATATATCATATATAATTATAGTTCCATAATAACGACCACTATGAGAGGTGGTAGGAAAAAAATTGAAAAATCATTATTTATCGATGCAGTAGTTCATCTTATAGAGAAACAATATGTTCGTATCCATTAGATGGAGGTATGTGTAAGTGCATTTCTAATACTTATAATAAAAAAGTACTAGTATATTTTTACACTAATGATTTTATTTAATAATGAATTAAGAAGAGCATAGGGTGTGAAGAAGGAAAATAATTGAAATAAACCTTAGATAAGATGATACCTCTAAAACAGGTAACTTCTTTTGATTTTAGCCAAAAGGAATTCTTGAATTTCCTTTTTCTCATGTTAATTAATCTAGGTGTGTGTTAGGGATAATGGGATCTTATTTTAGTATAAGTAGAAATTGACAAAGGTATTGAGAGTTTTGAATACGTGGGTAGAGCTTGTGGCTATTTATTAGAGGGTTGAGGGGAACATTATAAATGTCTTGAAATATCATTTTATTATAAAATTATTTTCAGTTTTTAAAGTTCCAAAACTCATTTATTTCAATGATAAGATAATTTTGGGTTTTATACCACTAATATAATTAAATATAGATATGTTTTCAAAATTTTATAACCCTTCTATTTTTGGTTTCACCTTAATTTTACCCTTTTAATTTTACTATGATATTTTAATATTCAAACATTGTGGGTTTATTTAATTTATATAACTTGTAAAAATACCAAAAAAGTGTCATTTAGGATATATTTTTACTTATCAAAACCATTTGAAAAAATATTATATTTTTATAAATTTTAAAAAACATTTTATAAACTATTATATATTTTATATTATAAAATATATCAATTTGACACTATTCATACTTTACATTTTCAAAAACTCATGACAACTTGATTACTTAAAAAAATTAAATCAATAATAATATGTCAAAATAATACAAAAACTTCTTTTTATTACCTTAATTATTTCATATAATATGTATTTTAATATTTATAATACCATTTATTTGAGATTTAGCTTAAAAAAATACTTACTATATCCTTATTTTATCAATATTTATGTATATTATTTAATCTCTAAAAATTCAAAAATAAGTTCTATTATGTTGATAATATCATTATATTACTATTGAATATTAATTTTCGAGGTATCTTCAAATTTATCGCTATAGTAAAATTTTTATACATATAAGAGATTAGAGAGTGACATGTTGTCACTTTCATTAACTTTAATAATAATTACATCACTTTCATTGAACAACGTCCACTAAATGAATCAATTATGAACCTTAAGGGATATTGTTCAATTATTTTTCATCCAATAAGATTTTATAATGTCTTATAGTAATTTTATTATCCGTATCATATTGTTTGTTACCCTATTATACATGATTTACCTTTAACTATGGTAAATAAAAATTATTATGAATGTTACTATTCATGATGCTTAAAAATAAAAGGTTACTATTTAACCAAGTTGTAAGTTATGTTTCAAATATATAATACATTTTCTCAAATTCAAAAAATAGATGATGAAGTAAATATTTTAATATTAATTCAAGTTTTCAAAACCATAATTCAAGTTTTTAAAAATATGAATCTATTAAATCATTAACATGTGTTTAGGTCCAATTTAAGTTTGAAGTTACATCAAATGACTATAAATGGATTAAATGAAAAAAACATAATCCAATTAAACATCAAAACCAATTATATAGAAAAGTGATCTTTAAAAATAAAATAGATTAAAAGATAATTTTTGATTTAAAATGCAGCATTTTTCACTATTCATAAAAATATGGGTTTTTATCATAAAATTACCAGAATTTCAACCAAAGTAAATTTTTATGTCACACTTTTAAAGAAGATTTTTTTATTTAAAAAAAATATAAAAGTTAAAAAAACTATTTTTAAAAAACAGTTCTCCATAAAAAGGTGGTAAAACATCCTTTTAAAAATATTTGAGTATTCTATGCAAAAAATTGGATTCATTCTCATTTTAAGCCTTTTAACATTATTGGATAAATGTAAAAACCTTTAAAAATGAAAATTCAGAATACAGTGAATTCTATTCATTCCCTATGATATAATGGATAGGCATTAACCACCATTTAAAATAATAATAATATTATTGAATTAATTTTTGGTATAACTCAATGTTTTATGAAATGTATGATTTCAAAGAAACCCGTCATTTTTCGTTGTGTACGACATCATACATTGTGTCCACATTATACTAATATTAATATATTATTCATAAAAATTAATTGATATGAAAATGTATTATTCTATATATACCTGGATCATTACATCATTCCCCCATTTTGGAAACTACGTCCTTGCAATATTAAAATAGGTCTAAGAAACTTCATTGAAAATACCACATAGGAAAAAGTTTCAATAACACTTTCACTTTAAATGAAATAAATATAAGTCAAAAGGTCACCATAGATATCACATAATAGGATTCCTGGTAAGAAAACATGGATATGGAAGAAAAATGAACCATCTTGTTCTGATGGATAGTGATAGAAACCATGATTAGGGTAAAGTTAACAATCTGAAAACCCCAAACTTTTGTTAAGATAAATAGTATTTCATTCCCTAATAGGAAAAGTGAAAAGAAAAAAATTAAGTTCTTTTTCATTAATTTGAATAATGTATTTATGATCTAGACTAATAACACAATGAAACATACTTAACTTTCAATTAGAGTTTCATCCTTTAATAAATATCTACAAATAACCAATCTTTTCTGCAAATAATTAGTATTCATGATGAATTTGTCACATCTAAAGTGCTATAATAAACTTATAAAAAATAACTTAATACACAAAATATGAACCATATATTTCCATGGACTTTTTATATTAACCAAAACCAAAAGGTTATGTACAAGATTGGAAAATCCTTCGAAAAGAATAATCCTTTATTAAAATAAATACTACTCTGTATCACTAAAATTTCACAAATAGTACCCCAAATATCAACAAAGACCATTCAATAAATAATTTTCCATATATTTCCTCAAAAATATTAATCCAATATAATATTGAAACCCAAAATTAATAAAAATTTGATCAAATTGTCTTCTATAATAAATCATAACATTTATCTCCAAATAACATTGACAACTATTAATTTATCACGCTTAAAAGAAATTAACCTAATCCAATATTCTAAATAATAGGTTAATCACTTCCATAAATAATTTAAATCTCTATAATTACACATAAAAAACATAAAATTTTCCAAATTAAATTTCATCCATTACATCCCAAATAAAATACCATATTATTTTATTTTCATTAGGAATACAGGGTTTCAAAAACAGAGGACATCTTAAAAAATATCAATTATAACATAATCTCAAAATCATTTTCTTATAATAAGGATATCCATTGAAAAAAACATAAGTTACCCAAATAAACTTATTCTTGATCCATAAAATTATTTAACTATAAATAATAATTGACACTAACTAGGGAGTTCATGTAGTCTAGTGGTAGGAGATCCTCTCTTATTGCCCTTTAGTTGTGGGTATGATTCCCATGGCCTTTCCGGATGCGATGGGTTGTCACCCATCTTGCAGGTTTTTCCTTTTTATAAAACTAAAAAATAACCCTATCATGTTTTAACCTCTATGGTGGAATTAGATGTCTCATTTTCATCCCAACCCCTAAAGACCTCAATATATTAATTAATGAAGACATATATATTGACATATTTTTGACCTAAAAAATATTTAACAAAACTATTCTCTAAAGAGAGAACATCATACCATGATCATGGTGTCCTCCTGGTTTCATCATCATATTATTCACATTGATTGAAGGTCCATGCATTGCAATAATGATTTAAATATCCTTCAAAATAATTTTCTTCCTTTATCAAAATAAACCTTGTACAACTTGGATCATATAGGTGTTCAAATAAAAAGAATTTCAGAAAATACTAATGTATGGTATATAATTTCAAAACATCTAATAAAACATGATTTTTATAAAACATGTTGACTTTTTTAGTTGAAACTTTCAATCAATGGTTTTTTTAAAATACAATTAGTATGTTCTAAAAGACTATTTTTAGAAATAACATATAAATAGGTTGTGATAGGCTCTCCTTCTTCAGCCCCATTTTCAAAATCATAATATGCTTCAAAATCCCGTGATAAGGTAAAATATTGGTAAATTACATGATAATATTCAATTTTTTTTTGAAATATGAGAATATTGATAAAATAGTATTTGATTAAATACAACGCATGATACATGATGGTATCGAGGTATATTGGTGGTGTTTGATATCTAAAACAAATTCTTTTAAGTGAGTTTTATGTTAGGAGAAGATTCACAATCATCTAATCACGACATTGTAGTAATTATTTCAAACACGTCATTAGGATGAGATAGAAATGTTGTTTGAGAACCTCCTCTTTTCTATTTGTAACCAACTATCACTAATCAAAAAAAGTTATAAAATAAGGATTTAAATGAAATAATAGACCTGAAAACTTACCATGTGGTTATCCAATACTCATAATCCAAAAACTTGTATAAAACAATCCTTTAATAGAAACTATATTCCTCATTCTTAAACATTACATAATTTTGGGTTTTGATCAAGAACATACTTTCTGTCACATTAAGGATCTTATTAGGATTAGAGTTTTAGATAATTATACCATAACTATTACATGACATCACGAATATTATAAAGTGGACTCTTATAAATCTATCCAATGTTTCCCAATAATTGAATTCATTAAATAGAAAAATAATTCATTTCTGGATAAAAATATTTTTTAATTCTTCCTTTATCTAACCATACTTAATTCCATGTGAAAAAAATTACAGAAAACAATGGATGTGTATAAAAATATTCATAAAAGGTTATATAATAATGGGAAAAAATGTTAGTCCATGAATAGATACAAATCTTTGAAGTCATACCTTTCACTCATAGAATATAATCTCTTTAAGATAACAAATAAAATCATAATATTTATGAGTAATTCATAGAAAACATAAATCATTAATGTACCTTGTGGCATCCAAAACACACATACTTTGTTACTTTAAATACTACATAGGGAGTAACCATCATGGTTACGTTTGAAATAACCTTCACACTATATTACCTAAATCTATTAAAAGAAACCTAACATTTACCTCTGTCACATTACCAAATGCATTGGAAATCTATCACGGCCTCATCTACCTTATGTTTATCACGAAACAACCCATTTACATAAGCAATTTCCAAGAACCATAACATAATAATAACACATTAATAATCATACATGAAAAATAACCTTTCCACAACGTAATAACAATGTATCTTTTCAACACGTTGACATTATCAATCCCTTTTTAAAACCCAACTAAAACATGTAAAAAGTAGATTTTTGAATAAAAGTGTCCCATACAACATTAAACATTTTAAAGGATTTAAAATCATAAAAACATTCATGTCTATATAAATATATTCATAAAATCATTATTAAAACATTGACATGAAATGGAAGGATTAAGAAGAATAAATCTAGAAAACATTCAAATCGATGTTTTAGTTTACAAGACCCTTACCACTTGAGAAAATACTTGAATAAAAAATATTAAATAATAACCTTAAACAAACAATATACTGTAAATAAGGATATTCATGATATAAAATGTCAAAGTGTAGTATATACAAAATATAAATGTGAATTGGTGTTTAACGAAAAATAAGAATCAATGGAATGTAAATTGAGATGAAATCCTTTACAATGATGGTATCCTTTAATTTAGGATAAACAAATGACATAATTATGTGTGAAAAACGTAAATAAACCAAACATAAAGGGATATTTTTTTGTAATAAAATCATTCTTAATTCACACATATTCATGGAAGAACATGACCAATTACATGGAAATTTTACTCATTGAAATGACATTGAGTTAATATTTCCCTTACAATGTTCGTATAAATAGCTTAAGAATTTATAAATGGTGTGATTATGTGTTGAAATAGTATTTCCACACAAATTAATGTGTAAATTTAAACATAAATGAATAAATAGTTATTAAATACATAAGTTCGACATAATATAATCAAGGAAGTATGCTTAAAACCCAATGAATGGAAATTGAGTTTAGAAATTCCCTTACCCTGAGTCTGACGTGTCTCGTTTTTTCGTTATATTCTTGATTAATAAAATTAAATTAATTTTTAATATCATGAGAACATTTATAATTTTTATTATTCCTTTTATATAACTTTTTACCAAGTTATATAAATTACATAATTAATTGTGTTCACATTGGTTATTTTGCCGATATTCGGCAGTTCAATCGAGAATGATCTTGTTTGACATAAATTCAAAATGTAGTCAAAACCTCATTATCTCTTGAATATTATTAATTAATTAAATATCATATATACCCTTTATATATCTATTTATAATATTCCATGAAATTTTGAGAAATGAAATAACATGCATCGTTCATGGATACGGTTGGTCGTACATACGCATGAACGCTACATTCATTTCATTGTCATATTATAGGAATAAAAAAAATGATACATAAGTATATTATAATAAAGGTATTATATCTATGTAATATTTGTTACATAATTTCACTAAAAACATCCTATATATATTCTAGGTATGGCATGAAAGAGTGATATCAATTTGATGGAGCGGTAGTCCGTACTTCCTCAAATGAAATGGTCATATTTACACATTATGAAAATCATAAAGGTATGCTATAAATAAGAAAAATACAGAATAATAGAGAATATATATATATATATATTATGTATCATAAATATAATTTGTTTAATAATAATGGCCACCATGAGAGGTGGTAGGATAAATTGAACAATCATCGTTTAATGAGGTAGTAGTTCGTTGTTCATAGAAACAGTATGTTCGTATCCATTAGACAAAGCTGTGTGTAAGTGTAGTTTTCATACATATCATTAAAAAATACAAGTAAATATATGATACTATTATTGTTATTAAATAATATAATAAGAAGATCATAGGGAGTGATGAAGGAAAATAATGGAAAGGAACTTTAGAGAAGACGCTACCTGTAAAATGGATAACACGTTTTGATTTGAGCCAAAAGGTATTCATGAATTGACTTCTTCCCATGTTATGGATTCTATAAGGAAGGGAGAGATTTTTGGAGATTATTTGAGTAGATTTTGTACTATCCAATGAGCTACAGATGTGTGAGTAAGTGGGTAGAGTTGGTGGATTTTTATAAGAGGGAGGAGGGTCACTTTTGGAAGGTTTTGAAATAATATTTTATTTTTAATTTATTTTCGGTTTCATTGGCCCCGTAACTCATTAATTTAAAAGATAAGGCAACTTTTCATTGTATCCTTATCATAAAATTAATATTATACATGTTTTAAATGTTTTTTAACCTCTTTATTTTTGGTTTAACATTTATTATATCCTTTCTAATATTACCATGATAATTTATTAATTAAATATTGTAGGTTATTTTAATAACTATAAATGTAAAATGACCAAAAAATGTGACAATTATGAAATATTTGGACTTATAATAACAATTTTCTCAGATCATAGATTTTTAAGAATTTAAAATAATTTAATAAACTATTTTATATTTTAGGTTATGAATTATGTGAATTTTTCCACTATTCCGGCATGACTCTATAAAAAATTCATAGATTGATTACCTTGAAAGAAAATTAACTCAATCCTATCAATTCATAGTCATCCAAAAAATTCGTGGATGGCATAAATTTTTTCACATAATATTTATTTAAATATTTATAATATTCTTAATTTGATATTTTTCTTAATAAAATAGTTACTATAACACTGTTTTTCCAATATTTATTGTAATTATTTAATATTTTAAAATTATAAATAAATTCTCTTAATTTAGATAAATTTATTATATTTCTTGATAATTGAACTGTTCTATGTGTCTCCTATTTTATCTATAAATTAAAATTATTATACTAATAAGAGATAAGAGAGTGGCATATTGTCACTTTCTTTTATTTTAATAATAATTACATCACTTTCATGAAAAAAGTCCATTAAATGAATAAATTACAACCTGTAAGTGATATGGGTTGAATTTTATTCCTTAAATAGTAATTTGGTAGGAGTGAAGATAATTTTATTATATTTATCATATTGTTTGTTACCCTAATTTACCCGATTTACCTTTAACTATGGTAAATAAAAATTATTACTAATGTTATTATTCATAATGTAAGGAACTAAAAGGTACCTATTTAATCAATATTGAAATTATAATTCCAATTATGGAATCCATTTTTCTAAATTAAAAACACAAAAGATTCAGTAATTAATTTAAAATTAATTCTCGTAGTCAAAACCAGAATGAGGGTTTTTAGGAAGTAAAAACAATCAATAGATTGACATGTGTTTATGTCCAATTTAAATGTAAAATTACATACAATGACATTAATTGAATTAAATGATAAAAAAATATAAATAAAATTTAAATCCATTTAAAATTAAAATCTAACTAAAGAAAAAAATTATATGAAAATGGAGTTTTGAATTAAAATACTGTATTGTTTTCTATTCCTAAAAATATGGATTTTCATTAGAAAAATACCCAAACTTCAACCAAATACAATTTTGATGTCCATATTATAAATAAGAATATTATTTTATCAAATATAATTTATAATCATGAATAAATATTTTTTAAAAAGGGTTCTCGATCAAAATACGGTTAACCAACCTTTTAAAAACATTGGAGTATTATATGGATAAAATTGGATTCATTCTCATTTTAAACCTCTAAACCATACTGGATAAATGTTTAAATATTTATTAAATATGTAAAATCCTAATATAGTTAAATAGATTCATTCCTTCCAATACAACGACTATGTGATAATTACCATTTAAAATGATAATAATATTATTTTATTATTTATCGGTATAACTCAATGTTGTGTGCAATGAATGATTTCCATGAAACCCATTATTGCGTGTAAGGTATGTCGTCATACATAGTAATCCCTATAAACTAAAATTAATACCTTATTCATAAATATTTATATATATGCAAATTTATTATTCTATAAATATATGGGTCGTTACATCAACTTGCATATGACATTTATCGTAATTATCCCTTATTACTTCATGGGAATTATTTATATCATCAGCCCGCAACTGATGAGTTTCATCATCGATATTTATATCTAGTAATGTAATAGATATATTTTGGAATGTTTCTTGAAAAATTTAAATATGTTTCACTTTCACATAACCATTATATTTAGTAAATTAATTATCATGTCATTTCATTTTATCACACTCCACTAGTCCTTCAAATCTCCAAAAACATCACAATAATTTTCTTAATAAACAAGTGTGCAGAATTTTCCCACAAAAATGGATGATTTGATCCAAGAATAATGTTATATTTAATGTCAATTACTCTATGTCGTGGATGAAATCGTAAACCTCAATCAGTATCAGACCAATGAAATTTGAACATTTTCCACAAAATTTTGTCTCATATAACACAACTCAGTTTTTTCTTCTTGAATAACATAAAAGTAAACTTCACTTTCCTTATGATGGAATCCTTTAAAACAAACACCACTATTAATTTATTTCTTTGAGTCAACACATATTCATATACGGAATCTTAATCCATTATCCACATACCCATTATATGATTTTAGCAATTTTGATGCAGGAATTTTTAGGACACATAATCGACTATTAATTTGATTTTCGTATTGTGTTACTTGAAAAAAATAAAAATTATTAATAAAAGATATAATTAAATAATTTACTTCTAATTATATCGAAATAAAAATAACTTACAGTTCATCGAATCCAATATAAAAAATATTCATAATGACGTTCTTCAAGTGAAGAAGATGTAATTTGATCAATTTCTTTTGGATATGGTCCTCATATAGCCTACAAAAAATATAATATAAATGAAATAATATTTTATAAATTAGATACTATAGTAGGGTACATTATATCAGATTTACCGATGGTGTGACATAACATTTGTGAGCATCGAGTGTTTGGTTACATCGCACGTGGGAGTGTTATTTTTAATATTGTATTAATATTTTTTATATATATTATAAAAATTATACATGTAATTAATAGAAATTATAATAACAAACCTACCATGTACAAGAATTATTGTGGAATTTTAATTGTTATTATTTTTAATATTTTTTGACAAGATTTGATAAAAAATTTATTTTTTATTAGTTTTATAATAAAAAATTATTAGTCCTATTTTTTTGTTATGTATTACAAATTTTTTATTTCATATATATTATTTTTAAAATAAATATTACAAATCATTAACTATTAATATTATTTATTAATATTTATTTTTAACAAGTTTTCATATATTTTGATAATTTTTCCAAAATTAGATATGATTAATAATAAATTGTAAATAACAAGAACATATACTATTTATTTATAATATTTTCTATTTAGTTGTTATTTATTATAATTTATGTAATGATTATTATTATATATTCCAATTATTAATATATTTTTAATAATATATATATATATATATATCACGATTTCTTAATTAATATAAATACATCAAATATATATTATAACTCTTTTTGAAACCAATATAACTATATGACATATATATTTATATATATTTATTTATCATTTAAAAGTAATTTTAGTAAATTTTAATTTTTATTATAAATATATATTATTATATGAAATTAATATTTTCTATAAATAATTAAATAATAAATTTCTGTTAATATTTTTGATATAATATTTATTTTGAATTGATAATTTTTGAATTACTAATTTTATAATTAATAATTTTATCCCTAGAAACAAGATAAAAATTGTGAATTGGGTTTTCTGAAAACATTTATATTAAATTAAATATATTTTTTTTCAAAAAATTGGAAAATAATTATGCAACAAAAATTGACACACAAAATAAATCAAATCTTCCAAAAAACTGAAATCTAATAATTGAATCACAAATATTGGCACCTAGATGAATTTAAATATTTCAACAAAAATTGAAAACCAAATATGACGTTAGATGCATTATAAGATTAATTTACATATTTGAAGAAGAATTATCCCTAAAATCAAATAATTGATCAATTACAGAGTACATTATACTATTTTTCCATGTCATCTAAAATATAAAATCAGTGGATCATTTATTTCATGGATATATTTTAAAATAAATTTATTGTAATATAATTTACACCTATATATATTTTTATTTATATTAATCATAAAATAAAATAAAATCATGTATTGTAAAAATAACAGACATCCAAAAACAAGCTAATAAATATATATTAACCATAAATATCAAATAAATTAAAAAATGGTTAAATTGATTAACCATGTTTTTGATCAGACTGGTATTTATTAGATTGAATAGATATATGAAATGATGGAAATAGAACAAAATCAGAGTTCATAATTAGAAGATATGATCAGAGTGATCTAGGGTGGAGTTGCATCACCTTTGTGCGGGATATGGAGCGCTGAAGCAGTGTGGCATAGTGGCATAGTGGTGTGGTGGTATGACAGTGCGACATTGTGACTTGGAGGCATTGGGAGGAGGAATAGAATAGATATGTGGGGAGGAAAAATGGTGTGTCGGGGGAAGAGAATGAAGGGAGGTCAGGTAGGTTAAATCATTATATTTTTTGAGAAAGACAATTTAGGACATAATTAATTACATCGAAATTAGTTTATCAGTCACTAAAAATTGGGAAATACATTTAATTACATCACAAATACATCTGATCCTCTGAGTATTTGTGAAAGAATTATCACTCCATCATAAATTTCCATTGCAATTGTTTTTGGTGAAAACCAGCGGGAAGACATGCTAAAAACATTTGCGATATAGTATGTCATCTGTGGAAAATTATACGAATTTGAGACTATATTTGAAGGGTTATTTGTTTTTTTTCAAATTATGTTTCACAAATATTCATTTTTCTAGAAGTGATAACATTATTAAATTAAATTAATAATTCTAATGGGTTAATTTTGAATGCCAAAGAACACAAATTTTTAACCACAAATCTCGGATTTTTCATTCACCGATATGATAAATTTTATGACGATTACTATTAATAATGCGTAAAAATAAAGGATACATATTTAAAAAATTTTGAAATCTAGATTAAAGACATGGAATCTATTTTTCCAGATTCAAATTCATGAATTGAATGAAATAAATTTTAATATTTATTTATAGAACATAAATAATAACTTTTTACAAAAAATCATTTTATGCCAAACAATTCACATATTTGAAAATAGTGAAAGTTTTTGATTGACATTATATTATTAAAAATAATATTAATTGTATGATAATTTTAAAAAATATACAATGGGGAATTAAAATTAACTTTTTATGGAATGAAATAAAAGTATTTGAAACATTGTTATTTCACACTATATACTAAAAAAATCAACCGTTTCATAAAACTATCATACATTCACCCTATTTTTTTATATGGTGATTTAAAAATTGAAATTATTTTATGAAAATTAAATTTTTAAATTTTTAAAATTTTGGTTTTAATCAAATCATTGAATTATCTTTAATGTGGTGTTTTTTCTTTTAATGGAATGCGTTTCTATAACTGAAGCATAGGTGTTAAATTCTACCATCATTCTAAAATTTCATCTTTAAATTTTCCAAAAAAAATCACCTCAAGAATATAATTGGATATTTTTCTTCAAATTATCATTTAGTTTTGACATTACATCTTCTATCATAAGAATTCTCCAATGTTCCTTTACAACCCAAATTATTATATTCCTCTACACTTGTTTCCTTGTGTCCAAAATATAGATAGGCTATAAATTGAAAGATAAATAAAGTTACAATTATATTTCAATTTCTGTGTGATAAATTGGGGGATCAATCATGTAGTTACACAATATATAGTTATGGAATTCGTCATGTAATTTATAGAGGATCCATGGAATTTCTTAATGATAATCCATAGAGAAAATTTATTCAAGAATTTCAAATGGTCTAATATATATGTATAAATTTTACTTTATTAATAATCATTATACAAATATTCCATGGATAAAATTCCAAGAATACATGATCCCCCACATTAAATTTACAATAATTTATTTTATTATTAGCGAAACTGTTTTTTGATTTTAGATGATGTAATATACATGGGAAAAATATATTCCTTCTCTATTGTATCTTCAAAAATATCTAGTCCATCAATATTTGTTTCATAAAATTAAACATAAAAATGGAGTATGAAATCTAATTTAAAAAAAAGCATCACATGGTGAAATTTTAATACTTTTTAAGAAGCTATTATTATTGGAAAACTATGACAAAGGTAAATAATAATCCCACATTCCTTTAAATTCAAGTGTGTATGAGAAAAAAATGTCTTCTATATTTTTAATATTCCTTTCATACTATCCATCGTATTGAGGGTGATAAGACTTGCCCAAATTAGGCGTAGTATATACATCATTTTAATTATGTTTCCTTAGTTTTATATAAGTCAGTGATCACGATCAGACAAAATTGAAAGTGGTTTTCCATGAAGTCCAATGACATTGTGAATATAGACTCTTATATGGTAATGAATAGTTATATATTATCAAATAATAAGATAATTTGAAGATTAGGTATGGTGATCAACAATAAGCCATATTAAATCATTATTTATTGGAGTCGTTAATAGTCTTGTAACAAAGAACATATTAATTTAATCAAGTTTTCAAATTGAAAAATGTATGGGTTTAATGAATCATCCAGGATGCAATCTCTCAATCATTACCCATTCACAAATAAAATATATTTATATATAATCAAATATTTTAATCTTCGTATTATCCCATAGAAAATTTTGCTTCAAATATCTATACACCTACGTTACTCCAAGGTGTACAGGGATATTAAAACCATGAGAATCATTTCATAATTCCAATTTAATTACAGGTATATATAAAACACGTAGCCCCATTCCAAATTTCAGAATTCCATATTCACATAATAAGTCTTCCAATTTTCCATACATTATAAATTTAACATTCTTTTGGAAATTCTCATTCTTGGTTTAAGAAAATTTTAAGTTTTCTAATAAATATGTCTCTGTAGTCAATTTAAAATGGTTTGATGTTTTTCTCTGATCAATAATTATCATATCCAATATTGTAGAATATAGGATAATATGATCCATTTCAATCCCCATTTATAGTTACTCTATGATCATTCCTTCAAAATTCATTTTCCAAATTAATTTCATTTCCTTAGAATTATTAAATTTGGTAATCATAATACTTGAGTAGCTCAAGCCATGACATTTTCCACATATTGAGAAATTTTTGTGAAAATATATCTTTTATAACTAACTGTAAAGGCTTTGAATTTCTGTGACTTTTTTTTAAATACATGATAATTTTACGAGTCCGCAGTTTCTAATGGTGCTTGCTTCGGAGACCCAGTGTGATTGGAATCAATTTATGAAGTATTGTTCAGGTACATTCAGTAAAGGTACGGACGAGATTTTATATCTTTTGAACCAGTGTACAGAATTGAAATCTAAGGGCACCGTTGAACTCGCATCATCAGTGATTTCTTAGCGAGACCTTCACCACAATTGCGTTCTAACGAGAATGAAAGTTAGTTTATGGGGGTTTTTAATTTAATTAAATAAAAATAAGGTGTACTTATTTTTATTTGAGATGGTTAAAACCTCCAAAGGAAAGTTAGAGGTGGGACCCACCCACACATAACCTCCCTTGGAAAGATATTATTAGGTGGGGCCCACCCGAAGTTTTAACCTCTCTTGAAATCAAATAGGTGGGGCACACATGAGCATTAACCCCACTTGTAACTCAACATAATGTGGGGGAAACCTTTGAAATTCTTCACATTCCTTCCCTCATTAATGTTCCAACTCTACAAGAATTAATTAATTGTTAATTAATTAATTATTTGAATTATTATGAATTCATGCTAACAATAAAATAACAGGTAAAGGTATTATTTTATTTTGTTGTCACATTCATCTGGCATAGCCTTGGAGATATTGGGAAAACTATTCTTCCAACGAACAATGTGTAGAATGCAAAGAACTTGAAGAATGTCATCGAATATATTCTTCCTTCTTCAACTGGATCAAAGGAAGGAGTCGACCGCGAAGAATGCCAACGACGCTTCTTCCTCGGTCTCCTACCCCGGACTCTTCCTGATGTCGACGAATCGATGCAGCCATCCTGGGACTTCGTCAACAAAAAACGACAAGTGAGGTAGGGGGATTTGTGTCAATTTTATATAAGAGTATAAACCTCCATTCGTCATTGTTCGAATTTTCGGATTATGGTTCGCCAAGACGAGGAGGGATCAAACCACACGAACATGATCTAACCCTCCCCTTTTGTATGTTCTTGTTTTAGGGCGACGAAGGTGGTACATGCAGCGACTAGCAACAAGACGACTGTGAAGAAGCTAGAAGCTCAAGGCCACCAGGTTGCCACAAGGGCACGAAACCACTGTGCTGCGTAGAGAATGGAGCTGCGGCAAGGCGGGCGGCAGTGGTGCTGGTGGGGTGCGGTGCTGTTGCACCACTTCAAGAGGAAGGTCCATGGATAGTTGGGCCACAGAGGTCGGACAATGAGCACGCGGCCGCCGCGCCGTGTGGAAGAGCGGGAGGCTGCAATCAGGGCAGGCTGCGATAGAGATACGGGGCGCGGTGCCGTCACGCCGCATCGAAGAAGGACCATAGTGGATAGGAGAGGGCAGATAGCTGAGCTAGCCGCCAGTGTGCACTGCAGGTGGGACCCCTCGGGTACTGTGGGATTCACCGACCAGGCGCCTAGCGCCAGTTCCTTCCGAAACTAGGAGGCCCCCTCATGGTGTGGCCTACCGAGCCACTCATCCTGTTGGATGGGCCACACGGCTGGGCAACACTCAACCAGCCGGCCAGGTCGCACGACTAGCCCACACATAGCTCTCCGGCTGGGGCACACGGCCCACCGGCATGCAGACCGCCGGCCGGGACACACGGCCCGCCTGCACGCGGCCGGCCGGATGGGCCTCACGACCAACCAGTCGGGCCGCCCCTCACGGGCCGGGCCTCGCCTTCAGGTCAAGTCGTGCAATCAGGCCAAGACATCCCTTTAGGCCGGGCCAGACTCACAGACTGGGTCAGAACCTGTTCCAGAACTGGGTCAGGATGGGTCGGTCCAACTCGGTCGGACCGGACCTGGACCCATCAGACCCGAATACACTTATTTGCCCATAACTCGGGCTACGAGTGTCCGTTTGATGAACCATCAGTGGCACCGATATTTTTGGAATGAAGTCGTCCCTTTGAGAATACGCCATGGGAGTTTGGGGTATAGTCGAGACACGGTCAGGTTGGTTCGTACACAAAACCAATCGGGCCCCAGGACTAAAAGTCTAATAACTCGCAGACCAGACGTCCAATTGACGCACCGTCTATTGCGTTGAGACCCCAATGATTTAGTGGAACATTGAGATATTTCTACATGTGTCATCACAAAAGTTGGAGTTTTTTCCAACAGATCAGGAAGCATATCCTTCCAGTGACGAGAAAACAGAGTGTGGAGACCTAGTAGCTGACCAACCTGATGACTGCTTGACTTAATCGACTAGCCCAGTGGGGAGCACAATGTATTTGGTGGAAGACCCATGGCAGAGGATCACCGGGTATTTGGCGAAAGACCCATGGTACTCGACAAGAGGAGTACCTATGTAAGCTATTAGGTGGAGAAGACGGTATTTGGCGGCAGACCTGCAGCGGAGGAGCTCCTGGTATTTGGCTGTAGACCCGCGGAACTCGACAGGAGGAGTACCTCAGTAGTACAAGATTAGTGAGAAGCGCCTTGGTGTCGTGACATGCCCAATTTTCTCGACAGAGGAGGAGTTCGTCAGTAGTCATGGTTTCTTTAATGAAAATCTTGTTTGATCCGAGTCAATGACTTTTGTGTTTTCCTCATGATTGAGATGGGTTACTAGAAAACTTAGGTATATGTATGGGCATATAAATAAATAATGGTTATCTGTTGATTCATACTTTGTGGTTTATACTTGTTGGATTTTTTCAGTCCCTGAGGGTCTCAGGGTCCCTACTGAGTTTCTTTATACTCACCCCTGCACAGGCTATTCCCACACCTCGTTGTGTTGGATGTAGACGATGTACAATGCTGACCGAGGCAGAGAGTACGAGGACTGGACGATACCCGAAGGTGGACCTCTTGATGAGACGGTACCCGGAGGAGATGGACGGACATGTAGATCTGAGAAGGCTATATATACCTTCTCTTTAGGTAGTATCTTTGGTGGACGATCCAGGAGATGCTAGACACCTTCCAACTATTTGTCTTGTAGCTGTACATGTTTTGTCTTTTCCTTAAACTTTAATGCTGGGTTTGTATTTCTATCCCCCTTTACATTAAGCACTACCTTTGTATTCATATTTACTTAGTGTTTTGCTATCAGTTGTGTACACTAATTTTGTGTGTTTATTTTTATAAATACAATGCCTTCCCACCTTATGGATTTACGCCTTTGGTGCTAGTCGCTAGCCCTGGCCTATAGAAGGCGGGCTTGGGGTAGTCACGGCAAGGGCCTTAAGGACGGGTCGTAAAAAATTGGTATGAGAGGTGTCGGTTCTACCACAAAACATAGGACTCTGATATTTCTTTTCTGTGAATCAATAGTGTTTAGGGCACCAAGTGTAGTTTTCCATTCATGGAGTGCAGTTTCGGTGCGGCGGACAACGTATCCGTACTCTAGGACCATGACTTCTGATTTCTAACTCAGTGCAATGAAACACTGATTGTGTGTCTGTTTAAATTTTTTTTCTTTAAGTCAGCTCAACCAGGTCATCTCACCAGGTATAATCGTCTGACCATGTCGAATCTGTTTCTTTTAGGATGGCTCCCTGCGGACGACCAGTTAGAGCCCCAAGAGTTATACGTACTGAAAGCCCGCCGAGCGATGGGGCCTTAGTGTAGGGCCCCTTTCCAGTTGAGGCACCAACAAAGGCAATAGCTGTACCACCACTCGTTGGGCCACCGATGACCCCAGCCTTAGTAGAAGATGATGCACGCCGCTTGAGCAGGTTGCATGAGTTCCAACGCCAGAGTTCACCCAGGGTCCAGGGAGAGACGGACCCACAGGCGGCTGAGGATTGGCATGAGGCTGTGGTGAGAGTTTTCAGGTTAGTAGGGACACCATCAGACTTTATGGCGATCCTTGTTGTCATCCTTCTTCATGCAATTTCAGGCAGGTGGTGGAGCCTGATGCTCCTAGTCCAAGACAAGGAGACACTTCTATGGGAAGACATCGAGAGCCTGTTCTGGGGGGAATTTGTACCAGCCACCCTTCGTGCAGTGTGGATACAAGAGCTACTTCATCTGCAGTAGAGCAACATGACAGTAGTGCAGTACTCAGTGAGGTTAACTGAACACTCACACTACTCCACATATATGGTACAAGACCCATTATTCAGGGCCCGGAACTTCGACCAGGGGCTCATGCGAGAGATCAGAGCTCAGATGATCTCCATCAACATCTCGATGCAGGTGAGAGTGGTAGAGAGATCCCTCATAGTAGAGAGTTTCTTTGTTGAGTAGTCACCAGCAACGAGACCTACTTCTAGTCGACCGCAGCGGAGTCTTCTGCAGTTGGCAGTAGATAGATGACGTAGAGGTCCAAGAGGACCAGACCTACAGGTTGTCGGCTGCATGACTCAAGATCAGATGTGTGTGGCACCCGGAGTGGAGACAGAGCCAGACATGCCAGGAGTAGACAATGCTTCACATGCAGTGGGCGGGGTCACATGGCATGTGACTGTCCAACCCGCCGTATAGAGAAAAACTAAAATGTTGAGGGACTTCCTAAGTATAGGTAGAGATTTGATCGAGGTGGTCCTCAAGGAACAAGAGGATGTGGCAGAGGAGCTGGTCGAGCAGCTGGCGGCGGTTGATGATACGAGGTGCTACCGCCACCACCGCCTGGAGGACCACCCCAACCGTAGGGAGCTAGTGGACATGGGAGAGCACAGTTTTACGAAACTGAGGAATATGACCATGGTGCTTCAGAGATGATTCAAGGAATGATCTGTGTCTAATCCACCTTATCATTAGTTCATATAGAAACAGGTTCCATTCACTCTTTCATAGCCACTTCCCTCGTTCGGAGCTCAGAGATTCCAACGAAGCTGTTGGCTCGATCCTTAAAGCTAGATACTCATACGGGAGCCGACTCGATGATTACGCACTGGTGCTGGTAGGGTGAGCTTACTCTAGGAGGAGAGAGCTTCAGCAGAGATCTCATCATAGCGACATCGAAGCCTTATGATGTTATCTTGGTTATGAACTGGTTATCTACAGTCCAAGCTCAGATCGACTGTGTTAGGTGAAAAATGTAGTGTGTCTGCACGGATGGGACCAGGTTCACCTTCACCAGCAAGATGGTAACCTTTGCAGCACAGGACGAACTTACTCGAAGGAGGGTGCATCCAATCACTCACCAGTTGTCTTTCCTTACCCTCAGAGTTATAGATGTGGAGTGTCTGACTTATCCTATAGTTGTGGACCAATATGCAGATGTTATCCCTGACGATGTTCCAGGACTACCTCCACATAGATAGGTGGGATTCTACATTGACCTTCACCCCAGGATGACACTGATATCTACTCCATCATATCGGATGTCTCCCTTTGAGCATCACGAGTTACGAGTACAGTTGGAGGACTTGCAGGAGAAGGGATTCATCCGGCCCAGTGTTTCTCCCTGGGTAGCCCCGATTCTGTTCGCCAAGAAGGTGGATGGGTGATTGATTCTCTATGTCGACTACCGTATCCTAAACCAGGTTACCATGAAGAACAAGTACCCACTCCCGAGGATTGATGACCTATTTGATCAGCACAAGGGATCAAGATGGTTCTCGAAGATAGACCTCAGATCAGGCTATCACTAGCTAAGAGTTCGAAACGAGGATGTACAGAAGATGGCCTTCAGATATCGGTATGACCACTATGTGTTCTTTGTTATGCCCTTTCGCGTAACCCACACTTCAGCACTGTTCATTTGTCTCATGAACATGATCTTCTAGCCGTACCTCAATTGCTTTGTTGTAGTCTTCATCGACGACATTCTGATTTACTCGACTACTGAGGAGGAGCATGCCTACCATTTGTAGGTAGTACTGGACACACTCCGAGAGAACTATCTTTATGGTAAGATCTCAAAGTTCCAGTTTTGGATTCGAGGTGTTCAATTCTTGATACACGTCATCTCAGAGGATGGAGTTGCAGTGGATCCAGTGAAGATCGAAGAGGTACTTGCTTAGGAGCCACCCAGGAGTGTGAAAATGGTACGGTGTTTCCTGGGATTGGCTGGGTACTACCGGAGATTTGTTTCAGACTTTCCCAGAGTTGCAGTGCCACTATAATACATGAAAAATAAGGGGAAACCCTTAGTGTGGTCAGAGAGATGCTAGTCGAGCTTTCATAAGCTGAGGCAGAGGATGACTAGTGCCCCCATATTGAGGCTTCCAAAGAAGGCATAGTGTACATAGTCTAGTGCGACGCATCAGGGAATGGACATGGGTGTGTCCTGATGTAGGAGAGAGCTATGATCATGTATGGTTCTTGGCAGTTGAGACAACATGAGCAGAACTACGCTACCCATGACCTAGAGTTAGCCGCAGTGGTCTTCTCCAGGATGATGTGGATACACTATCTATTGGGAGAACGTTTTATCATGTACCCTGATCACAAGAGTCTCAGGTATATTTTCTCCCAGAAGGACTTGAAACTGAGACATCAACGTTGGCTAGAGTTCTTCCAGGACTATGACTTTGAGATATTCTATACTCCTGGGAAGTGGAATGTTTTTTCGGATTTTCTTAGCAAGAGATCATGAATTTAGCTACTAGAAAAGGCAACATAGCATCTTGTTTCCTTACAAATATCCTTTGTGGATAGGGATGGAGCATCCTATCTTTAGTCTCTTACAGTCACACCTCATCTTCTTCAGTGAGTTAGGGAGGCACAGTGCAAAGACGCTTACTGTGAGACGCAACGTGCTCAGATATCCACAGGGCAGACACCTGATGGATTTTCTGAAGGTGGGGAGCACATCATCCTCTTCAGAGAACATACCCTAGTTCCAGTTTCACTTTGTGAGGAAGTGTTGAGAGAGTTCCACACTTCCCCTCTAGCGGTACTTCTAGGAGTGGTGAAGATGTACAGGACCTTCGATGAAAAAATTGGTAGCCAGGTATGAAGAAGGTAGTAGTAGAGATTGTCTCATGGTGCCTCACTTGTCAGCATGTGAAGGCAGAGCACCAGGTACTAGCAGGCTTGGTTCAGACATTAGATGTCCCAAAGTGGAAGTGGGATAGGATATCAATGGACTTTTTGACGATTCTTCCATGTACAACCAGATGTCATGACTCGATATGGGTGATCGTTGACCGACTCCCCATGTTGGCCCACATCAAACCGATCAAAGAGTAGGGCTTAGTAGAGAAAATGGGACGCCTCTATGTGTAGGAGATTGTGCATTTACAAGGAGTAACTTCCTTGATTGTCTACAATCGAGATGTGAAGATTACTTCCTGGCTATGGAAGGGGTTGTTGGAGGCTATCGGGACTCAGATATGTCTGAAAATTGCCTTCCATCCTCAGACAGATGGTCAGACTGAGAGGAACATTCAGACCCTCAAGGAAATCCTCTGTGCATGTGTCCTCAAATTTAGTTGCAGCTGGGAGGATCATTTTCCTTTGGTGGAGTTTTCTTACAACAAAATATATCAATCCACCATAGGTATGACACATTTTGAGGCCTTGTATGGTCAACCTTATAGATCGCCACTATGCTGGACAGAACAAGGGGAGTCAGCACTAGTGGGACCAGAGATGGTATGGGCTACCACTGAGAAGGTACATATAATCCAGGAGTAGATGAAGACTGCATAGAGCCGAAAGAAGTCGTATGATGATTGTAGATGGAGACCTCTGGAGTTTGAGGATGGCGACTATGTCTTTATAAGGGTCTCACCTCTATGAGGTATATGGATATTTGGCTAAGGTGGCATGTTATATCCGTGATTCATCAAGTATTTCTAGGTCCTCAGTAGAGTAGACGAGGTGGATTACCGTTTAGATCATCCACATCAGCTGCATCGGGTGCACGTTGTCTTCCACGTATCATAGTTTAGGAGATGCGTGAACGACCCATCCCACATCATCGACCATGGAGAGATGAACATCAATGACAGGGAAGCTTTCAGGGAGGTCCCAGTTGTGATTGAGGATCGACAGAAGCGGGTCCAACATGGATGTTCGATACCTCTGGTGCGCGTTCGCTGCCAGCACGAGAACCTCCAAGAGAGCACATGGGAGCAGGAGGTTCAAATGCGTTCCCAGTACCCTCTTTTGTTCCCCTAGATCGAGTTATAGCTTATGAGGACGTACAACCTTTAGGTGGGGAGAAGGTAAAGACTCGGAATTTCCGTGGATTTTATTTTAAATACATGGGAATTTTATGAGTCCTCAGTTTCTGATGGTGCTTGATTCTGAGGCCCAGTGTGCCGAGAATCAATTTCTGAAGTTTTGTTCGAGTAAATTTAGTAAAACTATGAACGATATTTTATATATTTTGAACCTCTTCATGGAATTGAAATCTGAGGGAACTGTTGAACTCACAACATCAGTGATTTCTTAGTGATACCTTCACCGCAGTTGCGTTTTAACGATAATGTAAGTTAGTTTTTGAGGGTTTTTAATTAAATTAAATAAAAATAATGTGTACTTATTTTTATTTGAGATGGTTAAAACCTCCAAAGGGAGGTTATTGGTGGGGCCCACCCGCAAATAACCTCCCTTGGGATGATATTATTTGGTGGGGCCCACTCGATGTTTTAACAACTATTACAATCAATGGGATGGGGACCGCACAAGCTTTAAACCCCTTGCAACTCACCATAAAGTGGGGAAAAATTTGAAATTATTCACCATCCTTCCCTCATTAAAGTGAAAACTCCACATGAATTAATTAATGGTTCATTAATTAATTTTTTGAATTATTTTGAATTTATTCCAACAATAAAATAATAGGCAAAGCTATTATTTTATTTTGTTGGCACTTTCATCAGGTGGAGCCTTGGAGAAATTGGGAGAACCATTCTTCCAACAAATAACGTGAAGAACACGAAGAATGCAAAGAACATAGTCGAACATCTTCTTAATTTTTAAACTAGATCAAAGGAAGGAGTTGACCATGAAGAACGACTGTTTCGGTGTGGATGTGCGTCGGGTTTCTGTTCCGACACTGTTCTTCCAGGACGCGTTCGCGCGTGCGCCCGTCGACCCGAGGGGATGGGAGCGCGGATTGTGGCCCCGCATTCCCGCTTTCCAAAGGCGGGCAGCATCTGTCCCTTATTCAGGGATGTCTGCTCCTTGATCGAAACCGGGATGATGGGATGTCGGCTCCTCCTTCCGTGGACGTCTCCTCGGAACTTGTCACCTAATCCGGGTCTCCCTCATAGATTTAAGAATAATCGTGAATCTCGTTCCCGGCGCCATATCTTCATGGACACCGGTTAATTACGCTGCTTCCGCCCAGACGCTCCAAGGAGTCTGGTCGGGGCAGCAACCCGCATTGAGTAGACCGGGTAGCTCTGGGTGTTGGGGGCGTGTCTTAACACTGCGGCTCTGCATGTCTGCCTTCCGTCTCTAATAGGGCTTCTCGAAGGCGTGATGGCCTGAGGCATCCCTCATTGGGTGCGGGGAACTGCGTTACCTGAGGTTTTCCTCAGCTTCCCATGCTTAACACGGGGTATGCCGCGAGTTTAACGTCCAGCGGGGACGGCATCAGACTGATCAACACGAGGAGTGGATTAGATGACAGAACCCCTTTCGGGGAACCTCCGACGCTGGGGCCAGCACATGGGTGGCTTCCCGAGTGAAGTGGAGTGGAATGAAATGGCATGACCCCACCGGGATGTGGCGGCCCAGGTAAGGATCAGGATGGATGATGGAGTGAAGAGCTTGGACCCTGTAGAGGCTTCCTACGTACCGCGCGCTAGTGTGGATCAAAGTCAGCGTAGTTAGGATATACAGTTTAACGTCATGATGGATGATGGCAAGCCGACTCACGAGGAGGTCGAGGCTGCCGGGCGGAGGTTTGAACCGAACCACCTCGCACAGAGGGGGATGGAACGACCGGGTGGATCACAGTTTCACGTCATGCTTGACATTGGCAAGCCGACTCACGAGGAGTTCCAGGCTGCAGGCACGCACGAAGTGGGGCGGAGCGGACCAGCATGCACGAAGTGGGTGGATCACAGTTTAACATCTTGCTGGACGATGGTGTTTGGGGCTTACACTCTAATGAGGCCCATATGCGACAAAGCCCAGTTGAAGAGGGACTTGGGCCGAAGGTGAAAGACACCTCGATCCATGTCACGCCCCCTACTGGCTTCGGCAGTGGGAAAGCACAATGGATACACACACGTGCAGTCCCCCACAAGGGCAGATTCATAGGTGAATCGACGTGAATGTGAACCCGGGAGGGGTCCACTGATGGACGAATCGACGTGAATACGACCGGGACGACTAGGTGGTGGGCTTGAACCTCAGGGAGGCTTCCTACGTACCCTGTTTAGGAGACTGGGATCAAATTCCACGTAGTTCATTCTGTCAGGACTTACGCACTGAGGCAACCAAAGTGCAACAAACCTCAGTTGAAGAGGGACTTGGGCCGAAGGTGAGAGACACCTCGATCCCTATCACACTTTCTATTGGCTTCGGAAGTGGGGAAGCACAATGGAGATACACATCTGCAGTCCCCCACAAGAAACTAGGGGTTTGTAATACCCTACCCCCGTGGGTGAAGGCCACTCCAATAAATCGTCCCTAAAGAGGGGAAATCCCGACATCCCTGCAGAGACGAGCGGGTGGGGGCCACATCCAAACCGGGGGGGGGGACCCTGCGTGCGAGGCACGAGATCGGGTGATGCAGACGGTTTAACGTCTTGCCGGACGAAGTGCAGTTTAACGTCATGTTGGATGATGGGGTTTGGGGCTTACACCTTGAGGAGGCCCATATGCTAGGCAGTTTAACGTCGTGCAGCTTGGACGAGGTGCAGTTTAGCATCCTGCAGGATGATGGATGCTCGGCAGTTTAACGTCCTGCAGCGCAGACGAGGTGCAGTTTAGCGTCCTGCTGGACGATGAATGCTTGGCAGTTTAACGTCCTGCAGCGCGGACGAGGTGGTGCCGCCAATGGGTCTGTGTCACTTCGCGCGAGCCTGGAGGGCCGCACGGGAAGACAACGTACGGTGCGGGAACCCGGGATGAAGATCGTCGGGCGCCACGCAGGCGGGTACCCTCAGGGGGTCAAAGGCGGCGACCCTTGGCGGTTTGCACGCAAAAGAGGAGCTTGGCGTGCAATACCGCGGGTCGGCGCGCAATTGGGCGGGCTGGCGCGCAATTGGGCCAGTGCTTCGCGTGCGGAATATGGAGATTGCGTGCACCGGGCCTCTGATAGCGCGCTGGGAATAAAGATTGCGCGCACCGGGCCTCTGATAGCACGCGGGGGCAACGGCCCATTCTTTAACGAATGGCCACTTAGTAAGGTGGGGGGGGGGTGCGCGCAATCGGGCTGGATTGCGCGCACCCGGGGGGGCAATTGCGCGCAAGAGGCTTCTTTTGCACGCGAAGGCCTTTGGGTGAGGAGTTGGTCAAAGGAAAGAAGCCAAAGGGGTTGCGCGCGAAGCCGAACCCTGGGGCTTGCTTGCGCGAAATAAAGGAGGTTACCTGAAGATCGGCATTGCGCGCGAAGGGGGAGGGATTGCGCGCACGAGCGACCCTTCGAATTATGGCCCACCACCTTTAAAACGTTGGGGTCGCCTTGTATTTATAGGCAACGTCGAGCGCACAATTCGGCTCGCGGTGCGCGCAATTCGGCTCGCGAGCGCGCAAAACGGCGCGGGCGCGGAATAGGGGCCCGACACGCAATAGGGCCGCGCACGGGCGTCGGGCGCGGAACATTCCTCACCGACTCGGCCCATTGCGCGAATCCCGGAAGGATTGAGCGCGCCTCTCCAATATTGCGTGCGGGCCTCCGATATTTCGTGCAAGGCCTTCGGGCCTTCCGAAACATGCTTCTGACTCCAAATATGACCTCACTTTCCTCATCCGGAACTTCTTTTGAGGAGCAACGGACTTTTCCGGCGTCTACAAAAGCCCCCCCTCGGAATCTGATCGGTGAGAGGTCGCAATGATCGGGTTCCGAGGGAGACTCCGGAATGCCGAAGTCCGGGGCGGTGCGGGACTTTGGCGCGCAAAAAGGGCGTCGGGCGCAAAATTCACTACCTTGGTCGCGCAAAGTGCTTTCCGCGCGGCGCGGACACCCGGCCTCACCTATAAATAGGGGCCCTGGGTCCTGCGTGCCGTAGACAGGCTTTCCGCGCGATAAGCTTCCAAGATATCGTGCGCGAAATTGCCATTGACGGCGCGAAATTCACCCATTCGGCGTGCAAACCCATCCGGATTTCGGCTTGTCTTGCGCGAACACCCGGGGTTTTACGCGACGGACTTCCCAATTGCACGTCGTCCACTAGGATTGCACACCAACTCCCAAATTTCTCTACCATCCTCCTCCGATTCCGCACGCCTCATCCCTTAACCCACACGACTCCCAGAGCTTCTGAGATGGCCGCGAATCAAGTGAATGAGGGGGATGCCGCCATTCGCAGAGCTGAGATGGCGGCGAACGAGGAGGTCTACGGAGCCAAGGAGATTGTTTCCAACAATCAAACCTTGTTCGATTTGCTGGCGCCGACCCAGAAGACGTATCCGCTGTCGGACAACCTACCACTCTGGAACTACGGCATCCTGGATGAGGTTCCGGTGCCGGGGTTCGAGGTTGATGCGCCACAGACCTGGGTGACTCGGGAGGACGAGCTTCCCCGATACAACATCACCAACAATGGGCATCCTTCCAGGGAGACCAGGCACTTAAATGTCTATGTCCTAAAACCGAGGACGCGAACCATTACCGGGAGTCAGCCTACTGCGGAGAACTCTCCAGGCCTCTACTCGAGCACGTATCGCCAGAGTGTCACCGACGACACCAGGGGCTAGCTGAAGGACTGGGACTTGCGGTCTGGGGGAAATTTCACCAGTGAGTGGGCCTAAGCATTCTGGGTATGCCACACCTGCGATAACTTCGTGGAGGAACTGCGGTACATCGGCCTGTTCGAGGCGGTGTGGACGTCGCAGTTCCATTTCTACCAGCAGCCCGCGCTCGGGCCGGAGCTGTTCACCCGCTGGTCCCCGGATACCAACACCTTCCATCTTCATCATGGGGAGGTCAGCATCGGTCTCTGGGACATCCACTGCATTGGAGGTATCCCACTGGAGGGTTACCAATATGATGAGTTCCTGCCTCCGAGGAACACCTGGGGCGACAGGTCACGAACTCCCATCCTGACATGGAATCTACTGGACCTGGCTACGGAGCGGCTCGGGGTCAAGGACTTCCGTAAGGACATATCCTACAAGAAGTGGTTCGGACAGTTCTTGGAGCATGACCCAGCAGTCAAGATTCCAGGCAGGGGAAGCGGTGCCCGACCGCAGCTCAGAGGAGCCTGAACGGGTCGTACTGGCGGGTCCGGGAGACGGGAGACTACTGCTCATGGGGGTACCGCGTCATCGAGGCCCGGGACCCAAATGTCCGGTACGCGTCGTTCCTGGCCACCTTTCTGAGTGGGTGGCTTCTGCCAGTGCGGGACGTGAGGATGGGCGTCCGCCCGGCGACACTGGTGATGGCGGACGCCATGGTCGCCAACAAAAGATTCAACCTCGGGGGTCCCAGTGCTGGCTAAGCTGTATGCCATCCTGGGACGCATCTCGCGAGGGGGGTCGCCACGAAGGGTCTGTGGGCCCTTTCAATTCTTCCACGGCTGGGTGGCTGCTCACCTCGGTGGGTACACGTTTCCAAACACCGTCATTCCTCCGGGCAACGGCCTGCGACCCTCCCTACTGAACATCGCGGGGGTCGCTCCGATGACCCTAAATGAGAATGGCGTGAGGATTCGGATTGGCAATCACACCAATTTCAACTTCAGCTCGTTCCCCACTCCCGTTGGCCAGATGATCGACAATGGGCAGGGTCTGCTGGAGCAGCACGAATACTTCCTGAGCATGCGGGGCGGGGTGCTCGTGGCTCGGATCGACGAGAAGGTGATCTGCGAGCCCTACGTGCCAACCCGGTTCGCCAGGCAGTTCGGGTGCCTTCAACAGATGCCGAAGAGGGTATTCGCTGCTGTCCGGGAGGATATGAACCCTTGCGTCCTTCGCCAGATGTGGTTAATGTTTTCCGCTTTTGGCTCTGGCGATGTCATCACTCTCCCTCCTACCGGGGTCGACGCAGGCTTGGCAACCGAGTACGCCGATCACTGGGCCATCGCGTACCCCGAGGGGCTTCTACGGAAACCAGTTCGGCGGCTCGAGGTCACCCGTGCGGAGACCGGGCGTCAAGGAAGGAGGCGAGGCGCCATTACGCGGGGAAGAACGGAGGCGCGCCATGCAGCGGAGCCGGCGCGGGCAGGGACTTCGGCGGCGGGCACATCGCAGACTGCTGACACGGCCTCAGCGCCCAGAGAGGGGGCACGTGCGGTGGTCGGGGAGCGGCCCAGGAAGCAGATAAGGCGTCTGCTCGAACCCTCCCACAATGCAGTCTTCCCAGCGCTGTGGTCGGCCTGGATGACCCTGCGGCAGTCGCTGGGGACCGAAACCCTCTGGCAGAAGATAATCAGAGAAGGAATCCATCTGCCAGAGGTCGGGCGCCTTCAGGGTTCCGACAGGGTGAACTTCCACCGGAGGTATGCGTATCTGACGGCCATGGACGAGTACGCGCGCCAACGTGGTCAGCGTGCGGAGCCGTCCCTTCTGGTGAAGGTGATGCTCGGTCTAGAGCCTACTCCAGAACAGATGCCGCCGGAGGAAGGTGATAGTAACGATGACTCCGAGGAAGAGGAGGAGACGAGGGAGGATGAAGGCTCTGAGGGAAGGTCCCATCTGGGGAGCCCGCGGGAGAGCGGCGAGGTGGCCGTCTCTGAAAATATCGATATCACTGAGCTCCTCGAGGTCCTCTTCTATCCCTACTCAACCTGCTTCGTCCATTATCTTATGCAGCTTCTAACCCATTTCTTCATCTTCCTCAGGAGTGCACGGATGTTGGTCAGGCATCCTCAGCAGGAGTAGGAGAGGCGCCAGCAGGACAGGGCGGGGGCCAGACACCTATCATTGAATTGACAAGCGCTAAGGGGTCCCCTGCTACAATTTCTCCTATGGTGGCCGGGACAGCGGAAGATAACGCTCTGGACTCCCTTAAGTCTCCTTACTTTACTGCTGGTGCTTGCCGTTGACGATCCGTGACTAACCGCGGCATGCCTTGCGCAGTGATCTCAATACTGGAGGCTCGTCGGGCTGTCGAATCCGGGCCATCCACGAGTGGACCAGTGGCAGACATGCCGCCTTCTCCAGAACAGACTTCTCACACCGAGCCGACCCCACCAACTGCTGATCAGGGGGCAACGGACGCCGGCGGTGCTGCCATCAGAGAGAGGTCGGGGGCTGACGAGGGTGTCAACGCCGCTGGGGTGAGAGAAGAAGGTCGCCCAGATGTTGGGGAACCTATCCCCTGTGAGGAAATCCCAGGGGAGGACCCTACAGCAGACCTGCTGGCTGCCTTCCCTGCCTACCGGCCTGCCGACCCCGAGGAGATGGATGACTCGGACTCGGAGGCGGTTGAGGAGAGCCGGATAACGCGCCGCAGGGGGTGGAAGTGCATCTAGCGCTTCGTCAAGCGACCCCCATCGGAGTGGCTGGGGCGCATGGTATCGCTTCAAACCTGGCTGCACTTCCTGTGTGCCGGGGGAGGTGATGTTCGACGCCTCCATCTGACGGTCCGTGATTTCATGGCCGAAAAGATGCGCGAGAGCCGCCGGCGTGCCGACGTCGCACAATGTCGGGACATGTCGGAGAACACGCGGGGCGCTCCTCGTGGTGGAGCAGGAAGTCCGGCGCCTTGATGTGAAGGCAGTAGAGAAGGAGGCCTTCGTCGTAGCGTGCACTGAGCTTGTGGAGCAATTGGCGGCCCAGCTGGATGACGCTCAGGCACAGCTGACGGAGGGGGGCCACCAGATGGTCAAACTTCAAGTCGAGCGGGAGCGTGCACAAGCCAGGATCGGCGAGCTGCGCGCTGCGGCCGCCGACGAAGAGAGGGCATGCAGAGAGCGAGAAGCAGCTCTGGAGGCCGCCAGCCAAAGGGTAGCGGCGTTGGAAAGATCCATTCAGCACGCTAATCCCTAGGGGCTTTGTTTTTTCCATTCCCAGAACCTTTTGCTTCCGCTACTCAGTATTTCGATCCATTTGTATGAATCAACATATTTATCTGCATCTTTTGGCTTAACGTGCTCAACCACAATTCATTGTCTTGCGGGAGCGTTAACCAAGCTTTAGGCATCTACAATTGGGCCTGGATTTCTAAGGAAAAGAGGGAGGTCATTCCTAGGAAAGGAGACCTCAGACCTAATCAATGTACCATCCCCCCAACTTGTTCCGACACACGAGCGGGATAACGCTAGGGGCGTTGATATTTTATCCGAACATAGGGAGATGAAAAAGGGTGAATCGCGTGTCCTGAATTCAGAAATCCACGACGGTCAGTCTTCCAGGAAATGCCCAAGACGGCAAGCGGACAATGGATCAATCGACCATACTACTGCAATAGACGGACCGAAGGTCATCATTCATATTGCAGGAGGCGGATCACATGTCATCATCAATACCGCTTTGGGGGTTCCTTCAGACACAAGGGGGGAAATCCGGATCAAAAGAGCATGCGAAGCGTGGGGCGAAGTGATGATTTGTTCGGACAGAATCTAACACTCCCAAAATTGCACCACCGTGGGGAAAGCGTATTAGGCGGATTCACCAATCTGGTCGTGAATCACCCCAATTCTCAGAAAGAACCTCTTTGACGAGGAAACTGTCGCTTCCCATCATCGCAATGGGGCATCCCGAGCTGACTCAGGGAGAATATCACAACCGCACCACTCTACCAGAAGCCAGGCCAGACGGCCAGCGACGAGGGGGGTGGAACTTAGCGACCCCTGAGGCTGGACCCGAGTCGAGATGCCTGGGCGTTCCTACGTACTCCATCAGGCTGGAGATCAAGCCACACGTAGTTCTGAGAGTGAAATTTTAACGTCATGCGGGACGTAGAACCCCGATTAGGGAGATCTTAGTTTAAGGTCGTAGAGCTCGTACCATAGGGGCAGATCTTAGTTTAAGGTCTTAGAGCTCAGACCATAAGAACCTCAAAGTACGCCACATCGTGGTCCTATCCCCTGGATATGCGAAGATGCACTGAGGGATAGTGTCAAGAGTGCCGAGTTTTTCCTGGTCAGAATGGGGGGTGGAAAACGTAATGTGAATCAAGCGGCCATTCACTCAAGGACTGGGGGCACCAGCGTAACGATATGGGAGTACTACCGACCGTGGCGGAAAAGCAGCATCAATATCGCACTGACCGTTGATGGAATGAGGCAGAAAACGAGCATCAACCGCTTAAGCGCAGGATTCATATCGATTTGCTGCCCAAGGCCCTTGGGGGAACCATCCCGGATCGGTGGGAGAGCACTGAGGCATTGTATCCAGACCGCTCACGGGGGTTCCACCCAGGGCGTTGGTGATGGGTCCGAATGAAGGGGAGCATGAAGCCTGAAATGTGGAAGGAACCTGACCAAGATGAACCTGACCCTCCTGGCAATAGAACAGAGTGCTCTTGACACCGGTGGACCACTGCAAGGGGTCAAGGGACACGCCTTGAGGGTGACCCGAAGGTGGAAGATTCCCAAGAGAAGGGGGAATCTTTTAAGAGGTGGGGGGCTGGACCTGAAGTTTCAAACATCCGGGCGTTCCTACGTATCCCATAAGGATGGGAATCAAGCCACACGTAGTTCTTGAAGCGCGGCGTAACACAATCGGGCACCAGCGCGGGGAGGGGTGCGGGTCTGGCCCTCACACCCAAAAGAAGCGGTATTTGATCTTTCTTGTTTGTCCTTAAAGTTGGATGGTTTTTCTTTGTGCAGCGACCTGCCTGTGATTAAGAAATCCCTGGCGTCGCCACAATAATCAAGCCATGAAAGGCATTGATAAATGGCGTGGTTATTAAACAGCACCCAACGTGAGTGTCCCCTGAGAAGAACATCACGATGCAGTGCCGTTTCTCGTCGGGCGGCCAAGACGATCACAGTTTACGGTCGTGTGGTAAGACCAGGAAACACAGTTTAAGGTCGTGTGGCTCGGACCATGGAAGAATCCGCTTATTGCGATACGGTGGACCTAGAGGAGGTGGGGACACATCCCAGCCCTGCGGTCACGCACAATTCCAGGAGAAGGATCCTGGGATAGGGGCATTCATATGTCTATCAACCGAGGGGCAGAGATGATGGCCTCCAGCTATGCTGGGCCCATAACGCGATTGTTCAGGAGACTCCTTCCTCCTCATGGGGACGAGGGTCAAGCTGTAAATCGCCCTTAGAGAGGACATTAGCATATATCATTGGTGCTCATATCGTGGGAGCCTCGAAAGGCACCATTACCCTGGTTGGCCTGCCTAACGTGTAGAGGTGTACTGAGGGTCAGTATGAAGAGAGAGTGTCGAGTTTCCACTACAACGCGCTGAGGCGGAGTGTGATAAGGACTGCGCAACCAATGTTCAGATCCCGAAAGAGTTGACATGGCGAGCAAGGATGTTGCTGACCATATTCGCAACACCACATCCGATTGAGTCAGCCTAGGATGAGGAAAACAAACGAGCATCAACTGCTCAAGCGCAGGATTCATATCGATTTGCTGCCCAGGACCCGCCGGTAAATCGATTGGGAGCGGTAGGATAGCACTAAGGCATCGCATCCGAACCGCTAATGAGGATCCCTTTGAGTGAAGTCCCGAACAAGAGGAAGCACGAGGCCTGAAAAGTAACACAGGACTTGTCGGGATTGAATCCGACACTACAGGTCATAGATAAGAGTACCCCAAAACATGCTAACAGATCACCGGAAAGGGTAGGAGGACTCACCTTGAGAGCAAACAAAGGACGGCAGATCCACATGATCAACCAAGAGACGGGGCTGGACCTGGAACACAAACGTCCAGGCGGTACTACGTATCCCATAAGGATGGGAATCAAGCCGTACGTAGTTCTCGAGAGGCAGTTTAACGTCGTGCGGGACGAAGTGCACTTTAACGTCATGCGGGACGATGGAGCATGCAGTTTAACGTCCTGCAGCGTGGACGAATGCAGTTTAACGCCATGCGGGATGACGTGCAGTTTAACGTCATGCGGGACAAAGTGCAGTTTAACGTCATGCGGGACGAAGTGCAGTTTAACGTCATGCGGGACTAAGTGCAGTTTAACGTCATGCGGGACGAAGTGCAGTTTAACGTCATGCGGGATGAAGTGCAGTTTAACGTCATGCGGGACGAAGTGCAGTTTAACATCATGCGGGACGAAGTGCAGTTTAACGTCATGCGGTACGAAGTGCAGTTTAACGTCATGCGGGATGAAGTGGAGTTTAACGTCATGCGGGACGAAGTGCACTCAGGCGAAGTACTGCTTGAGGAACCTAGCGTTGGTGGGAGGAGTGAGGCGCTCACCATCCATAGTCGCTAGGGAGTACGCGCCATTGGGATAGACATTGTGGACGACAAAAGGTCCCTCACACTTGGGCTCCAACTTGGGCGGCTTCCTGCCGGGGATCATTGGTGCTCTTAGGGCCAGTACTAGGTCACCCTGTAGGAAGGAGCGGAGGCGAACCTTCTTATTGAAAGGTCGAGCCATTTTTCTTTGATGCCTCTCCAAGTTGTGCAAAGCGCGAAGCCTATTCTCATCCAGTGCTTCCAACTCGACTAGACGGGCTTCAGCAGCTCTGCCCGGCGCTTGCTGGTCGTAGACCGCAGTGCGCAAGGACGGTAACTGGATCTCGATGGGCAGAACGGACTCACCTCCATACACCAGGGAATAAGGGGTCATCTGGGTGGAATTGCGAGTCATCGTCCGATAAGCCCAGAGGGCGTTGGGGAGCTTGTCCGACCAACTCTTCTTGTTCTGACCAACCATCTTTTGAAGAATGTTAGAGAGGGTTTCGTTAAACGCCTCAATCTATCCATTCTCCTGTGCATGATAGCGAGATTTATGGTTCGAGCGAATGTTGTACTTGGCGTAAAACTTCTTCAACTCGGCTGCTCGGAAATTGGATCCGTTATCCGTGAGGATAGCGTGAGGCACTCAAAATCGATAAATGATGTTGGAGGTCACGAAGTCAGCGATAGAACAGGATTTTAACTCTCTGAGCAGAATCGCCTCTGCCCATTTGGAGAAGAAGTCCATGGCAGTCAGAATGAACCGGCACTGGCGAGCCGTCGCCGACAGGTAAGGTCCCACAATGTTCAGCCCCCATACTGCAAAGGGCCAAGAATATCTGGTGGTATGGAGAGGCTCTGGCGGCCGATGAACAAAGCTCGCATGAACCTGGCATGCATGGCACTTCCTGGCATACTCGTTGCAGTCATGGATCATGGAGGGCCAGAAGTATCCCAACCTCCGAATCTGGTGGGACAGCTTCGACCCAGTCTGGTGGGCACCACATGAACCAGCATGAACCTCTTGCATGACTTGTGTGATCTCAACTCCCTGAAGGCAACGAAGGAGAACACCATCAAATCCGCGTCTATAGAGGATCTGCTCCAGGCCGGGACTGCTCTGGAGGACAAACTGCGATGCGCGGCGTCGAACTCGCTCGCTCTCGGCCCGATCTGACGGGAGAATGCCATGTTGGAGGTACTCAACCAAAGGCGTCCTCTAATCAGGGGCTGGTTCGACTGCCATATCTGTGGTACTCGGGGCTCCAGGCATAGGGGAAACCGTGGTGAGATTACATACCGATGGGCCGCGATCTCCCTCCGGGATAACGGGAGCGATGAGCCTGCGGTGTGTCACGCGGATGATCAGGTTGTCCTGTTCAGGCTCTGCGAGTGACGCAGCAAGGCTGGCCAAAGCATCTGCTCGACCGTTCTGCGACCGGGGAATATGGACAATTTCTGGCCGAGAAGGGAACTGTGCCATCAGGAGGAGGGTGTACTCCAGCAATGGCACAAGTTCCGGCTTCCTGACAACATAGTCGCCATTGATCTGCTTAACGACCAGCTCGGAGACACCTTTCACACACAGATGAGGCACTTCGATCTCGAGAGCTAAATCGAGGCCAGTGATGAGGGCATGGTATTCCGCCTCATTGTTGGTACAACCCTCTGACAATAGGAAAGAGTATGGCAGCACGGCTTGCTCCGGGGTAATGAAGACGATACCCAAGACCACTCTGTTGAGCTTAGGATTATCGAGTATTCTACCGGTGGGGCTCCGGGAGGCACCGTCAAAGTGCATCTGCCAGCATGGATCGGCACGATCGACCGAGAGAACGGCCTCATTAAGAAAGCCTAGATCCAGCGGCTGATCCGCGGAGGTCGGGTGAGCAGCCAGAAAGTCCGCCAATGCTTTCCCTTTGATGGCCTTCTGAGACACATACCTGATGTCGAACTGCTGGAGAATCACAACCCACCGCACTAGACAGCCAGTCAACATAGTCCGGCTCAGTATATATTTCAACGGGTCTACCCGAGAAACCAACTGTACCTCGTGGTGCTGCAAGTAGTGCCGTAATTTCTGTATGGCAAATACGAGTGCCAGACAGCTCTTCTCGATGGGGGAATATCTAACTTCCGCATCGAGGAGCATGCTACTGAGGCAATAGAGGCTATTCTCTGTTCCCTCGTTGTTCTTCTGGGCGAGAAGGGCACCAAGGGACCGTTCCAGGGCAGTCACATAAAGGACCAGCGGCTTCCCAGATACAGGCGGCATCAGAACTGGAGGTTGAAGCAGGTACTGCTTGATTTCCTCAAAAGCGGTCTGACACTCCTTATCCCATACATAGGTGGCACCTTTCTTCATGAGCCGAGAAAAGGGCTTACACTTGCCGCCCAGATTCGCGATGAATCGGCGTATATAGGCTAAGTGGCCTTGGAAACCTTGCAGTTCTCGAATGTTACATGGGGGAGGCATCTGGCTAATCGCCCTGATCTTCTCTGGGTCGATGTCAATACCCCGGTATCTTACCACAAAGCCAAGAAACTTCTCTGAGGTGACCCCGAAGGAACACTTCAATGGGTTCATCTTCAGACGGCGAGACCGGAGGAAGCCGAACACTTTCTCAAGATCATTGAGATGGTCCTGACGCTGGCGCGATTTGACCACCAAGTCATCGACGTAGCATTCCACCAGTGTGCCGAGGATTGGCTTGAATATGCGGTGCATCACCCGTTGATAGGTGGCACCTGCATTCTTCAGGCCGAAGGGCATGACCTGGTAACAAAAAATACCTTGGGGGCCCTGAAGGCAGTGAACTCCTCATCCTCAGGGGCCATCCGGATTTGGTTGTATCCGGAGTATCCATCCATGAAGGAGAGGGCTTGGAACCCTGCCGTGGCATCAATCAATAGCTCTGTCACCGGAAGGGGAAAATCATCCTTCGGACAGTGGCGGTTGAGATCGCGGAAGTCGATACACACTCTGATCTGCCCGTTCTTCTTCCTGACCAGCACAATGTTGGCTAGCCATCTGGGGTACTGAACTTCCCTCACGAAGTTGGCTTTGATAATCTTGTCAACTTCGGCCTCAACCATGGCACCATGGAATGGGTGCATCTTCCTGGGAGGCTGCTTGAACCCGCGATGGTTCGCCGGGAGACCAAGGCGGTGGACGACTACCTAAGTATCTAGCCCCGACATCTCATCATAGCCCCAAGTGAACACATCACGGTGCTGTCTGAGGAAGTCCACGTACTGCTGCCGCTCCTCAGAGGGCATGGCGGCACTGACCAATGTGGGTCTTGGATCTACCTCGGTTCCAAGGTCCACCTGTACTAACTCATCGACCGTGGCGGAGACGCCCTCCTCAAAGGCTGGGGGTGCATCTTCCACGTCCTCTCCACTCGGGGAGGGATCGTCCATGGGAGAGACTACGTTGGAAACTGCATTGGGGCTACCAGATCTTGCTGGGCCGCTGGTGCTAGCATGGGCGGTCGCGGTCATCTCATCAGGAGACTCACAGGCCGTCGAGACCATGGCTACCTCCAACCGATGGATCGGGAGGACGTAAGCGTCATCCAAACTTGCCCATGGACCACTTGCAATAACGACAGGCTCAACCTCACCTGTCAGGATCTGCTTATCCTTGCTCTTGTAATAGTCCGCGTCCAGATAGCGGGCTTCACATGAGGCAAAAGGAGAGGCATCTCTCTGAAGCACGCCTACCCGACCATTAAGGGAGTATTTAAGGCATTGGTGGTATGATGAGGGGACCGCCGCATGAAGGTGGAGCCATGGCCTGACCATCAATGCATTATACGCAGTGTCCTAAGAGACTAACATGAATTCGGTGTTGGAAACCAGGTCACCGAACTGGGTCTTCAAACGTATCTTGCCGACCGGAGTTTGCTCGGTGCGGTCGTACCCCTGGATCCTGAGGATGGAGGGAATCAAGTCATCCTCAGACAACCCCAATCTCTGGAGCGTCCGAGTTGGAATCAGGTTAATCCCGGACCCCGTGTAGACAAGACAGCTCCGGACTTCAAGGCCATTGAACTGACCAGTAACATACAGCAGACGAATGTGCCCCTATATAGGAGGGTCTTCATCCTTACCAGAGAATGAGATAACTGCTTGACATTCGGCGTTCTCAATCGCTTCGGCGTGAAAGGCCTCTGCAGCCGCAACCTCCGTATCAAACTGGAGGGGGCTATTCAGGGCTTCAGCGAGCGCCTCGCGCATCTCAGGTGACAGGCGCAGAGACTCAAGGATGGAGAGCCTTGCTGGGATGTCGGCCAAATGCTTTAGGACATCATACTTTCTTGCCAAGCGCGAGCCCCTGGTTGCAGGAGGTTGCTCTGCGGTTGGAGGCATGACGGGCCTTGCCGGTTGGACTGGCGGCCGACTGCTGCTTGGCGCATCTCGCTATTCACTGGTTGAAGCCCGAGAAGTGGTCACTGTACTGGGGCCAGGAGGCCGGGATGGACTCGTGGCAGGACGGAGCTGGTCGCGGCGCGGCTGAGGCGGTTCTGCCTGGTCCCACACCACAAACGGTGGCGGAGGCGAATCCGTCATCCCCGGATGGGGGGGCTGTGCGCACTGAGCTCGGTTTTGAGCCCGCTGCCTAGTCTCAGTGGCATGCACGGCCTGGCTGGAGGTACCAACTGCCGTGCCCCAGCGACTCCTGTTGTTGCGGTTCCTCCGACGGTGGTGACGACCGGGGACACTAGGCAGGTCCACCTGGTGTTCTTCAACGTCGGGAACCGAAAAGGGATTTACCAGCTCGACGGTATTAACTGAAGCGTACCCAACACTGTCATCATATGAATCATTCATCACCGGGCGGATCCGAGGAGGGACCCCCATCTCTGAGGCCATGAAATCACCGAGAGTTTGGGATAGCGGCGGAACTGGCGGGGCACGCTTTTCCTTCTTGCGCCGCCGCCGTTTGCTCTTCTCGGAAGAGGCAGGCGGGGACGAAGATGCCGAAGCAACACCCGCAGATTCTGGGGGCTCAGGCTGATTCAAGCGTGCACGGATGATTCCATGGGCGCGAATGATCGTCTTGCAGGCCATCCAGTCATTATACTTCTGGGATCCGCGGTCGGAGACCAGCTGCCATTCGTCCTCGTCGCCACTACCATCATCTGATCTCACAAACACACCAGCCACTTGTGCTGGAGCTGGGCCCAACCTGATTACATTGTTGTTAATCTGGTCTTGGAGCCAGTCCTTAAATACGTAGCACCGCCGGATGGTGTTCCCCAAGGCCCGATGGTAAGGGCAGTAGCGGGGGTTATCCGTGAGATGTGCCTCCTCTGGCCTCCAACACTCAGGCAGTCGCACAATCCTCTGCTCCAGGGCACTCCGGAAATAACCGGGGACCTGATCCTCGTGAAATGAGTAAGTCAGGTATCACGGGGCCCTGAATGCGTGGTCTTGACAAGGGGCTGGAGGGGCCTGCCGAGGAGGTGGACCCCAATTATCTCGCCTGGGTTGTGGCGGTACATTACGCGGAGGGGCCGGCCGGTTCTGGGGCTGCTGCTGCTGGGCCGGGAACTGAGCCCGTGGAGGCGGATTCCTGTGAGGCTGTGGAGCTGGCCTCACTGGCAGCAGCTCCAACTGCCTGGGGGCCTCTATTTGGGCAACAACAGCGGGGTCAGCCCTGCTGACTCTCCTTACAGGGATCATAGGAGGAAGCGGGTGTGCCTGACTGGCCTGTTGTAGGGCTTCCTCAAGACGTTGAGCTTTGTCTGAGAAGTCCCTGAACCCTCCGGGGTAATTTTGAGTGATCAAGGAAGGGACCATCTCGGTCTTTACATTCCCGACGCACATTGTCAGCAACTTCTCCTTAGTCAATGGCATGTCAAGGAAATACGTGAGACCCTTCCATCGGGCGACGAAATTCGCGACTCGCTCATCAGGCCTTTGCTTGCACTTGAAGAGGTCTGCGATACTCGTCTTCCGGGTCGTGGAACTGAACTGGTAGAGGAACTGTCGACGAAGGTCCTCCCAGTTAGTTATCGACCCGACGGGGAGCTGGCTGTACCAGACAAATGCTGGCCCTTCCAGTGTCTAGACAAAGCAGCGAAGCTTAGCGGCCTCCTGCTGCGCCGGAGTTCCCAACATAGGCCCGTACGTTGAGTTGAAATGGGCCAAATGCTGTGGCGGATCTCCAGTCCCGTTGAAGGGGGCGAAAGTGGGGTTCCCGAATCCCGGAGGTGCCGGCATGTCATCCACCCATGCTGGGTATGGCCTGCCGTCCGGTGGGATCGCCACTTGCCGAGTCTCCAAGGCTTCCAAGCGGGCGATGAGTGCCGCCATCGGATTGTCCGGACATGGGTTCCAGTCCTGGCGAGGATCTCTAACCAAGAGCGCATTGCATGGATCTTCAATTGGGTCGTCGACCGGGTTGTCGAACTCTACAGCTCGTGGGATGGCGGGCGGAGCGGCCCTTGGGGCAGCGGGAGGAATCCGAGCGGCGTCTCTCAGGTAGTCACGCCGTTCGGGAGGGTGTGGTGAAATATACCGCGCCCTCTTGCCATAGGCAATGGCCTCTCCCCTGTCGGCAAACACGGCATAATCACTATCACCGGGGAGAGTCTCGTCGAGGAGTGGTTGTTCCTGTCCCTGCTGTCCTGGCCTAGGATCACCGTAGTCAGGCCGCCACTCTGCAACGCGCTCGGCGAGGAGCTGGTCAACTAGATTCTTCTGCTCGGCGAGCTGTTGACGTAGCGTGGCCTTCTCGGGATCCTCATCTACCCTCTGTATGGAGGCAAATGGGTCGGCGGGCTTTATAGCCCCGACGTGCTCTTTACCTTTGCTGAAGTTTCAGCTCAACGTCAGTGCTTCAGTGGGTGTGGGGAGACCCAGGAGGTTCCTATGGTGACGATTAACTCTCACTGATGGATCCAACGACGGCTTGTCTTCGGGGGGAGAGCCCACGTCGAGAAGTTCCAAGTCGTTCCCCTCTCCCGGTAGGTCATCCATTTTGACCGTTTCCGTCCCTGGGGATGTACCCTTAGGGCCACCCAGCGAGTCGGGCTGTCGGCGAATCGCACTAAAGCGTAGGGCAGCGTACTGCCCCCATCCACAGATATACAAGTGGGGGGTGGCTTCCTCGATAACCTTGCGGAGTACTTGAAAACACTCAACGCATCGTTTTTGGAGGGCCTCGTGGTGCCCAAATGACCCGGGGTGCCAAACCGCGTGGAGCGTGGCCAGGTCAATCTGACGGCACTACTCACCAATATCCTCCAGGTGTGCTTTACTCCCGGGATATGAAATTTGTAGGCGGTGAATACTGGAGTGAGTCTCCCGGAGAGTTCGGCGGAAGCATTCAAACTCATCCGGGGTGAGCGATTCTGGTGCATCAAAGTCCGGTCCTGCGACTGGCCAAAACTTCTCAGGGAAGTGGCCCTCTAAAAGGACGGTCCAGAAGCTCCACGACCCAAACTCGGGACCCAGGTCTTCTTGGTCCCCTTCAGCGACTGGGAATGGACGGGGAACCGGCAGTGGTGCCGAGGCGGGCCGCTGGGCCGGTGGGCTGGCCGACGATGAATACGGCGAGCAGGCCAATTGGCCTCCATATCCCGGGCCTCCCTCTTAGGGTTGCGGTGCCCCAGCTACCACATCACGATAGGACGGGTCGGAGAGTGAACATCCTTCCGTAGCTTCAGTGCTCGCCGAGGGTGCACTAGATCGTGGCTCGACCGTCGGTCCCCAGAAAAGGTCTCCGGCTTCTCCGATCGAGGCAGAAGGCGCTTCCGGAGGGGCCAGTACCAATCGCAAGCTTGACCTTTGGGGGTCTACCAGGCCCTCGCTACTCCGGATATACCTTCAATGAAAAGCGGGGATCACATCAATCTCGCTCTCGGGGAGTACGAGGCTGACGTGCTGCATTCCTACCCCTGCCCCTGACTGGCGGGATCGGGGGGAGGGCTCCATCGCCGAATCATACTCCGCCTCCGTATCAGAAAAACGAACCGGTCGGATCTCTGTCCGGAATTCCCTAACATTCCTCCCTCGACGTCGATGCCTCGCCTTCCTGCCCCCGGGTGGTTCTTCGGGGCATGACTGATCTCTGTCCTGGCGTCCTCTGGCCGCACCGGTGCTGGGGCCAAGAGGACTGGAAACCAAGGTGTGAGGAGCACCGGGACAGATATCAAAGGGGACGCGGGGAGAGATGATTCCGGGCAGGCCTCCGGGCCGGGATCGGAAGGTGGGATAACCCATGCCTCTTGGATCGGCCACACGGAGTAGACCCTGCTGGTGAATAGCGCTACTGCGAGGTGGTCCGCGGTGGCTATTGCCTATACCAGCAACCGGGAGAGTCAACCCAACCTGCCTTTGGGGCGGTCGGGGCCTCGATCCAGGTCGGGCATAGAAGTGCCCATGCTCAGGATGCGCAGGGACCTGGTGACTAGATCCAGCAGTGGCTTGGGCCAACGCGGCCGCTGTTTCTAGGGCCCCAAGGTGGGAATCCTCTTCCCCTCGTGCCCGACGTTGGCATCGGGGTAGACGAGTCGAGATTAGCGGCGCAGGCTGGTGGAGAGTCCGTTCTTCGACTTGAGAAGCCTGGCAGCGGTGTCGACGTGGCTTGGAAGGAGCCCTTATCGCGGATCCCTGGAGCGAATATTAGATAGGGTGGTCCCGGACATCCTCCACCTCATCCGCATTGGGGAGGGAGCTGTCAGAGCATTCCAGGGATAAACTCCCGAAGCGGTTGGACGTCGAGGTAGGCAGCGGTGCCTCCCTGCGCGGCCCTCAGGGGCGGCGTTGGTGGCGAGGTGCAGCTTCCTCGAGGTCTAGGCGAGCCATGTCCCTGGTGGGGATTACTCCCTCTTCCTCTTATCTCCGCACCAAGTTGTTGATCACCCTTCTCTGGATGACCTCCGAGGGGGAGAGAGGGCGTGGTTGTCCCGCAGTTGCAGCTGCTGGGACGGCTGTGGAATGGGCGGGACCGCGCGGAGTAGCCGCGTCGGTGTTTCCCCTACCCCTGTGCCAGTGGGCGGGCGGAGATCGGGCACTGGATTGGGCGACCTGATTCCTGAAAGCAGGGAGTAGAACCCATTAATACTGACAGGAAAAGGAATCGACAACCAATCATTAGTGCCACGACGCCTTCCGTGGGGGGAACCCAGGCCATCGACGTCGTGAGACGGAGTGCCCGATTTCCCTTCCCCAGCCCCTGGCGGGTTCTGTGCCCCAGTGCTGAATGCTCGGCCGGGCAACATGCTAGTCTTCCAACACCTCTGAAAGCTATCGATCTTCATATTGAGGAGAAGAGATTCACGTCGGGTTCACCATTTTCTGTTTCGGTGCGGATGTGCGTCGGGTTTCTGTTCCGACGCTGTTCCGCCAGGACGCTTTCGCGCGTGCGCCCGTCGACTCGAGGGGATGGGAGTGCGGCTTGTGGCCCCGCAGTCCTTCTTTCCAAAGGCGGGCGGAATCCGTCCCTTAATCAGGGACGTCTGCTCCTTGATTGAAACCGGGATGATGGGATGTCGGCTCCTCCTTCCGTGGACGTCTCCTCGGAACTCGTCGCTTAATCCGGGTCTCCCTCATAGATTTAAGAATGTTCGTGAATCTCGTTCCCGGCGCCATATCTTCATGGACACCGGTTAATTATGCTGCTTCCGCCTAGACGCTCCAAGGAGTCTGGTCGGGGAAGCAACCCGCGGTGAGGAGACCGGGTAGCTCTGGGTGTTGGGGGCGTGTCTTAACACTGCGGCTCTGCATGTCTGCCTTCCGTCCCTAATAGGGCTTCTCGAAGGCGTGATGGCCTGAGGCATCCCGCGGTGGGTGCGGGGAACTACGTTACCTAAGGTTTTCCTCAGCTTCCCATGCTTAACACAGGGTATTCCGCGAGTTTAACGTCCAGCGGGGACGACATCAGACTGATCAACACGAGGAGTGGATCAGATGACAGAACCCCTTGCGGGGAACCTCCGACACTGGGGCCAGCACATGGGCGGCTTCCCGAGTGAAGTGGAGTGGAATGAAATGGCATGACCCCACCGGGATGTGGCGGCCCGGGTAAGGATCAGGATGGATGATGGAGTGAAGAGCTTGGACCCTGTAGAGGCTTCCTACGTACCGCGCGCTAGTGCGGATCAAAGTAAGCGTAGTTCGGATATACAGTTTAACGTCATACTGGACGATGGCAAGCCGACTCACGAGGAGGTCGAGGCTGCAGGGAGGAGGATTGAACCGAACCACCTCGCACGGAGGGGGATGGAATGGCCGGGTGGATCACAGTTTCACGTCATGCTGGATGTTGGCAAGCCGACTCACGAGGAGGTCCAGGCTGCTGGCACGCACGAAGTGGGGCGGAGCGGACCAGCATGCACGAAGTGGGTGGATCACAGTTTAACGTCTTCCTGGACGATGGTGTTTGGGGCTTACACTCTAAGGAGGCCCATATGCGACAAAGCCCAGTTGAAGAGGGACTTGGGCCGAAGGTGAAAGACACCTCGATCCCTATCACGCCCCCTACTGGCTTCGGCAGTGGGGAAGCACAATGGATACACACACATGCAGTCCCCCACAAGGGCGTATTCATAGGTGAATCGACGCAAATGTGAACCTGGGAGGGGTCCACTGATGGATGAACCGACGTGAATACGACCGAGACGACCAGGTGGTGGGCTTGAACCTCAGGGAGGCTTCCTATGTACCCTGTTTAGGAGACAGGGATCAAAGTCCACGTAGTTCATTCTGTCAGGACTTACGCACTAAGGAAACCTGAGTGCGGCAAAGCTCAGTTGAAGAGGGACTTGGGCCAAAGGTGAGAGACACCTCGATCCCTGTCATGCCCTCTACTGGCTTCGGCAGTGGGGAAGCACAATGGAGATACACATGTGCAGTCCCCCACAAGAAACTAGGGGTTTGTAATACCCTACCCCTGTGGGCGAAGGCCTCTCCAATAAATCGTTCCTAAAGAGGGGAAATCCCGACATCCCTGCAGAGACGAGCGGGTGGGGGCCACATCCAAACTGGGGGGGGGACCCTACGTGCGAGGCACAGGATCGGGTGATGCGGACGGTTTAACGTCTTGCCGGACGAAGTGAAATTTAACGTCATGTTGGACGATGGGGTTTGGGGATTACACCTTGAGGAGGCCCATATGCTAGGCATTTTAACGTCGTGCAGCTTGGATGAGGTGCAGTTTAGCGTCCTGCAGAATCATGGATACTTGGCAGTTTAACGTCCTGCAGCGCGGACGAGGTGCAGTTTAGCGTCCTGCAGGACGATGGATGCTTGGCAGTTTAACGTCCTGCAGCGCGGACGAGGTGGTGCCGCCAATTGGTCCGTGTCACTTCGCGCGAGCCTCGAGGGCCGCACGAGAAGACAACGTACGGTGCGGGCACCCGGGATGAAGATCGTTGGGCGCCACGTAGGCGGGTACCCTCAGGGGGTCAATGGGGGAGACCCTTAGGGGTTTGCGCGCAAAAGAGGAGGTTGGAGCGCAATACCACGGGTCGGCGTGCAATTGGGCGGGCTGGCGCGCAATTGGGACAGCGCTTCGCGCGCGAAAGATGGAGATTGCGCGCACCAGGCCTCTGATAGCGCGCTGGGAATAGAGATTGCGCGCACCGGGCCTCTGATAGCATGCGGGGGAAACTGCCCATTCTTTAACGAATGGCCACTTAGTAAGGGGGGGGTGCGCGCAATCGGGCTGGATTGCACGCACCAGGGGGGAAATTGCGCGCAAGAGGCTTCTTTTGCGCGCGAAGGCCTTTGGGTGAGGAGTTGGTCAAAGGAAAGAAGCCAAAGGGGTTGCGCTCGAAGGCGAACCCCAGGGATTGCTTGCGCGAAATAAAGGAGGTTGCCTGAAGATCGGCATTGCGCGCGGAGGGGGCGGGATTGCGCGCACGGGCGACCCTTCGAATTCTGGTCCACCACCTTTAAAACGTTGGGGGTCTCCTTGTATTTATAGGCAACCCCGGGCGCGCAATTCGGATCGCGGTGCGCGCAATTCGGCTCGCGAGTGCGCAACGCGGCGGCGCGGGCGCGAAATAGGGGCCCGACGCGCAATAGGGCCGCGCACGGGCGTCGAGCGCGGAACATTCTGCGCCGACTCGGCCCATTGCGCGAATCCCAGAAGGATTGAACGCGCCTCGTCAATATTGCACACGGGCCTCCGATATTTCGCGCAAGGCCTTCGGGCCTTCCGAAACATGCTTCTGACTCCAAATATGACCTCGCTTTCCTCATCCGGAACTTCTTTTGAGGAGCAACGGACTTTTCCGGCGTCTACAACGACAACGACGCTTCTTCCTTAGTCTCGTACTATGGACTCTTCCTGACGTCGATGAATCGACGCCTCCATCCCGCGACTTCGTCAACGATCAAAGACAAGCGAGGTTTGGGGATTTGAGTTAATTATGTATAAACATTCGTTCTTCATCATTCAAATTTTGGGATTATGGTTTTCCATGAAGAGGAGGGATAGGACTGCATGAACATGGTCTGTCCCTCCCTTTTGTTTGTTCTTGATTGTTGGAGACAGAGCCGGTACAGGTGGTGAATGGAAACAAGCTGGCCATGAAGAAGCAGGTGGCATAAGGCTGCTGTGTCACCACAAGGGTGCGACACTACTGTACCGCATAGAGAATCGAGTTGCGGCCAGGCGGGTTGTGGTGCTTCCGGAGGGGCGCGGTGTCATCGCACCACGTCAGGACGAAGGGCCGCAGAGGTTGGATGATGAGCGCGGTGCTGTCGCACCACGTGAAAGAGTGAGGGGACGAGACCAGGGAGGGCTGCGGCGGAGAAGCTGGGAACAACGCCGTCGCGCCGCGTCAGAGATGGACCCCATCCGTACGCCTCGGCGGACAGGGGAGGGCGGCTGAGTCAGCCAGATGTCGGTGTACCCTGCAGGTGGGACCCCTCAGGTCACATGCGATTCACCGAACCAGATCCTAGTGCCGATTCCTTCATAAACCAGGGGCGCCGCACCCCCCCCCCCCCCAATGACATGGCCTGCCGGGCCACGTGGCCAACCGATGGGGCCTTGCAACCAGCCCGTCGGGCCACCCCCATGGGCTGGGCCGCACTTCCGGGCCAGGCCGCCCCTTCGGGCCAGGCCACGCCATCGAGATGGGCCGCGCCTTTGGGCTATGCCGCCCCTTCAGACCTGGTAGGACTCATAGACTGGGTCAGACCATGGTCCAGACCTGGGTCAGGTCGGGTCAGTCTCACTCGGTCAGACCAGACCATTACCCATTAGATATGAATACACCTATTCACCCATAACTTATGCTACGGGAGTCCGTTTGACGAACTGTCAGTGGTGCCAATATTCATGGAACAAATTCGTCCCATTGAGAATACCCCATGTGAGTTTGGGGTATAGTTGAGATACGTTTAGGTTGGTTCGTTCACGAAACCATCTGGGCCCCTGGGACTAAAAGGCTAATAACTCACAGACCGAATATCCGATTGACGCTCCGTCTATTGTATTGAGACCCCTATGACATGGTGGACATTTGAGATACTTATACATGAGACTTTTTGATTGTTGGAGTTTTTCATAATAGCTCGAGAAGAAGATCCACCAAGTGATGAGAAGACAGAGTGTAGAGACCTAGTAGCTAACAGACCTGATGACTGCTTGACTGATTCAACTAGCCCAGTTGGGAGTGCCTGGTATTTGGCAGCAGACCCACGGAGGAGGAGCACATGGTATTTGGCGGCAGACCCATGGTACCTGACAAGAGGAGTTCCTCTGCAGGCTATTAGGTGGAGCGCTCAGTATTTGGCGGCAGACCCGCAGTAGAGGAGCGCCTGGTATTTGGTGGCAGACCCGCGGTACACAACAGGAGGAGTACCTCATCAGTCCAAGGTTAGTGAGAAGTGACTTGGTGTCACGACATGCCCAATGTTGTCAACAGAGAAGGATTTCTCTAGGATCTGTGGTTTCGTTAATGAAAATCCTGGTTGAGCTGAGTTAATGACCTTTGTGTTTTCCTCACGATTGAGAAGGGTTACTAGATAACTTAGGTATACGTATGGGTATATAACTAAGTAATGGTTATCTGTTGATTAATACTTTGTGATTTATCATTGTTGGATGTTGTGATACCATGAGGGTCATAGGGTACCTACTTAGTATCATTATACTCACTACTGCACGAGCTATGCCTGCACCTCGTTGTGTTGGATGCAGACGATGGGCATCGTTGACCGAGGCAGAGTGTACAGGGACTAGACGGTACCCGGAGGTGGACCTCTCAACGAGACGGTACCCAGAGGAGATGGACAGATGTGGAGGTATGAGGAGGATATCTATACCTACCCTTTAGGTAGGATCCATGGTAGATGATCCAGGAGCTTCTAGACACATTCTTGCAGTTTGACTTTTAGTTGTACCTGTTTTGTCTTTTCCTTGTACTTTACTATTGGGATTGTATTTCTGGCCCCCTTTACTTTTAGCACAACCTTTGTATTCATTTTTACTTAGTGTTTTTCTCCCAGTTGTGTACTCTGATTGTGTGTGTTAACTTTTTATAAAGGAAATTCCTTCCCAGCTTAGGGATTTACACCTTTGGTGCTAGTTGCCAGCCCCTAACCTATAGAAGGCGGGCCTGGGGTAGTCACGGCACGGGCCCCGAGGATGAGTCATGACACTAAAAGTCTCTATATATCTCACATCTTTAAACACAAATATAATGTATTCATGTCTTTAATGTAATGATTAAGAATGAAAACTCAGTATCATTCACTGGATAGTTCAACATACGAGTCTTTAATTTTCATTTATGCATATCCAATAATATTATCTATCTGCATAAGGCCACAACAATTTCCCTTAAATTATGCATCAAAATATATAAAAAATCCATTATTTCTTGATGGTGGTGTCAAAAAAAGATCATTCACCAATTACCTCTTATATTATTCCAAAAAACCTTCAGATTTATTTGTCTATGTTAACTTAACACATTTTTGTATTGTCTTGGTTAATGGGTTTTCTAATCATGGATTGTTTTTAATAAATATCCTACATTAACCTTCCAATCCAAGGAAAATACTTACCTAGATAGTGATCATTGTTCTAGGAAATTATTTTACTGCCATTTCCTTTTCATGATGAACTCAGAGTCCTTCATTATGGATAATATGGATATAGAAAGAATCTTTATAAATCTGAAATTCACACATTCAATTTTTTTACATAATAATCATTTTCTATAAGAATCTCAATATTGAACCGATTGTGATTCTCATACCCATAATATCATTTAAGGTACACCAAGATATCAATAATAGATACAAAAAAATCAAGATAATCCATGAAAAACGATTCATTAAATAAAAAAAGTGTGTGTACTATTCAATCCAAATGGAATTACTACTGACTCATATTGTCTGTACCTTGTAAAAAATTTTTCCTTGATAATATCATCCTTCTTTAATAACAATTAATTATACCTAGAGTAATTGTTAATATTTGAAACCTATTTATCTCCATATTTTTTATTGAATAATTATTCAAAAATAGATAAAGGATACTTGTTATTTATACTAATAAAATTGATTTCTTAATAATCAATAAAAAACCTCAAAGATTAGTATATCTTTTAAACAAAAAGAATAGTGGCTCCCAAAAGTGTAACAATTGGCCACATAAATACCTTAAAAACAGTTAATATAGTTTTTATAACACCACTAATTCCACAGTTTCCATTATATAAGGATTCTTTCATATCTGTATCTCATCAGGGATTGAATCAGTTTAATATGAAACTTCAAATTTTTGTTGATTTCGAGATAATTCTGTAGAAAATGTATCAATGTATTCTAATATAATCGGTACATCCCCAATTAAAAGATTATATTTTAAAAAATTACATAATGGTAGATATTCATCCCTAAGAATTCCATTTTTAAGAGCTACAAGTGGAGGATCTAGATATGTGTCATATAATGGATTCTCTCCTCAAAATATAATGAATACAATATCATACTCACAAATCATAGTTCTATTTATTTCATAGTAATATTTTTCATTATATTTAGAAATCCAATACAAACCAAGGATCCTATAAAAAATGTAGGTATAATAATATATTATTTACATTGGGCATGAATATATGTCATAATTGGAAATGAATAACACATCCTTTTTTGGTGAGATTTCCATCGTGATTTTGACAAAACACCCCTTATTATGTTGATATAGTAATATTAAATTTTAATGGAAATTATTTAAGATATAAAATAGTGTGGATATAAAGAATCAAATATATCATTAAATTAATTACAGTATATTATTAAGGAACTATGGACCACATATTTAAAAATTTCAACATCTTCTGTATTGATCATATAAGCTTGTCCTTCTCCCCTTTACCTCTTGGGTGGTAGGTTATGTTGACTCTTTGGATGTTGTTGTGAATAATGATACATTTTTCTATATTATTAAAAGCGGACCACATTGATTTCTTTCTACAATATAGATTAATATTCCAGATGAACAATATCATATAAATTTCATACAACTTCCATTCCCATCATAAACTTTCAAGAATGTTTCTTTCAAAAATATTCACATGATGTATATTTATTTATTCCATTATTTTTACTTGATTATTTATGTTTTTCATTGTGATCAATCGAACTATTATTCAATTGATATCCCTTAATGATATTGTTTATAGTCATTTCATTCTCTATCTTGATTTTACTTGATATCATATCATTATATGATGAAAATATTTCAGAAAATATCCCTATATAGATACAAAGATAATGATAAAAAAATGGCAATTGTTTCTCACTAGGATATGTATGTAGTCAAATAATGTTATTTAAATCTTGTAAATTTATCATAACATTTTACAACACTTTCATCATCCATATTCAATAAAGTGAGGAAATTACAATTCATTTGAGTTTATTATTATCAATGTAATCATGTCTTAATGATTATAATATTAAAATTTTTCTATTCTCTGATTTGTATTCATTCATAATATTTATAATTTGAGATCAATTACCACTATTAATTGAATCCTCCTATAAAATAACATACTAATAGAATAACATTTTCAATTACATTATACCCTAAATCTAGGAATATATGTTATTAAAGATTTAATAAATTTCTCAGATTATAATAGATTAATAGTATGACTAAATTAGAGAGAGATTTTAAACATAATTACAACCATCATCGGAGAATGGTTATGTGGAAAAATGTTTTCTCTCTTAAAAAATAGTTATTTTTTATAACTTGTGTTAGATCCACTCTTATTCAATTCATCTAATACGTTCCAACAGAAGTTGTATTTGTTTTCCCCCAAACGAAATACCTATATCATGTATGAGTTTAAATTCATTTTCTTCCATTATGTTACATCACTGAATAATGGAACACATTGATTTATCCTATAATAATTTTGCATATTGATCCATAAAATCCAATCCCTATAATGGTTAATGTTGTCAAATACTATATGATATTATCATAGATTACATGTTAGCTATGATTATTTAAAATATAGTTCCCTATTATTCTACTAATCTTCCTTTGATAATTACTATAACAACATAATTCCAATAACCCACAACTAAGGTTTACTTCCCCTATGCATGAATAATCAGTTTACTGGTTTTTATGAACAACAAACATACATGATTACCATATTACGTTGGGAAAATAAAATAAATAGAGTAATAAATATTCTGGAATCATTGATATTATTCATTATATCCTTCTTCATATAATTGGGAAAGGAAACCAAATAAAGGGTTAAATTATATTCTGAAAAGGGTTATGTAAAATGGATGATATTAAGAGTAAATAAGGCCTAATCAATATCTAAAATTAAATAACACAACTCACATTCCATTTAATTAAAAACTTTGGAACAGAATTCTTCCATAGGTAATATTAATGTAGGGATCTCATGGATATTAATAACTAAAATTTCAATTAATTAAATGATTAATATTGTATTTAATGATCTTAGACATCATGATATGTTTAATATCAAATCCATATGCAATTATGGTTTAAACGGTGGATAAGAATACTCCAAAATATCATTTAATTAGGACAATTGTTTTTCCTCACAAGACATACTAATTCATCAAGGAGCTATATGATTCTGGTCCCCACCCATCACTAATATTCGAATTTATTCCTCATATATTGAATATAATTCATAACAATAGTCCTAATAAAATAATGTCATAATTTTGTAATGAATATTAATAAAAACATTTTCCCAAAAAATGAAATAATATTCTAAGCAATGAATAATTAATTGTAATGTTATATGCTTTAGAAAGTAGTTATATCCCTGATACAAAGAATATATATATTTAAGATAAATGTATCATCTTAACTATAATAAATAATTGAATGTTTTAATAGGAAGGTAACAAAACCTAAATAAATAAGGGATAACATATGACCATCAATTCATTAGAAATAATTAATTTATAATAAAATAATGTCCTTCAGAGAAATGAGTAAAATAGACGTGATATATTAAAATAATATTTCCTTAAAGTGATTTAATTTTAATAATTTTGAAATTTTTTAGAATAATAGATGTCAAAAATAATAGTTATGGTGGGGTGAATGTTTTTTAATTTCATATACACTAAGAGAAATCATTCCATTTGAATTTTATAAATCAATTCCGAAATGAACCATTTTTTGTAAATATTAGAAATATTCTTTCAAAACCATTTAAATATTCATTTATAAAATAAAATATCATTAATACACCATTTTGGTAATAAAAATGAAATTTTTATTTAATTTTTAAACAATATTAATACTAGAGAAAAATATACCCGATCAGTAAAATATGATCATATTATATTTTAAACATTCCTCTTGAAAGTGTAACATGAATTGGATATGTAATCATTATGAATAAAAAGAATTTCCGGATAAATACATCAATGGTTTGGTATATACAATAAATAATGTTTATAGGTTCATAATACCAAATATGTTTAAATGGAGTGTAAATTGAGATGAAATCCATTATATTATGTTTTTATTTCCACATAAGTTCTTTTAAACTTTGGAATAATAAATTTATACTAATTTCAGTCATTTAAAAGAACAAAAATCATATATGTAATTTTATATATGATAAATTTATAATATTTTATCTCCTGTTTATTAATAATATTTTATTATTATTTTTATATTTGGTGTAAACTGCTTCATTTTCCATGTGTGTTTTGATTTAGTTGTTCTAATCCTTATAATTTTACTATGGTTACATCATCAAAATAATTTTAATTATTATAAAAATATCATATATATTCATTTAACATACCATTATTATCATCCATGTGATGATGAAATAATAAATTAATCAGATCGATTTGAAGAGGTTATAGTCTATACACATGCAAGAGCGAGGTTGTCATTTTGGAATGAATTTCAAGGTAAGATGGTTGATATGATGTTATAATAATATATGTATTAATTTTTAATAAGTATAATATAATACATTATTTTATATATTAATTAGTTCTATATTGATAATCATCTATTTAAAGTGTAGATGAAAAACTAATTACATCACTTTGTTGAGGTGGTACGTCGTAAATATGCCCGAGTGATGTTTTCAAATTTGGTAGGATAATAAAAAGATAAAATATAGTTTAAACATAAAAAAATTAACATTTTAGTATATTTATGTGACTATAGTAATTATATTACGATTTTAACAGTACAATTATAATAGATAGAATAAAAAATAAACTTGAATGATTCGATAAAGACAATTACAATTTCCTTAGTTGACTTCGATAGATCTCTTATTAAGTGACATTGGGTTGGGAATTTAGAATGCCCATAACCATTATAACATGTTTAGTGATCTTTATAGTAGAACATGGTGGGGTTTTGTTAATAAAGGTTAATCAATGTAGAGTATATAAAAGATATAATGGGTTTTTATTTATAATTAAGGGAATGAATATTCTAGGAATTTCAAAATTTATTAAATTAATATAAATTATCATTTATGTTAAAGTTGAAAAAATTAAGATAATTATAACATATGTTTAATATTTGTAAAAATAAATTTTCCCAACAAAATTTGGAAAATTTTTAGTTGTGTTTTTATCCATTTCTTTTAGTTTTAACATCTTATTAATGCTTTTGAAAATTAACAAAAAATCTAAATTTTCTTGAACTTTAGCATCAAATTGTTACCATAAAATGTAAAACAACCAATAAATGGACCATATTTTATTTTTTCTACCATATCTCATTAATGTTATTGAATATAATATAATTATTAATTTTATTTCACTTAAAAAATATTAATTATTAAAAAAATCATTTATATTATTTTTTACACTATTCATTAAATTTCACAAAAAAAAATCTATGAAATGATGGTATTTTAATATAATAACATAAAGTATAACAAATATATAATATTTATTAATGAAATTAATGGTACACTATAACAAATAAAAATATTATTTCATTGGATAATGTTAAAATCATTTATTTATTTTAATAATTGAATAAATACCCCATCTACGTTTTGTTAGCATTTAAGATGATTAATCAACAACATAATGTTTAAAAATAGATTACCATGATTTAAATAAAGTAAATTTTTTAAAAAATAATATTTTATATTTGTTAATATCATATTATTACGCATAATTGAACATATAAAATAAATTAATTGAAAGAGAGTGACTTTTTGGAATATGTTTTACGTAAAATTACCTATATTTTATTACCAAGCTCAAATGACCCAAATATGTCATATACTATTGGTTCAATTGTATATAGAAAATTTAATCTATTAAATTAAATGATGTAAGGTTCTAGATTCATTGTGAATTTCCAATCACAGAATTTTTAGCTTTAATTACTTTGTTTACCCATTAGAAATGTGTTAAATTTTACCACGGTTACTATACATAATACAAAAAACTAAAATGGGACTATTTTAAAAATTTTGACTTCCTGATTTAAAATATTCTATCTATTTTTTCTAATTAAATTTCTATATTTGGACGAAATTAACTTTAATATAAATTCATAAAATGCAATGAAATTTTTTTAAGAATGTTTATTTTTAAGTATAAAAATTTACTTATTTAAAAATCAGTAAAATTATTGATTCAAATTATATTATTAAAAACAAAATTGGTAATATGATTCATTAATACAAAATAATATATTTAATGGTGCATTGAAATAAAATTTTTTAATGAAAGGAAATTAGAGTATTTAAAAAATGTGTAGTTTTCATTATTCACTTAAATATAACTCATTTTTGAAAATAAAAAAAACATAAAACAATTATAGTTTTGATGTGATGATTTCAAAAATGATATATTTTTAAAATTTTCAATTTATAAAATTTTAAAATATAGTTTTTTCACATAGTTATTTAAAAATATGAATAATATGTTGTTGTTTTATTATAAAAAAAGATTTCTTTTTTAATCCTATAATGATACAAGGAAATATCTTAAAAAAATTAAATGAATAATGATAGAACACTATAAGTCATTAAACAATTTAAAATATAAAATTTATAATTATATTCACGAAGATTTTAATATTTCATATGATAAGATGATTATGAAAATGTATTTAAAAGCCTGGTTGGACAAAACTAATGTTGTGTCAATGAAAATAAATTCTAAAAAATATATAAATTATATGATGCTGACATATAAACTAAAATTACTAAAGATAATGATACATATATGAAATTAAGAAAATAATTTTATGACTAATACAATGTTCAGAGTCTACAATAATTTTTTTGGATAAAGGATCCAATGTTGATGATCAAAATGTAAGAGAACAATATGAGTTTTCTTTTGGATAATAATTACTCTTCAATAGGATGTACACATTTTTTGTATACTAATAGTATTGTGGTAGACATAAGTACATGGTATGGATTGTTTTGTTAAACTATCAATATTCTTAAATGATTAAATGTTATTTGATATATAGTTTGTGGGAGAATAAATCAACTCAATGAAGAAAATTTTAAAATAAATATAAAAATTATATAATGAGGATATATAACTTGTTTCAACCATTGATATTTGGGGAATATAGTACCAATAGGGTCACTTATTGTTTTATTATCTCATTATTCTATTAACATATATATTTTTGAATCATCATACTAAAATGTATAATAAATATAAAGATAAACAAAAAGGGGAGGGATTGGAGTTTATAGTGAAACTTGAAGCCTCTCAAATAAAACATAAATGGATATTTGATAGTTGATGATATTAACATATTAAAGGATATTAGAATTCTTTAAATGACTTTAAAAGGTTGAAGAAAGGATTAGTGACCTTTGGAAATGATAGGTCACTCATAATAATAGGATATAGTATAACATTAATTATAGAATAAAATACAAAGTCAATGAAGACTCTATTTGGTGGTGGGTAGTAATATAACCTGATAAATGATTATATGATACATAACTAATTTTATGTATTTTTTCCCATATTAATTAATAATTTTAAAAAATTATAAAATGAGGATGTGTAGTTATGAAATGTATGTGAAGATAGGGAAACTTGTTTTAGGTTGGTGATTCAAAAAATTCATGCTACATAATGATAAAATAATAAATTTAGTTCTGGGATCAAAAAAATTACCATAATAGTTAAATTATTTTGAAAAAGATTTTCCAAGGAAATAAAATTTATGATTTTATAATACATAATTGGGAATAAAAATATATATTCTCTATATTACTAAAAGATAATTTTTAAATTCATTATATAAGAATGGAGGTATTAAAAGATTTCTTCCATTAGATTTCATCATTCCAAATGTTTGTGGTCCTATTTAGAAGTAATCTAATAACATATATACTTATCTTATTTAATTTATTTAAGAACTCATTAATTAAATATGTAATATATTTATGTAATATATATCATATACCATGGAAAATATGAATAGTTTTAAAAGAATTGACAATCTTTATTGTGGTTTCTACTTGATGATGTTGTAAGTTGAAAAGTGTAATGAGTATCTAAGTAAAAACATTTAATCATACCTATGAAAGTAAATAATCAAGATTAAATCATTACACCACTTAGCCAATATAATAATTATTCTACTAAATATTATATCATTAGAATAACTAAAATATATCACATTATAATAGTTGATCATGATAAGTCTTGATCTCTCAAGAGGTAATATATTTTTGATGTGGTTTGAATTCACTTTTTTCATCCAACCAAATTCTAATATGACTTCATACGAGATTCATTACGACAATATCCCATTTATGAAATAATTTTAATTATTTAATTAACATTGTGTTATCATGGTGAATGGTGAAAATTGGAGGATGTTTAGGCAGAGTGTAGTTGAAGGAATATTCCATTGAAATCCTCTAAATACAATACGATATACTAGGAAAAATTAAGAGATGTGTATGATCATGGGGCGTGATTATATGAGTATTATAAAAAATTTAATGAATTATATCATATATAAATTATATACATTCCTAAGTAAATATGATAAAATGTAATTTCATTTGAAAAATATAGATTTTTTTAAAATTATGGAAATTTAAAATAATCATTAATTGAATTGGATGATTCAACTTTTTGTATTGATAAATAACAACATTGTTCTACCCATTCAAGATTAATAAACTAGGTGGAGGAGTAGAATATTATTGGTGAATAATGATAACCAATTCATAGTTGGAAAACATTAATGCAGACATCACTGATCTTATTATTTTATCAAGTTAAACAAAAAGTAGTAAAAAAGGATATAAAGAAACATGAGTAGATATATTCTATGTATCAGCAGTTGGAACAGATTGAAAAAAGTAATTCATGGAAGATGGTAACCAGTCAAAAAACAATAACTCCATTAGAATAAAGTGGGTATTCAATAAATAATAAATCCAAATAGGGATGTGATGTGAAACAAGGAAATACTCATGTGAAAAGGATTCTCACAAGTAGGAGGAATTGAATTTGTTAAAAAATTTACACTAATTTAAAAATCATTAGACTATTAAGATTTTTCAATATAATGTAGTACATAAGTGATAATATTTAAAATGGATTTCAATTCAACCATCCTAAATGGAGAATTTTAAGAGGATGTTCACACTAATCAACACTACGGATTCATTCATGGAGAAAATAAGGATTATATTTTATATTTTAAAATTGAATTCAAATTATTTAACGAAATCTCTAATAGAATTCTACTCATATTAAATTATAGTTTAATTTTTATAAAATCAATGATGTGAAGGGTGGAATACAACCTTATCCCTAAAGATGATAAACATGTATATGCAATTGATATTTTCTATATATAAAATAATATTATTATTGGAATGGTGTTATATATTATCAATGTATTTTCTTTAATGATAAAGACGATTCATGATATTTCAATTCTATGAGAGATGAAATATATCTGTAGTTCATAAATTTCTCAATATAATTATTATATTTTTCATACAATATAGATGTGTGCCACCGAAATTTTAAAAAAGTTAGGAATAAATAATTTAATGTATGTTTCTACCAAAATTTCATTAGAATCAACAGTTTCAGGGAGTGGATAAATAATGGTGGTTTATTTGAGATTGTTCTAAAAACCTGTTGGTAGATTACTATACTTGATTTCTTCATGACAGGATATTTTAAATGTTTTTATATTTTTTACTTGAATTCAAAGTGTGAAAAAGAAAATACATATTATTTCATACATGTTTATTCTCATATAAATCAAATATATTGTTAATTTAGGGTTAATACTTGAAAAAAAAGTAAAAGATTTATCTATTTTCAAATATAGATTCATATAGGTCTTAACTACTGTTGATGTTGTAGTTTCTTTTATCAAAGGATAAATAAGTTGTATGTAAACAATACAACTATAGAATTTTTTTTTTAAATTTTTGTTTACAATGGGAGTCCACCTCAATTTATTGAATGATTAATAATGGTGACCCTTTCCACTATCATCTTATCTTTGGATTTTTCTTTTTAAAGGGGGTGTGGGAAACATAAATTACAATAACCTATTTTTCCTTATGGAGGATAATTTATTTATGGGGAATTTTTGATGTGGAAAAGTTGTAAAGTCAATAAGTGTGTGTCTTTTTCAGTTCTTGAAGTGTGTATGAACTATTTTAATTATTTTTTGAGCATGTTTATAGAAGGATTATATTTAAAAAATGATAATTTTTTTGAGGAGTTCACATTAATAGAGAATTGACGTTGTAAGACATGATGTTATAATAAAATTTTAATACCCTAATATATATATTTGTTATTGATATTAATAATTACTTTTTATAACATCATGATTAATCATATTATCTGGGAATGATTAAATGATGAGTAATTTCAATGTAATAATGTTTATATTCTCAACAATTAGAAACAATCTTTGGCTAAATTTAATGATAGGTGAGTTGACAAAATATCAAATGGGTGGGTTTTTATACTAAACCAATGAATATTTCTAATACTAGAGTTTTGATGGATATTTCTATATTTAATGCAAATGAATCAAAAAACATTGAGGTGATTCTTGTCAGTGAGCGATTTTATTTGATTAATGGTGAAGTGAATATGGCCCATGAATCATGTGATGGATTTTATTCCAATTAATTGGACATTATGTGAATCATATTAAATCCTATGTTATTTATGTTGTTCTAGTTAATATTAATGTTTTTTTGGAGGTTTGGTATAGAATTGAAGGTGTTTGAATTTGGAAATATTTATTTTCCGATATGTTATGGTGTTGTAAATTTAATAAAACCCCTTGAAAATAGAGATACTAAAATTATTTATTGTAAGAAAAAAATCTATGTAATTAATATTAAATCGTGTTGAAACATTATGGTTATACTAAAATTATTTTTTCCTACAATTTATATCAATTAAATTTATATTTTATCATACCAATAGAAAATAGTTCGTACTATGATTTGAGAATTAATATGATATTGTTTCTGAACATTATTTATATCAAGGATATAATGAAGTAATGAGAAAATGAAAAGAAATCAATTATCTTATGGATGATAGTTTCAAGAGAGTCACACAAAATATGTTTGGAATATGAAATAATGTATATGGATGTGTAGAACATGTATAATGAAAACATAGAGGATATTCCATGTAGAAGAGAATATTACTGCAAAGGATAAATCACACTACAATGGATAACAAATTAAAACTATGTGCACGATTTTAATTATTAGAGAAACTTTTCATTTCATAGTGGACATTTTAATTCTATAAAATAAAAGGTTGTTTTTTAGTATTTTAGGAGTAAAATTTCCAAGATATGTTGTGAAAATAATTTTTATGAATTAAAAGTAATTATAACACCACAAGTATAAGAAGAATTCCAAGATAAATAAAAAGTATAGAATTCAATTTTTTATAGATGTAGAAAAATTAGTGAATTAAATTATACTATAACTAAATCATTTTTACCCTCATTCATATCCTAGGGTTTCTAGAATTCCTGGAAAAATATAATGACTAGAAATGAAATAGGAATTGTTGAAGTGGATGTTCTCAGATAAAATTATAGTGGGAATCTAAACATTGTCATAGATAGATGTTGAGTGAGATTTTTTTTATGAAATCATAGATAATATTATAGGAAAATAAGAGAGAATAAGAGGTTAAAAAAATATTATAATGCTGAATAATTTGAAGAAAAATTGAATGATTAAAACAATATAGAGTTCTATACTAATTGACGACTCTCCTGTTATTATAATTTTATATTATTTAATTTTTTTTTATGTATTTGAAGATTACAGAATTTAAAATAAAAATTTTGTATCACTAGTTGATGAATAACATCTAATCATTTTTAATCATCTTGGTGATTCATGTAGATTGGGTTTTCAAATGTTTCACAAAACTAGAATACAAATATAACTGCTAATTTCTATAAGTGATTTCCATTAAAATATATTATTCCTATGGTAGGTTTTCCTTGGATTTATTTTAGCGAATTTATAATGATTTTTATGTGTCTTAACATATTTCTATGGTTTTTAGAATAATAAATCAAAAAATTAATTTAATCCTTAGAATCATCAATATAAAATTCTCACAGATCTTATGACACCCATCTTAATAAATACCTAACTAATTTTATTTTTTGTTTTATTTCATCCCATAATTTAGATCATTGACCTAATCACTTATAATCTTGAAATATAAATTACATTAAAAATAAAATTTTAATTCTTCTAAAAATATCCAAAAGGGATCTAAGAAACACAAAACATCATTAATAATATATCTGATGTTAGAAAAAGGTAATATAGTTCTTCATATCATATATATTTTAATAAACAATGAAATATCATACAATATCTCTCTAAAAATGAATGTGGAGAGGGAAGATTCTCAAAAATTCACTCTATAGGTCATAAGAGGATAATTATATAGATTAAATTTGAAAGTAAAAATGGAAATAATTTAGTGTTTAAAAACAGATCAATAATTTAGAGAATTACACTTATTTAATTTATTTTATTTTACTCTATAAAACCCCTTTTCACTACTCTATTAATATAATAAAAAACCAATTATAATTTTGATGATATATATTTTTCTAAAAAAAATTATTTATAAAATGAAAATTCATCATTTATAATGATATTACAAATATTTATTGAATCATTAAGTCCATCCAAATCCTACAACATATATTATAGATCTTTTAATAGTAAAATTATATTCATTCAAAATATAAAAATTTAGAGTCACATAACTAGTGAATAAATATTATTTTATTAACTTAAAATTAAATAAAAAAATCCCATGGGGTTAGAGCCTAAAGGGTTTTATATTAGAAGGTTTTTTGAGGACTTTGGGCTGAGTCGCATTGAGTACATTTTAGTCACTATTATATTTCCTTTATAATTTTTAATTATCCTTCCCTAACCATTTTTAAATGAATATTATATTATCAAATATCATGAATAGATAAATATTATATTAACTTATCATGTAATTTGACAAGATAAAAATATAAAATTACTTATTCTGGTTTTGAATAATAATGTGCTACAATTTATGATATAATTTAATGGAATAAAAACTATTCAGTAAAAATATATTTTATTGAAAAATATATTAAATTTAATCTAATAATATTATGGACACATAATGTGTAAAATTATAGGATCTTTTCCTATTGAGAGTAGGTCTATCCAACAATGTAAGTATAGTTTCAAGAGACACATGTGTAGCCTGATAATCAAAATATGAGTCTTCACAATGATTGAATCGTACAAATTCTAATATACAATTGAAATATTTTTTCATGTATACAAGTTTCACCATCCTTTCTACATGATTTATTTTTCATCCACATTATAGGATTAAAATGTCACAAATATAACTTGTCCACAAAGTTCACTAAAACATTTTTATCACTATTAAAGGGATAAAGATATCATATTTTATTACTCAAAAGTGATAAATTAGATACTGACCAATCAATTCTTGATATAGCAATAATGAAAAACCAAACAAAAAAGACTTCTCCCTTAATAAATATGTCATGGTTTTCATCATGAATCAATTTATATGAATCATGATACATATTAGTAAGTATAACAAGATAGATCAATAAAAATGCATATAAATTGAAATATCTAATAACACATTTATAATATTGCATTTTTTTAGTGATTCATCCACATGACCTATCTTCTTGAATATAACCAAATTTAGACCTCTTTAAAGAATGTTTTAGTACTTATGAGACACCCAAATATGAATAGTAAAAAATTACTTTTATTATATCAAACTTATACATCTATACCTTATGAGACATATTTATGAATATTTTTTTGAAATCTTTAAGTTCTCATTTTGGAGTAGAACTGGAATAACATATTGATGTGTCAAATATTATAAGGGAATTTTAACATTACTGTTAAATTAAAGAATAACCACTATGTTATTGAGAATAAAAATTTATAAATACATGATATGATAATTTACATAATAAAATCAATTAGTTCTAGGGAAAAAATTATATAAACAATTTTCAATAAAAAAGGATTAAAATTTTGTTTCATGAAATTAATGATTTCAATTCCATATTAAAACCAAATGGTCCCCTGTATAAATTATTTAAATTCTTCATATAGTTGTGAATTAAATTAATGGATTATATATTCTACAAAATTTAGTGTTTAATAATAAAAATAAGAATGAAAAAGAACATTAATGAAACACCAGATACATTTGAGATTTTCCCCTTGAGCATATAAACGAAACATGAATCTAAACTCTCAAGAAGGATAAATTGTTTGAATAATTTTTTTGTAAATAATTAGTTACATCACTACAACATTTTTTAGTTTTTACGATGTGTTTGTCAAGACATAGATATGAACCATTGGAATGATATATTTTTAAAAACAATATTTTATGTTATATAGAAATTCTATTAAAAATAACCCAAATACCAAAATCTCATTTTGATCGATTATCCTTTATTCAGAAATATACTTGAAACACATTAATGTGAAATCATTCCTTCTAGCACGAATGGTGATTTTCAATGGATTATTTATAGTATATCAAAAATAATATTTTTTACTAATAAAATCCTACAATGGTAAACAAATATTTTATTGATAATAATTAATTATGGTGGATAATATTTGTGATGAAATCTAAATATTTCGAAAAATGGATATTTGAAAATCATATAAATTTAAATATAGTGGCTAGTATTATTTATGGGCCTTGGATCCATCACAAATACTCATAAAAATAAAATGAATCTCTTATAATTTTATGTCTCTAATAATTCAGAGAATTTATAAAATATCAAATTATAGATTCCTTGTAATGGAAACCCTTTTGTCACAAATAAATAATAACAATTAATCATTCTAAAATTACCACTTTCACCCAAATGATTTTTTAATAATCTCCCCATAATTCTATTTAATCCCTTGTCATTATTTCCCATTCTATTCACTCTGATTCAAATCTTCTAGCTAGGTTATAGTTTGAAATTATTAATGTTCAAAATAAAGGGATTTTTTCTGTTGTTTTTATTTTTTGATTTAAATTATTATGTAATTTTAAAATATTTAATTCTTTTATATTCAATTACATGTTTTATTTTGATTTGTATGCATGAAAAAAATAGTTTTTATTGTTTTGTTAATTTTCAATTCTTTGGAGTCATGTAATTAATTATTTAGAAATATATTAATATAATACTACATTATTATTCATACAATAAAATAGTATTGAAAACATTATTTCTGAAATAAAATATTTCAAATTAATATTATATGGATAAATTCATTTTCCAAATATTAAAAAATAAACTATTTGTTTTTTAAATAATGTAGTACAAAAACTAAATTTTTGTAGATTATTCAAAAAATAACATAAATTTATTTAATCATTTATTATAGAGTTATAATATAATATAAAGATAAAAAATTTATTTGATTAAATATTAATATATATATATATTTATATTAAAATTAATAAAACATAAATGGGTAACAAAATATTGGCATCAAATTGTAATATATTAATGGTTAATTTTGTTGAAATTTGGTAGATAATAAAATAATTCCATTTTATCATTTATTCTATAAAGTTAAATTAAAATACAAATATATATTTTAAAATTAAATATATGGTAAAATATTTATTTATAAAAAATAAAAAAATTATATTAAAATTTATTAAAAACTTGAAATAATGTTTGAAATAGAAATTTAATTAAAATAGTAAAATAAAATCATATAATTATAGTAAAATATAAAAACTTATTATAGATAGGAATATAATAGATTCAAAAATTAACATAAATTTATATTACATATTATATTAATAATTAGAGTAGTTAATAATTATAAAATACGAGTTAATATTAGTAAAATATTATTGAAATTATTTAGTTAATATTTTTTAATTTAATTTTTTTCATTTGTAAAACTCATAATATATTACATCAAAATATTAAATATTTAAAAAATAGAAATATTTATTTTGAAAATAAATAGAAAAATTGATTTGAATTTTGTTTATTATTAAAAGTATGTAGTAAAATTTTTCTAAAATTAAATTTTTTGAAATATTTATAGGAAAAAATAATAGTTATTAGCTTATAAAATAATAGTCGAAATTTAATTATTTATTAAATTTTAATATAAAAATAAAACTTGATTATTATTATTGAATGGAATTTGTTAATAAAATTTATTATATGAAATAAAAATTTTCTTAAATAATGTAATTTAAAAACAATTTACATAATATTTATTAATAAATATTAATTTTTTAATTAATATATTGATTAAAAATAAATAAATTTTATTCAATTTTAAATAAAATTGTTTTGAATTTAATTTATTCTTAGTTAAAAAGTGTTAATATATTTATCAAAACTTATTAGTTAAAAGAATAATATTAAACACCAAAATATTTTAAATTTATTGATGAGAAAATTGTTTGTCAAATACTATCAAAAAATTATACTATATTAAAGGTTGAAAAATTTTTAAATTGAAAACTAATGAAACTATTTTATTTTATATATTAATACAAATATGTTATTAGAAACTAACAAGTATTAGTTCATTTAATTTAATTTAAGTTTCTAATTTATAAATGAAATAATTTTTGTCAATAAATTAGAATAATTTTAATAGAATCCTAAAATATGATGGTCAATACAACCAATAAAATATCAAAAATTATTATGAAATAATATGTTTCTAAAAACAAAAAAAATAGTAATTTAAAACCTAATAATAAAATTTTATTTCATTTTATATTTCAAATAAAATAATTAAAACTAATAAACCAAGACAAAATATAAACAATAAAATAAAAAAAATATTTGGGAATTGATTTATAATTAATATATTCATTTATATAATATAAAAAACATTACAATAAATAATTAATTATTTGAAAATATTATAGTAAATAAATATTAAAAATCTATTACTAAGATTATTTTGAATTCATTTAATTCCTCTTTATAAACTACCAAAAAAATAAAAAAATATAAAAAAATCTTATAACTCTAAATAAAAATATATCATATTGATTATATAAAAAAATATACCATTTATTAATATAAAATATTATGTTATAAAGTAATTATTTTAATTTTCTTGAAACCTTTTGACTGTGTAAATTAAAAGCTATTTTTATTATAAGATCATGATTAGGTAATCTGATATTGAATTTCACAAGGATTTAGAATAAATCCTACGTATATTAAGGGTGTCTAAATGTTTATATAATTATTTACCATCAAATTGATAATTTCTTTCTTAAGGGATAATGAAGTGTTTTTTATGAAATGTGAGCTTATGAGATTTGATAATTTTTATAATGTAAGAGTTTATGCATTATGTTTCGGTTTTAAAACACACTATTTTTTTCAATTAACTGGTTGAATATAATTCAAAAGTTAATACATATTTTTTATTTATAGATCATTTATAGTTTCAATTTTTTTATATTTGGACGTTGGCCTCTACTTTGTGTAAAATAAAAATTTGAAAGATAATTTGAATCCTAAATTTGAACCATATTAATTTTATGACTTATTTAAATCTTTTGAGAAGATATTATATCAAAATGATAATATACACTAATTAAATTCAATTCAAAATTTACGGTTATTAAATAATAATTTATAATATCAAATTGTTATTTTAATTTAATATTTTTGTTGGTTAAAGTTATGTTACTTGAGGTAAATACACTTTATTTCAATTTTTTAAGGTAATAAATACGTCTATAAAAAATATCATTATTATAAAATTATAAAATTATACATTTATGTTTAAATGATTTCATAATATATTAAATTTAATATGAGTCATTATATATTTGTTCAAAATCTAAAAAATTAGGGTAAAATGATACAATATGGGAATTCATTTTCTCTTCTTGATCATTGGATGATGTATTTTTTGGTTACACCTTGATTAAAACATCTATCATTATCTGTCAAAACAACTACATTCATGAAATGGAAAAAGAGAATATTTATATAATTGAATGCTTAAATCATAATTATGATGGTGATTTCTAAACAATTATTCTATTATTCTTGTATTCTCTTAAAAAAATCAGAATATATGATTAATTCATTGTATAGATGATTTTATTCATTTAGACATTAGAGTAGTCAGTGTTCTTAATTTTTTATTTTCATAAATCTGAACAACATACATGTTTATTTGTTGGTTATGGAACTATATATTTATTAGGTATTTTTAATTTGATGACATAAAAAATAGAATATCAATGTTTATTTGAATCTACATATTGTGGTGTATATTTTATTTTGGGTTAACGATGTAAATGAAAATGATGTAGTTATCACTCACAATTTTACAATGAAAGAACCATTAATGTGGACAACCACTAACTCTTTAGCATGTATTATGTCATCTTGATGGAGTATAAACGGAAAAAATCATTTTTTTCATGAGTGATATTAAAGCTTTTATTATAATTATTGAATGAAAACCATTTTTTGTTACTATCAGCAAATATGTATTCCTTACGATATTCCTTCCAAAAGGAATAAAAAATAATATTACAAAATTTCAAATTGAACAAGATTAATCCCTGATAATTCTGATCGGTAATCCAGTAAAATCAATCATCTATTTACTAAATCCAATAATATTTGGTCATATTGTAATCCAATTTTTTTAGGAGAGATCACAATTAGATAGAGTGGATTATTTTATGTGCCCCTCCATAGTGGTCTAATTTGATTTTCCATCACATTCTTGAAGTAGTACACGTAGAGATTAATTTATTTGGATTATATATAATATAGAATGAAGGTCAGACATAGAAAGACTAAATATACAACAAATTAATAATTGGACAGTGTCAAAATTTATAGGGGTACCATACTTGAGTTATAAGAAAATTATAGGTCAAACAATTTAATGAGTACAATAGAATTTTTAATACCACAACCCAATTTTTTGAAAAACTAGAAGCCCAGCTATTTTCTACATAACCTCATGCACACCATCCCATATTCTAGGGGCTACCGAATAGTGTAAAGGGTCTAATTGTGGTACTATGGGAGGACTATACAAACATGGTTAGTGTAGCACAATGGTATATCATAAAAAATACCATATTAGAAGAATAAATAAACTAATTGATAAAAAGTTACTAGAAATGGACAATGCTAAATTCCATGATGCTTTCTTGTTTCAATAATTCTAAAAATTACAACCATGAAAAATATGATGTAATACAATACAACTAAAAATAGTATAATAATAATAATATCCCAGAGGTTAACTCCACTATACTACTTAATACTAGCTCATTATTGTGCTCCAAACTCCCATTTACAACCATAAAAAAGAAGCAATAATTCATAGACTTGTGAACATGATGTCCACTTAGGTACCATATAGAAATGGAAACCGAATAAGGGTGTGTGAAATACGCCATAGGACACCACCATCAATTCATAAGGAACAATACATTCCATGAATATAAATTAAAATAGTGTGAATGATTTATATGTATGTAGTAAATAAACACAAGTAAAAAATTTGGCTAACGTTTCTCTAGGATGCATAGCCGACCATACCTTCTTCGGCCTAATAATAAATATATTTAAACTACTATCAAATGATATATATGTGACATGGGAGTAATGATAAGAAGTATATAAAAACAACTATTATTCGATAAACTAAAACAAATCATGTGATTTGGTATGGCATATGTGTCCCTAGATAGAAATGATGTATTCTTTGTTTTAAATATAGAATTCAACATGATAATTTTTTAATAGAGAAACATATCTCATTAAGGGAGATCCAAAAAATTATCCAAAGTATCACTTCATGGAGAATAGAAATTCCAAAAACATTAAGATTCCATCTAATGTGATCTAAAATTTTAATTTTATGTACTACATTTATCATGGTTTGAAGAGAAGAACCCTAGATTATTATCATTCTTTCTCACATAAGGGACTATGTATAACTTTGGCATCATATAACCTTATTTACACCGATTCCAACGTTGTTTAATCCATTAGGGAACTGTTATTACTCCTAAGGATGTAAAGAATCTTTATGGTGAGCCCATCTATGGAATACTATGTATCACAATGTAACACAACTCAAGTAACCTACGAGCCCATCCTTTACATTCAATAAAAATGAAACCCAAGTATCACCCTAGGTATATATAATCTCTAACAACATATGAGGTCATCCAAGTTGTTCCTTAAATGGACCCCGATAATGGATTAAGGCGTATCCTAATTTATTTTTTCATTTAAATTAATAAGCATGAATCACATGTTCATAAACATTACACTTCACTAGTTATTTAAATTAAGAGGGAAAGAAACATTTACTAATAATAAAACTAATTTGATAGGATATGTAATTAAGCATACCATAAACCATTAGAAGGAAAATAAAAGAGGACCATTCTAATAAACTTTTCACTTATATCATTATGTTGTCTTTTATCTTGTTAGAGAATAATAATCACTGAATAAAAGTAATAAGTCCAAGCGGATAACCATTGAAGATAACACCATACATGAAATTATATAATATAGATTATGATAATGTGAATTCCATTCAGAACATCAATATCACTCAAAAAGTATTAGGACATATAAAATTATGATATGGCTTGGAAACTAAGGGAAAACATAGAGAGGTATCATGTCCTTCCACATTCTAATAAATCAAATCATTAGATTTAGAATATATTCCACCTCAACAAGATGTTTTATTAGAAAAAATTTAATTAATTTATGTAATTCTAGGATCACACCCTTATGGGTGGTTAAGACATGAGGTCCCCAACTTTCAACAATTCTAGAACATTGATATTCATGTCTACCCAAATTTGGGAATCATTTTTTATATAAATAATTTCATATTTAATATTTGTAACATTGAAATACCAATATAAAAAATAGAAAAACAATTTATAAAAGGATGATCATCAAGGGAAAATTCTATTGAACACCTTCCATATGAAAAGTAATCTCAACATGACCAATATTAGGGCCTGGGAAAATATCATTTGAGAGAAAGCAATGAAATGGGAAAATACCTAAAAATATGTTAAATTAGATCGAAGCACAATCAAATTTAATAAATCTATAGAAACAGAGAATGAATATTAGGGGTGTGGTATGTTTACCATGGGCTATACAATGCACCTATCGAGGATTGAAATAGACACAAGATGGAGGGGATCTATCTATACTTATGAGGATAGGAGGAGGAACCCCATTGGGGCTTCTATACATAGAGGACAAGATGAAAAATTGGATAAAAGAAAAAAAATGATTGGATGAGAAAAACAGAATTTCACCCCATTTAATGATTTCCATGTTTTGGATATAGGGTTTGAAAAACATTCCACTAACATTCCTTAAGAAACATCCAAGGGGGTTCTTGCACCATTAATGCGCATGGTATGGAAAAACCCATTATTAACATGCATTTTCCCTATGTCAAGAAACCTATAACAACTGCATAGTCATATAACCCCTCTTTTGAAATTATTCCAAGCTATGAGAGACCCTGGTTCTACTTGATGAGCTTCAATGATTCACTTTATAGGCTGCATTGTTTCAGAGAAACTATTTACCCTTTCCAATTCCTCCTACTTCTGAGTTTTCAGATCCTGACGCACCTGAAACTAAATGGGACACCCAAGAAACCTCTCGATCCTTAAACCAAGTAAAAAACATCACTTTTTTGTTTTCCAAATATTTTAGTTTCAATCTTATGCTTTCTTTAAAAATTATCACATCCCCCAAATAGTATCATCACACTTCTAAACACTCAAAAAACACAATGGATTACTTTTAGAGTATAGTACATGTGTCGTTGAATCTCAATCCAATGCTCATATTCCAAATTTAAACATTGAGACGATTCTTACCTAATTCTTACAGACTAGAGATATGATCACTTATTAATCTTTTAGATCACTCAGACTATGGAACTATTCACCATTTGTTATAGCATTTGAAGGTCAACTCCATGTTATTAAAACTCAACCATCATAATTATCTATTTAATATTCCTTATAATTCTCCAAATAATAAAAAAGGACAGTGTAAAATGCAATAAAATGTTAAATTTACATTAAAACTTATTTAACTGAGTCAATATATCTTTTTAGGAATGCCCCTTCCTTCATTTGAATTTCACAAATATTAACCTGACAATGATCCAAAAATGGTTCCACACCAACCACATCCATCCAAACAGAAGGAATCAATTTTCTCTTCATCAGGTTGACACTTCTTAAAATGCTCAGATTAGATGGAAAACTCATTAAAGAATTCTACAGTAACACCTTTAAATTAAGTAATCATGTGATTACATGGTAAAAATTCACTATGTATTGTCACTACCACCCAGAGAGGTCTCAATATAATGAATTTATTTATGTATTCATGCATCAATATGAACATGTATTTAAACACGATCTGGAAAAATTCGATCAACACCCTTAAAACATCTCATCTGGATACTAGTAAAGTTAGGGGTGACCTAGAGATCATCAAATAGAGTCTAATGAGCTCATAAATTTTAAAACATAATCTATAATTCAACATTGATTCATCAGTACACATTCAAATGTCAACTCATCAAGGTTACTGAATGATCCCAATGTGGAAAATAAGTCAAAGAATCGGTTGGTGTCCATGAGTACCTCAAAATAATTAATACTCCAAAATATAGGAATCACTCAACACAACTTCACTTCTCAACTTATCATGTCTATAAATAATAACTCCCATAATGTCTATTTAATTTAACTAAAGGTAATTTAAATCATTTACCTCTGCTTATAACTAATCCCTTCTTAGTATATCCTAGACGACATCAAGATTGGGGACATTATCTTCAGAAAGAAAAGTGTACACCATGTGGATTTAAAAATTTTAAAAAATGATCTGAGACTCTCTTAATACATAAAAATGAAGTTCTAGATAATTTTATAATCATATTATAATACGACTACATGAAATAGGTAGATGAACCACCACCAATTGAATCTTTAGAAAGAATATCGACTATACATGTTGGCACATCATTGATGACTAACCATAATACATTTATCACCTGAGGAATCCTGTGATCATTCAATAATAACTAATGTTTTTCATCCTTGACCAATGGTGTATTCAATGGTTATGTACACAACATACCATAACATCATCAAGACTCCTTTCAAACATTAGTAAACTGGAAAACCTTCTAGATCCCAACTTTTTTAAATACAAAACTAACAATCTCGAAATGGTCCTCCTTGGTTTTTTTCATATACTTGGATTTTCACCCATCTCCATGATCTATTTGATGCCTAAAACCATATAATTTTCCTTTTCATCATTTACTAAATATAGAATTCATCCCATTGTATGTTCTCTATCAACCACATAACATGGGTACTAGACATGGGAAACACAATTTTACCAAGTAATAACCTAAAAATAGAAGGATACAATCTAGTTAAAAACATGAAAGATCATTAATTACATTATATGTACACATGAAACTTCCCCTAGGAAATATTCACGTGAATAGTATTAGTAGTCATAAAATCAGATAAAACTAATATTTTGTGCCAAAACACTCAACCCTATTTGAAACACCCTATGATGTAATGGGATGATCCTAATTTCTTTTAATGCCTAGGTCAGTCTACCTCAAAGATGAATGATTTTAAAAGTTAAACATCTCAATACTTTAACGATTTCCCCCAAACACATATGTTTCACTAGATCATTTATTAACTTGATGGGTAATATGTGTCTCTCTCTCTTTATTCTTCTTCCTCCATCATTATCATTTTGTTTTTTACCACTTTCCTCATGACACATTTTATTTAATATTTCTCTTTTATGGGTGTTTCTTTATAAAAAAAACTATGAAAAACCTAAAAAATGACAATAAATAATAAATATACCATAAAAAATGATAATAAATAAGATTCATAATTACTCACTATAAAAATTTCAAATTTTGATTAACCATTTTGGGGATTCCAAAGACATGGTTTCATATAAAAAATACTGTGTTTCCATCATATATTTTGACAAATAATATTGTTTAAGAACAAAAAATTTTTGAAGGCTCAATTTTTTATTTGGAAAATGATTTTCAATAATCATGACGAAAAACATTAGCTATCATCCCAAGTCCATGTGAAGAATTCTTTTCAAAATTTGAGTGTTTTACACCCATTTGTAAGTCTTGAGTTTCTGTAACATCGATATGAATTTCGTAATTTTTTGTACATTAATATGATAGAGGCATTTTTTGAACATCAAGAGTATTACAATATCCAAATAGCATCCCTTTGACCATAAATTAATCCTATTTTTGAAATCCCATTTAACCCTATGAAATCCTTTTCTTTGATAGCCACATTTCAAGACCAATAGCTTATCCCACCCAACATCTAATTGGATTTTCATTGCCTAATTTTTTGAAAATTAAGTGTGGGGGGAATGGATTTCATTTTGGGTACCGATTGTTGATTTCACCGTGTAATCATATTATTGAGGGAATGAATCTATTTTAGTGTGGGGGAGAGGTTGTAATTTAGTGGGTTTTGGGAAGGTATATTTTTTTATCTTTTTAAAATGTTTTTGAAAAGGGTTAAAAAATGATGAAAAAAACCAAAACAAATGGTTGTGTCTTGGGAAGGTCAAAAATCACACTTTATCAGCCTTTGAAATTGTTATAACTATTACAATTAGTGTCGTCAAGAGATCAAAAATATGTTGGGAGATGATTGTGAGATTTGTTCCAAGTTGAAATTTTGAAAAAAAGAGAAAAAAATGAAGCCTTTTTTTATTGGGAGAAGATTGGTGTTTTGTAAATATTTCATCTTCTAATCCCCTTCAAATTTCCTTCCCATTTTATGTCTTTATATAAACAACAATTCCATTGTAATGATGTGTGCCCATTTCCTTTCATGCCTCATTTCAAAACAAAAAACTATGCGGTTCTTTTTCAAGGTTGGTGGTTTACAACTTTTTCATGTCATTTGGATGTCGTTTTCCAACCATCCCATAGCCACCATAAAAAACCTAAAAATAACTCTTGATTCTTTTGAACATTAGGACAGGGAATGTAATATGATATTTATTTCAAAATCTTATATTTTCATTTTTGAAAGGTTAAAGAGTGATCCTCCATTAATGAATTACACCATCTTGAGAGAAGTGAGTTTTGAGTGACCACATTTTCCATTTCTAAATTTGAGATTGAAAAATGAATTTTTTTTGGAAAAGTATTTCTGTAACAATTTGTGGGGGAATTATATATGGATCAGTGGAATTATCTAAACCTCCTCTGATTGGTGAAAACTAAATTTTAATATTTATAGGAGAGTAAGAATTATTTTGTTATGTTTTTATATGTATTTCATACAAGGACAAGAAAAATTCAATGTGTGGGGGATTTGACGTTATAAATATTATAATAATATATTATATACTCCCATAACTAATTTAATATGAAATGTGCATAATTTAGGTGAAATATTAATGTTTAAATTTTAAATATAATTTTTGAGCACTATTTGAATTTATCCATATTCAAGATTGTTTAATGTTTTAATAATAAATATCACCCTACCAATTTAAATTGTTTTATTCTTGTTTTTTAAGATTCATTATTAAATTTTAAACATACCATTATAAGAAATCGGTGACCAATTATTCCATTGGAAGGGTCATATGGTCATCAAAATATGGCCCAAAGAATCTATGAATAAACTGGAACGTTCATAAAAATTGAACTAAGGGGATCAATTAAAAAGTCCAAATTAATTTGTTTCCTCCAATGCTTAGGTAATAATACAAGGAGTCACATATTAAAATTTCAAGTCTCAAATAGAAAAACAAGTGACCCAAATAAATATTTTAAATACAGCATACAATTCAATCCATGAATTGAGATCACCACACAAAATTTGACTTTTCTCCTGATATAGCCATCAATTGGAGATGATATTTTGAGTATGAAATCCAAGATATGTGATTCCAATATTGTTGAATACAATGTTCAAAAATTATGGCATATTATTTATTCAACCAACAATCCGCATTATGGCCTTCTAAAAAGAATGGATAGAAATTAATAGCTCTGAATTGTTTACTCAAACAACCATTACATTGGCCCCAAAAATAAAAATTCTTCCAAATTTTTATATTAGACATCTAACATATTTATCTACATCTTTTAAGAAGAAGGTATCTTTATATGTGTCTCATTGAATGGTCCAATATTCGAGCCAAGTGGAGGGGTAGTTTTGGAATGAAAATAGTTTACAACATTGGGAAATAAATATACCCCTCCACTCCCTGCAAGTGGTTGAAAATTCAGAATACAGGGGGACCAATTAGAATGACCAAGCCTTTATCAAAATCATAGGAGGACATTCCATACTCATTTTTTCACTTGATATACCCTTCCTCCTCTCTTTGATTTCATTTACATCAGTGTTTTTCTTCATTTGTAAACACATAAATGTTTTTTTTTCAATTCTCTATTAATGAAACATTATTCATAATATTCTCTTTTAATAATATAACAAATATTATTAAATATAAGTAATCTTTAAATAGTTTAAATCATGTTGAATCCCCATCCATTCTTTCAGTTTATCATTCAATCTAATGATCATTTTTAATTATCATTATTGTTCGTGAGTGTTTGTGTGTTCGACACACAACTCTTTTATTATACCATTATTTTATTTCTATTAATAATTAATCATAATAGAAAAATATCAGCAGATTAATAAGAATCTTAATGTATGAGTAAATATACCATTGGGTTGTGTCATTAATTGTAGATTTTAAGTAATTGAGAGATTTTTCTCGAGAAATATTATTTAAATTAACATTATGTTTATTAAACATAAAATATGTCAAATTGATGAGGTAATTTGTTTAAGGTGTGGTTTACATGGATTATTGGAACCATAAATACAATACCATAAATATTCTCTTATTATGATTAGAACACTATGTTATTTTAAGGCTTGGATGAAATCTTTAATATTTGGGGACTTTGATCAAAGTTATCTTGTGAAGTGGGTGTAAATTTAATGAAATATAAATAAAAGATCAAGGATATCACAAGATAAACTCCGTAATAATGAACTCACCTCAATCATTATAATTTTTTAAATCAATCAACAACCTTTTATCACTTTATTTATGCTCTGTAAACAAACCCCAAATCAAAATACAATAAATTAAAAACAATCAACAAAACAAAGTATCATCACCAAGGATTCAACTCAAGTGTTGTTATACACATTAGAAGAGTATTGCTACCTTAAACAGTCAATAGGTAACAATCAACCACACATACATTGAGGTTCATGAATAGGTTCAGGTAAATGAGGTTTTGGTTATTTAATTTTATATACGGACGGTTTTGAACATTCTCCAGCATTAGATTTATTAACTTGATCATTCATTTCAGGAAGATCCACAAACACACCTGATTCACCATTGAAACCAATACATATTCTACTCAATGTATAATCATTGAGTAGCATAATATTAATGATCTTGGCCTTCTATGTGCAGATAATTTTAAGTGATTATAAACAAAATACTAAAATTATTGAAATGATCATTGGATACCACAAAATCTGAGACTCGATATTTCCATTCTTAATTTTACTGACTGTTAGAAGGATGTAAATCACTAGATTAATGTCTTTTAGGTTTAGTAATAAATATAATTGAAGGATATAAAAATCATTTGTGAATCCTTATCACCCCTCCTTGGTATGTGGATACCATTCGTCCAAAAAGAATCCAACCTGTGGTTTGATGAATGATTGGGTTTCAAATCATTCTTCAACCTAAGGAATTCTATTGATTTTTCATTCTCAAAGGAGCCATAATTAATAGAAAAATAGCGTGAGAATAAGATTTCCTCACCATTATATAAAATGCGAAGAATGCTAGTGGCCTTGTTGAAAGAAAAATAATGCTACATATCATAGCCTCTAAACATGATCATCTCTTTTCAACATTGTTTATAGAAATAAAACGAATCATAAAACTCCACTATATGGTTTGGGTACATCGGGTCTTAATTCCTCTCCTTAGAAACACATATTCTTTCACATCAATTTGAATTGATAATCATTTCAATCAAAAAATCATACTTGGAGAATAAATTATTATCTATCAAATTTCCCTCAACATAATCCAATCATTGGGTTTATTTGTTGACTATGACTACATTAGAGTTTTAGTGGAAATCTCAAGAGACATGTGGAATGTAAGGAAATGGGGAAAATAGAACAACACACTTGGAGAGTGGCATAGCACCATCACAGAATGCTGAGAGAACCAATGTGGGACAAGAACATGGGGTCCCATTAAATATGCTTCTCAGCAACAGTTCGAATTCCTAGATAGATCAAAAGGTTGATATTATCATGATATTATCTAAAATTTAATATAAATTCTGAAGATGGATTTATAGATTCATATCTTTTGAGGTTTTATGGATAAATTAGATTTAAGGAAATTGAATCTGATGAGGTTTTCAGAAATCAAGATAGAAATACAATCAAGTAATAAAATTAAATTATGGCCAATTTATGTAATGAAACATACCTTCTTTATTGAATATAAGGATTTTTTAGTATTGATAATGTTCTTCTAATGGAACATAGGTCTCAAAAATTTTAGTAAGGAATGAAAATTTTTTATTCTGAAAATTTTCTTAAGGAAGGATAAAAAATTCTGATTCTGAATATTTTATTATGGAATGAAAAAAATTATGATTCCAACAATTTTATTTACTGAAAATATAAAGTAGTAAAAATATGTACTCCCCCTATGAAAAGGTGTAATTTAATGTCAGAAGATGGTTTCAACAAAAATCTAATATATAATATTACATTATGGTAATAATTCCTAACATTATTCTATTGTATTCAAGTCTATCAGTGTGTAAATATTTTGTAAAATAGTCAGCAAGTTGGTCTTGCATTTTGATATATTTTAAATAATACCACCTTTAAGTGTGTGATCCCTTATAATGTAATGACAAATATCTATGTGTTTTTCATGAGAGTGATATTTAGGGTTCATACATAGGGAAATGGTACTATTATTATCACACATTATATTTGTTTTGGTAAAACTCATGCCATATTCTTTGAGTGTGTGTTGAATCCACAACACTTGAACACACCAAATTATAGCGAGTTCATATTCAGCTTTAGAAGTGGAAATTGATATTGTGTTTTTATTATTATTTGACCGAGAAACTAATGAATATTCTAAGATATAAAAAATTTCATATGTGGATTTTCTATCTATTCTACATCCACCACAATTAGCATCTGCAAATTTTTTAAAAAAAAATTCTTTTCTATAAGAATAAAATAGTCCCAAATCCAAGGATTTGTTTAAATAGATAAAAATTCGTTTCAATTTTTTTAAATAGGATTATTTTGTATTAGATTGATATATTTCCCATAATCATACTGAAAATATTAAATATGAATGACTAGCTATTATGTATAAAAATCGTCATATCATGCCTCTAAAAGATGTTTGATCTACTGGTTTCCCAACTTCATCAAGATAAATAGTGTTTGATGTACCAATTGAAGTATGTATACTTTTAGTGTTTTCATATAAATTATTATTAATAAGATATTCTATATAATTAGGTTGGGAATTATAATTTCCTTCAGGTTTTTGAGAAATTTCTAATCCAAGTAAAAATTTAAACTCACCCATCATACTTATTTCACTCTCAGTTTTAATAAGATTCTCAAATGAATTAGGTAAAGAATGATGAGATGATCTGAATAGAATTTGATCAACATAAATTTTAATAGTCAAAACATTTATCTAATCTTTATTTATAAAAGGGTTGGGTCAGAATTTACATTAATATAATTATTTTGTAAAAAAAATCATGTTAGTCTGTCATATCAGGATTTAGGGGATTTTTTGAGTCCATAAAATTGTTTAGTATGTTTGTAAACCAGTTTAGGATATTTTTATTCTTCAAATATAAGAGTTTGTTGGAAATAAAATTCCTCATGAACATATCCATTATGGAAAAAACACTTCATATCCATTTAAAAAAGTTTTAAAATGAGAAATGTTTCAAAGGTTAGTAAAATACAAATATATCCAAGACTTGCTACTAGATCATAATTTTCATCATTGTATATTCTGTATTCTTGGTTATATCCTTTAGAAACTAATAATTATTTATTTCATGAAATGATTCCATTTTCATAAATTTTATTTCGTAAGATCCACATTAATCTAATTACAAATGTTTCTTTAGGTCATTCAACCAAGGTCCATACATTGTTTCTTTCAAATTCATTTAGTTCATCCAGCACAAATTAAACTGAATCATTATTAAGTAACGCGTCATTAGTTATTTTAGGTTCTAATTGGGAAAGAAATTTTAGATTATCTATTTCATTTCTTAAATAAATTCATGTCAGTATTGGTTGATTTAAATCACTAATGATACTATCACTAGTATGATTATCAGGAAACAATTGAATTGGGTTTTGTAAAACCTTCTCATCAACATAACGTAAAAAATATTCCAGGGTAATACTTTAAAAAAATTTCCTGAATATTTTATTTATTATAAAAAACATCAAAAAATAGTTGATAATCAGTTTTTGAAAACAAATATAAAGATTTTGTTTGGGGTTGGTTAAAAACAAAAGGATAAGTTTCATCAAATTTAAAATGTACTGCGTCTTCTATAATTTTGGATTTTTTGAAAAAAACTAATAACATTAGAAGTAGTGGAAAGGCCTAAGAATGATTCTTTATTTGAATTTGGTGAGAAATTATCTATTTTATCATTAGTATTCGAGATAAATACATTGCATACAAATACATTGACGTAAGAAATATTAGGTTTTCGACATTTCCCCCATTCATAATATGATAACCCTGATTTTATTACAAACATAAACATGATTTATTACAAAATACATCAGTTGATGTAACAAGAAGATTAAGAGGTCTTGTGTCTTTGGGGCTTAGGATCATTACATTACAACTGAAAACATTAAGTACAATATCTTTATTGAAACTTCCTTTACATAACCACTACATTCCTTCGTACTTAGCATTGCATGGGATAACCTGAGGACATGAATAAGAAAAGGGTGAGCTATAAAACCCGGTAAGGGAATAAACATGGAATAACATGAGGAGTGCAATACATGTTAGACAATAGGCATATCAATAGATCATAAGATAAACATGAACATAAAGGCATGATAAATCATGATAATCATAACATTGAAAAGTGGAAACACCACTTAACATGGAAATAGCATGAGCCAAGGCTCATTGCACATAGAGCATGAGTAAATCCTCGTTGAACATGAAGCACGATTAAACCCTCGTTTCACTTGAATTAGCATGATTCATCACTCATTGCACATGGCATATCATGATAATATACTTTTCCAAATGCATTGGAGCGCTATAAGGACAGACACTTCTTAAACATTTCATTTCATGCATAAGTGCTCCACATGGATCATAAAACATGAATTTATTAAACATAATAATTTATTCCATGATAAAGGAATGTGGAATTCATACATGAAACTTTATAATCAATAAGTAAATGTGCATAAAGGTGAAAACCCTTGATGGAGAAATGGGCATGGTATTCACTACACAATGGCACTAGCTTAGAAAATCGGTGCGATTTCAGCAGCGTAACAGCGTGACATAAGAATTCATAAAAATGGTTGATGAGAGAGAAAGGGGTTAGTCATCATATTTACATGTAATAGATAGTAAGGAGGTCATATAGATACATTTCACAACAATTGTAATGGAATTTAGATTCATGATAAAAAAGTATTGCTTGTATGTAAATGAGGAGAGAGAAGTTCCTTTCAGAATTTCGGCATAGTAACGGGTGTACATAGGAGGCAATTAATGAGAGATAAAGGTGTCTCCCATCATTAAAACATAAAAAGGGAAGTATAAGAGAGGTGAAAAACCATACCCCAACATTCATTATTGAAATTAAAAGGGTAAAAAAACTTAATGAAAATTGGACAAAATTGAGAATGGATGAAAAAACCCTTACTTGGAAGTGTACTTACAAAGGCTTGAGAGATTCTTGTGAGAGGATTCATGGGAGTTTGGGGTTCCTTGGGAGGATTATAGAGAGATTAGTGAATAGGTTGGAAGAACTCCAAATGCTTTGAGTGAGGAGGAAGTGGGAGCTTGGGTGGGTTTATATAGGAAAGGTGAGGGAATTCTTTATTTTTTTAGGTTTGGGACCCCTTAAATTAAATTAATCCAAACCACTAACCATACTATGGTATTTGGAAAAGGGAAGAGGAAAAAAATATTTTATATTGAAAAAGTCCGAACATCTTAAAATAATAGTTTTTCTTATGTTGAGGTGAGTCACACTTCCATGGAAAACAACCTAAAAAGACAAGGTGTTTAATAAGTCATGAGGGGTCCATTAATGCTTTTAAAAGTAAGTCAAACAAATCAAAAATCACATTATTATAATGGTAAAACATATATTGGCCGAATATAAAGATTATTTTATTTTATTACATAACTATTGGGTCATTATGATGTCATAAAACACATTATATATTTAAACTGTATTTAATATTTACCCAAAAAATTTGACTGTCTTAGAAAATTATGAAAATTTCACCGTTGGATAATTTCGACATCCTGATTCTAGAAATAAAATTTAATTTTTCTAAATAATTTTTTAAATATTTTAATTTTCACTTTTAATGTAAAAATCGACAGTAACAGAAAATTCACGGGTTTTGACAGAAATGGATTTCAAACCTTAATAAAAATTAAAAATGAATTCATAAAATTATAAGATCATTTATATTTTATAAAAATTAATTTAATAATAATTATAATAATATTTTATTAAAATATTATTTAATTAAAAAATCCCTTAATTTAATAAAATAGAATTCTTAATTAAATAACAACTAAAAACATTATTTGTACTTTAAAAACTATTACAATGTATCAATAATGACAAGAAAGTATATTCATTCTTATATACAAAAAATAATGTACATGAACATAGTACTATTTATTTGTTACATAACCCCTTAAATGAACTCCACAATACCTAAGGGTAATGTGTGTGATGGTGACAAACTCTTGGAATGGCTCGGATAACATCGCTCGAGTGGTAATTTCTATCAACATCCACTTCTCCCGTAGACTGTCTTGTTCGAGCTTGACATGATGAAGCTCAGCTTGGGTTTGGTCAAGATCAAATCCCAAGGATTCCACCTCTTTTCTGAGCTCCAACAAATGGGCTTCGTATGGGGAAATTCTACTGGATGAGGCCATCACTTCCTTTGTCTGAGTAAATTTGTATTTGTTAGAGCCCTACATTTATACTAATCATGTGATCACTAGTCAATGGCTATATTAGCAACAATCAAAATTTTTAACATAAAACCAATGAAGTTGACATTTTGTATAAACATAAAGAGACATTTAATTGGATCAAGAGGTATTTCCATTAATGAAACTTTGGGTCGTTACAATATTCCCCCCTTATGAAATTTCGCCGTCGAAATTTTCCATTTCCCACACTAAAACATATGTGGGTAACTCAGCTTCATCATTTCATCCGATTCCGAAGTCGCTTCTTCAAACTTGTGGTTTCTTCACAACACCTTGACGAGGGGAATTGTCTTATTTCGTAGAACTTTTTATCTATGATCTAAGCTCTTCATTGGTTGATCCTCATAAGAAAGATCATCTTATAATTGTACCACATCAGAAGAGAGTACATGTGAAGGGTCCGGTATGTACTTCTTTAAGAGGGATACATGAAAGACATCATGCACTTTGGCCATGGTAGGTGGAAGTTCTAGTCGATAGGCCACAACTCCGACACGATCAAGAATATCGAAGGGGTCGATGTACCTTGGACTTAAATTCCACTTCTTTCCAAACTTCATGATCTTCTTCAATGGAGATATGTGTAGAAAAACCATGTCTCCAACTTTGAACACAAGGTCTCATCGATGGTTATCTGCATAACTCTTCTGTCAACTCTGGGCTGCCTTGATATGCTACTGAATGCTTTTCACCTTCTCCACCATTTCCTCGACCATTTCTGGTCAAAGCAGCTTACGTTCACCGCCCTCATCCCAACATGCTGGTGTTCTGCACCTTTTCCCACATAGGGATTCATATGGCACCTTTTGGATACTTGAGTGGAAACTGTTATTATAAGAAAACTAAACCAAAGGAGGATGTTGATCCCATCCTCCTTTAAAGTCAATTGATCATGCTCTCAACATGTCCTCAAGTGTTTGGATACTTCGCTCAGATTAGCCATTAGTTTGAGGATGATAGGCCGTACTGAAGTTCAGTTAAGTTTTCAGAGCAAGTTGAAGACTCTTCCAAAACATAGAGGTGAATCTTGCATCTCGATCAGACACAATAGATAGTGTTATTCCATTCAGCCTTACCACTACCCTGATATATATCTATGCTAGTTGATCCAATGAGAGATCAATATGAATAGAAATTATGTGTGCAGTCTTCGTAAGATGATCCACAACAACCGAGATTGATTTTTGCCTTTCGATGTCCTCGGAAGTTTGGTGACAAAGTCCATGGTGATGTTCTCCCATTTCCATTATGGTATGGGAAATGGTTGCATCATCCCCTTAGACTACTGCCTCTCTTCCTTCACTTGATGGAACACCAGAGACTTTGATTTATATTCAGCGATCTCCTTCTACATATTATCCCACTAAATGTTTTCTCGGAGATCTCGATACATATTTGTGCGCCCTGGGTGAATAGAGAAATTTGAACTATGTGCATCATCCAAAAGTTCCTTCTTCATCTCCATACTTGATAGAACACATAGTCTTTTCCCAAACCTCACAATTCCTTCTTCATTAACATTAAACATAGAGGATTTCCCATTTTTTATAGCTTCCACTTTTTCCTGAATTCCCACATCATCCTTTTGGGCAACCATTAACCTTTCCAAAGGAGACATTTGAGAAATCATTTGTGAATGGATTGATGATGTACCCTTCATTATGATTCTCATGTCCATCATCACCAAGTCTAAGAAGATTGGATCCTTCTCTATTCTCATAATTAATAGAATTGTTGGGTCATTTCTACTTAGGGCATCTACCACCTTGTTCGCTTTCCCAAAGTGGTAATGTATTGAACAGTCATAATACTTGATGAGATTTATCCATCTTCTCTGGAAAATATTAAGCTCTTTCTATGTGAATATATATTTAAGACACTTGTGGTCAGTATATATCTCACATTTCTCCCCATAGAGATAATGTCGCCAGATTTTCATGGCAAAGATTACCTCCGCCAATGCCAGATCATGTGTTGGATAGTTTCGCTCATGGATTTTCATCTGCCTTGAAGCATAGGATATCACTTTATCATTCTGTATCAGCAAACAGCCTATGCCCTTCTTCGAAGCATCAGTGAATACCACAAAAATTTCCCCACTTGTGGGTTAAGTGAGCATGGGCACAGTGATAAGCCTCCTTTTCAACTCCTTGAAGCTTTCTTCGCATTCTTCACTCCAAGAAAACTTTTCTCCCTTTCGAGTTAGCTTGGTAAGAGGGTTGAAAAATCATGAGAAATTTCTCACAAATCGTCGATAATATCCAGCTAACACCAAGAATCTATGGATATCCATTACCGATGTTGGCCACGGCCATCCCTCAATTGCATTTGTTTTGGAGCGATCCACAGATAACCCATTTCTTGTGATGATATAGCCCAATAATGATACCTCCTTTAAACTGAACTCACACTTGTTATACTTTTCATAGAGCTTCTCCTTGCGCAAAGTCTCTAGTACAGTTCTTAAATCCTCTTCATGATCCTCCATGGTTTTAGAGTATATCAGAATATCATCTATAAAGACTAACACAAATTTGTCGAGGTAATTTCTAAAGACTCTATTCATTATGTCCATGAAGATTCCTGGAGCATTAGTGAGTCCGAAAGGCAGTACTATGAATTCATAGTTCCCGTATCTTGTATGAAAAGTAGTTTTGGGGATATCTTCCATCTTCACCCTTACATGATAATATCCTTACCGCAAGTCCACCTTGGGGATGTATTGTGCTCCACGCAACTGATCGAAAAAGTCATCAATTCATGGGAGAGGATACTTGTTCTTTATCGTGATTTAGTTATGTTCACAACAATCGATGCAAAGATGCATTGACCCATCCTTCTTCTTGATGAAGAGGACTGGTTCACCCCATGGTGAAGCACTTGGGCGTATAAACCCTTTTTCTAGAATCTCATGTAATTTTTTCTTCATCCCTTCAAGCTCTAAAAAAACCATTCTATATGGAGTCTTGGATATTGGTAAATCCCCGGGTAGAAGTTCAATTGAGAATTCAACGTCTCTTCTAGGAGGAAGACAAGACAGTTCCTCGGGAACACTTCAGTGAATTCCCTCACAATAGGCATTTCTTTAGGGATCGTTTCTTCCTTGGACTCAATAATCTGAGCTAGATACACATGCTCATAAGGCAGTAATATCCATGCTTGAGATGATGGAGCTAAAATAGATTCATCTTTATCCTGACACTTGTAAAGAATCGGGGGTCGATTTTCCATATGGAGTGTGATTTCCCTCTCCCGACAATTTATGTTGGCACCATATAAGGAAAACCAATCCATGCCACGAATTACAACAAATTCCACCAGAGGGAGTATGACGAGGGTCTTTAGGAAGTTCAATCCACATATTATAACATGGGAGGACTTATATTAATGGGATGTAATGATTTCCCCATTTTCCGTATTCACCGACATATTCACTTCCATAATTTGTGTTGGTGCAAGGATTGATCTACTAATATTTTGAGATATTAAAGAATGCATAGAACCTGAATCAAAATGTACGTTCAATATTTTTGAATGAATAACTAGCGTACCAGTCACCACTTCGTTTTCGAGGTTCATTTTGGCAGAAGTGACGGAGAATGCTCTTCCTTTCTGCCTTGGAGGTTGTTGGTTGCCTCCAAAAAACCTTGGATCAGGGAACTTATTTGAAAAATTCCCCGGTTCTTTGCATTTATAGCATTGTACAACGTGTTGAGGTTCGAACGGAGCATTCCTCTCCTCTGTCGCAGTCGTAGGTCTTTGCTGCTGACCGTTAACAGATAGGTTCCCTTCTCTTCCACACCTGAAGCATTTCCTCATTCCTTTAAGGAAATTTTTAGGGTGCTTCTTTCCCCACTTTTGGAAAGTGGGGTGACGGATCTTCTTTGCACCAATGGATTTATCCATCAGACCACCAGCATTTAAGTCCACCTTACGCTTCTTATCCCCATGATACCCCTTTGATTATTTGATCTCCATTTCGACCTTGAGGGCACATCAGACAATTTCTTCATAGCTGTCAAAGTCACGGATCGCCAATGCTTTCCGCAGACAAGGCTTCCACCCACCAATGAAGCGGTCAACATTGCATTCAGGGGTAACGACAAAGCTGGAAGCGTGTCGTTCAAGCCTTGTGAGTTTTCCTCATACGCTCCAACATATTCTTCATATTTTTTGTTTGAGTAAAAGGAAGTCCCTTTCCATATTAAGCTGGAGGGTGCGCGGAAAATATTAATAAAAAAACATCTTCTAGAAATCCTTCCATTCTAATGCCTCGATCTCCTCCTCAAGCTATGTATTTTTTATCAATTTCCACCATTGATAAGCTTCACCCTCCATACAATAAGCAGCCAGGATAACCTTCTCTTGTTCAGAACATTTTAGGATGGAGAAGATCTTTTCAATGGAGTTGATCCATTGTTCAGCGATTGTGGGATCAGATGATCCACTAAAAGTAGGAGGCCTTTGTCTCACGAAGCTCTCGATAGAGACTTGTTCTTTCTTAGGGGGATTTGAACATTCCTCTTGACCCATGTTTCTATTCAATAATTGAGTTAGCTGAGAGAGAAGCTTAACAAATTTCTCAATTCCCGCTCCCATTGGATTGGGCATCTCATTAGTACAGTCATCGCACTGATCTTCACAACGGTTGTTAGCCCGAGTCCTCATATTACTGGCCATTGGCTGGAATAAAAGGAATGTTAGGGGTAACACATAAAGGGTAATCCAAAGACAAAAGTGGATAACTTATAAATAAACTTTTATTTCCTTAACTAATGAGTCTATAGGCATCAATCTTGGATTTTCAAGATCTACTTTCTAATATATATTCTTAGGGGTGTTTTTTTTAATTCCCTTATTAAGGGTTCATACTAAGCTTGTGAATTTATCAAAACATATCCCCTGGGAGTGTCGTAACCAAGAGAGAAGCAATTCCTGTTGTTGTGCACCAGTTCCCATTTGAGTCTAGCTCAAAGCTTTGTTTTTGGGTTTTACCCATAGGATACATCTGTGCCAGATCCGCCTCTACCTTCTCGTATCCAGACAGGGATGTATTTGTTTGATAAACCACTTACTCAGTACATACCAAAAAATAGGTTTGTTTTTATTATACTTAGTTTTGTCTCTATGGCCTTACATGGGTTTTCTAATCCTAATCCCAAAATCAACTAAACCTATCTTCTGATACCAGCTATGAAAACCCCGATTTTATTACAAACTTAAACATGATTTATTACATAAAACATCACTTGATACAACAAAAAGATCGAGAGTTCTAGTGTCTTGGGGGATTAGAATCTTATATAACAACTTAAAGCATGAAGTACAACATCTTTATTGAAAACTTCCTTTACATGACCACTACATTCCTTCGTACTCAGCATTACATGGGATAACCTGAGGACATGCATAAGAAAAGGGTGAGTTGTAAAGCCCAGTAAGGGAATACAGATGGAATAACATGAGCAGTACAATACATGATTTTCAATAGGCATATCAATAGAGAATAATAGAAACGTGATCATAAATGCATGATAAAGCATGATAATCATAACATGGAAATGTGGCAACAACACTAAACATGAAATTAGCATGAGCCAAGGATCATTGCACATAAAGCATGAGTAAATACTCATTGCACATGAAGCACGAGTAAACCCTTCTTGCACTTGAATTAACATTAGTCAACACTAATTTCACATGACGTATCATGATACTATACTTTACCCAATGCATTGAAGCACTATAAAGGTGCACCCTTCTTAAACATTTCATTTCATGCATAAGTGTGCCACATGGATCATAAAACATGGATTCATTAAACATAATACTTTATTCCACGATAATGGAATGTGGATTTCATACATGAAAATTTATAATCAATAAGTAAATGTGCATAATGGTGAATACCCTTGATGGAGAAATGGGCATGGTATTCACTACACAATGACATTGGCTTAGAAAATCGGTGCGATTTCGGCAGTGTAACAGCGTGACATAAGAATTCATAAAAATGGTTGATGAGAGAGAAAGGGGTTACTAATCATATTTAAATTTAATAGACAGTAATGAGGTCATATAGATACATGTCCCAAAAATTGTAATGGAATTTAGATTCATGATACAAAAGTATTGCTTGAATGTAAATGAGGAGAGAGAAGTTCCATTCGGAATTTCGAAATAGTAATGGGTGTACATGGGAGGCATTTAATGAGAGAGAAAGGGGTCTCCCATCATTCAAACATAAAAAGGGAAGTATGTGGGAGGTGCGAAACCATACCCCAACATTCATAATTTAAATTAAAAGGGTAAAAGAAATTAATGAAAATTGGACTAAAATGAGAAGGGAAGAAAAAACCCTTACTTGGAAGTGTACATCCAAAGGATAGAGAGAGGATTGCAAGAGGCTTCTTGGGAGTTTGGGGAACCTTGGGAGAATTATATAGAGAGTAAGGTAGAGGTTGGAAGAACTCTAATGGCTTTGAGTGAGGAAGCAGTGGGAGATTGGGTGGGTTTATAGAGGAAAGGTGAGGAAATTCTTTATTATTTAGGTTTGGGACCCCTTACATTAAATTAATCCAAACCACAAACCATCCCATGGTTTTTGCCCATGGTTTTTGGAAAAGGGAAGAGGAAAACAATATTTTATAAGGCCAAAGTCTGAACTTCTTAAAATAATAGGGTTGCTTATGTAGAGGTGAGTCACACTCCCATGGAAAACAATTTAAAAAGACAAGGTGTTTAACAAGTATTGAGGGGTCCATTAATGATTTGAAAAGTAAGTCAAAAAAAACCAAAAATCACATTATTTTAATGGAAAAACATATATTGTCCTAACATAAAGCTTATAGTATTTTATTACATCACTATTGGGTCATTATGATGTCATAAAACACATTATATATTTAAACGGTATTTAATTTTTACCCAAAAATTTGACTGTCTTAGAAAATTAAGAAAAACTCACCATTGGATAATTTCTACATCCTGATTACATAAATAACATTTATTTTATCTAAATAATTTTATAAATATGTTAATTTTCACTTTGAATATAAAAAATGGCATTTATCGAAAATTCACAGGTTTTGACAGAAATGGATTTCAAACCATAATAAAAATTTCATTTTCATTTACAAAATTATATGATCATTTATATATTATAAAAATTAATTTAATAATATTATTATTATTTTATTAAAATATTATTTAATTCAAAAATCCCTTAATTTAATAAAATATAATTCTTAATTAAATAATAACTAAAAACTTTATTTGTAGTATAAAAACTATTTACAATGTATCAATAATGACAAGAAAGTATATTTATTATTATATACAAAAAATAATGTACATGAACATAGTACTATTTATTAGTTACATTACCCCTTAAAATAGCCACATAAGACCGAAGGGTATGTTGTGCGTTGGTGACAGACTCTTAGGGTGGCTCGAATAACATCGCTTGAGTGGTATTTTCGATCAACTTCCACTTCTCCCATAGATGGTCCAGTTCGAGATTGAAATGATGAAGCTCAGCATGGGCTTGGTCAAGAACGAAGCTCAAGGATTCCACCTCTTTTCCAAGCTCAAAAAATGAGCTTTGTATGGGGCAATTCTACTAGATAATGCCATCGCTTCCTTTTCCTATGTAAATTGGGATTTGTTAAAGCCCTATATTTATACTAATCATGCGATCAATGTTCAAAAACTATATTAGAAATGGTAAAAATTATTAACATAAAACCAATTAAGTTGACATGTTATATAAACATAAAGGGACATTTAATTAGATCAAGTGGGATTTTCGTTAATGAAACTTTGGGTCGTTACACATAAGGTGTTTTATTAATAAATATTCTGATTATAAGATGATTTATTGTATAACAATTAGTACTTACAGATTCATACCAAGAGCGTTTAGTAATAGAATTTTCACTCAACATGGTTATTGTTATCACATGAGGAATTCTGTTTCTTCTTTCAACCAGACCATTTTGTTGTGGATTTAGGGGACATGATAAGTTATGAGTAATGTATTTATTAACACAAAATGTTTCAAAATCAGAATTTTCAAATCACCCCATGATCACTAAAGATAGTTATCAATAAAATATTTTTTTTTCACTTTTAAATTTGGAATAAAAATATTTAAAAAAAGAAAACGATTAATATATCTTGGTTATAAAATAGACCCATACAAATATCTTATAATCATAAACTAAAAACATACGTAGTGTATTCCTCTTATTCTTCCAGTTTGGGTTGGACCAAAAGGATCTATATGTATAAGCTGCAATGTATTTGAAGATGATACTTCATTAATTGATTTAAATATTTTTTTATGTTTCATTTCATATTGACATGGATTAAAAACTTTTTAATAATCAAATTTATACTCTAGTATATCCTTAAAAAGTCTATTAATTGATTGTTTTCATTGGTTTTTAAGGATAAAATGTCCTAGTATTCTATTCCATAACAAAGATTGATCTTTCGTTTCACTATGGAAAGGTAGGTCTTGGCTCCTACGAACTTCTTTGTTTTATGAGTAAATATTCCCATGCCGATGAAAGGAAATAATAAACTCTTCCATGGAATTAGGTACTAAGCATTTATCATCACTAAAATTTAGAATGTAACCTTTAAAATATAATTATATTATGATTATAAGGTTTTTCTTATGACTGTTAAAAATTAAAACATTTGAAATTAAAGAAATTACAAGAAAAAAATGTTACATATACCAATAATTTCTCACAATTAATTATCCCTAAAAGTTACTTTTCCACCTTTCATCTTGATAATATTTTCAAAAAAAAATGTTACCAGTCAAGTTCCAATAAAATCTAGAATCCAAATACCATCAATTGCTATTGGCACATACTTTATTTTCCTAAAAATAAATGAGTTAGGATTTTGGAATCCAAACATTCTTGGATCTATAATTTTTAGAAAGTAAATTATTAGGTATCCACATTTTCTTAGAAAGGTGAAATTTATGAAAACATAAAGATTATGTTTTATTTACAGAATGTTTTTTCTCTATATTTCCTCAACACTGACAATTAGTGAAAAAAGTATCACTATAGGGAAAAAAATAGTTGTGAATAAAAACAGGTTTTATATGGGTATACCAAAATCCATAACTATTTCAATGAAGACTATGTTTTCATAAATTTTATCTAATCATTTTATTCCAGAAGTGAAATTTGACAAAAGATTCTTGAAGGAAAATATTTCATATTTTTTATGATTAATAATATCTTATCCTCATAGTCAATATTCTTAAAATTTTAGTAAGCCTCAAAAATAATTTTCATTGAAATTACATTTTATATATCCATAGAAATTTTATCCTTCTCTGAATTTACTTTAATAAGGTTTTTAGGAATATTATCATAATCATTAATTTTTTGATCAAGATATTTTGAATGATATGATACAAATTTTGTTAAAATATATATTCTATAATTTTCATTATCTATCTTTTTTTATCTTATGGTTCTCATTAACAATTTATTTAAAAAATATAGAGACTTCTCTCTAACAAAGGTAAGGTATTGTCTTATGATTAGGAGGATTCTTCATTTGAGGATTCCGAATATTCTTCATTAGGAATGTTATCACTTAAAGAGATACTGGTTAGATATTTATGATTGTGTACCTTAGCCAAAAGACAATGATTTTCAATAGGTAATATGGCTATATAACCCACATTCTTCTGAATGGAAGTATTGTATTTCAAGGACTCATCGAATGAGACACTACCACTGGCACTCCAGGATTCATTAGCCTTCTATAAATTCGTAGTCTTATAATTGCAGTGTATTTTTTTATTCCTTTAAAAATTCATATCTTTTATATATTTTCTCCAAAAAATATTACAATCAGATCTGATATATCCATCCATTTTTCATTCATAATAATTTACTTTTAAATCATTCTTGTTGTTTATGTAATTCTTCATAAATCTGTATTGAAAACCATTCTTTCACACAACATAGTTCATCCCTCGAGTAATATTTTCCAGTTAATTCTCAGAATTAACATTATCACATGATTCAGATTTAACAACAAATTTCATTTCCTTTGATCGAGTTACTCTTTTTAGAGTCTTGGATTTAGATGTAGTAGTCAAATAAACACTTCCATTACCATTATTCTTCTTATGGATGACTGTATCTCTCTTCATTATAGTTTCTATTAAATATTATTTCTAAATAACTCATCATGAGTGATGTTAGATACATTTCTATCATTATAAATTTTTTTTCTTTTATATTCCCACTCACTGGGAATGATATCAATTATCTTGTCCACAAGTATTTCATTATCAAGTACTTTTTGACACATAGATTGAAGACAATTTTAGATATACATAAATTTGTGTTTAACCTTGAAAACTAGTTCTCTATAAGGAAACATAAATCCATGATATACATCTTTTATCATAGCTCTTCTTATTTCTAACATTGTTGATGTTCCAAAATATGTAACATCAAGTTTATTCTAGATACTATTGGTAGCATCACAAGAGGATGTTCAACTGTAAATATTCATAGTCATTAAACCTAAAAGAGTACTACGTACCCTATTGTTTAGTATATATTATAATTCTTCTTAAGTTGTGAATATTATTATTTCTTTTCCAAGAATCATGTAGTCTTGGATGATCATAACACTGTTGTCCACATTGGGATTGATAATAAATGTCTTCATCCTCCCTCCAAAGTAATCTAAATATTTCCTTTAAAAAATGGGTGTCTGATAGGATTTTAGTTATATATTTACCCAATGATCATTCATTCCATTAAATATTAAAATCAAAAAGATATTTTCCACAAAACAGATTTGTTGTAATTTTTATAAATAGAAAATATTTTCTAAGAACATAAAAAATTAATGTTAAAAAAGAAATTATGTGAAAGAAAACATATATGTAAGTATATGTATTTTAGATACGTCCTTTGATACTAATTATTGGATCAAAATGTAGATGTAGAAGCTTAATTACAAGAGGGGGTGAATTGTAGGTTTAAAAACATTCATTTTTATCCTTATGAAAATCTATGTTTAAAAAATTTAACCACGATAACTTACAAACCATCTTTAGTTCATAACTAAGAATCTAAATTTATTAGGATCCAAATAACCAATGCTATATAACAACATAAGACAAGTTTACTTAGGGAAATATTCTTTATTATAGAATATAGATATTTTTTATATTAGAGTATAAAAGTATAAAAAAGTATAAGAATGTTAAACATTATTTCTTTAAAAAAATTTAGCGGAATTAAAAACATGTAATAGTAAAATGTAAACAAGGATAAGAAATATTTTAACCCAAAGAGAAGGATTTCCAATAACCATGGATAATAGTTCCCTAATTTATACTTTCATGAAAGTTTGTCTGACTCACACCAGGGTAAGACATCGATAAGAATATCAGAATCTATCTTGAAATTCCCACAAGACCTCGATCTCTAAGGTGAAAAGAACTACTATCTTCATATCCCTTTAATTCCTCGATTGAACAACAACAATTGGAATATCACTAGGTTTGCTGAGAATTGTTTTTAACTTCTTGAATATTTTTGTCACTGGAAAAACCCAAGTTAAGTCAACCATGGAAGTTGCAGAAAAAAATATCTTTATAGAATTAAGCACATCTAGAACTTCTAATCATGTCTTAAAAAATTCCAATGGATATATTATTACTTTTTAAATACAAATGATCATCTCTTCCTATAATGATCATATTTTCCCTTGAATTTATGATGGTCCTGGATAGGTGTCACTTATCCAAAGGTTAATTTGAAATATATTTTATGACATCATTTCATTGTAACTGAATCATGTGTAAGGGAAAATTAATTTATAAAAATCATTATTATTTTTAAGAGACTTAGTAATAAAAATATCTGATAATGTTGGAACAATATATTAATGAAAATATGTATCATTAACAAGTATGAATAATCATATTCTAAATATAGTGGGAAACAAAGTCTAAATATGTATGCAAATGGGGCTTGGTAAAATATAAATTCTGAGTCTAAATTTAGATAGAAATGGATTGAAATTTTAGATAGAAATGGTGCTTGAATTTATAAGAAATTGGAGTTCAAATTTCCTAGAAAATAGTGTCATATTTCTTTTGTGAATTTGGAGTTATAATTTTTGAGAATTTAAGGTCATGATTTATAATAATTCAAAATCGTAATTTATGAGAACTGAAAGTCAGAATTTATGAGAATTCGAACTAAGAATTTATAAAAATTCAGATTCTGATTTCTATGAAACTCAGAATCAGAATTTAGGATGAAATAGAGTCTAATATCTAATGGAATTAGAATCTAAATATAGTGATACTCTGTATCTAAGGAACGATTAGGTTACAAGGTTTATATTATAATTTCATTACAATTAAATGAATTTTGTCTTAAGAAAATATTATTAATATTGGATAAGGAACCTTATGAAAAAAATTTAACTTCATAATAAAGGTTATGCATGTAAACTTCCATAGAGAAATAAAATTATAATTACTGAAAATAAGTTTTTGATTTTTTAATACACAAAGGAATAGAGAAGTCATAAGATAGCTTATTGATCTAATAAGATTATTGATGTATATTCCATTAGAATAATAAAATTATATTATATATATTTTAAATGATTTTTCATACATGTCTCGATAGAGGAGATAAGGATATGATAAGAAAAATATTAAAAGAAATTAATAATAAAATAAAAGCTAATGAAAGTGCATTTTACCACTTGAATTATTTTCCTTGAGAATATCTTTTAGGGCATTGGGATTAGTCTTATGGTGATACCAATTTCTCTTGGAGACGGGTAAGAGATGTGGATTGAGTATTGGGATGAAATTGTAAAATCATAAAGGCTTAGAATGTCTGAGGATAAGGGATGGTAATTGATGGTATTTATAGGGGAGGATCGCAGTTTTTTTAATTATTTTATTCTATTTTAAATTATTTTGGCATATTTCTTATTATGGAAAGTATTTATAGTATTAATAAAAGTATTGTATGATGTAATTGTTCATATATCATCTATATTTCAACAACAGATCAATAATTCATGTATTTAGCTTATACAGTAAATTAATATATTTCATTATTCTCAAAAATTTTAACCATTTTATAAAAATCTAAAAAATACACAACTATCATTCATTAATATGTAGAATTAAAAAATATACTCAATTTTTTAAATAAAATTTCTAAATATGAGAATTTTAATATTTAATTAAAATAATCATATTTTCAAAAAATAACGATTTTAAAAATATAAGTGATTTTATGACATATTTAAAAATTAATTAAGGATAATATTATTATGTTATTATCATAAGAAAAAACTAATTAATTAATATATTTTATGAAAATAAAATTTCTATAAAATTTTTATATTAATTATAAAGTTATTAATAAAAATTTATGTTTCACAAAAATACCTACACATAATTTATGATTTTTAATTATTTTACTTACTTATTATATGATATAAATATATCATATTTTCATTCATAATATAAATAAATTTTATATATAATTTCATAGTTTATTTTACTTACCTATTTCTCAGATTAATATTCCTAATGGTAGAATTACTATTCTAATGGTCAATTTATTATATCATTGCATATCATGGTTCGTTGGTGCAATTTAAACAGTGAAATGAAATGATTTTTTTAAGAAGATACATGTCGTATAATATTAGGATGGCATATTCTTCCCCCCTTTGGAAATTTTTTTCATGAATGTTTTTAATGGAATGTTTGTTTCTAAATAGATGTGGTTAGTTCTTTTTTGTAACATCTTTGTGTTCCCACATTGTGTCTTCCATTTTATAGTTTCTCCACAGAACCATTACAAATCAAGTAATTTTTTTTAATAATTTCTCTCTTATGACATGAATCATGATAGTCTCTTTTTAATAAATAATGTCATATTGAAGTTCTATTTCTTCACTGCTGTTAATTGGGTTGTTTCTGAATTTTATTTCTTTTACAATGAGATGTGGAATACATCACAAACATTAGAGAGACATTTTAGAATTTCTACTCCATAATATATAGTTCCAATTCATTCCATAATATCAAATGGTATTATGTAGATGGGGATCAGTTTCCATTTCTTATGGAATCTTATGACACCCTTCCATGGATATAATTTTATAAAGTCATGATACCATATATGAAATTCCCAATATTTTCTCTTATTTTTAGAATAAGTATTTTTCTTATTTTGAGCTATGTTAATTTGAGCTAGAATAATTTTTAATTAATTATTTATTTTTTTTGATATATTCTAGGATCATATGTTTCCTCAAACTAACATCATCCTAATATGTTTTTGTATAGAATCTATTTCCATAAAACGGTTCATATGACACCATTTTAATACTCGAATGTAAAATATTATAGTATGATAATTTAAAAAAATGGTATATGTTGAACCCACAAACCTTAAATGTCAAATGAAAATGATATCAAGATGTCTTATAATGTTTAAATAGTCTTTTTAGACTGTCCATATTATTGAGGGTGATAAGAAATACTCAAATGAAGCTCAGTATCCATGATCCTCAGAAGACTCTTCCATAATTTGATATAATACCAGGATCTAGATCAGAAACAATTTATAGAAAAACACAATGAAGTCTTATAGCTTCATTAGAATAGATATTCTAGGCTCTAAAGAGGTAAAATATCTCTTATAGCTAAAAATTAGGATAATTTTGTAATGTCATCAACGAATACACATAACATATCATCATTTATATGGGTCTTTGGAAATCTAGTGATTATGTACATTGTATTATAATCCCACTTCCATATAGGAATATCTAGATGTTTCAGGAATCCTTTAGGGTGAGGTATTTCAGCCTTCACTTATTGACAAACTAGGCATCTAACACGTAGTGAACAATTTCGCGCTTCATATTGTCCCACAAAAATTCTTCTTTCAGATCATTATACATCTTGGTAATACTTGGCTGTATAGAAACATTTGAGTTATATGAATCATCTAATAATTTCTTTTTTAGATAATGTTTTTATGGAACACATATCCACTTTCCAAATATCACAATTCCATCCTCAAAAATGAAGTCTATCAATATTTAATCATTTTTGGATTAAAGATTATTTTAAAAATTATCATCCTTAGATTGATAATTATTTTCCTTCTCCAGTAATGATGGTTTATCAATCACTTGAAAAATTATTGTTACTTACCCTTCATTAACAATTACTATATCCTTATTTACTAAATCCATTAACATATGACCTTTATAAATCCTTATTTGGGAGAGAATTCCAAGATTATTCTTTCTTAATGAATTTGCTACTTTATTTTAATTTCATTGTTGGTTGTGTGTTGACTAGTCATAATCTTTGAGTTTCTCGAGAAATCATCATTGACTATTTTTTATTTATTTCTGTGTAAATAATTATTTCAAACTCTTATAATACATATTTATCTCACATATTTCACCATAGGGACAATGTCTCCATTTAATAATGGAAATGATTATGGATTATATCTCAAAATCATGATTTGAATAATTATTTTCATGAGTCTTCAACTGCCTTGATGCGTATTAAATAACATCATCTGTTTCTATAAGGACAAAACCCAATCCTTTTCTTTGAATGATCGATGTAGATGACAAACCTATTATTTTATAACGATAGATATAATCATAGAATTGAATAATCTTCTCCTCATATCCTCAAAAAAATTTGCACATTATTTTGTACATATGATCATAAACTCATTTTGTGTGATAATGGTAAACAAGTTAGCTAATAGAGTAATATTATAAAAAAATGTACATAGAAAACTATTAAACTAATAATACTATGTACATTGTTTTTATTAATTAGTGTAGGCCATTCATGGATTTCATTTTTCCTCACATGAACAACTGTGATTATATCCTTAGAGAAAATTTGGCCACTGTAACAACCCAATATTTTATGATAAGTATTATCTTTAATTTATTTGATGTCATGTGTTTTATGGTACAACAAGATTATCTTGTGCTATACGCCACACTGTATTAGCTTGAAGTATACACAAAACTATTCTTAGATTGTGTTACACATAATTTCAAGTTCGTTTTTTAATAGTCATTCTACGCAACATTGAGGGTATATATATATATTCAATGTATAAATGAAATATGGTTGGATTATGTTATACGAAATAATAAAGGATTCTTTCACAACACACAACCCTGACTTGTCTTTCATTACACGCAATCATGACCTTCCTCGATAGCGTGTGTTGTACGCAATACCGGGTTTTACTAAACAATGATATATTATTATAATATTATTATGAACTAGACGTTATGAATATTATTAACTAAATTTTGAATTTTATAACATTATTATTCATCTTAAACAATTTCTAGAACATGGTATAAGAACAAAATAAATTTTTCGTGTAAAATATGTATTTTTTTAAAAATGCAGTTTTGTCGCCTTTTGATGGCGCACCCACTTTAAATATAGTTTTTGACGTGTTTATAAGTTCAACTTGACAAAAAAATTCTTCTTTTGAATCAGGATATAAAAATTTACATTGGATAAAGTTTTGATATTTTTCTGATAACTTTAATATTCTAATGAATAGTAAAAACACGCTATATTTTAATTAAAAACAACTTTTTTCATCATAATAATTTATATGGTTAAATTAAAATATTGAGTGGTTTTAAAATATTAATAGAATATATTTCTACCATTGAATATAATTTATGTCATCAGCATTGATTTTACATTGATTTCTTAGGTTAAATCAATTCAATCTTTTGCAATGTTTTAAACAAAAACCCGTTTTCATTCAATAACGAGATTAATTTTACTTTAATTTCTACAACTTCTGTGTATTGAATTTAAAAAATTGATTCCATATTTGGAATCAGTGGGTCCAAATTATATTAATAGGCTACTTTTTTATTTTTGGGAATTATGAATAGTAACTACGGTAAATTTTATTTACCATAATTAAATGTAAATCGGGTAATTAAGGGTAAAAATAATATTATAAAATTTCCCTAACACATGAAAAAATTATATTGGATTGCTAAAGGTATACCCATATCACCTAAGGGTCGGATTATATTCATTTTATGGACTTTTGACCATGATAATAATTTAATTATTATTAAAACCAAAGAAAGGGACAATATGTCACTCTCTCAAATCTTCTAAGTATAATAATTTTAATTTAGTGATAAACATAATAAAACTTCGAACATTAATAGTTTCCAGAAGTCTAATAATATTATCTACATCATGATAATTTATTTATAATTTTTAGGTATTAAATATTTGTCATTAATGGTGATACATTAATGATTCATAAATTATTTATTAAGTGAAAAATCAGTAATATAGTTTCTATTGAAATAATAATACCCATTAAAAGACTCAAAAACCTGACCAAAACTTATTGGTAGTGTATATATACCCCATAATCATCCAATGAACTAATATACAACCGTTTGGTGTCTTATAAAAGTGATTATGACACTTATGTTATTTTATTTTAAATGATGCCAAAGTTGTCACCTTCATAATTTAATAAATATAACAATTTAAATATTGTGAATTTAAGATGATAAATTAGAGTAAAAGTTTTATTGTGAAATTTAATAGATTTATCTTCATCTTAGGATTTTACATTTAATTTTTATGCAACAAATAAGTATATTAAATAATTATAAAAAAATGTTGTAGTAATTATTTTATTAAGATATAAACCAGATAAATGGTTTTAAAAATAATAAATTAAATATTATTGAACTATTTAATGTGCTCCACTAATTTTGGAGATACATATTAGCTTTTATAAATCAATTTAATCTTTTATTTCGAACATATCTTCTGTATATATTTTATTTAAATTCAATTAAATGAATAGTGTCAAAATTGACACTATTGTTATTTTATAAAAATAACATATTATAAAATTGTTTAAAAATCACAAAAATATTTAAAAATTATAAATTTAAATTTATATGGTAGAAAATGTTATAAAGTATCCAATTATGGACAATTCACAACAAATAAGTAATTATTTGTTATAATTTAAAATTTAGAATGTCATTACCACAAATAAAATTAAATTGATTAAATAAGGATAAATCAAGTTGATAATGTTTACAATAAATTTCTAATATGTCTAAATTTGATTGGTTGATGAGATTACAACCCTATATAATAAAATATTCAGATATGAGTCATTTTTGGAGGTTTTTAAGTGGGGTTAGATTTATTATAAATTAATATCCTTAAGAATTCCAAAGGTGCCCCTCTCATCTCTTATAAAAGGGAACCTTCTCCCACACTTCCTCACACCACATTAAGCCTTCAAGATCGGCCAACCCCTGCCAAATTCTGTTCTCCACTTCCCTAGAAACATCCTATATGTTATGGTCTTCTTCAAAGACCAATTTTAGTGCTCTAAGAGTAGGTTTCAAAGAGGCTCTTCAAAGAAGGGGTAATGTTCGTTACCGATTCCTTCAACATTATTTCTTCTTCCAATTCTTATTCTTTAGTTTTTTCATTATGAAGTAATAACAAAAGTATCAATAATATACTGATATATTATTATAAGTATGAAACAACCCTATTTCACCATCTATCCATCCTACGGAAAAAGAAATCACCGCGCGTGCGTACGTACATAATACCGTCTCCACGCCGCGGTGTAATCTATTTGTCCACCACCACTTTACATGGATGGGTATAATGGTTAAAGTAATGAATATATATGATTATTGTAAAGTGATATTGATTCTTTGATATTATACATACACTTTAATAAAATTCCATGATCATGGGAATGATATCATCACTCGTGCGTACGTACGGAATACCGTCTCCACGACGCGATGAGATTCACTCTCCATGATAACCATTCAAGAATGATTTTAAAGTATATATAATAAGTAATAATGAAATATATGACATAATAATTATACTTTATTTATTTATATATATATATTTATTTCATCTATTTAATTCCATTCAATTCAATTAAGAAACGAAAATAGTGTTCATGCGTACGTACGGCCTACCGTCTCCATGAACGGTGTATTCCATTCCATTTATCGATCCATTATATATATATATATATATATTCTGAATATATATTATATATAAATCATGATTTACATTCTTGATTTAAGTAATCATGATCTAAGTAATCATATGAATAATTACAAGTCAAAACACGGACAACAAATGAAAAGATTTTTCCAAAAAACGCTCTTTAACATGGAATTTACAAAAGATCGGGTAATATAAAGTCATAAGTAAACCATATATGATATCATAACAATGAATATTATTCTTTAATAAGTCAATAACATTTTTTAAATCATTATAAAGGAGGTTCGGTCACATACAAAGAAAATCAGACCTAAGGTAAGGGAAAATATCACAATCTCATTTTTATCCGAGATTGTTTATAGTTTTGTATTTACTGGGGTGTATTTTATCATCCACATACATGTTTCCTCAATATTTATTATTATTTCCATCCACATAAAATTGTTTAAATACAATTTTACCCTTCGGTGAGTTTTTAGTAAAAGATATGAATGGAATATTTTGTCGAGATACTTTTTTGACTTTTCCAACAAAAGTACGAGAAGAATGTTTTTTTAACTTATAAGGCATGAATGGATTTTTAAAACATTATTTCCAAGAAGCTTCATTTACAATTTTTCAAGTTTATTTTTAATCAACTTCTTTTATTTTATAATTGTATGACATGTTAGGAAAGGAAAAGTGTTTTTGAAGTAGAAAGGATATTTTCCTCAAGAATGGAGTTCAAGTGTTTTATCAAAATTATTTTCCATATAAGATAATAAAGGGTTTTGTTTCTATCCCTATTATTACATGGATTTTATTATGTTGTGATGGAAATATTTTTATGAATTCTTTTATCTTATATGAATTGTTTTCTGATGTCACAATGTTTAAGATTCCCATTTTTATTACATGGGTTATGTTATGATGTATGGTTTATGATTTTGTGGCACACATAAGAATGGTGTCATTATGATATGGGTGAGACATATATCTCCCTCCAATGCATTGGGTAAAGATTTTATATCTCATGATATAGTCATGGCTGGAACGGTAAGTTAATCCGGTTCAGTGTTACAGGACTGAAACGAGGAGTGAACCCGATTCAGAATGGGACTTTGTCCACTAAGATGGTCTTGGCAGCAATGCCTTGGCTACTTTGGAAATCATTACATGTGCTTAATGGATTCCACAGTTACATGTTTTATTCCCATGATATTTTATCATGGTTTATGTTCCATTATGATCTATTCCTTATGTACTTCCATGTTTTATGTCGTTTCTCAAGATTTTGATGTTTAAACATTATGTTCATGTTCTTAAGTTCAAAGTTTTAAGGTATGTTTTATTTTATCCATGCTTACCCGTACTGAGAATTTGAGCTCACCCTTTTTATGTTTTATTTTCCCCCAGGATCAAAAGAATGGTTTTAGGTAAGGAAACAAAAAGTGGAAGATCTTTATGGGAGATGTTGAAGATCTTTCACCACAATTAGAAGATTACGTTCCAAGTTTCCAAAGACACTAAAATATTACGGTCCTTGTGTGTCTGTTTTTTTATGTATTAATTATTCCGAAAATGTAATGTAATGTCCATGTACGTCAAGCGTCGGGTCTCTACAGTTGGTATCAGAGGAAAGTTTTAGTCAACCTTTGGAAACTAGGATTCAAGAACTTTAGTGGGATCCCTAGAGATATTTCTATGGTATGTCTAGGGATGTCCCTAAGGTTAAGTATTAGTATAGGTTATAGTACTAGAATTACGGTAACCCAAGATGTTAGATATTGAAGGTACTCCTCTTTTATTGTGTTCTTTTCCCTAGCATGATTTTTTCCTCTCACGCTATTCTTTTTGGGTTTTAGATGATGGTTGGAACCCGAAGGAACCATGTTGGTCAATGTAATGGACAATGCAATAACTGTCCTTCTGAACAAACAAATGTTATGGGATATGGAGTGCAAAATCATATTGTTATACTTACACATGCTATGAATCATTCTGGACTTCCAAATGAGCAGATAAGGGAACAATATTCTATTGAGTCCTTCATGAGGCAACGTCCACCTTCTTTCAGTGGGTCTTCTGATCCACTTGTTGCTGAACAATGGATCAGTACTACTGAAATGATATTTTCAGTTCTTCAGTGTTCTAAACATGATAAAGTCATCTTAGCAGTGTATCGTTTGGAAGATGATGCTGATCAATGGTGGAATCTTATCAAGAATACGAGGCCAAGAGATGAAATTGAGTCCATGGAATGGGACGAGTTCATGAACTTATTTTTCAATAAGTACTTCCCTCATATTCTTCGAACAAAGATGGAGAAGGAGTTTCTTGAACAAAAGCAAAAGGATGATGAATCTGTTGGCATATACAAAGCGAATTTTACAAGGCTTGCAAGGTATGCATCTGGATTTATCATCCAACCTGAAAGTAAAGTTGATCGATTCTTCAGTGGCTTAAAACCAAATCTTTTAAGGGCATTAGCTATAAGAGACTTCAGTAGCTATGAAGAAATTGTGGGTTGTGCTATCAAGGTAGAAATGGAGGTTGGTGTTACTTATCCATCTCATAGTTTTCACAAGAAACGAAAGATGGAGTTCAAGGAGAAATCACAGAATAATGGTTGAAAGAAGATGAATTTTTCCTTATGCTCAATGTGTGGAAAGAATCATGGTGGAGATTGTCTTAAAGGGACAAGTAAATGATTCAAATGTGGAAAGGAAGGTCATCGAGCATTTGAATGCCGCAATGATGGGAAGAATATGTCTAATGATGAAAACAAAGGAAGGGATACACAGAATGAACCTACTACACTTCAATGATTCAAATGCAATGAAATGGGGAATTATGATAATAAATTCCCTAATCCAAGGGTTATTGATGATCGACATGAGCAACCACTTAAGGCAAAGGAAAAAGGGAAGTCACATGCGATCACCATTGGGGATGTTGAATATGACAACGATGTGGTGGAATGATTAAGTGTTTATGTAATGGGATTCCAAAATAATGTTGTATATAGTATCATGGAATATTGGAATATTTATGTATTGGTCTATTCTGGTTTTTAATAATTTTATGGTACCGGTAACCATAGAAAGTGATTGAGATATTTTTGGAAAAAAGATGATATGCGCATAATGAAGGGATAAGGAAAAAATGAAATGTTTGATAGTATTCATGAGCTCATGATTGATATAAGGACTAAGTGATATCATGGTTTGAGTATATATAATTTTTAGGATTTTGGTATGTGGAAAGAATTAACTTTTAACAGCATTCATGTTTTCAATAAGGTTCAATGGGTATTCATTTTTATTCAATAGAATACATGATTAAGGCCTTTGAATGTTTGAAATGTGACCAACAAGACATATCTCATGATATATGGGGATCAACAATGGTATTAACATGCTAGTTGTACGATCTCTTTGGTAATTGTTTTCACTATAATATGAGATTAGATAGAATTATTTTGGATAATCCTAAAGATTGGAATGGATTATGTTGGACATAAGTTAGTATTGTTTAAGGATAGAAGTTGTTTTGATATTATTTATGGAATTTTATAGTAATGTATTTTTAGAAAAAGGGAAACCTGCAGGATGGGGGACATCCCATCGCGTCAGATAATGCTATGGGAATCGAACCCACAACCGAAGTTCGACTGGCTTTTATCTCCTACCACTGGCCTACAGGAAGTCCCCGTTTAGTAGAAACTAGTTTTATTATATTAAGAAGTATGATATATGAATTATAAGTCCATTTAGAAGCCATATATGATTAATCTCACTATATATGCACTTACGTATTTTTTTGATAACTTTTCTAACATTTTTTTTGAAATTGATGAAATGAACCATCATTCTATCACATGATCTTCTAACACATCACGAATAACAAATTAAACTTCATTCCATTAAAGGATGAAGTGGAAATTTTTCAACTCACGAACAACAATGAGATTGTACCAAAATCATGTAAGTATTTCTTTTAATTCATCAACTTTAGGGAAATGATATTTAAAACCAAAAATGTTGTCCTAGTGCTCTTATATACGATTAATCAGATGGTACCTTAGATCATCACAAATTTATGGCTTTGGGATTGATGGCTTCGTCATATCCATGTTCTCTACCACTCTCCATCAGAACATTATGGTTATATTTTTCTTCCATATCCATATTTTCACCTATGTTCTCATATATGGGAACCAAGTGATGAGTTACTTTGGGTAATCGTTACATTTCATAAATTAGTTTTTAAAATTAAGTTTCAGTATTTCTTTTTACGATGTGGGTTTCTATGAATTGTAAATGATTTATAACCCCGATGAATTTCGAGGGTGAAATTAATTTTAAGGGGGGGTAGAATGTAACAACCTGATATTTTATGATAAGTATTCTCTTTAATTTATTTGATGTCATGTGTTTTATGGTACAAAAATATTATCTTGTGCTATACTCCACACTGTATTAGCTTGAAGTATACACAACACTATTCTTAGATTTTGTTACACATAATTTCAAGTTCGTTTTATAATAGTCATTCTACGCAACATTGAGGGTATATATATATATATTTAATGTATAAATGAAATATGTTTGGATTCTGTTATACGAAATAATAAAGGAGCCTTACACAACATGAAACCCTGACTTTTCTTGCATTACATGCAATCACAACCTTCCTCGATATCGTGTGTTGTACGCAATACCAGGTTTTACTAAACAATGATATATTATTATAATATTATTATGAACTATCAGTTATGAATATTATTAACTAATTTTTTAATTTTATAACATTATTATTCATCATAAATGTTTTCTAGAACATGGTATAAGAAGAAAATAAATTATTCGTGTAAAATATGTATTTTTAAAAAAATGCAGTTTTGCTGCCTTTTGATGGCGCACCCACTTTAAATCTAGTTTTGACATGTTTATAAGTTCAATTTGACAAAATAAAATTCTTCTTTTGATTCAAGATAGAAAAATTTACATTGGTTAAAGTTTTGATATTTTTCTGATAACTTTCATATTTTAATGAATAGTAAAAACATGCTATATTTTAATTAAAAAAACTGTTTCATCGTAATAATATATATGGTTAAATTATAATATTGAGTTGTTTTAAAGTATAAATATAATATATTTTTACCATTTAATATAATTTATGTCATTACCATTGATTTTACTTTGAATTCCTATGTTAAATCAATTCAATCTTTTGCAATGTTTTAAACAAAAACCCGTTTTCATTCGACAACGGGATTAATTTTAATTTAATTTCTGCAACTTTTGTGAATTGAATTTTAAAAAAATGGATTCCATATTTGGAATTAGTGGGTCCAAATTATGTTAATAGGCTACTTTTTATTTTTGGGAATTATGAATAGTAACTATGGTAAATTTTATTTACCATAGTTAAAGGAAAAATCAGGTATTTAAGGGTAAAAATAATATTATAAAATTTCCCTAACACATGAAAAAATTCTATTGGATGGCTAAAAGAATACCCATATCACCTAATGGTCGGATTAGATTCATTATATGGTCTTTTGACAATGAAAATAATTTAATTATTTTTAAAACCAAAGAAAGTGACAACATGTCACTCTCTTAAATCTTATAAGTATAATAATTTTAATTTAGTGATAAACATCATAAAACTTCAAAATGAATAGTATCCAGAAATATAATAAAATAATCTACATCATGATAATTTATTTATAATTTTTAGAGATTAAATAATTTTCATTAATGGTGACACATTAATGATGCAGAAATTATTTATTAAGTGAAAAATCAGTAATATAGTTTTTATTGAAATAATAATACCCATGAAAAGACCCAAAAACCTGACAAAAACATATTGGTAGTGTATATATACACCATAATCATACAATGACCTAATATACAACCGTTTGGAGTCTTATAAAAGTTATTATGACACTTATATTATTTTATTTTAAATGATGCCAAAGTTGTCACCTTCATAATTTTATAAATATAACAATTTAGATATTGTGATTTTAAGATGGTAAATTAGATTAAAAGTATTATTGGGAAATTAAATAGATTTATATTCATCATAGGATTTTAATTTTAATTTTTATGCAACAAAGAAGTATATTAAATAATTATACAAAAATGTTGTAGTAATTATTTTATTAAGAGATAAACCAAATAAATGGTTTTAAAAATAATAAAATTAATTTAATATGAACTATTTAATGTGTTCCACTAATTTTTGAGATACATATTACCTTTTATAAATCTATTAAAGCTTTTATTTCGAACATATCATCTGTATATATTTTATTTAAATTCAATTAAATGAATAGTGTCAAAATTGACAGTATTGTTATTTTATAAAAATAACATATTATAAAATTGTTTAAAAATCACAAAAATATTTAAAAATTGTAAATTTAAATTTATATAGTATAATATGTTATAAAGTATCTAATTATGGACAATTAACAAAAAATAAGTAATTATTTGTTATAATTTAAAATTTAGAATGTTATTACCACAAATAAAATTAAATTGATTAAATAAGGATAAATGAAGATGATAATGTTTAAAATAAATTCCTAGCCTGTCTAAATTTGATTTGATGATGAGATTACAACCCTAGCTAATACAATATTCGGATATGAGTCATTTTTTGTGGTTTTTAAGTGGGGTTATATTTATTATAAATTAATATTTTTAAGAATTCCAAAGGTGCCCCTCTCCTCCCTTATAAAAGGGCACCTCCTCCCTCTCTTCCTCACACCACTTTTAGCCATCATTCTCGGCCAAACCATGAAAAATTCTCTTCTCCACTTCCCTAGAAACATCGTAGAGGTTATTTTCTTCTTCAAAGACCAATTTTAGTGCCCTAATTGTAGGTTTCAAAGAGGCGTTTCAAAGAAGAGGTAATGTCTGTTACCGATTCTTTCAACTTTATTTATTCTTCCACTTCTTATTTTTAGTTGTTTTATTATGAAGTAATAACATCAGTATCAGTAATATACTTATATTTTAGTATAAGTATTAAACAACCCTATTTCACCATCTACCCATCCTACAGAAAATGAAATCACCGAGCGTGCGTACGTACAGAATACCGTTTCCACACCGTGGTGTAATCTATTTTCCACCACCACCTTACATGGATGGGTATAAAGGTTAAAGTAATGAATATATATGATTATTTTAAAGTGATATTTATTCTTTAATATTATACATACACTTTAATACAATTCCACGATCATGGGAATGATATCATCACTCATGCGTACGTACGGAATACCGTCTCCACGACGTGATGAGATTCACTCTCCATGATAACCATTCAAGAATGATTATAAAGTATATATAATAAGTAATAATGAAATATATGACATTATAATTCTACTGGATATATGTATATATATTTATGTCTTCTACTTAATTCCATTCAATTCAATAAGGAAATGAAAACAGCGTTCAGGCGTACGTACGACCTACCGTCTCCATGAACGGTGTATTTCATTCCATTTATTGATCCATTATATATATTTTCTGAATATATATTATATATAAATCATGTTTTACATTCTGGATTTAAGTAATCATGATCTAAGTAATCATATGAATAATTACAAGTCACAACATGAATGACAAATGAAACGATTTTGCCCAAAACGCTCTTTAACATGGAATTTACAAAAGAACGGGTAATATAAAGTCATAAGTGAACCATATATGATATAATAACAATGAATATGATTCTGTAATAAGTAAATAACATTATTTAAATAATTATATTGGAGATTCAGACACTTACGAAGAAAATCAGACTTAAGGTAAGGGAAAATATCACAATCTCATTTTTTTCCGAGATTGTTTATAATTTCATATTTACTGGAGTGTATTTTTTCATCCACATCCATGTTTCCTCAATATGTAATATTATTTCCATCCAAATACAATTTATTAAATATAATTTTACCCATCTTTGTGTTTTTAGTAAAAGATATGAAAGGAATCGTTTGTCGAGGTACTTTTTTGACTTTTCCGACAAAAGTACGAGAAGAATGTTTTTTTAACTTATACGACATGAATTGATTTTTAAAACATTATTTACAAGAAGCTTAATTTAAAAGTTTTTCAAGTTAATTTTTAATCAACTTATTTTATTTTAGAATTTTATGACATGTTATGAAAGGAAAAGTGTTTTTGATGTAGAAAGGACATTTTCCTCAAGAATGGAGTTCAAGTGTTTTATCAAAATTATTTTCCATCTAAGATAATAAAGGGTTTTGTTTCTATCCCTATTATTACATGGATTTTCTTATGTTGTGATGTAAATATTTTTATGAATTATTTTATCTTATATGAATTGTTTTATGATGTCACGATGTTAAAGATTCCCATATTTATTACATGGGTTATGCTATGATTTATGCTTTATGATTTTGTGTCACACATAAGAATGGTATCATTATGAGATGGGTGGGACCTATATCTCCCTCCAGTGCATTGGGTAAAGATTTTATATCTCATGAGATAAACATGGATGGAACAGTAAGTTAATCTGGTTCAGTGTTATAGGACTGAAACGAGGAGCGAACTCGATTCAGAATGGGACTTTGTCCGCTAAGATGGTCATGGCAGTAATGTCTTGGCTACTATGGAAATAATTACATGTTCTTAATGGATGACACAGTTACATGTTTTATTCCCATTCTATTTTATCATGGTTTATGTTCTATTATGATCTATGCCTTATGTACTTCCATGTTTTATGTCGTTTCTCAAGATTTTGATGTTTAAAAAATAGTTAATGTTCTTAAGTTCAAATGTATATGGTATGTTTTATTTTATCCATTCTTACCCGTACTGAGCATTTGAGCTCACACATTTATGTTTTATTTTCCCCCAGGATCAAAAGAATGGTTTTAGGTCAGGAAACAAAAAGTGGAAGATCTTTATGGGAGATGTTGAAGAACTTTCACCACGATTAGAAGATTACGTTCCAAGTTTCCAAAGACACTAAACTATTATGGTCCATGTGTGCCTATTTTTGTTATGTATTAAGTATTCCACAAATGTAATTTAATGTCCATGTTCGTCAAGCTTCGGGTCTCTACAGCCACGAAAATAAATTTCTTGAATAAAAAATTCACACAATCTAAATTTTTCTTTTAACCATTTCCTTCGTAGAGTCTCTATAATGATATTCAAGTGATTCTCATGGTCTTCATATGTTTTATAATATACAAAAATAAAATCAATTAATACTAAAAAAATATTCAATATATTACTTGAATAGTATGTTCATCGAATCTATAAAAATAGGATATGAATTAGTTATTCCAATTGGCATTACTGTAGACTCATTATGACCATAGATTTTCTAAATAAGATGTCATTGTAATATGTCCCTTTATGAATTGAAATTGATTATTCCTAGATCAAAGGTTAGTCTTCAAAAAATATTGGGATTTTTGAAGTTAATAAAATAAACTATCAATGCACGGAAGATGATACTAATTATTTATTGTAATAACATTGATTGATCTATAGTCAATGCACAAACTCAATAATCCACATTTTTTCATATGTAAGAGAATGTAGGACCACCTTGATGTAAAAATTGTGTAAATAAATCCATTTTTACTCAACTCATATAGTTTTTTCATTATCTTCACAAACATAACACATTATATTCTATATGGAGTCTTTGTTGTTGGTCTGGGATCATGTTGAAATCAAATATAAAATCAACTTCATGCTCTGGGGGGTGTCCCTATAATTCTACAAAAAATAAATCCATGTATTCTTAAAAAATATTTAAACCCTCAATTATAATATGATTTTTCTCATAAAATGATCTTTTTTCTATTCCACCCCAAGAATTTAATTCATTATAGATGATGGGGGTATATCTTGGTAAGGATTAGATGATTTGGTTTCGACTCTAATGATAATGGATTCTACATCTTCTTCAAAAATCATAATATGATTTTCTTTCATTAAATTGACAAATAATATTTTGAATTCCAATCTATACGAAGGATTATATCAATATATAACATAAGTGTGCTGATAATATTTACAAATAAAGAATCTTTATATATCATAATGGGAACTAAACTACACATTTTTGTAGAAATTAGACTTCCATTAAGAGTTTGACTACAAAATACCTTTTTAAATAAAAAGGGAAAAATAAAATGTTTATTGAAAATTTGATATATATAAAAGAGGGCACTAATAAACAATATAATAATGATTGTCTAAATTTGAATATAGTATTAAGTACAAAACATCACATAATTAGGTACTTATACATTGGTGGTGGGGATCACATAAGCTTGGAAATCTTCCCTTTTAATCTTCTATGGTATTTTTCAATAATGCTTGGGAGTTTTTTGAATAATTCTCCATTTCATTGTAGATGAATAATTTAACATCGTTGATTGATTTCGTCCTATTATATTCATTAGACCGATGACACATTTATCTGTACTTATGAAAAAGTCAAATGCCTTTCATGCACTTCCCATGATGATTATTTCCATAATTTTTTAATGATGGTGATTTCTTTATTCACTTATTATTCATTAATGTTTCACCTTTACATTATTATCAGAAAGACCATACTTCTCTTGATTTCACTTGAACATATATAATCCAACAAATTCTTATCAATTTTAATGTTACTTATTACCGTTTCATTATATGATGAAAATATTTTAAAATCTAGTTCTCTTTATAGACATGTATTAAGACCATCATAAAAATGATAAATTGTTTCATATGAACCATGAATATAATTTATAGATTATATATCTAGTATTATTAAGGTAGCCTCATAATACGTAACACTCTCTTATTCCCTTTTCCTAAAGATAATAAATTTTCTCTTTTTTCAGTTCATTGATATGAGTTAAATATTTGTTGAAGATTGTTTATTTTAAATTTTCCCATTCCATGTATTTTATTTCATCCTCCTCGTTAGTATTATGGAATAACGACCACTGTCGATCAAAATATCCCTTGCGATAATATACTATCAGTAATAACATTTCATTCTCATAGGATCCAAAAGATAGAAATATATTTCCACGGGATTTGATCCACTACTAAGATAAAACACTATTTGTATTCCTAATAAAATTTTGGGGATTTTTAGGAATTCAATGATCCAACATAGGTTTATAAAGGTTATTCATCATAACCTAAGTTAGGTGTCCAAAATGGTCATGATCTTCTCAGCTCCTTTACAAACTATACAGACTTACTCAATAGGAAAATCCCTCTACTTTCTAAAGGTACTGATTCCTTTCCTCCCATTGAGAATGAACACTAAATAATGGTAACACCCCAACCCCAGTTACCCTGATTCAGTGCATTGTGACATAACATTGGAATGATAAAAAAAATCATGTCATAAAATAATGAGCAGTTTAAAAGCCTTAGAAGGATTAGATATAATCATAAGTTTTAAATTAAATCATGAAATAAAAACATCGACATCATTTTTACCCTTTTGAACACACATATATCCTTATTATATCCCTAAAGGTCAACCACAAAATAATTATTCACATCCTGGAAAAAATAAAACATATAAAGGGGTGATCTCAGATGCTCAGTAAGGATAACAATATAACAGAAACTTTCATAAATTAGAATAATAATTTAAGGAATTTTATAAGACTAAAACAAAAGAATTTTAAACTAAAACATCAACATAATATCGACAATATAAAATCAAATAATTCCATTTACTTATTGACATGGATATTCAACTAGTCGAATAATCACATGCAATATCAATAGCCACTTACATAATGATGGAATGCATAATTTTAGACTTTAAAACGACATAGTATAAGCCTTGTGCTAAGAGTACATATAATATTTTTTCAAGGCCTTGTTCTAAGACACCATTTTGTCTCATGAGGCCAACTGATTCATTGAGGAGCTATAGCGGGCTCCACCCATCACTTACTATGTCCAATGTATTCCTCATATGAAAATGTTTAAACATAACATAAACAATATTATTAAAAATAACATAAAAAATTTAAATACTTTACCCATAAACCATTAATGGTACATAAATAACACATGCACAGTGAAATATATCACAAAACCATCAATATAATATAAAAGATTTGTATCATAAATAAATAAACATCTAATAGGTTTAAAATCCTTCAAATAATGTTGACATAGATGAAATCAAAACCATATGAGAGAAATATCTCTTTCTATTTTGAAATAATTTAGATGTCATGTAATTATATAAGAATACATTTATTTTAAAAATATTCTTATAAGTTTTTAAGTGAAGCTTTAACGATGTTATAACGGTGCAAAATAGCCGCACCTGCCATATAAGTTAAAAACATTCTTACTTTAATTTTGTCAAAAAGGTCATAAATTACCTTGTTTGGAAAACGATAGAAATATTACTTTAAAAACATATAAGGTCAAATAAGTGTATAAATTACTTTAACCCATTTTCTAGTAAATATAAAAAATGTGTTGAAATACATTTTTACGAAAATACGGACGTGGACGTTAAATAGGTCACAGTAGACACTTACGTAAAACTACCTCATATAATAAAGAGATTGTGAAATTAACCCTTACCTTGTAATTTTCATTGGTCTAGGGTAAGTTAAAATCTTGTATAATAGTTAAATAAATGTTTTCAAATTATAAATTAACTATATTCATAAATATGGGTCAAAATACTCTCAATAAAATGGTTTTATACTGGTTTATTTCACTATATTAACTCTTTTTTTAGATTTAACTCTTGGTTAAATAGTTTCACATTTACGATATCTCTTTTTATTTTTATATTATATGGTTAATGAACTTACTATAAACATACAAGAACACCCAATTAATTAATTATTAATATATATAACCTTATATATGTTGTTTGGATGAACCATAATGTTTTAGAAAAATTATATCAATTAATAAAATAGTATTTGTTTTAAAAACTCAATTATGTCAATTTTGACACTATTTAGTATTTGGTTTCTCTGAAAATCATAACAACATGATTACATAGAAAAAAAAAATTATTTCATCAACACTAAAACGTCAAATTATCCTTTAAAATTAGTGGAATTCATAAAAAGTCTCAAATTACATTTATTTGGATATTTATAATATCAATTATTTTAATCTTTCATTTGTAAGGTAATTGTTTCATCGTCATTGCATCATAAATAAATTAAATTATTTAATGTCTGAATATTATAAATAAATTAACATTATGTAGGGAATAATTTTATATTTCTAGTGAATATTTATAGTAGAATTTATATTAGTTTTGTCTCTATATTAAAAATGGTTTAGTTATTAATCTTTGAATTTAACTCTTTTAACGCATCTTTAATAAAATAACAATAAATGTTCTAATCTAATCCAAGTGGAATAAAGGGGGATATATTTTATTACTACAGTTATTTTTGGTCTAATTACACTTATAAAATATAATTATGACATTTTTAGGGTAATTATGATATCATTTTTACACTTAATTTCCATATTTACTTTTAACCGCGGTAAATAAAGGTCAAAAGTTAATATTCACCAAATATTATTTTCATCTTATTGAAGTACATTTTTCTTACTAATATCAACTGTGTATCTCGTTTTTTTTAAATTCAACTCATATAAGGGGTAAAATTATGTTGTATGCCAATTTGTAAATGCTCCCAAGAGCTGGGTAAAAGAGGGTAAACAATTAAATAAAATTTAATTGTATCTAAAATTAATTTAAAATGACTCCAATAAAGTACATTAAACATATATAGGTATTATGTATCTATTTTGAACTAAAATAAATTTAAATAAAATAAATATTTATTTAAACAAAATATCTAATTTTAACCAATAACGGAGTGTTTTTAACTATTCATCAAAAATTGAATGTTTTTAGAAAAATACCAAAAATTCACCCTAAGCTAATTTCGATATTCAAAATTAAAAAATGAAATCCATTTTGAAAAATAAATTTTATAAAATTTCAAAATGTGGGTATTACAATTCATAACAGCTAGTTTGATTGGTCGTGGTGTGTTAGAATCTCGGAGTTGCGTACAATGCAAGCTATTGCATTATTCAAAGGGAAACATACCATGGATGACTGGGGTGTAACCAGAATGGAAGACACTATGTTTTCTTATAATCATCATGATTATTGTGATAAAAATTATATATAAATAATTTCTATAATTATCATGTTTATTTAAAGTCTAGTTCCCATGGTTTATACTAAAATTTATCAAATACCAAATATAAAAACGTCAACCACAACAGCCTAAGGTCCTTGGTAATTTTATTAAAATGGAATTGACATAATATGTAACATCACCAAGGATCAATCCATTTAGTAGTAATGAAGAACTATATACATATATGGTTCTCATATAACATTTTTAATTAAACATAAAAAATGAAAATAAAATACTTCCTTCTTATATATTATAATATTTTATCTTCATAACATAGGTAAGGAAAAAAATATTGGGAAAGTTGAAACTCTCAATAAGGGTTACATGAAAAATTAATAATTTTTGAAAAGTCAACAAGGAATAGGAATTATGGTAAGGTAAATTATAAAAAAAAACAGATTCTATCCAAAAATTGAGAATCAAATGTCATCAATTGATTTTGTCAAAGTGAATATTTCATAGAATGTAATGACAAGATAAATAATTAATAAAATGATTAATTTTTAGAAATAATGTATCTGGAAATGAACTATTAAAATTTAAAGGTAGATTAATTATGTGGGTAAAAACCCATCTAAATCAACATAAATCAAATATGAAGGGTTTTTTGATGACTATTTTTTCTAATGAGACCTTCTCATACATCGAGGGAAAATTTATAACCAGACCCCACCTGTCACTACTAGTTCATTGATTTCATTAAACATAGATTAAATTCAATAACATCATTCAAAGAGAAAAATGAATGTAAAAATGGTATATAGAAAATATAATAATATTATCCATGATAAAATAATTATGGATATTTAATAAAATATTCCATGAATGATGATCATGAATAATAGTGAATTATACATAGACCACCCATAATGAATAAGTGGAAAATAAGGCATAACCAAAGGGAATCTCATAATAGTGGACATGAAATAATGGATTTAAATAATACATGAACATTGATAGAAATAGATAATGTAATTTTATGTCATAATGAAGAGAAAACAAGTAAAAATCATCTTTATAAAACATTCTAAATGAGACTCTTTTATGTATTTTAAGAGGAAATATTAAACATTCACTAAAATTAATAGAAGAATATTTTTTTATAAAACAATAAATAAAAAATATAGTTTTTTATAATAAAATGTTTTATTTTAACAAAATATTTGTGACTTAAAATAGATTTTGGACTGTTCTTGAAAAAAACTATGAAATCGGGAAATTACCTCTAACACGGTTTTCATATTAATAGTAGTTGATAAGGAAACCTTATAAACCATGTGTTTTCCATCAAATAAAAAATAATTTATAAAGGTAATTAAGTTTGGAATATAAAGAAATGTTGGATGGTTTCTTAATAAAATTAAGAATTTCATTGGATAAAAGGGAGGGAAAATGAGACCCAAAGAAGAAAATGGGGGTTCAGAGGGGATCCCTTACCTTATAACTGAAAGTGTTTACCCATTCACTTGCGATCATGGATAATGAAGTTAGATACATTAATAATTTAATTAAGTACCTCTCAAACACGTATTATATTTATTATAATTTTCTAATATCAATTATCACCTTTTTGATGAGTTATAAGATTTAATTTTGTCATTTGGGTGTGATTGTTTCCTCAGTTTACATGACTCGTTCAATTTTATAAATGTATAAATGTTCCTGTAAAATTATAATAGTTACCCAGAATTTATATTATATGTTATTAATAAACTTATTTAATTTTAATTTTTTATATATATCATATATTCTAGATATTTTGGTGATTCATTAGATAAAATTTTAATCATAACAGTTTTTATTATTTAGGGATTTGTTTGATCACCAGAAACTAGTTTTGTATTATGAATTTATATTATGTATATATAATTTCTCCAAAACATTATATGACTTATAATTTGTATAATAATATATTATTTAACAATAATAATGGTTTTATGACCAACCTATAATGCATTTATGAAAAATTAAAATGCATCAACCGTGATAGCGGTAAATCGACACATCATGGATGATGTTTTCATTTTTCGAATAAAAGTTAGATGAGAAGTTTCATGATGAATGATATTGAATTATAATAACAAAATAATACCATATATTAGATACTGGATTCATGATTCATTTTTTGATATAGGATACAAGAAGAGCATAATTAAATATAAGAAAAGTAATTAAAATGAAATTAAAAGATAAGGAAAGTGTAGATTAGCTCTTGAATATTTATCCTTCAGAACCCCATTGTGGGGATTGTGATTGGTATTTTGGTGATTCCAATGTATATAGGATGTTTTGGAGGGACTTTTGAATAGTATTGTGTAGAAATTATGAAAATTCACATCCTATAATGTGTGAGGATATTCCGTGGTGATGGGTGATATTTATATTGGAGGAGAGGGTTTTTTTGAATATTGTATTCATTAGATTACTATTTTGGATCAATAATATGAATAGTTTTTATTATTGTGATTTTTTACAATAAAGAGATAATGAGTTTTCTAGAAAATGGTTCCTTCACCTTCCATATGTCATCAGTGACAAAATAATTAATGTATTTAGAAAATATTGTAAATTACCATATTTCATTATTCAAAAAAATTCAACTATTTTATAAAAAAACCAAAAAAATTGAACCTAATCATTTTTTAATGTGTAGAATAAAAAAAATATACTCCACTTTTTGAAAAAAACTAATATGTATTTTTTTAAATAATCATTTATTCGAAATATACCAATTTTAAAGATATAATTGACTTTTTGACGCGTAGAAAAATTAATTATAGACTCATAAAAATATATTATAATCATAAGAAACTAATATCATAATTTATGGAACTATTTTATCATATTAGTCTTAATTTTAAATTTTTTTATAAATTATAAAATTATAATGAAACATTTCTATTTCACAAAAAAAACAACCAGTAATTAATATTTTAAAAAACATTTATTTCTTTTTACCTAATATAAATATATCCTGTTTTCATTCATAAGGTAATTAAGATTTATTTACACATTCATAGCCATGGTTAATATTATTTTAGTTTTATTACATTTCTTAATGTCCACATTAAGATTCTAATACTTATGTTACTATTTAACTCTACATCAATGTTTTTTCATGAAATATAAAGAATATAATTAATTGAATTTATTTATGAAGATATATACCGTAAAATGATAGAGTGTTAAATAATATGGTTTCTTGATAATAAAAATACAATAGAAATATATAGACGATAAAATATTTTTAATTTTTTGATATAAAAAAGCCATGAAAAGGAATTAGAAAATGGAATAAAAATGAAAGAGTCCACAAAGACAATTACCTATTATTCAATGAACATCATCTATATATCTCTTTTGGGATAGAAGGGTTGATCATTTGGGGAGAAAAGAACCTTCATAACATGAAAATTAATTTTTGAAGAAAAATGGTAGTTTTTTTGTCTATATAGATGGGTCAAATTGGTGTAAATAAATGATGGAAGGGTAAACATTTATAATAGAGGTGAGGGGTACATTTGGGATTTCTTAAAATATTAAATTAATATATTTTATTTTATCATTAAAAGTTGAACTAGAAAAATTAATTTCAATTATAAATTGATTATAGATAGAAATAATCGAATCAAATACTTTTTAGATAGTTTTAGGTAACATTAATACACATATCATTTAGTTTTAACTCTTATTTAACACCATTAACTCTTACCTAGAAAACATCAATTTTTACTCCTTGAGGGGAAATATTGATTCTATAAAAATAATTAATAACCATATATTGTTAATCTATGAAATTTTAGACCTTATACAAATTATTTGGATGAATTTATCATTTTTATAAATATTATATCATTTTGAAAATTAATATTTACTATTAATATTCATAATGTAAATTTTATGAAATATTCATTACATTGAATATAATAATATCAAGATAATAGTGGTATTTAGAAAAAACAATTTTTTTTACATCCATTAAATATAAGGTCATCTATAATATTCTTTTGTCACTTTACTTATCTCAAATAATATTTATTTTAATATTTTTATTAAAATTTGTTGGATAATTCCACTAACAAAATAATTAAAACATGAGTGTGGTGTAATATTTTATGTCAATAATTTCTTCACTAAAAATAAAAACCTAATTAGAATGATGATTATAAGTAAATAATATTGTAAAATACTATTCATAGTTTAATATAAATTTTTTATGACACCATATTTAAAACTTATAGTAATTAAATTCATGAACATGAAATCATTGACTTTTCATTAAGTGAAACATTATAAGTGTAATAATCCATTAATAAGGGAATAAAGTGGAAATATATTTAATCTTAGAATTATAATTTAATAATATAACTCATAAAAATAAATTTGGTAATATGTTGGGATCTTTTTCTTGCCCTTATTATTTTTTACCAATATTACAGAATTTTATTTTCACAATGGGAAAAAATTACGAAGATAACTAATCATATTGGAAAAACAGACCTATTTTATAAATTTGTATCAAAGGAATAAAATTATGGAATCCATTTTTTAAAACTAATTAAACAGATGATGCTGAATTTAATTTAAATTTAATCTCCCAGAATGCAACGAAAAAACAATTCTCTTGAATAAATACATTTTTAGCCAAAAAAATGCACATAAATCAAAATAAGGAAGAAGGTTTTTTAAAATTAAATTAATTGTATTATTCATAAATAAATAGTATTCATATTACTTTGAGATATTATTAAAATCCTAAATGAAATTTTTTTTATAATAAAAAAACCATTTTATAAAATTTGGTATTTTAACATTTTATTAGAAAATCACAATTTTTTGATAATTCTGAAAACATCAACCAAAGTTAATATTAATTTAAAGATTTAAAATTAGTTATTATATTTAAAAAATAATATTTATATATGTTCCAAAAATTTATTTTAATATATACTCTTAATATTCAATAATACATATATTTTGAAGAAAATGTATTTTTCGAAGAATAAAATAGTTTTACTAAAAATTAATAAATTATTCATGAATAATTAATTAATTTATTAATAATTTTTTGGAAATTTATATATTTATAAATATGTTTAAACTATTCCTTTCCATGTATTAATCATCTAGGTTCTTTAGATTACATTATGATATTTCATTGTTCATTAATGCCAGGTGTTGCCTGAAATGTAAAACATCGAAAAGGTTAAATTATAAAAGGTACAAAATATAATGTCTTGGGGTGTTACATTCACCTATCCTTCATTGAATTTCTACCTTAAAATTTGAAATTGATCTTAAAAAAATTAAATTTTTGATTCATGCAAATAGAAACATTGGAAACCCACATCGTATATAGAGTTAGTAAAACATCCTCTTAATAAGAGGTAAAAAGAAATGTAAAGGTCTCCACAAAAATAGGCATTCCAAAAGGAGGACATTATTAGGAAGTGAAAATATAGACATGGAAGAGAAATCTATAAATCTAGTTTATATGGAGAGTGATAAGAAGAAATATCATTAGATAGTTAGCTGTTTGAAAAATGTATATTTGTGATGGGTTAAAGGACATTGATTTCTTTATAAGAGTAGTAAACGAATTAAATTTTTATTCTAAAATAATATTCATTGAGTTGGGAGATTATTTTACAACATTTATAATCAAATGATAAAACAATCATACATTATTTATTCCCATGTCTTAATTATAATATATTCCTTTTGGACATGCTTAGATATATTTTCACACCAACTATTCTGCTAGTAAATAGATATTCATGATGTTTTATTAATTCATGTAGCAATTTTAATGAATTAAAAGACACAAAATTCATTCATCCGTCCTCTAAATATTTACTAAAACAAAAATTTTGACCACATATCGTAAAAAAATGTAATATTTAAAATGTAATTAAATATATTACATATGTATTTGATCATAAGACTCATCTAAAATATGTTTTCCAAAATAGAAACCCTATATATCTCTAATCAGTTTCATGGTAACCAAAACTATCAAATAAAAATCCATTTATCATTATTATCTAATCACAAGGAACATATTTAAGGTTATCTTCCCTGAATCCTGTGTTCTTAAAAAGATCAAATAATAAAAAAATCACTCCTCTTCATTAATGGAACTATTAATTACGTGCATCCAAATACATAAAGAAGAATTACTACAGCACAAAACATATATATCTCTATATTCTTTATTGAGATAAGTATTTTTACAGTATAATTATTGAATAAAAATACACAAGATATTCAACCATTACACTTCATTATTAAATAATTTGCTACACTTACTACCTCTTACATTTATTTTTTTTTGTTGTGTGTTCATAATCAGTATTATGACTATTACTCATAAAACATTGGAAATTCTCTTTATCAATCCACCCATAATAAATATCGATTAACTTTACACATTTAAAAAATTTAACCACCAATGTTGTATTAGGGAGACTATTTTTATCATCATTTTTCATTTACTAAATATTTCACTTTTTTCTTCCTAATTACATTTTTTGTTTTGTTATATTCCACACACAAAACCTCATTTAATTATTCCCTGAAATCTACTTTGGTTGTTTTCTCACATTGTCAACATATAAAAATTTAATTTTTATTCTTCCGTGTCCTTTACCACCCGATCTCTCAGGGAAATTGATCCTTATCTTACTTAGTGAGTAAGAGAGTTAGATTATGTGTACATCTTTAATCATAATTTTTTTTCAAAATATCTTTCACCCCAATCATCATCACATTTTGTTTCTCATCAACATACTATCTATTTCATTAACCATGTTTCATTTTGTACAAACAATTGACTACAACAAAAAAGAAAAGTGTGAGAAACATTAATCATACATAATCACGGAGAATCATTAATATGATGTCTAAATCAAGTTACAATATACGCAATCTCTGAGTCCATATATTTAAACTAGGAATTATTTATTCATTACCAAATATATATATATTTTTATCATATATATAGACATATCCTCAAATTCATTCATAGTGTTATATTCCCTAATAAACATTTTCTTAAAACTAATTCCAATGGTTTCTACAAGGCCTTATCTAATACGAACGATAAATACCCCAACCCCAGCAGCCTAAATATGGTTTCTAAATTTATTTCATTGTAAAATGATACAAGGATTCTCATCCCAAATGACAAAAAAATTTAGTATTCATTGTAAACTATATAAAACATGAAATTCACATCACATCACTAACATAAAATATAAAAAGAATTTTCAATTAGAACCAAATTACTGTAATTATATTAACACATCACATCAACCATAAAACAATTTATGGTATCCTAGGGAAAATTACAACGTAATGAAAGGGTTACCTTAACTGATCTGTAATGACTATGTACAAAAAAATCTACCATAAATCAATAGAAATAATCTACATGGAAGTTTAAATAACTCAACCCTCATTTCATTTAATCAATAACCTGATAATTTTATGGTAAGGATTATTGATGATCAATTTTTCCTATATAAATAATCACATGTGAATGAAACATAACCATGGACATTCTAAATAATCGATTAATCACATTGGTAATTAAAAACCTAATTTATAATCCAGTAATTCATAAATCGAGACAACAAATACTCACAAACGAGGCCTTGACTAAGACATATAAAAATACAATCAACACATTATTCATGTTCATCAAAAAATAACATGTATGTCAAAAACAAAACCCTATATGATATGTCTCATTATACAAACCCATGTATCGAGGGGCTATAGTGGGCCATGTTTTTCACTTGGTTAAATTCATTCCTCACATGAATAATAAATACAACTAAAATGTCATTCCATAAAAAAAATCAATAAGTATATCCATTGTAAGAACATGTTTTAATGAATATCCATACTTCTCATGTCAACTAATTTCAAGACCCGTCCCTAGGGGCCCGTACCGTGACTACCCAGCCCACCCTCCATAGGCCTGGGGCTGGCGACTTGCACCAAAGACATAATTCCTTAAAACTAGGTAGACATTTCCTTTATAACCTATAAATGCACACAACATAGCACACAACTGGATAGAAAACACTAATAAACTATATAACTAAAGAGTTCGAAAAAGTAAAAGGGGCCAGAAATACATGCCCAAATGTAAAGTATAAGGAACTGGATGTACAAGTACAACTGAGGAAAGTAAAAACAGCTGTTGGGTCATCCTTCATAATTCCTACCTAATGTGTAAGAATGGATCGCCTCCTCAGCACTCCACGTTTGTCCATCTCCTCCATGTGCCGACATGCCATAAGGTCTACCTACGGGTCCCATCTAGTCATCGTACTCTCAGCCTCGGTCAGTGTTATCCATCGTCTACATCCAAAACAATGAGGTGCGGGCATAGCCTGTGCAAAGGTGAGTATAACGATACTCAGTAGGGTCCCCGAGACCCTCATGGTATCCCAAAATCCGACAAGGACAAACAATAATGTATGAAATCAACAGATAACTCCACTGAGGTATATGCCCATACATATACCTATGTTATCAAGTAATCCATCTCAATCATGAGGTAAACACAAAAGTTACTGACTCAACTCACACAGGTATACAACTTATTTAGATAGATAGATATGATTAGATGTATCCAATGAATCGTCTACTCTATCGAACCAGTGTAAGATCCTAGAATAGAAAATAGAGTTGTCGAACCCACGTAGGATCCTGGAACATTAGTCAGAGTTGTCAAACCCACATAGGATCATAGAACAATAGTTATAACTATCGAACCAATGTAGGATCCTGGAACAGTAGTTAGAGTTGTCGAACCCACCTAGGATCCTGGAATAGTAGTCAGAGCAGTCGAACCCAAGTAAGATCCCGGAATAGTAGTCAGAGCTGTCAAACCCAAATAGGATCCTATAACAGTAGTCAGAGCTGTAGAACCCACGTAGGATCTTGGAATATTAGTCCGAGTTGTCGAACCCACATACTATCATTGTATAGAAATCAACGATTTCGAACACAGGTAAGATTATCTTAATGATTCACCATGACATAGAGGTCTCAACACAAGAGACGTCACATCAATCGGACGCACGATATGTGAGTTATTAGCCTTTTAGTCCAAGGGGACCTGTTGGATTAATGCAAGATCCAACCTAAAAGTATCTCAACTATACCCCAAAAATTAGTGCGATATACTCTAAGGGATCTCCATGCTCCATGATTACCAGCGCCACTGCAGGTTCATCAAACAGATGTCTGGTGCCAAAGATATGGAAAAATGAAATTAAAGGGTTGGTAGTGGGCCCGGGTCTGGTCCAACCCGGTCGGAATGACCCGTCCCGACCCCTTTTGGGCTGACCCTGTCTAGGTCGACCCGGACTAACCCGTTGGGATTTGGTCAGCCTGTTAGGTGGGTCAACCCTTTAGATTTTTCCAATCCTAGCGGGCCACGAGGGTTCGAGGATGACTGAGAGAGCGCTAACCTGTCGTGAGGGTGTGGGCCGGCCATGGGTTCGCGTGAGGGCGGTTCATCCTGGAGGGCACCACGTAGGTGGCTCGGCCTGGAGGGGCAGAGCTAGTTTGTTCCAGAGCGTTGCGGGGTGAGGTTCGGGCAGCTCAGCTTAAGAGGCCGGGGCCGGTTTAGCCCGAAGCGTCATGAGGGTTATGGTTCGGGAGGCATGACCTCGGAGGCGGGGTTTCCAGTAGGTGGCCAGGAGTAGAGAGGCGCGGGCCGACGCGATTCTGTTGTGATGCACGGGAGGCCGGTAGAGGCAGGGAGATGGGTGGCGTGGGCCGGCGCAGTTCATCCTAGGCGCACGGGAGGCCAGCGTTGGCCAAGAGCCAGGAGGGCAATAGGGAGCCGGGCATCCGGGAGGCCGGTTTGCGGCTGGGAGCTAGTTCATCCGAAGAGCTGTGAGGGTTGTGCGGGCTGCAAAAGCCGCAGGTAGCATGACCGTTTCCTGTGGCGCATTCGTCGTCTCGTCGCCTCGTCTCCATGCCAAAGATCCTCATAAACAAGAACTGTAGAGGGGTTGGGACATGTTGGTTTGACACGCACCCTCTGTGTTTAGGGTGGTAGTAAGCAAGTCAATTATTTATTTAATTTCAAATATTTACCAAGAAGAATATAGAAGAAGAAAAGTCTATCAACACCTTGCAACATCTGGAAAAAACAATTCCCAACCTGCAAGGAAAATAATCACCAATGATTATTTTTTTTATAAGGAACGAATCAAAGGAAAAATATCATATTCAAATAAATTTCCTACCTCGTTAATTTTTCTCCGATGTTGGCTCGAGGAAGTGGACATCGATTTGTTTTAGATGAGCACGTCCTACGTCGAAGGAGGTTCTGATGAAGGAAGTCAAAGTTGAGGTCGAGGTCGACGTTCTTTGTCGGTTGGATCGTTCTTCATCAGTGGAATATTTTCATCATTGGGAGATTTCTCCAACATCGTCTCCTCTCCCATGTTACACCAAAAAGTGAATGCCAAGAAAAAAATAATTGATTAAGTTATCTATTATTTTGTTGGAAAGAATTTGAAAAGCCAATTGATTAAGGTGGGTGGCATGATTAAATGTTAGCGGGGTTGACACATTTAATAGTCTTGTGCATTGTCACAATTAATTAGCATGTTCATTGGAAAAATTAATTGGGTATAGGATGTCAAGAGGCTCCCCTCATTTATGAGGGATTTGAGTGGTTTTTTTCTTTAATTGGGGGGGTGTCAAGGGAGTTTAAAACCCGGGTGGTCCCCCTAACAATTAACATAAATAAGCGGTTAGCATCAGGTGGGCTGCACCACCATAACCTCTCATGTGAGGTTAAGGTGTGGTGGTCCCCACCTACAACTTTCACATGGAGGCTTTAACCCACAAAATAATAATGAAGCTACACAACTTTATTTTTATTTAATTCATTCACTAAAAACCCAAAAACTAAATTTTATTCTCGAGCCACTACCATTGAGGTGAAAGTCTCCTTAAGCGAGTTCCAGTGCTATGAGTTCAACGGTGTCCTCTAATTTCAATTCTGAGCATTGGTTCAAATGTTATAAAATGCCACTCACGCGTTTACTGAACGTACCCAAAAAAAGTTTGTAAAATTATTATCATTCACCATTGACCCATTCCCGTCGAGGATATGCTCTATCTAGGTGAAACAAACCCCCAAAGAACCCAACAGTACTCTCGAATTTCAATCTGAGTTACTTTTTAGAAGTTATGATTTTTATAATAAAATAATTTTCACTTAATTATTTGATTTGAGGCCAAAAACTGACATTCTCTGGTGGCCCGCACCTACCAAAGTTAGTATCTTATTAAATAAAGCATTACCTCATGAGTTCAGTGGTGGTCTCATATTTTTAATTCGAGTTACCGTTTGTGAGTTATAAGGATTTGACAAATAAAATAATTTATTTAATTAATTAATTTATGATTTTTCCATTTTTAATTTTTCTCACAGGAGGCCCGTGTCGGCTAATATTAAGTCGCGCCTAGGTTAATCCCGCCATTCTTAGTGTAACAGTGCCCTCAAGTTTCTGATCAATGTAATAGTTTAATAATTATTCCACTTTTTCTAGAAAACTACTTCGAACGTTATCACAAGCTTATCAACACTTTGACGGATCATTCTGAGCACTCCTGGCATCAGAATCGCACGCCATCAAATTTTTAGGACTCACAAAATTCTCATATATGTTTTTTAAAAAATAAAAGTAAATTATGGGTCTTTAACTTCTCCCCAACTCAGGGCTATACGTCCCCGTAATACACAACTCAAACTGAGGGAACAAGAGGGGGTACTGAGCATGCATCTAGGCCTCCACCTCCCATGTGCTCTCCTGATGGTTCCCGTGATGCCAGCTAACGTGCACAAGAGGTATTGACCATCTATGAAGACCCTATCTTATCAATCATAAATCTCTACTAGAACCTTTGTAAAAGATGCCCCATCATTGACATCTAGCTCTCCATGGTCGATGAAGTGAGAATGGTCATGCACGTATCTCGTCAGCTGGGGTATGTCGATGACGTCGTGCACCTGGTGTAACTGAGGCGGAAGAGCTAAGCAGTAAGCCACCTCTCCAAATCTGGTGTGGACCTGAAAAGGTCTGATGAACCTTGGAGATAACTTACCACCTCGGCCAAATCTCTGCAAACCACGTCAAGGAGAGACCCGTAGAAAGACATGGTCTCCATCCTCGAACTCCAAAGGTCTCCATCACCTGTCCACATACGACTTCTTCCTACTCCGTGTAGTCTTCATCCACTCTTGGATGTTCAACACTTTCTCCATTGTAGCCTGTACCTCTGTAGTCCCACGAGTGCTGAATCCCCTGGGTCAGTCTAGCACAAAGGCGAACTGCAAGGTCGCCCATACAATGCCTCAAAAGGTGCTATCCCTATGGTAGAGTGATAGCTATTGTTGTATGCAGACTCTACTAAAGGTAAGTGATCCTAGAAGATGTGACCAAAGTCGAGGACACCAACATGCAACATGTAGTCAAGGTTAAGAATGGTCCGCTTAGTCTGGCCATCCGTCTGAGGATGGAAGATGGTTCTCAAACGAAGCTACATCCCGAAAGCCTCATTCAACCCCTTATGTAGCCTACAAGTAAAACATTCATCACGATCGAAAACGATCATCAAAGTTACTCCATGTAATCACACAATATCCTACACAAAATGGAGTCTCAAGCTCTCTAATGAACCCTGTTCTTTGACCGATATGATGTGGGATGACATGGTGAGTCGGTCGACGATCACCCAAATTGAGTCAGGACCCCAAGATGTATGTGGAATTCCGTTCAGGATGTCCATGGATATCCCATCCCACTTCCAATATGGGACATCTAAAGGATGAACTAGGCCTGCTGGTACATGATGCTCTGCCATCACTTGCTGACAAGTGAGGCACCGAGAGACAAACTATGCAACCGCTTTCGTTATTTCTGACGACTAGTGTTGTCGTCGGAGATCATGGTACATCTTTGCCACTCTTGGATGTACTTCTAGAGGGTATGTGTGTAACTCCCTCAAAACTTCCGTCTAAAGTGACTCTGGTACCATAGTACATCCTCTGAAAAGGATGACGTGCTCCCCACATTCAGAAAATCGATCAGGTTCCTGCCCTATGGACATCTGAGCACGTCGTGTCTCACAGTCAGTGTCCCCATGTTGTGACTCCCGGAATCGCTGCAGAAGAGGGGGAGTGACTATAAGAGACTGGTGGAAGGTTGATCCATCTCTATCCAAAAAGTATATCTGTAATGTTTCCAGCTGTTCTGTCGCCTCACTCACTAGATGCAGGCCAAACCTCTTGTTGAGTGCGTCTGCTACCATGTTACCCTTCCTAGGAGTATATACTATCGCAAAGTGAACATCTACTTCCACGAGGGTGAGGTTGGCCGAATCACGAGTGATTGGAAGCACCCTTCTATGAATTAGTTTATCCTATGCCTCCGAGGATTTGTTTTTCGCCAACTAAGGAAAACCCCATACCAACGTTGTAGTTAAACCACAACCTCTTTTTGCCAAATCAATTCAATCTGAGTTTGAATTGTGGATGTCCAGTCATACCAAAACTAATGTCATAAGGCATTGACACTTCCACCAAGAGAATCCAATCGAAACTCACACCTCAAGGGTCAGATCACACCATCGGCATATGTGTGATTATCAAGTCTTCTTCTAAAGGAATCTTCAGACGCATGTGTCATGTAAGAAGTTAAACCCAAAACTTTAGGTCTTGGAAAAGATTCTTAGAAGGAATTAATGATTGGTACCTATGTCGAATGTTACGTAAACCAGTATTATACACAGACTATACCTGGAATCATTTCTAGAGCCCTAGGTTCACACTCCTTGACCGCATGCAGCTACTCTCTTCCCCCCGTCCTCCAGCTCCTAGAGCCTGATGGGGACCACAATGGGGGGTGGTTGTAACAGGTCGAAATGTACACCACCTCATGCTGCTCCCCTAGCTCTTCATCCATGCCAGTTATGATGCAGAGTCATCAATCCCTACACTTCTTCTTCCTGTAACATTTTACAAGCCCAACTCTTTGAGTCTAGCGTCGGTTTCCTGCTTTTCCACTGATAACATTAAATGGAAGTATATGCTCAGCGAAAGAACCTTCAACCACAAAGGTTCTCTCTAGAACCATATCATAAGTAGGAATGTATAGAAGAATAGTGATTTCTCAAATGTCCATTAAACACACATTTCTCATAAGTTCAAACCCTGAAGCACTGATCGTATCGTATTCGTCGATTACCAGGAATGATCGGTGTGCCTTGATGAATACTAAGCTACTGACATGTCGTCCTTCCAAAGCTGTAGAAGTTATAGAGAACTCTCTGCCACCTCCTCGAGCTATTCCATAACTGCCTGTGAGTTAGGATCACCTTGGAACCTAAGGGGTATCTGTTGCTGAAACACTTATAAGGCACAAAGCCTACATGTGTCATCTACCGGTACCACCGGTTGTAACTGCTGACCAACGGGTAGTGATATAGCTGGAACACTAACTGAAGGAAATATCTTGTGAAGCTGTCCACGTACCAAAGCCTCATCACTATGCATACCATCCTCATGGTCAATCATTGAAAAATTCTAGTAGCTAAGATCACCATATGTTCTACTGGAGTCTCAACTAGAAGTGAAACTCTAGCAATCGCCTACGACCAGACCTCAGCCGTGTGGGAAACATTCTCACCTTGAAACCTCAAAGGCCTCTATTGCTGGAACTCGTGAAACACACTCAGTTGGTGTGCACCGTTCGCTAGTGTAGCTGGTGGTATCTGCTTCCCAATGAGTGGTGGTGGTGCTGGTACACCAACCGAAGGTGCAAACATAGTAAGAGGGCCCTACACCAGAGCCTCGTCGCTCGGTGGGTTGTTAGTATGCAAAACTTTCGAAACTCTATCTGTCTATCTGCGTGGGGGAATCCTAAAAAAAATCAGATGAACCACAGTCAAAAGATTATACCTGGTGAGATGACTCAAAGAAAACTTTTGAAAACCCACACAAAATCAGTGTTTTCATGCGCTATGTCAAAAATCAGAAGTCAGGGTCCTGGTGTATGGATACAATGGCCTCCACACCAACATTGGACTCCCTAAACTAAAAACATCACTCAGTACCCTTAACACTATTTCTTAATATAAAAGATCAGAGTCCTATGTTCTGCGGTAAAACCAACTCCTTCGCTACCAATTTTTCACGACCCACCCCCCGGGGCCCGTGCCGTGACTACCCCAAGCTCGCCTTCCATAGGCCAGGGGCTGGCGACTAGCACCAAAGGCGTAATTACCTAAAACTAGGAAGGCATCACCTTTATAACCTGTAAATGCACACAAAATAGCACACAACTAGATACAAAACACTAAGTGAACTATATAACTAAAGGGCGATGAAAAGTAAAAGGGTCTAGAAATACAATCCCAACAGTTAAGTACAATGAACTAGAAGTATATGTACAACTAATGAATTAAAAAAACTACTGGATCATCCTACGAAATTCATAACTAAAGGGTAGGAATAGATATTCTCCTCAGCAATCCATGTACATCCATCTCCTACGTGTACAAACATGCCTTAAGTTCCACCTCCGGGTACTGTCCAGTCTCGGTACTCTCAACCTCGTTACGCGTTGTCCATCATCAGCATCCAACACAACGAGGTGCGGGCATAGCCCATGAAGAGGTGAGTATAACAGTACTCAGTAGGGACCCTAAGACCCTCAAGGTCGCACAAAATCAAACATGGATAACCCACAAAGTATGAAATCAACAAATAACTACACTAAGTTATATACCGATACATATACCTAAGTTATCAAGTAATCCATCTCAATAATGAGATAGATAGAAAAGATACTAAATCAGCTCACACAGGTATATAACTTATGTAGAGAGATAGAGATGATTAGTTCTAGCCACTGAACCATCTACTATATCGAACCCATATAGTATCCTGGAACAGAAAATAGATCTATCGAACCCACGTAGGATCTTGGAACATTAGTCAGAGCTGTCGAACCCACGTAGGATCCTGGAATAGTAGTAAGAGCTACCGAACCAACGTAGGATCCTGGAACATAAGTAAGAGCTGTCGAACACATTTAGGATTCTGTAACAGTTGTCAGAGTTGTTGAACCCATGTATGTGTATCTCCGAGGTATTCCACGTCATAGAGGTCTCAACGCAACAGATGGGGCGTCAATTAGATGCCCGGTTTGTGAGTTATTAGCCTTTTAGTCCCAGGGGAACAGTTGGATTCGTGCATGATCCAACCTATCTATATCTAAAATATACCCGAAACTCTAGTGGGGTATACTGTAAAGGACCGCCACACTCCATGATTACCAGTGACACTGACAGCTCATCAAACAGACATGTGGTGCCAATGATATGGCCAAAAGAATGTAAAGGGTACGTATTGGGCCCGGGCCTGGTCCAACCCGGTAGGATCGACCTGGCCTGACCCTGTCTTGGTCGACCCATCGTGGTCGACCCGGCCTGACCCGGTGGGTCTGGCCCGACCCGGTAGGCAAGTCAACCCATTTGATTTGGTCTAGCCCACTGGGCCCAGCTCAGTAGGCCACGAGGGGTCACGGAGGGCCGCAAGAGCGTGAACCAGCTGTAGGTTGGCATGTGGGCGGTTTGGCCTAGAGGCACAGAGCCGGTTTGATTCGGAGTGCCATGGGGGCGCGGTTCGGGCAGCTCGGCCCTGGAGGCTGGGGCTGGTTCGGCTCGGAGCACCGTGAGGGGCGCGGTTTGGGTGGCTCAGCCAAGGAGGCCAGGTGGCCAGCGAGAGGCCAAGAGCCCAGAGGCGTGGGCCGGCGTGGTTCGGCCTGGGTGCCTGGGAGGCTGACGGCAGTAGGGATCTAGGTGGCGCTGTCCGGGGCGGTTTGGCAGGGGTGCATGGGAGGCCGGTAATTGCCAGGAGCCGAGTGGCTGGCGGGCGGACGGGTAGCCGGGAGGCTGATGGGCGGCTGGGAAGTCCGCGGGAAGCTGTGCCGCCAGGAGACCGACAGGCGGATAAGAGCTGGTTCAGTCGAAGCATCGTGAGGGCGGCACGAGTTGCAGAGGCTGTGAGTAGGGAGGCCGTTGCCTGGTTCACATTCGTCATCTCGTCGCCTCATCGCCATGACGAAGATCATCCCAATCAAGAATGATATCGGGCATGGGTCATGTTGTTTTGGCCCAAACCCTCTGCATTTAGGGTGGTAGAAAGCAGATCAATTATTTCTTGAATTTCAAATAATTACCAAAGAGAAGATATAATATGAAATGTTTATCAACACCCCACAACTTTCCGCAAAAACAATTCCCAACCCATATGGAAAATCCCCACCAATGATAATTTGTTTTATAATGGAAGAATCAAATGAATAATATCATATTCAAATTAATTCCCTACCTCATTTGTTGTTCTTCGATATTGTAGAGAGAAAGTGGACTCCAATTTGTTGTAGATCAGCATGTCCTATGTCGAAAGAGGTTCCGTGGTAGGATGTTGAAGTTGAGGTAGTTGATGACATTCTTCATCGGTTAGAGCATTTTTTGTCAATGGAATACATTATTCGTTAGGTGATTTCTCCCATGTCCTCTCCTCTCCCATGTCCACCAAAAAGAGAATGCCAATAAAAATTAATAGATTAAGTTATCAATTAATTTTTTGGCAAGAATTTGAAAGGCCAATTGACTAAGGTGGGTGGCACAATTATATGTTAGATGGGTTGGAAAATTTAATTGGCTAGTTTGTTGGCATAACTAATTCGCATGTGCATTGGGACAATTAATTGTCCGGAAGAGGTTAAGTGGCTCCCCTCATTTATGAAGGAGTTTAGCATAATCCTCATTTAATTGGGGGGTTTCAAGGGAGTTTAAAACCTGGGTGGTCCCCATCACAATTAACATGATGAGGATGTTAGGTTTTTGTGGGCTCCATGAACATAACCTCTCATTGGAGGTTATGGTGTGGTGGTCCCCATCTCTAACTTCCACATGGTGGCTATAACCAACAAAATAAAAAAATCTAAGTAACATTATTCTTATTAAATTAATTCACAAAAATCCCAAAAACTAACTTTTATTCTCCACCCCCAGCCGTCGAGGTGAAAGTCTTCTTAAGCGAATACCGGTGTTGTGAGTTCAACGGTGCCCTTATATTTCAATTCCGAGAACCTGTTTAAAAGTTATAAAATGCCACTCCCGCATTTACTGAACGTACCTGAAAAAAAGTTCATAAAATTATTATCAGTCACCCTCACCTGCGTCGGTCGAGGTTAGGCTCTGCCTAGTTGAAACACACCCCAACAAATCCAATGTTACTCTCAAAAATTCAATCTGAGTTACCTTTTAGATGCTATGTATTTTTAAATAAAATAATTGTCACTTAATTATTTTATTTTCAGCCAAAAACTAACTTTCTCTAGTGGACCATGCCAACCAAAGTTAGAATCTTCTTAAATAAATCATACCCTAACGAGTTCAGTGGTGGTCTCAGATTTTTAATCTGAGTTACCATTTTTGAGTTTTATGCATTTGAGAAATAAAATAATTTATTTAATTATTTTATTTACGTTTATGAAATTTTTGGGTTTTCTCACAGGAGGCCCGATCTTACTAATCATAAGTCACACTAAGGGTAAACCTGCCATACGTAGTGAAACGGTGCCCACAGATTTTTGATCAGATTAACTGTTTAAGAGTTATTTTAATTTTTCAGGAAAACTACTATGCATGTTAACTTAAGCTTAAAAAAACATTAAAGAATCATTTTTGGCACTCTGGGCCTCAGAATGGCACGCCATCAAATCTCGTGGACTCATAAAATTCGCATATATTTTTAAAAAAAATTACATGGAAATTCTGGAACTTTACAACTAATCTTGAACCATCTAATTTAATATTATAAATGTTACTATTAGAGTACACCATGAATAAAATATTAAAAAAAGGATGTTGAATTAGATGAATATAACTTAAAGATATTAGCGATATATTTCTTGAGGAAATATACAATTTCACTTTTAAAATAATTTCTAAAATATAAAAAAAATGCATGTAATAATGAAATTAATTTCTTGGATAATATCCATTTAAAATTGTAACGTACTATTCAAAGAGATATTGTGACATAAGGATGGAAATTTTCACATTCTGTATATGTTAAAAAAACATTTGATTATTATTTTTTATGATAATTCATAAATTACCATTTTAGGAAAACGACCGAAGGATTCCTTTTTATTTTTTTGTAAAAAGTAAAAAAAAATATAAAAATGAATTTAAAAAATTATTTTGAAATATTAAGAGTATTTTAAGACATCTTTTGAAACATGGAAATGGAAGAGAAATATTATCATATAGATTGTTAAATGTAAATAATTTAGAATAATTATGATATTGTGAAATAAACCCTTACAACTTGGTAATCAGTTGAATAGTACGACCCCTGAATGAATAACATATTACAAAACAAAAAATATATTTGGGATAAATTAACTCGTGATATAAAATTCAATGGTTTTTATTATACACCATATAAATTAATATAGGTGTATACATTCAAATGTTCCTTAATAAAAGGAAATTCAGATAATGTCTCACACAAGGATTATATAATTGAAATGAGAATTAATAAAATGAATTTATTATATAAATACACTAAAAATACACATAAATAAGTCTAAATAAAACTTAATATGATCAAAGGTAACTTCACACATAGGATTTTCATGAAATAATTAATGAAGTATATGTTTAATCCATTGAATGGAAATTGAGATAAGAAATATCTTACTTTGGGATTTTGTTTAATTGAACAAAAATTAATCATAAAATATAATGGTTTAATACTTGTTGATAATTTACAATAGAAAAATATTCTTATTTAAAATATCATATATGATACTTTAATATATTATTATGTCATATATTTTAATAATATTTCATTATTATCCTCTTTTTAGGGTTAACTACCTATTTTTCTTATGCATGTATTATTGTTTATGACTCATTTATTACGCATAGTATATAATTCCATCATCTACAGAAAGATATTATTTTCAAAGTTTTAATTTTAATTCATTATTTATCCATATATATATATTTAAAATAAATATTAAATATTGAACATTGAAAATGAGCCACATCTTGTCGAGGAAGAAATCTGTAGTACGTATGCACGAGCGATGATATCTTTCTACTAATGGGTGAAACAGTAACGAAGTGGGTTTTGTATAAATTTTCTAAGATATATATCAATTCATAAGTACAATATATATCAAATATTTAAATAATTATGTCTATACATGTGATGTGGTGATGAATAAATAATTAAACCGCATTGTGGAAGCGTTAACTCGTACATATGCACATGTGTCGATTTCTTTATTTTCAATAAACGTAGTAGATAAAATATGGTTTATTTAGAATTATAAAAAAATAAATATATATAGATTATCATATATTTATTATTTTATGATGGAAGGAAAAAAATAATATGTACTAGAAAAAGTAATAAAATTAGAATATTATATAAAGATGATTGACACTTCTTTGAAGAACATCCTTTAGATATGTTATTAGGGACACTAGGGTTAGTCTTTTCCAGAGACGTGAACATCCAAAAAAATTTGGTAATGTAATGGGGAAGATAAATCAATAGGTATTTTTCAATCTACATGATAAAATATGGGGTAAATATTTTAAGGATGGGGTTCCATTTTATAATTTTAGTGTGGGGAACTTTTGTAACTTAATAAAATATTATGTTTATATAAATTAGATTTAAATTAAATATTTATCAATAATTATTACATTAAAATATAATTTTAATATTTCTCAAAATTCTCTCATAAAATGATTTTATATAGTAATAGATCATTGTTTTACCATTATCATTTAGTTTTAACCCTTATTCTACCCCTTTAACTCTTATCATGACAACATTTTTTACCCTTTTAAGGTTAATATTGTTTATAAAAAATTCCAAAAGTCCCATAATTAAATTATGAATGGAATTTTAATCTTTATTCATATTATATTTAATAATTTATTAATTTTTTTTTATTTTATGCCATTAAATAAATTAATAATTATTATAAAATTTCGATAATGTAAATTTTTTAGACTATTAAGTACGTTGGGTTTCATAATATCAAGATAACACATATGATTATAAAAAAACTATTTTATTACATAAAAAACATGTCAAGTTCATCCAAAAAATTATATTATCTCTTTAATTAGTGGAAAATTTCTTCATTTCAGTGTTTTTAAATACTATTATTTGTTATTTCCTTTAATAAAATAATTTTTTCACCAACATTGTCTTAGATGTTTTGGAAATTATTTTTTCAATAAATATTACAAATAAATTATAATTATAAATAAAATATTGAATATTTTGAAATATATTTATATTATAAGATATATCATATATTAATTTATATTAAAAATATTATTGTTTAATAAAATCATGACAATGACATCGTTAATTTTTTTGACATAAAAAATTATAAGGTTCATAATTATTTAAAAATTTAAAAAATGATAATATATTAAAACATTGAATTATTATTGATTAATTTAGTCCCTGTAAAAAAATTGGGGCTTGTTTTATGGTCATTTTCTAGTCCTTATCATTTAATTTTTAACATATATTACCCAATTAACCCATTACTGCGATGAAAAAAATACCAATGTTACCATTAATATTGGCCAATAATCATGGGTGCATATTTACTAAATTTGGACCAAATGAATCCAAATATGGAATCCAATTTTTTATATTACAAAATAAAAAAAATTATATTTTATCTTGAAATTAATCAATTAAAATGAAATGAAAAAAAATTCTTGAAAAAATCATTTTTAAGCCTTAAAAATGCATATATACAAAAATAAGGTATAAGTGTTATTAAAATTAAATTAATTAAATTATTTATAAATTAATATTATATATATTAATTATATATAAATATTAAATCACAAAGGTAATTTTTAATACATTAAAAAATATAACTAAAAAAATTGGTATTTTTTCTATTTACTTCGAAATCAATCTTTTCATAAATTACTGAAACATTCCCCTTATGAAATTTTTAATATGATGATTTAAAAAATATTTTTTTTAATATTAATCAATTTATAGATGTTCCTAAAATGATTATAATATTTACACATTAAAAGCAGGAGACCCATATTCGATAAAAAATATTTGATGTTGAAAAAAAAAAATTTAGTAAAAAATTGAACACTTATTAAAAAAATTAATTAATGAAATTAAAATTATTTTTAATATAATATATTTCATAATTTTGTTATTACTATTAATTCATCTTATTATCATCGGGTTTATAATGATTACCTAATAATATTTCATTATTCTACGAAGCTGGGTATTGCATGTAACATAAAATATCAAAGATGTAAAATTTAAAAAGAGATGTATCATAGAATCTTGGGGTGCTACACATAACCACATTTAAAATGGATCAGTAAATAAGAGACAAAATAAAGGGGTATCATATCCTTACAAATTTTAATTAATCAAATCATTACATTTTAATGATAGGGAACATCAACAAAAGGGTTTATTAGAAAAATAATAATTAATTATCTACATTAAAAGATCACACCATTAAGTGTGGTTTAGAAATGAGGTCCCTAACATTGAAAATGATATTAAATTGATATTAAAGGATAGTTAAATTATGGACTAATTTTTTAAATAATTAACCTCATATTTATGAAAATTTGTATAGAAATACCCACATGTGGAACAACGACAAAATTTATATACTGTGGATATTAAAGGGAAAAATATATTGACCACTTAAATTATGAAAAATATTCTACTCTCATTCAATATTGAAACTTTAAGCGATCATGATTGAGAGAAAATGAGGAAATATATAAAAATTATGAAAATATGTTGAATTAGGTCACACCGTGATAACATTTAAGATAGTGAGAGAATTTAGGAATAGATGGATGTGGACTCTTAAGATTACTGAGGGATCTACAATACAATTAAAGATGCTCGATATGGAAATAAAAAGAATGATATCTCTCTATAACAATTATTATAGGAGGTGTAACTCACCAAGGGGTGATTTACATGGAGGATAACAAGAAAAATATGGGTGAATAAATAAAAAAGTATATAATTGAAAAATTGTACAATCACCATAATTAATGAGGTGAATGGTTTGGCACAATTTTTGGTAAAACCATGTGCCAACACTACTTAAGTCGCTACGAGGAAGGGAGATTTCTTGGATCATGTGAATGATTTGGTTAACCATGTGAAAATCTATAATTTTCCATGTATCAGGAAACCTGTAGCAGCTTCATAGTCATATTGATCCTCTCACACGGTTTGAAAAAAAAATCCAGACCCCCACTCCACAATATGGGATTCCAAGATTCACTTGGTGGGACATATGATTTCATGAAAAACTAGTAACCCATACTAGTTCCTCTAGGATTTTTGTTTATTTGACCTCGTCACTCCTAAAACTCAACAGGACAAATGAGAAACATCTTGGCCCTTAAACCAAGTCTAAAAGAAACACATTTAAGTGTTCCAAAGCCCATATGTACATACATTATCTTGTATTAAAGACATACAATCCCCCAAATGCTAAAAATAAAATTCCTATGGAATTTTATCCTGGTCCAAAACATGAGATACTATAGTATCTTAGAGTCTTTTAATGGAAATTTGATTATTTTTCTATTAGTTGATTTTATATTTAGTGTTACAAGATGATTATGTATTTAATTTACATATTTTTTTTTCAGAAATGGAAATATTACCAAATTATATAGCAATGTTTTTTATTTCATAATAGATAGAATATATTTTTTGGGTCATAAATGGTTGTTTAATTATTCAATTGTATATTTTTTGAAAGAAATAGCATTTTTTGAGATATTATTTTAAAAAAAACATAATATGAAACCCTAATTACTCATTAAGAAAATAATTTTATTCTCTAAAAATTTGAACAAAATATTTCAATCAGTCTTCTGTGATTCAATTGAAAATTCAATATTACATTTTCTATATGAGGTATAATTAAGTGGGTTGATATAGTTTTTATGGACGTACTGATATGACAGTTGATTCCAAAAAATCATGTACATATCACATAAGGAATTATTTTTTTGAGGATAAGATACATAATTTTACTTAAAATAGACCATTAAAACAAATCTCATATTATTTTTAATCTAAATATCATATAAAAGATAAAAAAATGGGTCCTAATGATGAAAAATTTGATGATGTCAAAAATGATGGGTTATCAATACCTAATCATCCAAAACTCATGAATGATGGATTTTATACATTAAAATGCTCAAATATAATATATATATATATATATATATACACACATTCTAGTCAATTATGATGTAATAAAATAAAATGTATAGTAAGTTCTTCTTTTACATAGTATTTTTAGAATATTTTTTGAAAATTTAATTTATATTAACTGTTTTAAATATTTTAAGATGATCATATCATATCAAAATTCACCAAAACATCCTCCTCTACTATTGAATAAAGTAAAATATGTAATTTTTTCTATTGGTATCAATGATTAGTAAGTTATTTTTTTATCATATAATATATTAAATTAATATGTTATGTTATCAATCATTCATGTCAGGTTCTAGAACATATAAGTAAATTTTTTTCGATTAATAGAATAGTGCAACCCAACATAAAAATTATTTAAATATTATAAATCCTATGAATTTATTAGAATTTGATTGAATACACACTCATATAGAAATTTAAAAAACAAAATAAGATTATTATTTACTAATAAAATCACCCATTAAATATAAGTATCTTCTTGTTAAAAAAAGTTATGTTGGAAAATATTCTTTATTATAAAAAATAATATAATTTTTTAGATAATAAAATTACTTGTGTTGTGTAAAAAATTACATATCATGAAATTATGTTCATGGAAAATTAATGTGGTTTAATAGAAAATGAAAAATATTAAAATATTTAAAAAACACAGGTAAATATAAATCTTTTATAAATATATACATATATAGATGTTGATTCACTACATTAAAGGGATTATTGTGTTGATAATGTGGATGGTGATGGTGTTGAAATAATGAGAGATGATGAGAATAAAGATCATATGGAAATTTACGATCCTTAGAAAAATGATTAATGTACTAACAGTGATGAATATCTTGATGAATATTATTATTTATGTATGATATTCTATTCATAGTAATAATAATTATATAATATTTTTTTCAATAAATAATATCTTGTTTTTTAAATTTTAATTTTGTATTAAAAATTATTTGAAGGAAAAATATATCTCTATTTTAGTATGATGAAGATAATTACAATGAGATGTATATTTCCTATTTTGATTATGGGATATAAATGATTATACATGCAATCCATTATTCTACCGACAATATACTATCACAACACCAATGGCCAGGCGGGGTCAATAACTAACGAAATTATTGATTCCAGAAACAATTCTTTTGAATAATCCATCTCATGATTTTAAGACATGATTTAAAATATTAAAATAAATAATATTTTGGATAATGAATATATATACAAATAATTTTATATATGAACTTGAATTTTTAGGAAAATTAAAAAATTGATGTTCACTAGCTATCTTTATAATATTAATAATAAATTAATTGAATAGTGTCAAAATTGATAGTATTGATTATTTATCAAAATAATTTTTTATTAAATTATTTAAAATTATTTAAATATTCTTAAAAACGTATAATAATTATTATATTTTATAAAGAGTTTTAAATTTTCCATTTATGGTAAAATTTATATAAAATAACTAAATATTTTACCCTTTTAACGTTGAAATATTTGTTACCTTAGTTAATAATTAATTTGAATAAATAATATGTATTTAAGAGAATTTGGTTTAAATTGAAATAAAAACTTGTAATAATTTTTTTAGAGGATATTAATACCATATCTCATTTCATAATAGAAACGAGGATATTGTAGAGGTTATTTTATTCTTGTTTATTAGTTTAATAAATTATCATTTTTAGAGATTCCAAAAGTACCACTCAACTCAATTATAAAAGGGAACATCTTCCCTAACTTATACACATCCTACTGAGTCTTCAAAATAAGAAAAAAAATTAAATTTTCATTTCAAACATCCCTAATCACATTATAGAGGTCATTTCCATATCTAATGTCCAAATCTAGTGCTTTTAGAAGAGATCTAGAGGGAGCTCCCCAAAGAAGAGGTAATATCCTCTACCAATTTGTTTAAACATATTTCTTCTTCTACATCCACTTCTTGAGTTGTTTCCATTATAACTAATAACTACAATAAAAATTATGTACTTATATGTTATTATAATTATGCAACAACCATATTCCACATTTTATCCATTCTACAAAAAATGAAATAACATCATGTGTATATATACGACTTACCATCTCGACGCCATAATGTAATATATTTTTAACCACCACCTTAATGGGACGAGCATAATGATGAAAATAATAAATATATAGAATTATTAAACATGATATTGATTATAAAAGAAAATATAAATCATCAACTTCAATACCATTTCACAATCGCTTGTGTGTATGTATTACCTACCATCTCAGCAATGTGATGATATTCATTATACATATTATAAATTAAATCATGAGTATATAAATGTATATACTGAATAAATATGATATATATTATGTTAATATCATTTCAAAAATTATATAACTATATCCTAAGATGGATAACCGGAACTTATTCAACAAAACATGCCTAAGAATATGAAGCAGTTAATACCCAAAAAACTAGTAATCAGGAAATATTATTGACAAAAAGATGATTATATGATCTTATATAATATCCTAAAAATGTCTTTGTTTCTATAATTATATAATGATATTAATTAAATCAGTATATTACAGTTTGGGATACATTAAAAGGATATCATACCTATGGTAAGAGGTTATTTTACAACATCATTATTATTCGTGATTGCTAAAATGTAAGTGTTTACTATGATATATTCAACATTGATTTCCATGTTTCCAAAATATGAATTATAAAATATTCTTTCTATGATTATAAAAAAAATTAATGTCAACTATATGCATTTGTGAATTTTTATTAAATGGTATTAGTGGAATCAAATTTTAGTTTTAATATAAGGTAATTTTTGACTTATCCAATTAGAGTATGAGATTAATTTTTTCTATAAACTTATATGGCATGAACAGATTTTTATGATTATGTAATTCTGTATTTCAATAATGAATTCGTTGAAAAATTCAAGGTTATTTCAACAGAAATTACTTTCTTTTGAAATTCAATTTTATTTTTAAAAAAGTAATCATTTTTAAAAAGAAAGGATATTTTCCTAATAATTAATTTCAAGAGTTGTATCATTTTTTCCCATTTAAAAAGAATTTAATTGATAATATTGTGTTTAATGTATAAAATTCCTATTATTAATATGTTTATTTTGTCTTTATAATGGAATAAATGTTTTTAAATCCATTTTTTAATGGATTATGTTCTGACAGAATGAATTTTAAGAAACCCATTTTTTCCATTGGTTATGCTATGATGAATGATTTATAGTTTTACTAGAAAAGTTGGAATTATTTCATTAATATATATGTGCGACCTATATACCCCTACAATTCATTGGGTAAATATTGATATCTCGTAATATATATAGTTTTGGAATGTGAAATGATCTCTGTTTAGTAATACATGACTGGGACAAGAACTTAACTTGGTTAAGTAATGGATGTTTCATCTATGATGGTTTTATAAATTAATCATAAGTAATATTAAATAATTTTCGATGCATATGTGTGTCCCAAAAATTATAGGTCTTATGTTATGAATTTTGGGAATGTCATCATTATTCTTTATGAAATTATATGATTTATCCCATGATGGTATATCATGATCTTTCATATGCAGGATAATATTATCAAATGTTATGTTCATATGACTTACTATTTTGATGTGATTGTTATCTCCTTTATTTTCCCCTAATGATCATCCAAGATAACAATTTCTTATATTTCTATTCCCCATGTTTTGAAGAATGGTATTAAGTAAGATATGTAAAAAAGGGTTCTAGTTAGAAATGAAATATCAAGAGACAATGTAGATGTGTTTTGAAGAATTGTTTTATGTCTCCCCGTTTCTTATATCACTAAACCTATATGGTCCTGTTGTTGTTTTGATATATTTTTTATAGAATACTTGACAATTTGGAATTAATATCTATTTATTTAATGAATATACCATTATAATGTGATTTAAATTTTCTATTCTAGAGATACCTTGAAAATCATGTGTTGTATTCATATGATTTGCATAATCTCTTTTCCTGATCTATTGATAATCATGTGGTATCTACACGTTCTTTGTCTGATCATGTCATTTGATCCTCCTATACTCATATGAATCACATGATGGAATCACATGATCTCTTTCATATATCACAATCTCAATTGAGACATTTTTACCTTGGATTGAAAAGCACAATCTACATGAACCCTTATGAATTCAATGATCCTCGTTATTATTTGAAACATCCACAATCTACATGATTCTTTTGTAAATTCACAATCCATGTGATCCTTTACAAAATTTACACACTATGTGATTTTTTGGCATAATCAGCCTTTTTAAAGTATGTCAAACCATATCATCAAATGGAATGAACACTAAAAAATCTTCAAAATAGAATTTTCTCAAAAATATCCACCTTTTTGATATTTGATAACACTTTAAAACATCAAGAACATACTTGTTGATATTTCATACACATGTGAATCCATTTCCTTTTATAGCCCTTGATAGTGATAAAAGGCATTCGTAAAACATGCTCCAAGACCACATGTGTGAAACTCTATTTGAGACACATGAGTAACAATAAAATATAACTGATTAATCATTTTCTTATCAATACATCCTTCAATAACCTTCTCAACACCAATATAATATATATATATATATATATATATTCCATGAGATCACTCCTCAACCTAAACATGTAAACATATAGAATAATGAACTCAAAAATAATTTTCATGTTTCATATTCATTGATAAACCATATTAAACGTCATCCTATTTAAAAACTCCACTTATTATTCTAGTACACTTAATGGATCCCCCTGTATTGAAAATAATTTTCATGAATCATCTTCTTTGATATACTAAAATCCACATCATAATATTAAAAAACTCCCCTTAATATTATTTTTTACCAAATGGATTCTCCCTTATATTGATTAATTCATTACCCCCCCTATCACTAAACACAAATATCACTCTTACGTGTAGGAAACATGGTATGGATAACATATATTAACATAGGGGAACACACACCATTCCTCAAGGAATGTGGGTCCCAAATCTACATTATTTGAGTTTGGGGAATCAACTAAACTCTAAGAGCTATTTGACTATTTTCAAGTAGTTTTTTTGGGATGAACTTTATTATAATGTATGTAAAATTTAGTTTTGTCACACATACACCTACTTCAAAAGGCCATGGTTACATTTCACCTTCCAAAAGTGAAACTGGATTTCAATGTTTTTCATTCTTTAGTGATGTAGTGTATTTTTTATTTGATTTTTAGCAAATGAATTCTCAAATTTAATTTCTATAAGAGACTTCATTTCAACATCCATATCTTCAAACTGCTACTTCATCCATAGTAAATTCATACAAGCATGAATAGCCATGATTTATTCATCTTTCATAGTGATCAGATAAATGAAATATTTTTTATCACTTAGCTAAAAAATACATAATATACCAAGATAAAATATTCCACCATGAATTTTACCATCAATCAATTATTGAACTAGCCCAATCTATATCAGTAAAACCCAATCCCTCTTGATTACAAGTATTATTGTATTGTAAACTGAATTCCACCATGACATTGATATAACAATGTATTATTTTAATAATATTCAACTATATTTATTTTGTATTATCTTAAATCATTCCAAAAAATAATTTTTAATAATAATATCTATACATATCATGGATAATTAAATGAGACTATTAATTATTAGCCATTATAATAGGACATTTACATATTTTTCATTATTATCCTTTGAGAATTTTTTCCTGGTAGTAACTCGAGATGTCATGTATTTGGAATTTTCCATTCAATATTTTTTTATAACATCCTTTACTGATTTATAATGAGAAATAAATGTGTCATTTCATCAATTCATTAACTTTGAACAAAGGAAAACTATTTCCTCACAAATAATTGTCATTTTGATCTTTCAATTCTTGAAGTCTATAAATAATTTGAATTATGATTCATTCAATGAACCAAATATTATGTCATTAACATATACATGAATAGTCATCCTTTTATTACAATATTTAGTGACATCATGATTATAATCAACTCCAACATTCTAAAAACAGAGTGTCCTCAAATACTATTCCAATCATAAATACCATTATCTAGATGCACACATCATTCCATTGAAAGAATTACTTAACCAAAAAACTCTTTACTCGTCTTCATGAATGAGAAAAAAATCATGATATTTAATATAGATTTCTTCTTATAGAATCCTATTTAGAAAGGATTACATTAAATAGATCTATAAAACATTAAATATCATTTTAACTACTCTATCCAAGAATAATATAATTTTATTGAGGCTTGTTATAGGTGTAATTGTTTCATAAAATTAATAAACTCTATATATGACTGTCCCATATATATAAGTTATAATTTCAAAAAATTATTATGAAATATTAGTTTATCATTTAATAGAAGACCCATTTGGTCCATATGGATGTCAGGACTATTTGGCTCGAAACAATATCCCATATCAGAATCATTTTTATTTGTCTAAGATCTTCTTTTGTCACCTAAAACAAATTTTATTCTATTTCAGATTCTATAAAATAATTTAGAACTACCTTTGATAAGAAAAAAGGTTATAGTAGATACTTAATATTCCTTTTCTATACTGGTGAATTCTGATCCTTAATGGTATTGAAATTTTCAATTTAGTCTCACCACATTGGTTTCTATGCATGTTTAATTCTATTATTATTTTTCTCATTATCTGAATGATTTTATTAATATCTTATAGATATGTGTACTCCCCAAAATATTCTCAATTCGTCATCAATATACAATGGTTATTATTCACTATATTATTGAATATTTTCCACCATTTCCACAACAATAACACCATTACTCACTAAAAACATTGTAATAGGATTATTAAATAAATTTCTAATCATTTACTTTTGTACACAGTATCCGGGGAATATTTCTTCATCTACATGGTATTAAATACTCATATGGTTCTCCTTAATGAGAATAACATAATTAATTAAATGTATTTTAAATTAATTCAGTGTATAAATTTTTCTATACAATGTTTCATATAATGTTTTCTCATTTATTGGTCACAATAGCTACCTATTAGTTATATACACTGATGTCAGCACAACTTCATTCCAAAAAATACCTAGAATGACTTTCAAAATATGAATTATTCTGACCATGTGGTGGATAGTATAGTGTCTCCTCTGAACCAATCCTTTTTTCCAAGATGTTTTTACTACAAAAATTTGGTCTTTATTAATGTTTATCAATACAATATTCATTTGGAAATTTGTGAAGTATATTCCCTAATCAGTGCATAAATTCATTTTTTTATCCTATCATCTTTTAATCTTCTCTCGAACAATGGGATTTTCAATTGAACTCCTTTGACATGTAGATGATGAATGAAAAACATTAAATTTTGAATTAATCATTAATGGAAATGGAATTATATCTCTTTCCATCAGATTATCTTAGTGAAATGGGCCCACTCACATCAATATTTACTAGTTCAAGAACTCTTGTTGAACTTTTTTGTTTTTCATAATTTGAAATTTCAACAATCTTCCCTTATTCAAAATCCTCAAAATTTTGAGTATAATCACAGGATACCTAATGGAAATCATGAGTAGCATACCATTCGGCCATATATTCTAAAAATAATTAGATTAGATGACAAAGATTCTAAATCCATTAAAAATTTTCTCCCTCCTTAGATAAGAGACACATATCATATTTTCCACTTATTTGGTATGTATTCCACATCATGTTCCTTACTTAGAAAATAACTACACAATTATAATCCATGATGCTACAAAATTGTTTAATGATTATAACATTTCCATAGACACAGATTTGACTAAAAATTTTCGTGTTGTTATTAAGACCTTAAAAATAATGAAATCTACACACCATATGTCTTTTTCCCCAAACATGTATTTTCTTGAGATAATTATATTCATCCATTTATCATCTCTGAAAATTAAGAAATATTCCATTTAATATCTATTTCTTAGCACAAAATTATTTCTTCCTATCATATGGAAGGTTTATCCAATATCACTACTCCATATTCTAGTGCAATCTATTACATTAAACAGAATCATTAGAACTATTTATTAGTCAACTATTTTCTTTCTGATCAATGTAGTTGTCTTTATACATGATATTGAAAAATTTTCTTAATCATTTGCAGATTTTAATGGACTATATTTATATTTAATATCTATAAATAAAATTTTAAATCTCAGTTTTCTTGATAACCCATTGAGTTGTGGTGTAAAACAACATTGCTTCTGTTTTGGCGCATTTTATCAATTTATTGATGATCATTCTTTATCCATGTGTCCAAACACTCAATTAAAAAATAGTGGACAATGAAATCATTCTATAAATACTGAATTAGATGTGGGTTCATGTATTTACTATTTACCCTTCAGTATCTCATGGATATTGAATTTTTTTGAGAATGTACAATCAGTCATTAATAATAAGACCATATGCGAGGTGCATTCCTTTTGGTTACTACCATTGAATTATATTTCCCTTAGGTTCCGTAATTATTATGATTCTAATTCTAAAAAAAATAAAGCTTCAACATTTATTTGGATTACTATTTTTTAATATCAACCATCAATACTTTTTTTCTGTGATTAATCACCATAACAGAGGTGTCCCTAATTTTTTTCATTTTATTCTACGAAAATTTCATTCCCTATTATTATCAACCACCTTATTCTAATTTCCAATTCAAAGATTCATTTGCTGTCTTCTATTTTGATTTTTTTTTGGAAGTAATTCTTTTCTCCTCTACTAATACCATTAATCATAGGATGATAACTTTTTCCTTAAGTTCATTTTTTTTGGTTTGACTCAATATTTTACCATGATATTGAAACTAAAGATAATCAATATTTTCCCTCAACCTTGATCTTTAAGTCAATGCCTTCCTTTTAGTATTGTGGATTCTTATAATTTTGATATATAATTTACACCTTTATCATGGTCTTCTCATCTTATTTCTGTATTATATATATTATAGCGTCATGAACTACACTATGGGATTTAATTATTTTGGCTCCCAAAAAATATATATATCTTCCGGTAAAGTTTCCAATTCAACAAGAAGGGAAACTATTCCATAAAAATATCCTTATTTATTTTTCATTCTTCTATTGATTATGAATTAAGGAAAACAACCACTGTATAATTTTCATCATGATCCTTGATGTCTTCTATCTCCCGTTCTATTGATTCTTCTCAATGGTCATTTTATTGTTAAAACATGTTCAAACTTTTAGTGAATTTATATTAATATTTTTACTACCTTTCACATTGAATTAAAACTTGTTCTTCAAATTTCATTAATATTCTCCTCATAATATATATAATTATTGAGTCACTCTAGTGCATGATGATCAATGTTTCCATGATGAAAACAATAAGTGTATATTTCTATTCGAACATTCATTACCATTTTTTTTGGATTTTAGGAAATGAATTACATAACCTTATCAACTACATCATCTACCTAGAAATATTCTATGGTGGTATTTTTCATGTCCTTGAATTCCACATATTTAGACATTACTACTACCAAAACCACATTATCATCATTGATCTTCTCGTATGTGATATGTATATTGGAAATAAATCCAATGTTAGATAATTCATATTTTTTTCTTACAGTGTGATGAATTTTATATTGAAATATGTTATATGTATTCTCAAGATGTGCTTGATGATATTTTTATAGAATTGTTTTTTCAATAGAATGAAATTATATGCGAATATAAATTTTATCCTTTAATGGAAATGCTAGATTGAAAAACTTGATTCAAAATGGAATTATGAGAGATGGAAAACATAAAAATTTTGTTCTTACAATTGTAAAATGGCTACAAGGTTTCCCATGTGTTCTATTTTTCTTCAGGCACATCGGGCTATGAAAACACAAAAGTAGGAAGGATATGTTAGAGTGCATGATATTTATGAAATTGTGTGGTTCACCAGATGAAACTATATAGATTATCCAGTGGATCAAGAGAACTCGTACAATTTTTTATAACTGTGTAGAAGGGTATCCATTATCATTATATTGATTTTGGTGTCTATATAGATGAGAAATTCAATGGTTTCACATGGTTCTCCCAAATGTGCACATGAACAGTGCAATCTCTCTCCATAGACATCACCTAAGGCATGGTTGTCTCACTGTGTGGCCAAACTGTGTGCCTTATTAAATGACCTATAAATTACCAAAATTACCCTCAATACATATTTTATTTTCATCATCTTATTTTCTTCTCATGTTCACACAATACCCCCCACCCCCATGGGAGTATCTCCTCTCTTATCTTTATAGGGATAGATCTCTCCTATTAAGTGTCAGATTAAATCCCCATCAGATGTACTGGATACCTCTCGTCATGTCTATGGATACATATTTAAATTTAATTATTTTACCTTTTCCAAACATGAAAAATATCAATGTGAGATAATTCACCCTATTTTCCAGATGAATCATCATTTATTCATTTTATATCGTACCGTAATTAATCATTTATCGATGTTGGAAGTTTGAGTCAAACATGGTATAAGGTTGGTGGTATATATATATTCCATTAATTTTTTAGTGTTTTATATATTTTACCATTGTTTTTTGCACCAGTATTTCCATGTGATTACTTTTCAATGTGATGAATAAATTATAGAACATATTCTGTTAGTCTAGTATCATTTTTTCCTTAAATTTTACATTTTTATTTCCCTGAACCATCACTATGAACCACAAATAATGGTTGTGTTTTTATAGTACCTTTAAATAATTAATATTTTTTCAATTAAAACCCATCTTTGACGTGTATAATCATCTAAAATATAAATATTTTGTTTAGATGAAATGTTAGAGAAAGTGACACGTTCCATGTTATCCCTTAGTCAGCAAAACATATATGTTGTTGTTATAGACATCCCTTTATTGGGTGTTATTGATGATTTTTTATGGAATTCATGATAGAATAGACTTTTATACATTTGAATTAATGTTACTTACTTCAATAAGAATTCCACCTAGTTCAAAAGATGGAATGGTTCTACTAATGTCCTCTTATGTATTAAAATTTAAATTGAATGAATGGATTATTTCCACGTCGAGTGATACTGGAGTTCACTTGTCCAGAACACCATTGATGGGATGATAAGTTATTGAGAGTTTATTCACTGGATTGATAAATTTAATATCTTGGATAACCTGGCTTTGAATTTTCTTTACCACTATTTGAGAAACAATAGTTCCCTATGGGAGAAAATTATTGATTGGCTTAGTTTCTATATGGTTATATCTTTCCATGAGTGATACCCAGTCCCGTACGTGAAATAATCTGGATTGGATCAGAGGGATGATTTCACTATATCAAGAGGGACACTTGGGATTCAATTTATGAATCACCATTGATAGAATATCATATTCATGGGTATTTATAGTGCCCCTAGAGTGATACTTGGGAATCCATTTATGGATTACCTTGGTCAGGATCATGGATCCCCCGTATTATATTCTAAAGGTGACTTAAATATTAAAGAACAAAAAAGTATCTCTTATATTCATGGGATGTATCCTAAATGAAAAATACCAAGTTTGGGATCAGTCATCCTCTTAATTATTAATTCATAATCAACCATTTTTAATTTCTCCCATATCACTTTTGTAGAAGTTCACCTAAGTCAGATACATTCTATAATTTGTTAAATAAGTCATGGTCATCGATGTGTCCTTGAGGAACTAGGTCTAACTTGTTATGTTTAAATATTTATTTATTTCTGCCTTTTCATTATAACTAAACATTGTCATATGTTATATATCTAGATTGGATTATGTCTTAGTCTTAGTTGGTGGTGTTTTATTGATTATATATCGCACCCTTCTCTGGAATTTATTTAGCTATATTACACGAGAAAATCATCATGTGCATTGGTCCGTGGATTATTGCTTGTGATTTGAATTTACATGGGAGATAATATCATGTGAATGAGAAGGAACCCAGGATGGTCATAGATATTTACCTTGTGGGATTTATTTTTACATCTTATTTATGAATTATATTTTACTTAATATTATATAATTTCTTTCCCATACTATAGAGAAACTTTTGGATAAGCATGCATAATAGTATCATTCAATATGCATTTATGTTTATTTCAGTTATATTAAGTATCTTTTGTTTCCTTATCATTTATTTATTACTATTTCTACGATTTTATGTTTCATCCTTATTATTATACTACTGTGATACTTTAATCATGAGGGTATAGTCTCCCCACCATATAACCATTTTACCGTCACTGGTAGTTGGAATCCTCTCTCATAGATAGAGGCGTGTTAGAGGGAATATGAAATCATATCTTGGAATTTGTTTATTACACTTTCAGAATAATAAATCAAAAAGTCATACATGAGACATTCCTTTTTTATCTTATTTTAGAATTTTTTTGGAAAACCTGATACTAGGAATGTTCCAGTGTGTGGTATATAGTCATTATTAGGAGTTATCAACCCATGTATGGGGAATATTTCAAGTGGACATGGATGTGATTTTTGTTCATGTTGTTCACTGTTATTGATGATTACTATTTAAAATTGAGTGATTGGATTAATTTCATATTCTTAATATTTTATGATTTTATGTTAATTTATCCTTTTCTTGGCAGATAATTGATGTATCATTACATGGATAATTATTGGAAGATAAGAACTCCCTAGCCACACATATATCATTCCTTGTAGATTTCATTTATAGAGTACATGAGATTTTATAGTATTCCTTGTGTGTTATTTTCATACCTTTTATAAATCATTTTTGTTATTTTAAAATCATATTTAGTTTTATACAGACTTAGTTTCTTTAGTATGCATATATGATTTTAGTGTTATAAATAAACTTTTTAATGTGTTTCCTTTCTTATGTAGTTGGCTTCCATGTTTAACTGTGATTCCTTGTGATTTATTTAGCATATTAATAGGATTACCAAAATTATGAAATAAAATTTTGTGTTTCTTGATTATTAGTATGCCTAACATAATACCATGATAAGGTGATTAATTATTATTCTTACATTTACATTATATTCCCATGTGCTTATTCTAAATGTTTACATTTTTTACTACTTGTGATATCCTACCCAAATATAATTATAATGAAAAGTTTAATTAAATATAATTATAGAAAAAATATAAGTGGGGTTTTCTCGAATATAACTAAAGTCACATTCTCTTTAAAAAAATCAACCACGAAATACTTTAACCATGAACCATTGCTTAAAATGGTTAAAACATAGTAGTTGTGATTAAATGTGATCCAATTTGAAATATATTAACTATATGTGTTATTTACAAATAGAAAATGGTGAAATAGCTAATCAAACCAAATTTTTGAGCATATATATATGTATATAATATTGAAAAAATATGATTATTTTTTAATTTTGACTTTTAAATGAATCTGTTTCTTCAATAAGGGCATGTAATTTTATTAAATAGTCTTGTTTACCCATAAGGCCAAATACAGAAATGCACAATTAGAAGCATATAGGTCAGTTAGGGCATGTTTATTATGAGATATACTTGGATTGACCTGATTAGGCCCCCCTTGGTGCTTGTGATTATAATATAAACACATTTTAAGTGATTTAAAATCAGATTCATTTGAATAAAACATGGTAACATCTTGATGAAATCAGAATGAATTGAATGAGCCCCTCATGGGTCAACATTGCATTTTCCTCTATGCATTAGTACTGGGGTATATTTATGTTATAAAATTATGGTCATTGAATATATCTACATCTTCCAATATGGTTCTATATATCGACGTATGGTGGAATCTTATTTGACCAATCCCCTCCTTAATTTGAAAAATCATGTTATCTACATTTGATTGTACTTATACATATCATTAGATAATGAAAATTTCAATTTAAACATAAATGGTGTTTTCTTAAATATATTGGATTTCCAATATTATCTTACTAAACCTAGTTGTGATAATCGTGTTAATAAATAAGAATTATAAAAGGATTTTTATTGATAAATTTATAATTAGAATTAAAACATTAATGTAAAAAATGTATGTTTTCTAATAACTAATAGAGTTCCTTGAAGAAGTTTCTAATAAAAACATCAAATTCTTTTTCATTATGACTATTCTTAAATTTTATTTAATATATAATCCAAAAAATTTATAAAGGGGAAAAAATAAATTTGTGTGATGAATTAAAATCGACCCTTTAGTGGGGCCCCTATTTTCATCACTCGTGTATGGTATTTTATATCATTCTTTTGTTTTTCCTTGGAATAAAAATGTGTGTGTTAACCAAAGGGAACTATTTCTATATGATTTAATAATAATGAGTGGCCCATAAACCTATTTATTTTTCATAGGTAACCAAATATATGGTCGAAATTATAAATTTCAGTAAGGGGCTAGCTAGAGGTAGGTAGTGTGCTCAGAAACATAAAAAATGGGATACATTCTTATTAATCATCTTCTGGTATATGGTAATATTCAAGTTCCCTATTGTCCCTTATAGGTCTTTTGGATTCTAAAGTGACACCTTTTTTTGGACTGGTGGTAATGAGATATTTGGAATATTCAACTTGTTCCAGTATCATGAAATTATCAATTTTAGAGTGTTAGACATGCCTAGGGAATTATCAGATTCTTATAAGTATGGGAGACCATTCTTTTCCATCTCTTTAGTGTAGTATAACTCTTGTGATTGTTAGCCTATTTTATAGTCGTGTGATATAATAATAATTTGGGTTTAATTATTTTCACACCATTACATATTAGACTCATAGGGCTAAAAATATTTTGGATTGTGTTAGGGATGTGCTATTTTTCTTGTAAAATATTTGGGTAGTTTTTGTTGATTCACATGGTACCCAACATGATTATGAAATTTTTTTGTTAACTATATGAGTTATGTGGAAATAATTTAAATCATGAGCGGTTCTTCCATGAAAAAATTCTATCTCCTGGGTAGTGTGACCCGTGTATTAAAAAGAAAATATGATTCATCCCCATGAATAATTCCATGGCATGAATTGATGTTCCTATATAGGAGTGTTATGAATATATCTAAACTGAATCTAGCCTAGTGAACTTATAATTGGATACCATGTTTCTCTTCTCTGATAAACACTCACTGAAGAATGTTGTAAACACCATGAACGGATGATTAGTGGTTGATGTACCCTCTTCCATAGGATGAATTTTCTTTCTTATTAAACTAGACATTAATGACACTAATATGTTGGGGAGAATCAAGTCATTCGTAAAAGATGTGTTTTCTTCTAATATATGGATCACAACTTGGAAGGAACTTCTAAAAATGATTAGTGTTTCTATTCAATAGTCTCAAGGCTGGTACGCTTTCAATATCTCAATGCTTATAAGGAATCATAATAACTAAATTGTGGGTTATGTATGTAGAATTTATAGAATACCTTTTCCCAGGGATGAAATCTGGTGGTTGTGGATGAGTGATCCTAGGATTCTATAGATGTTATATGAATTGTAGTTGGTTAACAAAAATACCTATGCTGGGGATACCAAACTAATATAAATATAATTTGACCAAAATTGGTTCGACTTATTTTCCCTCTAGTAGTTGTTTATGTTTGTTTTCAAAGTATATTGAGAACTTCATCCATGGTGTAAAAATAATTTCTTTGGTTCTACTTGTAACATGTTTGAATCGTCTTATTTTACTATCATACAAATGATGATAATTACATCAATATTTACATCATCTTTGTCCATTGATATATTTTCAGTAATACACCCCACTAAATTTAGAATTATTTTTGATTGATAAAAATATTTCATCAGAGATGTGATATGTAAGCATCGGTGTGGTCGAGGCTTGATTATCCTTGAGTGATACTTGGATTATTAGGTGGAAAACCCTTGAATGGACTAATAAGCAATATATAGTTCTTTTTATTGATAGTGATTGGGATTAGATTGTGTATTGATATGTGGATGTTCAATTATGTACCGATATATTCCATGTAAACTAATGAATATGGACTACTATAGATGAGCTCTTTAGTTCCCAGTGCATGATTCTTAGGTTACTCCAAACTTCAGTTAGTATTCGATGGGATATTTTTGGGGGTGGATTCTATGTATGATGGAATAGGTATACACCCATTTTCATGTTGATGCCTGATATGTTAAATAGAATTCTTCATTCTGTGATGTTACTAGATGTTAGTAATGGGATTTGGTGGTAATGTTTGAGATATAAGTGAAACGTCTTTGGAGAAGGCATCATGTTTTTGTTGTATCATTCTAGTATTCTAATAAGATCATTTTAAAAAGGTCATCTGGAAACAACCTAAATCGTTTTCTACCCATTTCTATGAATAAATTTGGTAAATAACATTTTTGGTCATGTTTTCACATTGTATTTGACACGGTGTGAATTTTGTGCATGCCTTTTCATGGAATGGTCATCTAGACGAGGTTACATTTGTTCAATTGGATATCAACAATTTCTTCAATCTAGATGAAATTCCAATAGAATCACTTAAGAGCAAAGGGAATGTCTAAATTGATAGTTCTGTTATTGTTTATACTGTGTCTTGGAATTGGTTTTAGATTCTAGATCCTATGGTGGGTAGCGCCATCACCCGGAGGTCTAAATGATGAAAAGTAAATGAATCTTGAAATTTGATGGGTATGGGTAAGCATCAACCTGATGTATCATTTTGGAAAATGGGTGTTGGGATTAGTTTTAATTGTTCTTCTATAATATGTTTATGAGGATTATTGAATGTTCATTTTGTGTTTTTAAATGTAACAAGATAATTTGAATGATAATTCAAGATCCAGGTAGGTTAGATGTTTTCATAAGGTTTTTTCCATGTATTCTTATTGAAATGTATCATTATGGTTGGGAGGTTGTAGTATCCCCTGCTTTTTTAGGAAATGAAATTTCAAGGGAATTTGAGATTAATCATTTGGTGGATGGTTTTTTTGATAACTGATCCTATAAATGAAATTAAGATAGTTTTAAAACATTAGTGTGTTGTTATTATACTTGTTTTAAGGTTCAAGTGGTTCCTCAGATGTTTTGTTGAGCTTTTGTAGAATCGGGATCTAAAACCACAAAACAAAAAAGGACAAGGAAGGGTGCATGGTTTTTTCTAAAATCATGCATCCCACCAGGGGAAATCATAGAGAAAATCTAGTGTCTATAGTGTTCTCATGACATTTTTTATAAATTTGAGGATGGATATGGGAAACCATAATATTTTGTAGGTGTCTGTATAGATAAGAAACATTTGATCTTCACACAGTTTTTTCAAAACTCGCACATGAACCATGTATACTCATTCCTTAGGTACCAACTCTAGATGATTTGGTGCATGTTTCACCCCACCATGGGGCTAAACTGTGATCCTAATTAAAGGACCTAGAAATTATCAAAATTTTCTTCCATAACTATTTTTTCCTCCCTTATTTTCTAATTATCAGCATATAGCACCTCTCCCAGGGGAGATTCTCCAGTCCTCTCCTTCAATGGATATATCACCTCCATCCAATGTTAGACTCATGTTATGGATGGTGATTTTGATATTTCTTGATAAATCTCTGACTCCTCCTTTCAGATTTCATTGTTTATCTTTACCTCACTTGTTCTATCATTATGAGAACTAATTCTCTATTTTTTCTTATAGAATATCTATTTAATCATTTTATCTTTAAACATAAGCAATCAAACCTAGATTTTGTATGTGTGGGTAATCCATGGTATAATAAAGGTGATCTCTAGATCTTAATGTAACATAATTGTGTTTTATAAACTATTCCATTGTGTTGTCTGGCTGTATTCTATGTGATGACTCATTATTGTGATGAGTAAATCGTAAAAACTAATTCTTTAGTTTAATATTATTTTTTTAATAAATTCTAATTGTTCATGACCCTGAACATCAATTTTAAAACACCCTTAAGGGGCATGTTCCTTGAACTCATTTATATAGCTAATGGGTATTATAATAAATTCCTCTTTTATGTGCTCTATCTTTAAAAATATAAAAGTTTTTTTTAAACTAAAAGTTTGAGGGTGTGACACCCTGCATGTTACCCCTTAGTCACTAAACTATATCCTAAGAGGTTAGGGACTTCGTCTTATGAGTATTTCTTGATGATTTTTTATAGTAGGAATGTTAGCATGACCTTTTAATACACTTTCATTTGTGGAGGTAATTGGCATAGTAAATCCACCTAGCCATATTAATTATATTCAATGGTTTTTATTTTGAAATAATGCAATAAAACCTTTTAAATAATCAAATGAAATGTTATGGGATTATAAATATAATTCATTAATTTAAATGGTAAATTTGAAAAACCAACATTAAATCCACTTCTTTAGTAAGATTCTATGATCTTACTCATGGAATATTTAGTAATACAATTTAATGAAGAGGAATGGATTGTTTACACCATGATAAATAATAGTGTTTCCATTTTCATAACATCATGGATGGGCTCATAGGTTTTTGTGACTCTATATATCGGTAGATATACATATTATATCTTGTATGGACTCCCCATGCATTTCCCATACCTCCATATGAGTGACACAGGTTCCCTAAGGGATACCATCATGGATGGGATCGATGTATCGATGGTTATACTAGTCTATGGGTGATACGTAGTCCCATATGTTTCATTATAGGGAAGGTTATGGAGTGATGATTTCACAGTACTAATAGTGAAACATGGGATTCTATTTATTTACCATCATGAATATACAATGTTGATGATGGGTATTTAATGATCCCCTACAGTGAAACTTGGGACTCCATTTATAGATCAACATAGATATGATCAGGGTACCCCTAATTAAATATAAATGATAACATAAATTTTATTAACTAAAAATTTATATGTTATATTCCTAGGATTTGTTTTCCAATCCAAATAAAAAACATGGGATCTATCCACTTATTAATGGTTAATTCATAATGAAATATTCTCCATCTCACAAGAATCACTTATATATAGGTTCACCTCAGTCGTAGAAATTATATATTAGGCAAAATAAGGTATAGCTAGACTTGTATCATTGAGAAACCTAGGATGACTTGTTCTGTTTAACTATTTATTTAAATTTGTCATCTAATTAATATTGAACATTGTTGTACTTTATATAACCAAATTATACTATTCAGTAGAAACCATTGGTGGTTCCTGACCATATATTTCTCACACCTTGCTTAGGTCACAATTATATGTATGTAACCAAGTAGATACTTATTCTAATAGGTCCTTCGTTTATTTCGTGTGTTGTGTATTGTTCTCGGGAGATGGTAGTAAGGGATTGAGGGAGATATCTTGATACTCATAGCATTTTACCTTGTGAATTTGTATACATATTTCTTTTTTATATATTATTTTTTTCTTTCTATTGTTTATTTTCCTTCTCATACCTCATAGATTCATTTGGGCAAGCATGCATAGTTGTGTCTGTCAAAGTCTAGTTATCATTATTTCATTTATATTACATTAATATTTATTTATTTATTATTGTTTCTATTATTTTTCAGTTGATTACATATTATAATACTAAGTCTCTACTCTAATCATGAGGGTATAATATCTTCACCGCACCACTATCAGACCCTCTCTAATATTTTTCTGCCTCTATTATATAGGGAGGTGAGATTGAGGCCATGTGGCGACCTGTCTTACTATTATTTTAGTAGTCAGTAGGGTTAGTACCTTACAATCTACATAATCTAGAATTTCACAAATATCACACATGTATTCTATAAAAACATTAACCTAATCTAAGATTGTATTTACATAATCATTGGGGTGAATTATCATGTACTCATGTTTATTCAATATAATCCACAATTTAGGTTATTGAAATTTTTAATAGCCTTTATAAATATTAATCACCTTTTCACAAATGGAATTTGATGAATTATATTACATCACATTCATGTATGTTTTATTGGATTAATCTCACAATAATTCATTGATTCCATTGACATTAGTATCTAATTATCTTTGATATTTTTCTAATAACTCTCAACTATCCATTTTAGAAAAACAACCATGCATTGTTGATGTATAGAAATACATACATAATGATTTGATGTAATAAAAAATTATATTCTTATATATCTAAACTTTTTCCTTAAATTTTTTAAATCCCTTCTTGATGGACAACATTAATTATTTCTACATCAATAGAAACTCTAACATTAATCATTTTCTCTAATATCAATTATCATCCCAACTAGGTTAAATAACAATATATTGTAGTGAAATAGGGTATGATAGATGAATACAATTATCCCTTGTGACATTGTTTCATCATTAAAAAAACACTCTTCTCTCTATTCATCCTCAACAAAAAGAATTTGTTTAAATTGAAAGATGCATAAGATATAGTAATTTTACATGGTTGAACTTCACTACGTTATGTCGAAATATCATAAAATGGTAATTTATTGATGTACCAAATTAACTAAATCATTGTAATTTAACATGGTTTATAGATTACTCATTGTACATCATGGATTAGATCCATTAAAATTTTGATATATAACCACTCTTACTCTACTGAAGAGAAGGTGTTTCCCCTCTTGTAGAATATTCAAAAAAAATATTTCTGAGTTGATTCCCACTGGTTTGTGAATTTATTGTTTTATTTTATCAAATATATGAAAACCAAATTAAAGTGAGAATATTAAAATTTGAAAATTATGCCCATATTCTTGAACCATTCACATAACCCCTTCACAACATTAATAATGAGACCCCTCCAAATGATCCCTCCAGAATACCTCCTTCTATTAATGGAAGTTATTTGACTTCAGCAAAACACTCTATTTTGGTTACATTGATCTTATAAAACCAACTAGCATTCTTAAACATTAATGAACTAGCACATATACTCTTTAAAATGATACCTTTGTGAGACCCTTTCAAAATACCACTCAATGAGAACAGTTCAGGATAACTTATTCAATTTTGAGCACCATAAGACTCTGATGCAATACCTTATCCTACTCATGATAAATAATCCTCTATAGATCCAAACACTAATGAAAACTCTTCAATTTATTAGGGACATATTAAGGGTTATTCAATGGAATAAATTTAGTTCCATAACTTCACTAATTGTTCTTATCCATCCACTTTATCACCACATTAATATACATAACATACAATTCATTATTCCATCCTGAGATTTGAAGACAATATGGTGGTGTTCAAATAAATATTCTTCCAGTGTATCACATGATCAATATTGAGATAAATATACATTCATAATCACATAACAAGATCCCATCACAAGACCCAATGACCAAAATGAGTTTAGCAACACTGTCTTCCTGTTATTCATAAGATCTCATTTCAATGTCTAATAAAAATCATATGATCCTATGTTTTGGAATAAATTAAAGATAAATCCATATTTTTCATTATCTCTTACATAATTCACTTCATGTTATCAATTCATTATGACTATTTAAATTCAGGAGGTTTCCTCAAAAACATTGCACGATCTCTTCATGAGATTCCTTAATAGTCGCGTGGTATCGTTAGGTTCATCATGTGATATGTAAACAAGATCCTACGATACTAATGTGGATTGTGTGATGTGTTCATGGGATATATTTTACCTCTCATGTTCATTAGTGATTTATATCCACCTATTATATATAAAAATTGAATGATCATTATGTAATTTCACAATCCACATGATCTTTTGGGGCATTCATACTTTGGATGATCATCCCGGGCATTCATGCTCAATATGATCCTTTGGTACATTTGTTCTCCACATGATCCCTTGGGAAATTATTTCTGTTTCAATAATGTGAATCCATGTTAGAAAACAAAATAAACCCTAAAAAATCCATGAAGAATTATTTTTTTAATAATTTTTTGATCCACCACATGAGTGTTTTGTTCCCATATGTAAATTGATTCTTCCATGAGTAGAAGGGGAATCCATACAATTTTTTTGATAAGAACATGGATATTCTTTAAAAATAATATTCCATGAGAATACCATATATCTTATTTGATAATTATCTTCTATTATAATAAAAAATTATGATAATTTATGATATGTGACCATGTATGTGTAGATGTTCTGTGAAGTACACACCGAGCTACAATGAAGATGAAAGGGCACTAATCGACGGTGTGTCAATAATAAATTATATGAATAATTTACTATGTGAATCATTTAGGTATCAAAGATTATTTTCCATGAAATTGAAAATATGAGATCCTTATATAGAGTGTGTGTTGGTCACTAGAAAAACTAAACAATTCCTTTATTGGATTCTTTGTGTATTTATATATCATGATCATGGAGACGATCATGATATAAACTAGGAAATTGAATGTAAGAATCTCAACAAGGTATATTTCATATATCTACATGTATCTTCATAGTTCTTGAATGTAAATGGAAGAAAAAAAATAGATATATGAAGACCAGAACATTTATATGTCATTACATTGAAATTTTATGCATGAATTCAAGTATGATGTATTATTAAATACTGAAAATTTATTTATATGAGGTGTGAAATTTGAATAGGTGGTGAATTTTTAATTCGAATTGATATTAAGTTTTTTGAAGAACACAATTTCATTAATGAAGTTTCAATTATCAACATGGAAAGTGAAGAATCATGAATTCCATAGAGTAACATGAAGAACTCACGTCGCATTAAATAATGAATTATTATGGTTTATTAAATTGAAAATAATACCAATGATAATAATGATTAGTTATGGATTTAAATGAGATTATGAAATTAAGATTTTAATTATGGGATATACATAAAAACAACGTCACATTTGAAAAGATTGGTACATACATGTAGATTCATATGCATGCATGTGAACCAACCAAATGAAGTGAAAGATACATGAGAATAATTTAGGAAATTCATCAATAGATATGAATGAGGTTATTTATAAACAATGTGAAGGGGGAGAATAAGTCTTAATGATTTAGATTATTTATGATGAGATGCTATAAAGAATTATTATTGTATATTATACAAAAAAAAATATATATAGAATAAATGGGGGAATAATTTGAGATTCCATGACCAAATTAAAAAGAAGAAGTTACCTTTTGGCAGTGGTCATAGTGTTTCCACACTGAGGGAGAAATTAATATAATAATTATGAGTTTAATATTAAAGATATTATTAGTATGAATATAAATGAAAATTTATGGTGATAAATAATTTGTCCATAGTATGAATACGAATTTTTATACTTTTTTATCAAAATTATAGAGATTAATACATCATTGTATTGAGGAGAAAAGTGTGATTTTTAGAGGAGTACTTGAATGTGATCTACCTTTGAATATGAAGATGTTGAGGAGAACCTTATCACTCCTTATATAATTTAAAGTATTTTAATGACCAAAATAATTTTTGAATATTTTATTGAAGAACATATAGGTGTACACTAGTATGATTGTTCCAACGGGCTAATGGGGGAAAGACAAATCTAACAAGAAAGATGTCATTCTTGTTTAATATCATCACCTAGAAGAGAAGTAGCCTGTCACTATGGTGTCTATACAGTTCTTTAATATTATCTTGTACATATTATTAGAACTAGTTAGGTAGGAAGAGGAGGAGAAGAACAATTGGGGTATATAACAATCTTTGTTTAGAATAGTTGATGACAACTGTTTATATCCAGGTTAAACAAGATGATCACGTTTTATGGTGTATAAAAAGTACTTCCTATACCTATATTCCTAATAGAGATATTTGGGAATCCATGTTTGAGAAATAACTAAAACAGGAAGGAATGGGCTTCTAGGACAAACCTTGTAAATACATTGTTATTTATTGTATCATATTAACACAACACATAAATGTGAGGTTGAGAGAAATATTTTTTTTCGATTTATAACATTTATAAGATAAATAGGTTTAATTATGTGAATTGATAAAACAAATATTCCACTAATTTATCTCCCTTATTAATTGTTCCTAATTAATCCTTAGGCTCTAATTGTGGTATCAATGTTATGTTCCCTATAAAGATCCATGATGTATTAAAGATGGGTTCTTATTATCATTTTTATGATTTCGTTTCCCTTATTTTAGAAAATCTAAGAAAAGTATATTTTGAAACGGAATGATAAAAAAACCATAGAACAAGATTTATAATAGAAATAAAGACCTAGAAATCAATTACCCCATGAGTAATATGATTAGAGGAAAAGGAATGTCTATTTATTATCATGAAGCTTTTAATTTTTTTCTAAGAAATAAATTTCCATGATTATTTTGAGAAAGATAAAAAGAATAAAATGTTTGAAAAGAAAGATAAAATTATATATTATAATATAAATAATATCATAAAGGTTTCTTTCCATGAAAATAAAATGAGTTACCTAATGGAGAAGATGACTTCATTTGAAAAACAACCATATGAAAAAAAAATTTGTCTTCTGGTAAAAAATGAACTAAATTAATCTACAGAAGACATATCCTATTCAGTCATGGTTGATCCCTCTCAGGCTGGGGAGAAGTAATGTTCTAGGGAGTAACTTATATCTATTATTACTAAAAGTATAGGTGTTATATCAAAATTCGTATAAATTTGGGAATTGAATAGTGAGAAACATTTATTCTTGTCAAAAGGTGATGTTATTAATTAAGATATATTACATTCCATCATATGAATGAATAATTACATTGTAAATGGAAAACAATTAAAAAATTATGGATGGTCAAAATTTCAATGGTTATTCTATTGTTGTGGAATGTATAGACATTAAAACTATTATTTATAGTCAAATATATCTTTTTTGGGATATAAACTGGAAGAAAGATGGATTTATGGTAAGAAAAAGACAAAAAATCTCATAATAAGAAATATTTGAGAATATCTACACCAAATATACCCAACCAAACTGATTTCTATGTTTAAAAGGAGTTTGTAACCAATGTGTACCACAAGTTCACAATTTTTATAGGTATGTGACTATAACTGCAAAAATTCATTATTATGATGTAAAAATGAGTAATATTTTGAATAAATATGAATTCATTCAATAGTAAGGATGTTTATGAAGTCATCTAGAATCCAAAATAAGTTAGAAAACCAATGAATGAGTGTATGTTTTGTCCTAACTAATACGAAATGATTAAAAATTTGGGATATATATTTTAATGATATGAATCAATGAAAACATGTGGATGCAACATCACATAATGATGTTTCATTGTCAAAAAATATTAGAAAAAACCCCAAATGTGGATATAATTCACGAAAAGAATATATCTAAAAAATATATGATGTATATTAATAAAAAATAATGAATAACCCACTATAGGATAGTGAAGAATAAGATATTATTGATGATAGGAAACTATAATACATAATGCTTAATATAATAAAATAAGTGGTCCCTCCTTATTATTAGATTCATTAAATTTATTATTTTTAACATGAATTCGATTGATGTATAAGAGTTAAGGCTATAAAGTTTTTATATCATAGTAGATTAAATCCATGGATTTTAATAACTACCATGAAGAGTAATAGATAAGTTAATTCCTTTAGGGGGAGTTAACTAGTGGAGTTGATATCATATTTTAACCTCATAGTGGATCGAGAATAAAGAAATATTAAAAACCTGATGATTGAGGTATGTAATAATGCATAAATTCCTTTATTGATTATATTATGAAAAAAATTACTTTCTATAAATTAACAAAATAACTGAGAATACAAGAATACACACCCAAGGATCTCTTTAAAGGCCGAAACTGATGCAACCCAATGGAATCCCCAATCATAAAGGATATACAATCAATAATCATTGAAATTAAGATTTCATAGACGAAAATCTCCACTCCAAGACTTTTGAGCTTAGAAATTTCATCCGTAGTGAAGTTTTCTTCCATCCAACATTGTGGAATGAGCTACCCTGGATGGGACTCCAATAAAAACCTCCTAATGATATATTTTAGTTCCCATGGTGTGTCTGACCTCCCCTGAACAATTTTAACCAGAGTCTTTGCATCAGACTCTACTTTACACACATGGAAACCATGACTCTTTTAAACTTTGATCCCTAAAAAGAAAGCCTTAGCCTCTGCCCCTAGCTAATTTCCCAGCCCGTAAGCTAGACTGAAATCAAATTGGATAGAGACACTCGAGTAATGTGAAACCCTACCACATCTCAAGAGCCCATGCATGAAATCGACCTCTACATTATGTTTGAACCTGCTAGAAGGAGGGTTATATGTGACCCACCTCCCCTCTGAATAGTCAGGAGTATGGTCTTTAGATAATATTACACACTGTGAATGTGTTCAGACCCACTCTCAAAAGATAAACCAACTCACAGACCAACAGTGTCACTCTCATCTGTAGTAAGAGAATAGAGCTCTAGGATCCCTTACGTGAACTATTTATATCCTCCCATATAACCTGGAAAATGTGGGTGAGAATGGGATCCCATACCATGCAGTCAGGGTCCCTAATTGTAACACCAAGAAACCAAGAAGAGAGAAGGTCCTAAAGAGAGAAATGTTTGAAGTTGTTACTTATTTTCATAGTTAACGTGGTACAATGTTCCGCCCCCTATTCACTCTGAATGAATAGTTGATACGTTGATACCTATGTCACCTTTAGGTAGCAGAAAAAATTAGACAACCATTGGATAACCCTTCTTTGGATGTTCTCATCCATTGGTAGATCCATTTTCCTAATGTTCCAAATAAGAAAATTCATTTTTGTTGGAACTTCCTTTCATGGGATCTTTTTCATCCCATCCTCAAAACCACTCTCTGCGTTCATCCACTTCCAAAACTCCCAAATGGAGAACCTTCCCAAACATGAACCAATGAAGAAACATTTTTCCTCCACATCGTTAATGCATAGTCTTTAAAATATATTATCATACTCTAGTTTCAGAACTGAATTGAGGAGAATGGGAAACCTGCTTGATTTTTTAAAGGATATATCTAGTGTATGACAACATAGAAAAACATGTGTTCCCCCACCTAGTTATCTTTCCAACAGCCAATCTGCCCTCTCCAAATGAACAAATAGGCTAGATGATTCAATAAGGAAAAATGGAAACAGCTTGATTAATTTCCATCCAACATTAAGGCTGTAATTATATTTTCCATCATAGAAACAATTCCCTTAGGGGGATGGACAATCAGAAAAATGTGGATCGAAATTGAAGAGAGAATGACGTGGATTATTGCTTCCCTCCCTCGAAAGGAAAGAAATAAATTTTTCTAGTTTTAAATCCTTCCATGCATCCATCAATTGATGTCCTCAAATAAGACATTAATGATACTCCCATTTGGTAAAGAAACCCCAAGATAAATAAATTTAAATTACTTCTCTTGGTAGATTAAAATGCATTGAATAGACCTGCATATATGGGTGTTAGAATTTTAAAAGATGAACACTTGAATTTTACATGGATTTATATGATTCAAGCTTATACTATCATAGATAGAAGAAATTTCCCTGAGTACGATAAGGGATATTCACCTACCATTAGTGAATAATAACACATCGTCCACAAACATCATATGTGATATGCCCTCCCCACCCCATCGACTAGTGAACGGGGTCAGCCTATCATCCGCCAAGCCTCTATTAAGATTTTGAGAAAGTGAATACTATTCCAAGATGAAGATACTTGGAGAAAGGGACTCTCTCTATAAGATACCTAGGTTAGTTTTGAAGAATACAAATAACTTCCCTCTATAAGTGATAGATAACCACATATAGGTAAAGTAACTGAAAAATAGGTCATAGACCCATTCTTGTAATCTGAACTTGTGCATCACCTGGATGATAAAAGACCATTGTATCTTGTCATAGTCCTTATACATGTGAAATTGAAAAATAAAATTAGAGCCAAGTGAACACTTGTTAATATCATTTATCAGTTCACCTGTGATTCCCACTACTCCTTGGATTCCACAACCCTTAATAAACACATTATTCTCTTTAGAAACCAATTTCTATATCAATTTACCGAATATCTTCACAATGAGGCTCTCTGGGATCCTGTATGACACGTAGAAAAAATAGATGGGTCTATACAAGATAATGATTGTAGGGTCTATGATATTTGGAATGATAAAAACCCTACAATCACTCATGTACATTCCAAAAGTACCCCTTGGAAGAAGTCTTGGGTTGCCTCCACAACCATGAACCCAAAAATATCCCAAGTATCCATGTAAGAGGCTGCTGGAAACCCATCCATTATAGGGGAAATATTTCATGGATATTCAGGCACCAACCTATTTATTTTCTCTTCTTTAGGAATCGATATTAAAAGAATGTTATTAGACATAACCACCAATCATGGAACACTCTATCTGAAGGAGTCAGCTTCCTCACTACCACGATAATCCCCACTAGATGAATGGGACATTCAAGCTAGTATCCATTCAAAGTGATCATGTCCCAAGCATCTGGTGACATCTACATTTTCCATATAAACATCGTTACAGAGGAAGATATTGATCTTCATTGTGAAATTATGCTTTAAACCTTCATTAAAGTAACCATTGTTATGATCAACTTCATTATATCATTTAATATGAGATCTCTATTTAAAATCTCTCTTGAGCTCAAAAAGTTTCATCTGCAAGGAAAAAATTCTTATCACAAAGATATTTGACTTTTTTCCCATACAAGTAATTAATCAGTTCCCCCTCCAACCATTCAATAATAATCTAGATAATATATACCACCATGCTATCATTTGGTCTATTTCCCAACCAAGAAAGGATGCTATTTTTGAGACATTTGAGGTGGTTGGAGAAACCATACTAGAATCTACTATTCTCCCCACTCTCCAACGATAATCTCACCATCAACATGAAATTGGGATCCTGAATGGTAGCTATTAGAATACAAGAAATCCTTATTCCCAAACAGGTTTTGGCATAGCTCGACTAATAAGGGAGAATGATCTGTGAGTGAATCCAGAAGGTGAGTAACTAATTTCAGACCAAAAAAATCAAGTACTTACAGGTTCAAGAAGTAGAAATCAAGTCTACTCCAAATGCAACTAGTACCCCTATGATTGTTTCAACATGTGAACCGATTATCATTGAAACCAAGATCAAAAAGACCCACTAAAGCAATGAAATCCATGAATTCTTGGATCCCAACATTGAACATGGAGGATCCTCCCTTATTCTCAGATGGATAACTAATTGCATTAAAATCACAACCCACAAACCAAGGTAGGGAACCCAGTTAGAATTCTTTATGAAATCTCCAACAGTCTATCCTTACATGCACCTCATTACTAGAATAAACGAATAACAAAAAAACCTCGCCCTTTGAACTGGTATCTTTATTCTTAATGAACTATGATGATATACTGATCAAATTCACATTAACTAACTTCTTCCAAAAAAATACCTATTTGTGTGTTTACTGACCACTCATGAATTTATGATTGAAAACCGTACCAATTCACTAGGAATAGATATTTTTTACCTTAATTATGTTCAAGAATATAAAAAAAGGAATCTCAACACATCTTGGACTCTACTGCTAAAAGGGAACACTTTTCCGGTGCCCTTATCCCTCTCACATTCCATATGATCAGAGAAATAATTAATCCTTTGAAATCCTAGTTTTAGAACATGAGTCTCCAATAGGAAAGAAATGTTGGTGATCACCATCCTCCTTCGTCTTAGACTGAGTGACTAGAACCACACCCTCGTTGAGTAGGTCACGCGATTTCAGAAGGAGAATATTCTTCTTGAAGGCCCTTTAGATGTATTCGAGCTGTGAAAGTCACACTGAAAAAGGTGACGTAGCAAAGCACGACTGCACCTTTTGTTGAAGTAATAAAACTTGGATAACCTATTTAAGAGACCCACAATGAGACTCCATTTCCTTCGACATGCCCATAGGAACTGGAATCGGCCGAGGCAACTCATTGGAGTATTGGATGATGAAACAATGAGAAATCAAGGGAGTTATAAATCTTGCACATTTACATAATGATTTGGTTGCTGATGTATATAGGATGAAATGTTTTTTAATAAAATATTTTTATACAATCCCTATTTGAGAGATTATAAAGTTGTTATAATGATATCAAATGAGTGGATATTTATAGAATACATAAACAACCTTTGATGTATCTCTATTGTTGTCTACATTGGTTTTCCCATGTACACTTAGATGACACCAAAAGAAGTATCATTTTTAAGAGAACCATGTGATGTCATCATTATTTAAAAAAATGGGGAGATAATCATTAGTGAAATAAAATGAATAATAAGAGATAAAGAATTCCATAACATTAACCTTTGAATTTTTTTATCAATAACGCGGAGAAGAAATAATCCATCCCATAACACACATTTATATTTGGGAATTGTGGTATAACCATAAATTTCAATTTGTGAGATTATTGTGCCCAAGTGAGTATTCGATTTGTTTTAAATGGTTCAATTTTTTTTACTTTGGTATTGATAATGCTTAAAATATTTTTATATTGAAGCGAATAAATTTCATTTCATTCTTAATAAATCATCTATGAATATTGGTAATAAAATTAACCAGTAACATATTTTATATGTAAAAGGAATTGTGAGGATTTCAGTTTGAAGTAATCATTATTTATTAATAACTTCATGCATTGATTTCATGATTAATAATAATATCATGATATATTTTATTAATTCATGTGAAAATATATGGTGAAATTTGTTGACTAATACATGAACAATTTTTTAAATTTTTCTTGAAATTTATTTGAGGTAAATTTATCATTTGGTGAATGACATACTACATTTTTTACAATAATTTATCACAAAAACCTAATTTCCCACGTTTTCTAGGAGCCAGATCAACCACACATGTGGTAGTTGGGATAAACCATGTGGGATTTATCCCTCATGACTATCTTGATTATATAGGGAGAATATTGGAACAAAATAATTTTCATGAGTTTGAAAAACATATGCATATCTTGAAAAATAGATATAGGAGCCACCATATGGGGCGACACATCAGTGTGATTTGTGAGTGATATGTATATCATATTTGATGTCAACTATATGGATAAGGTATTAATGGGGTGTGTAGTAATATTATGTGAAGTCTTTATAAATTAATCCTCAATGTGGCATATCCACATAAAAAAAATTAATCCATCATTTAAAATCTATAAATATCATGTATAGGAAATATATGGAACCAAGACTCATCTTCATCTATTTGTCAACAATCACACTCCTGTTATTGAGACATTTATCATTATAGTGATAATTATAATGTGATATGAATAATATAGTCTCATTATGATAATGGAATTCATCACCAGATACTACATATTGATTGTTATAATTTTTGTCAGTTAGATAGAAAATCTTCCATAAATAGAAAAAATAGTGGATCAAACATATGAGTATTTTTCTTATGTAGGAACAGTGATACATCCATGAGTAGAATGGTATTTTATATGGATGATATTATTGATAAGACTACATATCTTTAATGGGAATGATCTTCTAGGATAACACTATGCATCTTCTATGAGTAGGATATTTCTTGAGAAGACATGCTTCTGGAAGCTTGATTCATATGGCCATGAAAACAAAAATAATAAATTAATTATACACGGAGCTTCCATATAGATGATCATTTCATGGAACTATCATATGTACATAGTAAATTCCATGATTAATTAATGGAACTTGTGTTCTTCGAATCAAGGATGATTGATTGTGTGATGAAAAAGATGTTATCACACTACAATTTTTATTGTAGTCAAGGGAAATATTAGATAATTACATTGGTTTCCATTTTTCATTGGTTTATATGTCATAAGAAATGAAATTATTATGATACTCGCTAATAATGATTATATTAGATACTCATTAAGGATTATATGACATACATATTTTAAGATTCATATTGAATTCATGTAAATTAAATAATGAAGAAAAACATATTAATCTCGTGGTATTTATAGGTTATTTCATGCAAAATCGATGTGTATTATGAATAAGTAGTTTATACAAGATTTTTTATCTTTTGAATAATACATTATTAAGGAACCAATGATGTTAAATAATACATTAATTAAAACATAGAATCCAGGACAAGTAATTTGTTCTTATATGATTGATAATTTCCATTAATATTGAAAACATATGAATAAAATGGAGGATGTGATATTTATATTATTCAAAGATAAATAATGTTAATTTCATGTTAAAAAAATGTATAAGATGTATTTTTCATTCTATGTATTAAGATAATGAACTCACATTATAAAAAATGGTGTATTATATATGATATATTACACATTATAATAAGGAGGAGATCTAGATTTAAATTTGATAGTTCACATAATATGATCTTCATGGGATACACATCACAGTAATGTGATATTTTTAGATATTGATAGAGGCATGTATTTTCACTTTCAATTTTTATAAATCGTGAAACTTATAAAGAATACACAAGATAACAATTAGTGTAATGTTTTAGAAGATATAACAGTTTTTAAATAAAACAAAAATGAAGAGGAGAATAATGTAGGGTCTTAAGGGGATTTATGTTTAGAATAAATGGGGAATTATTTCGTATATTAAATATAAAATAATATCCTAATAAATGAGGTCACAATTAAAAATTACATGATTTAATTAAAACAGAATAAATTACCTACATCATGTGTTTTTGAACTTTCCCCATTAATATAAAAAGGATTATGATAATTATGGGGATATTATTCAGGATATTATTATTATGTATATATATTTAATATGAAAGTGATGAAGAATTTATTCATAGATTCTTTATTTTTTTGTATAATTGTGATTATACTGAGAAAACATGATACTCTAATGTATCGAAGAGAAAAGTGATCCAAAATCTACATTATCTGAATGTGATCTGAATTACTATACTTGGAAGTTGAGGAGAATAATATCATTGAAGTTATAGTTATAAGTACTTTCAATACTAACAAACTCATTCTATGACAATGAATGAGATATTGAAGGTGTACACGACTAAAGATGGTCTTTTATTTTCTTAGAGGAAGACCACTATAAAGAATGATAAGAACATTATAAAATTGGTTAAACACTATTAAGTGATGAAAATAGAAATTGGTGTATTAAATATTTTTTTGATGACGTTTAAGAACATTGGTGTATATCATGTTCATGAGGGAGTGGAGGAGAATTGTAATCTGAGTGTATAAAAAATTGTGGTAGAAAAGATGGTGGTTGGGGTGTAGAAATTTTCTCAATTGGAGGATCTATTACTAGTTTGTATAACCAATTTTATCATGTATATTAGTAATCCAAAAGTACATAGTGTAGAATCCATATTTTGTGGAATAATCAATATAATAAGGTTTAGCCTTTTAGGATAAACCTTTCTAATAACACATGTTTCATTCTTGATTATTATTATTGCACATGATTATGAGTTTGAGAGAAATAATTTAGTGTATTAAGAACCCTAAATAGATTAATGGTTCAAATTATGGGAATTTATAATTATAGTGAACAATTGATTCAACCCATAGTCAGTGGTTCTAAAATAGTCATTGAGATTTATAATTTTAATAAATAATAATTCGTTAATAAAAATATATAATTTAATTATCATGAATGGATACAAAAAAATCCAATAATTATTGTTAAATAAATATTAAAATATTTTAAAATTATAATTTATTATGTTAATATATATTATCACTTTATACTATCAAAATCCTGGTTATCTCTTAATAATATATAAATTAAACATTTATAATACTAAAAAAATACCCATAACTTTTTTAGAAATAGATTCAGTATGGAAGGATGGCCCAATGGGGATGATTACCCATGAAATTACATTCTCAACAAACAAGATGTAAAAGTATTATAATTTAGATTGAAATCTAAAACCTATCATGGTTAAATAAAAAACAAATTGAAAATTTTAACAAATCTATGTACAAAAGAGAATGATAATTTTTTGTATTTTGAGGGAATATGTTAGATAGCCTACATGATGGTGGTATAATGGTAAAGCATTCAATATCAATTATCCCTCAAGAAAAAAAATAAATATCAAAAGATTTGGTACACTAAACATTGGGGTAGATGTAATTATATAAAAGAGATATATTATTTAATTTATTCAAGACAATTTTCTGAGAATAGTTTTCAATAAATAAATTTAGAAGATAATTCTGTTATAGTTTTAAAAAATAGTGTATTTTATAGTAGCTCATAATAACTATAATGAAATAACATGATATAAATTTAAACTTAATTTTGGGTGTATATATATATTCCATCATTTTAATTAACTAAACTTAGATATCATGATACATAACCCGAACCACTCCGCTATAAGGCCTGAATTGTGTTACTGATCACCACAAGTTGGAGAAAAGCACAAGGGTATCACACTATAACAAATTGTAATTGTCTGATATTTTAATAATAGTTAAAAAATTGGAAACCAAATAAGAATATGATATGTTGTTCATGTACATTGGACCCCCTTTCACATTAAATAAGCATATAAAAATAAATAATAAAGCAAAAAATGGAATACACATATCATACATTAAAAAAATTAATAACCCATACAATATATTCCACTCATTATTTACCAGAATATTATATCAGCGATAAGGAATTCACATTAGTGTCCCCATATAATAGAAAAACTTAAAATAAATAACCTGGAAAATTTTCTCAATCGATATACATTCCTAAATAAATTATATTAGAAATTTTATGATATGAAACATCATCTAAATTTGACCCAAGACAACCCACCATATCCACAACATCAATAAATAGACTATTGAAAAACATCCCATTGGGGATCACAACATGGAAACTAGTATAAATACATGAGAACTATATAATCACACACATGTGTTTATGTAATCAATGAGATAACATGCACTGATTGATTTCCAAAAATGGATTATGTATTTCATTTTTATAAAATTGTTTATAAATATTATTTCATAAATCATTTAAAATGTTAGATTTTCGAAATTTTAAATCATTGAAAAAGTCTCATATAAAAATTTTATTTCATATGTATCAATATAAAACGTTTTTTGGAAATGAAGACCAATATTCATGGAAGTAATAATTAAAACACTCTCTTTCCCACACACACACACAGATATATATATATATATATATCAATTTTTTCATTTAAATCATTAATTAAACATAAAAATATTATAAACCATGTGGTTTAATCCACCACAAAAATGGATAAACACATAAAATCAATAATGAAATGGACTTATAAGATTTTGAAATCCCAAACCATAAAAAATTATTTCATTAATTTTTTTTACAAAAACTCCTACTTGAAAACGAGTTTGAAAATTAAATCATATTATAAATTAATGAGGGGATATATTTTACATTGGGACCATCTAATCAAGAAAGAGTGATACAAATAATCAAAAATAGAAAAACTTGTTCCATTATTCAGGAAGATTACAAGGGTATAGAAATATTGAATGAAACAGAAATCCCTAAGGAAATACCATCCTCAACAAATAAGAATCATTGGAAACTCACTGGGTAACACAATGATATGTTGTAGTTCATACTAATGTAGAACCAAATTACCTCTTTTTTCATTCTTAAAAGTTACATGCTCTGTGTTAGTTCTTATGGTCTAACCAATGAATTATTTTGATTAGATCCCATTGTCTAATTGGAGTATTCATTCAGATTAGCTCTAACTGTATAGTCGAAACTATACTTTGAAAAGACAAAATTAACCATAGAGGCCACTATCAAACTACAACACATGTTAGAAATACCTAAACCGAATCTCTCATTTAGTTATGAAGTCTCCCATAACTTGTCAAATAAAAGAGATTACTCAAATAAGAATCATGATCAACATATAAATCAATATGGAATAAATGATAAAAATAATCTCACATTCAAAAAACCCACATGAAACAACCCCTTTCAAATCAGAGAATCATTAAATTTAAATTAAAATACCTCAAAATGGTAAATATTTAATTCAAGGAAAAATAATGGGGCTCAAATATATGGTTTCAAAACATCAGGAAAGCACATTTAGAAAAAATATCATCTATGAATTGAAGAATTTAGGGGATACCATGTTAATAATATATCCTTCACAAAAACACCAAGGAAGTTTTTTTTCAAATTTCAAAAAAATCAGTAAAAAAATATGAAAACCAAATAATGTTTTGAATTTAAATTTAAAAACATAAATGAATCAATGATTTAAAACATGCATTTCTTCATTAGGATTAACATAAAAATTTAATACTTCATTATTATAAAAACACTGGTTAAATCGTAGGTTATTGTTTTTATTATCATAATAGTGTTAAATACCTTCAATTATCACAAACCAAATTTATTTTTATTCATATTCATGATAATTTTAACCTAAACTATACATTTAGAAACAACACTCATAATAAAATCACGAAAATTACTTAGAAAATTCATTATTATAATTTTTGTAAATCAAAAATATATTTTATAAACACCTCAACAGACCCATATATAGGCATTACATGATAATAATTTTTTTTATAAACTCAAGGTTTTAATGATATTTAAATATTGGGTAATTATAGAAATTTGTTTACAAAAATAAATTTGATAACACTTTCCTTCGATGGAAGAATAATATCATCGAAGGGAAACTATCTCTACAAACCGTAAACAATAAAATTCCCAAGATTAGACTATCCTTAAACCCTATACTAGAACTCCACAACCATTTGGGGTTCATGGGAGAATGAAACCCAAAGGTAATGGATGATCGAAGAATGTTATAGTAATAGATGAGGGGTTACCATGAAGAACCAGTTAAAACTATAGGAGGAGATCCAAAATTTCATGGAAGAAGAAACGTGGGTCTCCCATAATCCATCTAATGCTTCTGGAAAATAGAGGAGATTCAAAAATTTATGGGTGACTTTAAATTTAATTTAGTAATAAAAAGATAAGAAAATATTAAAATATAGACATAGGGATTTAATGACGTTACTCCTCTATAAGAGTATGTATCATTCTCCATGAAGCTAGACATATATATGACATCACTTCCTATGTTAAATCTAAGTGAAACCCTGTATTATATGACGTGACATATAAATGAGGTTAGACCTTCATGGAATAGTTCATTCGACTCAACACCCCATAATATAGTGATGTGAGCCATCATTTTGTATCTTATATTCCTTATATATCCTAGAACAAGAAAGAAAATCATACATAAGTTGCAATTTGTAATATTAACATCATTTAATCATGTTTATGCATCATTTTTAAATCTAGTTGTCCTAGAAACTCTGATTGATGGAATGTAACAAAATTATTGCAGTACATACTCTCACATATACCCATAATTGTGTGATATACAATGGATATAGTGTGACCAACCACTATTTGTATCTGTAGACGAAACATGTCCTACCAATGACACAACACAACCTATTGCATTCTATAATGTAAAAAAATAAAAAAAAACCCCAATATATAATTCAAAAAAAAATTCATTATATTATATTTAATAAAACAGTGACATTTTGGTGTCACAATTGTTCACACCAAAATTTTATATAACCTAAGAGTGTCAATGTTTAAATCATAGAGAAATGGAAGGGAAAAACCCAAACCAAAATAAAAGATGTGAGGGTCAGAAAAAATGAAGACAACCAATTAGAATAGAGTACATGAAAATAAAATGAATCCTAAAAATCCATGAAACCACTCACTAAAAAGAATAAAAAATCATTAAGAATACATAACCTATAATCAACAGACACATAACCCAAAGATCATGGATATATAAAATAGGTCTCTTAATCATTTGGGATTCATATAATATGATAAAAAGAGAACCAATCAAAGAAGATATGAGTAAAAAAGATTATAAAACCTCCAAAAAATACTAAAAAAATATAAATAATCTCCTAAACCAAAACAAAAATATAAGAAGATGGTTGAACATTCCTAATAGGATAAAATGACTAATGTGGACACCAAAAAAGACTATAATTAGGATATGGCAACTCATAATGATCATATAAAATAGGAATAGAATATATCCATATATTAAATAATCCTTTATATAAATCTATATAATATTTACCATAATACCATGGATAAAAAGAGAAAATAAAAAGGGATAAAAATCATGGAACACACTCTCACGGTGAACCTGTTAGAGGGAAAAGGGTATTATATCTATAATAGTTATAATCTAGTGTAATTTAATTTTTTTAACAATCATTTCAGTTACCCGGGAAAAACCCCTAGTATTACAATGTACAACACATCAAAATTCAATATCATCTGATGGATAAATTCATATATCAATCTCTTGAATCATAACCAATTGATGAGGCATAAAAAAACCAAATATAATCAATACTCCTCTATAAAATAAAGATATTAGGAAAACCCAAAGAATAAAACAATATAATATTACCATGAATTTTCAATATGATCTAAAATTAATGACCATGAATCTAAAAAAATGACTACTTCAGTCTCGACTATGATTGAGACTCAATTTTAAACACTTAAAAAACATAATTCAATGTTTAAAAAAATATAACATCTAGTCCAAAAAAAATATCTCAATTAAAAAATATTCCAAATATATATCATTATTAGTATAAATATATAATTCTTGGCCTCAAAATGATCATTATTATACTTTATAAGATGATGGATTGTAAACTAAATCAACTTCACCTTTAACATTTTAGGGTTTTCATGAGAATATAGAATTCCCTCAACCCCCACTTTTAACTTCATCACCCCAAGATGACTTAATAACCATACAAATGTTTTTGGGAGTTAATTAAAGGATGCTAAGAGAAAAAATGTTTTGGATCTTATAGTGTATTTTGAGATAATATAGGTCTATCAATAAGATGAGTCATTCAAAAAATATAAGAATAACAGACCAGAAGATCATCCATATGAAAAATGATTAAAAACTTTTTAGGACCATTCTATAAGGAATATTTTATATTGCATGAAATGTGAACCCAATAAAGTTATGTTCCATAACTCAACTCAATAAGCCCATATATAATCCAAGTACAACCAAATTTGATAATTCTTTAAGGAATTTCTACTTTTAAAACATCATCCTTAAACTACAAAAACATCAAGGAGAGTCTTAAAATAGAATTTAATAAGGAAATAAACTCTTTGGAAAAATAAAAATACTTATTAAAAACCAAAATGAGTCAATTTTACAACTCTACCATGTGGAAAAATTAAAACGTCCCTATTAGAGAATTAAAAAACATTTAAAACTACTTATATTTAAAAACACTTCCCAGGTTCTATTACAAGTACAATCACTTTGAAAAAAAAAATGAATGAATGGAAAAAACCTTCTTCAATAAACAATAAATCCTTATTTTAAAATTAATTCATATGTGAACTTATAATTTTAAATACATCACCAAAACTAGTTTTAAAATAAAAAATTTACAAGGAATTCACTATTCAACTTGTTTATCATGCGTCCAAAATTTATGCAATATCCAAATATAATAGAACTACCTTTTTTCTATCTCCAATACATGAAAATTATATGAATATAAATTATGAAAAATAGGTCCAAAGACCTATAATACGATGGATGAATTGTTTATCATGATTTCTTCACATAGTTTAGTAGACCATGCACTTATCATGCGATGAGCTCTAAGAGGTTTCAAGGAAAAGGTGCATTGTCTCCATTTGATTTTTCTCAATGTGTGAGATAGCCTTATAACATTTTTTCTATTATAATTTTACCTAAAATCTAAAAAATAAACACAAAATTCACTCATATTATTTTATTAGGATCAAACACACTAAAAATAATTTTGAATGAAATACAAATTCAACACTCAAATCCTAAATTCCCTTGGAAACTAAATTATTATGAAATACATTGATTAATCTTGTACTCATCACATAATTCCTCAGTTCCAAAAATCATATCCCTATTATAGTAGCCTCTCTTGATAACAAATGCACATTATTACAATTATTAACAAATCTTATAGGGGATCCTTCCATTTAACCCATACCACTCTGTCTTAAGGTTCAATGTGCATCTATAATTACCATTGGCTGATTGAAAGAGCTATAGTATTTCACTATAACAGATAATAATAACTTCAATTGATAATTGTAATAGAAATTAATTATTTGAAAACAAAAAAGAATATCCCATTATTCATCTACATATTAGACCACCATGCACATGAAATATAAACTATAAATAAACAAATAAGTAAAATATGGCATAAGAATAGAAAACATTCCAACAAATCATTAAAATTTAAAATGACCCAACTTTTTTGAGAAATATATAACACAATCTATAAATATTAATTAATTGGTACCTATATAAGTGAATCCAAATAAAATAAAATATATCACTATATTAATATGGATTATGCATAAAAATTTAAGATAAAAAATATTATAACTACTCAAGATAATATAATTCATCTTTGTACAACACATGGCGAATCAATATATCCACAAAACCATAAAACAATAATTTAAAAACAATCAATCCTCGATCATAACCTATGAACATGTGTAAATGAAAAAAAACTATACACACAAAAAAATGGGGATTAAGGATTGTATGACCAAAACCTTAATATATCACCAAAATCTCTAAAAATTTAATTTCTATAAACGAATTTAAAAATTATATTATGTGAATCATTTAGAAAATATGTTTTTTGGAAGTATAAACCATAAGAAACATGTATCATGTATAATTAAACTTTTAATAATATTAATGTAAAAAAATTTTATAAATATAATACACATCCAATTAAAATAATCAATACTCACCCTTAATAACACACATTTTTTATGAAATCAGATATTAAAAATAATATTTTTTTTAAAAAGGTTTAAAATCCACAATTTTAATAGTTGAAAATATTAATATTTTAAATAAGTAGACATACATGATTTGGAAAAACATACCACCCCATTTTACTTTATTAAAAATGCTTCAAAAAATATCCATTTTCAAATCATTATTGAATATTAAATTAAATCACTGAGAAGTCATAGGTTATCTAATGGGAAGAATCATATCATGTAAATATGATATATATAATAAAAAATTTAATTAGTTCCCTAATAAAGATGAGTTAAAATGGATACAAATAAAGTGTAAAATGGGGATCCCCGATATAGTACCATATTCAATAAATAAGAATAATGGGAATCTCACTAGGTTTTAAATGAGATACTCCAATGAATATTTAATTTGAACAGAATCAAAGTCGATGTTGAATTCCTTAAACATAGAAAAATTAGTTATCTCTAAGTGTCCAATTGGGGGTTATTTCTAATTTGGTCCTATAGTCTAATATGGGTACTCATTCAAATTGTCATCCTCAATCAAATTACGAACATCCCAATAAATAATGAAAACTATAATTATGATGAATAGATTTAGTTTCAATAAAATGAATATGATAAAAAATTTATCATTATATTACCTATGTTCACATGATATTTTAATAAAGAGGTTAATAGTCAAACAATAAATGATATCAACAAATTAATAAATAAATAAGGCATAAATTATAATCCTCATATTACCACATATGTAATCACATGAAACTAACCTTTTAACATAATTTAAGAATTAATTTTACATAATTATCCCATTAAATAATAAAGAGACTATTAATGATATAATATATGGCGTTTACAAATATAGTATCACTACATCAGGATAACTTGTTTTCCCAATGATTTGACATGGATATTAAAAAATACTAGCAAATCATTGTTATTATTACATCCATGATAAATATACCAAGGATTTTTTATCATGTTATCAACATTCATTTAAATAAAAGGGTGAGAAATTATGTTCTCTACATCATTTGAAAACAATTAAAAAATTACACCAAAATAAAAGATCCTCCCTTAAGAGTCAATCTAAATTAATAAAATAATTTAATTAAAAATCACTTAATAATGATTAATATTATATAGAAATAGAAACATGGAAGAACCCATAAATTATCTTACAAAACATTTCTAATGAGCCATATAGGATTGTTCAAAGAAACAATGCTTAGAAACACATAGTTTAAAATTAATAAAATTAAATTTATTTAAAAATACAATATAATGAGTATAAAAACCCCTGAAAACATTTTCCAAACCCCTCACTTGTCTTATAATTTTATATAACATGATAATAAAGTGACTTTATAACACAGTAAAATAATGAAATTTCATAGGAAATGAAGTTCACAATACACCCATCATGATCAAGTATGAAAGACATATCTTTGATGAAAGAAGCTAATCCTCATAGGGAAATTATCTATAAAATATTGAAACAAAAAGATACTCATGATTAGAACTATTCCTAATCATATACTCGACCACTATAGGCATCAAGATTTATGGTGGAAAATAAAACCAATGGGAGGGGAGATGGGAGGGATTTACCTCAACGAACCTCTGGAAATAAAATGATACGATCTAAAAATACAAGGAATAATTGAAGATGAGATACCACAATACCATATAAACATAGTGAAAATAATATAATAATGAATAGAGGTCCAATCATTTAGTACATAATGGCGGTTGAAGTATAAAATAAAAAATTAAAATATGAACAATTGTATATTGAAACATGACTCCCTTGTCATGACATGACTCACCCCATGCTATAATGAGTCATGATATAACTATCCTTGTAAACTAGTAGTGAATAACTTCCCTCCATGGAATGTTTGTAAAGTGAGTTTAGGCCTTCACATTGAATATCATTCCCTTGGAACTGCCATCATGAAATGGAACACTCTCTCAAGATATGACCATTACCCAAATTAGAACCTTATGAAATAAAAAACCATATGGACTAGTTAACATAATTAAGATTAGCTTAATTTATTATTATTTATGTGATTTTTAAAAATTCAAATATCTAGAAACACACTGCATCATGTACTTCATAAATCATGAGAGGAACCACTCCTCTAAAAACCAATCAGGAAAATACGTCTGATGGTTATAACATGACCTACCGAATTCCAGAACAATATACCACATAAAAAACATATCACAGTTAGACCCACTAATGTCAACGTGTGACATTCATTAGTAATGAACTATAAAATTATGAAAACAGAGAATCATCAAACCAAAAATCAAAGTAAATTTTAATTTTATAACATAAAATACAAACTTTACATGGGGTATCATAATAAGTTTAACAGATATAATCATTAATAGTCTTGACTCTTTAATAAAAAAGATAATCGAATAAAAAAAATGATTTTTATGATTATGCTAAATGTCTAAAACTTATAGGGGAATAAAAAATTTCTCAATTGTATATTTTTTGGGACATTATCCAGAATTATTATTTTAAATAATTTTTAATGCTGTAAAAACATAATCAATAACTATTTGTTTCACATATTTATGACAGAGTTGAATATATAGATATATGTATATGTATATAAAAATTTGGGCGACATTGGAGAATTGGGAATATGGTCTCATATAAATTCAAATATCAACTTTTAGATTTGGTCAATATGTATTTAAGTGTCTTATTTTTAGAAGAAAATAATCATTCCAACTAAATTCATGTATTTAGGTCCATGTAGCGAATCAAATATTGAATTTTTTGTGGAAAAATCACTTATAAAATAAGTCATATGTTCATAGATTTTGAATCAATTCCATTGATTTTTTTATTTTAAACATATTTGAGTATTTCATCATTTTGTGAGGTGTACTAATATTTTTATTATTAAATGTTTATAATATAATGAAAGAGTGTAACAATATTTATATTATAATATTCCTGTATTTCAATATATATTTATTTTCTACTAAATAATAATTAGTTAGATATATTTATTCCCACTCACTAATATTAAGGCTGTGATAGAATATAAAATTAGAATAATAATATTTAAAAATCAAAAAACTATAATTTTAATAAATTTATATAATAAATGAAACAATAATAATCTTAAAACTATAATTTTAATTAAAATGATCTTATAATAAATCCATATATGAAATAAAATAATAAAACTATTTAAAATAGGAAATTTTTATGAAATAATTTTAAATAGGATTAATGGATATGAAATTATTTCTTAGTAAAATAAATTGATCTTTATATTTTTTTAATAAAAATAAAAATTTAAATAAATAATTATTCTAAATTGAATTAGATAATATAAACATAATTTTTTAATTTATAATATCAAATTTACATAGTATAAATTATTGATATTTTTATGAAAATGTAGATTTTTATTCAATAATAATGGAATATGAATATAATAATATTAATTACCTTAACAATATATAAAAATGGCCTAGAATGTCATAATAACATTGAAGTTATTTAATATTAAATTGTGGAATAATATTATGTATTTTAATATCTTAATTAAACTTAGAAAATTCATTCCCAACTTTTTTAAAACTAATATAAAAGGTTAATTTAATAAAATAAAAATATGTTATATATTTCCATTAATTTAATTAATATATACTTAAAATTTTGTTATACCTTGATTTTAGTTTCCCATTAAATTAATTTTTTATATTAAATAAATTTTTATCCAATATATTAATAACATTAAAAAATGTATTATATAAAATATTATTTTTTAAATCTAATCATTTATCTTAAAGAAAATAATGTGTTCCGTGTGATTAATATAACATAACATTTCTTATTTTTTAAAATTAAATAAATTAAATGTTTGAAAAATTTGGAATCAAAATAAAAAAAATCATAAATAAGGGTCCACTAATATTTTTAGTAATAAATTAACTATCATTATAAATATTTAATTAATATAAATTAGTGTGAGAATAATTAACAAAGGTGTCTCAAATTTTCATAATTTCACATGAACATTGGACATAATTGATCATTTTTTAGGTAGTAATGTCATAAAAAATATATAAAAAACTAGATCACACATAACCCTCCTAACATTCATGAGCTCTCAATCATAACCCTTACATGACATTCATTTTCACAGAAATTTTCTTTTTAATCACTAAAAAAAGAATACGAAATCCAAACATTCCATACATGGTATACCATTCAAATGAATCTCTAAAATATTACCTAAATTAGTCTCCTATAATTCCATTTAATTTCATAAATCCGCAGCTCCTTGTAATATATTCTAACTCCTCCATTTTCAATAATACTTTAAAGGGAAATTTTAATTTCTCGAGGATTCTATCATGACATACATAATATTTCATTCTTATTCATTATTTCATGTACAATATATATATTTTTTATATATGTGGGATAATTATAACATAATTATTATTAATATGTTGGAATGTTTTTATAATAATTCAATATCTTTTTAATGTATTCATTTGAAAACCTTTGGAATAATAAACACATCATTATGACTATGTGTGAACTACCTCTTCCATACACAACATGTCTTGTTTTTCATAACAATATATAATGGATATTTCAAAATGGGTTTTAAATAAATAAATACAAAAAAATTATTAAGAATAATAAATGACAAATCATTTTACCTTTTACCATCGTACAGTTTTATGTAAAATACAACTAGTGATCTTATGCACATGTCGATTACCACAACCACATATAATCATTATTGGGTCTCAAATACCATTGATCATGGATTAATTTAAATTTTTTTGATAAATAAATTCTATATTCAATAAAATATTACATTACTTATATTTTTAATAAAATTTAATAAAACTTATCCATGGTTAACATTCTAATGATTCACATAAAAATCAACCGAACAACCTCAAGTAACCGACATGAGTAGACATGATCTAATAAATAAAAAAATTATTACTTTTAATAGACCAAATTAAATTAATTATATATTAATAATATTATTATTAATTATTTTAAATTTTTTTATATGAATATTTATGATTTTATAGGATTGTAAATAATTCATTATGTAAAAGGTTAGGGGTTTGCCTTAAAACTTCTTTGTTCTCACAAATGATCTTTTATGCCTATAAATAATTTTAAATGGTGTATATACATCCAATTTTATAGTTAATAACAATTATAATACTTATTAATAGTACAAACACATACTATTGAATATTATCTTATTTTTATGGGTTTTATTAGAATATTCTTCCAACATAAGGTATTTTTTCCCAAACTCCATTTCTTGAGATATGATTCCATTTATGAAAAAGTTTACATTTATATTTTGTACATTCTACCCTATTGATATTTTATCATAAAATATCATTTTATTCTTTTTATTTTTGTCTCAATTAATAAATATTTACACTTTAATGGTATTAATTATAATTTTACTAAATTTTTAAAATGTTTTTTTGACTCATATTATTTTTCTAGGAGTCGTGAATTATCATCATGAAATTGATCTTAAAATTTTCATTTCTACTACCATTTTAATTTAAATATGTTTTATTAATTTTAAATTTAAGGAAATTAATCCTTGTGAGTAAATATTTTTATTTTAGGGATCACATTACATTAAAAAAATGTATCAATTAAATGAATTATTCCCAGCCTAAGAACACATCTCATATTTATCCATATCCATGACTTATGTATCAAAATTATTTTCTATTATATTTAATATCGTAATCATACAAATCTTCATCTATTATCAACTAATGATTTTAACATCTTTTTTAGGATGTGGGTTTCACTAAATGGTTTTAATGGACTTTAAAAATTTTCTTCAAGATTATTTTTCAAATAAAAAATTATAATGTATATATTCAAAATGTCCCCAAATGTATTTTTGCCAAAATAAATTTAAGGAATATATTGAAAAACCATGAAATTATTTAATGTTTTTAAAGTATAACTTTTAGTGTTTATTGTATGGGTCATTTTTATCCAATAGTAGTCATTTTTAACCTATTTCTCATGATCATATATTTCAGCCTCTTTTTTCTTAAGGGACTTCCCCTCCATGATATAAATTTCAAAAAAAGAAAATATTATTCTAATATTTTAATATAATTTTCATGTTTTTCTTTTTTTGAAGGAAATGGTAATTTATATTTTTCCTTGAAATTTTCTGAATTCTTTTAATAGTTCTCTTTATCTATGTAATATGATTGATCAGTTGTATTTTTCATATGATACAATCCACCTTACATTTTTTCTCGGATAGGGAAATTATATTTCATATAAAAGGTATGATCCGTAAATTATTTTTTATTTCTTAAACATACACTAGTACAGGCATGATTTACTCCCAAAATATTCTTTTGTGAATGCACAATGTTCAATTAATTTATTAAAGGGTGTTCACCAAGATGCTCTATATATCGATTTCTTGGGGAAATATTTTTCTTGAAATATTATAATGACCTAGGTTGTAATACATGGAATATGATGATGAAGTCCAATAGAGTAATCCATGGAATAATCATATGATATCATGTTTATGTTTCTAACATATTCTTATAATTTAATACTCTTATGTCATGATCGTTATTGAATCCATGTGTTTATGATGTGCTATTTTTATTCTATTCTACCAAGCAAATGTTCATTCTCATTATGATATCATGTTATGAAACATGTCTCATATTATGATTTGTAATTATATTTACCATTGATGATCCTTTCATCTCACCTATTCATTATTGTTTCCATTCACCTAGGTTGTTAAATAATGTATTATGTAAGATAATCTCCATACAAACCATTATTACAAATTTAAAAATATTCCTATAAGAATATTACATAGATTATAGAATCATATTTTAATCAACAATGGAATACATTTAAAGATTAAAACCTTGTAAGATTTGGTCTAAAATTTATTAATGAAATATTGGTTCTATAATAATAGTCTTACCATTAGTAATTATCAATTTTATTTACTCTCAACCATAAATATTCTTTTAATGTAATCTCTAAATTCCAGAGGAACTATGCTAATAATACATATAATAGAAAATTTGATGATTAACCAGACCAACAATCTATTTGGAAAAGAAATGGGATTATAAATATTATTATTATGAAAAAAATGCCATTGTTTTTTAGTAACATAGTGAAAAAGTTGAATTTCATATCACAACAATAAAGAAATGGTTAGAATCTAGGTAAAATTAAAGTGATGAAGATAACGATTAAAAAAGATAAAATTTCCTTCATGTAAAAAAGGTTTTTAAAACACATCAGAATATATCAAAATAACTATAACATATTTTATTTGTGGAAAAGAATAAATTAAATCTCCAATCCCCCAAGTTAAAATGATTAATTCACGTAACAAGATAGTATAAAAAGATTAGTTTTCTAGTTTTAGTATAGTAAGTAGTGTATTAATTTATTTTGAAATTTTATCTTTTATCATTACTATATTTTTAAAATCCATTAATTTTATTTTAACATGTTTTGTCATTTAAATTTATTTAATGGGAAAGAATGTAAAGCCCAATGATAATATTACATATATTTTACTTTAAATAATAACATGTTTGATATCGTTCTTCAAAATCACTAAACTGAAAATCATGATACGTTAATAAATTAAAATATTTAATTTTAAAATATAATTATGTTAATATAAAATATATCTATTAATGATCTAAAATATTATAATTAATTTAAATTTAAATTTTTTATGAAATAATATAATAATGACTTAATATTTATGAATTCCATTCATAAAAAAATTGATCGTTATATTTTGTATTTTATTATAAATTATATATATAAAATATTTTGAAATAGTGTCAGGTAAAATTAAAATCTTTTTCCAAAAAATAATATCAATGTTTACTCTGTATGATTTTTTGATCATTTTATGAAAATATCATTTTTTGGTAAAAAATGAGGTTTTATGTAATATATAATTTTCGTGACAATATCAATATATAAGAATCGATAATAAGACCATAAAATAATTTATGTTATTAGATATAAAATTAAAAAATAACCTTGTCAATTTTAAAATAGTATATAAACATAGAAAAATCAAGCCTTATAGTTTTAATGACAATGTGAATTGTTACTTTAATAAAGAAAAAATGAATCCATAATAATAAAAAATGGTTTATATTAGAGAATTTTTTTAATTAATATTTTCATAAAATATGGTTTTTCATTGATTTTAATGTAAAATGAAAATAAATATTTTTATCATAAAACAATTACTATCATAAATATTAATAAAAATAAAAAAATATCTTATATGAAATTTTACTTATTTAAGACAATCTTCTATTTAGAAACAAATTTTTAGGAATTATGTGTGTTTAATTTAAAATCATATCATCTATTATTTATGGTGTTAACTATGATAAATATATAAAATATTAAGAATATATTTTTGGACATTTGATAATATCGGTCAACATATATTTATAATAACAAATTTACTTCCATTATTAGTATTTAATTAAGATCGATTACAATTTAAACGAATAATCTAAAGTTGATCAAGTTTTACATAGTTCACAGACGTGTAGAATGTATAAGAACCCTTTTTTTGAATTATTACCAAAACGTATCCCTAATGATGTCACACCAAAGTAACCTAACATTTATGAACCTTTATTCTTATACCATACTTAAAATTCATTTCTAGGGGAAGTTCCATTTTCATTACTAATAAAAGGATAAAAGTTACAACCCTTCCATACTAGAAATCCCATTATAATTAAACTTGAAAAATTACGCTAATTAACTATCCCTTACACTATATTGATCATCAGTTTTCAATTATATAACTTAACTCTCCCATCTTCACAATTAATTTCCAGAGAATGTTCAAATATTTGATGAAAAAAATCATGTCTTTCTTAACTCTTATTTCATATTATGTTTTTATTCTACAACTAATAATAAATTCCATACATGAGTGTATAAAAAAGTTAGTATTCATTAATTTTTATTGTGTTATTTTACTTATAGAATATTTCTTTTCTGCTTTCCACTAAAACCATTTTAAAATTAAAATTGCATCATGTGTTTATACAAACTACCGCATCTATTCATGACCTAGCCTATCTTTAATCAATGCAATACAAGGATGGTTCGAAATGGGGTTTCATGGATTAATATACTATTTATAAATTTATTATTATATTTAAATGATAAATCAATTAATTTGTATCTCATTCTTATATGATGGAAAAATGAAATTGTCTCTTGTGGGTATGTTCATATTTCCACCTCTATGTAGTGACATGTTTTAATTTCCATTTATTCCAATCATTGAGGAAATAAAAAAAATTAATTTATAAGAATTATATTTAAAATGATCTTGGTTTTAATTAATTTTTAATATATTTTAAATATAAACATATTAATGTTCAACAATACATGAGATTAACATTAAAGTCCAAAAAACCATTTTCAGAACCTAACATTAGTGGAAATGATTTAATAAATGAAAAAATTATGAAAATAAATAAACCTCATGAATATAATTATACATGAATAACATTATTTTTTAATAATATCAATTTTATTATTCTAGATGTTAAGTGAATGTGAAAAACATATTCTAACACAGTTAAGAGTTTCATCATAAAACAGTATTATCTGATACTCATGTTAGTTTATACACCTAAAGTTAGATAAATCATGTATATACTAATAATTAGTTATTAAATAACATATATTATGCATATTAATGGTATTTTGACATAATCTTCAAGATATAATTCATATAATGGGTTTTTATTAGAATCATCTTAAGATATTAATGATTTTTTTCATAAATTAATATTATTGTGAGAGTTATAAATAAATAATAATTTATGCATATATAGTTTATGTAAAACCAATTTTATTTGTTATAATTAAATATATTTTATTCATGACATTTTAGGTTTCTTATCAAGATATTATAAGATTAATTGTGCAATACCAAATGTATTTAAAAGGATATACTATGTTTTATAGAGTATAAGAGACACAACAAGAAGTTCAAATGATCAATGTAGTATTATTATTTAAATGTTACTATATATATAACATAGAAATTAATTTAGTGGATATGAATAGGAATAAATGATTTATCAAATAAATATTTAGGTACTATTTAATATAAATATAATGGAAAATTATATGTAAATAATTATATAATGTTTGGTTATGTCATTTTATGTTTCAGAATTTTTTTTATTGAAATGGGTTTTATTAATATTTATGGGAGAATATTATTATAATTTTCAGAATTATTTATAAAATGTATTTGAAAAAGTAAAAAAAAAATTTTGAAAAAAATATAAAAATTAATATATGTTTAATTTTATATCATTTTTCTCAAAAGTTATATTTCTGTTGAATTGTAAAAATATAGTTTTTATAAAAACTTCAAAACCTTTATGATATCATCAAGACATAATTTTTGAATAACTATTTGTTAAAAATATTCAAGTAATAATTTATTATATTAGAATATAAATATCATACAAATTTAATTCAGAACATTTAAATTATTATTTATTTCATGATATATATGGAAATAATTTTCACTGATAACATAGGGCTTGCACGACAGTAAAATATTAATTTAGGGACTTATATATAATAATTGAGAGGTAAAAAGTCATAAAAAATTATTTTATTGAATTTAATCTTTAAATGGCTATTTGTAAATATAATTTCTATTTTTGGGGTTCTATAGCAAGAATCATATCCAAATTGATGTGAAATTCTTTTGCAAGGCTCAAGAAGATAAATTAAGAAATTAAATATGTTTTCTTGACAAGGTAATGAATAAATGATCATAATTAATAAATATAATGTATAAAACTAAGACATGTTAATTTATATTTATTATATTAATTTTTTTATTTTTTATATCTAAAATATTTACCTTAAATTCTTATGAAACACTAAGACAATTCATTTTCCAGAAGAATATAAATAAGTAAAATGATGTTAAAAACACTAAAACAAAAATTATAATAATTATAAAACATAGATAAATATCATTAGATGAGTATATATAGACCATAATAATCCAATTATATAATTTATAACTTTTTTTGGGCCACATGTATGAGATTATGAACTTCAAAATATATTATTTAATGAAATGTTAGATATGTCATACTCTTATTTTTAATAAGACTATTTTTTTCATATGTCACTATAGAGAAGATATTTTAGACTATAAATGATGTTTTTAAATATAAAGGATTTATCCAAAATACTTTATTTTTTATTTTTTATTTTTAGTTAATAAGTAATTACCAATAATGATTATATATTGTCGACACAATAATTATTCAATTAATGGTAAAATAAATTAAATGATAATAAAATTACAAAATATATATAATTTTAATTAATTAAGGTCTTCTAAAAATTTTATATATTATAATTTCAAATTTATTTTGTATTAAAAGATTATTTTTGAAGTTATCATGTTTTATATATTTATAAAATCAATGCAACGAATAATGTCCAAATTGAATATAATGATATTTTATGAATATAATAAAACATTAATTTTTTAAAAAAAATATAAAAAAATATAAATATATATAAGATAATATATGGTCAATAATTTCATCCTGTAATCATTTATTAGTTAAATGTTAACATATTAGTGAAATTATAACCATTTAATAGTGAGAAATGGGTTATAATTTGTGATGTTAAAATAGGTGAATAGTGGGGTTAAATGAAAGGATAATGTTCAAAAAAGAACTTAAACCAATCAAAAAAATTATTTTATGTGTGATAAATTATAGAATAACATAGGATTGAATTTATAACCATTTGGAAGTATTTCCCTCTAGAATAGTATTATAAAATATAATATTTTCAGAATTTCCCAAAGAGCCCCTCGCAATTAATTATAACAATGAACTTAACACATCACTTATTTACACCATTTTGAGCCAATTAGATTTGAAAAAAAACAACCTATTACTCTAATAAAAATACTTATCCAATTTATTGAATTTTTTACCCTTCCAAAATAGAAACCCTAGATCCCTTAAGAAGTGATAAAAAAGAAGTCTCTCGAAGAAGAGGTAATTGTCTTTACCCACACTTTCAAGTTTATTTCTTAATATACTTCTTCTTAACATTTTTCATACTAAATTAAAAATTAAAATATAATCAATAAACATATATGTTATTTTAAATATAGGATAACTACATTACATCTAATTTCTATCCTATTAAAACACTAAACACCCCTCATGTATATATATCACATACCATCTACGCGTCGCTGTAAATAATGAACTAGTGAATATAGAAGATAAATGTAACTTAAAAACTCTTCACTAATGATTAAATATTCATTACCATTAAATCATTTAATATATTAAAAAAATGAATGCATTCTTCATGTGTCTTTATGACCTACCGTCTCTATAAATGGTGTAATTAATTTTTCTATTTCCATCATTATGGATGACTATAAATATATTTATATTTAATATATATATATATATGGAATTTAAAATATAAAAATTATTCAACATATGAAGGAAATATATCCAATTCACGATACTTGAAAATTAATTAACAAAATGTAAATAGGAATATGAAGTCGTTAATGCCCAAATAAATGGTAAACAAGAAATATTATTAATAGACAGGTGATAAGATGATATTATAGGATCAATTACTTTATTATAAATATTAATATGGTTCAGTAATTTGTTTTAAACTTGTATAAAAAAAGTATACATGAGGTTAAATGTTGTTTAATTAAAGAAAACGTCGTGTTAGGGTTTCTCATCTCAATTTTACATCAATGAGGAAAATTCAATATTCACTACATTTTCATGACATTGGTATATTTACTAACAATTTGAAATATTATATCAGGAATGACATTGAATTCATAGTACTTAATGATATATTTTATGTTAGTTCATTTTAGGGATTATTATTCCAAGAAACCCAAATTATAAAGGTTTATTTCCCAATCTCATCATTATTCAGGATTGATTATGTTTAAGACTCCATTGGGGAGTATTTCTCTTCTCTATTAATGTTTCAAAAAATATATTTTAAAAAATATTTCTCAATTTTACCAAATGATTTTTTAAAATAATGTTTAGGCATTATTGAAATTTTAGAAAATGTTTGGAATGAAATCAATTTGTCTTTTTCTAAACAATGATATTTTTGAATTTTTCCTAAATAAATATAGGAATGTTTATTAACATATACATCATGAGTGTATTTTTACATTGTCATTACTCCTTAATTACATTTGTATTGCTTTAAAATATTAAAATATTCCTTTAAATATAATTGTTTTCTATTATTATTTAACGACATTAAAAAATGATATGATTCCAAAAACGAAAATTAAATTTCCTTAATAATTATTTCAAGTAATCATTAAATATAATTTTCCATCAAATATAACATTATTTTATGTTGAATATTCTTCAAGAGTAGTATAGTCTAAGGATACGATCCTTACTATTTTCTTGTTTGGTTAATGTTTATGATACTGTGATGTTTATGAATGATGTTCCATTTCCAGGCGTTATGCTATGATGAAATGTTTATGAAATGTGTTTATTTTCATAGTACATAGTATGATTAATGTTTTGTGTTCTTGTGGAACACATATGTATTTTTTCATTATTTTATGCATGAGACTTAGATATCCCTTTAATGTATTGGGTAATGATATATATCTTATGTGACATACATGACTAAAAAGAAGAGTAAACCTGATTCAGCAAGTGACTTTGTCCACATAGATTGTTTTGGGAGTGAAAATTAGCTACTACTATGGTTTGGAGGGTGAACCCAATCCACTATTATAGTCCCATTAATGATCCTTTTCTACTATGGAAATGATTTTTTGGGATTATGTTTGTAGAAAAATTTATTTTCTTTTTCTTAATTTATGTTCTCATCTCTAATATTATTTGATTCCTTTTAGATTCATGTGTCATGATAAAACAATATTTATTCCCTATCTCAAGATATATTGTTTTTATATGGTATTAGTTTAAAATGATTAGATCATGTTCCTATATGCATTTATTTTCAAATGTAACTCTTAATAGACTATTGACATCTCACTTTTTACACATAATGAGCATTCAAGATCAGTCTTTTTAGGTTTTATTTTCCCAAGGTTATTGTAAGTGATGCTAAATGAATAATGTTTAGATGAATTTAACAAGGATTAAATTAATAAATTATTGTAATAAAGTTGTGTATTCCATGAGATAATATTAACTGTTATGATCGAGCTGTTTATCAGTCCAATCCATTAATTCTTTATCCAAAATCACCAATTCTATAACCTAAAATATCGAATTGTTCTTATGTGGTATAATATTAAATTTTGATGTTATAAGTATTTTTTCAAACAAATTGGGTCAAATTTATCATTATGAATGCTAGAAATGTAAATTTTTTAGCACTGAATCTAGAATGGTAGATATTGAGGGTATTATAGTTTCTATCAAAAGAAGTTTAGTATAACATTGGAGGTTAAAATGTTTCATGAAAATTTGTATTAATATTTTTAAATACCAACATGGATTTATAATTTTTTGGTTGATTATAATTTCAAATTCCCAGGAACACATTTTGAGGATTCAGTTTAGGAAAATTTAAGGTGATTAGAGATAATTATGGAGGTATATTGTTTTCAAGGAAATTAGTGGCTCTTTATTTTAGGATTAATAATGTACATTATGATATATCTATTATGGTTAAAAAAATTTATAAGAAGGTTATTTTGGGGGTTTTAAATCATCTTTCTTAAATTTTATATGAATTATATTAATATAGTTTCATAAGAAGTACAACTCATTGGATGGGTGACAACCATTGGAATCTGGAAAGGCGATGGGTTTTAAACCCACAACCGAAAGGTGACACGGGTACATTTCCAACCATTAGCCTAGGTGATGTCCTAGTTATTTTGAAATTTTATTTTTGGTAAATGGATTTTATTGATGGATAATAGGTTTATTTTGAGGAATATATGGTATATTATATTGATGAACATAGATTTGGATATTGATTTTGGGGTTAAGTGATTAATTAGTTTTTGTAATATGCTCACTATTTCATTAACATTATTTGATATTATGGGATATTACATGAGGACTAAATTTTGAATTATTTTATGTTAGAATATATGGTTTTTATTTGTGTATGTATGGTGGTTTAGATTATTTATTTATATTAATAAAATATCTTGGAAATTATGTTATTAGGGAAATCTAATATTTGGAATGAGACATTTATAATGATTGTTGTTACTAGTAGTCAAATATTAAAATTATCTTGAAAGAAAATGGGATAATATTTTTTATGTTTTTTTGGATTCAATATTTTTTGGATCAATTTTGAGGTATTTTATTGTTTTTTATTTTTCGAATGATATATGTCGAATTTTGGGTTTTAGTTCTGAATTAGGGAATTTATAATAGTTTTCCTCATATGAATGTTTATTATTTTTAGGAATTATTTTCCACTTGCTTACAGTTCTGGGATTTTAATGTATAAAGATCATTGGAATAAACTTTTAAGTATTTTATTGATCATTAGATGCCTTATATGTTTATTTTAGGGATCAAGCAGAAAAAATTCATCATAAATAATAATTGTTTTGAGGTAAAGATGAGATTTTGGTGGTAATTGATTAAATGATAAAACTATGGTTTTCATGTATATATATTTACCCCTGTTATTAGATTTTGAATTAATATAAATCCTCACCTATAGGAATATTATCTTAAAAATTTTTATTCATTTACTTTTCTTACTTATAAAACAATGGTAATTTAACCCATCCTATATTTACGATTGTGTAATGGTTTACTTACCCACGACCATGTTCTATATCACTCTCAATTAGAACATGTGTAACATCCCAGATAAATAAGTAATAAGGCACTTTTCATATTTACTAATATTTTTGAATTTAATATTAATTTTTCATTAAAGGGGACTCTATGATCGATGGCGTACCCAATACACAACAACAGGTTTCTTTGAAATCTTATGTTGCACACTAATAATATAATATAATTATTTTAAAGGGTAGTGAAATCCTAGATTTTTTATTGGAAATAATGAAAAAAACAAACTAAAATATGATTATATGTGTTTGTTTAATTTATATTCATTTATCCAATAAAACGATAGAGGCTTAATATATGAATGAATGTAATTTTAAGCTTATTTTACATTAAAAGATCAATTTACCACCTTTTAAGGGAGAACCCTCTTTAAATATAGTTTTGGTTACTTTAATAAATTCGAATTTACCAAATAAAATCATTATTTGGAATGTAAAAATCAAAATTTACTTTTTGTACATTTTTGGAATTTTTCCGATCAAGTTCATTTTTTTGAATAATGACAATATTGTATTTTAATTCAAAATTACATTTTAATATTATTTATTTATATGGACAGATTATCCTTTTAATTGGTTTTAATGTGTAATTAGAATATAATTTTACAATTTAATCAAAGGTTGGTCACTAGAATTAATTTCACTTTGAAAGTGGACAAAATGAAGTTTCAATATTTTCATGGTTATTCTTTTTCTAAAATACGCTATTTGTTTTAACAACAAGAATTATTTTTATATTAATTAACTACACTTCTATGTTTTTAATTTTGAAAAATATACATCATTTTTAAAATCGTAACATCAAATATATCTTAGGCTGATTTTTTGGTATTTTTCTGAAAAACATCAATTTTTGATGAATAGTGAAACCACTTAGTAGTTGTTAAAAAACTGACTTTTTCATTTAAATGAAATTTTACCATTTTTATGAAATGAATTTATAAAATCCAACATACATGGTTGTTATTAGTAGGTAAAATGTGGTCCAATAAGAATAAAATAAGTTTTGGTGAATAGTAAATTTTGACTTTTATTTACCGCGGGTAAAGGTAAATATGTTAATTCATGGTACAAATAATATTATAATAATTCAAAATTACCTTAAAACTTGTCAAAACCTTATTGGTTGAGTCATTTACGACCATGTGCATCTTTGGGTCGATTTTGGGACCCCATTGAGTAACATGGGAGTGATAATGACAATTTAGATTATTTAACTTAAAGTAAAGGAAAAATGACGAAAACAAATATATTTTAATAATTTTTTTATATAGTTCTATGTAAGTACTATTCTTGACTATAAATATTCAATGGAATTATAAAACGATTTTCTATATCATGGTATTTTTTTATAATTTTTAGACATCAAATAATTTAAATTATGTATGACACAATAATGATGCAGCGTGTACCTCATTAATAAATTATTTAACTAAATAGGATTATAAATATAAAAATAACATCCAAAACATTTCCAATTCATATTGGATGATTTTATGTCTACCATTAATCAACTTATATTCTACTCTAAGGATTTTGGCACCTTTAGAAACCAAATATCATTATATTATAAAATTATATTATCAAACTTTCTTAAAGACCCCTCCCCCCTTATAAAAAGAGGCCACTTCTATCCAATTAATCACACCACTCAAGAATTTATACTCGTCCAAACTCTGCCCAATTAAGCTCCCTACATCCCTATCCTTCTCATAGAAGGCTTACCTTAGGCAGAAGGCACTTTAATAACTCTTTTTGGTTCGAACCAAAGGATGTTACCCAAATTAAAGGTAACAATTTCTCTTAACTACTTTCTTTTTATTTTACATCTACAAGACCTATACTCTTTTTATTCCATTATATTATAACAAAAAAATTATCTTTAATATACTAGTATTCTGTTATGAGAATTATTCGAACTAAACATACACACACCTTCATCTAATGGGTGAAGAAGACAATGTTTCTATGGATGGAAAAGTAACACCTCACGAAACGATGATTGATCAATTACCTCCTACCGCATCTCATGGTGGCCATTATGATGGAATTGTATTTATATATGATATATATTATGTTAATTTTATCTTTATGATTATGTATTTTTCATTTATATCATACCTTTTTGGTTTCTATTATGGGTAAACACAATAATTTCATTTGAGGAAGTGCAGACTACCACCCCCTCAAAGTAATATGACTCGTTAATGCCATATGTGGGAGGTATATAGGATGGAGTTAATGATATTATATATGATATTATACTATTATTATAATATATTAAATAATAATTAATTTTTTCATTCTATTACAACATGAAATAGAAATGAAACTAGCGTTCATGCATAAGTACGACTTACCATCTCAATGAATAGTGCATTTCATTTCTTATATTCAAATGTTATGTACTTTTATAAATAAATATATATACTGGATATATATGATATATATTATATCTAAGTAATCAATATAATTTTTTAGATAATGGTCTCATGACCACATGGACAACTTATAAATATAAGGTGTTCATTTTTTTACTCAAGTACCAAATATCGACCCAACGACCATTATTAACTTAAATGATTGCATAATGTTTATTATAGGGTAATAAGTGATATAAAAAGGATAATAATATTGAAAAATGTTCTTAATAAAGTTTAAATTATGTTTAGTTTATTATTCATAAATAACAAGGAACAAATAGTAAAGTCGGACACGAGGTAAGGGGTTTCTTATCTCACTTTTAATTTTGTGAGATTTCCATTATTCGCCACTTATTTATTAAATGTGGTGTATTTTGTACTATAATTTGATATATATATTATTATTATTCTCTTTATATTCAAGGTATTTTGTTATTCATTTTTTTGTTATTAACTTTTGGTCACATGACTCGATTGACTACAATGAAGTAAGGGTTTTTCATCCCACTTTTTAATCACGTGAGATTCATCCTATATTCGCCACTATTTCCTTTTGTGTGGTGTATGTACTATCCTTGATTGTATTCATTGTGTAATATACTATATTGTTTGGGAATTTAAATCTTCATTGAATGATCCTTCTTTCACTTACTGTATGTTTTGTAAGTTACCTAAATCGGTAAGGGAACCTTTCACCCTCCTCTTTTTAAAATATTTTTTTGTTATTTATTTTAATTTACATATTATTAAATTGGGATATGTTAATTTATATCCTTATGGATGTAGAATTTATGTCCAAGTTATGAGATACATTATTTATCTCATCAAATCAATTTATGAGTTTTATAGTGACACCGTTAGGATGTCCAATTTTTACAAGGGAACTTCTTAACCTAATTTCAATTCATTACGTTCAACTTGTACTTCTTGAATATGTGTCCTATGAGTATGTGTCAATGTCCTATGATTTTTTTACACTTAACATACACTTATATTGGGGATATTTATATTTTTCACACATAATTATGTGATTTATTTACCCTTAATTTAAGGATACTATCTTTATAAGGGATTTCGTCTCAATTTACATTACCACTGAGACTTAATTATTTTTATGCACAAATTCACTCTTATATGGTGTATATACTATCCTTTTACATATTAAATCATGAATTCCTTTATTCTCATGATATTATAATGTTCTGATAAAATTTTAATCATCAATTATTTGTATTCAAGCATCTCTATTTTTGTTAAAAAACACTTTAACTAAAATATCATTTTAAAATTTTTTAAGAATTATTCTTCTAAATGTTGTGTATTAATGACCATGATTTAAAAATGGGTTTTAGGAATTATTTATATGGACATTAATGTTTTCAAATGATAATTTATTTAAGAGCTTTAAATTGGTATGGGACACTTTGATTCAAACATCTCTTTTTAAATGGTTTTGAAAATGATTTGATAAAGCATTGTTTATTTCAATATCTTGATTTGATATATTTTAAAGTGAAAATGTTATCTTTACTTTATAATTGTGTTTTGTGTTATGATTATTTTATGGTTATTGGAAATTTTTTATGTACATGGGTGGTTCAGTGATAAACTTAGTGGGGCTGAGCTCGAGATAGCTCTCCAATGCATTGGGGAATGTGACGGAGGAAAACATGATGTTTCTCCTAAAAGATTTAGGGAATATATTGTGATGGGTATTCCAAGTGTAAATACCTATATAGTTGTGATAGGTATAATTTATGTTTGATATGGATTCCATATATATCCTTTATGATTTAGTATTTGTGTCTGTTATTCATAAATCTTATGATTTCGTATGGTATGTTATAATTGAAAAGTATGGTTTCGTTTATTTTTATTTATTGATTGGATAATGTTTTACTTCCTTATTTTATAACTCTAATTGTGCTTTTTATGCTCATACGATGTTTTTTAAATTTTTCCCACATGACATAATGATGAATAGGGTCAAGGATGGGATCATGTAAAAGTCATTCTATATAAAACATGGAACTAGACATGTTTCTTATTAATAGTATTTATTTTATGAAAAAAATGGATACTGAATATTAGTGTCTACATGTAATATTCAATTTGTAATGATTGTTAATCCTAATTATCTAAAACACTACACATGAAAAGATCCTCAATGTGAATTATTCATTTAATTCAATATTATGTAATGTTTAAGGCTGGGTCCTTATAGTTGGTATTAGATGTCAGTTTAGACAAATTTAGGGATCAAGAGTTTTCATTTGACACATGGTAAGTTCCTATGTCTATTATTTTAGTAAGATCCTTGTTTTATAAATTTTTGAGATCAAGTTATTTCAGATAAAAATGGGAGGAGGATCTCAAACGAGATTCCTATCTCTTCCCAATGACATGCCTGCAATAATTATTGCAATGTTATGTTCGGATGATTGTGAATATTTTTCTAGCATACAACTCACATTCAAGAAGTTGTTTGCGATATCAAACACCTCCACTATACCTTTTTATCATTTTGGATCATGGGTTGTATTTAGACACATCCTATTTTTACTATATTCTCATATTTTCAAGAAAGGTAAATATTATCAAGGCATTTTCAGATATTTTACCTTATCACATGATATTGAAGCATATTATGATTTTAAAAATGGTGTTAAAGAAGGAGACCCTCGTGCAACCTATTTATATATTTTTTTACAATATTTTCTCTTAGAATATACTTATGGTTTATTAAAAGGACCATTAATTTAAAGTGTCAACTCAAATTTGGTCCGAATATTTTATAAAAATCATGTTTTATCAGATGTTTTGAAATTATATGTCATACATGATTATTGTCCAAATTTTTTTTTTGTGAACACCGATATGAACCATGTTGTACAAGGTGTATTTGGATAGAGGAATAAAATGATTTTGAAGGATCTATAAATCATATTTTCAATGCATGTACCTTCTACCTAAATGAAAAAGATGATGATGAAACCAAATAGACACTATGATCAAGGTATGATGTTATTCATTTTAGGGATCATTTTGTTTTATCATATGTTGGTGAAATAAGAGTTCAAGTATTAATATGTTGAGATCACAATGAATTTGGATGAAAATTAGAGGTATAAGTAAACCTTTGAGGTTAAAACATGTTAGGGATATTTTTGAGTTTTATAAAAAGGAAAACCTGTAGGATGGGTGATAAGACGTCGCATATGGTAAGGCCATAGGAATCGAACCCACAACCGAAGGGAGATATGGGAGCATCGACTACCACTAGCCTACTTGATGTCCCTGGTTAGTATGACTTATTATTTTAGTAAAATGTATTTATGGAACAATAATAAGTTGATTTTTGGAACTTATGTTTTATCAAATGGATATACGTAGTATAGAAAAATGATTTAGTGATTAAGTTATAAAGGTTATTGTGGAAGACATTCTCTCTTTTGAAGAAGCACTATATTCCTAAGAAAGATAGAATACAATGGGATTTCAATTCTGGAATAATAGTTGAAATTTTAGTTTGGAAGAATCTATGTTTTTATTACAGATATATGATGATTTGGTTTATTTATGAAACTGATTAACCTATCATAGAGAATATGTGATTAGGTTAATTACTTTTCAATATGATATTTTATGAGTAACTGATGTTATTTGGTGATAAATGATAAGATCAATCTTGGAAGACTATGTAATTAAATACTTATGATATTTGGGTTTCAATCTTAGTTTGGATTAATTTTGAAGAATTGTAGAGACAATTGTTTATTGAATGGTCTTTTTTGATGTTTGGGTTTTGGTTGAAAAAATATGGAGATTAAGAGTAGTTTTTCTTCTTGTAAATGATTTCCCTTATAGGGTGTTATCTGATCTCCCACTAAATATTTTTGTTTTTTATGACTAAAGGAAAGGGAAATATATATTTCATTATTTTTGGATTATGTGATTGTCTATAAGTTGATTATAATTCTTTTCTTGTGACCAAGTCATCTTGAATACTCACAGTTTGAAGAAAATATGAATTTGTGTTGGAAATATAGTAAAGGATGAATGTTTTCATGATAAGTAAGTATGTTTCCATACGTTTTTAGTTAATCCTATAAATAAATTTCCAATTTTAAAAGTAACATAAAACAAAAGCATTGTCTGTTAACTTTTCTTACTAGGGAATCAATGACCGTTTAACCCATCACTTGTTTGTTATTTTCTGGTGGTTAACATTATCATAATATTGTTTTTAGAACTCTCCATCAGAACATGACCATTTGTTCTTTCTTCCATATCCATGTTTTTCTACAAGAAATCCTAGTATGGGTTATCTTGGGTGACCTTTTTTACTTCTCTTTATTTATTTTAAAGTGATAGTTTTACTGACTCTTTTCTGATGTGGGACTTTTAATGAAGTTTCCCAGCCTAGTTTTAAAATTGCAAGGACGCAATTACAAAAAGGGGGGAATGATATAATATCACAGATAAATAAGGAATAAAACAATTTTCATATTTATTAATATTTGTGAATTAAATATTAATTTTAAATTAAAGGGGACACTATGTTCGATGGCGTAACTGATATGAAACAACGAGTTTCTTTGAATTCTTACGTTACACACTAATAATATAATATTATTAATTTAAATGGTAGTTACCACCAAGCCATTGTATTGGAAGGAATGAAAAAAACTAACAACAATATGATTATACATGTTTGTTAAATGTATTTACATTTATCCAATAAAAAGTTAGAGGCTCAAAATATGAATGAATCTAATTTTAAGCATCATTTACATTAAAAGGATGATTTGCCACATTTTAATAGATAATCCTATTTAAATATAGTTTTGGTCACTTTAATAAATTCAAATTGGCCAAATTAAATTCTCATATATAATGGGGTCATCAAAATTTACTTTGTGTAAATTTTTGGAATTTTTCCGATAAAATTAATTTTTTTGAATAGTGAAAATATTGTATTTTTATTCAAAACATAATTTTTATTTAACTTATTTATATGGTTATATTATCTTTTAAATTGGTTTTATATTTTAATTAGTATATATTTTTACAATTTAATTCAATTTTGGTCCATAGAATTAATTTCACTTTGAAAGTGGACTTAAAGAAGTTTCAATCTTTTGATTGATATTATTTCTTAAAAAAGGATATTTGTTTTAACAACGAGAATTAATTTTAAATTAAATAATTCCACTTATATTTTCTAAATTTAGAAAAATAGAAATCATTTATGGATTTTGAATATCAAATATATCTTTGGCTGAATTTTTGGTATTTTTCTGAAAACAATTAATTTTTTAGGAATAGTGAAACAACTTAGTAGTAGATAAAAAAACTGAATTTTTCATTTAAATGAAATTTTACCATTTCTGTGAATTGAATTCGAAAAACAAAATCTACATGATTGTTACTATTAAATAAAATTTGGTTCAATAAGATGAAAATCATTTTTGGTGAATAGTAACGTTTGACTTTTATTTACCGCGGTTAAAGGTAAATATGACAATTTAAGGTAAAAAGAATATTATAATAATTCAAAATATCCTTAACTCTTGTCCAAATCTTATTGGTCGAGCCATTTACGAAAATGGGTATCTTTGGGTCGACTCTGGGACCCCATTGAGCGACATGGATGTGATAATGACAATTTAGATTAATTACCTTAAAGTAAAGGAAAAAATGAAAAAACAAATATATTTATGTAAATTAATTTTTATATGGTGTTATGTAAGTATTATTTTTGACTATAAATATTAATTAAAAATATAAGAAGATTTCCTACATCATGGTATTTGTTTATAATTTTTAGACATCATATAATTTAAATTATTTATGATACAATAATGATGCAGTGTTTACCTCATTAATAAATTATTTAAATAAATAAGATTATAAATATTAAAATAACATCCAAAACTTGTACAATTATTTTTGGATGATTTTATTTCAACCATGAGTAATATTATCTTTGATTCTAATGATTTTTGGAACTTTATAAACCGAATATCATTATATAATAAAATAATATTATCACACTTTCCAAAAGAGCCCCTCCTCCCTCTTTTAAAAAGAGACCACATATAACCAATCCTCACAACTATCAATACATTAAGATCATCTAAAAACTACCAAATTAATCTCCCTACATCTCTCTCCTCCACTTCGAAGCCTTACCTTAGGCAGAAGGCACATTAAGAAGTCTCTTTGGTTCATACCAAAAGATGTTACCCAAATTAAAGGTAATATTTTCTCTTAACTTCTTTTCTTTTATTTTACTTCTCCAACCACTATACTATTTTTATTCATATATTATATAACAAAACAAGTATCCTCAATATACTAGGATGTTTTTATGATAAGTATTTTAACTACACTTACACACACATCCATCAAATGGGTGAAGAACATTATGTTTCTGTGGATGGAAAAGTAACGCCTCACGAAACGATGATTGTTCAATTACCTCATACTGCCTCTCATGGTGGAATTTATGATGGGACTATATTTATATATGATATATATTATGTTTATTTTTCTTTATTATTATGTATTTTTCTTTTATATCATACTTTTATGGTTTCCATTATGGGTAAACGTGATAATTTCATTTGAGGAAGTGTAGACTACCGCCCCCTCAAAGTGATATTACTCGTTAATTCCATATGTGAGACATATAAAGGATGGAGTTAATGATATAATATATGATATTATACTTTAATTGTAATATAATTATGTAACATTATGTTTCCATTCTATTACAATACTAAATAGAAATGAATGTGGCATTCATGCGTACATACGGTTTACTGTCTCCATGAACAATGCATTTCATTTCTTATCTCCAAATGTTATGTACTTTTATAAATACATATATATACTTAATATATATGATATATATTATATCTAAATATTTAATATAATTCTTGAGATAATGGTCTCTTGACCACATGGAAAACTTGTAAATATAAGGTGTTCATTTTTTTACTCAAGTACCAAATTTTGAACAAACATCCATTATTAACTTAAATGATTGCATAATGATTATAACATGGTATTAAGTGATATAAAAATGGTAATAAACTTTAAAAATATTCTTAATCAAGTATATATTAACTTTATTTTATTATTAAGGAATAAAAAGGAACAAATAAGTCAAGTCGGACATGAGGTAAGGGGTTTCTTATCTCACTTTTAATTCATTGAGATTTCCATTGTTCACCACTTATTTATTAAATGTGGTGTATTTTATACTTTAATTTGATATATATATTATCATTATTATATTTATATTCAAGGTATTTTGTGATTCATTTGGTTGTTATTATATTTTGGTCACATGACTCGATTGATTACAATGAAGTAAGGGTTTCTCCTCTCAGTTTTTATTCCCGTGAGATTTATGCTATATTCACCACTATTTTCTTTTGTGTGGAATATGTAATGTACATGATTTTATTCATTGTGTAATATAATATAATTTTTGTGTATTTAAATCTACATTTAATGATCTTTATTTCATGTTGCGTATGTTTTTTAAGTTACTTAATTAGAAAGGAACCTTTCACCCTCCTCTTTTTAAAAGATTTCTTTTTGTTATTTCTTTTAATTTACATATTATTATATTAGGATATTTTCTTATATATAATTATTGATGTAAAAATTATTTCTAATTGATTAGATACCCTTTTTATCTCATCAACTCATTTTATTAAATTTAATGTGATATCGTTTGGATGTCGAATTATTACAAGGGAACATCTTAACCCACTTTCAATTCTTTGGGTTCAATTGTACTTCTTGAATATGTGGTCCTATGAATATGTGTGAATGACCTATGATTGTATTAAACATAATATACACTTATATTGGGCGTATTTATATATTTCAAACATAATTATGTGATTGATTTATCTTAAATTTAGGGATACTATCTTTATAAGGGATTTAATCTCAATTTACATTTCCACTGATACATCATTGTTGTTATGAACCAATTCACTCTTCTATAATGTATATACTGTCCTTTGAAATATTATATCATTAATCCCTTTATTCTCATGATATTATAAAGTTATGATTAAATTTTATTTCTCAATTATTTTTATTCAATCATCTCTCTTTTTGTAAAAAAACCCCTTTAACTAATGCATCATTTTAAATGATTTAATAATTTATTATTATAAATATTTCCCATTAATTTCCAGGTTTTCACAATGGGTTTTAGGATTTATTTATATGGGCATTAAGGTTTTCAAATTATAATTCATTTAAAATCTAAAATGTAGTATGGGGCACTTGGATTCAAAAATTTATTTTTAAATAGTTTTGAAAATGATTTGATAGAGCATTGTTTATTTCAATATCTTGATTTGATATATTGGAATGTGGAAATGTTGTCTTTCATTTATACCTATGTTGTGTGGTATGATTATGTAGTGTTTATTGGGAATTGTTTACATATATGGGTGATTCCGTGATAAAACTAGGGCAGGTGAGCCTGAGATAGCTCTCTGATGCATTGGGTAACGTGACGGAGGTAAACATGTTGTTTCTCCTAAGAGGTTTAGAGAATATAATGTGATGGGTATTCCAACTGTAACATCCTACATAGTTGTGATAGATACAATGTTATTTTGATATGGATTCAATAAGTAACCATTATGATTTATGATTTTTGGGTTTTATTCATAAATATTATGATTCCTAAGGTATATTATGATTGAAAAGTTTGTTTTCATTGATTTTTATTTATTAATGGGATAATTTTTTCCTTCCTTATTTTATAAACTTTACTGATCTTTTTATCTTCATATCGTGTTTTTGAATTATTTTCCACACGACTTAAAGATGAATAGTTTTAAGGATGGCATCAAGGAAAAGTCATGCTATCTAAAACATGGAACCAGACATGTGTTTTTAAGAGAATTTGTTTTATAAAAAAATGGATACTGAGTAGTAGTGTATATATGTAATATTCATGTTGTAATGTAATTGTTATGCCTAATTCTCTAAAACTCTAAACCTAAAAAAATCTTCAATGTGAATTATTCATTTAATTTAATATTATGTAATGTTTTAGGCCGGGTCCTTATATCTTGGGAGTTATATTTTTTCTTCTTTGACAATTTATTACTTCATGTATACCTTATATGTATTATTCTAGATGAAATTCATGTTTACATTTAATTATTTTGAAGTGTAAATTTTTTGAATTATTTTTCCAATGTGGGATTTTAATGATGGTTTTTTGAATCATCAAACACTAATTACTGATAACGAGTTTAACACCTTGATGATTCAATTAATAAAATGAGTGATAATGTAATATACATGGGTGTTAATGGAAATACTATGTATGATAGGGTGCAATATATGTAACATGGAGCTTAAAAGAAGAGAAAAATATTTTACTTAAGTGTGAATTGTATAACAAAGTCAATAATTTGGAAGTTATGGGTATGAATATATTATTAATTAAATAAATATATATTTACTAATCAATATGAATATATTGGTATATGGTTAGAATAAAATAATATACCTTTTAGTAATGCCATTTTATACTTTTGAAATATATTTTCTGAAAAATGCGTATTAATTATTTTTATGGGTGAATATTATACTTAATTATATAATGTTTTAGAAAAAGTATTTGAAAAAATTAAAAATAATTTTCTCAATAATCATCTCAAAACTAATTTATTGTGAAATGTTTATAATTTTCTAAAATATAATGTTTTGATGAATAGTAATAAAATATTGTTTTTATATAAAATACAGTATATTTTTTTGATATATTCAGGAAATAATTACTATTTAAAAATTTATTAAACTTATAGATTTATTTTTTTATTATATAATAATATAAATTTCATAAATAAATAATTTATAACATGTAAAGTATAATTTAATTCGTGATAAATATGTAAATAATATTTAGTGCTTACGCAATTCTTACAAAACATTGGAAAGTAAAATTCAATGTCGTATATATAATAATTGAGAGTAAACATGTCTTATAATGAAATTTTAAAATATTTTATCTATAAATTATTGTTTGGATGAATAATTTAGAACTATGAATTTATATAACAATAATTTATCCAAATTATAATGTAGTGCTTGAAATGTCAGCATAACAAATAAAATTAGTTTTATTGTTATGGATATGAGTTAATATTCATAATTAATGAATATGAAAGTTTATATTGCAAATAATTGATGAATTATTATTATTGAAATTTATTTTAAATATTTATATATGAAATTTTATAAAAAAATTATTATGAAACACTAACAAAGTGCTTTTGCAAGCTGAAGAAAAATCAATAAAATGATTCTAAAAACTCCAAAATTAAAATGTTATAAATGCATAAATTATCCAAATAGGTAAATAAATCTCATTTTTTGATTATATCATGACCATAATAATACATGTTTTCAATTTTTTACCTTTTCGGAATACATAGATTAGATAATGACCTTTATAATATCTTATGTAAAGTAATGTCAAACATGTCACAATCTTTTTTTTAATAAGTGTAATATTTTATTATGGTTGAATCTAAGAGATATATTCAACTATAAAATATATTTTTAAATATATTGTATTTATATACATCATCGTAATTTATTTATAATTTTTAATGTAAAATAATTACATTAAATTATTTCCGAATGCTGACAAAGTAATTATTTGATCAATGGTAAAATCAAATAAATGATGTTAAAAATAATAAAAACACTATAATTTGAATTAATTAAGGTGATCCAGAAATTTATGAAATGAGTATGAAATATTGAGGACTTATTAAATGATTATTTTCAATTATATATTATTGTATTTATATTTTTAAATTAATTTTAATAAATAGTATAAAAATTTACAATTATGAAACATTATGACTATAACAATTTATTAAATTACAGAAAAACAATAAAAATATCCAATAAGTACAAATTGGATATTACATTGTCTAAAATTTTATACCTTTTCAATTTATGAGAATTTATTTACATTTATTGTTAAATTATTACCATTTGACAGTGAAAAACATGATATCATGGTTTATCTTAAAATAGGTTAATTAATGGGTTAAACCAAATGATATGGTATAAAATTTCACATAATCCTATCCAAAATTTACATCTTGATGATATTTCAACCATATCATACCTTAGGTTATAATTTCATTACTATGTTGATGTTTTTTTGTCTCTAATAGTTTTCCAATTTTTTAATGTTTTACGAAAGTCCAAAATGAGCACGATAATTCTATTATAAAAGGGTACATATTTAATTACTTATTTACACCACTTTGATATATATAGATAGAGAATAATATACAAATAAATCTCTTTAACATATTATTCCACATAATTTATGTTCTCAAACCTCCAAAATAGAAATACAATATCCTATAAGAAGATATCTGAAGGATGTTTTTTAATGAAGTTGTAATCGTATTTACAAACTCATTCAAGTTTATTATACTTATACATTATATTCATGTGTTTTTTCTAACATAGATTAATAAATACAGTTTCATAAATATACTAATATGTTATTATCATTATTTTATGACCATATTACATCTCTTTTCTATCCTACAAAAGGATAAAATATCGCTCAGGTGTATGTACAGATTAACGTCTCCATGTACACTAATACAAAAACGGTCTATATTAGCGCTCAAAACGGGCTTTATCAGCTCTTAAAAACCACTGTAAAGCTCAGCGTTAATATAGGGGGGTCCCTTTTATCATAGCTCCAAAAAGTGCTGATAAAGGACACTTTTTTCACTGTAAAAAAAAAGCGCTGATAAAAGACCCATTTATCAGCGCTTTTTTAGAGATGATAAAAGGGGCGTTTATCAGCGTTTTTTTAAAATAACTGATAAAAGTAAAAAAAATTATAAATAATAAAAGAAATTAAATAATGTGTAGGGAGATCATTTATCACTGATTGAACACCCCTTTATTAGCTCTAGGAGGTCTATCGCACGCTGGCCTTCCCATGCATCCTGACAAGTGCGCACTACCTTTGCCTCTACCTGAACTCGAACCCGCAACCTCCCCCTTTTGTAGAAGCACCTTTACCACTATGCCATTTCGTTTTTTTCTCTATTTAATGATATATATCATTATATATATAGTTATATTTATTCATATATTGATATAGATTCCTATTAATATAAATATTTCTATTCATATATTAGTGTATATATATTCATTCGTATATTAATATATATTTTTATTTTATTTTATTTATTTATATATATATTTAGAGTTATAATTTTTTCTCTGTATATTTATTTGTATGTTAATATATAATTATAAGATTAGTTTTAAATATAGTTATGAAATATGTTTTTTATGTGTGTTTATAATTAAATAAATAAATAAATACATACATATATACAACACAGACACACAAATAGACAGACACAAACACATGTGAATAAATACATATATATGTGTCTTTGAAAATCCATTGAATGTTAAAACGACCATAACTTATAATCAAGAAGCCCGTCTGAACTCCACAACTAGTCAAATCAATGAAAATGAAACAATATTCGATATGATATGTGGTACATGCTTAATGGAAATCTCGATCAGAAGTTATACCTGTCAGAATGTTAACAAATCGGGGTATCCAGCCTAAAAACTCAGTTTTGGAGGCCTTCGGAGAATTTTTTGGGCTCGAAAAATGTGACAAAGGATTTACCTTTATCATTAGTGAGTAGAGCTCGTCATAGGCTTTGATTTGATATGTTGTATAGCTCAAACGGACACCCAGATCAAAAGTTATGGACATTTGAAATTTGAGTTACATTTTCAACTTATTTCAGATATTTTATTAATTGTTTTGATTTTTTGTGTCTTCAAATTGTTTTTAAATGAATTTTAATCAATAATAATTATCAAATTATAAATTCATATTATTGTTTTAAAATATTTTAAAGCCATTATCACTAAATTTCATATATATTAAATGTAAAATTCTTTTAATATGTATATAAAACATATATAAAAAATATCATTATATTTATTTATGAATAAATATACTTATTTAACAATAATTTATTTTTCATGAATTATTTTTTGAAATATAAAAATTTTCATCACTGAAAAAGTCCCCCTTTATTAGCGCTGCTAAAAGAAGCCCTGATAAAGGGGGGTATTTATCATTGCTTTTTTGTAGCACTGAAAAAAAACCCCTTTATCAGCGATTTTTTTATCACTGATAAAGGGGTAGCGCTTCCCTTGCCCGTTTTTGTAGTAGTGGTAGTGGTATAATTTTTTTGGTCACCACATTACTTCGATATTTATAAATTTGTAAATGTTGAACTTATATGTTACAAGTAAAATAATAATGATTATATAATGATTAGTCATTCTTTACCATTATGTCATTCCATTAATGAACAAATGTAAATAGTGTTTATTGTATGTACATCCTACCTTCTCCATGAGTGGTGTAATTAATTTCTCTATCTCCATAATTATGTATAAATATAAATATATTTACATTTAATATATAATGTACTTAAACAATAAATAATATACTAGAGATTATGTCACTATATGCTTTGTAGAAGATCTAGCTTATACAAAATAAAATTTTCATGAGAAAAAGAAGTAGTTAAAACCCGAAGAAAGGGTAATAACAAATTATTATTAAAAAAATTATGATAATATGATATAATACAATCATATATGATATTAAAAATATAAATATGGTTCCATTATATAGTAATAACTTGGTTGAATCCATTATATTGGATGTTGAACAATGTTCAACTAAAGATAAGCAAGGGGTATGGGTTTCTCATCTCACATTTACTTCTGTGATACATATGCCATACCCTCCACTTCTTTATTTTGTGTAGGATATATAATACAAAATTAATATATTATATCACTAATATATTTTTATTCCTGATATTTAATGATTCATTAGATGTAATTTTTTTGGGATTAGGATTCAAATAAAACCCAAGGGGTAAGGGTTAATTTCATAATCTGTTCATTATTCGAGATTATTTATATTTAAGTTTAAAAAATATATTTATCTTCATTATCCATGTAATATTATAATATTTATAGAAATTTTTCTTCAAATATAATGTTTTTAATGTCATTTTTTCCATTTTTTCATTTTTAAAATTGGTTTGAAAGTAATATTGTTTTTGTTTTTGTTCTTTTGAACAATGTTCTTTGTGTCTTTTTTGAAAAAAAAAATTCAAGGAATGTTTTTTATCATATATGGCATAATTAAATTTTACCACCACCTTGAAAAAATACTTATTTTAATATATTTATTACAATATTATGAGGATCCATTCTAAGAGAATCATTTCTGAAGTAATTGTGTGGATTTTAAAAAATTGAATTATTTTAAAATTATAATGATATTTTCATCGATAAATATTTTTGGTAATATTTCAAAAAACATTCCATATTATATAACATTATTTGATGTTACTAATTATTTATTGGTAATATTCTTCATGGATAGTAGTATTACTCATTATTTATTTCGATTTTATTTATGATGTCATGATATTAATGTAATATTTTCCTTTTTATAGGTTAATCTATGATGAAATGTTTATGAAATCCATTTTTTTCATGGGTTTTGATATGAAAAACGTTTTATGTTCATGTGGAACCCATATATATGGACTTCATTATGTGATGGTTCAGAATTATATATCCATCTAACGTATTGAGTAATTATTTATATCTCATCCGATTGATAGGACTAGAATGGGGAGTGAAATCATTTCAATAAGGCAGTTTGTCCATCGTTGTTGTCTTGGGACAGAACCATAGATAATATTATGGTTTGGGGAGTGAACTAAATCTACTATGATAGTTTCTGATATGATAATTTAATAATAGAAAAATTATTTTATATTCTTATTTGGAAGAAAGAATTATGTCTTGTACTTCATTTATGTTCTCAAGAATCATGTTCTTCAATTCAATTATGAATCGGGTCTTGTGAACTTCTAATATTTAGGCCATATCTCTAAAAAATGATATTTTATTTTGATATAATTGATTTCAAATGATAATCTCATGTTCTGACTCCTTGTTCTTTTCGATTTTTTTTTCTTATGGGATCATTGAATTCTTACTTATCAACCATAACTAATCATTTAAGATCACCCTTATTATGTTTTCCTTTCCTGAGCCTACGAGGAATGATGTTAAATAAATTACTTCTACATGGATTCAAAATTTAAGATATTTATAACCTATTTAAAAAAATGATAGTTATATTGGGAGATAATATTGATCCTTATGGGATATATTTTAATGAATCCAAGTCATTAAGTGTTTTTTTAAATTTTATAATGATCTAAACCTAAAAATTATTATGGTTTGTAAGTGATCCAAAATTTCCTTTTGAAATTGGAAAATTTTTATGACTTTTTTTGCCCATTTATCGATATTAATGATTGAAATGTAATGTTTTTATTTTTAGCACTGAGTCCAAAAGTGTGAGTTTTGGGATTGCTACAAAGGGTTTTGATCAAAATGTTTCTCAATATAATTTTTTTATCTACTCAATTAAATTTTCCTTGAGTCCCAAATTATATTGTTTACATAAATATTACATGTATCTTTAATCGTTCCATTTAATTTTAAATATTAATTATTTATTGTCCCTTTGAAAAAATAAATATATTTAATTAAAATGTGATTATTGATGATTATATTATATTCTGAAATACATTAGTGAAAGGATTAATTCCCTACCAAAGTATAAAATTATATTCACTCTATATCCATGTTTTAGCTGTTGAAAGTATATTAAAAAATATTTCAAGTGAAATTAATACTTCTCTTCCCCACTTATCAATGCAGGTTTTAAATATTCCTTTTACTATGTGGGTTCCACTAAATTTACTTAATATACATTAAATATTTTCCTCATGATTGATTTTCAAAAATGTTTTCTTATAATGTGATGTTCTAAATTTTTTCAACATTTATTCTTTCCAAATTTTTTTGAGAAGAGAATTTTCAACAACCATGTATTAATTATGTTTTGAAAAAATGAAATATTTTTAATTTTTTTGTGAATTAATTTTCACATAAAATGATTATCATTTACCCCAATTGTGTGAATGTATACACCTTCCACCTTTCTTATTTTCTTTGAGATCTTATCTATATGCTTTCATGTTTTTAATAATGAAAATTATTATTCTAATTATTTTTAAAAAATCATCATTTTATTTGTTTTCAATTCATAATGAAATTTAACATTTTCAATGATATTTTCTTAATTTCATGAAGATAGTTCTTTATCTATGTCATCAACATGGACACAAGTATTATATAATTGATGCAATCTATCATATTTCATAAAAAGTATTATGAAATCCTATTTTAGATCAAAGGTATGATGAGTTAGTGATTTTTTCATTCATAATTGTCTATTTGATAAGACCGATCTAGTTATAATGATTTCTTCTATGAATTTACAATACTATATTAATTGATTAAAGGGGTTTTACATACATTCCTAACAAATAATTTTATTATGAAAATTTTCACGTAGTCCATATATCCATTTCATATACAATTTTAATACACTATTCTTTAATAATATTCATTTTTTAATTTTACTCAGATGAATATAAATTCATGGGATAACAATTTATTTTGCATGAGTTTATGTAATGAACGAGTCCTGGTCAACCCTGAATAAGTCAGTTCAGCCAATCTACAACAAGTCTTGAAGGGTGTTCCCAATCCATAGGGGTTGGAAACTAGTTCCAAACATAAAAATTAAGTAGTTAAGAATTATTTAGCTCAAAATTAAATGATAAACAAATAAAAAAATATAAAAAATTTGGAGAGGAAATGAAAATATATCTATATGAAAAAACATACCTCAAGTGAGCACATGGACCACCACAGGGTATAAGAACACACTTTATCTAATAGAAACACAAAACTAGAACCTGAAACATAAAATTTAATGTAGGAATGAGCACTATGATGCTATGTTGGAATGAAAAAAAAACAAAAACTCTCTATTCCATAACAATTTAAAGGAAACCCAATCATGATAATTTGAAAATAAGACATAATTGGAAAATGTTTTCCATTCCTTTCAAATTAAAAAAAGTTCCATTTTAAGGAAAGAAGTTCTCTTCCACTACTAATTAAAAATTTATTCGAAGCATGTATTTCCATTTCAGAATGAATGGAAAGAAATTTATATTAACATAGGGTTTTCATAAAGGAGGAAAACGGATGAAAAAAGTAAATTAGAAATTAACAACATAAGAATCATGTCCCAAATGAGAACCCTGGGAAATAACTATAGATAAAAAGAAAAAGAGGGACCCTAGGGACCTCAAACTTTGATGAGATGTGAAATTGTAACCAAAATCGCAGTGTCCTCATGTAAGTTCCATTATAGAGGAGAATCATCCCAAATTCAAGTGTCAATCAATTATCATCATAGTTTAGTAAGTGCAGTAATCATCGATTCAGCTAGTGAAACTAGGAATAACTATTTCTATATAACTAGATAACTAGTCCTTGTCCACCCAGCTAGATACACGGGTATCTCATGTGATATATTCCATGTACTGGTGAGGTTTTATCAATAAATCATTTATGAACATATCAATTTCATTATCCATAAAATAATTTAATATCCCACCACCGATCTCACTCCTTCAATGCATTCCCCTTTTTACATTACAAAAAAATTTAAAACCTTGGTTACTAGGAACACATCACAAATCACACAGTAACACTGGCATTACATTTCTAAAACTAAGGGGAATTTCTTAGGAGGGATTTTCCACTTTAGAAAATCGTCCTCAAAGTACCAAATGGGATTAATTACATATATGGAAAACATTTCATTTTAGATCACATAATCACCCAAAACATTTAATTTTCCAAAACCATTTGAATGTAAAATTAAGAAACCATTGTATAAAATATTTAAAAAACAATTATAAAACAATGGTTACAATGAGGTAATCCTATTTAGAATTTCAAAACGCCCTTTGAACCTGAATTCACACCAAAACAAATTTTGGAAATCACTTTGTAACTTTTTTGGAAAATAAAACATTTAATTACACTTTTATAATAAAATAAGATGAAATGCCTCAAGTTTTTAGTGATATAAATTCCAAATTGAAATACATGTAAGAAACCACTTTTTATAGAACAACACAATTTAAACATTCACAAACACACACACACACATAGTGTGGATTTTATATTAATGTACTGAAAAAGTTTTTAATAGAACATCATAAACACATAGAAACTCTAATTGTAGGTCTATGCATATGTATCCAAACTCAAAACAAGTATATTTTTTATAAAAACCACTAGAAATGACACTTCACACTTACACAAACATTCAGTTACACACACATATATATAAATACCCCAAGATTCATTGCACAAATTCCCCACACCATGATGTAATATGTAAAAAACTGGTAATGTGTGTATATATATATATGCCTTACCTATTCATGTACATATAGGTTTTCTTTATACCATCATCCCAAAACCAAATATACAATACCCAACACACTCTAGAGAAATTTCCAACAACTCGAAACCCACAAAATATGTAGTCAAATTTAATGCAAAAGAAAACATACCTAAAAATAACTGTGGATAGATTGAAATGCAACGAAACACTTCACCTTCAGCGGATGGTATCGAAACGAAAAGTGAAGATACTTGAGAGGCCCATTGTGATATCTCTATGTTAGATAGATTATCAAAAATCTTCCCCCATGTAATCCTAGGGTTGGGATGAACCATGGAGGGGAAATGGGGATGGGAAAATTGGTCCATGGAGGAAGAAGGAGGGAAGATGTGGGATTACCTCGACCTAAATACCAAATAACCAGACAACAACTAGAGGTTTCACCAAAGAATAAGTGGGATGCGTGGCAAGTAGGCCCATGGATGGAGAGGAGAAAAATGATGGTGTCATGAGACACATAGAAGGGATATGGGATACAAAGAGAGAGAAAGAATAAATGATAATGAAAATGAAAAAAAATCCTAAAATTTTAAAAATTGAGAAACCCGCACAGTTTGGTCCTACGGTTTCCCCAACCACATGACAACCATGCGGTAGTCCCTACCTAGGAATGATATGTCCACACATATACTTGGAGGTGGTCACACTGTTTAGAAAACCATTAGGATGTTAGGAAGAATGGAACTATCATTTGAAAGATCCCATCACACTAGAAACACACAATTAACCTAACTATACAGGCTAACCATTAGACACAAAAAAGGAATTCAAAAACTAAAATTTTTAGCCCACTAACCACCGGTACTCAAGACCTATTAACAAAAAAAATAAAATATTTCCATATGTGAAAAAAAATAAATAAAAAATAAGAGTAGTGTCTGGTTGGGGTTTGAAAGTTCTCCCAACTATGACTCTATCAGACCCTAGATAATCCAAAAAGTCTCCATTGAAGAAAGAAACGATCAAAATTAAACTATTCTGAAAAATTTACCGTTATTATTTAAGGACTGAAATCCAATGACATACTCGATAATGAAAGGAACTGTAACAGCCCAAGATTTTATGAAAAATATTTTTTTTATTTCACTAATGTCTTGTGTTGTACGCTACACCAAAAGGAGCTTGCACAACACACATCCTTGACTTTCCTTGCATTACACGCAATCGCAACCTTCCTCGATAGCGTGTGTAGTACGCAATAATGAGTTTCACGAAACAACGATATGCTATTAAAATATTATTAAAACTAGCCGTTATGAATAGTAATAACCACTTTTTAAAATTTTAGAAATTTTAGCTCTCAAAATGGACTTCATTTATGGATTCGGAGTATTGAATTTAGCCTAAGGTGAAATTTTGGTACTTTTCGGATAACTTTCATATTCTGATCAATAGTAAAAATTACTAAATTTTAATTAATAACAACTTTTTTAATCGAAATAATTAATATTGATAAATTATTAATTTGAGTGGTTTTAAAGTATATTTAGAATATATTTTTACAATTTAATACAATGTTGGTCATTGGATGTAATTTCACATTTAAAGCAGTTATAAACAAGTGTCAATCTTTTGATAGTTATTATCTCTTAAAAACACGCTATTTGTGGGATTTAATTATAAAATTAATTAATGCAACTTCTATGTTATGAATTTGGTAAAATAGACTTCATTTTTGAATTCGGAATATGAAATATAGCTTAGGGTGAAATTTTGGCATTTTTCTGAAAAACTTCAATTTTTGATGAATAGTGAAACCACTAAGTGGTAGGTTAAAAACTGAATTTTGCATAAAACTTAATTTTACCGCTTCTGTGAATGGAATTTCGAAAATCCGACAGACACGTTTGATATCAGTAAGTAAAATGTGGTTCAATGGGATAAAAATAATTTTTTGGTGAATAGTAACTTTTTACTTTTTTTACCGCTGTTAATAGTAAATAGGGTAACTAAGGGTAAATATGATATTACTATTACCCTAACACATGTCCTAATTCTATTGGACAAGTGTAATTCGAACAAAAACAAGCTTAGGAATAAAATATTACCATTTAGGCCCACTTGGATTAGATTAGGACATTTATTATTATTTAATTCAAAGAAGAGTTAAAAGAGTTAAAATCAAAGTTTATTCACTAAAACATTTTTAATATGGGGTTATACATAAGATAAATTCGACTATAAATATTCATTAGAAAGATAAAAATATTTCCTACATAATGATATTATATTTATAATTTTTAGAATTTAAATTAATTAATTTATTTATGACACAACGATGATGCAGTAATTACCCTTTTAAAGAAATATTAACATAATTGATGTTATAAATACTCAAATGAATGTAATTTGAGACTTTTTATGAATTCCAATAATTTTCTAGGTTACTATGATATATTAGTGTTGATTTAATCAACTTGGTTCGAACATATAATTCTGTTATGACTTTCACAAAAATCATATATCAAATAGTGTCAAAATTGACACAAAATAGTTTTTAAATCAAATATTATATTATTAATTGTTATTTTATTCTTAAAAATCTACGGTTCTGCTAAATGACATAGATAAGGATATATGTATTAATAACAAACAATTTGGGGTTCGTTTGGCATGTTATAGTAAGTGTAATAACCATATAGTGTAAGAAAACAAAAAGACACGGTAAAAGTTAAATTATTTAACTTAGAGTTAAATCTAATTGATAAGGTTAAAATAATAACCTAAACTTGTCTAAATTCTATTGGTTGATAGAATTTCGACCCATCCCCACTTTAGCTTCGAAATAAGACCCTTTGGAACCATTATAAACCGATTTTGACTTTAATATAAAATAATATTTTGAGATATTCCTAAGGTGCCCCTCTCCTCCCTTATAAAAGGACACCTCCTCCCCCTCCTCCTCACACCAATTTGAGCACTCAAGCTCGGCCAAACCCTGCCCAAATCTCTTCTCCACTTCCCTAGCAACATCTTAGAGGTTCTGGTCTTCCTCAGAGACCAATTTTAGTTCCCTAAGAGGAGGTCTCCAAAAGGCGCTTCAAATAAGAGGTAATTACCGTTACCAATTCTTTCATCTTTATTTCTTCTTCCACTTCTTCTTCTTAGGTTGTTTCATTATGAAGTAATAACATCAGTATCACTCATATACTGATATGTTATTATAAGTATGAAACAACCCTATTTCACCATCTATCTATCCTACGGAAAAAGAAATCACCGCGCGTGCGTACGTACGGAATACCGTCTCCACGCCGTGGTGTAATCTATTTTCCACCACCACCTTACATGGATGGGTATAATGGTGTAAAGAATAACTATACATAGTTATTAAAACATCATATTGATTCTGATATATTGTATAATCCACTCCAATTCAATTCAATATTTATGGAAATGATATCATCGCTCGTGCGTACGTACGGACTACCGTCTCCACGACGCGATGAGATTCATTCTCCATGTTAACCATTTAAGAATGATTATAAAGTATATATAAGAAATAATAATGAAATAAATGAAATTATAAAGCTACTGGATTTATGTATATATATATATGTATTTCATCTAATTACTTCCATTCAAGACAATAGGGAAAGGAAAACAGCGTTCATGCGTACGTACGGACTACCGTCTCCATGAACGGTGTTTTTCATTTCATTTATCTATCTATTATATATATATATATACTGAATATATATGATATATAAATCATATTTTATATTCTAGAAGTAAGTAAATCATGATATAAGTAATAATAATTTCAAGAACAACAAGTCAAAACAACTACGATAAAAGAAACGATTTTACCCAAAACGCTTCTTTAACATGGAATTTACAAAAGAACGGGTAATATAATGTCATAAGTGAACCATATATGATATCATAACAATGAATATGATTCTGTAATAAGTCAATGACATTATTTAAACCATTATACAGGAGCTTCGGACACGTACAAAGCAAATCGGACCTAAGGTAAGGGGAAATATCACAATCTCATTTTTATCCGAGATTGTTTATTCGTAAGTATTTACTGGGGTGTATTTTATCATCCAAATCCATGTTTCATCAATATGTAATATTATTTCCATCCACCTACAATTGTTTAAATCCATTTTTACCCTTCGGTGAGTTTTTAGTAATATGTGTGAAAGGAATCTTTTGTCGTTTTTCGTACGAGGTACTTTTTGACTTTTCCGACAAAAGTACGAAGAATGTTTTTTATAACTTATACGGCATGAATGGATTTTTAAAAAATTATTTCCAAGAATCTTCCTTTAAAAGTTTTCAAGTTTATTTTTAATCAACTTCTTTTAGTTTATAATTGTAGGACATATTAAGAAAAGAAAAGTGTTTTTGAAGAAGAAAGGATATTTTCCTCAAGAATGGAGTTCAAGTGTTTTATCAAAATTATTTTCCATCTAAGATAATAAAGGTTTCTGTTTTTATCCCTATTATTACATTGATTTGATCATGTTGTGATGTAATTATTTTTATGAATTCCTTTATCTTATATGAATTGATTTATGATGTCATGATGTTTCAAGAATCCCATTTTTGTTACATGTGTTATGCGATGATGTATGTTTTATGATTATGTGGCACACATAAGAAAGGATTAATTATGAGATGGGTGGGACCTATATCTCCCTCCAATGCATTGGGTAAAGATTTTATATCTCATGAGATAGACAGGGCTGGAATGGTAGGTTATACCGGTTCAGTGAAACAGGACTGAAACGAGGGTTACTCGATTCAGAAAGGGACTTTGTCCACTAAGATAGTCTTGGCAATTAGTCTTGACTAACAAGAAATGATTCTCTATGATTATGTGTGTATGCCACAAAGTTTCATGTTTTAAGTTATGATTATTGGGATTACTTTTTCACTGCCATGATTTATCCCATGATTATGAAATTATGCTCTCTTTTGCAGGTTATGATTTCCAAAAATGTTATGTTCTTATGAATATGATGTGATTGATATTTATTTTGTTTACCCTTAATAAGCATTTGAGCTCACCCTTTTATGTTTTCTTTTCCCCAGGATATAAAGAAAGGTTTTAGGTAAAAAAAAGGAAGATCTTTATGGGAGATTTTGAAGATCTTTCACCACGATTAGAAGATTATAGTCCGAGTTTCCAAAGACACTAAACTATTATGGTCCTTATGTGTGTGTTTTTGTAATGTACTAAGTATTCCGCAAAAGTAATGTAATGTCAATGTACGTCAAGATACGGGTCTCTACAGTTGGTATCAGAGGAAAGGTTTAGTCAACCTTTGGAAACTAGGACGCGAAAACATTAGTGAGATCCCTAGAGATATTTCTAAGGTATGTCTAGGGATGTCCCTAAGGTTAAGTATACGTATAGGTTATAGTACTAGAATTACACTAACGATCATAGAATTTATCCTAAGATGTTAGATATTAAGGGTACTCCCCCTTTACTATGTTGTTTTCCTTAGCATTATTTTTCCTCTCACACTATTTTTTTTGGGTTTTAGAATATGGCTGGAAACAAGATGATTCACGAAAATGGAGGATATGATGGACAATGGAATGATATTCATTATGAGCAACCAAATGAAATGGGATTTGGAAGTCCAAACATCATTATTATGCCGAATCAGCAATCTCATAATATGATCAATAAAGTAAAATTTGGTAAGTTTCCTGACTCGGCTAATAAGAGAAAGATGGAGTTTCATGATGATCATAGAGGAAAGAAAGTTCAATTTCCCCTATGTAAATCATGTGGGAAAAGGCATCAAGGAGAATGTTTCAAGGGAACTGGAAGATGCTTTGGGTGTGGAAAAGAAGGACACAAAGCAAGTAAGTGCAAAGGAAAAGGTTCAGTTAACACCATGGATGAGGATAATGGTATTGCTACGACATCAAAAATGGTTAAGTGTTTTAAATGTGGAATGTATGGGCATTATGCAAACCAATGCCCTAAGGGAAAGACTCATGAAGAGAATCAGTATGGTCATATGGGAAGTATTTATGTGGATGATGATGAAGAGACTACAAATGATATGTGAGATGAAATAATTGTTGAAGCTCGGTCAATGGATTAAGAATGTAGTGGAATGATTACATGTTTATCATGTGTAATTTTGTATAAGTAATCTCATGGTACTATGGATTAAAGAGACATGTAAGGATTGTTACACTGTTGTCTGATTAATGTTACCAGTATCCATGAAAGGTTATTCAGATATTTTTGGAATGTAGATGATATGCGCATAATGAAGGAATAATATGATAATGAGGTATTTGATTGTATTCATGAGCTCATGACTGATATAAGGAGAAGGTTATATCATGGTTTGAGTATATAGAATTTTTGGATTTTGGTATGTGGAAAGAGGTAACTTTTAACTGCATTCATGTTTTCACTAAGGTTCAATGGGTATTCAAGAGAATACGTGATTAAAGCCTTTGAATGTTTGGAATGTGACCAACAAGACATATCTTATGATATATGGGGATCAGCGACAGTATTAAATCTCTGGTAATCGTTTTCACTATATTATGAGAGTGGACTGCAGTATTATGGACAAGCCTAAAGATTAAAATGGATTATGTTGGACATAAGTTAGTATTGTTTAAGGATACAAGATTTTCGATATTATTGATGGGATGTTATAGTAATGTTGTTTTAGAAAAAGGAAAACCTGCAGGACGGGCGACAGCCCATCGCGTCGGACAAGGATGTGGGAATCGAACCCACAACCGAAGTGAGACTGGCCTTTATCTCCTAACACTGGCCTACAGGAAGTCCCTGTTTAGTAGAAACTAGTTTTATTATATTAAGCAGTATGATATATGAAGTATAAGTCCATTTTAGGAACTATATATGATTAATCTCACTATAGATCGACTTATGTATATAATTTTTTCTAACCTTTTGTTTGAGACAGATGGAATGACCCGTCATTCTATCACATGATCTGCTAGCACTTCACGAATAACAAATTCAACTTCATTTATTTAAGAGATGAAGTGGAAATTGTTCTAGGCACGAACAATAGTGAGATTGTACCAAAATAAAGAAAGTATTTATTCCAATTCAAATTTTCAACTTTAGGGAAATGATCTTGAAAACCAAAAATGTTGTCCTAGTGATCTTATACCTGATGAATCAGATGGTACCTTATATCATCACAAATCTATGGATTTGTGATTACTGGATTTTCCATAGCCATGTTCTCTACCACTCTCCATCAGAACATGATGGTTAGATTTCTCTTCCATATCCATATTTTCACCTATGTGGAAACCCAGTGATTAGTTTATTTGGGTAGTCGTTACATTTCATACTTTAGTTTTTAAAGCCATGTTTTGGTATTCCTTTTTACGATGTGGGTTTCTATTAAAGAAACTTTCGAATAGTAAACCATTTATAACCCCGACGAATTTCGAGGGCGAAATTCATTTTAAGGGGGGTAGAATGTAACAGCCCAAGATTTTATGAAAAATATTTTTTTTATTTCACTAATGTCTTGTGTTGTACGCTACACCAAAAGGAGCTTGCACAACACACATCCTTGACTTTCCTTGCATTACACGCAATCGCAACCTTCCTCGATAGCGTGTGTAGTACACAATACTGAGTTTCACGAAACAACGATATGCTATTAAAATATTATTAAAACTAGCCGTTATGAATAGTAATAACCACTTTTTAAAATTTTAGAAATTTTAGCTCTCAAAATGGACTTCATTTATGGATTCGGAGTATTGAATTTAGCCTAAGGTGAAATTTTGGTACTTTTCGGATAACTTTCATATTCTGATCAATAGTAAAAATTACTAAATTTTAATTAATAACAACTTTTTTAATCGAAATAATTAATATTGATAAATTATTAATTTGAGTGGTTTTAAAGTATATTTAGAATATATTTTTACAATTTAATACAGTGTTGGTCATTGGATGTAATTTCACATTTAAAGCAGTTATAAACAAGTGTCAACCTTTTGATAGTTATTATCTCTTAAAAACACGCTATTTGCGGGATTTAATTATAAAATTAATTAATGCAACTTCTATGTTATGAATTTGGTAAAATAGACTTCATTTTTTAATTCGGAATATGAAATATAGCTTAGGGTGAAATTTTGGCATTTTTCTGAAAAACTTCAATTTTTGATGAATAGTGAAACCACTAAGTGGTAGGTTAAAAACTGAATTTTGCATAAAACTTAATTTTACCGCTTCTGTGAATGGAATTTCGAAAATCCGACAGACACGGTTGATATCAGTAAGTAAAATTTGGTTCAATGGGATAAAAATAATTTTTTGGTGAATAGTAACTTTTTACTTTTTTTACCGCTGTTAATAGTAAATAGGGTAACTAAGGGTAAATATGATATTACTATTACCCTAACACATGTCCTAATTCTATTGGACAAGTGTAATTCGACCAAAAACAAGCTTAGGAATAAAATATGACCATTTAGGCCCACTTGGATTAGATTAGGACATTTATTATTATTTAATTCAAAGAAGAGTTAAAAGAGTTAAAATCAAAGTTTATTCACTAAAACATTTTTAATATGGGGTTATACATAAGATAAATTCGACTATAAATATTAATTAGAAAGCTAAAAATATTTCCTACATAATGATATTTTATTTATAATTTTTAGACTTTAAATAAATCAATTTATTTATGACACAACGATGATGCAGTAATTACCCTTTTAAGGAAATATTAACATAATTGATGTTATAAATACTCAAATGAATGTAATTTGAGACTTTTTATGAATTCCACTAATTTTCTAGGTTACTATGATATATTAGTGTTGATTTAATCAACTTGGTTCGAACATATAATTCTGTTATGACTTTCACAAAAATCATATATCAAATAGTGTCAAAATTGACACAAAATAGTTTTTAAATCAAATATTATATTATTAATTGTTCTTTTATTCCTAAAAATCTAAGGTTCGGACAAATGTCTTAGATAAGGATATATGTATTAATAATAAACAATTTGGGGTTCGTTTGGCATGTTATAGTAAGTGTATTAACCATATAGTGTAAGAAAACAAAAAGACACGGTAAAAGTTAAATTATTTAACTTAGAGTTAAATCTAATTGATAAGGTTAAAATAATAACCTAAACTTGTATAAATTCTATTGGTTGATAGTATTTCTACCCATCCCCACTTTAGATTCGAAATAAGACCCTTTGGAACCATTATAAACCGATTTTGACTTTAATATAAAATAATATTTTGAGATATTCCTAAGGTGCCCCTCTCCTCCCTTATAAAAGGACACCTCCTCCCCCTCCTCCTCACACCAATTTGAGCACTCAAGCTCGGCCAAACCCTTCTCCACTTCCCTAGCAACATCCTAGAGGTTCTGGTCTTCCTCAAAGACCAATTTTAGTTCCCTAAGAGGAGGTCTTCAAAAGGCGCTTCAAAGAAGAGGTAATTACCGTTACCAATTCTTTCATCTTTATTTCTTCTTCCACTTCTTCTTCTTAGGTTGTTTCATTATGAAGTAATAACATCAGTATCACTCATATACTGATATGTTATTATAAGTATGAAACAACCCTATTTCACCATCTATCTATCCTACGGAAAAAGAAATCACCGCGCGTGCGTACGTACGGAATACCGTCTCCACGCCGTGGTGTAATCTATTTTCCACCACCACCTTACATGGATGGGTATAATGGTGTAAAGAATAACTATACATAGTTATTAAAACATCATATTGATTCTGATATATTGTATAATACACTCCAATTCAATTCAATATTTATGGAAATGATATCATCGCTCGTGCGTACGTACGGACTACCGTCTCCATGACGCGATGAGATTCATTCTCCATGTTAACCATTTAAGAATGATTATAAAGTATATATAATAAATAATAATGAAATATATGACATTATAAAGCTACTGGATTTATGTATATATATATATATGTATGTCATCTACTTACTTCCATTCAAGACAATAGGGAAAGGAAAACAGCGTTCATGCGTACGTACGGACTACCGTCTCCATGAACGGTGTTTTTCATTTCATTTATCTATCTATTATATATATATATACTGAATATATATGATATATAAATCATATTTTATATTCTGGAAGTAAGTAAATCATGAAATAAGTAATAATAATGTCAAGAACAACAAGTCAAAACACCTACGATAAAAGAAACGATTTTACCCAAAACGCTTCTTTAACATGGAATTTACAAAAGAACGGGTAATATAATGTCATAAGTGAACCATATATGATATCATAACAATGAATATGATTCTGTAATAAGTCAATGACATTATTTAAACCATTATACAGGAGCTTCAGACACGTACAAAGCAAATCGGACCTAAGGTAAGGGGAAATATCACAATCTCATTTTTATCCGAGATTGTTTATTCGTAAGTATTTACTGGGGTGTATTTTATCATCCAAATCCATGTTTCATCAATATGTAATATTATTTCCATCCACCTACAATTGTTTAAATCCATTTTTACCCTTCGGTGAGTTTTTAGTAATATGTGTGAAAGGAATCTTTTGTCGTTTTTCGTACGAGGTACTTTTTGACTTTTCCGACAAAAGTACGATGAATGTTTCTTTTAACTTATACGGCATGAATGGATTTTTAAAACATTATTTCCAAGAATCTTCCTTTAAAAGTTTTCAAGTTTATTTTTAATCAACTTCTTTTAGTTTATAATTGTATGACATATTAAGAAAAGAAAAGTGTTTTTGAAGAAGAAAGGATATTTTCCTCAAGAATGTAGTTCAAGTGTTTTATCAAAATTATTTTCCATCTAAGATAATAAAGGTTTCTATTTTTATCCCTATTATTACATTGATTTGATCATGTTGTGATGGAATTATTTTTATGAATTCCTTTATCTTATATGAATTGATTTATGATGTCATGATGTTTCAAGAATCCCATTTTTGTTACATGTGTTATGCGATGATGTATGTTTTATGATTATGTGGAACACATAAGAAAGGATTAATTATGAGATGGGTGGGACCTATATCTCCCTCCAATGAATTGGGTAAAGATTTTATATCTCATGAGATAGACAGGGCTGGAACGGTAGGTTATACCGGTTCAGTGAAACAGGACTGAAACGAGGGTTACTCGATTCATAAAGGGACTTTGTCCACTAAGATAGTCTTGGCAATTAGTCTTGACTAACAAGAAATGATTCTCTATGATTATGTGTGTATGCCACAAAGTTTCATGTTTTAAGTTATGATTATTGGGATTACTTTTTCACTGCCATGATTTATCCCATGATTATGAAATTATGCTCTCTTTTGTAGGTTATGATTTCCAAAATGTTATGTTCTTATGAATATGATGTGATTGATATTTATTTTGTTTACCCTTACTGAGCATTTGAGCTCACCCTTTTATGTTTTCTTTTCCCCAAGATATAAAGAAAGGTTTTAGGTAAAAAAAAAGGAAGATCTTTATGGGAGATTTTGAAGATCTTTCACCACGATTAGAAGATTATAGTCCGAGTTTCCAAAGACACTAAACTATTACGGTCCTTATGTGTGTGTTTTTGTAATGTACTAAGTATTCCGCAAAAGTAATGTAATGTCAATGTACGTCAAGATACGGGTCTCTACAGGAACATTAAATTTGATACCAAGACATTAACCACTAAATAAGAGGACCAGTAGTGAAGAACCCTTTTATTGAAACAAAAAAAACTAGGACAAACCATACCCCTAACATAGAAATTTTTATAGCTATGTAGAACATCTATAAACATTCATCATGAGACCCATTATTTGGTAAAATAATTTACCAGGATTGGGGTCAGGTGTAGGAAAAAAAGGATTCCTCCAATAGGAAATTCTTAGAGACCATGTTTCCCTTGGGTTCATTTCATGATGTACCCCCACCATTTTAGGAGAAAGTTAACACACATGGGTCATAACAACCATTACAAACCCACTCACACAGACCCATACCCAGCACAAGAGTGGGTGGAAAACAAAAGAAACAAAAAACAAACACTATATTCTGACTCACCACTTCCTAAAAACACGATCATCTATAACAGGTAACATCAAAAAAACCAAAATAATTAAAAAGGAATGACAGCAACATGAGAGTTTCATTACCATGAGACAAAACCCAGAATATTTCAGGAAGGAATCTTCTAGGATCTTCAATGAAAATGGGAACAAAATAAACAACTAAGGGGAAAAGAAATTCAAACTGGAATCCTCTTAGATGTTAGATACAAGAGTTTGTATTATTATCCCCTCACACCTAGGAACTTTCTGACTTCATGAAAAGCTTCACTATGGGACATATGAATGGAGTCCCGACATCATGATGTATCTTCTACAATATAGTTAGGAACAAAAAACATTGAATAGAGGATTCATCCTCTAGAATCACAGCTTACAAAACTTTTTTTATGGCCTCACCCTCTAAGGAATTCAAAGGATTATGGAGAAGTTTCTTCGTGTTCCCAACTAACCACATTCAAGAAATGAGTGTGTGTTCCATAGCATAAGAAAAAGAGAGTAAAGTGGGAAACATCCCAAGAATAGTTTCATCTAGTTCACAGTCCACATCATATGGGAAACCATATACTATCACTTCATGAATCTAAAACACCTTCTGTCACAGTACACCCATTTTTACTCAACAAACAAAATAAAAGATAATGTAACCTTAAACAATACAAACAAGATCATATTAACATAATTAGAACTGCGAACACCTTCACAACATCTATGGTTCCAAATTAATTGATGAAACACCCAACCTTCTCATGTTTTACAAAACCCATTGTCAAACCTCAACCTCCACATGAAAAAAATATAATATACAAATTAGTGTCTACCCCAATAGTCCTTTAGGTGTTAGGGGAAAACCATCAAAAAATAAATATCCTTCAGAAGCCATTGGATGTTTCTGGGAAGCACACTCAAGATGAGAAACTTGAAAATAACATGAAGCAGATCATAAAATAAGCTATAACATCCAATTGAAAATATAAAACTGAAACACGAACATTATTTCAATCCCTGAAACAAAAATTCAAAAACCGAGTACCACAAAACAAGAACCCAAATTCCTCTTATGAAACAACTACTGTCATTTGGAACGTAAACCATTTTCCAATATAAAAGACATTTGTACCCCAGAACCCACTACAATGTCCCTTCTCATTTCAATTCATTTTGGAATAAAGTAATTCCTACACACCCACTTTTCAAAATAATATTTTAGAAAAAAAAATTAGAATGAAAGTAAAAATTAGTGGTATTCCAAGATGTATCACGTGTATATAAATTCCCATGAAAAAACAGGCAGCCACCCACCCATACCATCTCCACATCCACCGTCCATATATACGAGGGTCCATAACCATACCAAAGGACAAACCAATCATTTCAAAAAATTTATTTCCAAGAAACAACCATTTCAAATTTCTAAAAAAAATTTATAAACCCCAAAATATTTTACAAATCCATTTCAAATTTACGAATTATAAAATCCTTCAAAGATCCCAAAAAATTTCCAAATGAACATCATTGTAAAAACAACTAATTCCATTCTCAACTAAACCTATATTTTGGTTTATCAAATCCAAATACAATATACCAAAAATAAATTATAAAACTGGATAAAACACCCCAAAAACAATTAATCACAACACCAAAAACTTCATAATTAATTAATTAACTAGACATATAATTATTAAAAAACATGAAATGAAAAACTGCAACACACCACTTAGTCACATGGTTTGGCAGACCATGTACCAACTAGATGAGCATGATTGATTTCAGGAGATGTGTTTTCAAGTTCTGCACATGGCACTCCAGGTCATGCGCAACAAACTTGCACCACTCTAAAATGACCACCATGTTTCAATTCTAACCAACAAGAACAAAACAAGAAAAAGGACCTCGAAAATAGCCAAAATCCAAGAATGATCATTGAGGCATGACTATCCCAGACCACCCTAGTAATTCAGACATAATTCCGAATTGGTGTTCATCAAGCACCTATGTATAGTTTTCAACAATAATTTAGAAAATACTAACTCCAAACAATTGGAAATACCAAAAATACTTGGGATAAATCTCTCTATGATACCATTTGGTTGTGAACTAACCATGTTCAAACTTGAACTACTCATCTGATACGATCTACAACAATAATCGAATGACATTTCCGATCCCCAGAGGCTACCTACTAGTGACAAACATCAAAATAATGTATTTGGGAATAATTTTTCCAATAAGTGACAGATAAATAAATAAATAAAACTAAAAAAAATATAAGCATAAATAAAAATAAATTAAGTGACGAAACATACATCAAGTGACCTTATGGGTCACCATGTGATGTAAAACCAAACTCACTCTAAGAGAAATACAAAAATAGAACCTAATATTAAAAATATAAAGTAGTTGTGAGCATTGAGTTACATAATAGGAATTCCAGGGAAGAACAAATACCCTAGGAAAAATCCTTTAAAATGAAACCAAATAATGAATTTATGAATATATGACATTATAAAATGATTATTTTTATTCAATTAACATTCAAATAACAACTTTAAATTTTCAAGAAAATAATTTCTCTTCTAAAACAAATTAAAAATAGATTATATGAATTCATTGAAAATTTAAATTAAATGGAAAAAAATTATTTTAAAATATGGTTTTCATAGAGGAGAAAAACATGTATGGAATAACTAATGTGAAAAATCAACACATATAAATCATCTCACAAACGAGCACCCATGGAAATACACATAGGTAACTAGAAAAAGTGGGACCCTGGAGACCCCATACCTCAATGAAATGTTGAATATTAACAATAATAGTCAGTTCCATAATTCAAAATATACTAGATAGATCAAGCATGCCAAAATGTAGTTGAAATCAATAAATATATTAGGTTAGTTAGTGTTGTAATAATCAATCTAACTAGTGAAATTTGGACAGTCCAAATTCATATCCCTTGCGTACTAGTCCTAGTTTACCCACCTTGATAACTAGGCTTCCCATGTGCATTGTTTCTAGTAGTTGTGAGGATTTATTAAAAAAAATAGCAGATCTAAACCTACCACTTTCTTTATCGAAAAGCATATTCCATACCACAACACCAATCTTCCTCCATGAGTGAATTCGCCATTCTATGCTACACAATAATTGAAAATCTATATCATAAGGCACACATCAATAATCAAACATCAACACTTTCATTACATTTATTAGACTAATGGAAAATTCTTCAGAGGGATTTTCAACTTTTTTAAACCATACTAAATGATCCATAAAGTCTTAATTAATTTCAAGGAATGCATTTCATTTTGGAACACAGAATCACAAAACACTTTTACGTTTCCAAAATTGTTTTAATGATCAATCGAACAACGAATGTACTATACATTTAAAAAAATCTCAAAACCATGTATAAAACGTGGTAATAATTTTAAGAATGTCATATCACCATTTGATCACTAATTTACACCATTTTTTTTAAATACCATGGGAAAACTTGGGTAAATTAAACATGTCATTACACTTTTATAGCAGAACTGGCCTATAGGCCATAGATTTTTATAGATATCCATTCCACAGTCCAAACCATATAGAAAAAATCTTTTCAAAGATCTAAACCATTTAAATATATATATAGTGTATGAATTCTATATAAACATAGTTTTTTTAGGAATTCAAACTAATCAATCATGGAAATTATAATTGAAGGTCAAGATATTGAGAACCTACCTAAAAATACATGGTTTTTTGATGAAGAACACTCGAACCGACGTATTAGACATAGAAAACCATTCATTTATACACAAATATATATAAATAATCATAGATTTATTGCACATATTCTCCATTATATGAGGGAATATGTACAAAGAGGGTATATATACATATATTTATATATATGCCTTAGCTATGGATGTACTAATATGCGTTCTTCATACCTGCAACAAGAAACTAAATCAAAAAGACCCAACACAATCTAGAAAAAATTACCAACAACTCAAAACCTCCAAAATCACTAATTAATGTTAACGAAAAAGGAAAGGAAAAAAGAAAACATAATATAAAATGGTGGTGGATGGACCAAAATGGTCTGAAACAGAACACCTTTGATGGAGGGTGTTGAAACATGACGAAAGAAGATCTGAGATTCCCATTGTGATCCCATGAAGTGAAAGAAACTATCAAAAATTAAAAAACCATAGAAACCTAGTTTTAGGTCAATTCATGGATGGGTGACATAGAGGAGAAAATTGGTCCATGGTGGATGAAGGAGTGAAGAGGTGGGTTACCTCAACATGAAACTTTCATAAAATGTGGAAATATGGTGGTTTTGATAATGAATTAAAATGATGAGAGGGAGAGAGACACATAGATGGAGAGGATTGGAAGGAGGGGGTCATGCAACACACTTGAGATCAAGGTTAGAAAAGATAGAAAACAAAAAAGAACCAAAAAGAACTAAAAATTTATAATCTGTGAAACACTTGTTGTTTGGCGACACTTTTTCCCATACCATGCACCATCTTTGTGACGACCACGTCCTATGCTTGAAATGCCTTCATGTGTACCTAGAGGATACTTCATGGTTTAGAAAATAGTGCATAAGTCATGTGGAATGAATCTACCAAGTAATAGATTCTAGTATTATGAGAACCCCACGGTTACCCAGATCATGTGTGATAATTGTGAGACAACAAAAAGGCATTCAAAAGACAAAATTTTTAGCCCGCTAACAACTTAGACTCAAGAACACTAAAAAAATAAGGTTGAAGGTGAATAAAATAATTAAAATATAATATTAGTGTCAGGTCATGGTGTGGAAATTCTCCCCACCATGACAACTTCTACCCCATAAATTCCCAAAAGACCCGATTAAAGAAAGAACAGATCAAAACCGACCAGTTCTAAAAATGGTACCTTGATAATTTGAAAACAGAAATATGATTATATACACTATAAAAAAAGGAACAATCAACATGATCCCAGGAATTGAACCACTAAACTAGAGGAACAATATGTAGGAACCAACATATCTAGAAAAAACTAAAACATTTAACACCCCAACACCTAACATAGAAATAGGCAATTCTTGGTGGAACTTCTACAAACATTTATCATGAAACCCATTATTTGGGTAAACAATTCCCACGATTAGGGTTTCATGGAGAAGAAATAAAGTATTTCCCCTTATGGAACTCCTTCAAGATTGTGCTTATCTTTGGTTTAGTTCAGGATGGTCTCCCCACCATTTTAAGATAATGTCAACAAAGATGGGCCATTCCTTCCCTAACAAACCCACCAAAATGGACTGACTCCCAACACAAGAGGGTGGGTCACAATAGAAGGAACCCAAAATGAACACCAAATTCCAACTGATCAGTTCATCAAAACACAATAATATTCAATTTGTTACATCCAAAACCCAAAAGCGTTAAAAATAAATACTAGACAATTGAGAGTTAATTTCCCATGAGGAACATCCATGTAAATATTTGAAGGAAGAAACTAGGACCTTAAAATCAAAAGGGACCTAAAAAAACAACCATGAGATATGAAATTTAAACTTGTGTACTCTCCGATGTCGAAGAAAATAGGTTGGATTTTTGTCCACAAACACTCAGTGATTTCCCAGCTACATGAAAAGCTTCACTCCATGACATATGGATGGAGTCCTGATGTCTGGAAGAATATGTTTCACTACATTAATAAATTTACAACCTCCATCTAAGGCTTCATACTTTGGAAAAACATCATTCAGAACATTTCAGTGGCCTCAACCACAATGAGCCTTTGAAGGATTATGGAAATGTGGCTAAGAGTTTACAACCAGCCACATTAGAAGAAAAAAGTGTGTGGTCCTTAGATTGAAAAACAGGGAGTGGCGAGGGAGATACCCCAAAAATAGGTTTCTTTATTTCACATTCCTCACTAGATAGGGAGCCATCCACATGAATTTATGAAACTAAAACAACATCTATCAAAGTCCACTAATTGCGACTCAACATGAAAAAAGAAAAGAGAAAGTGCCCTTCACAAATCCAAATTAGGCTTTTTGGACATTACCATAACTTCTAACGCCCTTACGACATATAGGGTTTCAAATTACCCAAAGACACACCCAACTTCCTTTTGTTTTACCAAAACCATTAGAAAACATGAACCACTACAGGGAAAATAAATTTCATACAAAGAGGTGTCTACCCTAACACATATTTTGGAGTATGGGAAAAATCATCAATTGGTAAATATCCATTATAGGCCATTGGATGTTTCTAGGTAGCATACAATAGATCTAAAACTCCAAACCAACTCGAAGAGAATCACAAATTAAATCTATCAAATCTAATACTAAATAGAAAACTCAAACTCAAACATCATTTCAATCCATAAACAAAAATATATAAAATAAGAACCACACAAGAAAACCCAAAATTACTCTTAAGAAACAATCAATTTCATTTCAAAATCATTCTATTTCCACATTAACAATTATTTTAACACTATAACACACTTCAATTTCCACATTAATTTAATTTCCTTCGTGAAAAAATCATTCCAAAAAAACCCACATATCAAAACATGTTTAAAAAAAAGGACTTAGAAACAATGCTCCCACCATCGATATTCCATGAAGTCTCACAAGAATATAAATTCCTATGCCAACTGAGGCACCCACCCTCACAAAAAGACTCACCATACACTATCCATATATGTGATTTTTCATAAGAATAACGATTTATTGAGAAGTAATTGCCAACATTTCATTTTTAGGAAAATTACATTTCACATTTCCATAAAATTTCAAAACCCCCAATAATTTTCCAAATCTAATTTAGATTTTCATAGTATAAAACCCTTCAAATATCCCAAAATATTTTCTGAAAGAAAATCCATTTTGTAGAAAACTCATTTCAATTTAAAACAAACTATTATTTTCATTTTGAAAATCCAATTTCAATAGACCGACCACCAATTTTTCAACCTAAAAAACACCCCAAAAAACAACTAAAACCCACACCAAGAAAATCCAAAATAATAAAATTCACTCAACTGATTAATATTCCAAATTTTAATGTGAACAAATACTACACACAAATTCACCCAGAGTTTGGAAGACCGTCTACCAACCAGATGAGCACATTGGATGCTTTAAGAGGAGATTGTATAGTCTACACATAACATTCTAGGATGTCCACAATAAACATGAACTCCTCTAAAATGACCACCATATTTCTAGAATTAGCATAAACATCCAAACAAGAAATGTACCTTGAAAACAATTGAGTTCCAAGAAAATGCATTGAGGAAAGACCATTCAAGACCACCATTAAAATTCATACATCATTCCGAATAGATGGTGATCAACAACCTACCAATAATTTACTACATGAATCCTGACATTAAAAACTCTAACATATCATGCATCCCTAAATAATATGGGACAATCCTATAATGACCCGTCCTTGGGGCCCGTGTCGTGACTACCCCAAGCCAGCCTTCCATAGGCCAGGGGATGGAAACTAGCACCAAAGGCGTAACTCCGTATAAATTGGGAAGGAATTGCCTTTATAAAACGTGAACAAACACACAACCAATGAAAAATTGGAATAAAACACTAAGGAAATTAGTATAACAAAAGTGTTGAAAGTACAAAGGGGCAAGAAATACAAGCCCGATAGAAAGGTACAACAACAACTGAAAGAAAAGTACAACTAAAAAGACAACATCTGAAAGGTGAAGCATCTCATAGATCGTCCTCCGGGTTCCTACTTGAAGGGTACGTACAGATGTCCTTCTCAGCACTTAGCATCTATCAGTCTGCTTCATGTGCCATCATGCTGAGTGTCCACCTCCGGGTACTGTCCAGTCCTCATACAATCTACCTTGGTAAGTGTTTTCCATCGTTTGCATCCAACACAAAGGGGTACAGGCATAGCCCGTTTAGGGGTTAGTATAACGATACTCATTAGGGAATCAGAGACCCTCAAGGTCTCACTCAAATCCAATAAGGATAAACAACAATGAAGATCTCAAAATATAACCTTTAATTAGGTATATTCCCATAAATATACCTAAGTCATTATGTAACCCATCTCAATCATGAGGAAAACACAAAGGTCATTGACTCAGAACAAACCAGGATTTTATTCATGATGTCGATTCCACGTCTACTGGAGAAATCCTCCTCTGTCGAGTACAGTGGGCCTGCCGCTATAACCAAGTGCTTCCCACTAACCTTGGACTGCTGAAGTACTCCACCTATCGAGTACTGTGGGCCTGCTGCTACAACCATGCACTTACCACCATGGGTCTACCGCTACATCCAAGCGCTACTCCACCGTGGGCCTGCTGCGTAAAACCAAGCGCACCCCACAGGGCCATACAAATCACTCCATATCGATCAATTAACAGTCATCAAGTCTCACCCAGTTTCTAGGTCTCTGCACTCCATAAGCTCATCTATGGGAGGGTCCGCTCCACGATCTAATGGTCGATACTTCCAAGTGTCACACAACCTCATGTGGAATTATCTCAAGGTACCTCTTCATCATAGGGGTCACAATGCAATAGAGGGCCCGTCAATCAGACGCCCGGTCTGTGAGTTATTAGCATTTCCGTTCCAGGGGCCAAGTTGGATTTCGTGTACAATCCAACCTGACCATGCTCAAACCACATCCGAATCATGTGTAGAGTATTCAAAAAGAACAGTCTCATCATGTGGAATCCAAAATAGTTGACGACACATCAATCAGATGTCTGGTCCTTAAGTTATAAGAATTTCTACTCCAGGCCCCGGTTGGTTTCGGGTTCGAACCAACCTGGTGATACCCAAACTTTTCTGAAACCTTGAGTGTTATATACCGAAACGACCGCCTGTATCCATGGAACTCTATGCAATTGAGGGTGAATCGATCAGAAGTCTGTATCTCATGTTATGGGCATTTAAACGAATCTGGTCCAAAAAGGGGGGTCTGGGACTGGTCTGACCTGGCCCTATAGACCCTAGGTCTAGCCGAACCGGGGTGACCCGACATGGGTCTGGGTCTATCCCTGAAAGGGTGCGGCACGGAACGACTGGCATGGCCCGGCCCGTGGCCTGCCACAGCTCAGCCAGCTTGGCTGAGCAGTTTGCTTGGAGTGGGGGGGGGGGGGGGCGTTGATTGGAACCGTCCGCGACATCTGGCGCCGCCACACCGTCCCGTATCCCGCGCTGCCATAGGATCCGTCGCATCGCCACCGCGGCTGTTGCCAAAGTGTACTTCCCCCGACAGTGCGCTGGGGCGCCGCCTCATCCAGGAGGCCACCCGGCACAAGCCGCCACATCCGGTCTCTAGCACCATCGCGCCGGCGACCCAGGCCGCCACGAGATTCCATGGGCCACCGGAGTCACTCCGGTGGTTCGCTTTAGCTCCCGTCTACACCCACAACCTTCTCGGTTAAGGTTCTTCACTACTTCAGCTTTAAATCGCCGTTGCGGCCCCGTTTTGTCGTTGACCGTCAATCCGCACACATACAAACCACCTATGGAGGGTCGTCGGGCAATGTTTGTTCGGCCCGCTCCCTCTACGTTAGGTGTTATCAGTTTTCCAAAGTTAATCATGGTCTCACGTAAAATGAACAACAATTTTATTCAAATAAAATTTAAACAATCCACCCTAAAATTCCCCCACAAATAACTATTCCCAACCCGCAAAAGAAAAAATCTGTGGATCAACTTGATAATGAGCTGATCTGCGTTCTTTGTCTTATAATGGGATAACATGGGAATATAAACATATTCAAATTAAACCCCTACCTCTAAAAAGGTTCATTAGTCATAGATGAAGAAATCGATGTTTCTTCGTAATCTTTGGAGAAAGAACCATTGTCGTTGGCATGTTCTTCACGTCGGTGTCTTCTCCCATGATGCATAGAAAGAAAAAGGATTGAAGAAACGTAGAGCATTCTTCACCGAGTTATTCTCCATTGAAGGTGAGTGTTATCCATCGGAGAAGAACACCATTATTAATTGAGGAGAGGAATACATTTCTCCCTTCCCAAAAGCTATCTTTCCCACTCTCCTTAACAGAATGATTGCCCCAAAAATAAAATAATAATCCTTTGCTATTATTTTATTAACACATGCAACTTAAAAATTCAAAATTCAAATCACTTAATTAATAATGCGAAGAGGTTGAATTTATTAATTAGGGTGTGTTGGAAAAAAATTAAGAGGTAGAGTGGAAGTGGAAGGGATCCTCCTAAATAATGAGAGTAGTCATGAATTAAACATGGGAGTTTAAAGGGGTTTGAAAAGAGTTATGGTAGGTGAATGGTTGGGGCTCGTGTGGACCCACCTCTCATATATCAACACATAAGAAGTTGGGTGGATGTGGGCCCCACCATCAAATTCCCAATGGAGGAAATAACTTCCATGGATATATATAAAATTGTTCCAACAATTTTATTTAACTTCTTACCATTTCCCCAAATATTAAATCTCAACCCGCAAAAAACGCAACTATGGTAAAGGTCCCCTTAAGCAATTACTGGCGCTGCGAGTTCATCGGTGCCCTCAGATTTTAATTCCAATCACTGATTAAATAGATAGAAAACCCCTCTTGTTCGTTCACTAAACGTACATGAGCTAAACTTTGGAAATTTATTCCGGGCACACCGGGCCTCAGAATCAAGTTCCATCAGAAGTTACAGACTCGTAAAATTCCAAAGTATTTAAAAAACATTCCTTGAAATTTCAGTGTCTTTATATTACTCCCACCTCAGTGATTTACATCCCCGTAAAGCTACAACATAAACTTGTAAAACATAAGAGGGTACTGAGCACGCATCTGAGCCTCCCACTCCCATGTGCTCTCCTAGAGGTTCCCATGATGCCAGAGAATGCGCACCAGAGGAATCGACCGTCCACATAGGACCCGCTCCTATCGGTCCTCGATCTCCATTCGGACATCCGTGAAATGTCGCCACGTCATTGATGTCCATCTCCCCATGATCAAAAATGTGGGATAGATCGTGCACTCATCTCCTCAGCTGAGATACGTGGAAGACATCGTGCACCTAGTGCAATTGAGGTGGAAGGACCAGGTGGTAGGTCACCTCGCCTACACTACTGAGGACCTGTAATGGTTCAAAGAATATTGGAGATAACTTGCCGCCCCGACCAAATCTCCGTAGACCTCATCGATTTGATACCTGTAGGAAGACGTGGTCACCATAATCAAACTCTAGTGACCTTCGTCTCCTATCATCATAAGACTTTGCTTGCTCTGTGCAGTCTTCATCTGCTCCTAGATGACATGCATCTTCTCCGTCGTAGCCAGAACCATCTATGGTTCTACAAGTGCTGACACCATCACTATCCAAAAAGGATATCTGAAATGAGGCCATCTACTGTATCGCCTCTCCTAACAGAAGAATTCCCAATCTCCTACTAGGATCATTAGCGACAAAGTTTGCCTTCACAGGATTATGGACTATCTCGAAGTCATAGTCCTGGAGGAACTGAAGACATCACTGCTATCTCAGGTTTAGGTCCTTATATGAGAAGAAACACCTAATACTATTGAGTTTAGAGTAAATTGTAAACCGTTATCTAAACAATCAATGGGAGAGACTAGAAAATTGAAAGAACTCATGTCCACTCTTCTACGTCTACGTTCTACAAGACCTGCTGAGCTTTCTTCTCTTCCGAAAAGAGAAATCTAGTCTCATCCCCTCGATGAACCACGTTCATTGCCTAATACAATCAATCCTGAATTTAAAGGTGCTATTTCATGCCATAGGAGACTTAGTAAGGCCTCGAATCTACTACCAAGAGATCCAACCATTACTCTCACCTCCAAGAGTTGAGTCACACTATCGACATCAGTGCGTGGTTACTGGGTCTCCTCCATTAAGAATCTCGCAAGTGAATGTCAAGTCAACAGTTTTAACAGGAACCTCATAGTATCGACCATAAAAAAAGGACACGAAAGTAAAAGTCACAAAGATAAGTGTCTTTTGTTACTACAACTCAAAGTACAAAGACACAAAGTAGACACAACATCAACAACGTGGAAACTATAAACACCAAGAACAAAGGCCTCAATTCCTAGAACTTTTCTCGCTTCTGTCTACCTACTATTGGAGCTCTATGGTCGTATGCTTCAACTACCTTATGATATGCTCTCCCATGTCCACATGTTCCCTATAGTCAGTATGGACCTCCTGGTGGTGGTGGTGGAAACACCTCGAAGCGTCGTCCACCACCAGCTGCACGGCCCACTCCCCTGCCTTGGTCTCTTTCTCTTTGTGATCTTCCTTGATCAAACCTCTGCCTCTACCTAGGAGGTCCTTCATCTATCTGTTGATCTTCAGTATGGAGGATCAGACAATCATGTTCCATGTGAACAAGACCGCCACAGGAGTAACATTGTCCTCTCCTGGTAAGTATTTCTCCACCCTGGTTGCCTCGCACACACGATCTTGAGTCATACGGTTGACCACCCGTGGGTCTGGTCCTCTTGGACCCCTACGTCATCTGTCTACTTCAAGCTGTAGAAGACTCCGCTGCATGTGAACTAGTGGTGGGTTTCGCTGCTGGAAATTGCTCAGCAAGGAAACTATCCACTATGAGGGCTCGATCCAACACCCCTGTCTGCGTTGGGATGCTGTGAGAAACAACTGAAGCTCTAATATCTCTCATGAGCCCCTGCTCGAAGGCCTGGGCACTGACGAACGAGTCTCCTACCATATCTGTAGAGTAGCTCCAGAGGTCTGTAAACCTTGCTGAGTACTATGCTATTGTCGTGCTGCCTTGCTGAAGATGTAGTAGTTCCTGTATACGCACCGCTCAAAGGGTAGTTGGTACAAACTCCGCCTGGAACAGGCCCTCGAAGTATACCCATAGAAGTGTCACCTTGTAATTCATCTGGAGCATCAGGCTCCACCATCTGCCTATTGCTGCTTGAAGGTGGATGGCAACAAGGATCACCATGAAGTCAGATGGTGTCCCTACCTGTCTGAAGACTCTCATCATAGCCTCCAGTCAATCATCAGCTGCCCTGCGGGTCCATCTCTCCCTTGATCCTGGGTGGCCTCTGGCGCTGGAACTCGTGCAGCGCACTCAAGTGGCGTGCACTCTCTGCTGCTGGGGCTGGTGGCATCGGTGGCCCAATGGTGGTAGTACCGCTGGTGCCTGCACTGGTGACTCAACTTGAAATGGGCCATGTAATAAGGCCTCATCGCTCGGTGGGATGTCAGTACGTACAACTCTCGAGGTCCTAGCTCGTCGTCCGTGGAGAGGCATCCTGAAAAAAACAGATGCGACACGGTCAAAGACTATACCTAGTGAGCTGACTTGGTTTGAGATGACTTAAAAGAATATTTTTTAAAACACACACGCAATCATTGTTTTCGTGCACTGAGTCGGAGATCAGAAATCAGGGTCCGGGTGTATGGATATGTCGGCCGCCCGCACCAACACTGGACTCCCTAAACTGATAACCACACATAGTATGCTTAACAATATTTCTTCACATAAATGAAATATCAGAGTTCTAAGTTATGCGGTAGACCCGACTCCTCTGAAACCAATTTGTCACCACCCATCCTCGGGGCACATGCCATGACTACCCCAAGTCCGCCTTCCAAAGACCAGGGGATGGCGACTAGCACCAACGGCGTAACTCCCTACAAACTGGGAAACAATTTCCTTTATAAAATGTAAAAACACACAAAACTACATAACAAGATGAAGAAAAAACTAAGTAAATTAGTATAAAAAAAGTGCCGAAAGAACAAAATGGTCCATTAATAGAAGCCCAACAGAAGGGTACATCTACAACTGAAAGAAAAGTAAAACTGAAAAGGCAATAGCTAAATGGTGAAGCAGCTCCTGGATTGTCCTCTGGGTTCTTAACTAAAGGATAGGTACAAATGTCCTCCTCAGCACTCCGCGTCTATCGGTCCGCTCCATGTGCCTTCACACTGAGTGTCCACCACCAGGTACCGTTCAGTCCTCGCACACTCTACCTCGGTCGGAACAGTCCATCATCTGCATCCAGCAGAACGAGGTGAAGGCATAGCCCTTGCCGGGGTGAGTATAATGATACTCAGTAGGGACCCTGAGACCTTCAAGTTCTCACTATAATTCAACAAGGATAAAAAACGAAGAATATCTCAATAGGTAACCTTTAATTAGGTATATGCCTATACATATACCTAAGTCCTCAAGTAACCCATCTCAGTCATGAGGAAAACACAAAGGTCATTGACTCAGCTCAAACCAGGATTTTATTCATGATGTCGAAACCACGGCTGCTGGAGAACTCCTCCTATATCGAGTATAGTGGGCCTGCCGCTACAACCAAGTGCTTCTCACTATCCTTGGACTGCTGAATTACTCCACCTGTCGAGTACTGTGGTCCTGCTTCACCAACCATGTGCATCCCACCAAGGTTCTGCAGCTACAACCATGCACACCTTCTCATACCCTATAGAGGTACTTCTTCTGTAGATTACTGTGGGTCTGCCGCTACGAACAATAGCTCCTCCACCGCGGGTCTGCTGCTACAACCGATCTCACTCCACTGGTCCATACGAATCACTCCGAGTTGATCGATCAGCAGTCGTCAAGTCTCAACCAACTACAAGGTCTCTACACTCCGTACGCTCGTCTCCAAGAGGGTCTTCTCCATGAGCTACTGTTAGATACTTCCTAGTGTCATTTAACCTCATGTGTATGAATCTCAATGGACCACCTCGTCATAGGGGTCTCGACGCAATAGACGACACGTCAATAGGATTCCCGATCTGTGAGTTATTAGCATTTCCGTCCTAGGGGCCCAATTAGATTTCGGGTACAATCCAAATCGGCCATGCTCAAACCATATATGAATCCAGTATAGAGTATTCCAAAAGAACCATCTCATCAAGAGGAATCCAAAATAGTCGACAACACAACAATCAGACGTCCGATCCTTAAGTTATAAGTATTTCCGCTCTGAGGACCTGATTGGTTTCAGGTTCGAACCAACCCGGATGTACCTAAACATCGCTAAAACCTTGAGTATAATATACTGAAAAGACCTTCTTAATCCATGGAATCATATCCAATTAACGGTGCATCGACCAGAGGTCCTTATTTCAAGTTATGGAAGTTTAAACAAAGCTGGTCTGAAATGGGGGGTCTGGGCCCAGTCTGACCTGGTCCAACCAACCCTGGGTCGGCATGAACTGGGTTGACCAGACCCAGGTCCGGATCTGGCCCGACCCATGGCCAGCCGCGGCTCGGCCAGCCGGGCCGAGCGGTTTGCGAGGAGAGGGGGGGGGGGGAGTTGATTGGAATGAGTGGCGCTGTCTACCGCCACCCCGCCATCCTGGATCCCATGCGGCCGCAGGATCCTCCTCCACAATGGCGACCCGCACCGCCACGAGATTCCGCGGGCCACTGAAGTCACTCAGTTGGTCCATTTTAGCTCTCCTCTGCGCCCATGGCCTTTTTGGATCGCGCTATTCCCTACATCAACTTTAAATCACCGTTGCGGCCCCGTTTCATCATCGCCCACCAATCCAGGCACAGACAGACAACCTGCAGAGGGTCGTCGGGCCGGGTTTGTTCGGCCTGCGCCCTCCACGTTAGGCATTTTCAATTTGCCAAAGATAATCATGGTCTCACTTAAAACGAACAAAAATTTTATTCAAATAAAATTGAAACAATCCACCATACAATTCCCCTGCAAATAACTATTCCCAACCCACAAAATAAAACATTCGTAGATCAACTTGATAAAGAGTTGATCTGTTTTATTTATTTTATAAGAAAAGAACATGGGAATATAAACATACTAAAATAAAACCCCTTCCTCAAAAAAGGCTTATTCATCATAGACGCCGAAAGAGATGTTGCTTCAAAAACTTCGGAGAATGAACCGTCATCGTTGGCGAGTTCCCGCGTCGGTGTCTCCTCCCTTGATGCGGAGGAAGAAAAAAGATTGACTAAATATGGAGCGTTCTTCACCGAGTCATTCTCGGTTTATGGTGAGTGTTCTTCATCAGAGAAGAACATTGTTCTTCATTGAGGAGAGTAATTCCTTTCTCTCTTTTCAAAATCTCTCTCCCCCACTCTCCTTAACACAATGATTGCCCCAAAAATTATATAATAAGCCTAAGATATTATTCTATTGACACATGCAAATTAAAAATTCAGAATTCAAATCACTTAATTAATCAAGTTAAGGTCTTGGATTTATTAATTAGGGTGTGTGGGGAAACAATTAAGAGGTAGATAGGAAGAGGAAGGGATCCTCATAAATAAGGGGAGTTGTCATGAATTAAACATGGGAGATTAAAGGGGTTTGAAAAGTGTTATGGGAGCTGAAAGTTTGTGGCTCGTGTGTGCCCCACCCCTAAAATATCCACACATGGGATGTTGGGTGGATGTGGGACCCACCAACAACATCACATGGGAGGAAATAACTTCCATGGATATATATAAATTTGTTCCAACAATTTTATTTAACTATTTCCAATTTCCCCAAAAATTAACTCTCAACCCACATAAAACGCAACTGCAGTAAAGGTTCCCTTATGCAATTACTGGCACTGCGAGTTCATCGATGCCCATAGATTTCAATTTTGAGCACCGGTTTAAAAGATAGAAAAACCCATACGTTCGTTCATTAAACGTATCCAAGATAAACATTAGAAATTGATTTTGGGCACACTGGGCATCGAAATCAAGTGTCGTCAGAAGCCACCGACTCGTAAAATTCCAAATTATTTAAAAAAATTAAATTTCCCTGAAATTTCTGGGTCTTTACAAATCCTCCCTATGTTACCATTTTGTCATGAACCATCGCTGCTCATCACTGAACCGGTCACATTCGATGATCTGAGGGAAGGTCCAAATGGCGTTCTCGATCCACACGAGCTGGAAAGTTGTTCCCTACATCCAAATAATGCTATTGTGAATTATTCATCCAAGAAGTGATAGATAACTAAATTAAAATATTCCAAGTAAACTAGAACCAAATATAAAAATAATCTAGGTGATGAATCAAAACTCATTTTACCTCATGGGTCACCATAAGACTTAAGACCAATCTCTCTCAAAGATAAATCCGAACCATGGACCTCAAAATGAATATATAATGTATGTGTGAGCACCATGATGCACATTAAAGATACTAAAGAACAATTACACTCTATTCCCATACCTTTAAAAGTAATATCAATCATAGTGGTTAGAAAATAAGACATAATATAATAAGTTTTTTCATTCATTTCAAAATCTAATAAAATGTTTTCATTTTTAAGAAAAGAATTTCACTTCCACTATACAATAATTATATATTTCATGAATTAATTGAAATTTCTATATGAAATTAAATAAATTTAGATTAAAATATTGTTTTCATAAATGAGTAAACAATAATTAAAAAAATACAGTGAAATATCGGGACATAAGATTCATGTCACAAACAAGCACCATGGGAATTTCCTATATGTAACTAGAAAATGTGGTACCCTAGAGACCTCTAACCTCAATGAAACGTGAAATAGTATCCACAATCATTAGTATCCCCATTCATGATCCACTAGAGTTGAGAAACATCCATAATTATCATTGTGATTAGCCATCATCATAGTTTAGTTAGAGTTTTAATCATCAATCCAGCTAGTGAAACTAGGACTAGCGACTTCCATATCAGTAGCATACTATTTCTAGAATACCATACTAGAAGTAATGGCTTCCCATGTTCTCTATTTCAATTATTGGTGAGTTTTTGTCAAGAAAACATATAGGAATATATCACTTTATTTATCCAAAATCTCTTTCAAAATCAATCACTAACCCCCCTCCATGAGTGCATTCCCCTTTTTATGTTACACAACAATGAACAAGTTGATTCAATAGTTATACATCACAAATAAAAGATTAAAAATTGAATTACACTTCTCAATCTAAGGGGGATTGCATTAAGAGGTGTTTTCCACTTTCTCAAACCATCCTCAACGTGCCAAACGAGCTTAATTTCCTACAATGAATACTTTTCATGTTAGGATGCATAATCATCCAAAAAATTTATGTTTCCAAATGAATTTACAATTCAAATATCAATCCATGGTATTAACCATTTAAAAACAAGAATAAAACCATTCTAATAATGTGTTAATCCTTTAATGAAATTCAAATTACCCTATTACATTGAATTCACACCAAAACCATTTTTTGAAATCACATTGGAACTCTTTGAAAAATTAAACATGTCATTAAACTTTTATATAAAAAACTAGTAGAAATTAAACATTTTTTTGGAGATATCCCTTCCACATTCAAAACCATAGAAGAGAAAAATTTTTAGAAACCAAAACAAATTACATATAAATATATATAGTGTGTATTTTATATTAAATTACAAAAAAATATATTTAAATAACACTATATAATCATGTAAAATATAGATAAATGACATGAAATAGGGAACCTACATCAATATATATATATATTTTCGATGAATACCACCATAAATGACCCTTCACACTTACACGAACATGCCTTTACAATCACAGACAAACACACACATATAAATACCCATATATTTGTTGGACATATTTCTCACATCGTGAGGGAATATATTCAATGATAGTATATATATATATATACACCATAACTATGCTTGAATATATAGAAGTTCTTGATATCTGCTGCTAGAAAAAAATAAATAAGATCGAATACACTCTATAAAAAATTACAAACAGATGAAAACCTATAACAAGCATAATTAATGTTTAGTCAAAATGAAATTTGATAAGAAAACTTACCTGAAAATGGTTAAGACTGGACGAAATGGTCATTAACTATTATTCATTTGTAGTGTGTGTCTAAAAATAGAGGAAGGAGTCCCAAGAGACTTGTTGTGATCTCTAATAGTGAAAGAAAGTATAAAAAATCATCCATAGTAGAACCCTAGGATTTGGTCGAACCAATGAGGGGAGAAAGGGAAGAGAAAATTGGGCCAAGGAAGAATAACGAGGGAAAATTATGACGTACCTTGATGTGATGACCCCATAACCATTGGAAATATTGTGGTTTCACTGGAGAATGAGAATGTCGAGAGGGTGGGAGGTGAACAACTAGACTAGATGTAATGATTAGGATGCACAACACATATGAGAGAAAGGGGATAAAAATAGAGAAAATTAAAAGAAATAAATAAATAACATAAATTTTTAAAAACCTGGAAAACCCACACAGTTTTCCAAATTGTGTGCCAACTATTCATGGGCCACAACCAATTCCAGACATGCTCAAACAATTACCTGGTAGAGGCCACATGGGTTTGAAAACCGTGCACAATTTATGTGGAATGGCTCTGTCAAGGGACAATGATTATTATCATGGGGTCTACTAGGTTACCCTAATCGTGTGATCCCCTTGTGAGACATTAAAAGGGCCAAAAAACAAAAAAAATTAACCCTCTAACCACTAGGACTCAAACCCTCTCAAATATAAAAATATTAATTACAAAAGATAAATAGAGTCATTAAAATTGAAGGGTAGTGTCTAGTCAAGGTGTTCCAGTTTATCATATCAGGTTTATTGATGAAATAATGAATTCTTCCATAAGGAACCACATGGAATGATACATGACACATTTTTTCCGGTGATTTTATTATATGTTTATTGAAATATTGTTTCACAAATATGATTTATTTTTCATTATGATGGGTATTACCAAATAGATTTATAATGCATTCGTTAATGTTAACGTCTTTTGAGATGCCTTGTAGGGGGTAAGGGAGTAAACCTAATCCTTTTTGGTGGACAACGTAGTGATACTTGGTGTATGATAATGTTCAAGAGGGAAATTCTTGTAATGTCATGATGATCACCAAGTGTTTAATCATTATCATATAACTATGATATCATGTTTTGTTGTTTAAAAATTTCTATGATATCATGATCTAATATTATAAACATTTCTTAATGCACGTATTTAGGATATTATTTGATTATTAAATTCTCTCAATATTATGATGAAAATCATTAGGGTATAATATTATGCATCATGTATCTCATGTAATGCTTTATTTTTATTTTTACTCATATTGAGTGTTTGATCCCACCCCATCGTAATGTTTCAATTTCCTTAGAATGTGAAATAATGTTATAAGTCTTATAATCCAATAATATTATCTTCATTGGGGAATTTATTGAAGATGTTTATGACTAATTATAGATTAATTATCATCCAATATAGTTGAAAAAACATATATTTTTGAAAATAATTTAGATTTTGTACTTTATAAATTATCTTAACACTATAAGACTCTATACTAAAAGGTCCATAAATTATACATTTGAGAATGATATTATTATAATTATTTTGTATCAAATCTTGTTTTGTATCTTATGTGCTCTTGGTTTCAGAACTGGTAAATAGGTTCAGGGGTTCTACATACATGATGAAAACATTCTCCTCTTATACATAATTTTTTATCCTCTATTACTTTTTTGGGGATTATATGTAATTTTTAGTTACAATTTTATTATATGTTTTCTTTTTTAAAATTAAAATTTCACACCTCAATATAACAATATATATATGATTAAATCTTTTTTGCATTGTATTTTTTATGGTTTAAATTGGTGTAGTGATTAAATTTACGAATGTTCTCTTTGAACATAGATTTGTCCAATAGTACACCTAAAAAATAAATTTTTCTATTATTATAATACAATTTTACAAGAAATATTATATAATAGAATAAAAATTCACATGTATGAAAAACATTATGGTCAAATAGGTTGAATAAAAAATTTCATAATGTATAAGAGAAAGTTAAAAAATATTAAATTTTAATATCATGATAACCATTATTAAAATAAACAAATAATTATATATTACATGTTAAATGATATGAAATAAAACTTTAATGAATATATATATATATATGTGGATTTATAAAACAGGTTCATTTCCTGAATATTTATGAAAAATAATTAAAAATATTTTGTATACAATTCCAAAATTACACAAGAAAAAATTCTATAAATTTTTTTAATATGTTTATACCCTCTTCTTTTATAGGATTCATCATATTATTACTATATTTTTCCAACTCACATCTCTAGTTTATAATATATAGAGTCTTTAATATTAACAAGTTTCACCCAAGAGTTTTGAGGATTCATATAATTAGTTCATCTCTATATTAAAAAAAATATCATTTTCTATGTTAAAATCAAAATAAATGTTATAATTATTTTTCTTATAGAATACGGTTACATAAAATATATATATATTATATATAGAAAAATTTAAAACAAGTGAATTTTATAATGGTGAATGTGATTTCAATGGATTATATAACCATTAGAAGAAAACATTGGATAAATAAAATTATTATAAAAATATGATAAACAAAACATGAAAAAATTATGTATAAATGGGAATATCAATGAGTGTGGTATTAAAGAGTGCAGAGAAAATGATTTTAAAGTAAATTAGAAAGAAAATTAATTTTTTACTATATAGTGAGGAAATTATGGTCATAAAAATTAAAAATATTCATTAATAAATGAATAATTTATTCAAATAAATCAAACAGATGAAATATATGTTTTAATTTTTTTAAAATTAGATAAATATCTTATAGAACCAATATACATAGAGAATGATCATGTGTTATAAATTGGTGGATTCAATGTAAATATAATAAATATTTATTATTATTTTGTGTAAATTATCCATGTAGTGTTATATGTTATGTTCTTAAAGAAATTCTTTTTAAAAAAATGAATAGTAGATTATTTAAATCGAAAATTCTATATTTAGAAAATATTAAAAAAATTATTGGTTTTATAGTGTTGATGAAATAATTAAATTAAAAAAATTGTGATTACAGGAGAAACAACAATGTATTTAGAGTTTTTTTGACACACCAAGTAACCCTTTAGTGTATTTTATAACCATTTTGGATTCAACATTTAAAAAAATATATCATTATATGATTTTTATATTTTCTTTTAAAATTATTTTCCACTTGATCTAAAAAACATATTTTTATCAATTATTGACCATTGAATAATGAGTGACTAATAAAAACTAATGCTTTCAATGTCAATAAATCATATGTAATGATATCTTAAACTTTATTAATTCATATATATTGAAAACACCATTCATATATTTTTCAAGTGATGTTGTTTTTATATTTAATTGATTATTATTTAAAATAAATATTGATAAATTTAATAACTATAATTAATGATGTTTTTGAATTTTTGAAATTCATCAAAATCATGATAAAAATATGAATTTATAAACATGATAAATTATTTGAGGAAAAGAAATGACAAAGAATATTTAAGTGATTAGATTAATTATTATTTTTTATATTAATGTAATCAAAATATATATCAAGGTGGAATATAAGGTATTATTTTTAATGATATTATAAATATAAAATAAAAAAAGGAACCCCAATAAAATATAGGCATGGATATAAATGGGGAAACTAGATACAATTAAAATAAATAAAACATTTGTCTAATGTATTGGTTATTATTCATCATGTTAGATAGAAGAGAAAATTAGTAATAATTATTATTATTTATAATTATTTGAATAAATTTTATTATAATATTGGACTGTATCAAAATGATTTCACAATCCATTAGTTGTGATAAAATCTATATAAGAAAAGGGTTTAGGGGTAGAAAGTGCTTTGATAAGATGTTCTAAAACAATCCATGTGTACCATGGAATGAATCTTGATCCCCTATATAAACTCCTCTTAAATAAAAATATGAACATAATGTTTTTAAAATAAAACTCAATTATTATAGAATCATGTATAAAAATTTTTTTAAATAGAATACATGCATGAATATGTAAGATCTTTCTCAGCTGTAGCCTTGACATTAGAGTTTTGGGAGGATATTTCAATATCCATGATACTATGTATTGCTGGTAAAATTTAAAAAATAAACATTTGAGTTAGTGGATAAATATAGGGAATGAATGAGTGAGCTCAACTATAAATAGATCTCCCAGGTTTTGATCTAGTTTGATTGATGTAAAAAATATATATTTATATTCTGTTGGATCCAACATTAATCTATCTGAGTTATTGGTCTCCAATAACAGAAAGACTATTTTTATGGTCGTTTAAAAGTCAATAATAAATTTTCCTCTCTCCCACTCTATTTTTCATTCATTCCTACAAAAAAATTATAATATTTTTATTTTAGTCTTCTCTTATGTTGAATTATGAACTCCTTATTTAGGTTGTTTCTCTATCTCTATACCTGAAACAGTGTATATAAACATATTTATTTAGTTATTTTTATGTTCATTACCATGTTGTTTTACCCATAGTAAATTTTATAATGTATTTTACATTAAAATTGTAACCACTTTTTCTTTATTTTATGCAGTTTATTTCAAAAACATTAAACAGTATTTCAATTAGTTTTATTTTAGTGGTTAGTTTAGTGTAGTATTTTTAATGATGGGAATTTTTATCTTTTAAATTTATTATTAATATTATGAAACATCATTTTTTAATTTATTTTCATAAATAATTTTTTAAATAAATTCATAATATTAACTATATATAATATTGAAACAAGTATAATAATGATAAAATTATAGGTCAATAATTTTATTGATATAAATTTCCTAAAATGTATGATAATGATGAAAAATATTTTATTGAATGATTATTGATTGATGAATTTTAGAAAAGGACTAATATGAATCACTAATAACAAGTGGAATGATATTGATGAAAATATTATCTACAACATACACTTTATTCCATATTTGAGGTCATATCAATAATGTTTGAGAGAAAAAATATAAAATAACTTTGGTATACTTTTAACATACTATATAATGTCAAGTCATAACATAAATAATTTTATTTTAAAAATGAATATGATTAAAATCATAAAATATATATCAATGATAGATTACATTAATACACATAATATAGTGTTTTTAACATGTAGAAATCATTTTCGAAAATCTATTAAATTCATTTAATCATTTCATCATAATAAAAACTAATAATATTTATATAAAAACATTATTCTAACAATATTGAAACAATGATAGTTAAAAAAGTAGTTAAATTATTGAAGAAAGATTCATAACATTATACAAAAAAGATTATTTTTGAATAATGGTATATACTTTAATGGATTATGGTTTTAAAGGATCCCAAAAACAAGAAAAAATTTAATTTGAGGTAACAAATAAAAATATTAATTATCATAAGTAGTCAAAATGGGTTATTAAAAAGAATTCTAATTATTGGTGAAAATAGTACTGAATATTTTATTAAATTATAATCTACTATTCAAAGATGAAATCATGGTTATATAGGGTATAAAAAAATTTATTTATGAAACTATAGTATAATTAATAATTATATATCATAAAAGAATGTGGTTTCTAAATATTAGACTGTAGTAAAACTAGTTTTTTACAAACCACTTATTTTGGAACTAGGTAATAATCATTCCTAAAATATTTCTATAGTTGACTACATCAAACAAAACTATATAAATTTTTAGTGAAAACATTCTAAGGATTATTTTCTAGGGGTGTATAATAGATGAATTTATTATCCTTTAGAAAAAAAGATATAATTGAATGAAAATATCAAAGATAAATCTGAATCATGATGATTTTAAAAGGTGTGTTTATGGTTTGGTGAGCAAAAAAGGTCACATGATTTTCAATACTATCCAAAAAAATGCAACAAGATAGAGTTTGTTTTACATATAATATATGTATAGTGTTAAAAACACATATAACAGAATGTTTTTTCTAAATTATTATAATGAGTGCCAAATATTCTCACATAGTAATAGTGACAATTGAAGTACATAAAGAATATTTTTTTTTTAATTTTATGAGAAATAAATATAAGTAATAGATTCGAATTATTTTTTTGGAAAATAGTTTCAGAGAAGGAATGTGATCTGTGAATAAATGAATTATGATATTTGGAATGAACTTGATATCCTTAGGAGGTGTTGGTACTTTTTTATATTTTATTGATGACTATTTTAGAATATAGTGACTACATTTATTTAGGATAAAGGATTATATCATTGAGTTTTATTATTACTTTAAACAAAACGATAAACATGAATTTGAAATAATATCTAGTATTAATGGATTGGTAATAAAATAGAGTGTATATATATATTTATATGATTATGATTATTTTTATTCATCCCGCCATTCTATAGGAATATGATAACATTCTATTGTTGAATATGTGTTGGGTTTTTTAAGATTACTAAAATGTCTAGTCCTGGATGCCTAATCTCATAAATTTGTTTGGGGGAATAAAATTAAGTCAATCATATCCCTCAATTCCCTTATGCTGACAACATGTTCAACGGTCTAAGTAAAAAACCATTGTGTAAATAATTCTAAATTAAATAACATATTATTCAAAGTAATTTATAAATTTCAATTTACGTAATCAATATATTAGAATATAGTAACACTAGACAACTCAAATAAATTGAATTTTCTTAATTACACATGTGAGAAAATAATAATTTTTTCCCATTTTATCATATGGGTGTATGCACTTCAATATTAAATTAAATCCTTCCCAAATTCCAAATGTAATAAATGTATAATTAAAAAATATACTGTAATGTTTATATTATAATATATTAAAACTAACAATATAATATATACAATATCATGAGTGAGAATAAAAAACATAAAGGGGACACCCATTATATCAAAACAAAATAGAATATAAATTACATATGCAATAGTGATAAAAAATACGGTAATGGGATATGTAAAACGAATTTTGTTCCTCACATATTCCATAATAAAAATTTCATTTATATAGGCAATCAAAGATAAAAAATAATAAATTAACCTTACATTAATTATCCTAAAACATTATTACATATACACATAAGATATTATTATATTGGATGAGTAAAATATTCCCAGTTTGATATCCCCAAAGGAATAAAAATTGTTACCATGAGAATTCAAAAGATGTAAGGTTAATCTAGTGTAAGTAAAATATTATTATATCCTATAAAAAAATAAAAAAAATAAAAAAATAAATTTAATATAAAATATAAACACATATTCATGGTAAAGATGGAAAATTTTATAATTAAATTAAATAAACGACATTAAATGATTCATTAATGAATTTTAAAGATATAATATTTATTTACCCATAATAACTAACTTATTAGATAAAAATATAAGTAATATTCGTAATTAATTAGTAGAACCTCACACAAACCTCAAATCTTGTCATTAGTTCATCACTCAATGTGATAAATTTATTGACGCCTCCAACCTAGCATATAGTATACAAGTGTAATTGATGGAAATTAAACACTAATCTAATTCTTTATATGTTTATATATATTATACAATATATATTAGTTATAATTTCATAATATCATTCTTAATCTATATAAATAATATATAAATGTATAAAAACTATTCCATTAGTTTGTTAAATCATGAATAGAGAAATAATTTTGACACACTACTTCAAAATAATATTTATTTCACTAGAACCACTACAAAAAAATTTCATATAATTTAATTCAAATAAAAATGAAATACATAATTCAACCATCTTACTACAACATATCAATTATTATAATTTCAAACATTTTTTCAAAACAAATAAAAACTATTCCAAAGATTAATATGGTGAAGGGTGGTAAAGTGGCATATATATTAATAGATGAATCAATTAAGAAAAAAATATTATAATAGTCTACTGAAATTGAAAGATAATAATGATGTTAATTGATTAAATACTATAATAAAAAAATTAAAACATTAAACAACTATTTAATTCCCATTTATTGAAATAAAATGTACTTGAAAAAACATTTTGTAATGGTTTTTTTATTTCATAAATATAAATTAAAAGCACGGATAATTAGTTAATTAAATATATTTTAGTATATTTTTGTTGGAACCCATAATTGTGTACCAGTAAATTTAATTTTGGTTATTTAATGTGGTTGAACCCCATGAATATAAAATTCATCAGAGGTGCCGAAGTAACATTCTTAAGAGTAATGGGTCGGTCTTGTACATCATTTTATAAGGGAACATATTATGGATCTTATTCATGATAGATTTTATAGAAAGTATATTTAGTATTTAATTAAAATATAGTTGGCCAACCAAGATAGCTAGTTTCCTTACTCAACCAAGGAACATTTGGGATCCTCCTCAACCATGACCAACAACAATCCAACTATCCATCATACCAAAAGTGTTTGGGTAGTAATTATGTAAAACCATGATTCTCATTCATGGGTATTAAATATTTTTAGAGAAATATTCACTAAATTACACACACAAAATCTTATGTTACATAATTGTTTTGTGTCTTCGTAAATATGGAAGACAATATTCTAATAAGGTGAAGGATCATCAACATCTCCCATTGAGATATCCTCGTTTCGTAATCTTCATAAACATACCCTAATTAAATCCTTTCATCAAAACCTGGGTAATTGAATCATAAGAAATAGTTTGATCAGATGATCGTTAACGGTAAACTAGGGATTTATGTAAACATTATGTGAGAATATTTCTATAAGAACATGATAATAACAAATGAGAACCTATCCATGATTGTTAGATATAAAGTTAATGAGACGTGGAATAATTATAGGTAGTTAGTAAGATATGGATCATAAGGTGATTAATGAACATGGATATGAGAGAATATTATTGAAAAAACACATAGAATTTTTCTATACACATAATAATAGAAAATCCAATATCAATCTACCCACCAAGTAATTTACAACATGTTATCCTTGGGAATTCCACCCAAGTACCTACTTCAGATAAGGGATAAATTCCATTGTAACCTATTTCAATCTTAGGATAATCTCTCATGTACCCTATGATCTCTTATAACATTTATCATTACCCTACAAATTGTAGGTAGATATAGTTCCCAAAAATATTTGTTATTATATAATCACTATCCTTGGTTATAATGTTACCACTGTCACATAATGAAAACCATACATGTGTGTGCCAAAATATCATAAAAAATTAATAATATCAAAAACCAAAAAATAAAATGGGTTTAAAAAAACATAATCATAACATAACCTATGGTGAAGAAACATGTTTTATAAAAACATTATGATTTTAAATAATAATAACCCATGTATAAAATAATATGGTTTCATAATCATTTTATCTAGGTATGACATTTATAATAGAAATTGGTTCCATAAACATATTTTCAACATAAACCATCTTGAGAAAGAATACGAATGGTATCATTTGATCATATCTAAAGTAAATAAAATGTAACATAAAATTATTTTTTCTTAGATGGAAAATAATTTTAATATATTACATTGAATAAATTTTTGAAAAATAACCTTTTTTGGATGTAAATTTTTTAAAAATAAAACATATTGAAAACAATTTACGATTAAAATAAAATTGAAAACATATAACAGAATATTTAATGAAAATAATGATCCTAATGGTGGGAAATTTATATTCATTACTTACATTGTTAAAACATGGATTCCATTATATTTTTCATTAATATCCAAATGGTAATTTTTTGTAAAATGACATGAAGATGCTGGTAATAAAAAAATTCAAAAAGTAAACCATGGGAATTTTTTTTAAATAATAATTTTTATAAAATTTAAAAAATATTTATAAATAATTCTATAAAACATGTGTTTGGATGAAAAAGTTTTTTCGATCGAATAAAATTTTATTTATTAATTCTCATAAAAATATATTATATATAATTTTAAGTACAGAAGAGTGGAAGAAGGTAATATTTCATGATGTTCTCTTCAAATAGAAGAGGATAAAAAATATCACGATTTGAGAGATGGATCATAATATTTTATCATTGAAATCATAATAATAAACAATCCTACTAAATTATTAGATCGTAATATAATATCATTACCACTTTGGTAACATTGAAACAAAAAAACCATGAAGGAATATAATTAAATGAAACATAAATTTTAATTTGGTTAAATAAATTCATCATGTTAAATTATAAATGTTATGTATGTAAAACTTTTAAAAGATGATAGGTATAGAAAATAATTATATGTCTCAAAAAACTCTAATTGACACAAAAATATCATTCATCTTTGGAAACTATTCAACCACATACACCATTAAAAAATATCATAAAATGGACATTTAAATAGAAATATCATTACGTTTAATAAATATAATATAATTTCATTAGATGAATATAAATCCCATAAAAACATATTTTCTAAAGTAATTTGTCTAACTAAAAATAGAAGTGAGACTGAAATCCCATATCATAAGTATCGAATTCATTTATACACTGTAAAAACTCATGTGTAATAAATTTTTGTTTATTATACCAAAATAACATAAAAATAAATTTATATATATATATATATCATTCCTTATATGATTTAATTATGTCCTTTTTTACCTTTTTATTAATAATTCTACATTAATATCATTTTTTTGAAACTACCACATCGTTCTTCTTATAAATTATGATTTCTAATTTTTTTCCTCATAATTTGATAAATGGTTTATCATCTATAGTATAATAATAATAACCTAATTATCATATTTATACAATATTTAAAATTATATGCCCAATCAAAAAATACAGTATTGAGAAACGAATTACATTATGATCGTGTAGATGATACGGCGTACGTACACCTGAGTAAAATTTCTATGTCTAAACAATCAATATTGACATATGGTTATTAATAACTCATATGTACACAATGATAATAATATAACAAATAAAATATTTTTCTATAAATAAGATTATTAATATCAAAATTGTTTTGTGGTTATAAAAATAAATATTCATGTCTCTTTACGAAGGTATTAGTCTTTGTGGACATGAACGATGCTATCATCTTTTACTGAGTGAAAAGGTATGAAATAAAATAATATATTATCTTTTCCGAATGATAAAAATTTAATTAGTATAATAATTATATCATATATAAAATAAATTTTTATTAATATTATACTTATTATATTCCATGTAAGGTTTAATTGAAAATGAATCACATCACATCACAAGGTGGTAATAAGTCATTCACACGAATAACGATATTGTATCCCTTATACTATGGAATTTAAGTAGATTTATATAATATAATGACTCATTTGGTATAATTATTATATAAATATCATGTATATTCGTTATATACATCAACATAGCCAACCATGGGAGGTGGTTATGAAAAAATGTATGACATTGGTTCGCGAGGTGGCAGCCTACCTCATAGAAAAATTATGATTATATATTGTATTTGATGGAAGAAAAGAAGGTTTTAGGTCATTCCCTTGACATGAAAATAACTTAGTAAATTTTATATTTTGATTTTAATATATAATCAATTTTAAAAAATATTTTTAGTGTGTGGAAGAAGAAGTAAAGTAGAAGCCTCATTGAATAACATTACCTATTCTTCAAATAACCTCTTGGTGTTTCCACAAAAAGCCTTATTAGTTTGAGTTTTTTTCCAAAACAAGCCTTATAAAATGATATGAGAGAATTTGGGAAGCTATATCAATGGTTATTGGGTAAAACATTTGTTATATGGTGAGAAAAATATTGGATAGGGTGGCATTTTAATAGAGAGGTGAATGGAACACTTATAAATTTTTGAAAGGAAAAAGGTGTAAAAAAGTTTTTCTCAGGCCAAAAGTATTGTAAATGGATTATTATAAATACCTATTCCTCATAGGGTAAAAATACAGATTGAAAATAGATCTCTAAAATGTTTTTAACTCATTTTACCTAATCATTATATTTGTTTAAGCACCCATCAAACCCATTTTTTTACTTTAACTACTGTAAATAACATTTTACTATTTTAAATATTCATTTAGGTTAAAAAAATTTAATTTAAACTTTTTATATAATCTAAATTATTATGATTCCAAATATAGAGACAATGTTTTCAAATTCAATTCACAGTAGTGGAAAAAATTAATTTAGAATTATTCTTATAGAAATGATCAGAAAGATGGGTTTCAAAGAAAAAATGTTCAAAAGTTGTAAAAGATTTAAAATTGAAAGTCAATATAGAAATTGTTAAATGAAATTAATTTTATTAATAAATATATATTTATAATTTATATAATTTTACATTAAAAATAATTATAAAAATAAATTTTCTTTATAAATATTGTAAAAAATTCAATTTTAAATTTAAATTTTGTATTATTCATTATTCTACAAAAAAACTAATACATTCCTAACATTCTCAACAAATCCAAGCTATGATAATTCTAATCAGATGATTTATAAAATGAATTTTTTTTATATAATGTTTTTATAAATTTCAAAATATAGTTTTATAAATAAGTGTGAAAAAATGGTGATAAAAATCAATTTTAGAAAAATATAAATTTTAATAGTTAAATTGGATTTATTCTTATATAGTGTATAGAAAACACATGATATTATTGTTAAAATTTTGATTTAATATAAAATATAAAAATATGATTACAATAATTTACGTAATTTGGTATGTTTAATTTATTGTTGTAAAATGTGTAACTAGAGTGAAAATAATTTTTAATAAAAGATTTAAATAACTTTCAAATATATTTTATTGTAATTTTTTACTAATAAGACACCAACTATTTAATTTTATATACATGTTTAAACCATATATTTTTCATAATTCATTTGTACATTATTCATACCTTCCATTCCAATGAATATATGATAATTTTCCTATTAAGTAATTAGATTCTATAAATATTTTTCATTTTGTTTGAACTCATTTTTGTATGTAAAAAATTCTAAACATGATATTTTCTGTAATAAAAAATGATGAAACAAATTTTGAAAGAAAAAAAATCCCAAAATATTGGGTTATTTCATTTTTCCCCCTTAAAATACAATTATCTCTCAAAATTCACACTTTGGTACCAACAAAGAAGGATACATCCCATGATTACATCCTTAACTACCACATGGATTCCATAAACTGGTGGTTTAAAAAAAACATTTACAAGATAAGTGGTATCATTTCATTTAACCTTCTATATTTGATGCATAATCTCTTCCAGTTATTCCCCATAAGAACTATAATTCTCCAGCGGTATGACCTTTTAGATCAACACTTGTGATGGATCAGGTATATTATTACACAATAGAGATACATGGAACACATATTGAATATAAGGGAGGTTAGGTAGAAGCACCAATAGATAGGATAACATCCTAATATGGTGATGCATTTCAAAGGGTCCAATATACCTTGGGATTATCTTTAGTTTTTATCAGAAGCACAATTTTATCGTTTATTTGTGCTTCCATAAATTTTCATTTCATCTATTACACCCAGAATTTAACATGAATATTTTATGATTGAAGCACTTATTAATCAAGATATCCATAACAGAACTATAATTCATTCTTTTAATATATAGTAGGAAAATGATATCACAGGTTATCCATTATTGATAAATATTCATATAGTGAAGTAATAAATGAATATCTAAAACCTCACCTATAGTTAATCATAATCAAATAACAAATTTTGTAACATTATTACCCATCCGAAATTAAAAAAATTATAAATATTGCCTCTATATTTCACAAAATGAACTTCTTACTAATCCCAAATATTTCACAATATTTCTCATGATTATCACATACCAAATCTATGAATACCTTCGTCCTATATTCTCTTAGAGCATGGAAATAACCAATGTTACCATAAAACCATATTTAAAACATACATGATTCGTTATAACATAAATATAACATATATTGTTGGATATATTGATTAAATACCAAAAACGATAAAAATTTATCAATGACAGCATAAAAAACTATGTTAACAAATCCATAATTTGTTCTATTGTAAACAGTATTGTCCAATTTTTTTATCCATATCAATAATCACTTTTTCCAAACATCAGAATCGCAACACCAAGATCATATTCAAGTATATATATTTCTTTAATAATGTTTTTCCTAAAATATCACAGATCTATTAAATAACTTGTCTTTGTCACCATCACCATTCTACATATTATTGAAAATCCTTAATCAAAAACCTGTTTTAAAAAATAATTATATATCACATAATTCATATAAAATAACACATATAGTCAGATATGTAAATAAATGAATAATCTAACATGCATATGAAATCATTAACATGGCTTCATTAGTATCATCCTTAGTATAACATTCCATTCATATTTTATCCATAGTCTCTTTATCATTAATTGAATAAGCATTACTTATAAATCCTTGATAATTCCCTTTATGATATTTCAAATTAGGAAGTCAGTATTTATAATTCCCATACGTTTTACATTTATAGCATTTAATAGTTGATGATACCTTAAGCAGAACATTATCATCTTCTAAAATTTTCATTTTTTTGAATTTACTCATTTTATGTCATTATTTTCCACACCTAAAACATCTTCTCATTCCTATGAGATACTCACATGGGTAATTATCCATGTATTATTATCATATAATTAATAGAATATTATTTAATAAATTGTCTCCACTAAAAAAATTTCAACAAATTCTGTTATTATAAGTGACTTGATCTCTGTTGATTGACCTATTACATATTTTTAAAGACCAAGGTGCTCTAAGAAGGATCAAAATATGTCTGTAGGAATTGGTCTTATAGAATCTTAATAACGGGAAAGATTTCAAATCATGAAGAGTTATAAAACATGGATGTATGTTTCACATCATTTAATAGATCGGGGATTGAAAAATAAATAATGTAGAGTGGAAATGCTTATATTTGGTGAAAACTTATTCAGGTGATTACGTATTGTGAAAGGGGACTACACATCCTGTAATTCCCCGATAAAATTTTGTATTATGTATTTTTAGCCACCCCAGTTTGTTAGACCCTATGAATTTGGTGAATCCCTCTCGATTTCAGGCCACTCAGTGACCCCACTTCGACGTTATGGGGATTCCTTCACCAAGTATGGATTCTTACCTTCCCTCACTTGATTTGAAATGACCCTTCTTTAAACCAAGGTATGTTCTACCTCCTTTATTGGTCTACATTAAATATGTATTTACCATTTATATTTTCCATGTGATGGTGCTTGATCTCGATGATTCTAATGGAGTCTTTTGGGTTTCTGGTCAATTTTGGTTGTGATTTTCTATCCTCGGGTGGAAGCAGTTGTCGGGGGAGAGGTGATTAAGATCCATTGCATGGTTTATTCAAGTGCGAACAACATTGATGACCTTTTTAGGAAATGTATTAGTTTTTACTTTATCTATTTACATGAAATCATCAATATATAATGACTTATCCCCTTTGATCACAACAAAACTGATTAAATAACTAATTGAACCATATGAATGAATTGGTATCGATCTCATAACGATGTTGCAACTTTTTACCATTATAACAGTTTACCCATTTATTTTCTAGATTGTGTTATATCTATCCCTATTTTGGTTTGAAATTATTCTCTTGATGTAAATTGGTAATTAACATAATAAAGGAATAAATTGATGATTAATTGGTTGAACGGGTTTAAAGAGCCATGCTTAATTAATCTAGATGTTTGTGAAATATGATGATAATCCAGTTGATGCAGGTGTTCATGATTAATTTAATTGGATAATGAACATTAAGAATGATAAATATTTCTGATGATGGAATTAATGTTTTGTTAAATTAATTAATTAATTAATTTTTTATTTCTTAGGACTGCTCATTTCTTAGGTTTCCTATAGTTGGAACATGTAAATAATTAATTAGTAAATTGATGATGGAATAAGAAATAGTTGTGTGATAATAGATAATTCCATTATAGGGACTGTGGTTTTATCTTTTATGTGAAGGTTGATTGAATTATTATTTGGAACCATGAGAGCTCGTTGTGTGTGAAAGATGGATGCCTTTTTAAGGTCAAAGTTCACTTTTTCTATATTTTTTCATGCTTCTTGTGATGTAACATGAGGCTAGGATGGATGCGCCAAGATTTATGTTCTGGTATGTGTGGAGGGGAAGCCATGATTTTTTTGAGCCAGGGATGGATTACCCAGGAATGCTTTTATGGTATATGGGACTGGGTGTCCTAGTAATTGTGGTGGTAGTTGACACATGGAGTGAAATTATGAATTCTGATATACATATTGTGTTAGGGAGGGCACCAGAGATGATATAATGGGTTGAAGATTGGATTTCCTATTGATATGAAAGTAGGATTCTTATTTTAATCTATTGATTGGTCGACATACACGTTTTTAATTTTTATATTTTTAATTACCCACTATATAAGGAAGATGGATTTTGTTGGTACTATCCTTTTTTGGTTTAATATGATGTTACCTATATTACCTAGTAATATTTAATGTACTAAGGTTTATAGATGAATAATATTTAACACATGGATCTGTAGCTTTCTGGGATGCAATGCTATGGTTAAAATTTTGAGAAGCCTTGGACATGGTTTTCATATAATTGGAGGGCCAGGATCATTGTTGTAATGTTATTGATAATGTAATATAGAATTTTATAACGGTTATTTAATGATAATTAATTAATTAACATAACGTTAAATGGATGAAAATTAATAAGATAACATAATATTTAGTTTTATATGGTTGTGTTCTTATAGGATATCAGTTTATAGTCATGGAATCTATTCTTCTAAGATATGTTAGATGAAATTGTGTTTGAGACTAGGTTATGGCCATAGTGTCATTGTGATTTATATTATATCATGTACATTTTTGGTTCCATATAGTACTCCACCCTATTGGTTAGGGAAACTGACACCCTATGGATTTATATATCTTTGGGGTGTTTTCCCCAACATCCTTGTGGAAGGATAAATGGTTGAAAACCCCCTTTGGTCCCAATCACTTCTCTTAGTAGTTACCTGGGCTGCTATAAATTGCAGTTAGTTTTCCTTGTATATGTGTGTAGAGTTATTTAATGTCTTCAGGTTATGTCACACTCTTATATTTTGGATAATGTTTCTTATGGGATACTATAGGAGTAATGTGTATTGGCCATAATGGCTTGACGATCCTTACTCGGTGTAAGGAATGTGATGTCTTGGGATATAATACATAAAAATAATACATGTTTTTTCGGTTGTGGTGCCTTTAAGAATGTACCTAGTTACTTTTGGGTATATGGAGGTGGTGGGGTGTTGCACGGGGTGCATGTTTTGGTACATTGACTAGGTGTTAACATGATGGCTTTTTTGGAGAGAGATGCTCAGGATGTGCGACATTGCGGGAAATCGAAAAACCAGTGGGGCAGTGGTAATGTCGTACCCCTGATATTATTTATTATAACATCTGATCATGAAATTAATAATTGGTGAGTTTATCCTTGTAAATTTTTGGAACTTATTATGCCTATTTCGTTAACGAGTGAGTTTCATTTTTTGTTCAATGTGATTTAGCATGAGTTCATTACCTTTTTCAAGATATTATTTAGGGAGGATCCTACTAATAATACTATTGTAATCACCCTATATATATAAACTATTATTCAGGTCATTTGTAGTAGTTTTAAGATCAATCTAGTTACTATTAGATTGGGAGTTATTCAAGTGATGTTGGGGATTCATGGTCATTTTCGTCTTCACTTTCATTGGGTACTTGCTGTTTTCCATTTTGTTGTAGTAGTTATTTCCTGCGATAACTTATTTTTACAGTGGAATTTCATTTTTATTGTAGTCTGAGCATGTGTTGATTGGAGTATTTATTATCTCTCCCTTAATCATGTGTTCTCTTAGATGGTAATACATCCAATATTTTTATTTAATATACCCTCAGTTCTTGCCTCTAACCCAGGACTGATGAGAGGTGGGACTAAGTTGTCATTATCTCTCTTCAGTCATTACTATCCCAAGAGGAGTACACTTTGTGGTGAGTGGGTCATGATAGAGTGGTATTAAAGGTTTGGTTGACGGATATAAATAAGTTTATAGATAGGCACAAGTGAGGTTCTATGGGATGTTAAGGGAATGGTGTCAGGTAAGTCTAGAAAGTGATGTAAACATGGGAGATCAGCTTCGAAACAAGAATTTGGGACCCCTTGTGATTTGATGCAATAACATTTATGCTTACAAAGGCTACTAAATGAGGTGATACTCATTGGAGGGTAGAGACCGTAGAAAAGACCATGAATAATTATTTCTTGTGCCCTTGTTATAATGGGAAGAAATTGAGATAGGTTAACCTAAAATGAATAAAATAAAACAATTAATCAATGTTATGCTCATCCATATATCTGGATTGTGTGATCTATATGTTTTCTCTTTTATAGGCATGGATCTAGGTCAGCGTCCTCATCATGTTTTCATACAATATATTCAGAAACATTGTTACATCCCTAGTAAATAAATAATATGAAAATTTTATATCTAATAATATTTTGGGATTAAATATTAATTTTACATTAAAGGTGATGTTATGTCTAATTTTTTACCCGACATGAAATAATGAGTTTTTTTTGAAATCTTATGTTTCACACAAGGCTGTGTCATAATAAAAAATTATAATATAATATTATTTTAAATGGTCGTCAAATCATAGATGTTGTATTGGAGGGAATGAACAGAAATAACTACATTATGATTATACATTTTGTTAACTGTTTTTACATTTATCCAATTAAATTTAGAGGCATAAAATAAGAAAGAATCCAATTTTATGCATAAATACTTTAATATTCTTTAAGGGTTCGATTTACCACATTTTTATGGAGAACCATTTTTAAATCTACTTTTTATCTTTTTGTATGAACTATTTGAAAAAATAATATTCTTCTTTAGAAAAGGGACATTGAAATTTACATTGGATGAGATTTTGGTATTTTTCTGATACTGATAATTTTTTAGTGAAATAGTAAAAAATACAATATTTTAATTAAAAACTGCATATTAATATAATATATTTATATTGATAGATAAATATTTTAATGGGTTTTTAAGTGTAATTAGATTATATTTTTACCATTTAATCCAATGTTTGTCATTTTATGTAATTTTACATTGAAATTGAACATAAACAAGTGTCAATCTTTTGATTGTTATTATTTCTTAAAAACATGCTTTTCTGTTTTGACAACGAGAATTAATTTTAAATTAATTTCTGCCAAATATGTGTTTTGAACATTTAAAAATGGATTCCATATTTGGAGTCAGGAGATCTAAATTTTCTAAATGGGTAATTTTCTTTTAGACATTATGAATATTTACTTCAATAAATATTTTTTTACCATGGTTAAAAGGTAAATCTTGAAAATAAAGTTAAAAAAATATTATAATAATAATAACAAATTACAATTAAATTTGTCCTAATTATAATGTTTTATAAATTTATGACTATGTTCTTCTTTGGGTTGATTTTGGGACCCCATGGAGCCTCATAGAAGTGATAATGACACTTTATATTAATAAATTTAATGTAAAGACAAAATTTGACATAAACATATATCTTTAGTAAATCATTTTTTATATGGGGTTATATAAATTATCACATTGACTATAAATATTAATTTTAAAGATAAAAATATTTCATAAATCATGGTATTTTATTTATAATTTTTAGTCAATAAATAAAAAATCTCATTTTTGACACAATGGTGATGTTGTAATTGCTTCAAAAATAAAGAATTCAAAAAAATGATATTGTAAATATTAAAATAAATTTATTTTTAATCTTTTAATGCCATAAAATAATTTTAGAGATTAGGATAACTTGTAGTATTTTAATTAATTGAGGTATTTCGAAATAATATATTTGGTTTGGATTTTTTAAAAAGTCATGATATTAATTGTATTAAAATTTACATAAAAGAGTTTTTAAATGAATCAATATTTCATAGAATGATAAAATAGTTCTAAAAATATAAGATTTGGAAAAATGACATAGATGTTATTAAAAATGTAATTAATGATCCATTTTTGGTGTCTTGGCATTTTATTGTAAATATATTAACCATATAGTATGAATATATAAGAGGACATGGTAAAAGGTAAATAAGTTTACAAAGGGTTAAATAAAAAATATAGGAACTAAAAAATATCCAAAACCTATCGAATTCTTATTGGAAGATTTTATTCTGACTGATATACAAATTATTGTCTAATTTAAAATGTTTTTGACCTTTATAAACAAAAATACTTAAATAATAAAATAATATTTTCAAACGTTCCTAAAGAGCCCCTCTTCCCCCTTATAAAATGACACCATCACTAACCCATTACTCACACCTCTAAATCATATTGGCTCATCCAAAATTTCCTACAAGAATATCCCCACGTCCTTATATTCCTCTTATATTACTTCCTAAGGCATTAAAATGTTCAAGTAAACCTTTTGGTTCAAACCAAAGGGAGATACATGATTTAAAGGTAACATCTTCTCTTAAGTTATTATCAATTATTTTACATCTCCAACCCCCTAAAAACTCTATATTCCATTATTTTATAAGAAACTAGTATCCAAAATATACTATGGTGTTTTATTATAAGGATTATAACTACACATCCACACACATCCATCTAATGGTTACGAACATACTGTTTTTGTTTACGGTGAACTACAATCTCACAAAACGATGACTGTTAAATTATCTCTTAATAACTATCATTGTGCCCATTATGATGGAACTCTGTTTATATGTGATATATTATATATATATACTTTCTCTATTCTTCTGCATTTTTCATTTATATAATACCTTTATGGTTTCCATAATGTGTAAATACGTTAATTTCATTTGAGGATATGAAAACTACCTCCCCCCCAAAGGGATATGACTTGTTCATGCCATAAATGGAATATATAAATGAATTAATTTCTGAAATTATATATGATATTATACTGTAATAACAACAAAATTATATATAATTTGGTTTTCATTCCTTTACAAATGAAAAAAAATGAAATGAATGTTGTGTTCAGGCATACGTACAGCTTGCCATCTCTATGAACAGGGCATTTCATTTCCTATATCCAAATGATATGAAATATTATAGATACACATAGACTATATATATATATATATATGATACATATGATATCTAAATCTTGAATATTAGTATGTAAATAATTGAATTTTGACCATATTGGCAATTTGTAATTATGTCATGTTAATTTTTGACTCAAGTACTAATCATTGACAAAAATACCGATATAATATTGAATAATTTTATGATTATTTGAGAAAGGTAATAAGTTATATAAATGTAATAATAAACAAGAAAATGGTACATAAGTAATTAAAAATAAATTACAATTATTATTCACGGAGATAGAGAACTAATAAGACATGTCAGACACAAGGTAAAGGGTTTTCATCTCACTTTTTATTTCCGTGAGATTCATGCTATTTTTGAAACTATTTCCTTTTGTGTGGTTCCTGTGCTGACCATGATTCTATGACTTTTCTGATATAATTTAAATTATGGGCATTTAAATCTTCATTGTATGATCCTTCTTTCATGTGGTCTATGTTTTGTAAGATAACAAATTGGTAAAAGAACCTTCCACCGTCCTCTTTTCGTCAAAGGATTAATTTATGTTATGTCTTTTTATATTTACATTTTATTTATTGGGATATGTTCTTATAAATTATTATTGAGGTAAATTTTATGTCCATTTGATGAGAAACCATTTTTTCTCTCATAACCTCATTTTCTAAATTTTAATGTGATGTCGTTAGGATGTTAAATTTCTGTAAGGGGACTTCTTTACCCTATTTCCATTCATTGGGATAAACTTATACTTATTAGTTATGTGATTATATGAATTTGTGTGAATGATATTTTATTGTTATAAACTTAATATCTACTTATATTGGGTGTATTTATGTTTTTTACAAATTTGTTTTTCATTGATTTATCCTTAATGTAATGATATGATATTTGTATGGGATCCTTTCACCATCATCATTTAGTTAAAGACTTCATTTATTTTATGTCTTTTAATTTCAATATCCTATGTTGGGATATGTTCTTCTATATCCTGAATTCTATACATTTCATTTCCATGTGATGGTAGATCCATTTCACTCCCATTAACTCGTTTTCAGAAATATTAATGTGACGTTGTTGTGATGGTGAATTATCATAAGGAACATCATCTCAATCTCCTATCATTGAGGCATATTTTGATTTATACTTGGCTTTATTTTATATGGTGTATAAACCCCTTTTACATTTCATTTCATTCAAGGGGAATATTTTTCTATATAGTGTTTTACTAAATAAAAAATGGAATGTTTATTTTTAACGTACGCGATGACAAGGTACTTTACGATGCCGCAAGTGTTATTAGATTTTTTTCTTATTTAATAAGATGTATTATTTTTTAATGGAAAATAAATACCATATACTATTTTATGTATTTTTTATTGAAAATGGATTTTATAATGGATTGGTTATGTCAATATATTTAAGTGAAAAATCCAAATTTAAATATGGAAATACAACTTTTCTTTGTGTTAGTTTTATGTGTTATGAATATGACACCATTCATTGGAATTGTTTCCATATATGGGTGGTTCTCTGATAAACCTAGGGGTTGCGATCCAGAGATAGATCTCCAATGAATTGGGTAATGTGATAGAGGTAACCATTATTGTTTCTCCTAAGAGATTTAGGAACATATTGTGATGTGTATTCCAAATGTAACTCATTATGTAGCTGTGAAAGGTATAATGTAATTATGTTAAAAATGCCACAAGGTACCATTATGATTTATGATTTCTATTTTTTATTCACAAATAATATGATTTTGTGTGGTATGTTTAGGATTGAAATATGTGATTTTATTGATTTCTATGTATAGATAGACTAATGTTTCCTTTCCTAGTTTTATACACCAACTGAACTTTTTATGCTCATCCCATGTTTTTTAAATGTTTTTCAAAGTGTACACGTAAGGTTAAGAGACAAAAATAATTCAAGAAGATTTATATCTAGATAAGAACTCTAGTTTTCATAAAAGGGTTTTATTTTATTTTTTTAATGAAAAATTTGGATAGAATATAAGCGTCTACTTTGTTATTTTTTATATTTAATGTAATAGTTAAGAAGTAATTCACTAAAACTATAAAACTGGAAATATCATCAAAGTGAATAATTAACTTAATTCAAGATTATGTAATTTTTAATTTCGAGTCCTTATAGTTGATATCAATGGTAAGTTTAGATAGATTAAGGGATTATGAGTTTTTTTAAGAACAAGGTTATTCTCCATATATATTCTTTATGTTAAATACTTATTTTTTTTAACTCTGTTAGATCAATGAATTTTTTAAAAAATTCCAATCACTTATTGGGTACATTCATGCAATAATTATCGCAAAGACATGCTTAGACAACTCTGAAAAATTTTCTATCGTACAATTTTCTTGCATGAAAATTTTTGAGATATCGAACACCTCGGCTGTACCTGGACACCATCACTGATCATGGGTTGTATTTAAACAAATTTTATTGTCTAAATATTCGCCTATTTTCACGAAATGTAAATATAATCAATGAATTTTCAAATATTTTACCGTAACTCAACATTTTTAAGCATATAATTATTTTGAAAAAGGTGCTGATGAATGATCCCTTTGTGCAACCTATTTATATTTGATTTTAAATTATATCATATCTCAACATACTTATGGTATTTTCAAAAGGAACATAGATTGAACGTTTGAACTCAATCTATGTCTGACTATTTTATAAAAATAATTTTTTATCATATGTATTGATATTATATGTCTTACAAGATTATTTTCCAAAATAGTTTTTATGTAATCACCCATATGACCCATGTTGTAAGAGGTGTATTTGGATATAGGAATCAGAAAATATTATAGGATATCTAAATCATTGTTGCAATGCATGGACCATCTATCTATGTGATCAAGATGATGATGAATCCAAGTGGACACCAAGATCATGGTACGATGTTCTTTAATTGGGAATAGTTTTTTATGGAGGTAAAAATATCATCAATATATATAAGAATTTATGAATAATGATATTAATTTCATTATGAGTTGGGATGAAAAAGAGAGGCATTTGACAACTATTGAGGATAAATCTTGTTAGGGTAATTTTTTTTAAGAGTTTATCTCATTTTGTAAATGTTATAAAATTAAATTGTTTTTGAAAAAGGACAACATCCTGACCATGTGACAACCCGTCGAATCGGTCAAAGCTGCAGGAATCGAACCCACAACCAAAGTGTGATTGAGATTTATTGCCTACCACTAGACTATCTTAAGTCCATGGTTATTTTGACTTATTATATTTAGTTAAATGAATTTATTGATCAAAAAAATGTTGATTTGGGATATTATGTTTTCTCAAATTGATATAGATAGTATAGGAAAATGATTTGGGGATTAAGTTATAAAGGTTATTTTGGAAGACATTTACATTTTTTGGGAAACTATATGCCTATAGAAAAGAGAATACATTGTGATTTTAATTGAGGAGTAATGGTGTAATTTTATTTTTTAATAATCTTTGAGTTTACTAAAAATATATGGATATTTGGGTATTGTTTATTCAATTTTGGAGATTAAGAATATTAATTCATTTTTATAAAAGATTTTCATTTTTGGGGATTATCTGATGTTGTACTAACCATATTGGTTTTGGATATTGTATATAGATTTAGGAAATATATGGTTCATTATTTTTGGATTATGACATTCTCTAGAAGTTTATTTGAGTGCTTTTGAGGTGACTAAGTCAGTTTGAATACTCATCATTTGGAGAAAATATGTATTTGTGGTTAGAATTTAGTAATGGATGAATGTATAATTGAAAAGTAATTATGTTTCCTTTTATTTATAGTTAAACTCATAAATAAATTACTCAACATTATTAAATATTACATAAAACAAAAATTATGTCCATTAAATTTTCCTTCTGGGGAATAATGACCGTTTAACCAATCACATGTTTATGATTTTCTGGTTGTTAAGTTTCTCCTAATCATGTTTTCTATCACTCTCCATCAGAACATGCCACTTAGTTTATCCTCCAAATCAATGTTTTTATACATGGAATCCTAGTATGTGTTATCATTGGTGACCTTTATACATCTCTTTCATTCATTTAATGTGATAGTTTTATTCAATTTTTTTTCTGACGTGGGACATTAAATAATGTTTCTAAGCCCAATTTTAAAATTTTAAGGGCACAATTCCCAAAAGGGTGAGGATGTAACATTATAGGTAAATAAAAAATATGAAAATTTCATATTTAATAATATTTTTGAATTAAATATTAATTTTAATTTAACGAGGATGCTATTTTTTATGGCGGACCCGACATGCAAAAATAAGATTCTTCGGATTCTTATGTTGCACACAAGGCTAAGTCATACTGAAAAATAATAATATAATATTATTTTAAATCGTAGATAACTCATAGTCATTGTATTGGCAGGAATGAATAGATTTAACTATAATATGATTATTATTTTTGTTAAATGTTTAAACATTTATCCAATAAATTTTAGAGGCTACAAATAAGAAAGAATCATATTTCAATCATATATACTCAATTATTCATTAAGGGATCGATTTAACACCTTTTGACGATGAATAGTTTTTAAATCTAGTTTGTTTACTTTTTTTGTTCTATTTGAAAAAATAATATTCTTCTTTAGATTTGGTAAATCAAAATTTACATTGGATCAAATTTTGGTATTTTTCTAACAATGATCATTTTTTAATGAAATAGTGAAAAATTAAGTATTTTAATTCAAAAATTCCTTTTTAAATAATTTATTTTTATTTTTATATTATCTTTTTATTTTTTTAAAGTGTAATTTGATTATATTTATACCAATTAATCCTATGTCTGTCATTGGAAGTAATTTCACTTCGAAATTGAATATAAACAAATGTCAATATTTTGATAGTTATTATTTCAAAAAATCACACTTTTTGTTTTGAAAATGGGAATTCATTTTAAATTTATTTCTTCCACTTATTTGATTTGAATTTGGAAAAATTGATTCCATATTTGGAATCAGGTGGTCTATATTGGGTAAATAGGTAACTTTTATTTTTATTCATTATGAATATTTACTTCAGTAAATATTTTATTGACCATGGTTAAAGGGTAAAATTTGTAAATACGTGTCAAAAAATATTATTATAATAATATTAAGTTACCCAAACATGTGTCCTAATACTATTGAATGATATATGTCCAACCATGTGCATCCTTGGAACAATTTGGGGATCCCATGGAGCCACTTAGGAGTTATAATGACATGTTATATTAATTAATTTATAGTAAAGACAAAAATGAAATAAACATATATCATTTAGTAAATAAATATTTATATGGGGTTATATAAGTTATATATTTAACTATAAATATTAATTTTAAATAAAAAATTATTTACTACATCATGGTATTTTATTTATTATTTTTAGACAACAAATGAATGAACATAATTTTGACACAATGGTGATGCACTAATTGCTTCACTGATAAATTATTCAAATAAATGATATTATAAATATTAAAATAAATTTATTTTGAATATTTTTATGCCATAAAAAAATATTATAGATTATTATGACTTTTTATATTTTAATAAATGATAGTTTTTTAAAATAATAAAGTTGGTTTGTATTTTTTAAATAGTCATCAAATGAAAAGTATTAAAATTGACATAAAAGTGTTTTTAAATCAATCAATATTTTTTTAAATGAAAAAATAGTTCTAGAAATATATGATTCATCCAAATGACATATAATTTTCCATAAATGTAATTATTGAAACATTTTGGGACTCTTTTATTTTCTCAATAAATATATTAACCATATAGTACGAATATATAATAGGATGTGGTAAAAGATAAATAAATTAACAAAGGGTTAAATTAAAAAGATAAGGATTAAAAAATATCCAAAAGAAATTATAATTTTTATTGGATGATTTTATTTCATATTATATAGACCTTATCTTTGAATTAAATATGTTTTGGACCATTATAAACTGAAAATCCTTGTATAATAAAATAATATTTTCAATCATTCATAAAGAGCCCTTCCTACACCTTATAAAAAGTCACCCCCTATAACCCATTACTAACACCTCTCAAGCCCATTGGATTACCCATAAACTACTACAAGAAGCTCCCCACATCACTCTATTCCTCCTAGAATTCTTCCTCTATGCATAAGTAAATTCAAGTAAACAATTTGGTTCAAACCAAAAGAAGATACTCGATTTAAAGGTAACAAATTCCCTTAAGTTTTTTCTTTTATTTTACTTCTCCAACCCCCTAAACTATCATTGTTAAATTAATTTATAAAAACACCAGTTTCCAAAATTTTCTTGGTTTTTTTTTAGAAATATTGTAACTACACATCCACACACCTCCATTTAATGGATACGAACATACTATTTCGGTGGACGATGAACTACAGCCTCACGAATCGATGATTGCTGGATTATCTCCCACCTCCTCTCATGGTGGCCATTATTATGGAACTATATTAATATGTGATATATATAATATTTATATTGTATCTATGCTTCTGTATTTTTCATTTATAGAATACCCTTATGGTTTCCATAATTGGTAAATATGATAATTTCATTTGAGGAAGCGTGGACTACCGCCCCCTCAAAGTCATGTGACTTGATCATGCCATATGTAAAACATAAAAAAGGAAGGAAATACTGAAATTATATATTTTATTATAATTTAATAATAATATACCTATTTATAATTTTCATTTCATTCTTTTAAAAAGGAAAAAAAAGAAATGAATGTAGTGTTCATACGTACGTACAACTTACCATCTCCATGGATGGTGCATTTCATTTGTTATATCCAAATGATATGGACTATTATGAATAAAGATATACTAGATATATATGTTATATATGATATCTAAATAATGAATATCATTCTAGATAAAATGGATGTTTTACGAAATGGACAATTTGTAATTATATCAAGATAATTTTTGACTTAAGTACCGAACATCGACCAAAAGAAAGATATAAACTTTAATAATTCCGTGATTATTAGAGAAAAGTATTATGTGATATAAAAGGAATAATAAACATTAAAAATTATTTGATGTAATTATAATTTTCTTATGTTTGTTATTAATGAAGATAAATAATGAATAAGACAAGTAAAACACAAGGTAAGGGATTTTCATCTCACTTTTTATTCCCATGGGATTTATGCTATATTTTCTATTATTTCTTTTGGGTGGTTTATTTTCATCACATGATTGTATTCATTGTGTAATATAATTTAATTTATGGGTATTTAAATCTACATTTTATTATCCTTCTTTCACCTGGTTTATGTTCTTTTTGTTACCAAATCTATAAGAGAACCTTTTACCATCCACTTTTTTTCAAAGACTTATTTTATGTTATGTATTTTTAAATATAAATTTTATTATGTTGGTATGTGTTATTATATAATCTTATTTATTTAAATTTTTTTTCTATGTTATGAGAAACCCTTCTCACTCTCATGAACTCATTATCTAAATTTTAAAGTGACGTCATAAGGATGTCAAATTTATATAAGGGGACTTCATAACCCAATTTACATTTTTGGGTTAAACATCTAATTTTTAATTATTTCATTTTATGAATATGTTTCAATATACATTTATTGTTATACAGTTAATATCAACTTTTATTTTCTTTATTTATTTTTTTCACACATGATTATGTCATTGATTTATCCTTAATATAATGATATGTTCTTTGTATGGGAACCTTTCACCCTCCTATTTTAGTATAATACTTTTTTTATGTCATGTATTTTAATTCCAATCTCCTATGTTAGGATATATTATTCAATATCCTTATTGCTTTACATTTCATGTCCATGTGATGAGAGATCCATTTCTCCCTCATCTACTCATTTTCTGAATTTTAATGTTACACCATTAGGCTATTGAATTTTTCTAATGGAGTTCATCTCAATCTCATTTCATTGAGGGATATTTTTATTTATACACGACATTATTTTATATGGTGTAAAACCCCCCTTTTAATTTTCAATTCATTCAAAGGTAATCTTTTTTCTATGTAGAATTTTACTAAATAAAAATAGGAATGTTACTTTTTAACGTATGTGGTGACAACAACCATTCCCCAACATCGAATGTTCTCATAATTTGGGCGTCCTTAAAAAGCCGTAATTATTTTAAAAGGAAAATAAATTTATATAATCTTTTATATATTTTGTTATTGGAAATGGTTTTGATATTGGATTGGTTATATCAACATATTTAAATGATATATTGTGATTGAAATGATGAAATTTTATCATTCTTTATGCTTGTTTAATGTGTTATGAATATGATATGGTTCCTGGGAATTATTTACGTATATGTGTGGTCCCGTGATTATCTTATAGCAAGTGAGCCTGAGATAGCTCTCCAATTCATTTGGTAATAAGAAGAAGGTAAGCGTTAACGTTTTTCCTATGAGATTTAGGGAATAAACTGGGGTGGGTTTTCCAAATGTAACTCCTTAAGTCGCTGAGAATTCTAAAACATATGTATGTTATGAATTCCATAAGTTACCTTTATGATTTATAATTTCCATTTTTTATTCATAAATCTTATGATTTTTTGTGTTATGTAAATGATTCAAAGGTATGATTTCATTGATATGTATATATTGATGGACTAATGTTTTCATTCCCTGTTTAATAACCCTTACAAAGATTTTTATAATCATCCAATGTTTTTGAAATGTTTTTCAAATGGTGTAAGGAAGGGTAAGATAAAGGAATAATTCATGAATATTTATATCAAGAAAATAAATCATGTATTATATAAGGAGTTTTATTTTTTGTGAAAAACTTGGATATATTATAAGTGTCTACTTTGTTATTTTTGAGTTGTAATGTAATATTTATGGCTTCATTTACTAAAACTCTACACTTGAAAAGATCCCCAATGTTAATTATCATAAATAATTCAAGACTATGTAATTTTTAATCCTGGATCATTATAAGCATGTGGCGACAAATGATTTTTGAGCAGAAGATGACGATGAAGACAATTATAGTTGGATAATCTGAGAGTTTTTATTCTATGGTCTATAGAGGTGTGGGGGATCCATTTCAAATGAATTCATAGAACAATGGTTTCGAGAGGTTGGGATAGATTTTACTTCGATCTATTCTTGGGAGGAGCATTGGATATCATTGGATGTGATGATGCTATATGGTTCATTGAGGCATTGGTGGTTCTTGTTCCTCGAAGAGAGTGAGGAGTTAGATTTTTTGTGGGAGGAGTTTAGAGACTAGTCTAGAGACAACTTTTGTTCTTTGACCGCGAAGGTGGAAAACTTCTAAGAGGTTATGACCATTCCACAAGGAAGCTGATGTGTGCGAGAATTTGAGACATGTTCTAGAAAGCTTCCATGTTATGCTTCAAACCTATTTTTAATTAAGGAGGCCCATAGAAATAATTTCAAGGAGTCTTTATGTCAAGATATCCATCCCCATATCACCTTTTTATTCTAAAGATATATCTTGAGGTTCTGGTAAGTGTAGAGGTCATCGAGTTGACATTAGAAGGAACTAAATCATCATGATAGGGGATTCATCATGATTCCTCATGAAACTGAGATCTGTTTTAGGGTTCATAGTTTTCAAGACAATAGAACTTCTAATTAATCAGGTGTAGGTCCAAGCCCTCAATGTCTTGTTTTCTATGGGTAAAATGGATATCAAGACTATTATAAGGGACTATAAACATTTTTTAATTATGGAGGCCAATGTCATTAGTGATGTAAGTGCCTGACCATTCTAAGAAGTCATCAGGTGCCCGTATTTCCACTTTAGCTTCCTCTGTTTTGGAATATCTAGATGATGTAATAGTAGTTGGGTGCTACTATCTTTAAATAGTACCAAAAAGTGGGACAAGGATAGGACATATCTGTGACTCTTTCCACCCTTATAGAGTAGCGTTTGGCCATGGAGGTGGTCATCAACATGGTTAGAGAGGCTGTGGTGTAGGTGGTGGTCATCTTCGTTCCCTTCCATTTCCTATGATAGGAAATCAAGACATATTTAAAGGTACTATTTTATTTTTTTTGACCTAGGAGCATTCCATTTTTGATCCAGGAGAGACTCAGTCCTTGATATCACTTACCCTAGTCTATGATTTGGGATAGGAGGTAGAGATAAATATAGTTCCCATGGAATTGACTATGCTATTTGATGTTTGGGATGACTTGTTTGATGTATGTAGAGACAGTGAGATAGTGCTGGGGTAGCACCACTCATGTAGAGATTTCATATGTTTATGTATTAAAACATATGGCATCATCATTGGCATGGATTGGTTGTTTTCACTCTAGGATATTGTGGATTTCATCAATAAGAAGGTTGGGTTCTTTAATGAAAATAAAGAGCCAACATTTTTTTTGTAGAGTGAGACCCTTAGATGGGTCAGAGGTAAGTTCCATCTTTATCATCCTTGAGGGATCATCTGATTTTGATTTCATTGGAGGTTTACTAGTTAATGTCTCTTGAGTTTTTGTTGTGTACCTTTATGTCTTTCAATATGAGGTTGTAGGGTAATCACCCTAATGAGATATCATGTTTGGGATCGAACTATAACAATGTGCATCTCCCATCATTATGTATCCATATATAATAGATCCTTCTGATTTTCTAGAGCATTTTATAAATCTCTATGTTCTATTGTAGTGTTGTTTTTTTGGAAACGATTGTCACCATGTGGTGAATTTTTTTTATGAATAACATTGATGTTATATATTTTTTTGAAATGATTATAATCACATGAACCAAATTACATTGAAGACTTGGAATCCTCTTCCACAAATTCATTATTTATTCAATATACTAAAGGGATCGAGTTGATTCTATAATATTTATTTGAGATCTGGATATCATCATATGTGGGTAAAGGGTGACAATATCACAAACACTACATTGTTGTTTTCATGATGGGAATTACAAGTCGGTTGTGAGGTTTTTCGGTGTGAGGAACACTTTAGTTATTTTCATGAGGTTAATGAATGTTGTGGTTTGAGGGATTCTGACAAAATTCATAGTGGTTTTCATCGATGATATCATTGTGTAATTTCATTTGAGGAGGAGTGATCAAATAATGTAAATGCGATATTGGGAGTTCTAAGTCAAGGTATTGTTTTGGGATGCTTCAAAAGTCTGAGTTTAGGATCAAGAATTAAATTTCGTTGGGTATGTTTTATCCCAATAGGGAGAATCATTAGATCCATCAAAGGTATAATAAATTGTGACATGGGAATCTCCCAAGACAATGGATGAGGTTAAATGATCCCTTGGTCATATAGGATCTTACATAAGGTTCGTAGTTGATTTATCTGAGGTATTGACTCCTCTAACAACATTGAAAAAAGATGATCCAGAATTCCTATTGACTGATCAATGTCATACAACATTTCACTATCTGAATGATATGATGGCTAGTGCACAAGTTCTTTTCTTTCTAATGGAAGAAGTTTAGTTTGAGGTTTTTAGTGATGCTTCACATCTTGGGTTTATCTATGTTATGATTCAGAATAAATGGGTTGTTACTTGTAGGTCTTGTATGTTATTTCCCCATAACTATAATTATGCAACCCAAAATCTTGAGTTGGATATGGTGGTGTTTTTCCTAATGTTGTCGAGAAATTAACTCATCAGAAAGAATTTTGTGGTCTATATCAATCATAAGAGTTTGATGTATTTTTTCTCCACGTATGACTTGAACTTGTGCCGTCATTGGTGGATGGATTTCTTATAGGATTATAAATATGATTTTTCATATACACAAGGGAAGGGCAATGAAGTGGCTTATGCGTTGAGTAGGAAGTCACATAGTGATGCATTGTCTGAATCTAGTGATTCCTAGAGAGTAATTTAAAAACATTTAACATTACATATGGATATGAGAGAAGATGGGGGAAAAGGATGTATTCATAAGATGAAAGTGAAATCATATCTGGTGTAGAAGGTGGAAAAATTATGGTTGGGGGAGTTTGTGGTGGAGGTATGCAGTGAATGAGTTTTTTTTGAGTTACCCATGACGGTTGTTCTGAGGATGAACAACATAGTGTGTTATTTCGGGGAGTTATTTTGTTTGATTAGATATGTTTTATATGGTTCTCATAGAGTACCAAATTTTCACTTTATCGGTACATCCTAGCATGAAAAAATAAGTATCATGCCTTGAGAGGTCAGTTTTCAAAGTCTAGGATGGAGAATGTAGTTACATATTTTCATCTAGATGTTTGGTCTTCTAGAAAGTAATTCCCAAGCACCGCGTTCCTAGTGGTTTTATCTAGTTGTTTTATGTTCCAAAATGGATGCGGTAGGACATCTCAATGGGGAATTTTAAAATTTTACCTCGATCTTAGGGATTCTATGATTCTATATGTGTGTTTTTGAATCATTTTACAAAATCAGACCACTTATAATGATAATGGAGTCAATATCAATAATTTTTTTTCAAGGAAGTATATGGATGAGGTGGTGAGACTTTATTGTGTCTTGAGGGTGATCATTTTTTGATCGAGATCATGGTGTTACCTATAGGGTGTGGAATGGTATCAAACATGATTATGGTTATCAACTATTCATTAGTAATGATTTTAATCTGTAGATGTATAGTCATATAGAGTATACCATCCAAAATATAAAATACTTGTTGTTCTCTTTTGTCTTTTAATTTTTTGGTTTGTGGTTGAGGACCCTTCCCTGTTTAGATTTCCCTTAAAAATAGTTTTCACTAAACCATATATATGGTTCTATTTAAATCATTTTATGGTCGAATTTTGTAATATGTTTTGTGTTAGACTGGGCTGGGAGATAAAAAACTCTTTGGCTAGAACTGATGCAGAATAAAACAGAGATAGATTATGTGATTTATGAAATGATGAAAGTATTTAAGGATCATCATAAATATTATGTTGATCACAAGGGGAGACCACTTGAGTTTGAATTGGAATTATGTGTTCCTAAATTTACGCCTTATCGGGGAAAACTTTGTTTTGTTTAAGCGAGTAAGCATTCTCTATTGTTTTTTTTTCATTTCATGGTGTTGTCTTATATTGGAGTCGTGGCATATAAAATAGTGATTCCCCCATATATACGTTGGATATATGATGTTTGAAAAGTGTTAAATCTCTGTTGTAATCTTCATGATGACTCTCACATCATCAATTGGGAAAAGTTCAACATTGAAGAATATGAGACTATCGAGGAGTGGCCTATAATGATATAGTACCACCAGGAGACGGTGTTGTGTGGGGTTATTATCCCCTTGGTTTGTGAATTGTGGATGCATTATGGCATAGAGGAGAGTATCTCGGAACACGATTCACTGATACACACTCAGTAACCTAATATTTATGGTGTTTATCTATTCTCTTTTAATGCATCTCATCTTCTAGTTGTATACCATTTTCCAGTTTATGAGATGTCTCCCTATGTTGTTAATTATTATGGCCCACTCACCTTCCATGGGAGGTGAATAAAAGTGGGGTATGAAACATGATTTTCGTGTTTTGATTTATGATGTATGATAGGTTTTCTCTTCCTATATAGGGGTAAAAGTCTATATAAATAGATTATCTACTCATCGTGTAGAGTCCCTTGTTCTTGTATAGGGATGGTTGAACTCTTATAGCAGTGAGTGATTTTGATAGGGATCCCTTGGTGTGATTATTTGGACGAACCCTTTTTTTTACTCTTTAGGTAGGGTTTGGATTCTCAGGGATGATAATGTTTTTGGGGTATTTAATGTATGGTCTTTGATCTATTTGGATCAACCCTTTTCATGTCTCTGAAGATAGACATTCATGGAAGAGGATTGAAAGAATTCTAGTGGAGTCTGACTGCTAAATGTTGGAAGTAGGAAATTATTTGACATTGTGAAGAGTTACATGAAAATAACATGGATTTAAAATCAGTTAATAGATTGGGTCGTAAAAACTAATGTAGAGAGTGTATGAGATTTATAGTGAAAACCAATTATAAGGATTACACAATGAAAAAGGGGATTGCAGAATAGGTAATTATCAAATAAAGTGTTGTTTTTTTGTTTTTATCCACTTGGGATTGTCAAATACAAGGGCTATAGTGAGTCCCTCTTGCTTCTATGTGACCTGTAAACTACTCTTTGAAATTTTAGGGCTACCATCATCCATGATCGATTCTTAGCTTCCCTCCTTTGATGTGTAGTAATCCATCTTCGATCTGAGGTTTGAGCTACCTCTATTATTATTGTATCTTGGATTAGTTTCCTATCATATCACTTTTCCATGTTATGGTGCTTGATATTAATGTGTATAATAGCGTTTTCATGGTTTTTGGTTTGTGTGGTTATGTTGTGGCATCCTCAAGTGAATGCGGTTGTCGCAGAAGAGGTGATCCAGATTCGTTGTGTGGTTCGTTTTCATGCAAATAATGTTAGAGACCTTTTGTTTTTTTGGTATTTATTGATTCAACAATTATTTACATACTATCATATATCTATCATGATCTATCCCATTTTTTGTAGTGAAATTGACCTAGAAATTATTTTAACTAGATTAAAGAATTTGTATTGTTCTTATGAACAAGATAATGGTTTTCCTCTTGATTTTCTAGATAGAGTGACGTCTATTTCATGAATGGTTTATCATGGTGTTCTTGATGGAAATTATTAATGAATTCAAAGCTTCCATTAATTGATAATTAATTGGCTAAAAATGGTTTCATAGTTGTCATTAATTAATCTAGTTGTCATTGAAAAATTATGACAATCAAATTGATGTAACTCATAAACATTAATTACAATGGCTAATGAATTTGTATAATGTTAATTCTTCTTGATAAAAAAATTAACTTCATGTTAAATTAATTTCATAATTAATTTGTGATATCTTGTGATATTTTTTTTCTTAGGTTATCCATATTTGGAACCTATAAATAATGAATTAGTTAATTCAAAATTGAATAAGAATATATTGTGTGATAAAAGTCAATGTATTTTTAGGGTCTAGGGTACACTATTTATTATAAAGGTTGAGTGGCTTTTGCTTTGGATCTATGATAAGACATTGTGTATGAATGGTAAATGCCTTTTTTGGGCCACATTCCAAATTTCTATGTTTGTTTCCTGCTTCTTGTGATGTGAGACGAGCAAGGGCTTTCAATTCCGAGAGTGATATTATTTTATGTGGGGTAGGGAGGCCTGGTTGTTGAGGTAGAAGATGACAAATGGTGTGATTAGATGCACCAATATATGACTGTGGTGTTTAGGGGGACTCTTGAGATGATAGAATAGGCTAAAGATCGTCTTACTAGATGATTTGAATGTTGGATTATTATTTGAATATGATGATTAGTTGAGGTCCCTATTGATGCAGTTTCTTGTTTATCTTCTTTCATTTCTCCACTTCTTGAGGAATATGGGTGTGCTTGGTTCATTCCTTTTTTGGTATCATAGGATTCTTCTTAGTTTTCTTGGTTATATGGAATGTAATAATGTTAATAAATGAATAACAATTATCCCATTGGGTTACAGTTTCTTGGAATGAAATGTTGATGTTATAATTTTGAGAATCCATGGACTCAGTTTTCATTTTCATAATGGGTATGGATCATTGTTGAGATTACACTTTAATGTATAGTTGAATTTTTAGTGGCTAATTAATGTAAACGAATAAATTAGCTTAATTTTAAATTGATGAAAAGAAATAAGATAACATAATATATAACATTAAATGTTTGTGTTCTGATTTGTTTTATGGTCTTAGCAATGGCAGTTGGGATTCCCAGATACATGATATGTTGTCGATTATGAGAATATAGTATACCCATAGTGTGGTTGCGATATATATTACATCAGGTAAATTTTTTTATATGCTACACCACACTTTTGGTTATGAAAACTGACACCCTCTGGATTTTATGCACTGTGGATATTTTCCACAACATCTGAGTGGGAGGATGGATGGTTGACTACCCTATTTGGACAAACATTCTTCTCATGGTAGTTTTATGTTTTGGTATGAAGTTCAGTCATTTATCCCCATATATGTGTGTGGAGGTTTTTTATGGTTTTTTTATTTATATATTCCACATATTGTTTCCTAAGGGATACTATAGGTGCAATGTGTATAGGTTGTGATGGACTGAGGATACTTACACGGTGTATGTGTAGTGATGTATTGAGGTATAATACCTAATGTATGATATACATTATGTGGGTTTTGGTGGATCTCAAGAACTACATAGTTACTTTCAGTTATGAGGATGTTTTGATGTAATGCATGAGGTTCAAGTTATAGTGCTTTTCCTAAGTGTCTACACTGTTGTGTTAATTAAGAGTGATGCTCAGGATGTGAAATGATGGGGAAAAGTTGAAAACCTTTTGGGAAGTGGTAGAAGGGTACCACTGATATTCATTATTATATCATATTCAATTGAATTTGATACTTAGGGAGGATATCCATGGTGAGGATATTAAAATAATATAATAATTTAGGTGACAAGTTAGATTCACTTGTTGTTCATTGTGATTTAGGTTTCTTTCATTACCTTTTTCACTAGAGTCTCTATAGAGGATCCAACTATGTAAAATTTTATACTCAACATATGTATAAATAAAATATATTTCAGGTTACTTGGAGGAGGTTATAGATCAAGCTGGTGTCTACTATCTTGGGAGTTTTGCAGTAGTTGTTTGGGTTTCATGGTCACACTCATATTTAATTGATTTTGGTACTTGAAGTAGTCCTTTCATTTGTAGTAGTTCAGTAATGACATTGAATATGTTAACATTTTATTTTCTTTTATATTTTATTCTAGATAGGGGTTGGTTATTTCATGTCTTATATCTCGCTTCTGGATATGTTCTCTTAGAGGAGAATTCTTCCCATATTTTTGTTCACAATACCCTCAGTGCTAATCACCAACACGGGGCCTACTCAAAGAGAGACTTGGGTGTCAATGTCTCTCTTCTTAGATTTTTGACCTAGTATGGGTACAAATTAAGGTGATGGAGTCATAAAAATCCTTTTCTTCCTTGGTTAGATTGCAGGTTATTTAGGGTTTACCTTGTTTTATCATGATCTATAAAAACCAATTAGGCACAGTAACACATCCTTTACCATAGTCATCATCTCATTTGAATGATCATTTTCAAATTTTCAATCACACTCTATTTGAACTCATTTCCCTCTAGTTTCCACCATTGACTAAAATCAAAAATCATTGTTTTAGAAACACTAATCATAGTGGAAATCTGTATAATAATGAAAAATAATGTTTATGATATCTACATAATGAAACCATATTTTAAAATAATTATGCCTTCATATTAAACTATGTAATCCATGATCATCAACTTTTTATACCATTAATTATGGTTTCTAAAGTGTTTTTAAATTTAAAAAGTTTAACCCCATTGATTTTCAAACTTGGTGTGCATAAAGAATAATTTCCTTGTAGAAGGTGATGATTGAGTCCATCGTAATGCACCTTTATGGATTTATTTCCCCTTGGTACCTCTATGATAGAGACACATCCACTTTTGGTAACTAAGATATAATTTAATATCATTGATGTCACTTGGACCATGCTATTCCAAAATTCTAGGACATTTCTCAATACAATGAATCATTACTATAATTATACTTGGTGACATTCTAAGGAAAATTCTTAGAAATATCCATAGGGGTCTCACTAGTTTTTTCTCAATGTAGTTTATGAAGCATAACTAAAAATAAACTCCAATACCAACTATGAAGAACCATTCTCCTCTTACATGGATATTACATCTTTTTATAATCATATTCAACACATTACAAAAATAGATTTTTGAAGACTATCATATATTATTTTCATTACAAACCTGTAAAACAATGTTCTAATCGGGTTAATTATCTTCAACATATGCCGCAAAGATATTAACCATTAGTACTCACCATGAACATACCCTACTTAATACCAATATTCATGATATGGGTATATGAAACATAATAAAGGGTGTACTTTGATGAATAGTAATGTTTAAAAAGATATATACATAAATATAATGTGATCATAATGGTATGGGGACATAAACTAAAATATGAACAAAACACCATTTATATCAATCATAAAACTATTTCAACATGAGATAAAGAATTAAAGATTATAAAAAATGTATCATAATGAAATTAAGGAATATGGACCTGAGAGAATAAAATTGTCATAAGATGAAATTTTATTATGCATGCATGCGTTAAAATCATTTGTGAATGATACCCATCGATACATTCATAACATGTTTTGTATGGGTTAACAACCTTTATACTGACGTTTGGAATGTGATAACCTCATGTATAACTTCATTCAGGCATATGATTACCTCCCCAGTACCATATTTTGGTACTGGCATAACTCACCAGGTATCATTTTAGGTCATAAAAATTAATCATTACCCAATTCATTGGAGCTTGATATAGGTCCCAACCATCTTGGTTTTAACATACCCACCACCCTTGGTTATAATGTAACCATTTACATATAATGAAAATCATAAAAGTGTGTTCAACTTGATCATAAAAATCCCATCATATCTATACCCATTAAATAAAATGGGTTTCATAAATAAAAATTGTAATATATACTGTGGAAAAGATTCAGGTTTCATAATCATTTCTCCATTTCGTCAAATCTTAACCTGTGGAAAAAAAGAAGTGGGTATCATAAGTAGTTTATAATGGTATAACCCATGGAAGAAAATATTATTTCATTAACATATTATCATCAAGAACCACTTGAAGAAAAAATAATAATGGAAAATGTGGAAATTTCCCCCATTAAATCATAAGTATCATCAATGGAAGTTATCTTAGATGAAACATTATTTTGAAATATCACTTGAAACATTTCATAAAGAAAAATAACCTTTCTTTGAAATTATATTTAAAAAAACATTTTTTAAAGTCCTTTTCTTTTAAAATATCCTTGAAAACATATAATGTAATATTACATATAAATTTTTTTATAATAGCTAGAAATTTTTGTTCCTATAATACATGTTGAAACAAACATTCTTTTCAAATTTTCAGTAAATGAGAAATGGTCATCGTTATGATAATGACATGAAAGGGCCCTTTAAAAAAATTTCTAAAAAATAAAACATGGATAAAAATATAAGTAATAAATAATTTTAATAATTTTTTAAACATTATTGGAAAATTTTTCAAGAAACAAGGTTTTTGATGGAAAAAGTGTTTAACCAAAGAGACAAATTAATTATATTTTCATTAAAAAAATCCCCTAATTATTTTAAGTATGAATGAGTGGGAAAATGATACTATTTCTTGAAATTATCATCAATAACTAGTGGAGATTAAAATTTAAGAGCTTTAAAAGAGATGGATAATAAAACATTTTCAACAAAAACAAAATAATATCTAATCTTGATAAATGATGATATTGAATAATTACATATTTACAACTTTGGTAACATTGAAGCACTATCCCTATGAAGTAATATCATTAGATGTAAAATAAAATATCACTGGATTAAATAAATAAATTTTATTTCATGTCCAATAGGATGTATATACACCTCATAAAAGAACATAGGTGGATAACATAATCATATGTCTCAATGAAGAAAAATTGAGACAACTATCCACTGCATCTTTGGTATGATTTGAACCGTAAACCCCATGAAATAATATATCCTAAATTAGATATGTAAATAAAAAAAATTATGTTTAATCATTATAAAATAAATTCATGTAACTATATACACCAACTATATGAATCACATAGTTAATATGGAATTTTCCTCATAGAAAATACATGTGAGATAGACATCAATTTCCAAAAGTCTCAACTACCATTGTACACCTTTAGACCTCATTAATAAGAAATAGAAGTTATTTATATAGCTATTATAGAAAAATAATTTTATATTTCCTAACACATATGTTTTACTTATTTTAGTTTATTAATTATTTATAAAAAATTTTATTTTAATGTTGTGTTTTGGGTAACAATTGTTTTTTTTTCATATAGGTTTTATTTTTTTATTTTTGGTCTTCTAAATGTGATCACGGTTCTATTATCTATAGAAAAATAATAATTTTGAAATTATAATATTTATAAATCAATTATACTTTTATGACTAATCATGGATGATGGTTTTGAGAAGTGAAGTACATTATGATAATAGAAACGGTAGGGCTTCCATATGAATGAGTAACATATCCATTTTTCAATGGTCATTATAAAAATTATTTAAGTAATATTTATCATTATTGAAAGATAATTATATATTAAATAAAATATTAAACCTTTAAATATACTTATTTATATCATCCATTTTCTGTGGTGAGGAAAAGAGAGAGTAAAATCACTTTAGGAAGGTGGTCGTCCAAATGTAGAAGAACAATGTAATCATATTACAATGAGTGAAAATTTATAAAATAAATATTATATTATTTATTTATAATGTTAAAATTTTTATCAAAATTATACTTATATCATTTATATAATATTTATTTATTAAAAGTAACATTATTATCTTCCATGTAAACCATTATTGAAAACAAATCAGATCACTTTGTGAGGCGGTAATCTAGTTTACAAACGAACTGTGTTATCGTATTCCTTATATAATGAATATTAAAAGAGATATATAATAAATATATATTTTGAAGGTATAATTATGTAATAAATAACATATATATACTTTCTTCACTTCATTATTCCCAATAATGATAGGCAATAATGAAAAAACGAATGACATCAGTTCCCAGGGCGGTAGTCCTCCGTACACACCAATAATGATTTCATAAATCACATTATATTAAATTATAAAATTTATGCTCATTAAAATAATATAAAAAATATATATTTATATGGAAGATAATGATATTATTATATAATTATGATTGAATTATAATTTTTGGAGGTGGAGGAATAAATAAAATAAATGCCTATTGAAGAATGTTATGTATTCTTTGGGTAAACTACTAAGGTTTTCACAAAAGGTATTAAATTGTCCACATTATATCCAAAATAAGCCTTCTAATATTGGAGTAAGAAAATTTTAAAGTTTTCTGGGTAGGATGGCTAACCCCAAATGTTTTTATGGTGTGAGTAAGATAGGATATGGGGTGGGCTTTTATGAGTGAGGTGAGTTGCACACATGTGATTGTTTGAATATAAAATTATGTACCCGTATTTTTATGATTACACAAGGCTAAAAAATAAAATATTATATATAATTAGATAATATAGGGGATACATATGTCCAGAAAATATGTTTTATAAAATTGGTTAGGTAATTTTACCCTATATCATTTTTTTTATTTAACCCTCTGGTTAATCAATTTTTTCATTAACCATGATAATTTTTTTCAACTATTTTCATTATTCATTTTTTCAAAAAACATAGATCATATTATTATATAATAAAAATTAGTATGAATGAAAATATTAAATAAATTCTTAATATTTCAATTTAATGATGTTGAAAAATTAAATTTAAAATTATTCATGTAGATATGATGATAAATTGAGTTTTTAAAGAGAATATTTTCACAAGTTTACAATGATTTTATATAAAAATTCAAAATGAAAAAGATTAAAAATTAAAAACAAATTATTAATATATATATAATTTATCTCATTTAATTATAAAAAATAAATTAAAATTAAAATTATCTTTATTAATAACTTATATGAAAAAATGTTATCAATTAAAATTTAGTGCTTTTCAGTATTCATCATTAATCATAATCACTTCAGATAATTCTAAAAAAAACCACAAAAAGAAAATTTTTATATACTAAATTTAAAAAAACATTTAATTTTTTTATTTATATATTCTAAAATTTCTGAAAATTATTTAAAAAAAAGTATGCAAAAATGGTGACAAAACTACTTTCTTAAAAAATAATTGTTATGTAAAAAATTTGAATTATTTTCAGTTGTCTATAAAAAAATTTAAGAATTTTGTTAAATAATTTATTGAATACATAATACATAAATTTTATTAATATCAATCACTAAATTGTTTTTTAAGTTTTATTGATTTAAAATTTGTTTGTTTTGATGGATTTTTTTCAGTTTTAGGTTTCCTATATTTTCAAATATTTTTAATCTTCCGTTTTAATTAATTGGTCCTTAATGATTTTATTATATATATATATATATTTATGTGTCTGTGTAAAAATAATATATTTTAATATTTTATTTAATCGTATTCATACCCTTCATTCAAATGGATTGGTGATAATTATTATATTAAATAATGATATTTTAATAACATGTCACATTCAATTTAAACTTTATTATTTGTGAAATTAAAGATAAAATTGATATTATGAATAATGAAAATTATTAAAAAGATTAAATTTATTTGAAAAAACACTAAATATAAGGGTGTTACTAGATTAACACCCTCTATAGTCATGCATAGAACGTGAATAAAAGTTCCAATGTGGACCCCACAAGTGTGTAGCACAGTCATTGATGGAAATGGTTCACGAGTGTCAGGTACCAAACCCCAATATTAGATTGACGGATGGATATTACATTGATGAATAATAAGAATAGCCAAATAGTTTAAATGTCAAATGTGGGATGGCTACAATGGATTGAAAAATATTCCTCCATACATACATGATTATAAATCCTCTTCATTCAGATCCAATATTTTGAGCTATATAATCGCACATCCATAACATGATTAACTTATCATTGTCAAGTGATGTCTATATATTCTGAATACAACCAACCCTTGAATATGGTTATCATTATACCAGCCTTTTGAAGGTCATACTAATTCAAAAAAGGATGGTCTTGACATCTTGAATTCATGGAGGTATCTTAGTTTTTCATGCATGTTGTGCATCTACGAAATGGTTCAGTACATGCATGTGATCACATGGGGCCTTCTCATAATTACATCCTAAGAAGATCAATGGGTCCCATGAAAATTATTTCCAAAATAATCAATCAAATAAGGAAATCTCATGAAGTCATCATATAGTGAAAAAAGATAGACAAATTAAATAATTAAGATCAAATAAATTTGTGAATACATTATATGGATCCCATAAAAGATAGTGTATTATTATCCATTGACATGATCCTCACACCAATTAAATTTTATGATTTCATGAACATAATGGTTTTCATCAAGATGGTTACACAATGATATTTTGTAAACAACACTGAGGCAACACTCTTAGAAAAACCTAATCACATGAAAATGAAAATCCAACACAAGAAGAATAAGGAATCAAATAGTTGAGTAATGATAATCACATGAATACATACTAACATCATTCAGATCACATTATAAAGATTGTAACTACCATTGATAAGAGCCTTCCATCATTTATTGCTTCTGTAAGTTAAATAGAATACCATTGGGGGAAATATTATAATGACATAAAATTTTATTTGATAAAGAAATCGATCACTTGATATCATATCATTACATAATGGTATGTTGATGATCATTATGAAACCACATAATGATGTTGTGTGATGAAGAGACCAATCAGTATAATATCATGTTCACATATTCCCAAGTTCTCAAAATATCCTTCATCTCTAATGCATGAAAATAAAAGCGGTTTCTTAGAGGATCTCAAGACACTTTGAAATCACACTAAGTAATTAATATTCATATGGGAAGGTCAACAAAACCAATTCATCCCATGATGTTATTTTGGTCACACGACTCACATGGGGCCATTGTGATAAGATTAAAGAAATTACATTATCTCATGATGAAAATAATGTGATTCTCATTATTATCAAATGGTTTTGAATAAAAAAAATTATGTTCCCTTTATGAGAGGCTTATTCCTTTTACCAATCCCCTCCACGTCAATACCTTGGTTGTTTGTAAGGTGCTTATCCACTAAAAAGTAAAAATATCATGTAAATCACATTAAATTATAACATGAATCCCCTTATGGTTGTAATGTAGTATTAAAGTAATTTGAAAAGATATCACATGATTCCCTTGAATACATCATGTGAAACCTCCATGGAAAATTGAATCTATGTATGAAATACTTGTCTAATATTATGTGCCTTTCCACCCAAGTATCAAAAGATCATAGAAATCATGATCACATGAAGGTTATCATGCTAATCCCATTGTGAATTGATCATGATATCACTTATTCACAACAACATAACATTAGTCGGACACTCATGTGAAGCCCACCCATTTCCAGAAACAAGTGAACATAGAGTATTGGTCTTTCATAATGGTGGAAATACTTTCCACTTATCAATATATTACCCCAACTCCAATTAAAAATAGTGGAGTGAAAAGGAGAAACATGAGGTGATAGTGGAGGATAAATAAGAAGAGAATTTAAAAACCTGATAAGAACTGTAGGGGATGTAGGATAATACCTTTAGAATAATTTCTAGACTAATTCCGCGACACTGCCATGAAAACTAATCTCAAGATCCCATCATGTTCATGTGATCACATTATTAATTCAAATTATATGAATATGTCACATTGAAAACCTCATTCAAAAAATTTCGTCACTCCTCATCAGTCATACATTTTGATTATGTGACAAGGGTTGTGAAACCATTGAAAAAACACTAATATGACCTTACTGCTAATTACTCATATAGAATAGATAAGAAACACTCCGACTTGGTGAATTAATTATAAAATCATGGAAATTTAACACAAATATGTTTGTATGATTCTATTGAGAAACCACATTACATAAATCCATTATGATCTTGGTATCACATGGACCCTTTTATTTAAAAAACTCAATGAGATTCTGACGTGAAATGCACATAAAATTATAGACATGAAATCTTATTTTAAAATAAATCATAAGATGTGTAGCTCTGAAAAGAAGCCTCAACCAATTAATCCTCTTATCTTGAAAACCCTTTCCCATAAAAAAATTAATTCATAAAAAGGAATTACGTGATCAAATGGGTAATCAGTGGTCTCATGGTGATAGCATGTGAAATCCCTCTACCAAGTCAATATTGATCATACAAATCACCTTGGTCTTTTGAACTATAATCATGATAAATGAACTAGCTATATGATATTTGATTATGAGAACACCTTGTACAAGTCAGTTTTAATCACATGAAGACCCATAGACATGTCAGCCTTTATAGGGAGACAACCTCAGAAATTTCATGTAATCATCCTCAGACATGTCAACCTTTTTAGGAAGAGGACCTTGAATATTTCCCCCCATAATAATGTAATTCACTAGCTATTATCCTTTTTTCGAGAAATAAAATTATTTTACGTGTGTCCATGATGGACTAAGGGTATGAATTAAACCAATAATGGTATGGTGTGATTCACTGATATGACCCTATTCACACCACAACCTTTAAAGGTTTCATTTACATTCAATCATCTTCAAGGGTCCCTTTATGGTCTTCATATCTATTTGTCCATTAGATAATCGATTATGATTTGTTAACATGAATTTTCATTCAATTATAAGACTCTAACTTTACTAAACCTCATGGATAATAATAATACATGTGAGTGTAATAGCCTATCTAGACCATTAGTAGTTCAAGAGTTACCATACTATGAGGAATCTGATTCCCATCCCAACAAGATACATAAGACTCATTCTTAAGTGATGAGCTCCAATGGGAATCCTCCTTGGTTCTTATCCTTATTTATTCAATTTACTCATGTTCATAGGACCCACATCAATGGGACTACCATTCCTCCTTATCCATCAGCAGTGTAAAAAACATTACCAAAATATGAAGACTCTAATTCCTTTTACAAGTAGTATAAGTAGGGTGCCTTCCTAGGTCCCAATATATATATGAAACACTACGTTGAGGTTGATTCAATGATAATTTATAAAATCCATATGCAATGTTCCAGAAAACATGATATAAACTATTTCACACACAGATCATGTCTCACATGAGATTGGGTATTTGCAATGATCATATAAATAGAATCATAAAAGTCACCTAATCCAGGAATCCTCTGTGTGTTAGACTTTTTCAATAACCTGATTCAAATTCCACAAAACATGGAAATCCAAATTGGTGAAGGTTCTTATTTCCTTACAATATTGTAAAACTCATTAGAAATAAATGTAAGGAGTATTAATTTTGGATATCCACCAATATATTGGTTAAACATAGACTAAACAGTGAGAAATTTAATTACTAATGTAAACATTATACATAGTCCACCTATATAAGACGTGATCTCTCTAACCAATTACTAAATTTCATCATATACATCCATACCACATGATGTTAGATTTCAAAGTGTATTCCATTAATATGAAATTAAAATGTGTCAAGTGAATTTTTTTGTATTTTATTCTTATAAACTAGTGATACATAAGATGCATCTTGGATATTAAATCACATTTTTATAACACGAATCTCTTTCCGGGATATAAGTAAACTCTTATGTGAATTTTTATACAACATCAAAATAGAATAATTCACTCATTTCTAATCTATAATAATAATTAAATTGATAACCCCTAATACATATATATGGTTATATTAATACAAAACAATTTCTATTATATAAGTATTTAAGGGCTGAATGTTTTATTAAGGTTATCAATCTTTTATTGGTACTTGGGAAATATTCACAGACATAACTTAAATCTATAAGAGTGTCCCAGAGTAGGGAATAATTTCCACCAAATGATCCAGACCACCAATCCTCACATGCCTTGTGACTTCCTAAGAGTTATTTGGTTTGAAACACTACGTCATTTCCAACCTTTTCAAATTAACTTTTTATCATGTTACACATGTGGGATCGAATAGTTGTTTCTATGACCAAAAAAAATGGTGAAACTGATATAAAAATGTTGAGAAACTACATTAAAACATCCAAAATAAAATGACTTCTATTAAACAATAATTTTTTATAAAATAAATGGAGAAACGATGTGAACCTTTCAATATGAAAAGATTATTATTTTTTGGAAATTGTCCAATTTTTATCCTCCTTTTAAAGAAACAATGATGGTGAACTCAATGTGATCCTAGAAACAATAATATAATTATTTTTAACCATGTTAAGAAATTGTTTCTAGGTATTTTAATGAAACAATAATGGAGAACCCATATTCAATATTTCATTAATAAAAATTAATTTAGTTAACCATGAAAGGGGTAATTTAATCATGTTAAATCCACACAAGAAAAATTATTGATCTTAGAACAAGTATGAACAGTTTTTTTAATCGTATATAGCTAATTGATTAAATTTCATACATATGAAGATTCAATGAATAGGTAACTTGATCGATGTTTTCTTCAATAGTCCAAATATTGTTATCAAAAACGTCAAACTGATTTGATATCATGCAATGATATACAAAATGTTATGGATTCATAGTTGTGGAAATAAAAACTTTGTATATCACCGATGCAGAACCATCAACTTCAAGTATAGAACATTATGGTTTGGGAATACAATAAATTTTGATTGATCGTGACCCTCAAGGAAGAAAGTAGATTACTCAAGAATGATGAATCATATAATCCTTCCACATTCATGGAAATAATAAATGAATTCAATGATTCAAATCGCGACTAAAAACCACTTAAAAATCCAATCCCCTAAGTGTGATAATCATCACCTTCATTACCATATGATGGAGGATTGAGGCCACAACCACAACTTTAATTCTCTTCAGAATATACCTATGAGGGATCATTTCAACCACTACTACCAATAGCGTCTTACCAATTATCCTTTGTCCCATACTCAGTGAACTACCCTACATGTTCTCATATAAGACACTCATACTTCAGAACCAAGGAGATCTCAAAAAGAATAGAAAGTTATAAATAACATGTAGTGGTCACATATATATGATTCTACTACAAAATCTCATTAGTATATTGTGAAGTCTACTAGGGACCCATATTATATCCCTACTGACCCAAATCAATTCTTCCAATATATTTCATCTATAATCATTGGGGAGGAACATATCCTGTCCCCCCAACATGAATTCCATCAAACATATTCCAACGAATCAATTAGGACATGTGTGGTCCTTAATAACTTCTTAAATAACATGCACATGTTAGCTTATCATAGAGACTAAAAATGTTCCATCTCGTCTTCCAACACATAATATGTTGAAGTTCCTCAATATCCCTGAAAAAATAGAATAACTCTACTAATATATTTCATCCATAATGGGAATATAGGTAATGGAACACATTTAGATCCCAATATATAGAGAATCATATCCCCATGGTCAACAAAAATATGTGGCTACACTATAGTAAGAACATAGTCTTCTTCTCTCCTAGGTGGATTATCATCATATCATGATAATGTAAGAAGAAAAGGACTAAGTACATATTCCAATTCTAACTGGGGTTCATCATCCAAGGATTGAAATATACTTAATACATGTTCACATTCAAATTAAATAAATCCATAAACATATTCCAATATCATTATAATGGTCTCATACCCCCACTCCAATCGAGTTCCGACATATCAATTTGTTATCCACATCATGGTAGGTTCATATCCTTACCAATGAAGCTACTCAATAAATTCCACAGTATTATGAGATCTAATCTCATATCCCTACCCCCACCATAGAAGAACTACACCCAAATCCACTATAGGATATATAGAATGATTCCCCTACCTATTCTCCCATTTTGGAGGTCCATAGACATATTTTAATAAGGAAAACCTATTTGAACCTGAGGTTTCTCTCACTTCAGTTAGGTATGGACAACATAATCTAAAAACCACCCAATTTATGGCTCAAATCCACATCGATTATGTACCAGATCTCTAGCATAATAAAACGAATTCTCTGTAGTGGGACCATATTCATGTAATATCAAATTGTAATTAACATATTCTGGGGACCGTCATGTAGTAGGATCATATTCCTGCTCAAGCCCTTATAGAAGGTTTGGATATTAAAACCATGAATAAAAATGTGGTACATATTTCAAATATACTTAATACCACTATCCACGAGGCCAAACAATTCATATCTAAAACAAATCGTTTACAACTCTTTATCTAAATTAAAAGGGGATAATTACCTTTAGAGTTATCCTCGTGATAGTATATGGTTGGATTACGTGGAATTTACCACTAATATCTTCCTTCAAAAAACTCCCCCTAATAATATATCACCCGAAAAAGGAAATTATATCCTTTTATATACTCCCACATATAGAGAGGTTCTCAAAACATGGGTGTTAAACATATATAGTCCCCATAAATTATCAATATCACCTTGCCTCAATCATTAGGTGACATAGAGAAATAACCTCTATGGTCTGACCTGGTGAAGGAATATGGATTTGTTGAATGAAAATTTAACATATATATGATATAAGAGTTATCCAAAAAACATCCTTATGACCAGGTCATGGATCATTTCCACATCAGACAATGAGGTCCCATATAAGCTATAGGAGGAGTACATTCCCTAATTGTGATAGAATATGTGGAAGAAACATCATGTATTAAGGGATAGACACCTCCCTTATCCTGGAAATAAGGGAAACCACTAGATCAGAAATAAAATTTTCTTCCATTTAGACATCTCCAAATTATCTATGTCATGGGACCCATGATTGGAAAATAATTAAAAACATCAATAATGTGTTTACGTCCATTGCGTGAAAACTCTCTAATGAATAATTTATATAGCCCCATCAGATGTTCATATTTGAGGATTTGGAATGTATTTAGAATTTAATTTTTCTATATCCTTAGGATAAAAAACATCCATGGATAGGAAAAACCACAATTTCATAGCTAGAGGATAGATCTTGTGTCTAAGAAACACATGATCCATCTAGTCAATTCAATCAAGACCTTATAATCATATGTCATAAAGACACTACTATGGGATTGAGGGGCCACTATATGAATCTTATGCTAGGCTGCCAAAAATTGGAACATTCCATAATCATCAAAGGTATGATAGATGACTACTGAATATTTCCCATAGTATGTGACACAAATCATAAGAAACTATTACACCTGGACCATGTGAAAATGATATATTTCCAAATCAATAATATTGTTTTTCTAGACCCTATCAATGAAATATAGTGGAAAACCATTCAATGAGAGATGGGGGAATCATTTAATCAATCACCGTCAACATGTTGATCAAAACTAAAGGAGTATTGATATATTTGGTAGAGTTTTCCAATCAACTCCACCCCATTGGGATGGGAAAATTTTATATCTATATTTTTATCCAAGAGGTAACTAAATCCTTAACAACAGGATTAGAATGTGCCAATAACATCCCTGAATCAACCATAACCCACAATGTTGGGGGGATTTTTATCATTACTATCACCAAAGAATGAATCAGTACTTTCTAGGCTAGGATCTAAACACTAATGGCCAACAAACAATACATTCCACTCTTTGAGAGTCACACCACTTTCATTTGGGGCTCGCTCGATAAGTACGACTAAAAAATCCATCAAAGGGACCATTCATTTACTTGTATAAGAGAATGTGTGGAGAAGAAAATAAAACCTCCAATGCATAAAATCAGTGATTGTAACGTAAGACTAAGATTTAGGTAAATTACCCTGATTTAACACTTGAAGGTGGAAAAAGAGGTTCATAACAACAATATTTTGTGTAGAGTGATGGGTTAAATTCTTATGCATAGTATTCCTAAAGGAAGTTCATCACCATCAATATTTAGAATGATGTATATGAAGATAAAATTTCATATGGATGTATCTACGAAAACATACATTGAGTGTTAGGTGATATAGATGCACAAACTGAGGATGCTTGTATGCAAAATTAGAGAAGGGGACATGACCTGTCACCTAAAACTGATAGGTTTCCACCTCCTTAAGAGAACTCTACTATGGATTGTTAGAAAGGATTGGATAGATTCCAATAACCACATAGATGATCGAAAATCACCTCTATATTGGAATGACTAGCTCAAGACAAGAATCATATATAGAACCACAAACAACTCATTGAGGAACCACTCAATGGAAATATTAATGATGGGTATCACCTTCTAATAGAAATTAGTATTTCATCAGACACACATCTAGAGAGAGATATTCCACCTAAAATAAAATAATTTGAGGTTTTTTTCGTATTTATATCCTAGAAAAAAATCTATATAAATGAATAAATAGAGGTCGATCAGAAGATTTCTATATTACAGTGATAACATCCCCCAACATGGTGATAATATAAACATTTAATGGATTTTGAATCAATGGGATATGATTTTGGGGATATAGTATAAAGTCATTCATTCTACCTATAGATGGAATATTGTTCAGACAACAATACATCTAGACCTCCTCGACACCCTCAAATCCCTAGTTTCTCAAATAGAAGCAATTGAGGGGACGCACATTCCCATGGAGTAATAACATAATATGTTTCTAGAATTGAAGGATGAAAAATTTAACCGACCTATTTAAAAAATCCTATCTTTTGACCCTTCATCGGTACAAGAGATTTAAAACAAAACCTCAACCACATTGTTCCCTGACACGGCTTGAAGAAGAGCCCTTAAGACTATTAGGTGGCAACCAAACTGAGCTATTTTGTACAGAATCTAGTATATTAAGAATTCTTCTAGTAAAATAGCCTTTCATAATGGTTCTTTGTGAGTTAAGAATTCCTTAATCTGCAATTCCTATATAAATATTGATCTATGTAATGAAAAAAATGATTTTGACCTAAAAATTGTAAACAATGATAAATTAAAAGGGTTTTTGACACTATCGCATAATAGAATATTTTAATGTACTTTCTCAATATGCCACTATCATAACAGAAATTGATAGGAGTTTTTTTGGAAATATTTGAGATGTGATAATGTAAACATTAATCCAGGAAAAATATATCAGAAGATTCTCTCAGTTAATAGAAATGGAACAACTCCTTGAATATTACATTAGGTGAACTACGGCTAAATATCTTTCCTCACATGCAATATAATGAACAATTCACAGTAAGGGAAAGACTCATGTTGTTATCATAAAACCAATAAGAGTGCCCAAACATGCACCCTCACATGCATTAAATCACCTCACACTTATCATCGAGTAGCAGCAACATCAAAACCTCCCTCGATCAATGATTAATAAAAAATAATATTTCCAATATTTTGAGAAATGGATAAAATATTTTTATACCTTCCTGAAAGAATATGTTGCTATTTATTTTGTTGTAAATATGTAAAATAACATCTTGAAGCTCTCAGATAATTTGAAACCTAAGGATTTCAACCTTAATGATCTCTTTGACTACTTCCCAATTCATAAGAGAATAGGTGACAAAATCTAAGATTACATTTTTATAAAAAAATCCATCAGATAAATGTCAATTTTTGAAAGGTGATTCTATGAAAGGATATTGAATAGGTGGCCTATGTGACCATCAGCTATATAGAAGAAAAGGGTGACTGGAAATAAGTTTTATCTAGGTTTGAACAATATTTTGATAATTAGATGACACAGAAAATAGTCAACAAAGCTAATTCCACCAATACATTGTAGATACAATAAAAAGTAAAATTCATAGAACCTAGGGTTATTATATTTAATATGTCTCTTTGGGGAGGATGTAATAGTATTGAAATGTTATGGATATATGAGAAATCGTCATTTCATTCCCCCACATAGACTCGAACCCTAATAGATTTCATTACTCTATCATCTGAATAACAGACACCACCACAACATATGGAAACCTCAGAAGGTGATAAAATAATTTTGTTTATGTTTACATAGATAAATCAACATATCCCTTGTCTGATAATGAATATTAAACTAAGTACTAGTTCCAGTATCTGGATAAGTAGTCTGAGGCTGAGGACACCGAACCTGAGCGTACAAGGGATGTCGTGGTTGTGTGAGAAACCTAATATTCTGGAAATATTACAAAATAATCCGTATATGTATCCAAATCCAAGGTTTAGTGCTTCAAATATCCAAAAATAATCATGGAGATGAGTCAAATAACTTTAATTGTGGTTCAAACATTATCATTTTAAACATGAGATTGGTGAGGGTGTGATTGTCTAATCATCCCAACAAATGGCCTAGGTTAGCTTAACCTATGATATTTTAGAAAGATTCTCCCTCTTCCTATTAAAAAGAATCAATAATATCTAAATCAATCAAAAAATCTCCTTATCCATATTCTATGGACAAACCCCACGTTTTGTAGCATAATAATCTAGTATAAAAAAAATTACATTCCTATAATTTGGTACTTGTCTGAGTAAAACACTCAATCATTGATTATTTCCTACTATTAAAAGAAATAAAAGAAGAGATCTCATTGAAACCCCAGATACCATATGAGTCCAAGATGTTAATCTCTTGATTCGATTTTTAATGATTGGATACTACACTAACATTCATTCACACGACCAGATAATTTTCTGAGGAGAACCATGAAAATGTTATCCATGGAGATATCATACCAATGTATGATTGAAGAAAAATGAATCATTTCAACATCATATGGGTTCTTTAGGAAAATCGTTACGAATGATAAAACTATCCCATTATGGGCCCTCCATAGATTTTATATTGAGATGGGGACTTGCCTCCAACAAAACTAAATATTCATGGGTATGAAAAAAGTGACCAATGACCTCTTGGAATAACCCATATCAAGGATCAATTTTGGTATCTCGCATATAATGTAGATTTAATGGGTTTATAGTAAGACATTAGATAGAATATAATCATCAAAATAGAATTTATTTATAGAAATGTGGTTGTACCTTCAACATTTCATCAATTTATAAAATACCCAACCAATTGTAAGGTTTGTACATTATATAGTGACAATTCCAACTTTGAGTTCTCCAAATCCATATAGCCTGAGGTATGTATCAATAATAAATAAGGTAGAAACCCAATGGTGGATGCTGATATGTAGGTTACCACACCTAATGACACTAAAAATACCCATGTAAATTAATGGAGAATGATCATCAATGATTATTTGTTGACAATAAACCTAATACAAGTAGTAGACACAATCCCAAAAATCTTTTGGGGACCATAATCTTCCCTATCCCATGTCTATTCAATATCAATAACATTAGTAGAAGTGAATCAATCAAATGGTAGTCATAATAATTCTCTATTAGTATCCAAAAATGTAATTACTCCATTAGTTATATTTGAAAATTACACCAAGACATTATTTAAATATTATGGTGTACATACCTCTCTTTCCTTTAGTTGCATCATAATGGAAATCAACCATCCCAAAAATATCTATCTGATGAGAATGGATGTTTCAAATTTCACTATCTTATTTCACAGATTGTCTTATCACAATAACGATAGTGGTTCTATAAAATCACCGACAATATCTGAAAATTCTAACATTGAAAATGAAATGAATGAAGTAGAGGATGACCTCAGGAATGATTCTCTCACTTTTAAGGAAGGTGTCTCAACCAACATCGATGAGATCAATAATGTTTAATATGTAATTTAATGAGATCCTCAGCCAACATTGATTAGTTCCATTATTCATGTCATCGAGTAGAAGTTGTAAATTTCATTTCTAAATTAACATCGATACTAGCTCACTTGGAATTATACACAGTTGTATGAGAAAAAACCTAATGTGGGCAATCATCACTTCAACATTCCTTATGTACATCATGGTTATATATTGTTATCCGGTGGAATTAACCCCAACCTATCTACTTTTGTATTATTTTATGTCAATAAATTGATATAATCATTACTTTTATAAGAGGTAAAGTTCCCAAAAATTTCTTTCCAACATCATCCAGGTCATGAAAAAGAATTGGATGATCAGGGTATTCATTGATTTCATATATCACAATCGAATCATCCTAAGTGTGATTTCCTATAACTCATCAGGATTCATTTCATAGATATGACAACTAGATTCCATTACCTTTCAATTATGGATGCGTATTTGGTGTATAATTAAATAAATATGTCCCAGAAGATAAGGAATCTACAACCATTAGTGTGCCTCAAGCGATTGTTTTATACAAGTTCATTCCCAATAGAATAAATAATCATGGAAATAATAACCAATCCACCATGAATCATACCATTAAATCTTTCATGAGAAGAGGAACAAAATTTTATATTGATGGAATGGTTTTTAAATTCTAAAATCAATGTGATCACCTAACTGAATATCAATAGATCTTTTCAAAATAATAGTAGCTCATATTAAAGATGAATCCTCTAGAGTGTTTTTTCAGAATAATGTCCTGGGAATTAATTGGACTTATGTTATTCCATTACATAACTGGGGATGATGAAAAAAAACAACTTGAATACTAGTAATTTTACCCCCATGGAATATTAATGAATTATGGGGCCTCTATGGGAAACTCACTTATATTCTGTATTTCATAACCTACCTGGCTGGAAAAATCTATCACATTTATTATGTTTATGAAGAAGTGAGTCACCTGAGGATGGGATGAGGTCCTCTAATATGCTTTAAAAAATCTCCAAATGTAACTCATGCCTCTACTAGTCTTGATCCAAATAGTATAATTAAAGCCACTCTTCAAAAATTTGGCTACAATGGAACAATCATTTTGTGCCCTCATTACATTTAAAAATGGTGTGAGGCATGAATTTTTTTTTTATAATCATATGTGATTGAGTCTAGAAACAAAAACATGGTATTATTTTATCAAAAATAACATATGTTACCCATCTTTATTGTGAAAAATATGACGAATTTAAATAATTGTCTGGAAGTCCACTCGGTATCATTTTTTGACGCACTCATGTATATTCTTAGACACCCTATGTTAAAATGGAATCTATCTCAATTGGAGGATATCCAACAATATTATGACACCCAATTCATGTCCCACAAGAAGGATTATATGTAGGCCCTAGTTGTTTTTTTATTTGAAATCCCCCTGTAGAAAGTAAATTAGGGGACCCAAAACATCTCTATGAAGAAATTTTCTATACCCGTGAAACTACTTAAAAGAGAAAGATATATTTTGAAACTACCTTCTAATGTACTATTTTAATGAGAATTGAAAACCTGAAACTCAACCGAGATGGTCTGTGGAATGTATTTTATTTGACGGGAAATAAAATTCAACCATATTATTTATCACTAGTTAATGGATACACTAATAACAAGGAAAAATATTAAGCCACTATTACTGGTTTGGAGGTTGCCCTATAGCTATGAACAGCCAACCTAAATATCAAAGGGGGATTATAACTAGTAATCATATAGATCAATGATGATTATGATGTCAATAATTAATAATTGCCACACCCCATTGGTTATGAGAAATGATTTATGGATTAATTTCTCGTTGATTCAATGCTGTATAATTTCCCTCAATCACAAAATTATAAAATATATTTAGAGTCCAACACAACCAAATATTAATCTAATCTTGATCTAGGGGATGTGGTTTATAGCATTACGCCCTGAAGGGTTGTCTTAGCTGTCATTGTCTATGACAACATTGATATTTATTAGGTTATTGCCGACTAATTGCTTGGTCATCTAACATCCACACCTAGATGAATGGATACCAAAATATATTTCCTCCAAAAGGGACCCTCCGATTAGAATAATTCAAAATTTAATATATTCGATGCCGAGTAGTGAACAGTACCATTTGGGGAGGGACATAAGTTATGAATGGCCAATATAAGTGAGTTTATGATGAATTCCTCCTCAAATTAATTATTGAAGGTGATATTAAAACTATGATGTAAGAAGTCTATACAGGCTCTTGCAGCTCTCACTAGTCTAGAACTAGACTCTCCCATGAAATTATTCTTCTTGGTTACTACTGAAAAACAATGATAAATGACTATATAGAATTTTATGAGAATTGTAACCCGTGTCAGATTTGTGCAAAAACAATCCATCACCACCTGGGGTTACTACATTTAGCTATGTATTCCTATTCATTTTTCTATGAAGAATAGATGTTGTGGGGTCATATCCACTATTTATAATTAAAAAATTAAATAAATATATAATAATACCTAATTATTCTCCAAATAGTTTTAGTGAATACATCGTAAGGAATTTGTTTTGAATAATATCAAAAACATCATAAATTCAAAAATTACCACAATATTCATTTTCCATAAAAAGATACTGATATAAAATGAATTAACCCAATATTTTTTGAGATGATGAGACTTTATTAGGAATAGAACATTTATTCCAACCATAAATCCCACTATCCTTAAGTGGAAGATATATAGTTAGATTATTTTAATAAAACCCTATCATATATAATTTATAATATTGGGTAAAATGACCAAATGTTTTGGTTGTATAAGATTCATTATGATTTATGTTTTTACCATAACACTGTGAACACTACCTCATAATTGTCCCCATAATCAATTTTTATTGGAAAAGGATGTTTTTCTAACCAAATTTCAATTTTCCTTGCTCTGTATAGATATTTGTTTGAAACACTCAAATGATGGAAAATCATAAAATCAACTATATGAGTTATAATGAATCAATGAAAAAGGTTTCATATTTTGTACTAACTTTATGTTCCTTCGAATTAGATCATGTGAAACATCAACAAAAAGGTTCATTTTAAGTTATTCCTACAAGGATAATTTGTATTGTTTATTAGAAAACCAATAATACTAGAGATGAAACACAAACTTTTATAATCCAAGTGGGAAGTGATTTATATAATAAATATGTCCAATTCCCGAAATGTATAATCATTGGACATAATTAATGAAAAATTCACTATTCCCCCAATGAATATGGGACTTTAAAGAAATACATTGTTTTCTATCATTATGAAGTCATCATCCATGTGGAAATAAATTAAACATATAATTTTGAAACCTTATCAGAAGGGGTAAAATAGCAAAACATACACCCTTACTGCATGATGTTAAACTACATTGAAGAAATCCTTACCTCGTGATGTTCAGCTTCAGGGAATACATCACACTGCATAATGTTGAACTGGATAGAGGAAATCATCACAGCAGGAAGTAAAAATGAATAGAACATGGTCCCAAACACATGAAATTAATGATACATGACATGGGGTCATTTTAGGGGATCTACCCCCTCTTCTTATGCATGAAATAAATATATGTAAAATGGTTTCTACTCTAAGGACCTACCATCTAACAGAATGTGTCCTCCAATGACATTATATAGAGTCAAAGTTTCCCATATTAGTTTTATGATGAAAAAACATATTACCGACTTGTTTGAATATGTTTTTGTTAGGATTGTTATATCATGATCGATTCACTTCACACAAGTAAGATCAATGCAGAGGAAAAAAATGAATTACCCCTATTCTAATTTGAGAGTTAGGAATGTATAAGAGGATTTATCAATAACCATGTGTGACATGAATATTATTATCATTCGATACATAATGACGTCAATATATAAAGTCTTTGAACTAGACAAATTATAAAAATGATTCCCCCTCCCCACATAAGTCCTCTAGTAGTGTGGGGAATTTACAATGAAATAAACATGTGTGGATTGATTCTTATAAACAAATAATACATAGTAATTTCCTAAACAAAAATCCATTGGTCTGGATATAATATAAATGAATGTGAGAGAAATAAATGAAAACCAATCTATATATAGTCCACACCTATATTAATATATCTTTCAAGAAATTTACATGGTCTGATTCCTATAAATATAAGATATGTAATTATTTATGGATCATGGATCCCAGGTCTATTCAAAATATAAAAAAATTCCCGTCTCATGGATTATGGGTTAGAAAAGTGTGATATATTCTTTGTAAGATTTATATATGTCATGATTACAATAATCACCTAATATATATTAAAGAACATATATCCAATTACATGCATAACCACAAGTTTCCATCACTCCATATCACACCCACACCATAAGAGACATATTAGTGTAGAGTCTATAATACATATTAATATAAGAACTCCTCCAGATACACCTTATCATGCACTCTCATATTGATCAATTAGCATCTCATATATCCCTTTTTCTCACATCGATCATGAATCATGTGAGATAAGGGACCATAGATAAATACTATAACTGTTACAACAAAAACATGTTCTATATAATGAATTACATTATAGTAATTTTACAAAAAATTGTGCACCAATTTCCTAATTTTATGACATTAAACTGTATTATAACTTCCAAGTCACATTATGTTCATCTACAATATAACAGGTCTTCTTGAAAAATAGATTTCCCTCCTCAATAATATATATTCATGAATAAATTTTTTTATTCATTTGCTTTGATAATGGGTTCACTTCACATTTCCATAGCTTTAGGGTGAATGAATCCTTTTGGAATCATAAATAATCCATGTACCAAATTCATATTTATGATATTGGATTTGATACCAACATTTTATATGATTTTATATCCTTACCAAGAAACCCTATAGAAAAGTAGTTCCAATGGTATTGGATGAAACTCCTCATAAAACTAGTTATAGGGTTTCATTAATATAATGGGACCCCACTAGAATTCACTGGATAATAACATAGCACCGACTATATTACACTTAGTGGATTTTCTATTCTTATAGGAGAGTGCCCATTTAAATCTATGAACAATTATCATAACATTGCGTAATAAGGTCTTCCACCATTATTTACGGTAACTTATAGTAGCATTTATTTATGGCATGTTGGATCATTTATTATTGGGCTATACATTACCCTTCCCATTACCCAAAATTTAAATAGATTCCCATACACTTTATGTTAATCATCCTTACATCATACCAATTTTCTAAGAATGATTTTGGAATTACATTCTTGTACCCCTTTATTTCGAGTTATGTATCCCCTATAAAGACCTAACATCCTTGAGCCATAAAATCCATTTTGTAATGAATTTTTTCTACCATAAAAACATCACACCCCATGTTCATGTTGAAATAAACTAATACCAAGACATCATAATCTCTTGGTATTTAATGAACCTTTAGTCCACATCCTCCTGGTTATCTTATATGAAATATTGGAAATAGAAACTATCTAATACAGAAGAATATCTTATAGTATTTTCTAGTGAAGTACGCAATGACTAAGAACTTGTGCCTAGGGGATGCTTTAGTTCCTAAGGGGGACCCCACTGAGTGTTTCTTGGGAAAAAAAACATCACAGATCTTTTACTCAAGTGATATTTTGTTCCTAGAAGAATTAACCCCGTAAATCAGATGATTTATTTATCTAATGATTTAATTATGGTTCCACTAATCAATAAATGATAATTCTGGATAAATATATTTAAATACATGATTTGGTTCATTTTTTTACAGGTCCAATATATATTAAGAACATATTGATAATTTATGATTTCATATTCGTTGTCCTAGTTGTGAGACTATAAACTAAATACAATTTATATCAGAACTATGTGTGGCCAAATTAATGTTATCATAGTATACATAGCGATACACAGGTCTCCAATCTTGGTACTAATTGCGAGACTAAGATAAAATCGCACATTCCTATATATGTGTTTGATAGATGAGGGTAACCAATGTAATATTTATGTGTGCCTTGATTCTTAAAGCCATTAGATACGTAGTTATTACCATATCTCCAATATTTTTTACAACTACAATATAAATGAAAATTTCCCCTCCCTTTATATGGGTCCGACATGTGTATGGAATTTTCTATTCATAAATACATGTGAATTGATTCTCATCTCCTTGAGACACAAAATTATTTACAGATATAAATTTCATAGAAATCCGTGAATCGTTCCTTATATGAGAATTTGATCCATATTGAATCCTTTGAAACATAATAAGCCTATGCCTAAATAAAATGGGGACCCCATTACCTACCCACAAGACTAGTCTTTGTAGGGAACTATCATTTTGAGATTTATGTATGGAATATTTTATGCACTCACCATATACATAGCGATGCATGGGTCTCCAATCCTTGTCCCATCCATGATGAAAAAAGTATATTTTACATTCCTTTGCACTTGGCACAAACATGCATAGGGGATTCCCCAATAAGAACTAAATTTGGCTTAATACCATTACGATAGGATATATGGTGATGCCTAGATAAAATATTTTATACCAAGCATGGAATTATCCTAACTCCCAACACTTTTGCACAATTATAACCAAATTTTTTAGTGGATACCTACTCATACCGAAATGTGAATACCCCCACACATTCCCTGTAATGTATTCTGGCATGGATTAGTTGACATTCCAGAAATATTTTGTTTCTCACACCGAGAATAACTCATTTAATTTTAGGGGCCCTAGTAAGCCAATTTAATAGGAATGATTGATGCATTTTCTATACAATGAGATGGATCCACGTCATTGTTTTATGAAATTATACTATATGAAAAAGGACATTATATTTAACAAATCATCTACTTCGATGAATGAATACTTGATAATCTAATGTTTTATAACTTTTTTTAATGAATCCTAATTTGAATACCTATATAATACATATAAATATATCTATATTATTTAAATAACATAATTATCCACACCGAAAATCATTAGGTCTTGTTTCTCTGGAAATATCAAAACAAAAACAACTTTTTGATAAATAATATATATTGTCTCCCATGAATATTTTTATAACTAGAACCCTTATTAATCTTATCATTTATAAAAACATTCATCATAAAAAAATTAAATTATACATTATATGGGTGATCTAAAAAACTAAAAAAGGGTATGTGAGGGTGTTATCATTGATCACATAATCATAATGGTGTGAGAATATGCACTTAAAATTGAAAATCTATACCCTATATGTCATATATCACAATATTGAGTCATGGATTAAAACATGGACATTTATAAAATAGTAATCATAAAAAAATACAATAAAATGATCTTTTAGATTAATAATTGTCATAATACATGTAATTTTGACATATATATAATTTAATAGATTTCGAAACATGTATAAATAGACATAGGTTCACTCATTATGTTAAAGATTTGAAATCAGGACCTTGTATAAACATATGTACACGAACCTAAATCTAAAAATGATCTTATGAACATTAAATGTAGGTCCAATCATAAATATATAGAATTGAAAATTGGTTCAATGGATACAATTATGGACATTAAAACTATGTCCATGTTAAATATTGTTGTTATGAAATTGCGTTCATGCATAATATATTTACCTCATGGTTTATCAATATTTATCCAATCCATTGAAGTGATATATTGGTCCCACATGACACATAAATAATATCATGTATTTGTGTCTCATAATATCTCAAAACAGTCCTCGTATCAGAACTCATATAAGTAAATATATTCCATAAACATTTACTGATTTTATACCCCATGAAATTGGGAATGGGTTTCATCTATTTATTTTCATCATAATCATACCACATATAGAGAATTGATAAGGATGGTATATTTTGAACATAAATCTATTAAATCATATATATAATGAAGGCCTACTGACATTGATTAATAGATACATCATTAAATGGAAAATTTAATCCTCTTTATAGAAAATAAACATTTAAATTTAAAAATAATACTCTAAATAGAAAACATCCCACTAAATAAAGAAACAATTTTTCATGTAAATAACGTTTTAAACATGTAATGTAATTATCCAATCATTATTTTTTCATGATTATAGAAAATCATATTCTTTTTGTGTATGAAAAAATTCCTTACATCCATACTTTTATAAAAAAATCATTATTATAACATTTTGAAAATTTAAACACAATACATTTAAATCCATTTTGAGAACATGGTAAAATTTAATTTAGAATTTAATTGGAGAATATTATAAAAAAATATAATTTTTTTAAAAAAAAATATTGAATAAAAAAAAGTTTTTTAAGGAAGAGTGAAACAAATTCGATTTTCCATAAAACATTTCATGATCACTAGATAATTAATGTATAAGAAATGAATGGAAAATATATATTATAATGAAATATAAAGAGGTTAATAAAATGAATATTATTCATTAGATATTTATCATATAACATTCTCAATGGAACGTTATGCATAAACAATCCCAATTTAAATAGGATTGAAACAAAAATCCCATACGAGAAGACTGACCATTGAACATTCACATTCAAACCTCTTTTATAATAAATAATGATTTCTTATAAATATATTGAATAAATTAATTCATATCTATAATTACATTCTTGATTTATTTATTTCATCCTATCACCAATTTATTAATAAAAATTAATTGAAATCATTATTTTTTGTGATAACTGGTTCTTTTTTGAATAATGTTTTGATTCTATAGTCCTAGTCCATAACCTTTTATCATGGTTCTATTATATAAAAAAATTTATGGAATAAAAATATTATATATTAATCATATAGATATATATACGCATTCAAGAATAGTATATATAGAATATGAAATACACTATTCATTGAGATGGTAGGGCTTATGTTGACATGATCATTATTTTCATTATTCTACAAGACAAATGAAAAAAATTTAATTAATAATTAATAATTATTGAATTATTATTATTTCCTATATATAATATATATTAATAAAATTCATCTTTACTACAATCTAATTAAAATATAACTGAAAAAAGAGTCACATCACTTTGTGGTGGTGGTAGTCCTCAAGTACGCAAGAGCGACATTATTTTTCCCAAAGGATTTGATGATAAATAGGAATAAAATATGTTATCATTCCATATGTATTATTATTTAATTAATATTGTATATTGTAACATCCCGGATCTGGGTGATATACAATGGGTTCCCTGAACTCAGTTGGTCACATAACCTCAAGCGCATTTCCCCAAATGCTAGAGGTTGCCGACTAGCAGCGAGAGCCTAGGGCAGATAGTGGGGAAACAATGACCTTATTTTTAAAAATGTAGCACAAACGATTAAATATAAAAAAACGAAAGAAGAAGTTGTAAACAATATAAACCAAAACTGGACAGAAAAACTGAAGTAAAAAATATAACCAACAGTCATATATATATGATGATGCAACATGTCACTAATTCTAAGAAAGATACCAAAACAGGATACACTACAATCAGATAAAATAAATATCCAAGTACAAGTACAACCAAACAAAACCAGAATAGTGCAACAGGAATACATCTGCATCGCAAGCCTATGCTCGGTCCCATGCTCTCATACTCCTCTACAACAAGCATATACCTATGTAGGCACCCTTTCCCTTATCGACACATGCATCAATATAACTTGTTTGGGCACAAGACGTGACCCAAACATAGTGTGAGAAATAAATCGCAGTAGGAAACAACCAAACACCGATTCCCAACTATTAGTGAAAAAGTGAAACAACAGTTCGCAATAATGAAATGCAGTAAACTATGAAGTACTCAAAAGTTACTATTCCTAAAAGTTATATTTCCATTTCAATAATTATTTTACAATTCCGTGCATGTGCTTTAGCTTGTTAGGTACAACATAAGAAATCACCACAATGAATATTCCAAGTAAACATTGTCCTATGAAATGAAAATTGATAGCCTATGCATATAGAGATGAAACCCTCAGGTGACTGTGCTCAGGAATAACGAACATTGCCCTTCGGCATAAGAACCATTTCCCTCAGGCTAAAAAAAACCTTTCCCTCCGGCTAAACAAACATTGTCCTCAGGCATAAGAAACTTTGCCCTTAGGCTAAATAGAACCTTTCCCTCAGGACAAATAGAACAAAATAAAGTAACTGGGCAGAGCCAAAAGCATAAGAAAGAAATTTATATATGTTTTCACTCAAGAAAACTCAAAAAAATATTATAATCATGGAATACCCATGGGTATCCATGCCAAACAGATAAACATCTGAAACACACCCTTGGGGTGGCCCTGGATCAAATCAACAATCCCAAAAAAAAATTTATACTTATTCATTATACTACGTATGAAATTCTAGGTATCTAATCAGTCATTGCCTCAGCCAAATGACACCCCGTATATGGGCACGTGGTACAACAATTCACAAAATCAACTCTGAAGTTAGAAATAAACACAATACAACCTACCTCAATCAACTCTGATCGATATACGTGAAAGAAACCTCCCGAAATAACCAAGAATGATGTAGATCTGGGATAATGATTACTTTTTCAATCATAAATAACATCCCATAGGGAATGAATTGGAAGTAATTATTCAAGGAGAAGGAATACCTTACCCGCGCGGTTCAAACGAGATTGACGTTGAATGAATCAGAGTCTCGGTGAGTGATTGAGAGCTCCTCTAAGCCTCAGCCTCCTCTCCAGATGCTTCAATGAGTTATCTGCCTCCTCTGTCGAATGAGGAGGCTACTGCATATTTTTAATGAAGAAACATAACTACATGGAATGTACTATCAAGTACATGGAGTGCACTTTCAATTTTTTTAACAGTTTGACTAGCGGCTTCTTTCTACAGCCTCACTATTATTCTGCCTACTTAATTACATGGTGTGTATTACTAAGTACATGGCATGTACTATCGGTCTTCTTGCAGCTACATTCACCACCTTACTGTTTACCTGCCGATTGATTACAAAGATTGTATTACTAAGTACACAACGTGTAGTTATTTTTTACACCCTTAATCACTGACAATCCTACATGCCCTGTATTCTCAACCCACAAGGACAAAGTGCACAACATGTGTAAAATAGTACACGGTGTGTACCCAAGAATTTGATATTTTTCTACATTTCCCTTGTTTTCTCAGAAACACTAAAGGAAAAAACGAAAAGAAGAAACTCCTACCTCAAAAATATGAAATGGGATCATAAAAACATCCCCCCTTAAAGGAATTCGACCCCAAATTTCACTCCCAAGGGTGGTAAGGATAAGGCTGAGAACAACTCTGGCCACTGAGAATGTCCGTAGGTGTCCCACATGATGGTTTCGTCCTGTACTCGGCCATGCTGCCATAACACCCATACGAGGGGAACTGATCAGCCTTAGAGAACCTTCGTGCTCCTATTAATAATATGAATCAGATTCTTCTCAAAGGATTCATCAACCTGAAGTTCAACCTCCTCAGGCTGAAAAATGTGAGACCGGTCTGAGTGATAATGGTACACCAGAGATAATTGGAAGACGTTTTGCATGGACTGGTACCTCTGTGGTTACTACAATAGATAGAAAACTGACCCGACTCTCTCCAAAATATCAAATGGCCCTCTATACCTTTGTGAATGTTTTCCCTACCTCCTTATCAACATGTGTCCCATCCTCAGTGATACATGCATGAAAACCTGATCCTCGACCACGAACACCAAGGGTCATCTGCGTTGATCAGCATAATATTTCTGATGATACTGTGCAGTAGCCATCCACTTCTAAATCAATTGAATCTTCTCTAAAGACTTTTGTACGAGATATGGTCCTAGTAAAGCCATATCACCTATCTTGATCCAGCACAAGGGCGATCGACATGACCTAACATATAAATCCTCATAAGGTACCATCTCAATAGCTTCCTAAAAACTATTATTTTAGGAAAACTTGACCAAGGGTTTGCACTTCTCCCAAAATCCCCGAATGTCTAGGATGCATGCCCACAACATGTCCTCTAGAACCTATATCGTATGCTCTAATTGTACATCAGTCTAAGGGTACTAAGCTGTTCCTAGAAGCACATGTGTTCCCATTTTCATTTGAAAAATCTCCCAAAATGAGACATTAAATGGGAATCCCTCTCTAAAACGATAGAAAGAGGGGCCCCATAAAGACATACTACCTCTCAGATATACAACTTCCAGAGCTTATCAACACTGAAGGTCTTTTGGATAGGCAAAATATTTTCTTCCTTTGTATGTCTATCAAAAACTACCCATACAACACTGTTTCCTCGGGGTGACCTCGACCACCTAGTCTCGAAGTCCATGGTGACATCATCCCATTTCCACTCCGGAATGGGTAACTGTTGTAACAGTCCGGGTGGCCTCTGATGATCTCCCTTCACCTGCTGTCAGGAGGAACATCTTGTAACAAAACCAGGTACCTCTCTCTTCATACCCGGCCACCAATATTGACGTCTCAAGTAATGATACATTTTTTAACCCCATGATGCACTGCCCAAGATGAATCGAATTCCCAGATCAACTCCTCACATATATCCCCTGGAACCCACACTCATCCGTGGATATGCAGTATCTCATCATCTCATATCGTCCAACCAGGAGGAGGGTCCTCACTTGCCACCGAATCCCATAGAAATAGGCCTTCTGAATCTGATAGATGTCTCATCATCACTCTACCCTAGAGGGTAGAAGTTGCAGCTAATGATGAAGGATAGGTTCACCTAGGACTATCATGTACCCCTAAATAAATCTCGGAGAACAAATCCCTAAGATTCAACTCACCACTTTCCTCCTACAATTCCTATATATGAGTCCTCCTACATAGTGTATCAGCAACTACACTACATTTAACAGGTGTATAGGCAAGCTAGAAGTCAAAGGACAGAAGGTATTCAACCCACCTTTGATGTCTAAAATTCTAGTCCCAATGGGTAAATATGTATTTAAGAATTTTGTGGTCCGTAGACACCAAAAAATGTTCTCCCAAGAGATAATGTCTCCCACAATGTAATATAAGAACAAATGTAACCAAATCGAGACCATGTGTCGGGTAATTCCTCTCTTGTGGCCTCAACTACCAAGACCCATATGCAACTACTCGATCACCCTACATCACCACTGCTCTGAGACCAATATATGATGCATCACAGTAAACCTTATAGATCTTCCCTAGCTCTGGAATTATTAGGACTGGTGCTGATGTCAACCATTCCTTCAGCTCCTAGATGGCTTTCTCTCAAGCTTCTGACCAAACAAACTGCATACCATTCTTAGTCAAACCCATCAAGGGCACTGCTATGTGAGAGAAGTCCTATATAATGTACCTATATTAACCAGACATCCCCAATAAACTCCATATTTCAAACATGTTTTTAGGCTGATCCCAAGAAACTACTACTCTCACTTTTTATGGGTCTACTACAACTCTTGCCTTTGAGATAATATGACCCAGGAAGTGAATATGGCCCATCCAAAAGTGTCAATTTGAGAGCTTAGCATATAACTGATGCTCGCTCAGTGTACTAATTACAATCTCAGGATGGGTGGCATAGTCGTGTCGAGTGAGAGAGTACCCCAAGTTATTATCCACAAAGACTACCTCAAAAGAATCTAGATATTGGTGGAACACACAATTCATTGGAGCCATGAAAACTGTTTGTTTATTTGTGAGTCTGAACGAGATGACCAAGTACTCGTATAGTCCATATATGCTTCAGAAGTCTGTAAGCGGTATGTACGATGGTATAACATGAAAAAAATGATATCCATATCTCAATTCAATCTTCTATAACACTCGCGATCCTCGAAGATGTTCAATAAGATCATCAATCATCAGAAAGGGATATTGGTTCTTGACCGTCAACTGGTTCAACTTCGGATAATACACACAAAGTCTGAGGGTATTGTCTGCCTTCTTTGCAAACTAGATAGGAAAACCCCTAGGAGAAGTACTGGGGCGGATGAAACCCTTTTCCTGCAACTCCTCCAGCTGCCTCTTGAGCTCTTGAAACTCCGATGTAGCTATCCTGTAAGGAGGAATGTACACTGGTGCCACTCCTAGAACAAGCTCAATAGTGAATTCCACCCATTTCTCTAGAGGTAGACCTGAAAAGTTGTCTGAGAATACATCTCTGAAATTATTAACTGTTGGAGGGAAATCTTTCTTAAATGTTCCATTTTCATCTATATATAAACTCGAAATCTGGGCTGTCAGTCCACCTCACCCACGATTCTCGAGTCCAGCTCGGCTCCCCTGGACATCCCATTTCCCGTTGTATAGAAACTCTCCTCCCTCTATTGATGTGAAACTCATCCTGTGAAGATAGAAATCTACAAAGGCTCGAAAGGGTACCAAACAGTCCATCTCGAGAATGAAATCATAGGGTGTCATATCTAAGATAAAGTGGTCCCATATAAAGTGACACCAACCAACCTCAAGGGGGAAATCCGCCAACTGATGCACACCTGCCGTTATAATTCCCAATGGAGTGTCTAGTGTCAGGATATTAGAAGAAGAAGAAGAAACACATAGCCTAATGCTCTCCACAACAGGCACATATATAATGTTATGTGTAGCACCAGTATCAAAAAGTACTGATTATAAAATAGAAGCAACTAGAATAGTACCTATGATAGTGGAAGGCCCATGATCCTGCTCCTGTTGGGTCTGTCACACTACATATACCTGCCCAGTGCCGCGGCCCTATGACACAGCCTAGCTACCCTAAGCTGACCTGCCTGGCTGTCTCTGAGATCCCGGTGTCTGGATACCACAGCCACAACCAGCACCTCGGTCTAAACATCCTGACATATTCCAATTCCCAGACATGTAAGAAGCTGCTGGCCCTACTCCTACATGCAGAGTCTACACAGAACCACTATCGATAGTAACTTGGGGAAACTCCCTTTAAAAACGCTGAGGATGACCCATTTTGCTACAATCTCTGCACTCCACTGGGTCATGAGGACCCTGTGGTCTCTTGTGACCCTCTTTACAGCACTGGTAACACATTATCTAGCCACCTGAAGAATTATTTTGGTTAGTATTGCCATAATGATAGAAATCCATCTTCCTTTTCCTCTTACCATCAAAAATTGAACCAGATATCGGTGCCGAACTGCCCTAGTCCGCGCCACTAGCTTCCCGTAAGATCCGCTCAGTAATCAACGACTAGTTTACAATATCATGCACCATAGGCAACCTAAAAACATTCAATAGTGCTCTAATTTCATATCGATGACTATCCTCAAAGCGTCTTTCCATAAAGGTCTCATCACCCACCAAAACAGGTGTAAAACATTTTAGCTCTATGAAGAGGGAAGAATAGTCCATCACTAACATGGAGCCCTAATACAAATTTATGAACTCTCAAGCCCGATCTTCCTTCAACGTATCCAGAAAGAAAAAGTCATTGAAGACTTCCTAAAAATCTTCCCGCTCCATTTCTTGGTGTTGCTCAATCAAGGTGGTAACATCTCACCATCTCTTGGAATAATCACGCAGCATGTAAGTAGCCAGCTTGACCCTCCTTCCTGGAGGCATCTCTAGAATCTCAATAATAATCTACATAGAAACCAGCCATGAATATGCAACTTTTGTTATGCCATCCCCAGAAAACGTAGGTAGACACTGCTACTGGAATATACGTGTTAGCTCTGCCATAGAGGTGCCAACCTGCGGTGTTCCCTTAAAGGTTTTCATGAACCGCGTGAAGCCCTCACAGAACTACCTATCCTTTCCTGCGTCTGGTATAATGGATACCAACACATATGGCTATATTGAAGGATCCATCGGTAGCCCATGGCCTACCATCTCTAGAGTATAATCGTCGCCTCTCTCTTGGCGAGCAACTCGAGGTCGTCTTGGGGGCATGACTCTACATGGTCAAACACACACCTTAGATTAAGATGATCAAGGATTACGAACTAGAAATGTATGAAGGGAACATGAGAATGAAAACATTTATGTTTTACAAAACAAGACTACATGATGTGAATAATAACTACAGGAAATGTGCCCTTAAGTATTTCACATGGGTGTGTACTCCTTCCTGAACTGGTCGTGTAACACCCCAAACACACGGCATGTTGTCTTAACACATGACAGGTTCTTGAATCTTCTTTCACTTCCCGAGTGCTTCAACACGGCTAAGCCACACAGATCCCCTTAGAATAGGTTACATAGTGTGTTACACCCACACACGGTGTGTACACCATCCTATTTCCCCATTCACACGAACATTTCCAAATGTTCTCTCACAGGTAATGACTACACGGCATGTCCCATAGGCACACTGTGTGTCCTAGATGGGCTTTACTGACCCGTGTTGTTCGAGACACGACCAGAAACACGGCTTACACTACACAGCATGTTCCAGAAGGACACAATTTGTACTTTAGAAGATAACACTGACCCATGTTGTTAGCTACACGACTGGATCCCATGATTACACTACACGGCGTGTTTGGAATTGACATGTCATGTATAAGATAATATGTATCCGTCTGTGTTATTAGTAACATTAGTGAACATAGGGTCAACCATACACATCAGGTACAACTAGAACATGACGTGTTACCATACGAACATTCATATCCCGTGTCTCTGCCCACATGGATTATGACTTGGTTAGAGACTACACGACTTGTACATAAGGCACACATCGTGTACTTAAGAAAAACAAATTCTTCACGAACATAATAACACATGGCGTGTAGTCATAACTACACGGCATGTATTCTGGGTTGTTTTTGTACAGTAAACCTTAGAAACTTCTCTGGAGTCTAGAAAAACACTAAAATGAAAACCAAAGTACATATTTCTGATATGTGAGGGCCCATACTCCCCACGAACCAATGCTTGGAATCTTATACATGTTATTAAAAGATAAACAAGTCGATGATCCACCAAATTCTGGTTGATGAGGTCCCATACTCCTCAATAACCAAAGATCGGCATTCATTCACAAAACATTACAAAACAATATCCTATGAATTATCAGGTATTTTATTAAGGCATCTATCACAACAACATGCATTTTCTAGCACAACATCTATCACAACAACAAGCAATTTCTAATGCATCTACATGGCATTGAAACTAGCCATGAAATTTGATTCTATCATGTTCTTAAATGATGAATGAGATTTCATAATCTCATTTCATTGGGAAGCAACTAAATAGTAAGCATTTATAAAAATATAAAATGCACACCACTAGTGCGTTACCCGATGGTGAAAATAAAAAAAATGTAAAATTGAAAAACTAGAAAAATAGCAAATAAATGAGATAGATTAGATTTTACTTGTACACAGGTTAGATACTCCCGAGAACAACTTATATCCAAGTACATATTCCTTACTATCCCTGGCTAGAGGCTCCAAATAGCATTTCAAGAGAAAAGAATCCTTTGATACCAATTTCGGACATACCGGATCCGGGTGCCACTCAACGGGTGCTCCAAACCCTTTTGGTCACATGACCTAAAGGGAATTTCCCCAAACACCAGATTCTACTGACTAGAAGTTAGGGCCAAATAATGATAGTGGGGAGACTATGCCCTTATTTTTCATAGTGTAGTGCAACAAAATAAATATAAAAACACAAAAGTGGAACCAGAAAACCATACATACCTGAAATGGATAACAGAACAGAAGTAAAAAAGATAACCAATAGTCATATATATATGATGATGCAACATGTAACTAATTCTATAAAAGTATCCAAAATAGGATACACTGCAATCAGATACAATACAAAAACAATTACAAGTACATCCGAACAAAACCAGAATAGTTCAATAGGAATGCAGCAGCATCACAATCCTATGCTCGGTCACATGCTCTCCTACTCCTCTACAAAATCATGTACCTATGTAGGGACCCTGGCCATTATCGACACCTAAAACAATATAATCTGTTTGGGCCCAAGACATGACCAAAACATGGTGTGGGAAATAAATCCCAGTAGGCAACCACCAAAGGCTTGTGCCCAACAGTTAGTGAAAAAGTGAAACAAAAGTGTGCAATAATGAAATGCAGTAAACATAGAAGTACCCAAAAGTAACTATTCCTACCAGTTACATTTCCATTTTAATAATTATTTAACAATTCCAAGCATGTGCATTAGCATGGTAGGTACAACGTAAGAAATCACCATAGTAAATATTCAATGTTATCATTTTCCTCAAATGTGAAATTCCTTACCCTCCGACATACAAGGATGAAACCCTCAGGTGAGTGCCTCTAGGCGTAATGAACATTTCCCTCAGGTGTAAGAATCGTTGCCCTCTGGCTAAACAAAACCTTTCCCTCAGGCTTAACAAACTCTACCCTCAAGCATAAGAAATATTTCCCTCATGCTAAACAGAACCTTTCCCTCAGGCTAAAAAAACCTTGCCCACAGTCAAACTGAACAAAAGCATGTAATCGGGCCGAGCCCAAAGCATAATAAAGAAATTTATATATGTTTCCTCTCTAGAAAACTAAAAACATGTTATAATCACAGCATACCCATGGGTATCCGGGCCAAATTGTTAAATAAGGGAAACACACCCTCAGGGTGGCCCTTGATCAATGAAATGATCCCAAACATTAGTTTATACTTTTTCATTAGATTACCTATGTAGTTATTGGTATCTAAACAGTCAAGGACCTAGCCACACGACACCCCGAACATGTGCGCGTGGCACAACAGAACACAAAATCAATTCAAATGTGGGAAATAAACACAATCCCACCTACTTCGATCTCCTCTGATCGATATTCTTGAACGACGCCTGCCGAAACAACCAAGAACGACGTAGATCTGAGATAACGATTACCTGTTCAAACCAAAATAACTTTTTTTAGGAAATTATTTGGAAGTAAAAATTCACGATGAAGGAATAAATTACCAATGTGGTTCAAACGAGATCGACGATGAAGGAATTAGAGTCTCAGTGAGCGATCAGGAGTTCCTCTAAGCCTCAACCACCACTCCCGAAGCTCCGATGAGTTCTTTTCATCAAATGTTGAATGAGGAGGCTACTACCTATTTTTAATGAAAAAACCTAACTACACTGCGTGTACACTCAATTAAATGACTTGTACATTAATTTTTTTTAACTATTCCACTAGAGACTTCTTTTTACTACCTCACTCTTCATCTGCCGAATTTATTACACGACATGTATTACTAAGTACATAGCATGTACTATCATTCCTCTAGATTCTACTTTCACCGCCTTAATGTTCACCTCACAACTGATTACACGACTTTTATTACTAAGTACATGGAATGTATTTACTTTTTACACCATTCATCGGCGACAAGACTACACGCCCTGTATTCTCATCCCACACGGCCAAAGTTCACTACGTGTGTACACAAGTACACAACATATACCCATAAATTTGGGATTTTCCCACATTTCCCCTATTTTCTCAGAAACACATAAGAAAAAGGAAAAGAATAACTCATACCTGAAGTATAAGAACTGGGTTCTTAAATAAAAAAACATTAAACCCATCATAATTCATATCCATAATAGATGGTGATGAAAACTGAATTATATCCCTATTTGGAGATGGTAATATATACTCATGGAAGAATGATACAATTACTTTTCATTTGATGGGATATAAATTCTAAAATGTTGATTTCATAATCAATATAAACTTTTATATTATTAAGGGAAATTAATATATTATTTTCTAATAAATACCATAGATATCGAGACGTTATGTAATAGAATAAATGAAATTGATCGATGAAGGAAATTACCTCTTCATAGAAATTATACCTTTATATACCCTCTAATGGGATATATAGATGGTCTTTTAGGAAGTCCAAAATCACTTTGATGTTTTTAGAGAATTTTTAAATTAAAAATTATAGAGCTTTACAAATCAAGAAGGCATGACATTATATAGAAAAGTGATGGATGGGGTGAACTTTTATAATTGAGGTAAGGGAAACTTCTGGAATTTGTCAAAATATTAAAGTAGAATAAAGTCATTCTAAATAAAAATGATTCCAAATGGTTTATATAATTAATGGGGATAAATTTTTGATCCTATATTACCCCATTTTTTAAATTTTAATATTTTTATGATTTTAGTGTAATTTCATAATATATTATTCTCATAAAATATTATTATTTTAAATTGAGACAATATTCAGTGAATTTTAATTAAAATACATAAAAAATATTAAATTTGAATATTATTATTTAAAACAACAATAATATGTTATATTAACCAATATAATTCTTGCAACACACTATCTAAGTTAAATTAATTTTTTTTAATTTTTTTAATTTTTTTGGAAATAGATAAAATACTACATTGGTGTTATGTAAGAATTTATTGTAAATAAATATTTTATAAAAATTATAAATAATTTTTTATCAAGAAATTAATTTCATTAATCACAAAATGACTATTAATATTCTTTCATAATTATTTTTTTCTCTATCTGAACATATATACTATTTTAAAAAAAATAACCTTTCTTGTCTACCTTTCTTAAATTTAAATAATATATATCATTTTCATGGAAAATTATCCATTTAAAACCCAATTGTGAGCCTGTTATGATTATGGTTGAATTAAATCCACAAAATAATATTTTGAGTAATTTGTGACTGATTTTTTAATATTGTCATTTGGTTTTAATACTTTCATAGACCTTTTATAAAATTCTATAATTAAAGAGTATTTTACACATTGAGGTTCAATATAGTTACTATAAATGGATAAATTTCTAATGACTGGACAATGGTTTATATTTAAACTTATATCCTAGTTATTCTAGTGAATATAATATTTTTAGGAATATTTTATAATTTAATAACATAATATATATTTTAAAATATAATTATTTTAATTATTTAGAAGAATTCCTTAATTTAACATTAATAACATCAAGAAAACAAGTAAAATATGAAATAATTAATTCATTTAAAAAATATTATATTAATCAATAAAATTCCTAGATAAACATTTTTATCTTAAATTATTACACTTCAAATATTTTTAATATCAATTTTTATTTTTTATTAATTGAATAATTACAGCTGCAACGTTTTATATGAATTTAAAGTATTAATTTAAAACCTAAAAATTATAAATAAATTAACATTATTAAAATAAGTTTACTATGATCAAAATAAACATTTAAATTCAGCTTATATATATATATATTTACTCATATCTATATCATGATAACTTTTATATTATATTATTTTCACTTCTCTGGCCTTACAAACACATTTCACATGCATTTATATAATCCACATGTTATAAAACTCTAATATTAATGATTAATAATAACCATAATCTATATTAATTTAGTTATAACAATTAGGTCTTTAATAAACTTATTAATTCCCAAATATTCTATATATGATACCAAATTGTTTATTTATAGCACTATGCAGGTTCTACCTATGAACTGAAAATGATTTTCATATTTATCATGGAATAAATTCTTTTTTCTTTTTGAATTATGTTTATATTATATTTCTATAGTTCTAACAAAAATGATTAATTCCTTAATTTTTTAAAGAAATATATATTCAGTATGTCTTTGATATATTATAATAGATATATTATTTTAAAAAAATTATTTTTTACTATTCCCAAAAAAATTCTAAAATAATTAAAATTAAAACAAATAAAATTTTGATATGAGGATTTAAAAATTTGTATTATTTCTATTGAAAAAAATTATAATGGATAGAAAAATTAATTATAATATATTCTCACAAAAATAAATAAAATCATTTTTGGGGTAAATGTTTTTCTAAAGAATGAAATAACTTTACTAAAAATGTGTAATTGGTTACAAAATATTTAACAATAAATTTATACTGTGTAGATAATTTATTATAATTCATATCCATGGCCACTATAACACCCCAAAATTTTATAGTATATTATTTTGTTAAAGTAATTCAATAACTTTCACCACATGCAACACCGAGTTCAAGCACACAAGAACTTACCAAACTAGCCGTTCATAAGTGGTTAAAAATTTAATTAACAGAATTTTTAACTTTATATAATCCTTATAATATTATAATCCCTATTATCTATTTCATAGACATAATGTAAGAACAAATTCATTTTTTTCAGACAAAATAAGAATTAAAAAAAATGAAATTTTACCGCCTTTTAATGGAGAACCATTTTTAAATACAATATTTTAATGTTTTTTATAATCATTTTGACAAAATAAACTTCTTCTTCAAAATAAATACATAAAAATTTTGTTTCAATAAATTTTTGGTGTTTTTCAGATAACCTTCATTTTTGGGTGAATGGTGAAAAATACTATATTTTAACTGAAAAAAACATTTTTAATAAAAATAATTTATAGTTTTAGCTTACCCATTTTAATGGTTTGAAAGTATAAATAGATTATATTTTTACCATTTAATCCAATGATGGTCATTGTAAATAATTTCACTTTGAAATTGGACATAAACAAGTGTCAATCATTTGATAGTTATTATTTCTTAAAAATACGTATTTGTTTTGACAACATGACTTAATTTTAAATTAATTTAATAAACTTACATGTTTTTGAATTTGTAAAATAGAATTCATTTTTCATTTTGGAATATCAAAATTAACTTATGGTGGATTTTTGGTGTTTTTCTGAAAACATTCAATTTTTGATGAATAGTGCAAAACACTACATTAATGTTTTAAACCCACTTTTTATTTAAATATTTAAATATTTTATTTAAATTTATTTTAATTAAATAAAGATACATAATAAATATATTATTTCAATGTAATTCATTGGAATCTTTTTTATAATAGAATTAGATGTATAATATGTTGTTGAACTTGTTACCATCTTTTAGCCACCTTCTAAGAGCATTAGAAAATTTGTTTAAAACATAATTTTACCGCTTTTGTGAGTTTATATTCAAAAATTCGAGCCATAATGTTAACCTCAATATGTAAAATGTGGTTCAATAAGAAGAAAATATTTTTTGGTGAGTAATAATTTTGACTTTTATTTATCACAGTTAAAAGTAAATAGGGTAATTAAGGGTAATAATGATATGATAATTATCTTAAAACATGTACTAATTCTATTGTATAATTATAATTAGACCAAAACTAACCTTAGGAATAAAATATGACTCTTTATTTCTCTTTGTATTAGATTAGGACATTTTTTATTATTTAATTTAAAGAAGAGTTAAAAGTATTAAATTCATGTTTTAATAAATAAAACATTTTAATATAGGGTAATACATAAGATACATTCTACAATAAATATTCATTAGAAAGATAAAAATATTTCCCACATAATTGTATTTTATTTATTATATTTAGACATTAACTAATTTAATTTATTTATGACACAATGATGATGCGGTAATTACATTATTAACGAATGATTAAAATAATTGATATTATAAATAAGTAAATAAATATAATATGATACTTTTGATGAATTAAACTAATTTTATAGGTTAATATTACAATTTATGGTTAATTAGATAATTTTTTTCCTATTAATAAGGTTTTTATTACTTCCACAGACACAAAATACCAAATATTGACAAAATTGACATAAATTATTTTTTTAAAAAAAACTATATTATTAGTTGATATAATATTCCTAAAAATCTATGGTTCAAAAAAATGGATTAAATAATATTATATATGTCATTAATGAACAACTTGAGGTTATTTTGGCTGTTTTTTTTAAGTTTATTAACCATATAGTGTAAGAATACAAGAAGACACAATACAAGTTAAATTATTTAATTAAGAGTTAAATCTCAAAGATAAGGATAAAATGGTAACCTAAACTTGTCTAAAACCTATTGATCGAGAGGAGTTACACCCATTACTACATTAAATTGTAAATAAAACAATTAGTTGGCATTATAAATAGAATATCATTTTATTATAAAATAATATTTGAATCCAATCCTAAGGTTCCCCTCACCCCTCTTATAAAAGGCACTCCCCCTTCTCTCAAATTCACACCTTCAAAGCCATTTGGCTGGGCCCACACTGGCCCAAATATAATCTCAAATGTAATAAATTCATCCTATATGCCTTTATTTAGTCATAAATCCAACCTATGGAGCCCTTTTGATCAAATAAAAATGAAGAACCTAAAGAAGAGGTAAATATTTCACCACATCTTTCAAGTTATTTTATTCTTCCACTTCTTCTTTCCTTGTTGTTTCCATTATAAAATAAAAACTCTAGTATCATATTTATACTATGATTCTATTACAAATATGGTAGAACCATATTTATTATTTATCCATCCTTTGAATGACATGTCACCATACGTGCGTACGTATATCTTACCGTCTCCATGTCATGGTGTAGTTGTTATTCAATACATTATTTTTTGGATGAGTATAATAATGATGTATAATTTATGTAAATTATAAATATAACATGATCATTATTCGTTATATATGATATAACATCCAATTATATATTATTTTAATATCAAATGAATGATATTGTTTCTCGTGCGTATGTATGGATTACCGTCTCCACGAACGCAATGAGATTCATTCCCCATCGTAACCATTCAAGAATAATTTTCATTTCAAGATTAAAAATAATGTTTAGATACTTGATATAATTATTGATATGAATAAGAAAAATCCCATCCATAAAAAATAGGACTCACATAAAAAATAATATAATGTAAAACGAATCAGTTAGCACCTGAAACAATGATAATACTAAAATACCATTAACAAAGCATTATTAAAAGATTATATATGATATCATAATTAGGTATATGGTTTTTTTATAATTATATAACAATGATTTAACTATTATATAGAATTTTAACATACCCTCAACCAATTAAAAGTTCAAGGTAACAGTTAATTACACAATCTCTTCATTATATGAGATTGTTTATAAGTAATTATATAAAGGGATATCTTTATCATCCACAACGGTGTTTTCATAAAAATGTTTTTCAAAACATTTTTACTCCTTATTAGACTATGGGATAAAGTCATGTATACCCTTGTTTGACTATTTATTAAAAAAAATTTGGAATCATTCCATCATTTTCCAAACAAGTTACATTATGACCTTTTCGACAAAATTAATGTAAGAATTTTTTTTAACTTATATGGAGGGTGTGGCTATTTTATTGCTGTTATACCATCCTTAAATCTTCCCTTACATGATTATAATAATATATTCAAAATAAATTTTTTATTTATAAATATTTTACTCTTAAATGATTTAAAAATAAAAAGAGATATTTCTCTCAAATAGTTTAGATTTCATCTTTGTCAGCATCCTTTGATAAATTTTACACTTGTTTGAAGTTGATTAATTATGATTAAAATCATAAATATTTAATTGATGGTTTCTTGATATGTTTGATTGTGGATGAGTTATTTTTAGGCCACTCATAGTTTTTGGTTAAAGTATTGACATTTCGTATGCTAGTTTTAATACGAATGTTTTTTCCATATTTCAACATTTTCTAAAGATGAATGTATTGGACTAGTATGTTTCGGGTTAAGGAATAGTAAAAGTAAGCCCTCTGGCTTGAGGTCTGGTTATAGCAGACCCTCCAGGATGGAGTACAGTTATAAAGGCTCTTCGGGTTGGAGTCCAGTTACAGAGGCTCACCGGGATGGAGTCCGATTACAGAGGCTCTCTGGGTCTGTGTCTGGTTACAGTTAGCCCATAGGTCCTGGCACGAGGCCTTAACACCGAAATTAATGTTAGGTATTATACATTCCCTCATTATGAAATTATTTATTATATGTGATTATTCTAATAGTATAGTATCCATGTAAATTTTTATAAATTAATATTTGATTTATTATTTCCATATTATGTTCCTGATTTTGTTTAAAAAGGCCGTTGTTTAATTACACATCATTCCATAAATGTTTATATCTTATGCTATAATTTATTTACCCTTACTGAGAATCTAAGATCACCCCTTTCTTATGTTTTATTTTCCCAGGATCCCATGAAGTGTTTTATGTTTGAGATGCAGGGTTAATATAAGGGAACAATGGCATTCTAAAAGGATTTATTGTGTGTTTTATGATAGAAAGTGTAATGTAACATTTATGTATGTAATCTATTTTCCATGACTGCCAAAACCGATTGGTCTTTCGGGACGTGATTCCTTGTAATAATTCCAATGTATTAAAATAATGCACCGACTCTAGGAATCTAGGGTCGGGGCGTTACAGTTGGTATAAGATGGACATTTAGCAATAACCATGGAAACAGTATTTAGATAAACATTGTTTAGTGCACATTTCCCTAAGGTAGACATTGAGGATTAGTATAGATTAAGTTCATAAAATTTAGTAATGTATAGATTTTGTGATTTTCCAAGAAAATACATTCCTCTATGGATATGAGCAGGTAGAGGTGGCTCTGGCACAGATGTACCTAGGGGTAAAACCTGAAAACACCGTGTTGAGATGGACTCAAATGGGAACTGGTGAACAACAACAGGCCTTACTCCACTATTGGTTACGACACTCCTGGTTGATATGCATAGGATAATTCTCATTTTCTTTACTAATAATTATAAAGGATTTAAGAGTATATAACTCCTAAATGATTTCTTTTATGATTATGAATTATATCCACAAACGGTTCAATTTACTTTAGGTATTTTACAAGATTGGAATTATTATTTCCAATTCATAAACTGACTTAGTGTATGCCATTGTATAGAAATGGAGCCCAGTAGAAGGAATGAGAACCCTAGTAATACATATGATCCAAAGAGTAAAAAGGATCATATAATTCATGGTATTAATAAAATATTCATAAGGGAAATAATGTCCCATTTATTCTCAACATATGAAGAACTAATATAATGTGTTAATAAGATAAGTAAAGAATTCTTGGAGTCTTATTTCTTTTAAGGGAAGAAAGAGAATAAAAAGATGGTAGTGAGAAATGTGGATAAGGGAAGAGGGGAAAGAATGATTTTCCCATATGTGATAAATGTGGAAATAATCACCTTGTTAAATGCATGATGGGAATGAGAGTTTGTTATAATTGTGGAGAAAACGGACACCATGTTCATGACTGCAAGGGTAAGAAAAAGGCTTCAAATGTAAAATGCTTCATATTCAAGGCATTGGGACACTACGTGAATCAATGTCCTAGTATTCAGAGTATACTGTAAATGATGCTATTGGATAATAACCAAGTTATGATTCTACATCAGATGAAGAGTAATGACTAGTGTTCTAATTTTGTTATTATAGAATTATTTCATTTAAGTGTTTTCTCAACAATATACTGGTTATATGAATTATAGAGATAAATAATGATTGTACTGTAGTACTATTTTATTGAGGATTTGAGATTATACGGTTCAATAAAATGTGACTTAATAGTAAGCTACACTTTTTCGAAAATACAAGGTTGAAGGGAAAGTAATCCTTAATATGGTCCTGATAATGAGGTAGTGATAAGGAAATATGAGATGGTTTATTTGGATAAAGTATACAGGATATTCTTAACTTCCTTGGAACTGATTAATAGTTTTTTTATTTGGTCATTGTTAGAATATTAAACAATTATGGATATAATGAATATATACAGTATTATATAAAGGATAATGGAGAATGAATGTAATCAATAAGGTTTTATGGTAATTCAGGGTGTTACCATGTTTTAAAATAATACATGATGAAGTTGTTCACATGTCATTACGTGGGAAAAAGGATCTTCATTGTGTTTAAGTTCCTTAAAAAATTTGGACTGTGAATTTGGATAGAAGTATTTTGGATAAGTCTAATGTTTGGAATGGATTATGATTGAAATTGGATACTGTTGTTATGGTTATTTTTGGATTGTTATAAAAAGGAAAACATGCAGACCATGTGACAATCCTTCACATTAGACAAAGATGTGGAAATCAAACCCACAACCAAAGTGCGATTGGGATTTATCAGCTACCACTGGCCTATGTGATTTCCCTGGATTGTATAATCTAGTTTTTTTAAAGGGACTGATAGGTGAATTATAAATTCATTATTTTTAGAACCCCTATATGATTAGGATTAATATAATATTTTTTTTGAAATCATTTGGAGTGAAAGATGAGTTTGTGGTAGGAATTAGTAGAAGGACAAAACTCTATTTGTCAAGTATATATATATATATAATTTTTTCATCTTATTATATGGTTATATTAATTCTTAAAATTTAGGGAAGGAATCTTAAAACAAAAAAAGTGTTATCCTAATACCTTATGTTTTTTTTGAACCGATGGTATTTTAAATCATTATAGATTGATGGATTTGAAGACCTCAATTTTACACTTGTTTGTGACTGATGACCTCAATCACTCCCTATAAATATTTACGTTTTCCATACAATTATGCCACTCAAATTACCACCAATTTTATCTTAATCAAGATCATATTTTGTTGGTGACCCTTTCATTTCCCTTTTCCTCTTATTAAGACTAAATTTTATTAACCAAATTTCTCATGCTGGTTTTACCACAAAGGAATTTTCTATTTTCAATGTATTATTTTTCAAAGAAAAATTTCAAATTGTGAGGATGCAATTTATTGAAGGATAGAACATGTAACACCACAAGATTTCATAGTATGTAATTTCTTCAAAGTAATTCAACAACATGCACTCTACACAACATTGTGTTCAAGCGCACCATGACTTACCAAACTAGCCGTTCAAAAGTGGTTTTTAATATTATTAACTAAATTTTGAACATTATATAATCTTTATAATTTTAGAATCTATATTTTTAGTTTCTTAGATATAATGTAAGAACAAATTTATTTAATCTGATAAAAGAATTATTTTTAAAAAAATAAAATTTTACAACCTTTTAATGGAAAACTCTTTTTTAAATCCAATATTTGAAACTTTTATATATTCAATTTGAAAAAATGTTCTTCTTCATTAGAATTGGGACATAAGAATTTAGTTTTAATAAATTTTTGGTGTTTCTTAGATAAATTTCATATTTTGGTGAATAGTGAAAAATACTATATTTTAACTAAATAAAATTTCAATAAAAATAATTTATAGAGATAATTTAATCATTTTAAGGGTTTGGAAGTATAAATCGATTATAGGTTTACCATTTAATTAAATTTTTGTCATTGTAAGTAATTTCACTTTGAAACTGGACACAAATTATTGTCAATCTTTTGATAGTTATTATTTCATAAAATTACACCTTCTGGTTTTGACGATGGGAATTAATTTTAAATTAATTAATGAAAGTTATATGTTTTGAAATTGTTAAAATAAAATTCGTTTTTTAATTTAAAGTATCAAAATTAGCTTAGGGTGAATTTTTGGTGTTTCTCTGAAAACATTCAATTTTTAATGATTGTAGAAAACACTGTGTTATTGTTTAAAACACAATTGTTATTTAAATGTTTAAATATTTTATTTCAATTTAACTTATTTCAAAATAGATACATAACGAAAATATTAGTTCAATGTAATTCATTGGAATCTTTTTTATAATAAAATTATATGTATAAAAGTTTATTGAACATTTTACCATCTTTTACCCACCTTTTTGGAGGATTTGAAAACTTAATTTTACCACTTTTGTGAGTTGAATTTCAAAAATCCGAGAGACACAGCTAACCTCAGTATGTAAAATGTGGTTCAATAAGATGAAAATAAATTTTAGTGAATAGTAACTTTTGTTTTTTATTTACCACAATTAAAAGTTAATAGGGTAATAATGGGTAAAAATGTTATTATAATTAGCTTAACACATTTTATAATTCTATTGGATAAGGGTAATTATACCCAAAACAACCTTAGGAATAAAATACGACCCTTTAGGACCACATGGATTATATTAGGATATTTATTGTTATTTAATTTAAAGAAGAGTTAAAAGTGTTAAATTCACATTTTCATAACTAAAACATTTTAATATAGGGTAATACATAAGATAAATTCGACTATAAATATTCATTAGAAATATAATAAGATTTAATTTATAATTTTATTTAATTTATATGTTTTTAAAGATTATATAACCTAATTTATTAATGACACAATGATGATGAAGTAATAACCTTATCAATGAAAGATTCAAATAATTGATATTATAAAAAACTAAATAAATATAATTTGAGACATTCGATGAATTAAAATAATTCCCAAATTTAATATGACATGTTAGGGTTTATTAGATTATCATTGATTTATGTGATGAGGTTGTTATGAATTTTACAAAAACAATATACCAAATAGTGTCAAAATTGACTTAAATTATCTTTTAACACAAATACTATATTATTGGTTGATATAATATTCGTAAAAATATATTTTTTGGAAAACGGAATTAGAAAATATTATATATGTCATTAATGAACCACTTTATGTTATTTTAAATGTTTATAGTATGTTTATTAACAATATTGTGTAAGAATACAAGAAGACAGAGTAAAAGATAAATTATTTAACATAGAGTTAAATAAAAAAGATAACCCAAAATTTCCTAAAGCCTTTTGGTTGAGAGTATTTTGACCCATAACCACTTTATATTAGAAATAAATCAATTATAATCCATTATAAACTGAATATTATTTTACAATAAAATAATATTTCAATATTTTCCTAAGGTTCCCCTCACCCCTCTTATAAAAGGGAACTCCCCCTTCTCTCAAATTCAGACCTTGAAAGCCATTCGGCTCTGCCAAAACCTACTCTAATATCCTCTCAACTGTCCTACCTTCATCCTAGAGGCCTTCCATTAGTAATAATTATAACTTAATAAGCCCTTTTTATCAAATCAAAAGGATGAACATGATGAAGAGGTAAATATTTCATCACCTTATTCAAGTTCTTTTCTTCTTCCACATCTTCTTTCCTAGTTGTTTCCATTATAAAATAACAATTCCAGTATCTTCTATAAACTATGATGTTATTATAAATATGGTACAACCATATTAATTATTCTATCCATAATTCTAATGACATGTCACTATACGTGCGTATGTACGACTTGCAGTCTCCACGTCGTGGTGTAATTGTTATTCAATACATTATTATTTGGATTGGAATAATAAGGATTTATAATTGATGTAAATAATAAATATAAAATGATTATGATTATTTGTATATGATATAATATCAAATTATATATGATTTTTATATCAAAATAATGATATTGTCACTCGTGTGTACGTACGGATTACCGTCTCCACAAATGCGATGAGATTCATTCTCCGTTGTTACCATTCAAGACTAATTTTAATTTGATGATTAAAAATAATTTTTAAATACTTGATATCATTATTTATACTAATAATATACATCCCATCCAAAACAAACAAGACTTATGTAACAAATAATATAAAGGAAAACGTATTAGTTAACACCTGAAATGACGATAATACTAAAATATCATTAAGAAAGCATTATTAGAAGATCATAAATGATATAATAATTATGTATTCGGTTTTTGATATTTTAATAACATTTATTTAACTATTATACAGGATTTTAATGTACCCTCTACAAAGGAAAAGTACAATGTAATGGTTAATTACACAATCTTATCATTATCCGAGATTGTTTATACGTAATTATCTACTGTGACTTCTTTATCATCCATATATATGTTATCATAAAAAAGCATTTCAAAACAATTTTACTATTTAATAGACTATGGGATAAATTTATTTATACAGTTGTTTTACTTTTTATAGTATGTTTATAAAGGAATCATTCCATCGTTTTCCAAACAGGTTATTTATCACATTTTCTACAAAATTAATGTAAGAATGTTTTTTTAACTTATACAATGGGTGTGGCTATTTTTTGCCATTATAACATCATCGAATCTTCCCTTATAATCTTATAAGAATATTTTCAAAATAAATTTTTTCTTTATAAATATTTGACTCTTAATTTATTTAAAAATAAAAATAGATATTTATCTCAAACAGTTTTGATTTCATCAATGTCAGTATCCTTTGATACATTTTACGTTTGTTTGAAGTTGATATATTATGATAAAAATCATCCATATTGTATTGAAGGTTTTGAGATATGTTTGACTATGGATAAGTTATTTTTATGCCATTCATGGTTTATGATTAATGTATTGACATTTCATATTCTAGTATTAATACGAATGTTTATGTTTTATTTTATCCTTTTCTTAAGATGAATATATTGGATTAGTTTGTTCCAGGTAGGGGACCAGTAAAAGTAAGCACTCTAGATTGGGGTCCTATTACTATAGACCGTCCAGGTGGGAGTGTGATTATAGAGGCTCTCTGGGTTGGTATCTGGTTACAGAGGCACTTTGGGTGGGATTTCAGATAAAGAGGCTCTCTGGGTTTGGGTCTGGTTATAGTTATCCCATAGGTCCTAGCACGAGGCCTTGACACAGAAATTAAATTCTGGTAATATACATTCCCTAATTATGAAATTAGTTATTACATGTGATTACTCAACTTGTCGAATATCCATGTTCATGTTTATATGGAAATGGTTGATTTATTTTATCTATATTATGTTCAAGTTTATGTTTAAAAATGATGTTTTTTTATTACACGTCTTTCTTTAAAAGTTTATAACTTTCGCTAAATTATTTATCCTTACTGAGCATCTCATATCACCCCTTTCTTATGTTTTATACTCCTAGGATCCCAAGAAGTAATTTATGTATGAGATGCAAGGTTAAGCTAAGGGAACAATGGCATTATTGAATGTACTTTTTGTATTGTATGTTTGAAAGTGTAATGTAACGTTCATGAATGTAATCTATTTTCCAAGACTACTAAACTAATGATTATTTCAGGACATGATTCCTTGTAATCATGCCAATGTATTAAAATAATGCATCGACTCTAGGAATCTCGTGTCGGAGAATTATAGCCCCCATGTTATTGTCTTGGTTATAAATATCATGTCAAATAATGAAATGCTGAATGTGTGTCATGGTTCACTGAAATTCTATATTGAATATAATTAAATCTATAGAAGAAATGTGAAAATTTAAAGATAATATTTTTCTAAAATAAAGAGTCATTACATTCTATTCTCAAAATTTATTAATTTTTTCCAAATAATTTAAACTTTTTATCAATAAAAAAATGGGTTGGTATTTGAAAGAAAATCCACTTTTTGAAAACACACATGGTAAAGTTGGTTAATAAAACATTAGTAGAAAATAATGATTGTGGAGTATAAAAGTCATCTGCAATTACACATAGCTAGGATTCCAAAAATGGGAACACTTGTGGGATGTGAAAACATGTATATGGAAGATAAAATATATCATCCAAGGAATAATAAATAGTGAAAAAGAACACGATCATGAGAATGTTAGAAATCAGAGATACATAATTTGTGATGGGTTAAATGGCCGATGATTTCTCAGTAGTAAAAGTAAACAATTAATGTTTTTTTCTCAAGGTCACTTTTCTAATGTATAGATATATTTTTTACTATCCGGGAAATTATAAATGGTAATCAACATAATTGATTTGTTTCCATGTCACATGCATAATCAGATCCCTGGGATTTTATGCAATAAAATTTTATATTATTTTTTTACCCAGGAGATAGATATTCCAGATGAATTCATTTATTCATGAAGAACTTTTAATAAATCATGAGATCCAAATTTCATTCCCCTGACCACTAAATTTTGATAAAAAAAATAATTATAAATACACAATATAATAAATGATATATTACCAATAGAAATAATATTTAAATATAAACTTAATTCATTATATAAGTATATATCTTTCAAACTCCTCGAAACTATTACAGACTGTATTGAAGAGTCTAATATTATTTTATCCTATAACTTCCATGATCAATCTAATAATAAATTTAATCACTAAAAATTTATCATAAAAAAATTTATATACCTTTATAATATATTAACCATTGTATAAAAATAATTTCAGAAAACTTAACAATAAAATCATATATGCATCAATAAGCTAATTTACCACTAATTCTAAAAAAATCTATTGTCTTAGAAAAAAATATGTGTATTGTATGACTGGATTCATTATTTCCTTGATATATTCTCATTGGATTATTCAAAATATAAAATATGATTTCATTATTCCCAAAATATATTTAAAATATATGAATGTGGAGCTAATCAACTCTTAGAATCACATCAAATTTCACAAAAGGATGATATTTTCATTAGGTTTATTCATAAAACATCAATAAAGAATTTACTATTCAAGATTTCATGATTTGTGTATATTAATTATAATGACTCACTTCATCTATTATAGTTGCATAATCTTTCCCTTTTTCATTTGAATTCAAAAGTTATTTTGGTTTAATATCTTCATTAGCCTTGGGAGTAGGACATTCATTCACAGAGATCCCTAAATAATTATATTAATTACATAAAAGTGTGATTAAGGTATTTTGTTTAGAATTTTATCAATTCATTTCATAGACTATCAACATTAAATTATTTCAACATTATTTTTCTCATTTTATAGGATTTACAAAAATGTAATATTTTCCTATTCATTTCAATCATTATCTGGATTCATCCTGACCACATTTTTAAAATATAGGAAGCATCAACTTTTTCTTCACTCTCTGTGAAAAACTACTAGATATTTTATGTAGCTTCATTTTCATTTTTCATAAATATATAACTGAGTGTTTCTATCTTCCATTTCCGATTCCAATTTACATCATAAAATTTATTCATATCTTCCAAATTTCATTATGGAAAACTGTTTTCAATGACTTTGTTTTGAACCACACAAGAATCTATGATTTTTTCATTTAGGGATAACGACTAAACCTCACGAATACCTTGCATGCCATTTAAAATTTGACTCATAGGTGAAAATGTATTCTTCATCCATATTATTAAGATCATGGAATCAAATCTATATTATTTTACATTAAATATGAGAGACATACTTACTAAAAAATATTCCCTTTAAATAGTCTTACTATATGTATCCAATTTCTTCTTATTTCAATATTTTATGATAAGATTCCACCATTTAGTGTAATCTACATTAAAAATAAAAACATATATGATAACACATTAGTGGCCTAATAACTACATAAGGAAAATAAATTTTTCATTGCAATGATCCATTACTTTCAAATCAGTGGACTAGAAGGCCCATAGAAGGGTCATGTTCATTGTCTCATAAAATATTCAATAACATATTGTCCCCTCTTTGGTGAATTTATAAGTTCCACAAGATCTCTATTACCACAAATGTCACGAACCAACCCGGGTCGACCCTGAACCGATCACCCGAGCCGGTCCGCGACAAGTCCCGAGGGGCATTCCCGATCCCCCCGGGATGGCAACCAGTGCCGGGCATCAAGACTTGATCGTTGGGAACGATTTCAGCCCAAAACAAAAGTAAATAGAACAGAATAAACAAACACTAACACCGGAAAAGAAATAAAGACCACACAACCACGTACCTCCATGTGACCTCTCAGGTCACCACCCAACTAGAGAGAAACCTCGCTCCAACACTGAGCGACTCAAAACAGAAGACCTGCGACTGAAATGGTAAAATATAGGCGTGAGCACAAAAGTACTCAGTAGCTGAGCCCCACAAAAAATCCCAATGCACCGCCAGTAAATAAAGAATCTACATAATCCAGGTTTGAACTATAATGTATAAAATTAAGTTTTCACGATGCTTTACTTGAAAATCAAACACGAGACATTTCCCTTATTCCTTTTTGAAAGTTAGTTCCATTTCATTAGTTTTAAACTCATTCTGATAGGAAAAGTGTTACATTTTCAAATCTAACCCAAAGAGAATAAAGCATTTTCATTTGAAAACCATTTTTCCCAAACTCTAACAGTATAGGCTGTGAAATATGACTAAAGGCAAACAAGCAGGGAAAACAAGTGCAAGTAAAGGTAAGCAGGCAAGGAAAACCAAGTGCAAGCAAAAGTAAACCAGAAGTTATCAGCAATAACCATGGGTGATCCTGAACATCCCTAGAAAACCCCTGGACGTACTCGGGTTCAGACTACCTGCAGGCATGGTACTCCATAGTCAATAACCAACTGGCCGCCCTAACAGCCAACCAGTGGCACATCCCTCCTGGCCTGTCTGTAACTCCAGGGGGTACTAACCCGTCTAATCAGGGTTAGCAAGCAACCGTCACTCGATAATCTACAAGACACCCAGGAACCCATAGTAGTTTTTGTAACACTGTGTAAGTGGGAGACCCGCGCACGCGTGACTCATCTCACCGCACTTGCCAACCCCTTACACGGACATCGCTACACGACAACCCTCGAAGGGAAGTCCCCCTGTAGAAATGCCCTCACAAGTACGTATATATATATATAAATATAAGTATAATCACTTCACATTTATTAAAGTGCCAACCGAGCCGTCATATCATTTACACTTTGAACGTCTAACACTAAAACATTTCCAAGGGACATGACATACACCACACGATTGAAAACCAGAAACGCACTTAGAACATTATTTAAGAAACTCAAATCAGCATCTCAAACCTGAAAGACGTTGGTATCACAAGTAAGAAATTATTTTCCCAGGTCCAAACGCACCCCACTTTTATCAAGAGCCAAACGGGCCTTTAAACACCTTTTGAAAGAATAATATTTCTGAAATGAAATCCGGAATTTTAATCACGCATCAAAGGAAAACATTTTTTTCTTTTTCAACTATCAAGAACCACGCTTAATGTTTCCAAAAATCGAGTTTAAAGGTCACACGGCACTTCCTCTAATCAGGGTTCAAATAAAAACACCATTTTCCATAACCAATAAACCTACCATTTTACACACACCAAAACCGCTTCAGAACCCAATTCAACATGATCTTTCGTTAATCAGGAAGAACCATCTATCAAAACTACCATGGAAGCACACAATTAAATCCAAGAAAACGCTTTTAATGAAACGCTAGAATTAAAACAACTTTTATCATCAGCAGATCACCAAACTATGGATAACTACTTAATAATACTTTTGAATTTGCTGAAACTTAATAAAAAGTCAAGGAATAAATAAATTCTAAATTTAAAGGCGAGTGCAAAGGGAGACCTACCTCAAGATCCAAACGCGACGGTAAAACGACCCTGGAATCAAGACGCGATGACACGACGTGTGTCCGAAGCCACGTGACAAAGTCCAACACTCTCGAAACTGAGGCGTGGAGACGGCGGAACCTCAACGGAAAGTAGGACAAACCTTTGCGGACAAACTGTGTACGCTGAACAGTGGAAAAAGTGCACGTCACTCAACCCGCGACAGAAAAAGGATTATTTAAAATTAAATAAAAACACTAAGATAAATATATATAGGTAAATAAATAATAAATACATGAATAAATAAATAATCAAAAGAATAAACAAATCGGTAATCAAACAAAATAAAACATAACCAAATGAATGAAAGAATAAGCAAACAAATAAAGAATTAATTAATTGACAAATAATTAAATGAATAAATAAATAAATAACTAATTAACAAATACACAAAGAAAATGAATAAATCAATAACTAAATAAATAAATAAATAGATAAATAAATGAATAAATAATTTATTAATCAATTAATTAATAAACAAATAAGTAAATAAGTAAATAATTGATTAATTAAAAAATACTTAATTGAGTAAATAAATAGACAATTAATTAATCAATCAATTAATAAATAATAATAATAATAATAATAATAACAATAATAATATGATGATTAAAATAATAATAATTATAAATTTTAACAATAAAGATAATAGTAATTATAATAATAATAATATTAATAATAATGATAATACTAATAATGCCAATAATTATAATAATAATAATAATAATAATAATAATAACGTAATAATAATAAAACATTTATGATATTATTAATATGATAAAGATAATAATAATAAACGTTATAATATTAACAAACAAAACACAAAAAAATAAAATGAAATGAAATAATAATAAAAACTTACAGCTCAAGAACGGGTAAGGGAGGAGGCGGCAACCAGAGGTGGGGCGCGGCGGCCGGGCGACGCAGGCCGGGAGCGGGGCGGAGGCCAGCGGTCGGCTGGCGGAGGAGGCCGGCGCGGCGAGGTTGTGGGCCGGAGGTGGTGGAGTCGGACGACAGGGGGGGTGCGGCACGGGACAGGGGTGTCGGACGTTGCGCGGGGGAGCCGGGACGGCGACGGGGAAGCGGGGCGGCCGGGAGCTGCAGCAGGAGCCGGAAACAGGGAGGGCGGTGGTGCTGGGGTGAGCAGAGGCTGGCCGCGCGCGGGAGTAGAGGAGGGCGGCGGGCTCGAGACGGAGCGCTGGAGGGGGCCGCAACAGCCGGAGGCTGGCTGTGCGCTGGGGCGGAGCCGGCTACTGCCCGAAGGCCGGGAACAGAGGGGTACAAGGGAGATCCGCCGGACGGGAGTGGGGCTCGGCGACGGGAACAGGCGGAGCGCCGGGCCAGGGGTCGCCGGGATGGCGGTCCGGCAGGGAGCGGAGCGGCTGGGGCGCGCTGGAGGAAGTCGAGCGGGAGCGGGGGAGGTGCCGGAAGAAGCCGCAGCACCCGGTAGGGGAGGAAGGCCGGGGCTGAGATGAGACCAGGGCCGGCAACGGAAGACAAGCAGGACGGAGGGGAAAACCGGCAGTGGCGAGGCGGATAGAGGGAGGTGGGGCGGCTCGGGCTGGAGTTAGGGACAAGGCGATGCCCGGCGAGGCGTTGGTCGGCGAAGCGGAGGGCCGCGGCGGTGGAGGGCGTAGGAGGCCACGCTTGGGCTGAGCGGGAGAGAAACGAGGAACGGGAGAGAGAGGGAGGGAGTGGCGGCTACGGGTAAACGGGATTAGGGTTTTGCTTAGGTTCATATATATATATATATATGATAAAAATAAAAATATTAATAATTATAATATAACATTATAATAACAATAATAAAAAGTATAATTATAATCAAACCATTTAATAATAATAAAATTTATCATAAAAATAATAATAGAACTTATATTAATAATAATAATAAAACATTATAAAGATAATAATAATTATAAAATTTACAATAATAATAATAATAAAAAACTTAATAAATAAAATAATAATGATAATAAAATAATTTAACAATCCTAATTATATTAACTATGAACATAAAGTAGAAGTTAAAATTTAACCGCCGGGCGAACATGTGGTCACCCGGGCCGAACGCACGATCACCGCTAGCGATGCGATGACCGCGCACCGGTGCGAAACCATCAATCACAATTAATCTTCGAAAAATTTAAACCGGGTCCAAGAAAAGAGAAAAAATATGGACGTCCGCAGTCGGGGTGTGACAATTCTCCCCACCACATACACTTTCTGCCCCCAGAAAGTCACCAGGCCGCAAGTCAACCAAAGACCAAGTCTATGCCCAAACATAACTAAAGAAACCAGAGAGGATTGAGAATCTCGGGGATGACCTTACTCCACACAAGTCACACCCGACCGATTCAAGAGAAAACTGGGGTCCGAGATTGAGGGGAGAACACGAAGAGGTTCTCCCCACCACAAGAACTTAACTAGTGCAGGAAAGTTGACCATCTAAAAGGAAGACCCTAGAAAAGGGGGTCGACGCGGGAACTCCCAACCAATTCAAACCAACTCCTATAGCACGATTAAAACAACACTTCCGTCAAGACATTAAATCCTCGACCGGAGTCAACAACCTTCAACACCAGGGAAAACCTATAGAAAACATTTAACCAACATCAAACTGGAGACATGATCCACCGAATTCCACAAAACATAACCACATCGACAACATTACTAGAACGAGGTCAACCCACACGAGAGTCGAACACACTTTTAGGAAGGACACCCGATTTAGAATATTACATTCCCATGACAAGTCCGCTTAGATTTATCATCGAACAAGTCCATTGTAACTTTTTAGAAAAACCACACATTTACATAAACCAGACTACTTGGATTATGATAGAACAAGTCCATGATAACCCCATGGTAAAACGATGAACATACAACAACGTCAAAACTTATTAGCAGAAAAATAAGTACTAAAAGATCTTGATTGTTCCACTGCTAACGCGGAACTCAAAATCTGGACCAAGGCTTCACAACCCTGGGGACTCCTGACTGTGCGCGAGCTTCACCCCGAGACTTGTGGCTGGGGCTCTGATGGCTGAAGCATCTTCTGCCTCACAGTCAGGTACTGACATTCTCCAATCACAGCTTCCTCTTCAAGCAACGCTTCTTGCAAAACTTCTCCAGATGACCCAGACAACCACAGCGATGACATGTTTTCGGAGGGTTGCGACAAGACGGCTTTAAATGCCCGAAACGACCACACTGAAAGCATACCATCGAACGATCTGATGAACTGGAAGCTGGGACCAAAGGGGATAACTCATTAGGAATAGGTATCTCTGGCGCCTTTTCCTCACCAGAGGGGGAACTCTTACGAACAACAACAGGGGACGCTGAAGTATTAACCACCCGCACACCGGAAACCAGCTCAGCCAAGAAAGCTTCCTCCACCAGCTTCTCGAAACAAAGGTCTTTATAAGGGAGGACTCGCCCCTTGATCTCTGGACGAAGACCCCCAATGAAAAGAGAGACCTTCATGAGCTCATGCGACGCTACCTCTGGAGAAAAGGGAATCGGTTCCTTTAAATGGTCAACATATGTCTTCACCGTCCGTTGACCTTGTTGAATATGCACAAGCTCTCTCTTTTTCTCCAGCTTCACTTCCTCAGGTACAAACCATTGGATGAAAACAATTCAAAATACATCCCACGTCATTTCAACCTGCGTCGATGGTGGGGCAACCACCTTCCACTGGTCCAGAGCTGGGTCCTCGAACAACTTCATAATTGCACGAACCTTAACATTATCGGGAGTTCCCAACATTCTAATGACACGCTCCACTTCTTCGAGTCATTCCATTGCCTCTAACGGACCCTGATCACCATGGAGAATAGGCAAAGTCTGAGGAGGACTAAAAACTGGGCATGACATATCTGAATCCTTAGAGACCTTTCTGGGCGGCATTTCCTGAGCGACATATAAAACACAAGGCCAAAACCCACATCAAACCAAATCAACATCAAATCGAAGCAACATCAATAAAAGCGCCTTCATCATAAACAGTCAGTAGAAGGACCAAACAAATACAACACAACCCAAAATAAAATCTCCTCTTTAAAATTCCCTTTTCATTTTTGATTTCAAAACCACCCTTTCTCAAGATCACTTTCCAAAAACCAATCCACTTTCAAACCAAAAGCTTTCCAAAACATTTCCTCTTTAAAACCAATTTAGAAAACAAGATCAAGCCCTTAATTTCAAATACACACCCAGGTAATCTCATGAACCGCTGCACATGTCTTTATCCACATTCCATTCATACGTGCGTCAACACACACTTTCCATGCATTTTCACACATGTGCAAACGTTCATAAAGAGGAACTGAGGTTTCAACCCAAATCATTCTTATCCAATTCCAAGCAAACAACAGATTTTCAAATCAAGAGATTTCAGTTTCAAAACCCATTTTATACATTTAAAGTCTTTTAAAAGAAACCAGTCCAATTTTTCAAAAACCTTTTTCATTTCCAACAACGTACTTACACAGACCAAACATAAGCAGCAACCAAATTTGCATCAACCACTGAAATGAGGGACTAGTAGTCACACTCAACCTGGCGACATGGTAGTGAGCCATGTCCCAAGTCAGTGTCGACCACTAGGAGGAATTCAAACCACGTACTCGGACTCCACATGGGTCACTACTCCATGTGAAATTACGATGTAACGTCGGCTTGCCTCCATTATCATCTCTCAATCCAAGACAAACCAGGAAAGATAAGGACACAATTCCCGAACTACCCCTGGTAACTCGAAGATCAGTGCGAGCAAGAGTTCGCGACGCTCTTCCCGTACCTACCCCTCGAGTTCCGACAGTCCTAATCTCCTTCTACCGGACAACCCAAATAACAAGAACCACCTCTGATACCATTTTGTCACGAACCAACCCGGGTCGACCCTGAACCGGTCACCCGAGCCGGTCCGCGACAAGTCCCGAGGGGCGTTCCCGATCCCCCCGGGATGGCAACCAGTGCCGGGCATCAAGACTTGATCGTTGGGAACGATTTCAGCCCAAAACAAAAGTAAATAGAACAGAATAAACAAACACTAACAGCGGAAAAGAAATAAAGACCACACAACCACGTACCTCCATGTGACCTCTCAGGTCACCACCCAACTAGAGAGCGACCTCGCTCCAACACTGAGCGACTCAAAACAGAAGACCTGCGACTGAAATGGTAAAAGATAGGCGTGAGCACAAAAGTACTCAGTAGGTGAGCCCCACAACAAATCCCAATGCACCGCCAGTAAATAAAGAATCTACATAATCCAGGTTTGAACTATAATGTATAAAAGTAAGTTTTCACGATGCTTTACTTGAAAATAAAACACGAGACATTTCCCTTATTCCTTTTTGAAAGTTAGTTCCATTTCATTAGTTTTAAACTCATTCTGATAAGCAAAGTGTTACATTTTCAAATCTAACCCAAAGAGAATAAAGCATTTTCATTTGAAAACCATTTTTCCCAAAGTCTAACAGTATAGGCTGTGAAATATGACTAAAGGCAAACAAGCAGGGAAAACAAGTGCAAGTAAAGGTAAGCAGGCAAGGAAAACCAAGTGCAAGAAAAAGTAAACCAGAAGTTATCCGCAATAACCATGGGTGATCCTGAACATCCCTAGAAAACCCCTGGACGTACTCGGGTTCAGACTACCTGCCGGCATGGTACTCCATAGTCAATAACCAACTGGCCGCCCTAACAGCCAACCAGTGGCACATCCCTCCTGGCCTGTCTGTAACTCCAGGGGGTACTAACCCGTCTAATCAGGGTTAGCAAGCAACCGTCACTCGATAATCTACAAGACGCCCAGGAACCCATAGTAGTTTTTGTAACACTGTGTAAGTGGGAGACCCGCGCACACGTGACTCATCTCACCGCACTTGCCAACCCCTTACACGGACATCGCTACACGACAACCCTCGAAGGGAAGTCCCCCTGTAGAAATGCCCTCACAAGTATGTATATATATATATAAATATAAGTATAATCACTTCACATTTATTAAAGTGCCAACCGGGCCGTCATATCATTTACACTTTGAACATCTAACACTAAAACATTTCCAAGGGACATGACATACACCACACGATTGAAAACCAGAAACGCACTTAGAACATTATTTAAGAAACTCAAATCAGCATCTCAAACCTGAAAGACGTTGGTATCACAAGTAAGAAATTATTTTCCCAGTTCCAAACGCACCCCACTTTTATCAAGAGCCAAACGGGCCTTTAAACACCTTTTGAAAGAATAATTTTTCTCAAATGAAATCCGGAATTTTAATCACGCATCAAAGGAAAACATTTTTTTCTTTTTCAACTATCAAGAACCACGCTTAATGTTTCCAAAAATCGAGTTTAAAGGTCACACGGCACTTCCTCTAATCAGGGTTCAAATAAAAACACCATTTTCCATAACCAATACACCTACCATTTTACACACACCAAAACCGCTTCAGAACCCAATTCAACATGATCTTTCGTTAATCAGGAAGAACCATCTAGCAAAACTACCATGGAAGCACACAATTAAATCCAAGAAAACGCTTTTAATGAAACGCTAGAATTAAAACAACTTTTATCATCAGCAGATCACCAAACTATGGATAACTACTTAATAATACTTTTGAATTTGCTGAAACTTAATAAAAAGTCAAGGAATAAATAAATTCTAAATTTAAAGGCGAGTGCAAAGGGAGACCTACATCAAGATCCAAACGCGACGGTAAAACGACCCTGGAATCAAGGCGCGATGACACGACGTGTGTCCGCAGCCACGTGACAAAGTCCAACACTCTCGAAACTGAGGCGCGGAGACGACGGAACCTCAACGGAAAGTAGGACAAACCTTTGCGGACAAACTGTGTATGCTGAACAGTGGAAAAAGTGCCCGTCACTCAACCCGCGACAGAAAAAGGATTATTTAAAATTAAATAAAAACACTAAGATAAAAATATATAGGTAAATAAATAATAAATACATGAATAAATAAATAATCAAAAGAATAAACAAATTGGTAATCAAACAAAATAAAACATAACCAAATGAATGAAAGAATAAGCAAACAAATAAAGAATTAATTAATTGACAAATAATTAAATGAATAAATAAATAAATAACTAATTAACAAATACACAAAGAAAATTAATAAATCAATAACTAAATAAATAAATAAATAGATAAATAAATTAATAAATAATTTATTAATCAATTAATTAATAAACAAATAAGTAAATAACTAAATAATTGATTAATTAACAAATACTTAATTGAGTAAATAAATAGACAATTAATTAATCAATCAATTAATAAATAATAATAATAATAATAATAACAATAATAATATGATGATTAAAATAATAATAATTATAAATTTTAACAATAAAGATAATAGTAATTATAATAATAATAATATTAATAATAATGATAATACTAATAATGCCAATAATTATAATAATAATAATAATAATAATAATAATAACGTAATAATAATAAAACATTTATGATATTATTAATATGATAAAGATAATAATAATAAACGTTATAATATTAACAAACAAAACACAAAAAAATAAAATGAAATGAAATAATAATAAAAACTTACAGCTCAAGAACGGGTAAGGGAGGAGGCGGCAACTAGAGGTGGGGTGCGGCGGCCGGGCGACGCAGGTCGGGAGCGGGGCGGAGGCCAGCGGTCGGCTGGCGGAGGAGGCCGGCGCGGCGAGGTCGTGGGCTGGAGGTGGTGGAGTCGGACGGCAGGGGGGGGGGTGCGGCACGGGACAGGGGTGTCGGACGTTGCGCGGGGGAGCCGGGATGGCGACGAGGAAGCGGGGCGGCCGGGAGCTGCAGCAGGAGCCGGAAACAGGGAGGGCAGTGGTGCTGGGGTGAGCAGGGGCTGGCCGCGCGCGGGAGTAGAGGAGGGCGGCGGGCTCGAGACGGAGCGCTGGAGGGGGCCGCAACAGCCGGAGGCTGGCTGTGCGCTGGGGCGGAGCCGACTACTGCCCGAAGGCCGGGAACAGAGGGGTACAAGGGAGATCCGCCGGACGGGAGTGGGGCTCGGCGACGGGAACAGGCGGAGCGCCGGGCCAGGGGTCGCCGGAATGGCGTTCCGGCAGGGAGCGGAGCGGCTGGGGCACGCTGGAGGAAGTCGAGCGGGAGCGGGGGAGGTGCCGGAAGAAGCCGCAGCACCCGGTAGGGGAGGAAGGCCGGGGCTGAGATGAGACTGGGGCCGGCAACGGGAGACAAGCAGGACGGCGGGGAAAACCGGCAGTGGCGAGGCGGATAGAGGGAGGTGGGGCGGCTCGGGCTGGAGTTAGGGACAAGGCGATGGCCGGCGAGGCGTTGGTCGGCGAAGCGGAGGGCCGCGGCGGTGGAGGGCGTAGGAGGCCACGCTTGGGCTGAGCGGGAGAGAAACGGGGAACGTGAGAGAGAGGGAGGGAGTGGCGGCTACGGGTAAACGGGATTAGGGTTTTGCTTAGGTTCATATATATATATATATATGATAAAAATAATAATATTAATAATTATAATATAACATTATAATAACAATAATAAAAAGTATAATTATAATCAAACCATTTAATAATAATAAAATTTATCATAAAAATAATAATAGAACTTATATTAATAATAATAATAAAACTTTATAAAGATAATAATAATTATAAAATTTACAATAATAATAATAATAACAAACTTAATAAATAAAATAATAATGATAATAAAATAATTTAACAATCCTAATTATATTAACTATGAACATAAAGTAGAAGTTAAAATTTAACCACCGGGCGAACATGTGGTCACCCGGGCCGAACGCACGATCACCGCTAGCGATGCGATGACCGCGCACCGGTGCGAAACCATCAATCATAATTAATCTTCGAAAAATTTAAACCGGGTCCAAGAAAAGAGAAAAAATATGGACGTCCGCGGTCGGGGTGTGACAACAAATATATTTAGAGAGGTGATTGAGCAAATTAAAGATATTTAACATCACATTTTTTTTAAACTTTTGGGTTTTACAAAACAATAGACATTGAATTTGTTATCACATTAATTTTTCAGATGATTTATTCATGTTTTATCAATTATCTACAGCTAAAAAATCATTTTATTAGAAAAGATAATACTTATGGAAAATAAAATTATCATGAATTATATTTTAATGTATACCCAAACCATGACACAAATATTTTAATATATAAAACCATAGGGTTGACCTAGGTTACCTATGATAATTACAAAATCTTTTTTATGTTATCCACTTGTTAGACATACCGCGATGGATCTCACTACTAATCTCCCATCATAGTTTCCAAAGAATAACTAAAAATTCAACAAATGCAAAATATAACAACCCATATATTTTATACATATAAAATATATCTAAAAATATTTATATTAATTACATTCCATATTAATCCATGATAGAATCATATTGGTCTTGTTCCTTTGAAGACATAGAAATAAAAAAACTCCTTCCTAAATGATTTATATTAGTTCCCACTATGTTTTTCATAAATAGAACTATTATTAAGAATATAATTTCTAAAATACTTATTTATATCATTAGGAAAGGAAGCATAAGACAACGTGAACTCAGATTCTCGGTATGGGCATATATGGGAGATATCAATGATCACATAAGCATGACATGAGCGTAAGTCTGTACGGACATGAGTGTAAAATTTGATATCTACACCCTTCCTATCATATACCATAATATTGATTCATGACATAAATCATGTTATGTGACAGGTCATTAATCAAAAAACAATCATAAAACAATATCAAGGAGATCATAACATTGGAATAACACATGATATTATGTAATACATATAAACTTATTCATTATCAATCATCTAAAAATAGATATTGGTCCACTCCATAAGATAAATAAATTATTTTAGGACCTTGAAAAAACTTATGGATAGATAACAAGATCTATAAATTATATTATATTCTTGAAATTTAGGTCGATGCAAAAAAAACATGGACATGAAAACCAGGTCCATTGAGAATATTTTAGATATGAATACTAGTTCGAGACATAATATTACAAAAAATATATCATGTTCACATATAAAATATTTATCTCATGAGTTATAAATATTTGTAGAATACATTTGAGGGAGATATATGTTAAAAAACTAAATTTAAATGAAACCGTAATTTTTATTCCGTAATATAATAAAATATTCATCATCTTCGATCTCAAAAAAGAAAAGGATTTCATAAACATTTCATCAATGTATAAACCCTGAAAAAGAGAACATGTTTCATTAAAATATTTTTATCATAAATAGAAACCATAAATAGAAATAATAAGGTCGGTATCTTTGGACATATCCACATTTATTAATATTAAGAATGAGGGGTTATTTTTTAGGATGAATAGAGAACCCATTAAAAGGTTGTCAGAAAATCTCAGGGAAAATAACTTCCATATATACAAATAGAATTTTAAAATATAGAATATAAAAACATAATAATTAAACCATTTAACATTACAAGAAACTTTTAAACATATAAATTACAATTCAGAGAGTTGAGGCTTCCTGAAGATATCATTTTTTTCATGTTATATAAGTTAATAAAACATTCCTTCTAAACATTGGTCAGAAAATTAACAACGTAACTTATTAATAAAATAAAAACAGTTGTTTTCTTCAAACTAGTTTAAAAAATTGGTAAAAATTCATTTAATAACTAAGGTTATAATATTTAAAAAATTTAAAAATTTACACAAAATATAGATATAGAAGAATTTATTTTTGGGATAAAGAGAGAAATGTATAAATTTTTCCATAAAAATGATCTTTTTATATATTAAATAATTAAAGTGAAGAAAATAAAAATAATCCACATAATATCAAGAAATAATTAGAGGAAATCAAAATGAATCATACTCATGAGATACATATTTTATAACATCCTCAAAGTAAATTCAAGTACAAACAATCCAGATTGAAAAATAATGAATCATAAATCCCTTACATCTTGTCTCTCTTTTCATCATTCATGCTCTAACATGATATATAATAATTATGGATCTCTTATACATGTATTAAATAAAATGTTTTTTATCTATCATATAATTTATGATTTATTTATTTCATCTTATCACCCATTTAATAATAAGATTACATTAAAATCAATGCTTTAGTTGACAAATACCTTGTTTTCCACAAATGCGTCAGTTCAGATGTAATGATCATTAACCATTCATCATGGTACCATTAATTATAGAATTTTAATAATGGAATAAAATTTATGTATTCATTATATACATATTTATAAAAATTATAGATTGATAAATGAATTATGTCATTCTTGGGGATGGTAGGTCTTACAAAACATGAATGATGTTCACATTTTTTTCAATGAAGTAGATCAATGATGTTATATAATAATTCACCTTTATATAATTATTGTTACATCAAATAAATCATATATATTCATTAAATACAACCTAATTACCATCAATTTTAAACATATATGAAAAAATAACCACATATCTCTATGGAGGGGGTAGTCCACACGTACACATGATCGATGATATCCTCTCCCAATGTATTGGTTGATAATAGGGTAGATTTGATGTTATCATTGAATAGTTAGAATTATTTCATAAATATTTTACAAAAAATTAGAGCCTCTTTAATTCCAATCAATAAAATATTGGGATGGAAATAGAATTGTATAGCTATGTAGAGATGGTAAGACATATATTCTCATGAGTGAAGCATTCCGTTTTCTATAGGAAAAAAGTTGTATAATGGTGTTTTCCTTTAAAAATTAACATTTTAAAATATTCAGGAATCTATATTTCTTATGTTATTATGAATACCATATATTTATAAGAGGTAATGAATTGTATTAAAGGTAACATGGTCAAATAAAGAGATTACCATTTCTTCAAAAATGAATCATTTAGATATCCTTAAAAGGGCTCTTGGGTTGGTATATTTTTGGAGACCAAAACACCTTTATATGGATAGGGAAGCTTATAAGGGAAAATGGTTTTTTTTGGTCGATATAGAAGGATCATTGTGGTTTGGAAAAGTGAATTAGGAGGCTCCCTTTTATAAATGACATGGGGGCACTTTGGGAATTTCTCAAAACATTAAATTATAATAAATTCATTCTCAATATAAATGGATCTAAATGAAATATATGTTCTCAAGATATGATCTTTAAAAAATATATTATATCATCATTATTATTTTAGGGTTATAATTTTTGTAATAAATTTTAAAATATTATATTATACTCAATATAGACACATTTAACTTAATTTTTCTGAAATGAAATTTATAAAATTTAAATTATAACAGAATAATTTAACACAAAACTAACATGTTATATTAACAAATAAAATTAATAGAACTCATTTACTCTATCAAACTATATTTTTTAAAAAATTTAAATATATCTAAAAATATGTAATATTAATTGAGTAAATACTACATCAGTCTTTGGTAAGAATTATCGGTTAATAAATAATCTCTAAAAATTATAAATAAATTTCTATATTGAGAAAAAATATAGTAATAAAAAAATTACTATTAAAATTAAATAATAATTAATGTTATTTATATGTAAAAACATAAATTATATTAAAAACCATGAGAATGACATTTTTTTCTTTTGATTTAAATATTATTTAAGTCATTTTCATTGAAAATTGTTAAATAAACAATAAAATTTTGATCATATGCTTCTGAGGGTCAAATTATATGCTTCCAATAGAATTTTTTCATATTTTTACTATGTTATTACCATTATCATATAGTTTTAACTAAATATAAAATTTTTTCATACTTATTTTAACCACATGATTTTATACTCAACAATGGTCAATATAGTCAATAAAAATATAAAAATGTCACATAAATAGAAAATGGATGAAATTAGTGACTATATCGTAGAAACATGGAATAATATATGAATTTAATGAATTTTATATCATTTATTAAAATGTTATTTATTTTAAAAATTCATTAGTTTCAATGTTTAGAAATATTCATTAATTATACTTTAATAAAATAAATAAAACATGTAAAATTCATACCAAATATTTTAATACATTTAAAAAATGTCATATACATCTAAAAATTTCAGTTATCACATTAATTATATCTAATCAAAATACTTTTTAAATATTGAATAACATTTATTTTATTTTTTCATTAATTTACTAATTATTGTGACATCATTTTTGTCCCAACCCTATACCCACAAGGTCTACCCCACTTAGTCCGGAAATGTGAGATGAGAGATAATGACCACCAAGTCCGGCCTATAATAGGCCATGGGTTGGCGACTCGCACCAAGGGTATAGTGAACACACAAATGAGAGGCATTACCCTCTAAGATAACACACATGAAAGAGAGAGATACTATAGACACCAACCAAATCCAACTCAGACATCAATAAAAAAATAAAATCCCAAGTACACTTTTGTAATGTCATAAAAAACTACTACAACTGTATGAAAGAACAACAATTACAAAAACAAAGTAAAAATGGCAGCACCAAAAAAGCCAGAATAGCTCCTCCAACCCCAAGCTTATATTAAATAGCCTAATCACCAAAAAAATCTATGTGACCTATAAAAAATATTACATAGACATATGGTGAGTATAATGGTATACTCAGTATGATCCTCCTAGAATCCTCTCATGAAAAAGTAAAGAAATCATGGTAAATCACAGAGAATGACATGTGGAACTAACTCTTCACCTAAACAGGTATATGAAGTTCCCATCCTCACCATGGAAACCCAAACCTTGTATCACATACATTTTTATATAATATACTAATAAATATCAGGGTTTTCTTTGCATCTACTCCCCCATTGGTTTTCCACTTTTCCCCAACATCGCATATCCTATGAATCTCTCTCCAAAAAGGCTTTCCAGCAGACACCTAGTTGAAGCAACACAATATGATCCTCGTTCAAAAAACCACCATGTCCATGTATGAAAAGTAACCAGGTAGTTTTTGGGAGTAACTAAAGCTCTCATAAAATGTATCATACATCGGACATTATACCTCAAGCCATTACAACCCACACACTGAGTAAGGGCCCTCAAGACATCACATCCTATACACGTTACACTTATAGTATTCCATAAGAAACTATATCTAGAATATAGGTGTGTCAATAACCACAAGCCATTACATCCCTCTACATACATATATGGGGATAACTAACAGTCATTCCTACCATACCAAGAAACTACGAAGAGAATAGAGTGGGGCCAAAGGGGGCAGTCAGCCATCCATCCTCCCACAAGAATGTCAGTTAAACACTCCCCAAGGCTCAAAATCCTCGAGGAGTTAGTTTCCCTAACTGATGGGGTGGAGTAGTGTATAGAATCTCAAAAATTATTGAATATATTATCACTCACACCAACATTATGAACAAAAACTAGTCTTAGAATCAACCATAACTAACATCTCACAAATTATCAGATTCCACTTCAATGACTTGGTTTCTTATAAGCACACAACCATTAAAAAAGAATGATTATATTCCTTCATTCCACTTTTATTAGGATTAATTTATGTTTATTAATTCTTTAAACATTAATTAACTATTAACAATTTACACATTATATTTCATTACCATCACACCCAAAGTCAACTATTCCTTTAAATTCCAACCTTATCATTGCATCCTATAAAGATCCAACCCCATGGGTTAACGTCATTTATTCGATCATTTATTAATAACATTATTACTTTCCAATATTCATTGGAATTCCCTAAAATCATTATAAGCCACTAAACGTAAGGGGGGTCAACACAGTGAGGATTTGAACTACCCATCGAGTCTTTTACATCTACAACAATAGTGTAGACCAATCCTCCCTCAGGAAGCTAAACATAGAAAGCACATGGCATACCTAGTGAATCTTCACCCCTTTTGGAACGTGTGTATGTAAACCATCTTCCTTGAGTAGTGGGAATAGTATGGTAGATAAACAACCCAAAAGAAACAACATGCATCCAAACATTCACATCCTATCTATTCCATCATCTCCAGTGTCCTCCCCAACACCAACATGCATAAAACGATGCATCTCACCACTCTAGACATAAAATTCTACCACAACCAATATGTCTCCCTATCCCCTACAAATCACATCACAAGTAGCAGGGAAAAAACATCATATCAATTGGTCTCCTTTCCCTTATGAAAGCAAGAGGGTAACTCATAACCAGAAGAGGCATTATTAATGATCAAACAGCCATTCATTTAATCCATCTGGAAATAAAAAAGTTATTATTTCTAGGTTCCTACTATGGGAAACCAAATTAACAATCTATAATAGCTATCAAAAATTGAATAAACATTCTTACTACATCAATTTTATTAACATCAAATTACAACAACAATAAAAAGAGTCATTTACTTACCTCTTTATATTTATTCAAACAATTATCAATTAATTCCATATTTACATTATTTACCAATTTCCTTCAAGAATAAAAATATAAAAAAATCAAGCATAGATTTCACCCTATCTAAAAAAACTACTGGAAATATAATTCGATCGATATGAATTTATTTATCAAGTTTAACTATTTATTATGTCAATTCCATAGTGATCTAGTGGGATAAAACATGGTAACTCTACATTTCTACATAAAATAATATAGAAGAAATGAACCCCCTTCCTCAAATGGTTCATTACATTCTTTATATGAGAATGATCCACCCAACTGATTATGATCTCCTCCCCTGTGACAACTATGTCCACCTAAGGATGCTGCGACACAACTGCACCATCCAGCAGCCAAGAAAACTCCATTAGAAGAATATAGATCACATTCCATATAATTGAAAAGAGAAATACCAGGATAAGGATTAAATAAAACAAAATAATAGAGGTAGATCATATCTTTTATCAATGAAGGATCAATACTTTCCACTAGCACCAAAAATGGGGGTGAGCATGCAGTAGGATAAAAATTATAGGGGAAAACCATATGAGGATTAAGGTACAATCACACTGCTCTTATGGGAAGAAAGAATTATTTGAGAATCTCACACCATTGAACAAGAATGAAAGATAAGGGAGGATTTTATATCCTCCCTTTTGAAGATTTATGAATTAGGATTAAGATGTGCTAAATTTTCCATTAAAAGCATATCTCATAAAACCATGTGGTTTTATCAATTAAAAGAATATCGTGCCATAGGAAAATTAGTATATGATTTATGGACTTTGATTCATCCTTAGAGTCCTTAAAATGGGGAATTAAATGCATTTTACATCTAATGAAATGTCAAAGGGGTGAAATAGTAGGAAGATGGAAACACTGTTCCGGAACAACAAATTTGGAAAAGAAAAAAATGATTCTATTAGAAGGATATTGTTGGAAGGCTGGTGTTGGAAATAGCTTACTATTATACAAACACTGTTCATGAACTTAAAATTTGGGAAAGGGAAAAAGGCTATTGTTGGATGGTAGCTATTGGAATGATGTTGTTTTAAATATCCTATTGTTCTAGAAACACTATTCATGAACTAGAAATTTTGAAAATGAAAAAAGATTACTAATGCAAGGCTGTTGTTGGAAGGCTGACTTTGAAAGGATGTTGTTGAAAGGCTACTGTTGAAAATAGTCTACTATTCTAGAGACATTTTTCATGAACTAGAAATTTTTAAAAGGAAAAAGGATATTCTTGGAAGTTTGTTGTTGGAAGAATACTATTGGAAGGCAACTATTTGAAACAACATGCTATTGGAAAAAACATGTTGTTTTGAATAAGTCACCATAATCTCCCAAAAAACTTCAAACACCAGATTTCAGAAAATTAATGCACCATAGAGGTCCTAGACATTATGTTAGATTCCACTAAAATCATTCTCATCTTAGAGAATTCAATCCTACCCAAATAAAAATAGGCGTCTGAACAACCACCCCATTTGATAATTCTTAGGGTAAATCCACCCTGATTTGTTCGAAAGCTTGAACAAAAGCTCGAAATAAGAGAACATGCCGCCCCATGAGTTATCACATTTAAGCCACTACACCATCCACAATGATAAAATTATCTCGACACATTGGTCAAGGAGTTCCTTCCAACATGTCAGGATATTATCCGGTTTGGGTGGCACTCACTCGTCAGCACATGTTTAATCGCATCCACATTAATGCATCCCGATTAAGAGTCATGTCCCCCATTCCCCACAAAATTGGATGCCTCTCACAAATACAGTGAACAAGGTAAAAAACAATTCTATATAAAAATAATTCAATAATAATATCTCATCAAAGGTAGAAAAATGAAATCATCAAAGAATAACTTGGCATAAAAACTTAAAACTACTCTGGTAATAGGACACACATTTGAGAATTCAACACCCATGTAATCTCCTCAACACTACCATATCACCACAAAACAAGAACAATGGGAATGGAATACTAATAGAACACCTTCTCCTTGTGGTCTTGGATCACTACCACCAGCTCCTTGAGGGTCACATCCTCGACAACATCGATCTCGCTCAAATCGATGGTGTGTGAGTAATCATGAGGATAACGACAGAGATGCGATACATGGAAAAAATCATGTATTTGGCTCATTGACAAGGGAAGTGCTATCTGATATGCCCTAGCTCCAATATGATCTAAAACCTCAAACAAACCAAAAAAACTGGGGAGAGAACATACTCTGACAACCAAATCATCAGTGCCCACAATGAGGGAAAACCTTTAAGAACACATAGTCTCAGCCCTCAAACTCTAAAGGACTCCTCCTATGATTGGAATATGACTTCTACTGGTCCTGAGTTGTCTTCTTTTTTCTCACGCACAAGCTGTAGATTCTCTATGGTGCTCTAAACCACATCCAGCCCAAGAATACCTACCACACCAACCTTTGTCCAAAACACATGTAAATGACACGACCTTCCATACAAAGAATCGAACGGCTCCATGCCAATGGTAGAGTGGTATCTATTATTATAGGAAAACTCTACCTGACATAACTGTTATACCCATGATCCCCCAAAATTTAGAACACATGCCTCTAGAATGTCCTCCATCATCTGGATAGTATGCTCTGTCTGCCCATCTCTTCGGAGGTGGAAGGTAGTTCTAAGGCATAGATGGGTTCCAAAATCATGGTGTAATCCCCTCCAGACTGGTGAGGTAAACTGGGTATCCCAGTCTAATACAATGGACCTCATTACTCTATGAAATCACACCACCTCATTCAAATACCTCTGGGATAAATCACTCACCAAGATCGAATCCTTGATCACCAAGATGTTAGAAGATTTCATCATCTGATCCACCACTACCTAGATAGCATTATATCCTCCTTGAGTCCTACATTTCCCTATGACTAAATCTATTGAGATGTCATCGCACATCCACTAGAGGAAATTTAATGGCCGGATCAATCCACTGGGGAGATGGTTCTGTGCCTTCAGCTTCTGGAAGTCCAAACATCAAGACAGAAACTCTGCAACATCATGCTTCATCCCAGGCCACCAAAACTGACTCCTCATGGATCAGTAAATCTTTTTCATGCTAGGAATCACCACAAATGAAAAACTTTGGAACTCCTTGAGAATATTCTCATGAATCACTAATTAAACAAATAACCTTGTGTGATACAACACTCAGTGTGGTTCATCGTTAGACCATCCATTAGGGGCCTTTCCACAAACTACTCGTTCACTCCAGACCTCCACCTCAAGATCCCTCAACTGGGAATCTTCCACCAGATACACCATAGATGACTGCACTGTCATATGAAAAAGACAACCTCTACCCCCAACTTCACCCATATCAAGATGTAATGTGGAATGTCATTCCATAACTCTCCAAGAAGCACCAGATTCACGTAATAAATCCCTATATGACTTCATGATCATCGTATCAGCTAAAAAATTCCACATTCCAAGGGTATACGATATTTATATGACATATTACTATAAGAAATCCATCCACTGATGCTGCAGTTAGATAAAGTCATACTGGAAGAAAACATTCCTCAAACTCTTATAATTGGTGAAAACCACAATGCACTCTCCAAGGAGGTAATGTCTCCACAACATCATAGAATATTCCATGGATCTCATCTAAAGATTATTGGGTAATTAGTTACGTTCATGGGGACACAAATACCGATATCCATAAGAAAAAACAGATCTCTGCTGCGTCAAAACCCAACATAACCCCATATTTGAAGAATCGCAGAAAACATCAAACTGAACTCCCTCTGCTGTAAAGAAAAAGAGCTAGATCACATTTTAACATATACTTTAGATACTCAAAAGCTATTTGACACTAATTAGTATATATTAATTCCTGATCCTTCTGGGTCAATTATGTCAGTGGAGTCTCATCCTAAGAGAAATTGGCTATGAACCTCCTGTAGTAGCCTACAAGACCTAGGATGCTTCGAACCTATTCCACTTTCTTGGGGGTGGCCCAAGACACAAATACTTTTATCATTGACTCTTCCATTGCTAGTCCCTACTAGGGCACAACATTCTATAATAGAAATACTTCTTGGGCACAAAAATCTCACTTCAACAACTTCCAATATTGCTTATGTTGGTGAAGAACTATGAAAAAGACATGTAAATGTTCTGTATGCTCCTACTCATTAATGTATTACACATGGATGCCATTGATGAAAACCACCATGATCATATCCAGATACTCATGGGACACTGCATTCATTAATCCCATGAACACAATTGGAGCATTCGTCACACCAAACGACATTACAATTAACTCACAATCCCCATGACAACAACAGAAAGCAGTCTTCGGGATATCCTCATCGTTCGCACGCATCTGATGATATCATGGTCGCAAGTCAATATTTAAAAAACTACATACCCTTCAATTGATCAAAAAAATATCAATCCATGGAATAGCATAGTGATAATTCAATGCCACATTTTTATGAAATGATAATCGATACACAACTATAAACTGTTGTCATTATTCTTCACGAACAAAATTGGTACACCCCACTGGGACACACTTGTCCAATCAAAAATGCAATATAACAGACCATCATGGTATATATGTATCTCTTGTAACTCATAAGGGGAAATCTGATATGGAGATATAGAGATATGATATTTTCTTGGTGGTAGCAAGATTCCAAAATTGATATCTCGTCAAGGGGTAATGCAACAACTTCTTCTGGAAAGACATTAGGGTACTTTTCTATGACCCTAGGAAACACAAACTAATGAACCTCTCATGAAGTCAACATTATCTCAACCATCATGGATGATAAGGATGTAACATGGCTCTAATCCATTCTAGGATGTTGCTCTCCAGCAAACACAACTGGCACTCCAACCACATCGAAGAACACAACCTGACTCCTGAAGTAATCCACGATAGACTACACCAAATAAAAACAACCCATTCCATTTATGACATCATATGGTTGTATCCATATACATAGGAAATCTCCCCATGAGCGGTTCTTCCCCAGAACTAGCTCATAGATTCCACATTTTTCAAATAAGTTAGCTAAACCTCCAATTAGCATAGTCAGTTCCAAGGGAACTTGAATATTTTCTACCTCAAGTCCCAAAGAAAGTACAAGGTTATGTGATATAACATAGTGAGTCTATCCTCAATAAAAAACTGAATAAACCAAAGCAGAAAATAAGAATAGTTTACCTCGAACGATATTTGGGTCACCTAGCATAGGAAACACTGAAGCATGAAGCTGGACACGACCTCCCCCACGACCTCTATCAATGTGATGGAGACCAGCAACATGATCGTTCTATGCTCTATGAAGACATGGAGCATCACAAGGCTATCCTCTACCTGCCCCATCTAACCTCTACTGATCCAAAGACGGTGTAACCTAGAACTTCTGCCTCATTTATAACTACCTCAATGGAGGAACATAGAGTGCAACACCCGGTGCACAATGACTGCTAGGAAAGGGCGGTATCTCTCACTTCTAATGACCTCAACTACCACAAGGAAATCAAGCACCTTCTCCCTTGGCATAGACATTAGAACAGCTACCCATGGTGAAATAAGATTTTGAGGGCTGTGACCTACTCCTGGCCAAAAGATAACTCTTCTTCCTTGAAAAATGGGAACCCTGAACCATAGCTCTGCTTCGTGGGTAATCATGATGACTCCTATCTAATGATGACCAGGTTTTGGGAAATGTCCACTCTATGGCCTCTTTCCTTGACATTACCTCAAGATATTTCTTCATCATAAATAGGGTGACCTGGTGCTGGATCACTAGAAGAAAAGCCTCCTTGAAAAGCCTCACCTTAGCCCCTCATCTTGAAACAGGTCTGAAGCATATCATAAATGATTCATAAAATGAATTCTAAACTCTCACACACTGAAGTTCCCCTATCGAAGGGTAATAAGCTCTAGGTGACTAGACACCTTCATGGATGAAGAAATACACTTAGCTCAAAATAGGTCCTATAAATCATCCCACGAGATCTTTAACTCCTCAAGATCCATGAGGGACAAGAACCACCACTTCCTCACTGCTCCATGCAGCATCATCATAACTAAGGACACCAAGTACTCTTTCTGAGCATGGATCGAACTGAAGCCTATCATGAACTGTTTTATCCATTCTTCTATGAATACATCAAAAATGGATCCCTAATACATCTGTAGACTTTGGTACTGAAACTCTCAGAGTGTCCTCATCCCAATGTCATCATCATTGACCTCTACCCTGCAGTGATCTGCTAGAACATCCTGATGAACATCTTCAACATAAACCTGATGAGGATAACGACATTGAGACATAATTACAAAATAACAAATACTTCGAGCTCCTATACATGGAATATGGAATGACGTGACATTAATTAATTAATTGTTTTATTTTATTCATTTTAGGATAACCAATCCCATGGCCTTCCAATTCATACAAATGCATGAAAAATTAGGATGCATTTTACTTTTCTAGGTATCTACCATGAAACTAGTATCTCATTGTTTGTTATCCATCATAAACATAATTTTCCATGCATCAGATCATAGGGGGGCCTAAACACTTATGTCTTAGCCGCTCTCCAGGGTTTACATCACTTGCTAAACATGACTGACACTGTTTCCATACCAAACCTTGCTACATTACCTATTCTTACCACCAAACTCCATCATATCCCACAACCATACCTTTAATACCATTCTGTCATGACCCCATCCCAACTAGGTGTACCCTTCTTGGGTTCGCAATGTGAGAAGTGAGATAACGAAACCATGAGTCCTGCCCCTAGTAGGCCCCAGGTTGTTGACTAGCACCGTGGGTATAGTGAACACAAAAATGGGAGGCATTACACTCTAAGAGAACACACGTGAAGGAAAGAGATATGACAGATACCTAATAACTATAACTCATATAACAATATAAAATAAAAACCCCTTTACACATATGTAATGTCATTCAAACCTAAAAAACAGAACAGAAAACTAGAAGTACCAAAAAAACATGGCTGCAAAAAAAAAGCTCGAACAACTCCTGCAACCCCAAGCAAGTAGTAACTAGAATAATCAATAACCTACTCCATATGACCGATAAAATAGTTTATATATACATAGGTAGAGTATAACATTATTCTCAATAAGATCCTCCCTAAAGCCTTTTGTGAAAAATTAAATAAATCATGCTAAATCACAATGAACACAAGTGAAACTAACTCATCACCAAAATAGATATACTATGTTCTCAACCTCACCATGGATACTCTCAGAAAGTATCATATACAAGATTAAATAATTTAATAATTAATATTAGGGGTACCCTACTACTACTTCCCCACTAGATTTCTTCTTTTATCTAATGTCGGATGTCCTATGAATCTCTCTCCAAAAAGGATTGCCCGCAGACACCTAGGTGAATCACCATTGTTTGCACCTCATTCAACAAAATCACCATGTACATATATGCAACATAAAAAGGTGGTTTATGAGAGCCACCATATCACACATAATGTGTATCATGTGTCAGGCATTATACCTCAATCCATTACAGCCTACACATAAAGTAAGGATCCTCAAGCCATCACAAACTATACATGTTACACCTATAGTAGTCCATATGAAACCATACAAATAATATATGTGTGTGAATAACCACAATCCATTACTACCATCTACACACATAAAGGGGGAAAACTATCTATTCTGCTTACCAGCACCAGTTACTACCAAGAGAAGAGAGTGGGGGGGGGGGGTAGACAGTTATCCATCCTCCCATCAGAATGTTGGGGAAAACACCCCTTGGGCATAGAATCCTCGCAGTTCAGTTTCCCTAACGGATGGGGTGGAGTAGCATATAGAAACACAAAACTGTATAGAATATACTATAGCCCACAACCACACAATGTTCATAACCTAGTCTTAGTATCAACTACGAGTAATGTATCTCGGACTCCTGACTTCCACTTCTATGACTAGGTATCCTATAAGAACAAAAAATTTAAATATCCTGATTACATTCCTACATTAGCTTTTTATTAGTTTTACTTTACGTTCATTAATTTTTTAATCATTAATAAACTAATAAAAAATTCCAAATAATATTTCATTACCATCATACCCAAATTCCACTATTCCTTTAAATTGCAACTGAAACCTTGCATCCCAAAAAGCACTATCCCCATGGGTTAACATCATTAATTCCAATATTTATTATATACATTTTTACTTTCCCATATTCCTAGGCATTGAAAAAAATCATTATAAGGTTCTATTCACAATGAGGATCAACATGGTGACTAGATGAACTATTTGTCGAGTCTCTACCACCTATAGAAAGAGCATAGAACCATCAACCATCAGGAAGATAATCACAGAAATCACATGGAATACCTTTTGTGTCTTAGCCCCTTTTGGAAGGAGGGTATGAAAACCATATACCTTGAGCAGTGGAGAAATTTAAGAATATAAACAACAAACAAGAAACAACATAAATCCATACATTCACATCCAACTCATTCCATACTCTTTGGTGTCCTACTCGACACCCACAAGCATAAAACGATGCCTCTGACCACTCTAGGAATCAACTAATACCACATATAATAGGCCTCCCTACCCAACATATCACAACACAAGCAGTTGAAAAACAAACATCATATAAACTGGTCTTTTATACCTTATGTAAAAAAAATGATATCTTTAGACCTTATGAGGCATTATCTGTTATCAATGAACTAGTCATTTAATCCATTTGGAAATAACTGCTTAATTATTTGTAGGTTCTAACTATGGGAAACCTAAACAAAAATCTTTCATAGCTTTCAGATATTTGTTAAGCATGCTTATAGAAATAATTTGATTACCATAAAATTACAACAAAAACAACCAGATTAATTTACATGACTCTTTATCTTTAGCTAAACAATTATCTATTAATAATAGCTTTACATTCATTAACAATTTCCCTCATGAAAGAAAATATTAACAAAGCAAGCATAGAGGTCATACTATCTAGAAATACAAGATGTAGGAACATATAATTGATATTAATTTATATATTTGATTCCAATATTTAATATGTCATTTACATTATGATCTAGTGGTCTAAAACATGGAAACTCTACATTTGCACGTAAAATAACAGATAAGAAACAAATACCCTACCTGAAACGGTTCATGATGTTCATTATACGTGAATGGGCCACACAACCGATTACGATCTCCTCCCCATTGACAATTGTATGCACTCGAGGACACTATGGCATGACCACATCATCTGATAGCCATGAAAACTCCATCAGAATCATTGTGATCACATTCCATAGCTAGGTAAGGAGAAACAATAGAAAAAGGATTGATTAAAACACAAGAACAGAGGTATGTCATACCTTCTTATCGATGAAGGTTCAACCCTTTCTACATGCACCCAAAAGGGGGTGCAAATGTTTCATGATGAATCTTCATAGGGGAAATGATCCAAGGATTATTGTTCGATCACACTAATCTTAAGAGAGGAAATAAATGATTGAGAGTCTCACACAAGGGAACAAAAAGGTCAAATAAGGGAGGATGATATGCCATCCATTTAGATGATTTACATTATAGGTTTAAGATACTCTGGATTTTCTAATAAAAGAGGATCACATTAAACTATGCAGTTTGACCATGTAAAAGCATCTCCAGCCATAGAAAAATTAATAAAGGAGTTGTGAACTTTGATTCTATCTTAGAGTTTTTAAAACAGAATGTTAAATGGATTTTATGTCAAAGGAAACATCAATGGGATGAAACTATAGGATGATAGAAACACTGTTCATGAACAAGAAATTTGGAAAAGGAAAATTGATCTTGTTGGAAGGCTGCTGTTGGAAATAGACCACTATTATTGAAACTCTATTCATGATCGTGAAATTTGGGAAAGGAAAAAGGATATTGTTGGAAGATTATTTTTTGAAGGCCACTTTGGAAATAGCCTACTATTCTGGAAACACTATTCATGAACAAGAAATTTGGAAAATGAAAATTTATGCGGTTGGAAGGCTGCTGTTGGAAGGATACTGTTGAAAATAGCCTACTAAATTGGAAAATTATTCAAGAACTAGAAATTTGGAATAGGAAAAAAGATGTTGTTGGAAGGCTACTATTGGAAGGCTTCTATTAGAAGGCTACTGGTAGAAACAACCTACTATTTGGAATAAGTCACCTTGACCTTTCAAATCACCCGAAACACCATATTTCAGAAAAATAATTGACTAGAGAGGTCTGAGCCATTACAATTTTATTATCATTTAAGGCATTAATTTAACACTCAAAAAATAATATTACATTAACATCATGAAAATTAGTATATTATTTTCAATATGTCTAATAATATTTGTTCAATATGTATTTTATCTCAAATATATGACATAACAACTTATTTAATATGTTATTTTGACTTTTTTGGCAATGTGGAAGCATTCCATTTCCCTTTTGATAAGGCACATGAAATATAACTCAAAAATTCGTTTATAACCATAATTATAATCTATAATAATTTATACATGAAAACCAAGTCTACAAGTTACTTATTCCATATCAAATATTATCTTTAGGGAACAAAAATTGACATTTCATGCGCTACACAAGCTCTGCATCAGTATTGAAAATGATTTTCCTATTTTTTAAGGGATAAATTATTATTTCAATATTTTCAAATATTTTTTAAGATATATATATTAATTATTCATTATTGATTCATTCCATAATTTTTCAAATTTCATTAATATTTTGGTTTTCTCTTAGACGTATACTAAAATCTAGCATATTCCATAAAAACAATAACTTATTAATATTCATTAAAAATAATTTTTTTGGGATATTCAAAAAATATAGAATAATTTTATTTTGGTATGATTATTTGATAAATGATATTATTTTTATTAAATAAAATTTCTTACGATTTCTATATATTAATTACAATAATTTCTCATAAAAATAATCATTTTTGAAAAATAAATATTTTTTAGTATAATATATCATTACCAAATATTGAGTGATTATTTACTAATAAATTTTCAATAATTTAATATGTAGTGAATTTTTTTAAATATTTTACATTCATACCTCCAAATTAATGGCTTTGTTATGACAATAACAATAAATATTAAATTTTTAATAGTGTATTTCTGTTCATTTAATATAAGTTTTGTGTGTAATGCATGATATTTGAGAAGTTTAATTTTATAAAGAGAAATATTTTACTAAAAAATTGGGGTGTATCATCCCCCCACATAATATATTTCGGCCTCAAAATTTAAAATTGTTCTTAGTAATAAAAGATTTCATATTTGAAAAAAACCATCTTTGAAAACCCACATCCAAAAGGGGTTAATAATATTTCCCATTAAACAATTGAATGGACAGTACATGTGTAATGACCCCACCCCAGATACCCAGTGTCGGTGCAATATTAGAATACATTGTCATGATTACATGGAATAATTTTTCGAAAGGCCGATCAGTTTACCAGTCTTGGAAAATAGATTACTTAGATGAATGTAACATTACACATTAGAAAATAAAACACAACAGAAATGAACATTTTAAAAATTCCTTAATCCCCTAGCTTAACCCTACTTATCATCAAAAGACACTTCTTGGAATCCTAGGAAAATAAAACATAAGAAAGGGGTGAGCTCAAACACTCAGTAAGAATAACAATATAGCAGAACTTTCACAAATAAGCACAAACATTTAAGGAAATATATAAAACTAAAAAAGAAGCCTTTTAAATGTAATATTCATCATTATATGTAAACGATAAATAAAATAATTACATTTACATATTCACATTAAATTCTACTAGTTGAATAATCACATGTAATATCGATAGATAATTTTATAATAATGGAATGCATAATGTCAAACATCATTACGATATAGTCAAGGACTTGTTCCAATAATACTAATAATATTTTTTAAATTCCTTGTGCCAAGACACTAGTTTGTCTAGTGAGACCTACTGATGCATTGAGGAGGTATAGCAGGCTCCACCCGTCACAATCTATGTCCAATGCATTTGTCAAATGAAAAGGTTTAAACATAACATAAACATTCATATTAAAACTATCTTACGAAATGTCAATAATTTATCCATAAAGCAAGAATGGTATAAAAATAACACATCCAAATTAAAACATATCACAAAACCTTAAATACAATATGGAATATTTATATCATAACAAATAAACTTCAAAAAAGTATAATTTCCCAAAAATGATGTTGACATAGTTGAAAATAATGAGTAAAACCCTTGTAGAGAGATATTTTATAATGAAATCATTTAAAAGTCTCAAAATTTATAAAGGAATACATTTAAATGATATTTTAGAATAAAGTTGTCCGATAACAAATTGAATCTTTTTAAAGGAATTAACATTTTAAAATATTCATGTCCATATAAATAAATCCTTAAAAGCATTTTGAAAACATGTACATTAATGAAAAAGATTTAGAAGAATACATATTTAAAACATTTAAAATGATGTTTTAGTTAAATAGTACCTTACATAAAATCATTTTGAAATTAATTTTTGGAAACATGGACATGTATAATAAACATGTCCCGTTAAATAATTATATATAAACAATCTCAGGTAATAATGCGATTGAAAAATTAACCATTAGCTAGAACATTACTTTGGTCAAGAGTACGTTTAACCTAATTTATAATGATTATATTATGTTATTAAAATATTTGAGAACCGTATTCATATTTAATATATCATACATGATTCATTTATGCCTTTATACAACACATTTAATAATTATTTCCATGTTAAATTAACATTTCAGTTAATAACTTCTTTCTTTATCGTACTTGTTTTAACATGTTATTCTTGATTGTATCATTTAGATAATTATTTAAATACTTACAAAATATAACACATGATTTATATATCATATATATATAGAATATAAATATTTATATTAGATAGATATATTAAATGCAAAACACTATTTATGGCGATGGTAGGTCGTATGTACAGATAAACACTGTTTCCGTTTTCATATTGTTTTGAATGGAAGTAAGTTAATACAACATATGTAAGTACATAAATACATACACATATATATATATATATATATATATATTCATTTTCATTATTATGTCATATATTACATCATTATTAATAATATATATTTTTATAATCATTGTTGAATGGTGATTGTGGAAAGGAATCTCATCACGTCGTGGAGACAGTAAGCTGTATGTACACACTAGCGACGTTGTCATTTTCATTAATGATTAAAAAGTGTGGAATTGGATGGTATATTAATTTTACCGAGACATTAGAATTTTATTTTTATTATTTATATATATATATAACTCAATATTATATCCATCCCAATAACATAGTGTTGAATAACAAATTACACCACGGCGTTGAGAGGGTAAGCCGTACGTACGCACGCATGGTGAAATTATCATTAAAAGAATGGATAGAATAATGAATATTGTTTCACCATAAATATAATAACATCACAGTATTTATATGGTAGTGGATATATTATATTTTTATGGAATCATCAATGAAATATGAAGTGGAAGAAGAAAAGAATTTGAAAGATTGTGGTGAAATTATTACCTCTTCTTCAGGTGTATCCTTTTGAGTTGATCAATAGGGAACATTGGTTGGCTATCTGATCATCGTAATGATTCTAGGTCGATTTTGAGTACATTTTGAAGGATATTTGAGCAGGGTTTGGCTTTTCCAACAGGCTTTGGAGGTGTTAAATTATGAGATGGAGAAATACACTTTTTTATGTGGGGTGAGGGTAACTTTTGATGTGATTGAAATATTATTCTATAATAAAATCATTTTCGGTTTCTAATGGATCCAAAATAATTTTTTTCATAGCTAAGGTCGGGATGGGTCAAAAAAATCTCAACAAATAGGTTTTAGAGATGTTTAGGTCAGCATATGATCCTTATCTTTTAGATTAAACTCTTAGTTAAATAGTTTGATATTTACCATGTCTATTTTTATATTTATATTATATTGTTAATAAACATACTATAAACTGACAAGAGAACACCAACTAGTTGATTTATGATATACCTATCCTTATCTATGTCCTTTGGACGAACCATAAATTTTTAAGATTATTATATCAATTAATAATTTAGTATTTGTTTTAAAAAACTCAATTAGGTCAATTTGGCCAATATTTTGTATTTTTTTTAAATCCATAAAAACATTATCACTTAGAATAAAATTTATTTAATCAACCCTAACATATCGTAATAACATTTAAAATTTGTTTAATTCATCACAAGTCTCAATTTAAATTTATTTCAATATTTATAATTTTATTTATTTAAAAATTTCATTATTAAGGTAATTACTGCATCATCATTATGACATAAATTAATTAAATTATTTAATGTATAAAAATAGTAAATAAATCATCATTATATTGGAAATATTTTTATCTTTCTAATTAATATTTATAGTCGAATTAATATTTTGCGTACCTCTACATTAAAAATGGTTTCGTTATAAAACATTGAATTTTACACTTTTAACTCTTCTTAAAATAATATAATAATAAATGTCCCAATCTAATCCATGTGAACCAAAAAGGATAATATATTATTCCTAAGGTTGTTTTTGGTCTAATAAAATGTATCTAACAGAATTAGGACTTGTGTTAGGGAAATTATAATATAATTTTTTCCCATAATTACCCTCTTTACTTTTAATCAAGGTTAATAAAAATCAAAAGTTATTATTCACCAAAAATTATTTTCGTCTCATTGAACCACATTTTAAATAATTATTTCAACCATTTCTCTTGGATTTTTGAAAATCAACTTAGAAAAGTGGTAAAATTTAGTTTTATGTAAATTGGCTAACATGTCTAGAAGGTGGGTAAAAGAGGATAAAAAGATTAATAAAATTTTAGACATCTAATTTTATTATAATATTATTCCAATGAATTAAATTGTACTTATATAGGTACTATATATCTATTTTTTTAAAAAATTAATTGAAATAAAATAAATAAATATTTAAATAAAATATCGATTTTAAATAATAATCTAGTGTTTTTCACTATACATCAAAAATTGAAAGTTTTCAGAAAAATTAAAAAAATTAACCCTAAGATAATTTTGATATTCCAAATTCAAAAATGAAGTCTATTTGAAAAAATTATGAACAAAAAAGTAGAATTTATTAATTTAAAATTAATTCCTATTGTCAAAACCAAAAAGTGGGTTTTTAAAAAGTAAAAACTATCAAAAGATTGACACGTGTTTATGTCAAATTTAAATTTGAAATTACATATAATGACCGAAATTTAATTAAATGATAAAAATATAATCTAATTATACTTTAAAAACTTTCAAATTCATAATTTAACACTATAAATTAGTTCTATTAAAATTGTTGTTTTCAATTAAAGCATTGAATTTTTCACTATTCATCAAAATATGAAAGTTATCATAAAAGTTACAAAAATTTATCCAAAACTATATTTTTATATCCCTCTTATGAAGAAAAATTTAATTTCATTAAATTGAATATATTAAAGTGTCAAGTATTAGTTTTAAAAAGGGTTCTCCCATAAAAGGCAATAAAATTGCATTTTTTTAAAAATACTTCATTTATCTGAAAATCTGAATTGGTTCTTATATTTTTTCTAAGAAACACATAATATGGATGCTAAAATTATATATATAATATAAGATTAAAAATGTAGTTAAAACTATTCAAGACTTCTTTTTGAATGACATGTTTAGTAAGTTGTGGTGCACTCGAACTCGATGTTGCGTGTTGCGTAAGATATTGAATTACTTTAATGAGATAACATACTAAGAAATCATGGTGTGAAAAATTCTACGCTCCTTAAAAAAATATCATTCTCTAAATATGATGTTGTTATTATAAAATAAAAGGATCAAATTGAAAAATACCTTGGTGGAAAACCCACATTAGAAATTGAGTTAATAATATTTACTCTTAATATGAGGGAAAAAGAAATGAAAAAGACACCACCAAATTGTGATCTCGATTTTGAGAAAATTGGTTGCAATTAGAGAAACATAATTGGAGGGAAAAGTAAATATTTATATGGAGTTATTGAGGCCATCAATCACAAAAAAGTGTACAATTGAGGGCCCCAAAGCCATCATTCTTTGATTATTTAAAAAATCAGAAATTCAACAAAAAATAATGTATTCAGATTACACATTTTCAGTTTTAATATCTCTAAACTAATGTTTAATAATTAATTTAATCATATAATAAGAGAAAAAAATGTACATGACAAGTATAGTTTCATCCTTCAACTAATTCCAAACAGAAACTCATATTTCACTCCAAAAGATAATTGAATCCAAAAATATTCTATATATCCAAATCATATGGTGTTCCAAAAATGATGAATTCATAATTCATTTGTCAGAATATTTTAAAAAAATAAATTATACAAACCAGGACATCACGTATGCCATTGTTACATGATCCACCCTTGTCGCCCTTCGGTTTCAGGTTCAAGTGTCGCGACCTTTCAAGACGAGACGAGTTGTCACCCGACCCCCAGCCGTTGCTTTTTATAACAATCCAAAAATAATCTTATGAAATGCATTAAACTTAATAATAGTATCCAATGTCAAACTTAATCCATTCCAACCTTTAGACTTATCCAAAATACTTTTTTCCAAATTAACAGTCCAAAATTTATATGGAAGGTAAACACAATGATGATTCATTATGCCACGTAATAACATGTGAATACCTTCATCATGCATTCCTTAAAAACATGATAGCACCCTAAATTATGATAAAACCATATTAATTACATTAATTCTCTGTTATTCCTTATAGAATACTGGATATACTCATTATATCTAGAAAAGTTGTAAACTCCAACAATGAAAGAATATATTAATTAGGTTTTAGGTATTCAGGAATATCCAATATAATTTATACAAATCAATCATATATTTTACCAAAATCACTACCTCAGTATCAGAACCATATTATGTTTTATCTTTTTCTCAAACATATATTTTCCAAAAAAATTAACCAGCATTGAGTCAATTTTCTGGGTTCTAAAAAATCTCATGCCCTTAATGAAATAGTACTACAGTACATTCCTTTTATGCTCTAATTATTATAACATGTAAATCATTAATAAAATACTCAAATGCCACAATACCTTAATAACAACATAAGAAATTTAATCAATCATCTTCATCTTTTTTAGTATCATAACGTGATTATTATGCAATTGTAGCATTTGGGGTACACTCTGATGATTTGGACATTGCTTCGCATAGTGTCCCAACACTTTGAAGATGAATCATTTTACATTTGAAACATTTTTCGTACCATTAAAATCATGTACTTGATGTCCTATTTATCCACACTTATAATAAGCTACCATTATTTTCAGGAATTTACCAAGGTGATTCTTTCAATAGTTATCACATATGGGAAAATCCTTCTTTCAACTCTCCCCTTTATCCATCTTTTTATGTTCTAGCCATCTCTTCTCTTACTTCCCTTCAAAGTCATATGACTCAGAGAATTCATAACTTTTCTTATTAACACATGATAAAATTTCTTTATATGATGAGAATACATGGGAGAATATTTCCCTTTTAAATGTGTTCTTAATACCATGATAGGTATGATCCTTCTTAATCTTTCGATCAAGCAAATTGCTTGAATTCTCATCCCTTCTACTAGGTGAAATTTCTAAAAAATGGCATGCATTGGGTTAGTTTATTAATCACAATGCATAATTATGAACATTCAAAATATCTAATGTAATTTAGAAAGATTATGTATATAATCTATAATCATAAAATATTTTCATTATGGAATTATTTACTCCTAAATCCATTATAATGGTGTGTAATGAAAATGTGAATTATCCTAAGCATATCCTTCGGAAGTGACATAACCATGAGTTCACCAAGGCCTAATTTCGAGTACCAGGACATTATGGGTCAAGCCCGAAACTCATTGGTTATGTTTTCACTCCTAGGTACATCTATTACCAAGCCGCCTCTACCTGATCATATCTAGACATGGATGTATAGCTTGAAAATAAACAAAATATCTACATTAACAAAATTCTTGGAAGTTATTCTATACTATTACTCAATATATATTTTAGGGTAATGTGCTCTAATAAGAGTTTATCTAAATCTATTTCCAAGGATGTAGCTACAATTACTCTTATAAAAACTATAATTCCCCGACGACAAAATCCCACAGTCGTTGCATTATTTTAATAAATTGGCATCATTAAATAGATTGAAGACCCCAAATTCTAATCAGTTTAGAATTATTAGAAAATAAATTATATAAATTAATGTTACATTACACATTTGAAAATAAAACAAAACATAAATGATCATTTGAAAATTATATTAATCCCCTAGCTTAAACCTGTTTATCAATCATAAAACAATTAATGGAATCCTGGGAAAATAAAATATAAGAATTGGGTGAACTCAAACACTCAGTAAGGATAACAATATAATAGAAAGATTCACAAATAAACACAAACATTTAAGGAAATGTGTAAAACATAATCAAATGCCTTTTAAACATAATCTTCAGCATAATATGTCAAAGATAAATCAAATAATTCCATTAACTTATTCACATGTTTATTCTACTAGTCTAATAATCACATGTAATATCAATTGTTAATTTCGTAATGATGAAATGAATAATTCCTAACTTCATAACCACATATTCAAGGCCTTGTGCAAAGAATACAAATAATATTTTTTCATGACCCTGTTCCATGATAGTAGCTTTTCCCATGAGATCTACCAATGCATCGAGGAGCTATAACGGACTCCACCAGTCACTTACTAAGTCCAATGGCTTCCTCATATTAAAAGATTTAAATAAAAAATAAACATACCTAATAAAACTAGAATACGAAATATCAATAAATTATCCATAAACCATGAATAGTATAAAATAACACATCCATAGTCAAACATTTCACAAAACATTAAATACAATATAGAATATTTTTGTCAAAATAAATCAACATCAAACAAGTATAATACCCAAAAAGGATGTTGACATAGTCAAAAATAATCCGTAAAAACTTTTCAGAGAGATATTTTATTAATAAATCATTTAAAAGACTAAAAATTTATAAAGGAAGATGTTTAAAAGATAATTTTGAATCAAAGATTCCCATAACAGATTTAATTTTTTTAAAAGAATTATCATTTTAAAACATTCATGTCCATTTAAATAAATCCTTAAAACCATTTTGAAAACATACACATAAATGAAAAATATTTAGAAGAAAAAATATTTAAAACATTTATAATGATGGTTTAGTTGAAGAGTGGCATAAAATAATTTTGAAAAGTCTTTTGTGAAACATGGACATGGATAATAAAGATATCCTAGAATATACTTAAACATAAACTATCTCGGATAATATAGTGATTGAAAAATTATCCCTTTCCTTGCACTTTCTATTGGTTGAAATTACGTTAAATATCATGTATAATGACCATAGTATCTTATTAAATTATACAAGAACTATATTCATATTTATTATATCATAAGTGATTCACTTATGACATTATACTACCCATTTAATTAATGATTTACATGTTAAATTAACATTTCGGGTAATAATCGCTTTCTTTATCGTACGTGTTTTAACTTGTTTTTCTTTATCGTATCATTTAGACCATGATATAAATATTAAAAAAATGTTACAAATGATCTATATATAAAATATATTTGGAATATAAATATTTAAAGTAGAAATATATATGAAATGTAAAACACCGTTTATAGAGACAGCAGACCCTACATACACGTAAATGTTGTTTCTATTTTCATATCATAATGAATGGAAGTAAGTGAATAATATTTATGTAAGCACATACATACATACATACATACATACATACATAAATAAATACATACATAAATATATATATATATCAATTCAGTAGCATTATAATGTCATATTATACATACTTATTAAGAATATATATTTTTATAATCATCGTTGAATGGTGAATGTGGAAATAAATCTCATCATGTCGTGGAGATGGTAAGTCATATGTACACACAAGAGATGATGTCATTTTATTAATTATTAAAATGTGTGGAATAAGATGGTATATTAATTTTTGAGAGATTTTATCATGTTATTTTAATTTTTTATATACATTTTACTCATCATTATATCCATTCAAATAACATAGTGTTGAATAACAAATTACACCACAACATGGAGACAGTAAGCCATACATACGAAAAGATGGTGACATTATCATTCATAGGATGGATAGAATAATTAATATTGTTTTTCCATATTTATAATAAAATATCACTATGTAGAAGGTATTCGAGTTATTATTTTGGTATGGAAACATAAAATAAAGTGGAAGTGGAGGAAGAAAAGAACATGAAAGATGGTGTTGAAATTATTAACTCTTCTTTTAGAGATTCCTTTTGAGTTGACAAAAAGCGCTCCATTGGTTCGTTTCTGGTCAGTGTATAGACTCAAGGTTTATGTGATGGATGCTGGGAGGATATATGGGCAGGGTTTCACCAAGCCAAATGGAATTGGAAGTGTGAAAATAAGATAAGGGAAAATACCTTTTTATAAGAGAGGTGACAGCCACTTTAGGAAAATCTTGAAATATTTTTTTGTAATAAAATCATCTATTTTTTATAATGGATCCATAATAATTAATTTCGAGGATAATGTGCAGATGGGTCTAAAACCTCTCAACCAATAGTTTTTTGGATAGATTTAGGTCACCATATTAACCTTATCTTTTATATTTAACTGTTAGTTAAATAGCTAGACATTTACCATGTCTCTTTTTATGTTAATATTTTATGGTTGATAAACATAATATAAACTATGAAGATAACCCCAAGTGGTTCATAATTGATATATATATATATATACTTTTATAAGTCCATTTTCTTATCCTTAGAACTTTAGGAATACTATATCAATTAATAATATAGTAATTTTAAAAAAACTCAATTATGTCAATTTTTTCACTATTTCGTAATTAATATTTTTGAAAGTAATAAAATCTTTATCACTTTGAATAAAATTTATTTAGTCAACCCTATAAATTTATATTAACCAATAAAATTAGTGGAATTCATCAGAAGAGTCAATTTACATCTATTTGGATATTTATATTATCAATTATTTTAATATTTCATTATTAAGGTAATTACAGAACCATCATTGTTTTAAACATTAATTAAATTATTTAATGTATAAAAATTATAAATCAAATACAAATATGTAGAAAATCTTATTATTTTTCTAATGATTATTTATAGTTGAATTTATATTGTGTGAAACCCTCTATTAAAAATAGATTAGTTATTAAACATTGAATTTAACTCTTTTAAGTATTCATTAAATTAAATAATAATGAAAGTCCTAATGTAATAAAAATGAACCAAAGAGATCATATTTAATTTCTAAGGTTTTTTTTGGTATAATTAATCTTATCCAATAGAATTAGGACACATGTTAGGGTAATTATAATAACATTTTTACCCTTAATTAACCTAATTACTTTTAATCGTGGTAACTAAAAGTCAAAATTTATTATTCATCAAAAATTATTTTCACCTTATTGAACCACATTTATTTATTGATATCAACTATGTCTCTCAGATTTTTGAAATTCAACTAACAAAATCAATAATGATATGTTTAATGCAAATTTGCTAACGTGCCTTGAAGGTGGGTAAAAGAGGTTAAAAAGTTCAATAAAATTTTATACTTCTAATTTTATTATTAAATTATTCCGATGAGTTAAATTGAACATATACAGGTATTATATAAAAAGTTTTACTTATAATTAATTTAAATAAAATAAGTAATTATGTAAATTAAAAGTCAGTTTTAAATAATAACATATTGTTTTTCAATATTCATTAAAAATTGAAACTTTCAGAAAAAATCGAAAAATTCACCCTAAGATAAATTTGATATTAAGAATTTAAAAATGAGTTATATATTACCATATTAAAAAAATTGAAATTGAATTTATTATTTTAAAATTAATTCTCGTTGTCAAAACAAAAAACAGGATTTTTAAAATGTAATAACTATCGAAAGATCGACACGTGTTTATGTCATATTTAAATGTGAAATTAATTATAATGAAATACAATGTATTAAATAATAAAAATATAATCTAATTATACTTAAAAAACATTAGAATTCATAATTTACCATTCTATATTATTTTGACAAAAAAGTTGTTTTCAATTAAAGAATAATATTTTTCACTATTCCTCAAAATATGAAAGTTATCAGAAAAGTACAAAAAATTAATCCAATCATAATTTTTATTTCCATATTCTAAAAAAGAATTTAATTTCATTAAATTGAATATATAAAAGTTTGATATAGTGGTTTTAAAAAGTGTCGGCCCTTAAATGGAGATAAAATTTCATTTTTTGAAAAATACATCTTTTATCTAAAAAAATGAATTTTTTTATTATATTATATATAATAAATATATAATATGTATGTTAAAATTATATATACTATATAAGATTCAAAATGAAATTTATACAATTCATAATTGTTTTTTGAACGACTAGTTTGGTAAGTTGTGGTGCACTCGAATTCGGTGTTGCATGTAGCATAAGCTATTGAATTAAATTAATGAGATAGCATAATATGAAATCATGAGGTGTTACAAAATGGGTCCTCTATAATTAAAAAAACTATATTTCCAAATAGGATAATTTAGTTGGGAAGTAAAAACCTGGATATTTAAGTAATAAATATAAATTTTAATGTCTAATAATAAAGTCTGGAGAACATATTCTTGGGAAATTTTATCATTATAAAATAGTAAATTTGTGATGTGTTAACTGACATCTAATTTCATGGTAAGAAAAGTAAATGGATAACATTTTTTTCAGGGTCCCTTATAAATTCTTATATATTATTTTACTTTTTATTCAATTCTCTATATTGAATAAAATTACATTATTTATATACCTTTCACCATAATAATCTCATTATTTGATTGTACAATGATTAATTTCCACATCATTTCTTATGCATGGAGGTGGATATTTGATGTGAATTTATTAAATACTATATTACATACATAAAATCATGATATTTACAATTAATTCCATTGGCCAATAAAAATTAACCTATAAAAAACATTTTGTACATTTTATGATTAATAATACATAATCCTCAAACAATAATGTCCAAATTTCAAATTAATCCATTCCACATGTTGTTAACCTTCAGACTCCTCCAAAGTATTAATGACCATTTGAAAACCAATAATATGATTTCATCTCATATCCTTATATGATAGACATAAAAATAATTTTAATCACTCATAATGTCTCAATACAATATGTATATACTAGGATCATATATTCTACGAGGTGTTTAATCTTTTCCTGTATAGTCACAATAAAATTTAAAATTTTCATAAAATATAATTCACCCCTTATTCTTTATACAATCTCTCATCTTAGTAAAGAAACATAGCCATCAGAGGTTTTGTTTCATAATTTCACAAATAAATAATCATAACCAAATTCTAAAAATATGAAATATGATTTCTTTATTCATAAAATATATGTAGAATATATGTAGAGAGAGTGTACCAATACTTAATATGACATTAAATTTCCCAAAATTATAATATTTTAGTATGACTTATTCTTACAAACATCAACATGGAATCTCCTTTTTTAGAGTAGAGTATGAGTGTATATTAACTATCATGAATCTATTTAACTCTTATAATTCCTTAAGATTTACATTTTTAGTTTTACATCAACGTTTGTTGTGTCTTTCATTCTTAATTATCCCATGGATTAGGGCATTGATTCAAATATTTTCAATAGATTTTTAATATATAGAACTAAAGAGTAAATGGTGTATTCTATTGTGATCTATCTCTATTAGTATCATTTACTATACTATTTACGTGAGTTTTCAATTCTTTTGATCTAGGTCGGGCTTCCCACACATGAAAAATTTTCTTTTTCCTTTTACGCATTCACCAAAGTGATACTTCAATTTTTTTAGAAGTATAAGGTTGAATATATTTCTTCCCTCCTTGTAAAAAAATCACTAGATATTCCATAAAGTTCTATATTCATTTTCATATCATCATAACCTTTAGAGATTCTGTCTACCAATTCAAATTTTAGTGCAATAAAGTAATTTAATTATACTTTCTAATTCCCCTTATGGATATGACTTTCAATGATTTGGATTCTGACAAATAAAATATTGATTAATGTTTATTTTAGGGATGATTATTAAACCTAAATATTACCTTGAATGTCTTGTAAAATTTTCAACATAGGTAATAACAGATTCATCATCATTCTCAAAACTATCAATGAATTCCTTCTCTATTTTATGATATATAAAACAAGGGATGTACTTATTAAAAAATAACCACATAAAATAATTCCAATCCTTGGGGAAATTTTTCCTCCCTTCCCACAAATTCTTAATATGATTATAAATTTAATCAAATTATCCATAACAATGAAAATAACCATGAGAGCTTTGTCATTGTCTAGGTATTGAATAATGGAATATATATCTTCCATCACATTGATCCATTGCTCAAAACTCAATGGATCAGAATATCCACACAAGGATGGTGGTAATTTTCATATTTAAGATTTAATAACATGTTTTATATCCTTGGTTAATTTAGAAGATCAATATTGTCCATGTAACAGTAAATATACTGAGAGAGTTGAGAAAGCATATTCCCCTGATATTTCATCCGAGATCATAATCCATCAGGCTATTCATTAGGGAAGTCATTGTTTTGGCCATAATATTCATTTTTTGTAATATTTTTTTGATTTTTATCCATTGAATGATACCAGTAAGCATAGTTTTAGAAATGATAATCATAGTAAAAAACCACATTATCATTAAAAATAATTTAATGGATATCTAAATTATTTCACTACCTTTTTTAATCTGTGAAACATTATGTTTTACTAGGTTCTCACTAATTCTCTCTCATACTAATTTCCAAAGGATAAGTTAATATTTATGTAACACCAATAGTAATGACACATTCATTTCTTATATATATACTACATCTAAATAGATGAATATTATTTATATAACATAATGATGAACATATGAATGTTATAAGTATAGTTTATTTAGGAAAACTAAAACAGAAACAACTTTTTAATTAATTACATATATGATCTCCCAATAAGTTATTCAAAACTAGAAATTATATTATACATATCATTTTTAAAACCTTTCATTCTAAAATTATGAAGTAAATATAAGAAATGGTTGGTTCAAATGCTCAGAATGGGTAAACAAGTTAAATATCAATTATCGTATAAGATATACACGATTATAGGGGTGTGAGAACATGAACATAACATTTCAAATATACACCATGAATATCATAGATCATAATCTTATGTCATTTCAGAAAGCTTGGTATTTCATAAAACATGAATCATAAATGAATCAATGAACATTATCCATGAAGAAAACATTGGCATAAGATATTGAATCATGGAATACACACAAATGATTATCATTTTCAACATGTATAAACCAAAACTGGATTACAAATTAGGTTAATGAAAAAAATAGTCACTAAAATAAACTTATGGACATGAAACTAGGAGCATTCATGATCTTATGGACATGAAATCTTGGTTCATGCACAAACATACATACATGAAAACTATACCCATGCATAAACATATAATCATAAAAACCAAGTCCCAAAATAAAATATTGAATATGAAATAATTTTCACACATAATATATTTACCTCAATAGTTACCAATAATTACATAAATTATTGGATGGAGATATAGGTCCCACAAATCATAAAAATAAAATAAGAAATATATTTTCAATAATATAATAATACATTCATCATTTAAGAACTCATGTATCCAAATTGCTTTCATAAGCAATTCATCACACTATAAAACATGAATATAAGAATTGGTTTCATTAACATATTTTTTTCATAACTAGAAATCATATATTGAAAAGATAATGAATGTATCCATGGATCATATACCTAATAAATATAATTTATAATCACGGTATAATATCCTTAATGAATAAAGATATCATTAATATATAATTAAATCTATCTCGTGGAAAATACAAATACAAATTTTAAAAATTCATTTCAAAATATAATAAACAAAATAAAATTTTAAAGAAACATTTATATTTGAAAATAATTTTATAATATGTTAATTAAAATTATAATCATTTAGGATTTTTGATTGGTTATAATTATGTTTTTTTATATATGTAAAAATAATAATTCTGTAAATTTATAAAAAACTCAAAAAGTTAATCATTTGGTAAACGATAAAATTATTTTATTCAACCTATTTTTATATCATTGGTAAAAAAGGCATTAAAAATCATAAGTTAATTTCATGAAATAATTAAATCAATTTTATAAAACATGTAATTGATGAAAAAAAGGTTTTTTATTCCGATGATAGAAATGAAATTGATTTTCCTTAGAAGGGAAATTTTAATCTCTTAGATAATTAAACTGATGAAAACCAAAACAAAAATTATAATTTATATAATTAATTTGAGTAGATGAAAATTAAATGGATTCATCATATATCTATAATATAAATTCCACTATGGAAAATCGTGTATAATGAATCCCGATTAACTATGGTTTTAGCATAAATCTCTAACCTCATATCTCACCCTTACTCGTTCATGTTAAAATCTTATTTAAATAATTAGGGATATAATATATGTGTATTACATAACAATAATAATATCTTTCATACAACATATTATTTATTTACATCATCTTATAACAATATTTATTAATTATTTTTTATTAAAATCACTATTCTCAGGGATAAAGTCTTTGTTTTATGTGCATGTTTTGGTTCGATTTTCCTATTACATAACCTTTTATCATGGATAAATTATTTATAGAATGATGCTGTTGGTCTCATAAAAAATTAAATTTATTATAATATTATGTATAATAATTTACAAAATTTATAGATATAAAAATTAATTTCACCTTTCATGGAGATGGTAGGTCATACTTATGAATGAATGTTCATTTAATTTTTGGACTAATGAAATGAAGTAAAAGATAACAATAATTCACCTTTAAAAAATCACTATTAAATCATATTTATCATATTTATTAATAAAATTCACTCTATTTACAATCAATGAAAAATATAAATGAAAAATTAATCATATCTCTTCGTGGAGGTGGTAGTCCACATATATTAAGGAGAGACGTTATCATTTCCCAAAGGATCGAATAAGAAAATATAAAAATGATGATATATTTTCATAAGTATAAAAATTTCATAAATATTATATATAAATTGAAATTCCATCATATTAACTATCCATAATAGATAGTGATAAAAACTTATTAGTATTACTATGTGGAGATGGTATGTAGTACATATTCATGAGTGATACATTCAAATTTACTTTATTGTCAAAGTGGGTGAATAATAGTGTTTTATTAATCATAATAAAAATTCAGAGTAATTATTATAATATAATTCAATATTATGATGAATTCCATAGATTTATACATGTTAAATAAGTGTAGAAGAGAAAGTGTACTATTACGGTGATTACCTCTTAATTTAAATTAATCTGTTATATCACATCCAAAGTCATATAAGGATGGTATTATAGGAATAAGAAAACCTCAAGGTTTTTTTGTGAATTTTAATAATAAAATTTATAGTGGTTTTGATGTTATATTGTTCATAGTGGTGGGGATATGTGAGTTAGGATCTTCCATTTTATAATTTAGGGGAGGGGATCTTTTTAAATTTATCAAAATATGAAGTGATAATAGATTCATTCTGAGTCCAAAGTTTTCCAAATAACATATAAATTCTAAGGGGATATAATTTGGGGCTTTATCTTGTAATATTTTTCATTTTATTCATTTTTTATTTTAATGTACCATAATATCATGTTATTCTCATAAAATATCATTATTTTCAATTAGAAAAATATTCAATTAATTTTACTTAAAAAAGTAAACATATTTGTTTAATTTGAATGTAATATTTTTAAACAAAAATAATATGTAATATTAAACATTAAAATTAATTTCACACATTAGATATCTTAAATTATATTTATGTAAATATTTTTAATATCTTTCATTATATTTTTTATTAATTGAAATTTTTTTTATCAGCATCCTGTATAAATTTATTATAAATAAATAAATTCTAAAAATTATTAATTAATTTTCTTCATGGAAATTTTTTCATTAAATACATAATTAAATTTAAATTTTTTTATAATTATTTATTTTCCCTATCTAAAGACATATGATATATTAAAATCAAAGAGAGTGAATTTTATTTTGTGTTTCATTGATATAAATCATATATAAGAAATTTTTAAAGATTATTATCCATTTAAAAAATAATTATATATCCTAAGGTTATGAGGGTCAAATTATCTAGACCTAGTAATTTTTTTTCAAAATTTGGTCTTTGTTTTTACACTTATATTTTGGTTTAAAACCGATCCAGTCTTTCCGTAACAATAAAAGGTTCTACTCATTACTAGTAAATATAGTTACTATAAATTGATATAAGAACCATAACAAGACCATAACAGATATTTTAAAGTAAATCATATTCAATTGGATATTTTTAAGGAATTTTTTATAATTTATTAAAATATTATATATGGTAAAATATCATTAATGTCCCTTTTTAAAACATTAATTAAATAGTCCATAATAACATAAAGGAAACTATTAAATTTCCAAAAACATATTATCATAAATCTCAAACATGTTATATAAATCTATAAAATTATTGGATCACATTAATTATATCAAATTACATTTATTTTAATATTCATAAAATCATTTATTTTACCATCAATTTAATTATTACCATATCAACATTGTATACGAATTCAAGGAATTGATTTAATACGTAAAAATTTTAAAAAAATATCATCATGACAATATGTTTATTATTCCCAAAAAATAAATTCATATTAATTAAATCTGTATTTGACATCATATCTACATCATGAAAACATTACTTATATGTAATTTTGACTTTCTTGGCCATGCATAAGAATTACACAAACATTTGAATAAGAGACATGTTATATATCTCCAAAATTAATATCTAACCATTAATATCATATAAAATAAATAATATTTAAAAACTATGTCTATAAAGGATTTATTCCATCCCAAATATCAACTATAGGATTCAAAAATTTATTTTTCCAGTATTTTTCCAACTCTACATCAACACTAAAAATAATTTTCATATTTATTTGGAAAAAAATTTTATTTCAATATTTTAAAACAGTTCTATATGTTATAAAATTTTTCAAATTTTAATTCATAAATTCCTATAATTTTGACTATGTAAAGTTTGTTAATGTTATAGGAGATAATTCAACATTTTTTTAAAAAAATTAATACATTTTTTTGTGAGGAAAATGTTTTTCTAAATAATAAAATAAAATTACTTAAAATTTATTGATTCTTTAATAATAATTTACCAATAATTTTTTTATTTTTTTGTACACATATATATATTTCATATCCATATCCATTAAATTATTTCTTTTCTTATAACTATCAAAATAAATTAAAATATTTTAATTGTGTATCGTTGTTCATTTAAACTTGATGTTACATATAACACAACCTATCAATGAAATATAAATATTTTAAGAGAAATGATTTCTAAAATCGTAGGCCTTTACACTATTCGTATAAATGTTTTTAATACACATTTATGTATCCATTATTATTCTATAACCCTTCTTGAATCATAATTTCCACATGATCCAACATCAAACCATTCATATCTTAGTTGGTACCGACCAATTCCTAGAGTTAATGTCATTCACTAAGAACCCTATAGACCATGATCCCCCATGCTTTTTTTTTCTCTACTATTATAAAGTAGTTACCCGGAATGGTTAATCCAAATAAAACCATCTATTATTCATTAGTGAATAATGAAATTAAAAATAGAATGATTCAATTTGATGTTCTAGTCTCAGATGAGGGGGCCCTAAAATTCAGAAGCTATTGTCCAAATTGCATGCAATATGTGTGTACAACATTAATGACGGTTGAACTATACTGAAAATTCTGCACCTCATATTGACTCATATATTATTGAATTATGAATTAAAATTCCCAGAATCCAACTATTGAAGTGTATTCAGATACCCTTGATGTCACACATTTATGTAATGTACAAATTTTGAATGAAAGATTATAATATTTTATTCATATACCCCTCTATTCTTGGGTATGATTCAACAATAATGACAAAAAATCAAAAATATATCCATTCCACTAAACAATAAATCCTAAGCACATGATGTTAAACTACTTATAAACATCCATGTAATATGAAATTAAACTAAATGATATATGGGCTTTCCCACAACGCCAAAAAATAGCTTAGAGTGGGTCACAATATACATCAATTTGTGATGTAGATTAATGATTCATCTTTATACCCGAATGAAATGTGGAAATGAAATTTATCTTCATATGATCACGATCTATGTAAGGGACCCCTAAACAAACTATGATGTCGAGTCTCATGAAGAGAGAATGTAAAAAAAATCCCCCACTTAGAATATGAGTTAGATCTATTTAGGGATTCTCTTTTTATAATAAAGAAATATGACATTATTCCTAACCAATTTGGATACATAGTTATGCTCAATTATATTATCATGATCATATACGTAGGTTTACCACTATCACAACATTCTCATGTTCTTGATCCATATTGAATGCTGTCAACCATGGTTGGTAATGCGACTTTTGAAATCCCCCACCATTGAAATCTTATACAAATATGAGATCCATAATGTAAACGCTACTATCAATATTAAGATATCATTAACCCAAATTATAGTTGATGACCACTATTTAAATGGAAATATAATCCTCTACCCTATATAAATATCAGATCTATATAAGGGGATGATTGAATTATCAAAAATAATGTGGGACTTGATTCGTGTCCCTATAGGGTATATAGTGATGTTCAGACAACTTTCCATGATATCCATCCATAAATTTAGAAAAACAATTAATCTTCCTACCGTATTTTTTGTTCCATTTTACAAATACATAAACTCCTTGACATTCCAACACTATGGTAACCCATAATTATTCATTATTACATGAGAACTGGATCCATGAAAAAGAATCCTCACAAATATTTCGTATGGCTAGAGAAAAATTCTTTCTCCACATACAAGAGTTTGATCTAGGTCAGCATCCATAAAAGAACAATGTTTTGATTCATTCCTATTGTTGAGGGATACACCAACTCCTTGAAATCTATACCATGAGGTAACACTTAATTTTACATTCCTATATGTGAATTGGATCCATACGAAGGAATACTCACAAATATTTTGTATAGCCTGGGAAAAATTCCCCTTCCCTATACAAGAGTTTGATCTGTATCAACATCTATTAAGGAAAAATTTTTATATTATTTCCTATTGTAGAAAGATTCATAGAGATGTTTGGGACCATTAAAACCTAATCTGTGAAACAAAATTAAAAAAAAATGGTTTGTTTCCTACCTTCATTAACATACGAGTTTGGCCTATTTATAGGGATCTCCTAATGAAGGTAGAACGCATCATGATTCCCTCCCCTATAATATATATAGGGGTATCTAGGTTACCCCAACCAAAAAAATTGTGTGTTACCATAATCTCAGTTATCCCATCAAAGAACATAGAGTATCTAAGTCATAGATACTCTGTTCATATATATATCATATCTACATATTAATAATTTTTACATGATATTGATCTCCACAATATGGTCCCTATCATATGATCATCAACCGATCATAATTTTCAAGTATAAAATATTCAACTTATATTTATATTACCAATCTATTTCCAAGGGTCCATAATGATATCCATAACAATTTTCTATCAGTTAATACATACTTACTGTGTGAAATTAAAAAAATAGTTACTCATCACATGACATTAAAATGCATGACAAATTCATCTCCATGGAAAGATTCTATGCTATATGGTTCATCTTCAATCATCACACTTTATTAAACATTGAAAAGAGGCTGACCATGGTTAACCAAAATTCTAGATACTTCAAAAATCATTCTATGTATGTAAATTTCTAAACTAATCACCATGTATTTTGTTTCATGTGTCTCTAAAAACATGTGACTGCCCTCGTAAAGAAGAAAATATTTCCTTATTTTACTATGACCAAGATGGGCTGTATATGTTCTTAGGCCTATCAAATAGATATATATTATACTCATATGAATTGAATTTTGATCTTTATTATCCAAAAAATAATCAAATAGGAACACATAATCAAATTTTTATCCTTAACCATCCTTGGTATGAATTTCCATTATCGTAACTCTTGATATTGCGAACCTTGAGCCACAATTTACTTTACCTTCATCAACCATTTAGAAGTTAGTTTTATTATTCCTTGCATTGGGAGTCCTAATTAGGGTAATCTGTAACACATTTTTATTTCTATGTCCATGTGCATCAAGACCTTAAAAATCATAAAACTTCGTTGATGCTTTTCAACAATAAAACCTTTTCCATTAATTGTCATAATCATAGAAATTTAACCATCCAGTGAAATACACATACAAGTTGGTTAGATAAAATCCCAAAAGTGTTTCCTGAGAGAAATTCTTGGATTCACATTTTAAACACATCATCACTTGTGTTTAGAAAAATTTTATAGAATAAAAAGGGCTTAAATCCCATAGGGCCTATCATGATTCACTAGTAATAGATGACCCATTCTCGTTAGACCCCATGGTCTAGGAAAATGTTAGAGTAATGATTTGTTAGATATCTTCGATATGATAATTTTTTCCATGTGTTTCTACATATTTTTTACGGTTCTTTATCCATTCTTGAACATTCTTATTTTTAAAAATCACCTTCATGTTATGGAATTATCATACGAAACACACAACTTCATTATGTTGAGACACTTCTCTAGGATCTTGATATCAATTGGTAATTTTTACTATATCATACTTGTGGTGTATAGGAAATATGAACTAACACAACTTAATTCGCCAACATAGACTCACTCTTGAATAAAATTATGACTTTGGGAATATTCTTAGTATTTGATTTGTTCATGGAGGATGTTTTACGCTTAAACATGTGAGATATTATCATGGATATCTATGATATTGATTTACTCCACTACTAATGTTAAACCACTAACCATTAGCACTCATTTTTAGTTGAATCATATATTCATAGATCATGATTCAAAATCCCCATAAATAGACTATTCATGTGTATTTGACATCCTCAATGTTATATCAACTTGTAATGTACCCATTCTCTTAAAAGGAATGTAATATTCCATTCTCAATCATTTGGATGTCCTTCACCACAGGGCCCAATCCTTGGTGATGTAAGGCCCAAGCCTCACAACCATAAATTGAACTAGACCCATTATGCTAAAAATATCCTTTGATATTCCTTCATTTTTAATATACTTTATGGTCCATGTATTTGGATATTCAACAATCTACCATGAACCAAAAAATGTAGTGGGGACCCCTCGTTCGTACCACGTGTTAGAAGAATCTACATTAGGTCCGTATACCCATCAACAATAGGCATATCAACCTACCATAAAAGAAACTATATTCCTTGTGAGCCCAAGGAACATCTAAATGGAACTCCAAACCTCATATTGTTTTTTGATTGTTCCTGGAAGGTCATCCCCTTTCCATCCCCCTTAGTCAATACTACTAGAGACATGATTTTCCTAACCCATATTCCAAAAATCCATGTGGATTTGATATCCCTAGAATTACTTCACAATACACCAAACCAGATTTTAGCAAGGATGTTGGTTATCAAAACCCATCATGAATACCCATCCTTAGTCATCTCAATAAGGATTATGGGTGTCTGAACTTTTCATGAATACCCATCCTTAATCACCCCAATGAGGATGAAGGGTTTCCAAACCCTTCATGAATACCCATATATTATAATATCATTAATTATGTGGAGAATACGACCTCATTATGAGTACCCATACTCTATCATATTATTAAAGATTCAGGGTGACTAAAATCATCATGGATATATGCCATTCATAATTCAATCAAGGATACATGGTAATCAAACTGTTTATGAACACCCATCTTATCATGAACCTGCCTGAGTTGACCCTGAAGTGGTCACCCAGGCACTCTACAAAAAGTCTTAAGAGGCCTTACTGATCCTCTTGGGATGGTTACAAGCCCCAAGGGAATATGTATAGATACAAGGGAAAAATTTATTCCACATAAAAAATTGAAAAAACAAAGGAAAGAAATAGAAAACCCAAAACACATTTATATAAAAGTTGAGATGAACATTATTTTTACATGAAAGTGTAAGTACAACTAAAAAACACAAAAGACCAATACTAACAACCAAATAACTCCATGTGACCCCACTAGTCACTCTCCAACACCATGATCACATATCCCAAGCTGAAACCTACACAAGGGATAAAAAAATAGAAGACAATATGCATGAGTATAAAACTCAGTAGGTTATATCAGTATTATATTACCAAATTAATTCAACTAAAAAACGTATAATCGGTTTCACATTTGAAATAAAATATATAAAAGATTGTTTTCCAAAAAAGGTTAAATTCGAAAAACATTATAAAATAAAATTCTTGAATGTTTTCATAAAAAAATGATAGTTACCAATTTTAAAGAGATGCAACTTCAACATGAAAACATATTTGGAGATGGTTTCATTAAAAATGTAAAATTATAAATTAAACACACATTATATCGATTTTTTCTTCCAAATACACTGTATGCTAACATTGAATAAAATATATCCCATGATCACTAGTCACGATAACACCCCTAGGAACTAGTTTCATGTGGGCCCCAAATACCATGTATCGTTGTAAAAGTAACCATAAAAAATATCTGTTCTCATGAACGTTCCTCTAGAAGGGAATGATACCCATAAACTAGGTGTCAACCATCATCTTTATAATATTTTAGTTAGTGTTTTCATAATTAATCTTATTATGGTAAATAAGAAAAAACCACTCTAGATCACTAACATACTTGTACACGTCTTCCCACCTAGATACATGAGTTTTCCTCTTTGTACTCAATAAAGATCCACATGTTATAAAATACACACTACACATGTAAATTAACATTTCCAAATCATACCCCCACCAAAATAACCACAAACAAGTTTCAAATTTTTTTTCTTGGGATAATAAACTAGTTTAATGATTCATAATACAATTTCAAGAAGTATAACAATGATTTTCACATAAAATGCATTCAATAATGAACTTTTAAGGAGAAAATCTCACAAATAACCCATCAAACCAAATATTTTAATCCCGAAACAATTTAATAAATCAATTCCACTAATTATGAAATGACCCCAAATGGTGAAACATGGAACACACATGAAGACACTTTATGATGAAAATTTTTCCAACATGCCTTCAATCATTTTACCAAACCAAATATATAAAATAGGTAAAAATTTCACCATTAAAAAATATGTGTTAAAAAATTAGTAGAAAATAAAAATATTTACATAAAACCTTTAAATAATTTAGGTTATTGATTCAAGGCTCAACCATTTTCATTAAAATTCTGAACAGGCCATTTACTGGAAAGTTTCACCTAACATGTCAAAAACCAATACACATCACATTATAAATCAAAAAACACTGTGTAAAACAATCAAAGGTAAAAAAAATCACTTTTCATACTTTCCATACATTAAAAATTCATCTAGGTAATTTTATAGCACATTAAGCACACAAAACCCAACAAATCACTTTTTCGAAAACTAGGCACACAACAATAAAAAATAGCTTCTATCAAACACCAAAAGAAGTAAAAAAACAAATTTGCAGGACAAAAATATATTAATATAGTTAAACCATGTAATAAACTTCACAATCTATTTTAAAAAACCATTATAATTTTGTTTGAGCATGCAATTTGAACTTTTATAAAAATAAACTCCACTTTACACAAACAAGGCCTAAATAACAATTTAGAAAAATGTCATCCAAAAAATTGACATCAATACTAATAATTTAAATAAGGTGATAAAAGAAATAAAAATATGGTAGAAAAAAAATCCATGTTCTTTGGGAGAACCAACCTCAATACCATGGAGGAATGGAAACACACACCCGAAAATACCCATCACAGTTTCCGAAAACATAGATATATGAAGAACAAAACTAAATAAAAAACCAAAAAAATTCATGTGAAACTATAAATATAGTTCTTTAATGACTATTGGTAAAGAGAAACCAACGAAAAATTAGAAGTAGGAGGAGGGAGAAAAGAGGGGAAGGAAACTTCAATTATAAACTAGATAATAATTCATCTTCCTTTAGATCTACACATAATAAGGGAGGGGAATTCCTTGGGAAGCCATGAAAGACCTCCTTAGGCATGGATTTACTAGGGGAGACAAATTTGTATTAATTTTGGTCTAAAAATAATGAGGTGGTAATCTTTGAAAACTAATTTTTTAATTTTTATGCATGGTCACATGGTAAGGCTGCATAGATGATTTATTCATGCGCCAAACCTTGCAGTAGCCACCGGGTTGAATGTATGGTCACCCATAAGTGGTTAAATTCCCATGATCAGGCTATTATGTATGTTTTATTCCTACCACATGGATACCTAGAAGCCACAGCATGACCATGAGCCAACCGTTTATAGGGCCACCTCATGCGATAATTTTTAGCTTCCCTCCAAAAATTCCTAAAAACCCTAGGGAAACCCAATTGATTTTTTTGGAAGAGAAGTCAATTAATAAATCAACACCCTACAAACTTGAGAACCGAGAAGAAGAAATGTATTTCAAACAAAAAGGATCAAAAACTAAAATTGAAATACTGGGTGTGGCAATTCTCCCCACCATTAAATATTTTCACCCTGAGAAATCCATAACACATTACATTTGAATGAAAAATTCCAAAGGATTTACTATCCCCATGGATAAGCCTCTTGTTACATGAAATCTCATCCATCATTAACGAATAATTATCCTATTTCTTAAATAGAAAAAAATTCAAAACCTCTTCCCGAGAATCAACGGAAAGATAAATATGGTAACTCAAAAATCATGTGAAGAACCATATCGTTGGGCATTCTTCCAATGAACCCAATTATCACCCACACCAAAGATAACTCACTAATGTAAAATTTTTTGGGGGAGGCCAGAATAGAATTAACACTATTAAAACACAACTATAATAAAAAAAATTCATAAGGGAATGATATTTGAGAACCGCTGTGGTTTTTCCCACCATTAGAAACCAAATAAAAATGATCAAACAAGAATCTAACAGGAGCTATAATCTAGCCTCACTTTCACATTCCCACAAAAACTCTCATACAGGAACCTACCTACCCATATTAAGATTAATACAATAGGGACATTTAAACCAACCACAATTGAACTGAGGGGACAAGAACGGGGTCAACACCATTTTCATGGATCCAAACCCCCACAACTCTGGGTGGAGAAGAAGTGAACCCAATCATTGGGTGACAAAACCAAAAAATAAATAGAGTAACTTCCCAATACTCTCCTCCTATGAATAGATAAATCCATGACCTCACCTAATTAACATAGGCTGTCCAAAATGGAGAATTGAAAGGAAACCCACATCCGAGAAGGCCCAACCACAAACACTGTGTGAGGGTTATGTCCACCATGCTCTTTGTGATAATAGGAAGTTCACAGTGAGGAGGAAACATGATAGAATCATAGAAACTACATCACCACAATGGTGGATGTGGGAGCTTAGTCAAGGTCCTCAACGTTGGGGGATTTCCTAGCTACTGGAAAAGCTTCACTCTGAGGATTATTGCTGGAGACCACATGTTTTTAGCATCTCTAGTGCCAAATCCCAGATCTAAGGATCGAAACCCCCCAAAAAAGTCACTTTCTCAAAAACACACATTAATCTAAATAGGAACTTCTATATACATATCACCATTCTCTATCTATGAATGGGGAATTGAATGGACAAGGAATATGGATAGACATATCCACATCACTGAACACAACAGATATATCCTAACCAAATATCACAATAGGGAAACACTATAAATCTAGCCCAAACTACGCCCGATTATGTCCAATGAGTTGAGACATAATAAAAAGGGGTGGATTTATCATTTTAAATGAATACATAGGATGATAACCTAGAAGTAATGCCTATGAAGAACAATTTATTCCCACATCACAACATCCAACACATTTTTGGAAACTCATTGAACATTGCTCCAAAACTGAGCCACCAATAGGATTATATCTAAAGACACAACAAGATTAGGACTTTCAAATAATAAGGAATCATGCTAAATAAACAATAAATCTTGGAGATAGGGAAAAATAGCCACATAAACATCGGTTTATAAAGAAACACAAAAACATTTCAGCTCAAAACCCTTTTGAAAAACAATATAACTTGGTGGATTTTGAAATTCACCAATAGTTCTTCATCATGTATCACTCACGTGCACTTTTCTTTTCCACACTGAGAACCCAACCACTATTCCCTATGGGTCATAAATCAATATATCTATACAAAACAATGCATTTGAGTACCCATGAATGCACCAAAGGCAAAAAAATTGAATCATTCCAAAAATTATGTACCTTCCAAAGGCACACTAACCACCTAATCATAAACCATTTTTAGATTTATCAAAACTATTTACAACATCGCAACTAACCACACTAAATTAAGAACCATTTTATTTTAAACCCCTTCCATTTTATTTAGAAATTCTTTCAAAAAATTCTATTCCAAATAACCCTTTCCATTTTAAAAAATTTAGCATGATGTATTTTATTAATAAAATAGCCACAAAGTTCAAATCCATTTTTTGATAAAAACCACATGCTCAAAACCAATCACAAAACCCAATTAATCAGATAAAAACTTATTTCAATATCCCAGCATATCACATATAATAAAATGTTCCATAATCACTTTAATATAATCCAATATTTCCAAAAAATATATTTCAATAACCCATAATTTTAGTTTATGGATATTTAGTCTCTTTAAATCATTTCCAAATTATCCCAAAATTTTTTCACAAGAACCCAACATTCCAAAAAAAATTATTATATTAATAATTGAAAACAGACTTCCAAAATTCATACACAATTATTTTGAAAGAAAAATTCAGAATTCAAGAACGTTCCAATAGACCCGGAAAGGTAACTACTATCTATGGGTGACTTGACTCTATGGTTGGTGTCCATATGTCAAACACAACCCCATAACATATAGACTTTTTAAGACCATACCGCAACTTCACATGGCTTTCCAAGCCCTCCAAGATCACAGATTCTGTTAGTTCAACTCCCCTTGTCATATCCCAATCAACACAAATTCCCTAAGAACCAAAGAAACAAATAAAACCAGACTTCCCATGGACACTCAAGGATCAGAATGAGAAAGGGTTCGTGAATATCCTCCCACAATGACCCCTCATGTACTGATAATCCTACTCCATATACCTCAATATTCGAAAAATTACAGGGAATCTCTAATAAGAAATGTTTGGTCTGCGCCTACAGCCCTGATACCATTTTGTCACAAATCAAACCTAGTTGACCCTGAACCGGTCACCCGGTACATTCCGCAACAAGTCTCGAGAGGAGTTCACAATCCTCATAGGATAGATACAAGCACTGAGGACATTAGTTGAGTGACAAGGAAATTATTTTTCCCACATATAAACAATTAAACAAGTAGAATAAAGAAATAGACAGCCAAAACACCTTTATATAAATGTTGTACTAAACATTATTTTTACATGAAATTGAAAGTATAAATGAACCAAACAACTAAATCGAAAAAAACATAGAAACCAAATAACTCCATGTGACCCTTTTGGACACTCTCCAATACAATGATCACATATCACCCAAGGTAATCAAACACAACTAGAAACCTGCACAAGGGCTAAAAACATAAGAAGAATTTAAATTTGTGTATTAAAACTCAGTAGGTTAGCATGATATTTTATTCACAAAGCACATACTTTAATATAAAAGTAAAATAAATTTCATGTTTGAAATAAAATATATAAAATAATTTTTTACAAATAAGGTTTCATTCTATAAGCATTATAAAATAAAATGCTTTAATTTTTTTTAAATAGGATATTATACTAACCAATTCCAATGAGATGAAACCACCATATGAAAATACATTTCAAGAGGGATACATTAATGAATGTGAGATTTTTATTAAAACACACATGATCATGAATTTTTCTGAAAAACACACAGTTTGTTGATGATTAATACAATACATCTAGTGGTTACTAGTCACGGGAACACCCCTATCCACTAGTTCCTTGGGGGCCACAAGTACCTTGTATCCTGATATAAAATTAACCATAAAAAATATATTTTCTCATGGTTGAGCCATTATTAGAAAAAATACCCATATATTATTGGTCCCCCAATATCATTATCATAGTTTAGATAATGTTTTCAATTGTCAAACTTGTATTGTTAAAAGGGGACAAAACCACTATGGATCAATAGCATACTAGTTCCTGTCCGCCCACCTAGATACATGGGTTTCCCTCTTCCTAATAAATCAAGTTCCACATGTTATCCATTACACTTTTCACATGAAGATTCGTTTTTCCAAATCATACCCAAACAAAAATTCCCATAAACATGATTCACATTTATTTCCCAGATCAATTAACCACTTAAAATTTAAATAAAACAATTTCCGGAAGAATAACGAGGCTTTGCACAAAATATCGAGTGAAATGATATTTTAAGGAAAAATGAGAAACAAATATATATAAAATATTATTTGTAAGCCCCAACACAATTTAAAAATCAATTTCATTAATCATAAAATTACTCCACATGGTGCAATATAAAACAAAGTTGAAAAACCATTTCGGGAAAATTTCCAAATGAGCCTTCAATCATTTTAAGAAACAAATGTATAATAAAGGTAAAAATATCACCTTTCAAAAAGAGTAATAGACACACCATTATTAGTAGAAAAACATTTACATAAACCATTATCTCATTTTTCAAACACATTCAATGCTCAACCATTTCCAAAAAAATGTAGAACATGACACTTACCGACAACTCGTACAAAAAATATTAAAAACCAATTAAAATATATTTAATAAAAAATTAAATCCATAAGGGACCATAAAATATAACTTTCCATACTTCCATACTTTAATAAATTTGAACATGTAATTTCATAGAACATTTAGCACAGAGAATCCAATCATGCACTTTTATGTAAACAGGCATGTAAGATTTAGAAAAAATCATTTATTAAACAAACAATAGAATAAAAACCCAAATTTGAATTCCAAATATTTATTAATGTAGTTAAAAAATGTCATAAACATCATAATATATATGAAAAAACTAATAGAACACTTATTTGAACAAGCAGTGTTTACTTTTATAACAAAATAACTCCCCTTTACCCAAAACTAGGCCCAAATAGACATTTTTAAACAAAATAGATCATCCAAAGGTAAAATTGAAACACTAAAAATGTATATAAGTTGATAAATGAATGAAAAATATGAAACATAAATAATAATGGAATGTTATTGGGAGAACCTACCTCAAAGCCGTGGTGAAATGGAAACACACACCCAAAAACATCTATCATGGGTTATGAAACATAAGATCTTGGATGACCAAACATAAATAAAAAAACCCAATAAAAAATAACGGGAAACCATAATATTAGGATTTTCTTGAGAAGTAGTGAAGAGACATAGATAAAAAATTATAAGGAGATGGAAGAGGGAGAGGAGGGGATAAGAAAAATCTCCTTAGAAACTAGAAATCCCTCCATATTCCTTTAGATATACACCAAATGAATGAAGGGAATGGATTGGGAAGAAATAGGAGACCTTATTAGGTATGGACACACTAGGGGGGAAATTTGTCGTGCATTTGGGTCTAAAAATAATCTAGGGGAAATCATGTAAAATTAAATTTTTTAATTTCGGACAGGGTCGCACGGTGAGCCATAAGTGTACACATGCCATTGCTCGAGCCTTGTGGTAGTTACTATACATACCAAATGGTAAACCCTAAGACACTACAAGGTCGTGTTCCAACAGTGAGCCTATCCAACACTTGCCAAAAATTTTATCTTATCTCCAAACCACCCAAAAGAAACAATGGTAAACAAAAAGGAAAATATTTGGCCAAATGGACACTCCAAGACTGAAAAACCATCACACCTAGGACCCAAAAAGAAGACCCTAATTTCCAAAAAAACCCAGATTAAAAACCAATCTAGAAAAACAAGTTGTGACACATCCTTTTGACATAATATTTATTTAGTGTACAAATAAAATTAAAGTCCACCCAAGAGAAACATAAACTACAAAAACAACATGATTGAGTTATAAGACCCTATAATAATACAATTGGTTGACTTAAAAACCCTTAGAACTATAAATTAAAAGATATACAACTATCACAAGGTTGAAAACCCATAAATGTCACCCCATTAAAAATTCATGTGTCTGATGACTGGAAAATCAATACACATGATATAAGAAACAATGAGATCATATGTAATGAAAAATTAATTTAAATTAGCTGAATAAAAATACATAAAGGGTGGGATGATAAAAACACATGTCCACACTCTCTTGTCCTCCACATCAATGGATATTGAATAATTTAGGTCTAGAAAAGATACGAAGCTTGAAGTTACCATTATTTTGACATAGAAATAAAATCAAGCTATCCTATATAGGTCCAACAAACTATGAATAAATTTTATAAAACACATATATTTATCAAGATCCATATGATTGATCATATTCCTCTAATGACAAAAACTACATGATTCAAGTTCAATCATAAAATACCTCAAATAGGATAGGGTGGCTTAATCACTGTGGAATGAAATGTGGGAGAAAAGAAAACTACATGTAAATTCTCTAAAAAACATAGGTTCCTATATATTATTTCATAACAATATGATGGGGCCCTAATTAAAACATATGAAGTAGTTCTATGTTGGGTATTTCATCCTAGATTTCTGGATTCATGAATCAATGTCCTCTATAGTTGAGATTGATCTGAATGGGAGTCTTCTATATGAAAACAATTTATGGATTTATTTTCATTCATTTGGGATATGTAGAAACATCTGTGTTCTATATGAAGGATCCACCAACAAATTAAATTCCATACCAATCCATTTTTCATCATGGCCTTTATTCGATTCTCTAAATAATAAATGTTATTCATCAAGTCATGAATGTTCATATGAGAATCCTAACACCGTGAAAATATTATCCATCTCAGTAATTCAAATATTATCAGTTATTGAAACCCAAACACAATGAGTTGTGAATATCTGGTGGATGGTTCTCAGAATCCATTAGTGGACACATACCACAATATTCTCCTTGTATGGTTCAATATAATATCCGATTAGATGTTCATGTACATAGTAATTTGATCAATGTTTACCTCATAATTTAATTCCCTTAATTACTAATTATTCTATTTATAAGTGGGTGATTATATTGACATCTATAATTGTGAACCAATAAATTTTTTGTTAGATATTTGTGAACATTGAATCTTTAGAAAATACAAACCATATATTTTATGAAGGACATAGAATGAGGTGTAAAAGTAGTATTCTTGATGATTAAAGGCTTTATTTTGTATTCATTTTTAAGGGAACCTATTATAGATCATATTTCCTTCATATATATATATATTATTCAATGTATTTCATGTATTCCCTTAAAAAAATCTATCCAAGATAGATAGTTTTCAATCTATACCATGGTACATGTGGGAGTTTCCTTAATGAATTCTGGGAGCTATCAAACTAGCCAACCTAGATGAATGGTGTGAGAAATCATTCTTCCGATTATAGGCATGAATAAGGCATGAAAAATTTATCTAGTGCAGGTTCACAAGGGTGCATTGTTTCCAGTGAGGGTATCTTTTCATGTGTGCTAGGTGTCAAACTACGATGCCTTATCGATTGGAAAATGACATTGATAGACATAATAAGTATATCCAGACTATATGAAAGTCTGATGAGGGATAAATACTATGGACTACACATTTTTCCTCTATAAAAAACATATTTATAAAACCTCTACCATTCAATAAGATCATTTAAAATGTTAGATCATACACCCACATCGTCATTAACCTCCCATTCTTTAGTGGTGTCAACACAATCCCATTAAAACCGACCCCAAACTATAATCATCATCATATCTTCCTTTTGATGATCAAATAGAAACAATAAAAAATTCCAAAATTATCTGGTTCCATTCATGAATCTTTAATTTTATTAATGAAATGTTTTTAATAACTGAGAAGTTGAATAAAAGTTATTATGTGTGGAATCACATAAATCCACTATAAGATGTTTTATGGGTCATGTGACTTATTATATTTAAATTGTCAATAAAATCATGTGATTGATTGAATCCATAAAAATATAAACAATGGATCATGAATTAAAATAATGATGATGATGTGAATCCTCCCTGAAATCACATGGAAGGCAAAAAATAACATATCCTCTATTCACCTGATTCTATAGTCATTTACAACCTCCTATCACATGACCTCGATTGTATCCATCGAATATATTACATGAATATTTTTCTTAACCATGCCGAAGTATCACATGGGGTAAATACCATCCCTATGATCATTATAATCTATCATAAGAAGAATACGGGATCACATGATTGAGTTATGGTGATCTACCAAAGCCACACAGATATCACATGGATCACATAAAAATGAACGAAAAATCACTGCATGGGTGCCTTCCTTTATTTATAGCTGCCATAATTTCATGCAAATCCAACCATGGCCCACCATGGAATGTCAATTGGCCTCACTTAATAAAAAAATCAATCACCCAATCACATATCTTATCATGAAGAAATGTTGACAATATTCACGACACCACTTAATGCTATTAAATGATCTAGTGACCAATCACACGAATTGTTTCTTCATAGATCTATCGCATTTATAAAATACTTTTAATATTTTACCCATGTCTTTAAAATGGGTTTCCTTGTAGGATATCAATACATTGTGTTATCAATTTAATTAATTGATACCAACAATGGATGATCAATTGAACCAAAGAATCATTGGATGTTCTCTCAATCATGAGACTTAGATGATCCCATCAAGAGAATATCAATGTATTATGTTATAATGATATGATGATAATATAAATCCACAAGAAATTAGACGGATCATGTCAAAACAAATTTTAGTCAGAGTGGACACTCAAGAGGGGGTTGAATTGAGTTCCAATTAAAATTCCTGTTAAAATATTTTCTTTTAAAATCCCCCAATTTATAAAACAGGTTAAATTGTAGTGAATTTCTAAAACCGTAAAGGATCAATTGGATTCTCAAAAGATTGATTAGTTCTCAGTTAATCTAATAAGAAGAATAAATTATCTTTTGATACTAACCTACTGATTTATAATAGATACAAACACTTTCTAGATTAACTATCAAAGTAACTTTAAAATAGAATTGTATTTCAAAGTAATAAGCAGCAGAATATAAATTAGATACTGTATATTTGGAACTTAAACTAAAAATACAAAGTAGATATAACCAAGAGGTTCAGTCTCAAGCCGAGACATAGTCCTCTCAAATTTATATATAAATTTGATCCACACCTTGGATCGAGGTTAACAACAGTACAAGATTTTCCAGGACACATAGGGACCTCTACCACTATTCTTCATGGGAAAAAAAGACAACAACACACAGGCTATCCAGGTCCTACTTGACATCTACCACTATCCTCAGTGGGAAACAAGAAGGTGTATAATGTTTGGAATGATGATTTAGTATCCTCCAGTTCAGCGCAGAAGACAGTGTGTGTGTAAGATATAAAGATTACAGACAATGCTCAAAAAAGTAAATAAAAAATCACTTAGAGAGAGTATATAAAAGTTTAGAAAGCTCTAGTGTTTGGTAGTGCAGCTCTGGACTCTTTGGATTTAGAAAAAATGCTTCTGAGTCCTTCTCTAGTTTTTTTGTTGAAAAACAAAGTGTTGAGGTTCAACTTTTGTTTCTCTACGAGGGAAGATAATCTCTTGACTCTAGAGTACTTTGTGTGTTCTTAAGTAATGTTGTATTGCATGTATGGAAAATGTTTGAGGATCGTGCAATGTATTCTTCATAGTTGTGCTCAGGATTGTTCTTCAGTTCAGTACAGAGCTTGCGTGTATTGTGATATGTGTGTCAAGATGTGTCAAGAGCTAGAGTATCCTCTACTACAGTGCAATCTTCTTAATATTCCACAAGCTCCATTAATCTGAATTATTTCCTTTCCATATTTACAAGGTACGGTTTCCTGACAGACCAACAACTATCATTAAATAAATTGTTTTTCATTGAAAACATCAAATATGACTGTTAGTATTATTTAAATAATATTGACAAAAATGTTAAGAAACGATGTCATAGAAGATGTTCAAATGGTGTCTCTTTGAACTGGTGTCTCCTTCATGGTATGTTCTTCACAGTGTGTCCATGTCATGGTGTCTAGCTCCCGGTGTCTGAGTCACGATGTCTGACTCACGAGGTGTCATTCAAGGTTTCTGGGACATGGTGTGTCCTTCACGGTGTCTGGGTCACGGTGTGTCCATCACGGTGTCTGGGTCACGGTGTGTCCTTCACGGTGTCTGGGATACAGTGTCAGGCTTACTGTGTCAAACTTCACAGTATCTTGATACGTAGACAATTAACTGTATTCAAAATTAAATAGTAATACACAGAATATGAATTGATCTTAACCATTATCAAGTAACAGAACTTGAAACATAAATACAAGGGTTTGATAAGATAAGTTAGAGTTACGATCATGAAAAATATTTGTAAATAATAATGAGAGTAATTTATAGTAATAATATTTTAAATTATTAAATCATAATGTGTAATTATTATTGAGATTTTTAATCATTAAAACATGATTAATACATGAGGAGTCCAATAATATCCCCCCTTTTGATGATCAAAAATCATGTAGTCAAAGTATAAATGAAATGAAATGTTAGAGAAAATAACATAAAGAATAACAGATTCTAGAATAACATATCACATCAGAATACTTATACAATACTTTAACTTTTTCTCCCCCTTTTGGGATTATCAAGAAGTAGAGAGAATAGAGTGAAACAATGCATATGTCTTTAAAAACATTCAGAATAGGGAATAAAACAGAAATATAAAAATCAAAGACATACCATAAAAAAAATTAGTCACTAGAATCTTCAGGGATCGTATATTTCCTTGTCTTTATCAGCAGCAGGAGCTGGTGCTGATGTAGAAGAAGAAATAGATGTGGTAGACAAAGATTGTAATAGTAGACCATCAAATATAGAGGGAGCCAAAGTAGCAGCTATATAATATCTAGTCTGTGGTTGATCAAGAATGACTGGTGTGATCTGAGAAAGGGCTTGGCTAACTGACATAGCAGTTGAGGCTAGGGCAGGTAGACCTGGTCTAAGAGGGGAAGCAGCTGGTGCAACTATAGCTGCACTATGCACATGAAGTTACAACATAAAATGATTTATGAAATCAGTAATTATTCCTCCACCATATATCATAGCCTTTTTGAAAATCATCCTTATTCTCCATGAATTTGTCCAAAAATATGGTGAACTCTGGAAGCTTTTGAACTTGAGCATTAAAATCTCGAGTCACTAGACAGATGTTTAGGTTCTCCACATGATACTTAAGTGATTTGTCATGTCACTTTTAGAGAAAATCAGAGTGAGATAAAATTCTATCTCCATGGTGATATCCTGTTGAGCATCATTAGAAATCATAGAATGGATCTGAACAAGATCAAGTTCTTTATCACTGTTTTTCACAACTTCAGATAAAGGAGACAGATCCAATACACTGAAATCATTCTAAATTTCTTCCATGATTACAGATCTCAGCAGAGAATCATCAAAAGAGGGAACAGAATTCTGACCAGAGGGAGGAGAAGCCTTGACAGCTTCGGTTAGAACATTGAGCTGTTTCGAAACATTTTACAGACATCCAGTGTACTCATCTGCAAGCTTATTCATATTTTCTACAATCTCTCTCATTCATTGAAGCATCTTTGTGTGTCTTGTTCCAATATTCTCATAAAAAGTTAACAGATATGGATGCACTTAAGTCACACTCTTTCTATAAAGGTTGGAAACATCTGGTTTAGGAGAAGTAGCAACAGGTGCAGGAGCAGAAATAGGAGCAGGCTCTGATCTTGAAGACAGTTCCCTTTGAAGATTTTCTATCATATCATTGAAATTTGCAACATCAGCACTAAGAAAATTATTTTCAACAATGATTTCTTATATTTCACGAATCATCCTTGGTTGAATATGCAGAATAATATTTTCCAAAAGAATCGAGGCATCTTCCTGACATAGTTGAGTCACTGGATGAGGTTGAGAGGATATAATCTTCTCAACTCCAGCTAAGATACTCTCTCCAAAGTCATTAAAATCATCCGTAGTTACATATTATTATTTCATGGGTAAGTGAGTAGGTTAAAGTAGTGCTACAGGTTCTAATGCAGATTCTAGTTTCGGTTAAGAATTAGTTTCAGTTTCAGATTTAGATTGAGGTTGAGGATGAGGCTTTGGTTCTGGTTCTAGGTGAGTTACTGACCTCAGATGAAACAAAGAAGAGAGATCTATACCAGTTCTAGTCACTTGTTGTCATATAATCACATAATAAAAACATGGAAATTCATACTGATTTTACATAGAATATGTGACAGTTGGTTTAGAGGTGTCAGCATATCTAGATTCATCAATCTCAAGGTTTTGAGGTTCCTCCCCCTCAATTTGTGCTTCCATTTTTCAATCTTGAGACTCAGGAATTGAGTTAAGATCCACAAGATCAGCTCTAATCTCTTTAGAAAATCTGTGCCTTTCTAGCTGAAATGCAATTTCTTTTATCTCTTCTAAAGAGGGTATGTACTCAATAATTAACTGTTCCACTAGTTGTGCTTCCAGACATGCTTGTTTTTCAACAGGGAGATCCTATTGATTAACATTTTCCCTAACAAAGATTTCTCATAGATCAGCTTCTTCTATGACAGGGAGGTCTCCTGCACCACCAGACTCTTCCATGGATTGTTGCTCTAAATCAGGGATAATCAAATCTCATGCAGCCTCAGACTGAATTTCTTGATCAACAACATCTCTAGAAGTATGATATTATTCTCAAAAAACAACAAAAAATTCCTCTCTAGAAGGTATTTCTGCAGGAACATCAGTAAGGAAAACAATCATTTCTTTATCAACAGGATCTGCTTTCTCTTGACGTATTTCATCCTCTTCTTATTCTTCTTCCTCTTCTAGGTACTCATCCACTTCATCTGGTTCCAAACCAGGATCAGTTATAATCTTTGGCCATCATGGATAATCAATAGGATTATAATTCTTATAAAGTTGATCATTATCCTTAACCCACTGGTTATTCCATGGGTTTCAATTAATCTTCATCCTTATGATGATAGTCATGGATAAACAGAAATCCAAATCCTCTATCTTTTCTTCATTTGGTCCAACCACTCCCTTGGAAACTAACATGGCTAAAATCATCCTTGTGTAAAACATAGATGTATATTTGGAAGTGACCTTAATCAGTTCACACATGTGTTGAATGACATACTAGAATAGGTTGATCATATAGCCATTCTTCATTAGTTGAATCAGGGACACATCTTGATACTTCATCACATTAAAATCTCTTTTTCTTGGACTAATAAAATTCTGAACAAATTTGAACAGCATCCTTGTATCCCCATCCAATTCAGCTGATATGGCCCTTCGCTTGGTGCCATTTCTAGTAAGGATATCTAGTGAATTTTCCAGATCAAATATGTCAGTTGTGAGAAGAGGGCCTCTCTGGTAATCAACACAAATACCTTCCTAAGGAATTATCAGGCATGCAGCCCATAACCTTAAAGATAATGAAATATTTTGTCCATTGATCTAGCTTGTCACCATAAATCTTTCACTAGCATCGAAGGAAAACTATACATATTGGTAAAATTGAGATTCCAACCTCGGATAAATCGGTCAATATTTTCTAGTGAACCATTCGAGAAAGCCTTGTTCTCTTATGATTTTCAGTACCAATGAATTTCTAGTCAATAGCCACTCAGGGAAGATCTCTTTTTCAAGAACTACAATATGGCTAACTAGGTTTGGATTTAGAAGTCCTTTGGGTATTATCCTCGGTGTCCTCTTATTTTTCTTAGAGTGGCCCTTCTCAGATGATGGTGAATATGGACGCTTCATCAAGGGAATCCACTTAAAATTTGAGTGAGAGAGAAGATGAGAAGGTTTTCTAGGTAATGAGGGGTTGAGATAGTGAGTAGGAGAGATCTTGGGTATGGAATTGAGTGAAAACCCTTATGTTTTATCATTTGGGAATGTCAAACGTCATAAAAAAAACACGAGAAAGTAAACTGCGGTTAAATAAAAATTACTACGATGCGGGTTAAAATAAATATATAAAGAATCATCACGGTGAGACTGTGAGTAGGCATTACGGTGTGATGAAAAACAGTCATCACGGTGAGACAGTTGGTGGTCTTTACAGTGAGACAGGGACCATTCTGTGCAGTCACGATGAGATAGTGAGTGAATTGTTCTGTCAAGGTGAGACAGTTAGGTAAGAGACCGTGAACACAAGTTTTTAACTGAGAGACCGTAAACATGAAACAGTAACTGAGAAACAATGATTCATGAAACCGTAAAGTAAAATATAGTAAAATATTAAATAGTAAGACCAGTAAGATATCTTATTTATGATTGATCATACCAAGATTATGTATGATGTAATCTAATCTCTCATAATTTAATGGTTTAGTGAATATATCATCATGTTGATATTCAGTACCAATGAATTCTAAAGTGATATCATCTTTTTGGTAATGATCCCTCAAAAAGTGATGTCTTACATCAATATTCTTTGTCCTAGAATGTGAAATAGGATTCTTGGAAATGTTAATAGCACTTTTGTTGTCACAATTTTTTGGGACATGTCTGAATTGATATCTATAGTCTAGTAAAGTGTTTTTCATCCACAAAATTTGTGCACAACAACTGCCAGCAGCTATGAATTCAGCTTCTGCAGTAGATAATGAAACATAATTTTGTTTCTGACTACACCATGATACTAGTGACTTTCCTAAAAAGTGACATGTTATAGAGGTAATTTTTCTATCTAACTTACATCCAGCAAATTCAACATCAGAATAACTAAGTAGTTCAAATGATTTTCCTTTTGGATAGAATGGTCTTAAATTGGGTGTATGCTTGAGGTATTTGAAAATTCTCTTTACAACATTTAAATGTGACTCTTTAGGGTTTTATTGAAAACAATAACACATACACAAACTAAACATAATATCAAGATGACTTGTAGTCAATTAGATTAGAATTCCAATCATTCATCTATAAGTGGTTTGATCAACAGATTTTCCATCATCATCAAGATCCAACTTACAGGTGGTACTCATGGGAGCGTCACTACATATTGTGCTATCTAATCCAAAACGTTTTAAAATATATCTAGTATATTTACTTTGAGTTAAAATAATTCCATCATTGTTTTCAATGATTTGAAATCCAAGAAATAATTTAAGTTCACCAATTAAACTCATCTCAAATTAATTTTGCATCTTTTTTAAAAAATTAGTATAAAAAAAAGATTTTGAAGATCCAAAAATAATATCATATACATAAATTTTTACAACTAAAACACCTTTATAAATTCATTTTATAAAAATAGTAGGATCAACTATTCCTTTTTTAAAACATTTAGAAATTAGAAAAGTACTTAATATGTCATACCAAGCTCTTGGATCTTGTTTTAAACCATATAATGATTTTGATAATTTGAAAATATTATTTGGAAAATGAGGGTTTGTAAATCCAGGTGGTTGTTCAACAAAAGTATCCTCAGCTATATAACCATTTAAGATTGAACTCTTAAAATCCATTTGATATAGTTTGAAATTTAGATGTGCAGCATAAGAAATCAAGATCCTAAGGGATTTTAGTCTGGCTACTGGAGAAAAAGTGTCCTCATAGTCAATTTATTCCTCTTGACTATAGCCTTGTGCAACTAACCTAGCGTTGTTTATAACTATATTTCCATATTCATCTACATTATTTCTAAACCCCCATTTATTGCCTATGGTGAAAGTGTCATTAGGTCTTTCTACTAGTTTCCAAACATTATTTCTTTCAAAATGATTGAGTTCTTCTTGCATAAAAAATACCCAAAAATCATCATTAATAGGATCATCAATGTTTTTAGGTTCAAGCTGTGAGAAGAGGGTTTGATGTTCAAACTGATTTTTAAGAGAAGCTCTAGTATGTGTCCCTCTATCAAGATTACAAAAAAAAAAGAATCTAAAGGATGATTCTTTATAATCCTAGTTGATCTAGTAAAGGTAGGGCTATAAATTTCAGGTTCTTCTCTAGGTTCGGGTTCATTTGGAGAAGATTCTGAAATATTTCTAGAACTGGTTATCTTTAAAGCAGGTTCATTGATTTTATCATTAAGGTTCAGAACAGATAAATCTTTTTCAGGATTTTCAAGAAATGACTTTGTTTCACGTGGATCAGTTTCATCAAATTTTATTTGAACATATTCTTCCACACACTTGGTTCTCTTATTTTAAACTCTATAGGATTTTCTAGTTATAGAATATCCTAAAAAGATTCCTTCATCAATATTATATGCAAACTTATCCAGATTATCCTTGGTATTATGAATAACGACTTTGAAACCAACTAATATAAAGTAATTAACCTTAGGATTTATATTCTTCCATAGTTCATAAGGGGTCTTCTTGAGAACAGGTCTGACTAAGACTCTATTGATGATATAACAAGCTGTTCTTACAAATTCAGCCCAAAAATAAATAGGCATGTCATACTCATTAAGCATGGTTCTTTATATTTCATGAAGGGTTCTATTAATCCTTTCTACTAAACCATTTTGTTGAGGTGTTCTAGCAGTAGAAAAGTTGTGACTATAGCCATTTTGTGAGCAATAAGATTCAAACACTGGATTTTCAAACTCACGACCATGATCACTTATCAGGGTTTTAATCTTAAGTCCACTAAGGTTCTCTACTGTCTTGGAGTATTTAAAAATGTAAGAACAAACATCACTTTTGTGAGATAATAAATATACCCATGTATATCTAGAAAAGTCATTTATTAAGACATAGACATACTGCTTCCCATTTAAGCTAGAAACTATAGATGGTCCAAACAAGTCCATGTGAACCAACTCGAGAGGTTGAGAATTTGAATCTTCTTTCATTGATTTGAAAGGTATTTTGTGTTGTTTTCCCTTTTGACAGGGATTACAAACTTTTTCATTTGGAAACTCTAGTTTGGGTAAGTCTCCAACTAAGTTCTTACTAGTTAGTTTTCTAAGTGAGTGTATATTGTAGTGTCCTATGATTCTATACCATAACCAAGATTATTTATGAAAATCATTTAATCAAGTAACATTTTTCGTAGCTAAAGAATTTAAATCAACAACATAAACATTATCATTTTTTAAATCATAAAATATTAAAAAATTCATAGAATTAAAAACATTACAAGAATCATTTTCAAATTTAACATTAAATCTATCATCACATAATTGAGATATAATTAACAAGTTATATTTCAATCCATCAACAAATAAAATTTTAGAAATTAAAATAGAGTTAGTGTTACCAATTTGACCTAGGCCGATGATTTTTACCATAGAATTATAACCCAAGGTGACATGGCCTCCATCAACCTTGATTAGGCTCTTGAATCATGATTAATCCCCAGACATATGTCCTAAACATCTACTGTCCAAATACCATGTCTTCTTGTGGGAACTCTTCAATGAGGATTCCTACAAAACATATTTAGATGGGAAATGTCATTGGTACCCAGATCCCCTTGGGTCCAAATAGGTAAGCAATCAAAGATTTTGTTACCCAAATTTTTGTTATAGGTCTCATATATTTTATAGAATCAAAATATTTTGAATGATAAACTCTATTTGATCTATAACAATGTGAATAACTAGCAGATGTATATGAATTTCAAGAACTAGAAATAACAGACTTTTTTCCAGATTTTGGAATAAATCCAGTTTTAGTAAACTATCTTTTTCTAGGTTGGTAGCCTATTCCAATAGTGTATTTTGGTTCCACTTTCTATCATAGAATTTGAGTTAGAGTATCTCTTCCATTTGTGGTCTTTTCAAAGTCCTTTTTTCATTTATCATTAGACATTTTCAGTTCTGTATTTTCCTTTAACAGTTGAGCATTATTTTCATTATCTCTATCAAGGGAGGATTTATCATTTTCAGTGAGAGCATGATGTTTCTTTAATGAGTTATATTTTTCCTTAGGTTCATTTCATATATCCTCCAGCATGTTACGATATTTAGATAATTCATCCTTAGACATATCTTTCAAATCAGAATCAGATTCAGCATCAAATCCAAAATAATATGAATTTAAAACAGGAGTATCTAAGGTTACCTCGGACGTGTTAGTCATGAAACACATGTTGGCACGATTCTTTTCAGAATCAGTAGCTTCTAATTCACTTGTGTTGTCTTCTGAAGCACTTTAAGTATCTTTCATAGCTTTTTTGTACTTCTTGTCTTTATAATCATGTTTCTTTTTGACTTTTAATTTTGGAATGTCAAACTTAATGTGTCATTTCCTCTTGAATTCATATAAGATTATACCATCATCCTTATTCACCTTAAGTTCTTGCTCATACATCATAAGATTACTAATAATCTCTTTGACAGGAAGAGCTCCAATGTCACATGATTCTCTAATCAAAATAGATGTGCCTCACTATCTATCTAGAAAACATCTCAGTATCCTCATGATTTGTTCCATTGCTGGAAAAACCTTTCCAAGTGAACTCATTGTTTTGACTATCTAATTGAACCTAAGATACATATCATAAATAGGTTCATCATTTTTCATTTTTAAATTATCATATTTCATAGTATAAGTATTTAATCTCTTTTCTTTAACATTAGTTGTTCCCTCAGGACAAAACCCTAAAGTATCCCATATTTCATAATCTGTCTTACATGCAGATATTTTATTGAATTACTCATCTTCTAATGCACAATACAAAACATTCATAGCTTTACAATTATTATTGTATGCTATTTTAGTAGGTTCATCCCAAGTAGTTCTTTAAATTTATGAAATTTTATAATGAGATTCTATAGCAGCCCAGATATCAAAAACCATACTTTCTTAATGAATTTTTATTTTAAGTTTCCATTGAGAATAGTTTGTACCATTGAAGAAAGGTGTCCTATTAGTAGCAGCACCTTCTAGTATATTGTCCATAGAATGATTTTAGAAAAGTTAATTTATGAATTAAAATTTAAAACTAACAGAATTTTATGATCTATAAAGATGCAACTAAAATCACATCTAAAAAACCGAATGTTTTGAAAATTTTGAACAAAAAAATGATTCCTCTGATACAAAATATTAGCCGGAGTAGACACTCAAGACGGGGTGAATTGAGTTCCAATTAAAATTTATATTAAAATATTTTCTATTAAAATCCCCCAATTTATAAAACAAGTTAAACTGTTGTGAATTTGTAAAACTGTAAAGGTTCAATTAGATTCTCAAAAGATTGATTAGTTCATAGCTAATCTAATTAGAAGATTAAATTAGCTTTTGAAACTAAACTACATATTTACAATAGATACAAACACTTTCTAGATTAACTATCAAAGTAACTTTAAAACAGATTTTTATTTCAATGTGATATGCAGCAAAATATAAATTTGATACTGTATATTTTTAACTTAAACTAAAAATGCATAGCAGATATAACCAAGTGGTTCAGTTTCATGATGAGGCTTAGTCCTCTAAAACTTATATATATATTTGATCCACACCCTGGATCGGGGTTAACAATAGTACAAGACTATCCAGGACATGCATGGACCTCTACCACTATTCTTCAAGGGAAAACAAAGACAATAGTGCACAGTCTATCCAGGTTTTACATGACCTGTACTACTATCCTCAGTTGGACACAAGAAGGTGTAGAATGTTTGGAATGAGGATTTAGATTCCTCCAGTTCAGCACAAGAGACATTGTGTGTGTAATATATACAGATTACACACACTTCTCAAAAAAAAGTAAATAAATAAATCACTTAGAGAGAGTATATGAATGTTTAGAAAGCTCTAGTGATTGGCAGTGCAACTCTGGGCTCGTTAGATTCAGATGAAATTCTTCTGAGTCATTCTCTGGTTATTTTTGTTAAAAAAAAGAGTGTCATGGTTCTGATTTTGTTTCTCCTGGAGAGAAGATGTTCTCTTGACTCCAGAGTACTTAGTGTGTTCTTCAGTAATGTAGGATTTCATGTATGGAACTTCTTTGAGGATCATGCAATTTGTTCTTCATAGTTGTGCTCCGTATTGTTCTTTAGTTCAGTACAGATCTCGCGTGTATTGTAATATGTGTGTCGAGATGTTTCAAGCGCCAGAGTATCTTCTAATACAGCTCAATATTCTTTTTATTCTACCAGCTTCGGGAAATAGGAATGATTTTCTTTCCATAGTTACGATGTATAGTTTCCCAACAGACCAACAACTATCATTAAATAACATTAATTACATTAAAAACATCAAATATGACCTTTAGTTTTATTTAAATAATATTGACCAAAAAGAATAAAAATGGTGTCACAGTAGTTGTGCGAACGGTGTCTCATTGAATTGGTGTCGCCTTCAGGGTATGTGTTCATGGTTTGTCTATGTCACCGTGTCTAGCTCACTGTGTCTGAGTCATTGTGTCTGACTCACGGTGTGTCATTCACGGTGTATGGGTCACGGTGTGTCCTTCACGGTGTCTAGGTCATGGTGTGTCCTTCATGGTGTATAGGTCACAGTGTCAGGATAACTGTGTTTGTCTTACACTTCACGGTGTCTGGGTCACGGTGTGTCCTTCACGGTGTCTGGGTTACGATGTCAGGCTTTCTGTGTCAAACATCATGGTGTCTTGATACTTAGACAATTAACACTATTAAAAATTAAATAGTAATACACAGAATATGAATTAATCTTAACCATTATCAAGTAACAGAACTTGAAACATAAATACAAGGGTTTGATAAGATAAGTTAGAGTTATGATCATGCAAAAGATTTGTAAATAATAATGAGAGTAATTGACAGTAATAAGATTTTCAAACATTAAAACATGAGGTGTAATTATTATTGAGATTTATGATCATTAAAACATGATTAATACATAAGGAGTCCAACAACAATGTATGTTCCCACAATAATAGGTTTATTTCTTTTGTATATTCTATTTGTGTGAACATCATAGCTAGTTAATTTTTTATCCAATGATAAGATGAAAGATTTTCTGATTCCCATTAAGTGATCGCCTGAATCCCACAATAAATTTAAAGAATTTTTCCACCAAAATTTATATTGATCATAGAAATACCATAATGATATGATGTAAATAATCCATGGCCAATGAAGTCACTTTATTAATCACTCGGCCTTTGTTGACTAATTTTCTACACATATATAATGTGATAACATAAATCATGATCATGTGAAGTTGATCATATGAATCCCATTATAAAGTGGTCATGTGAATACATATGTAATTTAAGATCACATGATAATGGTGATCTTCTGATGTCTACCAACTACCTAAATTTGATATATTCAAATGCTAAACCATGTAATGAAAGGTATATACATTCCACTTCCCCCCATATAAACACCTCATCTCATCATCTATAAGGGGATGGAAAATGGAGGTAAGAGAAGAAGAGAAAAAGGGTGAGTATATAAAATAAAGAGGAACTAAAGTGGAATCAAACTACTAGTTTCTGAGGAATTATATATGCAATAATGAGACATTGTAGTGGGAACCCATTGTAAGATCCCTTCATGCTCACACAATCTCATGATCGATTGAGCATCATGTGATTCCCTCTTGTGATTTCATGACTCTAAATTAGTCATGAGATTTGATCATGTGTCCAGGGTTATATGAAATTTGATGTATGCCCTACTATTACATTTTACATAATTATTTATGAAAGGTGGATGTGGAAGTCCCTATCCGTGTGGCCTAATCGTAACCCATTATTAAAGCACCCAAAAACTGTATATAAAGTCATTTTCTTGAAATTACATTACACGAGTGCCCTGAGATCATACAATCTCATTCACCCTTATTATGAAAACAGTCCCTATAATTATATATTTACAGACATGTGAACGTACGGTAATGCACTCATATAACCATGAAAACACAAGGAATTGTGGCCTCAAATTGAACGGTCATCCATAAAATCATACTATGATGAAAACCCTTTCCCATGAAAAATAATTCACATGATGGAATTAATGAATTGAATAAACCCACAATGGTCTCATGAATCTAAGATTCTAAATACCAATTCAATGTCATCTTTGATCAGGAAATTCAACTTGGACATGTCCCCTTTGACAACATGATAGTCTATGTGTGTTTCATCTTTTGTAACACACTATGTTTTTTATGATTTTTTTCCAAAATAATAATCTTTTTTGATTTAATGCATTATACACTACACCATGTTAAAACAAAAATTCACACAAAACCTTGTCAATATTACTTTAAATGTAACACCAACTTTGCTTGAATTACAAGAAAAAATGAATTTTAAGACCACCCTAAAGTATTATTAACTTGAAAATTATAACATAGATGTTAACCATAGTGATATGATTAGTTATTAAAAATTATATATTAATATTCATGACATTTTTAAATAAATAATTTATATTCATAATAAAATAAAAAATTTCAATTAAGTCAATATATGTGTCATAAATACAATATTTTAATAAAAAATATTTTTTTTGGATTTTGGGGAATAATAATAAAATTAATATTTCATAGTTTTAGAGTATTATTTTTATAAAATAGAATATAATATTGAATTTTTTATTTCAAAATTAATTAGGGTTTATTTTCAATGTTTTTCGGAAATGTTTCATTTTTTGATGAATAATGTAAAAATAATTTTTAATTAGAGACCTACTATTATTCATAATTTAATTATAAAGTTAATTTTTATATTAATTAGTTTTAAAGAAAAATTATTTTATTTACAGATATATTCATAAAATTTAGTTTATATCAATTAAATTTATATTGTGGTTGGATAAAAAATTTGTAAACTCTTGATCATTTTCTCTCTTAAAACGTACTTACTTTTTATATAAACAGGATTAATTTTAAATTAAATTATACCAATTATGTGAATTAAAATTGGGAATGGATTAAATATTTGGAATCATAATATTTTATATTAACTTAAAATTTAAACATTATTTTTTATCATTATGATTATTGAATGCAATTAAATTTAGTTAAGTCAATTAATGTTAAAACAGGGTTTTTCAAGATGCAAGTGTTTGTATTAAAGTAATTTCTAAACATGAAAATTATTTTTATTTAATGAATTATATTTAATATTTCAATCATTAGATCTAAAATATATAAAATATACCATGTATTCTTATAATTAAATGATCAATTACATGGGTAAATAAAAAGAGTCAATTTAACTTGTCAAAAACTATAAGGAGAACAATGAGTAAACTAAAGGACTATTGAATAAATCGATAAAAAATTTATTTATTTTATTTTGAACTAATATATCTACCAATTATTCCCTACCATTAATTATTTTTTAATTTTAGAGGAACTTGATTTATGGGAGACCTCCCTATTGTGAATTCTTTTGGTATTTACTAGAATACAACTCCTCATCAATTATAAAAGGAACTCACATTCCCCCTTATTCACACTAATCATTCCATTGGGATCAACCAAATCCTAAAAAAATAACTTCCCACACTCCCTCCCCTAATCATACAGTTCTTACTTTTTCATAAATTCATCCATGTAATTATTTTAGTTCAAATATATTAAGGATACCAGAAGAATAAGAAACATTCATCAATGAATGTTTTTTTATTATTTCATCCCCAATCCACTAAAATTATTTTTATTTCATGATTATATATTTAAACAATTTTCACACATATACTATTATTTTTTTATAATAGTTTAATTACATACAAATATCTACTACTCCATTAAGTGGTTTATGAAAGTATTGTCTTTGTGTACGGAAAACTACCAACATGGGACCAAATGTTCTTTTTTCTATTAAAAACTCTCAAGGTAGGTAATATTGATTTATTTATTCCCTATATATAAGACATATTTTATATTTATGATTTAATTAGTATTCATGAATTTTTTTATCACACATACCTTTATGATTTCCATTTTTTGGTAATATGAAAACATCATTATGGTGTACGATGAACTACCGCCTCAAGATGCAATGTGATTAATTCAAGATTTACATAAAATATATTAAGGGGGTATAGTAGAAATATGTGATATATAGAAAATAAAATTGACTTGGTAATAATAATATATTATATAGTTTTCTTTCTTTTAGTATGACAAGAAATTTAAAACAACATTCATGCATATATACATTCAACCATCTCCATGAATGACATATTTCATTTAATATTTAAATCTTTTATAAGTTCTTATATATAAATATATACTGAATATATGATTTTTATATCATTGGTATAATTATGTATATGATTAAATCATTACTAATTTAGAATAACAATAAATATAACAAATCAAATTGTATTTGAAAACCAATGTTGTAATAACCCAAAACACGACTTTAACATGGAATTGTTAATAAACTAGTAATAAAATGTCATAATAAAAGAATATATGTTATGATATATAGGAATATAATTATTGAATATATATATATATAATAAACTAATAATTAATATATAAGAGTTTTCAATCTGTACGATGGATGTACAGACTTATGGTAAGGGATTTTCATCTCACTTTTTACATCTGTGAGACACATGCCATATTCAAAACCTATTTATTTTATATTGTGTATATAATTCCAAGGAATGTATTTTATGATTATAATAATTATAATTTTTTAGATTTATATATTCATTTTATGAACATTATATCATTTGATTTATTGTTCCAATACTACCATATTTGTAAGCTATTATTGTCTCAATTTTCATTCATTGAGATATATGTTATGTTTTGAACCAATATTCTTTAATGAGGTGAATATAAACCCCATTTTTACTTGTAATAACATGTATTAATTTATTTTTATTATATTTTAAATTTCAATTTATTTTAATATTATTTTTATTTATGATTCAATTTTACCAATGTGGTAATGATTTTGTGTGACAATCTCATAATTTGCTGAGTTTGTTTTTGATCAAATCTCCAATTCTAAAATATCATGATAAACATCTGATGAATTATAATTAATTTTATTGTACACTTGTTATTCATGAAATATTCATATAATCATATCATTTCACCACTCTTTCGTAATTAATATATGTATGAAAATGTTTTTTATGAAAATATTACTTTATTTCCCTTATTTAGTTGGATGTTTGTATTCATCCAAAGCCATGTTTTATAAAAGTGTGTTTTTTAAATGATATTTTAAGATCATTTTAATATAATGATATATATTTTTTGATTTAAAAATTATTATAAATGAATTTAGCGACATCCTTTATAATTTATAATGGTTATTTCCAAATAAAAGGAATTAAAAAATTATAATTAAAATGTTTTCAAAATGATTTTCAAAGATTAATTTATATGTTTTAAAGGTTATTTTAAAATATATTTTTTTCATATAGTTTCATGTTTTTGAAACCTATATTGAGACTAGAGAGGATATTTACCACAAGAATTTATTTAAATGATCTATCAAAATTATTTTCCATTAAATGTGACATTTGATGGTGTTACATATTCCTTATTGGAGAAATGATCCAAGGATACCTTATATATTATTACTATGAATGGTTTATTTGTTTCCTGATGTTTACGAAACACAATTCTATTTCATTGGATATACTATGATAAAATTATTATGAAACTCACTAAATTTATAGATTTATTTTGTGACGAAATTTTTTTAAAAAATGTTTTTTTCTAGAGGTTACGATATTATGAATTTTTATGAATCCAATTTCATTCATGGATTATGATATGAATAATATTTATTATATTGTGGAAGAAATAAATATTTCTTTTCACTTTGTGATTGATGGGGTCGATATCTCTTTCTAATTCATTGTGAAAAGAATTATATATCGCATTACCATAGATGGAATGGGGAGTGAACATAGTACTAAAAGACATGGATGTAATAGGGGGAGTAAATGATATCATACAACAGGGCCTGAATGATGATTGAACTTGGAACAATAAATTAGTTTTTCCACTATGATGGCCTCAACAAGGATACTTGGAAATTATTGAATTGATTTTCTACGATTATGTGTGTCCCATAAATTTCATGCCTTATTCCAATGTTTTGTCCTGATGGGTCATGTTATTTTATTATCTCATTATGATTGTATTATGAAAAAACAAATCCTAATTACATCACTCAAGTTTATAATATTTGTTATTAAGGGTATGGTTTTAAAATGATAAGTTCTTTCGCTCGTTACATTATATTCATTTTATTCTTATATATCTCCCTTGATTACCCTTACTGAGAATTAGAGCTCACCCTTAATTATGATTCATTTCCTCATATTATAAAGATATATATTAGGTATTATATTATGAATAAGGGACATATTTGGGATGAAAATAGTGGGAGATGATATATCACTTATAGATCATTTTTAGGTTTCAAAATTTCTGAAGGCAGTAAACATTTATAGTTCATGGGAATGTGTTTATGTAATGTAATGAGTATTTTTCAAGAATGATTAAGGTATTTTAATGTTAGGCTTTGGTTTATACTATTGGTATCAGAGCATAGGCTAACATAACCTTTGGAAACTGGGTTGGGAAGACCCTAGTGATATCACTAAGGATGTCTCTAATAATAAGCCTAAGGACGAGTCATAATATAAAAAACTCTTCCAATATTTTGGAAAAGGTTATAGGAAGTTGTTTCCAAGAATATTTATCATTATATGGTTACTACATCTAGAAATGGATATAGAATAGATGTATATATGGATAATATCCCTAAAACACCATATTGAGAAAGAATCAACTGTAAATTGGTGCATGATATTGAGCCTTACTACCCACCATGTTTGAAACTTCTAGGGGATATTATTGGAGATTTTAGAAACACTTTACACACTATCATGAAGAATTTAAATATAATATCAATATAAATGACCTAAGATTATAATAAGGATTATGAGATTGAAGAAAAATATGTCATCATTTAGACATATTATAATTAATTTGTCATGATTATTTGGTTCTCATTTATTATTATTATTTTCTAAAGTATGATTTTTTTTGTTTTAGAAAATGGATGGAACTAGAAATAATAGTGTTCATGTTTAGTGAGATGGAAAATGAAATTTTGCTCATCTAAAAAATTTGAATGTTAATAGAGAAGGAATGAAAAATATTGCCTCCCTACTCACACAACATTCTCTATCTATGAATCGTGATATACTTATAAATGAGAAATGGATGGAATGAAATTATTTTGAGTCCTTCAAGAGGAAACATCCATAATCTCATAGTGAAACCGTTAATTCATTAATTTATAAACAGTGTATTAGTATCACTAAAATGATATTCTCCTTTTTCCAGTGTTTAAATAATGAAAAGGAATAATAGATTTATAACATTAGGAAGGTGATGCATATCAATGGTGGACTCTTACGCAGAATTTGAAGCAAAAGGATGGAATTGACTCCATGGTCTGGGAATTTTCATGAACTTATTCTTAAATAATTAATTTCCTTGTATTATTTTTATGTATATGGATAAGGAGTTCCATGAGTTAAATCAAAAGGATGATTAATCAATTATTTCCTTTAGGGTTATATTTAAACTATTTTCAAGGTATACATCAAGTATTATCACCCAAAATAATTAATGTTGATTAATAATTCAGTTTTTTAAATCCAAGTCTTCGACTACTGTTCAACATAAGAGACATCAGTATCTGTAAAGAGATTGTTCAATGTGCTATTAGACTAGAACTAGAGCATGAAATAAATCATCAATCTTATGGTTTTGAATATAAATGAAAGATGGTGTTAAAATGATAAAATATAATCCTTGCAGAGAATAAGATGATCATTCATTTATTCTCAAATTATTGGAAAAATGGAGGAAATTTTCATAAGGGTACTATAAATATTTTTTATTGTGGAAGTGGATGTTATCAGGAAATGTATTTATGACATGATGGGAAAAATCGTTCTAAAAAAATATGTATAAAATATATAGAGAATATTCCACCAACACAATAGTGCTTCATGTTTAAAGAGAATGGGTATTATGCTATCAAGTTCCCCAACATGATGATTAATGATGATGATCAATTTAATTAATGAATTAATTTAGGGAACATGTTAAAATCTCATGAAATCAATATTTTTGATGAGGGGAATGATAATGATCTAGTTAAAGTTATACATACCATCTCTTCTAAAACAATAAATTTCAAATAAGACTATGGATTTACCCATTAATTTATATTTCTATGTTTTTTATATTTGTATCCATATTACACCAAAATGATTAGTTTTAGAGTTAGAAGTGAAAACCCATAATGGAATGATTATCACATATCATATCAATGACACCTCTCTGGTCGATATTGATTGGAATTTGAGGCCTTTATATCTTATTATTTTTCTACTAGTTTAATTTTATATCATCTTAGGTATTTATTGAAATCCCAAAAATAAATCAAACATCAATTTTTGGGGAATGGAAATAAAATTTAATATTACAAAGCAACCATTGATCATCTATCAATGTGAAGATAATTATTACCATCCAATGCAGATCATATCTTCTTTATAGGTCATAATTTCAATTCAATCGGGGGGTATATCTTTGATTATTTGAAAGAAACATGATATCCATGATATTCCTATTGTATAATAATTTATTTATGTCTTTATAAAATAAATTCCAAGTATTCCACCAAAACATGATGTTGAGTTTTCAATTGAACTAATACATAGTTCAACACTATCTTAATACACGCCCTATTGAATGGTCCTGATTAAGTTGTAGGATCTAAATATGTAACCTAAGAAAACTGTTGAATTGTGATTAATTCAACCATGTGGGAATACATGGGATTTTAATATTGGTTTTTTAAAATAAAAATTGATAAATGTAAATCATCATAGATTTTTTTTTTCTTCTGAACAATATAACTCATACAAACAAATATATTATTACTCATTTTGATGAATATTTTGACCAAATACATGAATCTCAATATTTTTACATATTTTTATTTAGTTATGGAGATATTTAATAATGGTCATGAATGAGGATACACACAAGAAGGAATTCTGTACATGGTTTGGACACTATGAGTATGTAGTGATACCTTTAGATCTTACCAATTCCTCTGTTATCTTCATGGATTTAATATATAGAGTATATAGAGATTAAATTTATTATTTTTGGTTGTATTTATAGATTATTATCTTATCTACTCAAATAGAAAGTAGGATCATGATGTTCACTAGTGAATTTTACAATATAAGAAATAAAAAGAGAAATTGTAGGAAAATTTGTAATGTTTGGATTTTGGCTAAAATGGTTTTCATTTATGGGTTATATAATCTCAATAGTGGGTATATAGGTAGATCCATCAACAAAGGTAACTATTTAATTATGGTCCAAGCCAACCATGGCGACCGAGATATATATTTTTCTTGTTTTAAATTGATTTTATCGATGATTTTGGGAGATTCTATCACAAATATATAATCCTATAACCCAGTTTACTCGAAAGAGAGTTATGTTTCCATATATAATTGAATGTGATTAAAATTTCAAGGAACTAACTAGAAGTTTATTTAGCAAACCTGTTCTTACAGTACCCTATATTGGTGGAAGATTTGTAACCTATAGTGTTTCATCAAAAAATGTAATGGTATGTGTTCCTATGAAAAATAACATGGTTATATATTAACCCTCACGAAGATTAGATATTCCTAAAAAAATTAACGAACACATGATATTGTGTTATATATAGTAATTTTAATATTTATTATATAGGGAAATTATATTTTCAGAGATATTTTGGATATATATTCCAATCATAAATGTTTGAAGAATATATTCACAAAGGAGTTGAATATGTGAAAAAGAAGATGGTTCGAGAATATTAATGATTATGATTGTTCAATAAATTTCCACACAAGGAAAAAAGAACAATATTTCAAATGCTTTGAGTAAAAAAATAACATGACAGCTTATCAATGATGGGGATGAACAGAGGCTAAATAATTCTTCATTTCAAAATGGTGTATATAAAAATATTTAAAGATGGGGAAAATCATTATCTTTCTCAGTTAAAAGTTCAACCATCTGTCAAAGTGATGATTGACGAGTTATAGAAGGGAGATGTAGAGATTTAATGTAAAATTAGTAATGTCAAAAAGTTTAACCTCGATCACGATGGAATGATAAGTATTAGAACCTATGAATGTGTTACTTGTATACCAGATTTGAAGATGTAGTTATTAAAGGAAGCTCACAATTTTTCATTATCTATCAATCTGATATGTAATAAGATGTATAATGATTTGAATTATTCCATTTGGTGGAATGAAATATTTTGAGATCTAAAAATGTTTTTATCTCGATGATTGGTATTCTAACTTGTTGTGGTTGATAGAAAAAAATATAAGGGGATGTTTTATTCTCTACCAATACTAGAATGGAAATAGGAACACATTGCTGTAGATTTTTTCATTGTTCTCCCCAAAACATATTATGGAATTATTTATATATGGGTTATTGTCAATCAACATATTAAGTAATCATAATTCATCATTATCAGAGTAGTCGTATCTCTATATCTGTATACCAGGATTTACATTGTGGAATTGGTAATGTTATATAGATTTCCTGTCACATACATAGCATATTTTAAATGTATTTTTATTTTAATTTCCATAAATGCTTTTTTTTGGGGTTTCCAACAGTTTTATGGAGAATAGGTGAGTTTTAATGAATTGGGCCAAACCATGAGCCCAATTCCAGATTTAAAAATAAATTTTGATTCTTTTATAAATTATTAATATTTTAATATTTTTCACACATTCCAACTCCTAAATGTCCTCCCTTGATATATTAACACTGAAATTAAAATTTGGAGCCATTGGAAATCCATAACCAAGGTGTATATGGGTTTTTATTTTATGGATTGGGCCTTCCCGAAAGCCCAATTCCAGTTTTAAAAATAAAATTTGATTAATTAATAACATATTCATTTTAAGGGTTTTTCGGTAATTCCATGCCTCAAACGCACCCCATGAATACAGTAGCACGCCCAAGCTCTCTCTCTAATCTTTGGAGCTCTTCTACATCGTGATTGAGATATAAAATTATTAGGGTTTCTAAAATAGGGTAGATTTGAAAAGGTAAATTCATTCCTTCATAAATCCTTCTATTCTTACTCTTTTTCTCCGATTATAATTCCTACATGACCTTCTCATTCTTCTTCGAATATCCATTAAATTTTTATCTATTTTAAAATTCAGATTATGGTCGATTTTGGGTCGTTTTCTTCAGGATTGTTTTGGGTAAGTGATTCCTTCTTGGTTTCTTCCTTTTCCATTAGGGTTCCCTCTCTCTTTCATTATGTTATAAAATTTCCAGAAATTAGGGTTTGATCCCAGGGTTTCATTTGGTGTATTTGTGGTAAAATATTGTGATCTAGGTCTAAATTTATCTTCCTTGTGGTGCGGCGGTTGTGCGGTTGACGTTTCAAACCATGTTTTGAGGGATTCGACACTTCCGGTAGGTGATTCGGTGTGTAATCATTTATAGATTATTATGATTGCTTGATTTACTTATTTTTCATTCCCATAATATGTTGTGTGTGGTGAAAAAATTGTTTATGTTGGATTTGGTTATGCATTTATTTTTATAGTTTCATTTTAGCTTAAAATTTGGTGTTTTTCATGTGTAACCCTTTGAGTATTGTCTGGGATTGTTTTATAACATATGAATTTGGTTTAATAAATCTTTTTTGGGATGAAAATTCTGATTTTGTGGGGTATTGGTGTGCCACTAGGTCTTAATGAGTTTTTTAAGGGTTAAGGTGTAAAACATTATTGTACTTCTTGAAAGTGATTTTGAAAACGTGTGTGTTTCATGTGGATATTTTGTGCTAATGTTTGAGGTGTCTTTATATCAAATGGGGGTTGTTTAAAAAATGTTTTTGGGGCTTCCAATTCTATTTTGAATTTTTATTGGTGTGATTTTTTCCTTGAAATATGGGTTTTAAATTGTTTCTATTTGAAAATCTTTGGTACACTATTTAGAATTGTTTTATGAATGTTTTGAGCGGTTTAATGATTTATGTATGAGGTGAAACCATATTGGAAAACTGTTTTGGATTGTTATACTTTCAAATGATAAATTTCAAATGTGAATATTTATGTTATGTGATGTTTATCATATTTTTAGGGACTTCATAAAATTTTTAAAGGATATGTTGGATTGTGAATGTTATGAAAAAAATGTTGTGGGCTATTTTGGTGTGAGATTGATTTCAAAATGCATTTGAGTGAAAAGTGGAATTTGTGACTTATGTTTTGTACATGGGGATGTTTGGTTAATGTGTGATTTTTAAGTTTTATCTACATGTGAATACTATATTTATTGGCTTGTTGAACATGATAGAGCACAAAGGGAAATCTCGGGTATCTAGGTGGGTGGACGTGTACTGGTATGCTAGTGAATCTGTGGGGTTCGGTGTAACATCCCAAGTAAGTAATTAATAATAAATATTTTTATCTATGTCTATTAATGATTAAGATAGAGTTTTAGAGGCTTAAAATTAAAATAAATACAATCTTATGCATTGAATACACTAATATTCTTAAAAGATTGCTTTACTGCCTTTTGATGGCAAACCATTTTTTAAATCAAACTTTTGACAATTTTATAATCTCTATTTGTCAAAATAAACATATTAATTATCATTGGGACATTGAAATTTACATTGGATAATTTTTTGGTATTTTTCTGACAATGTTCATTTTTTAATGAATAGTGAAAAATACTGCATTTTACATCAAAACTGTTTTTTCATTTAATTTAATTATATGGTTATATTATCTTTTTAATTAGTCTTAAAGTGTAATATGAATATAGTTTTACCATTTAATCCAATGGTGGTCATTAGGATTAATTTCACTATGGAATTGGTTATAAAATAATGCCAAACTTTTAATAGATATTGTTTCAAAAAAACCCTCTATTTGTTTTGACAACGAGAATTATTTTTTAAATAAATTATTGCAATTTATGTGTTTGTAATTTAGTAAAATGGATTACATATTTGGAATAATAAGGTCCAAATTATGTAATCAAGACTGTTTTTTTGGACATTATGAATAGTAATGACAAAAATTATCTTTAATTATCTTGATTAATGAGTAATCGGGTAGTTAAGGATAATAAAATAATATCATAATAATAAAAATTGACACCAACATGTGTTCTCATGCTACTGGTTGTCTCATTTACAACCATGGGATACCTTGTTCCAAACTTGGGGACCCCATGGAATCACTTTTGTGAGAAAGTGACTTTTTATCTTTTTATTTTTAAAGAATGTTAAATGTAACAAAGAATGTATCACCTAAGTAACATATTTTTAATTTTTTCTAAATAAATGATCTTTTGGACTATAAATATAAATTATAAAGATAAAAAGATTTCATATATGATGATATTTTTTTATAATTTTTAGACATTAAATTTATTAAATTATTTATGACATCATGATGATGTAGCGATTACCTCATTAATAAAGGATTTAAATAAAATGGAATGATAATGTAAACTCTAAGACCTACACATGTCCAAAGACTATTGGGTGGGTATATTTCGAACCCTTATAACCTTATCTTATAATTATATCAATGTGGGACCTTGAAAATCCGAAACCCATTTGAAAATAAAGTAACATTTCTTTACTTTCCAAGAGTTCCCCTCCTCTCCTCTTATAAAAGGCCCCCACCTCTACCACCTTAACCACACTTCCAAAGCCTTTGGATCGGCCAAAACCTGCCCATTTTGTCTCTCCACATCCCTATCTTACTCCTTGAAGCCTCACTTTGGGCATAAGTCTTCCCAAGGAAGCCTTTGAGCTCAAACCAAAAGGAGTTACCCAATTTTAATGTAATGTCTTCTCTTGAGTCTTTTTGTTTTATTTTCCTTCTCCAACACCCTAAACTCTTTTTATTCATTTATTTTGTAACAAATCCAGTATCTTTAATATACTAGGATTTTTTTATAAGAAGGATTCGAGCTACACCTACAGACACCTACATCTAATGGTTAAAGGACATACTGTTTTCGTGGATGGTGAATTTATGCCTCCCGAAACGATGATTGTTCAAAATTCATTAAACACCTTCAAAGGTGGCCATTAAGATGTCACTTTATTTATATATGATATATAATATCTTTAGGTTTTCCTTAAGATTCTGTATTGTTCATTTTGGGGATACCTTTATGGTTTCCATTATGGGTAAACGCGATATCACCATTTAAGGAAGTGCGGACTACCGCCCCATCAAAGTGATTTGATTCATTAAATACCATATGTGGGACGTATAAAAGATGGAACTATGATATTATATATGATATTATACTGGAATTATATTATACCTTTATATAATTATGATTCCATTCTATAAAATAAGAAATAGAAATGAAAGTAGCGTTTATGCGTACGTACGGCTTACCGTCTCCATGAACGATGCATTTCATTTCTTACATCTAAATGATTATGTAATATTATAAATGCATGTATATACTGGATATATATGATATATACATCATGATTATAATTCTGGATATAATGTATACATGAACAACTTGTAATTATAAAGGGTTTATTTTTGACTCAAGTACCAATGATCGTTAAAATGACCGTTATTAACTTAAATAATTACATAGTGTTCATGACATGGAAATAAGTGATATAAAAGGAATAATGAACTTGAAAAAGGTTCTTAAACAAGTATAAATTAACTCAAGTTTATTATTCAGGAGATTAAAGAACGACCGAGTCATGTCAGACTCGAGGTATGGGACTTCGTCTCAATCTCCTTTCATTGAGGCGTATTTTGTTTTATACAAAACCTTCTTTTATATGGTGTATAAACCCCTTATAATTTTAAGTTTATTCAAAAGGAATCTTTTTTATACGAATCGTTTACTAAATGACAAAAGGTAATGTTTTTGTCGTACGTATGCGGCGACAATGACTTCTCCGCCACCGTGACCATTATTTGAGTTTCGGCTTCCTCTACAAGCGATACCATTTTTTATAGAAAAAATAAATACCATGTTTACTTTTCTTTTATTTTGGTATTGAAAATGGTTTTCATAATATTTTTATTTCAATGTGTTATATTGAAATCTTGTGATTGAATGGTGGAAATGTTACATTTCCTTTATGCATGTTTTTTGTGAAACGATTATGTTGAGGTTCTTGGGAATTATTATGAAGACGGGTGGTTCCGTGATAGACTAAGGGCGGGTGAGCCCGATATAGCTCTCCAATGCATTGGGTAACGCGAAGGAGTGAAATGTTAAGGTTTCTCCGAAGAGATTTAGGGAATATACTGTGGTGGGTATTCCAAACGCAACCAAGTGGGTTACTCCCTACGTAAGAATGTTATGAATGCCTCAAGTTACCTTTATGTCTTATGATTTCTAGGATTTATTCATGATTTGATGAGGTATGTTAAAGTGCTTATGTTTTATGGGTAAATTATGATTTCATTCTTATGTATATATGTACCCATGTTTCTTTTCCATATTTTTATATCCCTTACTGAGCTTTTTATGCTCATCCCAAGTTTTTTTGAAATGTTTTTCACAGTTCAAGGGAAAGGTACATGATATGATGATAGTGTCAAGGAAGTGTAATGAAAGAATCAATGTTTTATTTTAAATATGTTTCCATTAATGGGAAAGAAGAATACTATCTTTATGTAACCACATTGTTTATATGTGGAATGTAATGCAATTTTTATGATCTAATTCTATAAAACTCCAAACCCGAAAAGATCCTCAATGTGTAATATTGTAATTACTCAAGATTATGTAAGGTTTAAGGCTAGGTCCATATAGTTGGTATCAGAGGTCGGTTTAGATAATTTTAGGAGTTATAATTCTATTAAATGATTATCCCAAAATATTTTTTTATGGTCAAATTGAAATGATATAGAATTTGAAGATTACCATGTTGCTTCATCTAAGACATGTTTGTTCAGAATGGTTTTCCATAGAGGAAATAGGGAAGCAGTGCTAGGATGGCATACAGAAGGAAATAACCTTCCGAATCAGCATCCTGAGATGGTCGGAATTGGAACTGAACAGTTTTTTGCAGTAATGGCGCAGTTGACTCAAGCGATAAATGGTGGTGGTATCCATGCACGAGATCAGCCGGATCAACCGCAGAGGAACATGTCAGGGGTTGAACATTTTCTGAGGCAACATCCCCTATCATTTAGAGGATCATCTGACCCTGTGCTAGCTAAAGGGTGGATTAAAGCACTAGAGAATATTTTCGATGTCATGGGGTGTTCAGACAATAAAAAGGCTAGTCTTACTATTTACCGTTTGGGGGGTGAAGCAGATCAGTGGTGGTCGATGGTTAAAAATATCAGGGACGCCGATGAGATTGATTCTCTTGACTGGTATGAATTCAAAGGTATGTTTCTTGAGAAGTATTTTCCTAAGGCTGTTCGACTTAGGATGGAAAAGAAATTCTTGGAATTGAGGCAAGAGAAAGACCTAGTGGCTGCCTATGAAGAATTGTTCACTCGATTATCAAGGTATGCTCCAAATTTTATCCGAGTCCTTGATAGTAAAATCAATCATTTTTACTCAGGATTAAAGCCAAAATATCGAAGGGAATTAGCTTCTCGTGAGTTTAAAAGTCATAAAAATCTTGTTCGATGTGCTGAGAAGGTGGAATGGAGTTTTTTGATGACCAAGTGTTCTATAACAACCAACAGAAGAATAGACCGAGGTGGCAGGAGAAAGGGAAGAATTCTTCCATAATGTTTGACGGTAAGAAAACAATGTTTCCAGTTTGTGATAAATGTGGAAAAAGGCATGCTGGGGAATGTATTCTGAATTCTGGAAAGTGCTACCGATGTGGTAAGATGGGACATAAGGCTCGTGATTGCACTGAAAAAGATCAAGGTGATGGTAAGTTGAAATTTGATTTACAGTTAATGAAATGTTTTAAGTTCAATGAGATGGGTCACTATGAAAATGAGTGTCCGACAAAGAGCTTGAGTGACGGGAAGCAGTTAGACTACAAGAAGAAAGGGGTGGTGAAATCCTTTGCAACTACTTCAGCAGATCTCGGGCCAACAAATGAAGTTGTATCAGGTACTTTGTTCATTTATTCGGATTATTCCAGTGTGTTGTTTTATTCGGGGTCTACAAATTCTTTCATCTTGGAAAACTTTTCTACTAAAATGGGACTACAATCTCAAGAAATGACCCCTGAACTTGTGGTAAAAACACCTAGGGGAAATGTTGAGGCAAAAATAATTTATAAGAATCTCCCTATCCTTATATGTGGAAAGAACCTACTTGCAAACTTTATTGTTCTACCTCTAGTAGAGTTTGATGTTATCCTGGGTATGGATTGGCTCTCTATTTACCATGCTAAGATTGACTGTAGAGCTAAAGAAGTTTCTTTTTAAAAAGACTTTCAGTTTGTGTACAAGAATGAACCCTTACTGTTGATAACATATCAAGAGGCCGAGAAACATGTAAAAGATGGAAATGAATTTTACCTTGCACACATCGTTGAAAATAAAGGAACTGTTCAGATTAATGATGTGCCAGTGGTAAATGAGTATCCTGATGTTTTTCCTGATGAGTTGCCTGGAATAATACCAGATCAGGAAGTTGAGTTTACTGTTGACTTAGTTCCTGATGCTAAGCCAATTTCAAAACCCCCTTATAGAATGGCTCAAGTTGAACTTTTAGAGTTAAAGAAACAATTGCAGGAGTTATTAGAGAAAGGTTTCATTCGACCTAGCACGTCACCTTGGGGTGCTCCTGTTTTGTTTCTTAAAAAGAATGATGGTTCTATGAGACTTTTCATTGATTATAGAGCCTTGAATAACATCACTATTAAGAACAAATATCCTTTGACTCATATCAATGATTTGTTTGATCAGCTCCAGGGAGCTCAGTTTTTTTCAAAGATTGACCTGAGATCGGGGTACCATCAGCTGAAGGTAAAGGAAGCAGATGTTCTGAAGACTGCGTTTCGTACAAGATATGGCCATTATGAATTTGTATTAATGCCTTTTGGGCTAACCAATGCACCTGCTGTATTCATGGACTTAATGAATAGAATTTTCAATGAGTTCTTGGATAAATTTTTTGGTTGTTTTCATAGATGATATTTTGGTGTTTTCTAAAAGTAAAGAAGAGCATGAAGGAAATTTAAGGGGTTTTTTCAAACCTTGAAAGAAAAAAAATTTTATGGGAAATTCATCAAGTTTGACTTTTGGTTGCAACAAATTTCATTCCTTGGTAACAGTGTTTCTAAAGATGGGATAACCGTTGATCCTGCAAAAACAATGGTTGTTGAAGAATGGACAAGACCCACAAATATAACAGAGATTCGTAGTTTCCTTGGTTTGGCAGGCTATTACCGAAGGTTTGTTAGAATTTTTTCATGGTTATCTAGTCCAATGGCTAAGCTAACTCGGAAGGGTGTTAAGTTTATCTGGAAAAACGAATGTGTTGATTGTTTTCAGGAACATAAAAGAAGATTGGTGAATGCTCCAGTTTTGGCACTACCTTCCACGAATGGTGAGTTTTTTATATACAGTGATGCTTCATTGAAAGGACTTTGTTGTGTCCTAATGCATAATGATCAGGTAATTGCTTATGCTTCACGACAGTTGAAAACTCATGAGGTAAATTACCCTACACATGATTTGGAATTAGCTGCTTTTGTTTTCGTTTTAATAATTTGGAGGCATCATTTGTATGGAGTAAAGTGTGAAATATATACTGATCACAAAAGTTTAAAGTATATATTCACTCAGAAAGAGTTGAACATGAGACAAAGGAGATGGCTAGAATTAATCGAGGATTATGATTGTACAATTCATTACCATCCGGGAAAATAAAATAAAGTGGATGATGCTTTGAGTCGAAAAAGTAATGCTTCATTAACCATGTTGCCTTTGGAACATGATCATTTGGTTAAGGATTTGATGAAATTTGGCATAGAAGTTTTTGGTGCGGGAAGTTATTCTGTTTTGTTTCAGGTATCAGTGAAATCATCTCTATCAGACAGAATCACGCAAGCACAGAATCAAGACAGTGAGTTGCAGAAAAAGGTAGAGCTGGTTCAGAAGGGTAAGTTGCCTGAATTCAACATTGATAATGATTGTGTTTTGAGGTTTGGGAAGAGATTGTGTGTGACTTGTGATTCACAGTTGAAGAGAGAGTTGTTTTGTGAAGCTCATAGTTCTTCATTTTCAGTTCATCCTGGCAGTACTAAGATGTACAGAGATCTGCGGGAGTATTACTGGTGGGATGGAATGAAAAGTGATATTACTGATTTTACTATGAAGTGTTTGACTTGTCAACAGGTTAAAGTAGAGCGGCAGTTACCGAAAGAGATACTTCAGCCTTTACCAGTGCCAGAGTGGAAATGGGAGAATATATCCATGGAATTTTTTGTGGGATTACCGAAGACATCTGGAGGTAATAATTCAATCTGGTTTATTGTTGATCGCTTGACAAAGTCTGCTCATTTCCATGCTATACGAGATACTTTTTCTCTAGATCAACTTTCCTATTTGCATCTTAAAGAGATAGTCAGGTTACATGGAGTTCCTCTCTCCATTGTATCTGACCATGATCCCAGGTTCACTTCTAACTTTTGAAAGGGCCCTTAGAAGTCGTTGGGTACGAAATTAAATTTTAGTACATATTTTCATCCTCAATCAGATGGGCAGTCAGAACAGCAATTCAGACCTTGGAGGATATGCTACGAGCATGTTCGATGGATTATCATGGAAGTTGGGACCAACAACTTTCTTTGGTTGAATTTTCATATAATAACAGTTTTCATTCCAGTATACAGATAGAACCATTTCAAGAATTATATGGGAAGCAGTGTCGTACTCCAGCTTTCTGGGATGATTTGGGTGAAAGGAAGTTGATGGGACCAGAATTGGTAGAAGAGATGGCAGAAAAAGTTCAGCTGATTCAGAAAAACATGAGAACAGCTCAGAGTAGGTAGAAGAGTTATGCGGACAACAGGAGGAATGGTCTATCTTTTGAGGTAAGTGATCATGTTTTTCTCAAAGTCTCACCATGGAAAAGTGTGATGAGATTTGGTAAGAAAGGAAAGCCGAGTCCAAGGTTCATTGGACCATATGAAATTATGGATAGAGTTGGATCAGTTTCATACCGGGTGGCTTTACCTCCGAGTTTATCTTAGGTACACAATGTTTTTCATGTTTCGATGTTGAGAAAGTACATGCCAGATCCATCTCATGTTTTGAGTCCAGAGGTAGTTCAGTTGGAAGAGAACCTATCTTATGAGGAACAACCGGTCTAGATTCTTGACCACAGGGAGCATGTGTTACGGAATAAAGTGATTAATAATGTAAAGGTTTTTTTGGAAAAACCACATAATGGAAGAGGCAACATGAGAATCTGAAAATGCAATGAGGGATAAGTACCCCCATTTATTTGATAAGTAAATAAATTGTGCGGACACAATTTTCTAAAGGGGGGAGGATGTAATATCCCAAGTAAGTAATGAATAATAAATATTTTTATCTATGTCTATTATTGATTAAGATAGTGTTTTAAAGGCTTAAAAAGAAAATAAATACAATCTTATGCATGGAATACACTAATATTCTTAAAAGATTGTTTTACTGTCTTTTAATGGAAAACCATTTTTAAATCAAACTTTTGACAATTTTATAATCTCTATTTGTAAAAATTAACATATTAATTATGATTGGGAAATTGAAATTTACATTGGATAATTGTTTGGTATTTTTCTGACAATGTTCATTTTTTAATGAATAGTGAAAAATACTGCATTTTACATCAAAACTGGTTTTTCATTTAATTTAATTATATGGTTATATTATCTTTATAATTGTTATTAAAGTTTAATCTGAATATAATTTTACCATTTAATCCAATGGTGGTCATTAGGATTAATTTCACTATGGAATTGGTCATAAATAATGCCAAGCTTTTAATAGATATTGTTTCAACAACGGGAATTATTTTTTAAACCAATTATTGCAATTTATGTGTTTGGAATTTGGTAAAATGGATTAAATATTTGGAATCAGAAAGTCGAAATTATGTAATCAATACTCTTTTGTTTTTGGAAATTATGAATAGTCACGACGGTAATTATCTTTAATTATCTTGATTAATGAGTAATCGGGTAGTTAAGGATAATAAAATAATATCATAATAATAAAAAATGACACCAACATGTGTCCTAATTCTACTGGTTGTCTCATTTCCGACCATGGGATACCTTGTACCAAACTTGGGGACCCTATGGAATCAATTTTGTGAGAAAGTTACTTTTTATCTTATTATTTTTAAAGAATGTTAAATGTAACAAAGAATGTATCACCTAAGTAACATATTTTTAATTTTGTCTACATAAATGATCTTTTGGACTATAAATATTCATTATCAATCTAATAATATTTCTTACATCATGTTATTCTTTTTATAATTTTTAGAAATTAAATTTATTAAATTATTTATGACATCATGATGATGCAGCGATTACCTCATTAATAATTGATTTAAATAAAATGGAAAGATAATGTAAAATCTAAGACCTACACATGTCCAAAGCCTATTGGGTGGGTATAGTTCGATCCCGTATCACCTTATCTTCGAATTATATCAATGTGGGACCTTTAAAATCCGAAATCCATTTGAAAATAAAGTAACATATCTTTACTTTCCAAGAGTGCCCCTCCTCTCCTCTTATAAAAGGCCCCCACCTCTACCACCTTACCCACACATCCAAAGCCTTTGGATAGTCCAAACCCTACCCATTTTTTCTCTCCACATCCCTCTCTTACTCCTTAAAGCCTCACATTGGGAAGAAGTCTTCCCAAGGAAGCCTTTGAGCTCAAACCAAAGGGAGTTACCCGATTTTAAGGTAATGTCTTCACTTGAGTCCTTTTGTTTTATTTTGCTTCTCCAACCCCCTAAAGTATTTTTATTCATTTCTTTTGTAACAACTACAGTATATTAAATATACTAGTATGTTGTTATAAGAAGCATTCGAGATACACCTACACACACCTACATCTAATGGTTAAAGGACATACTGTTTCCGTGGATGGTGAATTTATGCCTCCCGAAACGATGATTGTTCAACATTCGTTTAACACCTTAAAAGGTGGCCATTAAGACGTCACTATATTTATATATGATATATAATATGTTTATGTTTTCCTTAATCTTCTGTATTTTTCATTTTTGGCATACCTTTATGGTTTCCATTATGGGTAAACGCGATATCTTCATTTAAGGAAGTGCGGACTACCGCCACCTCAAAGTGATTTGATTCGTTAAATACCATATGTGGGATGTATAAAAGATGGAACTATGATATTATATATGATATTATACTGGAATTATAATATACCTTTATATCATTATGATTCATTTCTATAAAATAAAAAATAGAAATGAAAGTAGTGTTCATTCGTACGTACAACTTACCGTCTCCATGAACGGTGCATTTCATTTCTTACCTCTAAATGATTATGTAATTTATAAATGCATTTATATACTAGATATATATGATATATACATCATGATTATAATTTTTGACATAATGGATACATGAACAACTTGTAATTATAAAGGGTTTATTTTTGACTCAAGTACCAATGATCGTTAAAACGACCGTTATTAACTTAAATAATTACATAGTGTTCATGACATGTAAATAAGTGATATAAAAGGATAAATGATCTTGAAAAAGGTTCTTAAACAAGTATAAATTAACTGAAGTTTATTATTGAGGAGATTAAAGAACAACCGGGTGAAGTCAGACCTGTGGTATGGGACTTCGTCTCAATCTCCTTTCATTGAGGCATATTTTGTTTTATAAAAACCTTCTTTTATACGGTGTATAAACCCCTATGACTTTTACGTTTATTCAAAAGGTATCTTTTTTATACGAAGTGTTTACTAAAAGAAAACAGGGAATGTTTTTGTCGTATGTATGCGGCGACAATGACTTCTCCTCCGCCGTGTCCATTATTTGAGTTTCGGCTTCCTCTACAATCCATACCATTTTTTTAAAGAAAAATAAATGCCATGTTTCACTTTTCTTTTATATAGGTATTGAAAATGGTTTTCATATTATTTTTAGATCAATGTGTTGTACTGATATCTTGTGATTGAAAGGTGGAAATTTTATGTTTCCTTTATGCATGTTTTATGTGATACGATTATGTTGAGGTTCTTGGGCATTATTTTTAAGACGGGTGGTTCCGTGATAGACTAAGGGCGGGAGAGCCCGATATAGCTCTCCAATGCATTGGGTAACGTGAAGGAGATAAACGTTAAGGTTTCTCCAAATAGATTTAGGGAATATACTGTGGTGGGTATTCCAAACGTAACCAATAGGGTTACTCCCTACGTAAGAATGTTATGAATGCCTCAAGTTACCTTTATATCTTATGATTTCTATGATTTATTCATGATTTGATGAGGTATGTTAAAGTGCTTATGTTTTATGGGTAAAGTATGATTTCATTATTATGTATATATGTACCCATGTTTCCTTTCCATATTTTTATATCCCTTACAGAGCTTTTTATGCTCATCCCAAGTTTTTTTGAAATGTTTTTCACAGGTCAAGGGAAAGGTACATGATATGATGATAGTGTCAAGGAAGTGTCAAAAAAGAATCCATGTTTTATTTTAAATATGTTTCCATTGATGGGAAATGATAATACTATCTTTATGTAACCACTTTGTTTATATGTGGAATGTAATGCATGTTTTATGATCTAATTCTCTAAAACTGTAAACCCAAAAAGATCCTCAATGTGTAATCTTGTAATAACTCAAGATTAAGTAAGGTTTAAGGCTGGGTCCTTATATTCGGCCTCTATTTCACTTAGCAATATTGACAATTACAACTCTAACTAAACTATGATAATGATGATAGGGGAACACTATGTTATGGGTATGTTCCCTACTAGTGGTTCGTGCACGAGAATGGATATTTGTGATGGTTACTCTCACCGAGATATGAGGTACCTGGGACCCACAACTGGCTAGTGCCTAGGGGTTATTTCATATTTCTTGTGCTCAGTAGTTACTTTATACTTACCATTGTCATATGGTACATTTGGATGGAAAATTCAGTAGCTTTTCTGTTTATTTTAAAAGTGTTAACCCGTTAAAATAGCCCAGTTGAAAACTGTTTTTATTCAAAGTTTCATCTTTTAGAAATTGTAACTATATTTTCATGTTTTTGAAAACTTGCATGATTTTCTTCTTTAAATGTTTATCACATGGAATATCTTAGTGGTGATATCATACTGGGCTTTCTCTCACACCTTACATACACCTTTGGGTGTAAGTAGACTTGTTTATTTTATGTCACAGGATTGGGTACAGGTTTTATGCCTTTGGTTTAGGTTTTTAGTGGTCCATCATGATACAGTGTCGTGGAGATGGCTTGAGGGCGGTGCCTCTTTCCATGTGGAGGATCATGGACTGTCTTTTCATGGTTTTGTACCTTTGTAATGGTGTTCAAACATTGTTTAATATTGTTTAATTATGTTCTGAATTTTTATTAAAATATGTTTTGGTTTGGAAAATCCAAATTTTATTTCTTGGATTCATTTGTAGTTTTAAGTATAAAAAAATTTGGGTAAATCGTTCCCAATTATAATTTTATGATACCAGATCACTTGTGCCAACCTGTGGGGATTGGTAATGCCCTTCGGGCCTTGGCAGGGGCTGGGTTTGGTGCTTGTTTGATGGGGACCAGATCCGGTTCATGACAGTTCCACATTCCATTGTATCTAATTGTAATATGATGTTTACCTCAAATTTTGGGTGAATTTTCCAATAGGATCATGGTACATAATAAAGTTTAAGAACCATGTATCATTCTTATACATATGTATAGTTTGAATGAAAATTTGAAACCCAATAGGATATGTTGATATTTTTTTCTTTGAATTTCAAAGGATATTTGGAGAAACACCATCCTCTAGTTTATTTCCCATACCACAATATCTTTCACTCAATAATTAGGATGATTCCTTATGATGACCTCTATGAAATTAAATTTAGAGATCCAATGTGTTTGGATGAATTTAGGGAAATAAATATATTGGAAACTAAGATAGGTGATGAAATGGATGAAAAAGTTAAATTTGTTCAGTAAGACACTAATGTTACACCGAGTCATGATAATGGTTATTCTGATGATTTATGGTGTGATATATAAATTGAATTTGGTTATTATGGGTTTTTAATAATTTCTCATTAGAATATGATTTTTAGGATCAGGAAGAACTAGATACTATGGCTCAAATATATCGGTCACCTGGATATTTTTTATCGTATCATGATGGTAGCCTATCATTTGGTTCTACAATATAACATATCTCAATTCCATGATGGTGTCCATGTATTTATTATGAATAATTACATACATTAACCTTTATATGTATTGAACTCGGAGGTCATACCGATAAAGAAAGATAATTTTTATGAGGAACAAACTCTAGAGATTCTGGATCATACCTAGAAATATATACCAAAAAATACCACTCACATGGTCAATGATTTTTTGGAATACAATATTTCTTAAGAATCACCATGTGATGTTTAGGATATGATATGGTAGATATATCATCATTAGTTTCTACTAGAGTGATCAATTTTGAGGGTGAAATTCACTTTCACGGTGTAGAATGTTACACCCTCAGTATTTTGTGGATTATTTTTGAATGAATTAAATTTATTTATAGACTATGTTACATGATATTACATTTTAATCTTGAATTACATGTGAAACCATGTTAATATTGTTCTATATGAAACGAATTTTTATCTTATGTTACATGAATCATAATGTTTTTACATAATGATTATATATTATTAACGTTACATTTATACCCTGTTGTTAAACATAGTTTCATGACAAGTAATAGATAATTTTTTAATTAAATTTATAATGGTTTTATCTAAATAAAACATATTATAAAAAAATTGATACTATTTAGTAAATTATTTATATTTTTTAGAAAACAAATTTTTTTAAAATATGTTTTGATTTCCTTTTGTGAGCAATAATAAAATTAATTTTTGATACTTCTGATAACATAATGTGATAAAATGTTCAAAATGTATTAATTTATAATGAAATAATTGTCTTCAGGATAATTTTTTTGATTTATTTTTGGAGAAGTTTCATTTTTTATGAATAGAGAAAAATACTAAAATTTAATTGATAATTTTCATTACTATTAATTTATTTTTAAAGTTAAATTATATTTTTACATTAGTTTAAATATATAATTGTTTCAATTATATATATATTAATCCAATTTATTCATTATAATCAATTTATATTAAAATTGGATATAACATCACTGTAAACATTGGATCATTTTCTCCTGAAAACCCATCTCCTCAACGCGTATGTGGAAGTAGTTTTAAATTAAAACATTACACTACTAAAAATAGAGTTTGAAAAAATATATATTATATTTTGAATAAGAATAATTTATATTACATAATAAGTTCAACACAATTTTTTTCAATAATCATTAATTAAAATAGTTAAAATTAATTAATATGATTATGTTTAAAAATAGGTTTTGTACAATACATGTGATTATATTAAAATTATTTTCCCACAAGCATAATATCTTTATTTAACTAATTTTATTTATTATTCTGAATCTATATCTATACATTATATAATAAATCTATTTTAATCGTATTCTTAATGGATAAATTACCTTGCTAAAAAAAGATATTATTTACCTTTGTAAAAACCATAATGAAAAAACTGTGTAAAATTAAGGATTATTGAATAAATTGATAAAAAATGTATCTTCATTTCTGGAGGTATTTATCAACCAATTAGTCCACACCCTATATTATTGATCTATTTTTTTTGGAACATGAGGTATGATATAACTCTAAATAGAGATAACTTCTTGGTATTTACTATAATGTCACTCCTCATTAATTAAAAAAGGGGAATCACTCTCACCATTTTTCACAACTATAATATAATTTGACACAACGAAACCCATCCTAATATCCTTTTTAGTGGAATATGATGACGTGATTCATGTGTACGGAAGACTATCTCCTCATGAAGAGATGTGATTCATTCACACTATACATAGAACATATTATGTTTGGGATTAATAAACATAAGTGATATATATAACATAAAATTATTCAATAATGACAATATATCAAATATTTTATTTCATTCAATCTAACAAGAACATGAAAACAATAATTATGTGTACGCATGATCTATGTTCTCAATGAATACTGAAATTAATTTAAAATTTCTATAATTTATAGATTTTTATAAGTAAATATATTATTAATATATAATAAGTTTGTATAGTATTTATTATAAATTATAATACATAATTTTTATTAATGTATGAGAAAAATTTCATAAAATAAATGTTTATATGAAAAAAATGTGTTTATTACTGAAAATGGGTCTTAGACATAGCATTGTTAATAAAACTGCAATAAAGGTTATTTGAAAACCATAGATGGAACGATATCTAATAATTTGGTTATTTAATTTATATATATATATAATAAATTTATATTTATTATACATGATATCTAAACATGTTTGAAGGAATCCAAGACTTAAGGTAATGAATTTCGTTCCAATTTTTTTCATATGTTAGATACATGACATATTCCCCACCAATTTATTTTTTATGGGGTATAAAATTAAAATGAATGTATTTTATGATTTTTATCCCTAAAATTAGGGTTATGTAAATATCCCTTTCATGATCTCACTTTCATGGTTTTTTTGGTTCAAATGATTCTAATGTGTTAATATATTTTTTTCTCAATTTTGTTTGTTTGATATGTATGTTTTGTTAGTTCCCCATATTCATTCACAAGGTGTATATACATATCATTTGTCATTTTATATCATGAATTCATTCATTCTAATTAAATTTTATGTTATTTCTTAATGGTTATTTAATATTCAATTTTACCAAAGTGGTAATATTTACATTTTAATCTCCCAATTCATCGGGTTTATTTATGATGACTTTTGTAATATTGAAATATCATTATATACCTCTCAATAATTTTCATGAAATTTATTATCCCTAGTTTATTCATATATATTCATGTATTGGTACCATTTTTCCACTCTTTGTTACGTAATATAATTAAAAAAATATTTGTATCAAAATACCACTTTATTTCCTTCATCGGTCAGAAATCAATTTCCATAAAAAAATGTTTTCTAAACATGTTTTCAAAAAATGATTTTTATTGATATTCTCATATCAATTTTACGGAATTTTTTTTAAAAAATATTTTGTTTGAAAAGAAATTAAATATATTTCCAACATATGTTTTATAAATTTTAAAGGTTATTTTCTATAAATATGATTTGTAAAATGTTTTATTTATGAAAAAGCGTTTTAAATGGTTTAAAAAGACCCATTTAAAATATATCAATGTTATTTTTGAGGATAAATGTTTTCAAAATGTTTTATGTTTTAAAAATAATTAATTAACATGTTTGTGATATTTTATTTATAAAATTTTTTGAAGGATCATTACAAATTATTTTCCATATAAGATGACATTTGTTAGTGTTACATATGCCTTAATGTTGATATATTTGAATGATATAATTCATATTCTTTCTCTGAATGGTTTACATTTCGTTTTCATGATGTTTATGAAGGCTAATTCTATTTCATGGGTTATATAAGAATATTTTCTTTGAAACCGGCTTCTTTGCAAATGTTATTTTATGATGAATATATTATGAAATCAATTCATTTCATACATATTAAGATATATTGAAAGGTTTATGGTACACATATAAGTTCATGGATTATAAAATGATGAATTATTACTATATTGTTTCTCAAATTAAAATTTTTGTCATTATATAGATTGTGGGACCTATATCTCCCTCCAATGTGATGGGTAAATATTTATATATTTCATGAGATAGAAATGGTTGGAATCGAATGTTAACCGCAAACAAAGAGTCGTGGTTGAATAGGGTGTAAACCAGTTATAGTCAAACAAGGCTGGAAGAAATAGTGAACTATGTATATTAAATCACTTTTTCTGATATGATGGCCTTAGTAGTGGTCCTTGAACAATATTGAAATGATATTGAATGATTATGTATACACCAAAAATTTATCCCTTATTCCAACGATATGATATCCTGGATCATATAATTTGATTATATATTCATTAATGTATTATGAACTACCAATCCCTATCACATGATTCTTTTTTAGGATATTTTTAATGGAGGGTAAGGGTTTCAACTATTAAACTCGTGCTCCCAAACCCTTATATTAATTTTATGATAATGTATATCCCTTTTATACCATTACTAATCATCCAAGATCACCATTTGTTATGTTTTATTTCCCTTAGGTTATGAAGACATGTTTTATTTTCGATTTTTCTAAGAAGGTTGTGAGTTATGAAGATTGTAGTGGTAGATTCCTTAGATTGCTTGTTGTCGAGGTTTTGCGATTCCATGTTTCCAATTGGACTAAACTATTATAGTTATTTGGTTTGTGTTTATATAATGTAATTAATTTTCATCAATAATGATGTAATGTATGTGTCTGTTAATCGTGGTTCTCTATATCATTGATATTGAGAAGAACTATGAAAATGTTGGGTTTGATCCTATGAAGACCCATAAACATGTCATCCTTTTTAGAAAGTCACCCACAAACATGTTTGGAAGACATTCTTAGATGTACTACCATTGAATGAATGATTCCTCTAGATATGTCGCCATCAAACAAAGTGACCCACGACTATGATCATTATCCACGAACCCCCTTATTTTTGGGAGTGTCTATAATGGACTATGTGTATGAATTAATCTCAAAATTGGTTTTTGTTAAGCACTCATGTGAACCTATTCACACCACACCCTTAAAAGGGACTCTATGAAAAGAAAAAATCTCTATGGGATGTTTTATGATCATAATATCTCTAAATCTATTAGAGGAAAGAGAATAAATGTTTTACGTGGGATTACATCCTGTTATAATTACATATCTTTTCCAAATGTTGGGAATTATAATAATTCCATCGAGTGGCATCACTTTTCGCAAACTATTAGGAAGTCAGGATTTATGAAAAAAGGGTACTATATTTCCAATATAAAAAGTATACATTTTATATATTTTTATGGACTGAGATTAATTTTTATCCACATTAGTGCTTGTACCTCAATATTATATATACTCTTGTTAAATAGATCCACAGCCAGTTGTTATACCATTCATTTATATCCATCATCATAGTGGGAAACTTAACCGAACAAGAATACTATGATTCTTATTATATAAAGGATTTGTAGGATTCCTTCTTATGTCTTGATCATCACATAAAACACTTCATCAATGTTTCTTTAATTCATAATCTCTGCATACAACAATAGTGATCCTGATCAGCTACAATATGTTCTTTCTCACACTAAGGATTACTCATGTGAGCTTAGGTATTTTCAATAATCATATCAATAGAATCATAATATCCCCAAAATCATGGACAACTTAGTGTCCAATCCATAATTAATATCATTTTAAAGGTGCATCATCACATGGACATCCCCCATAATTTATGTCCCTAAATCACTCCATATTGGTAATCTCTATGGAAGTAACCATCATAATTATTAATTATCTATCCCCACCCATTAACATCTTGAGCATATATAAAATATTGAGGAAACTAATTCCAATTAAAATCATGATATGTAGGAAACTATCCTAAGACCATAGATCCATACCCAATTCCTAAATTACCTCATCTATATCCTTGTTGCACAATGTAAAATTGTTTCATGTAGTATTGTAATATGAACTAAAACAATGCCAAACTAACTACATGGTATTTGATTCCTCTTCTCATAAGATATGTATGACCCTTCTTCTAGGTTCAATCCCACTCTTAGTATATTAATAACCATCATGAATGCTAGCAATATCATGATTTCCCATTTACATGTCTTTAAAATACAATAAATCAACCATTTGTCTGAAATAATTGGAAATATATGGAGAATATATGATATATATGAACGGTGTCATTAACATAAAACCTATTCGAATTCAAAATAATTTGACTCCCAATTATTTTATTAGGGTAACCATACCTTATCGATATTGTGAAATGATTCTTCGTCATATCTTAAAAAATAAGATATTCTTAGAGTGTGGAATTATTTCCCACAAATGTTTGTGATGTTTTGTTACCTCCCATACCCTTGAACAATTAGATTTTCTAAGAGTCATTGTGTTCAAATCCCAAAATTATCACATTTATTTAGTAATAATGATTAATAATTTTTTTTGGATGTTGAGGCCATTGAGAGATTATTTGAAAATAAAAAATGGTGAACCCGATGTGAAAAGATTTTAAAACAATAATAATACCCTACAATGAATTAAATTTAGTTACACTAATCATTTTGTGTAAACAAAAACGGTGAAGATGAAATAATAATGCTAATAATAAAAGAAAAATGTTTTGTGGAAATTGATCAATTTATGTTTAGATATGATCGAATAAAAAATGGTGAACCCAATTTGATCATTGAAACAACAAAATAAATAAGTCTTATGCATATTAGGCAGTTTTTATCCATCATTACTATAAATATGGCCTTTATCGCAGCTAGAAAAGGGCATTAAAGGCGCTAGAAAATCACTATTAATCGAGGAGAAGTCTAGGGTCTCTTTTATCCATGCTCTGAAAATCACAGATAATGGCCCCATTTATCAGCGCTAAAAAATTCACTGATAGAACTAGTATATTATCTGTGCTAAAAAAAGTGTTGATAAAAAGGTCCTTTATCAACACTTTTTTAGCACTAAAAAATAACCCTTTTATCGGTTCATTTTTTATGAGCTAATAAAATTTAAAAAAAGTAAAAAATTTAAAAATAATATATAATGTGGGGGGAGCTTTTAACAGAACTTGACCCCCCTTTTATCTACTCAAGGTGGAGCCCCCTCCCACTCACTAAACGACGCCCTTTTTCATGGTACCCCCTCCCACTTGCCCGTGCGCCCTTTCTTCCACCTTAACATAAATATGAGAACTCCTACTTGTGCTCCGACACCATTACCACTAATCCATTTAGTTTTTTTCTCCGTTTAATGATATATATAAATATATAGTTATATTTATTCCTATATTAATATATATTCCTATTAATATAAATAAATTAATTATATTAATACAAATATATTTATTCATATATTAAAAAATATATATCTATTCAGATTTTAATATATATATATATATATATAGTTATATTTTTTATCTATATATTTATTTTCATAATAATATACATATATATATATATATATGATTAATTTTAAAGAATGTTATAAAATATATTTTTATGTGTGTTTATAAATAAATACATACATACATATATACGACACACAGACGCACAAACACATGCACATATATATATATATATATATTTATTTATTTATTTATGAATAAATACATATATATGTGTATATGAAAATCCATTGAATGTTAAAACGACCATAACACCTAATTTTGAAGTCTATTTCATCTCCAAAACTAGTAAAATTGAAAAAAAGGAAACAATCATCGATATGATATGTGGTATAGGCCTTGAGGACATCCAGATCAAAAGATATTGATTTTTTAATGTTAAAAAATTATGGCATCCTGACTAAAAACTCAGTTTCGGAGGTATTTTAGGCCTTTTTGGCCTTGAAAAATATTACTGAAGATTTAATCATATCTCTACCATGTAGATCTTGTTGTAGGCTTCAAATCGATATGTTATAGAGCTCAAACGGACACCTAGATAAATATTTATGGGAATTTGAAGTTTGAGATACCTTTTCCACTTATATTAGATCTTTTACTCATTTTTATTTTGATTTTTTGTGTCTTCAGATTGTAGTTAAATGATTATTAGTTGATGATAATTACAAAACTATTCATTAATATTTTTTTAAAAATATTTTAAATCCATTTTCACTAAATATATTAGGTATTTAATTTAATAGTATACTTATACTTATGTAAAACATATTTAAAAAATCTATATTATATTTATATCAATATAAATATAATTATATGTAAGTATATTATTTTTCATGATGAAATTTTTTTATCAAATATAACCATTATTATTGCTGGGAATAAGTGCTGATAAAGTCCCCCTTTTATCAGTGCTACTAAAAAAATTGCTAATAAAGGGGTGCAGTTTAACAGCGTGAAAAAAGCGCTGAAAAATGGGGTTCCATTATCAGTGCTAAAAAAACACTGATAAATGGTCACTTTAACAATAAATTTTTTAACCCTATTAAACATTCTCTTTTCAGTTATTTTTTTAGAATTGATAATGGCACCCCATTTATCTGCATTTTTTAGCACTGATAAAGGGTGGCGCTACGGAATCACAGTTTTGTGGTAGTGTAACTTTTATGGAAGGAATGTTACCTATTAAAACACATTCAATCACACCAAACAAGATAAAAAATATAGGAAATTATACAATAAATGAATTTAAATAATAATTATTTCAAATAAATACTTTTCTAAAATAGTTGTTAGTTTAAAATAGAAAAAATAAATAATAGTATAATTATAGTCATTTAATTTTATAACCATCAATATAGATGGTATATAAATAATCATAGTGAATTAATAAAGAGGTTTAAGTATGAGGTGTATTATAATCTTCTCTACTGGAAAGTAAATATTTCCACTATGATACTCTATTGAACACGAGTAGTTTTATACAAAAGCGTTGAGTCTACAACTTAGACAAAGTTTTACAATACTATCAAAGATACCGAAAGACAATATAAAATCTTCCATATTAATTTATCAGATTAAATACAATATAATAATGATATATCAATATAATTTTATACACAATTAATTATATATAACTAGTGATTATAAAATAATATATACATATTTATAAAACAAACTCTTCATAAATATTAAATCAAGAATAAATATGACACCAAATAATTCTTCACGCAGTCTCTATAAATATTCCTGTAAATTTTTTTAATAAAATATTATAATCCCTCAAAAAATTAGAGTCATATTTGAAATTATTTAATTTTTCTTTGGTGGGTCATATCTCATTTTGTGGAATTTGGTAAATATATAAAATTGTGAGTTATAAAAAAATTATGTATGTGTAAAGAATAAAACACACATAGTGATGATGATTATAACCATATTAATAGCTTCATTAAAACAATACGTGTTGTAGAATGACCCACATATTCTATATTGTATTATTAAATTATGTGGTATGATATTATCACCTTAACATAGTATTTATTAATATTTAAGTTAACATCATCATCAGTTTTATATAATATATAAAAATTATTAATAAAAATATGGATAATTAATTATAATTATTTTGCAACCCCTTGAATCAAATAACAAAATCATTAAATTATATAAGTCAATCACATGCATACATTTTTTATTTTGAAATGTTTGGAATATATATGAATAATTGAATATAATAAATGAAAAACATCATTTAATCATTTTTCCTTTAAATTATTCACCAAATATTTGAATAAAACTCCTTGTCACTTAACCCCTTAACCGTGGGAACCTTTATATTAACATAATCTTGATTAAATATTGTGGTTAATAAATCTATTATTCATAGAATCATTGGTTTAATTACATATTCAACTATGTTGAGCTATAAAATTAGCCATTTATATAATAAAATATATGTTACCTAAAACCGCATTAGTGATTACTTTTAATTGGTTATGTGTAACATCCTTTGCTTTCAGTATATTCAATTTTTATGTCATGACACATCTTGTTCTTTTTTATACCCATGGAGGTCTTCCTTAGGGGTGTGGGTCTCAGAATCATGTCATAGTTGTTGAAGGCTTTCATGGGTACCATGGTTTATGAACCATTCTAGAATTAGATGGACCTGCAATTCTACATTTCTCAATATCTCTCTAGTGACAAGTAAAATTCATCTTGTGGTACCTATTGAATGTACCATTAATTTATTTTTTTATCAAATATTATTATTATCGAAACCCTTACCCTAATATTAACCTAATAAGATAAGAACCCATGGAGAGATCTCACTAGATTATCTTTGTTTCCTCTTCCAACCGTCCATGGTGGAGTAATTCTTTATCAGTGTAATGGTATCCATAATTTAGAGATATATCAATAAAAAGAAAAATTTTATTTTTGTCTATGGAAGTGATCATGGATCTAATTCATGTTTCAACAATCCATAATTCTCCACCTGGGTCTAACTATGAATTTATTCTTAATTAATTGATCTGTATTGGATTATGTAAATTGGTGACGTCTCCATGGTCAATCCATGATCTTCTAGCAGTGACGAGTCCCTTTTGGTATGTTAGTGTGTATTCCACCTCCGGGCATGATCTCTTACATGAATACTAATTCCATAAAATTATTTCAGGATGGATTTTTTCTTAATATAGTGAACATTGGTGCTTGAGAATGATATGGGTTTATTCCCTAGATGGATCTTGAAAATTTTCATCAATGTGCTATGGTAGGACATCCATACTATATTTAGACCTTGTATAGAGTGGTTTTTCATGTTTGGATGGAGTTTCTGGTCTAATTATAGGGAACCTTTTATAAATATTATGTTTTTTGTGTATGATTAGAAACGTGGGACTGTTGTTTAGTATGGAATCTGTGTGTCATACCTTGTCCAGCGATATATGTCCTTATTCTATAGCCTTTGGAACATTTAATATGGATTGTGTTTCCTTATGATGTTGTCTACTACTTTTTTACTATATTGTTTTGTGTAGTATTTATTTTTTAAAAAAATTTCCTTGTTATGGCAACCCATACATGAGTATTTGTGAATTGTAGATGGAACATATTTATCATTTTTCATGTTGACAGGTTCCCCTAATCGACAGAGCAGGTCCCTTAGAGGTGGATCATAGAATACATGAATCATAGAATGTGTCTTGGATATTGGATGGATAACAACAGACCTTGGAATTTTATTATACCACTGGAGGATAAATCTTTATTACATTTTATGAGGGTCTATATGCCAACATGATGTGTTGATGTAAAATGTACCAGTGTATATGTGGAATTTCCTCAATTTGGGAATTTCGAGCATGACTTCCATCAGATGAAAGTTGGTAGTTATGAGTCAGGTGATTGAATTTCCATTAGTGTATGACATTGAATTTTCCTTAAAGGTGTAATGTAAATTTTATTTAAAGGATAAGAAGTTATAGAATGAATTATTTCATTTGATGACCAATTATAAAATTCCATCGACATAACACCAATGTAGATACAGTTGGGGTTCATTATATCCTATTTAGCATATAAATCTCAATTTATGATTGGTTATATGCTGGTATATTCATGTACCTTTCCATCATTACATAGAACTATATATACAGAGACAATTAAATTATAGACACCTTGGCGGAGTTATACTATATTTTAACTCAAACCAAAATAGAAATATCTATCATTCGATAGACTTAATAATCATATATCTTGAGAAGGTTAAGGTATCATTGGATAGTTTTTAAGGAACATGTAGTTAGGATATTTATGTGGTGTAATATTGGTCTGTTGATTATTAAAAAAGTATCATTTATTCATTTATAGTTTTAATTATTATATGTGTTAACCAGCCACATAGGGTTTCATGTAGTTTCATACTTTATAACTTGAAATGAAACCTATTATATCATTTTTATATTATTTTTCACTATAACGTTTAGGTGAATTATGTATATGTTTTTTAATCTTGTGTACGTCTATAATTAAAAATTGTATAATCTTAATCTAGAATTTTTTTAATGACTCAGTCTATTAAAAATGAAATTAACCTCGAAATGAATAATTTTCTTATTAGGTAATGTAGTTATAGAAAAAACATGATTCATATTTCATTTGCTATTTTGGATCATTATAAAATTTCACCAAAATTTTAATGTACGGAATAAAAGGACCATGAAGCATTATAATCATTGATAATATTGAAATTATTCAATGACCAATAACATTATCATGTTAAATGTTTCTTTGATAAGATTTAATTGACACATAAGGAAGATTTAGGGGCACCAACCAGTAGGATTGTACTTATGACAACCATTTATCTAAGAGTTCAAGGGATATTAAATCATTAAAAATTTACATTGAAAAATCCCATGCTGAGGTGACCAATTTGAAATGTGAGAAAAATATTTTATAGGAGATGTTCTAACTCATTGTGATTTCCAACATAAGCAATTATTCCATACCACCTAAATAATGTATCACAATCACACACCTTACCCTTAGGGAATATTTTGTTCTAATAATAGGATATGTATACAAAATTTAGAAGTATAATTTCTATATTTTAATTTTAATAAAATAATATCCCCAATTTTATTATTGTTGTATATATAGACATAATTTTATATTGATTTTTCTAAAAAATGATCTTGATATGAACAAATTCAAATTTATTTTTTTAGAAATATATAGTTTTAATTAAATTATTCTGTTTTATAAATTCCAGAAATTTTTAAATTAGTATTATTTTCATTAAATGGACTTACCAAATAATATTAATTTAATTATAAAGGATAATATTATTTAATGATTTCCCATGTATTCTTTAAGACTCAAAAATTTGTTTTAGGCACAATATTTTTTTCAATAAATAAATACGTTTTGAAATTCGAAAAAATACTATTTTGATACACTTATTATTTTTGAAAATAAATATTTTTTTTAAATAATGATATCAAAATTAAGCAATTGTGGATCTTTAACATTTTTTTGAGACATAATAATTTTTGGGTAATAATTGAATATGGTATAATCATATAGCCTGTATTATGAAAACATATTTCCCAAAAATTATATAATATATACTGTAAAATATACTAAATAAGGGTTTCACTTTAAATTTATGGGTTTTGAAGTTCTTTTACTAATTTTTTTAATAATTTAATGAATCTACAGAAACCTATATTATAATTTTTGGTTTTAAAAAAAATCACTCTGAACATGAATCACCTCCACATTATGAATGGATTGATCGATTCATATCCTAATAAAATAATGAATTCAACTCCAAATTGGATGAAAACCTGGGAAAAACATGGTAAGGTCTCTTGTTAGATTATTATTATTTTTTTAGAGTAAATAACCAATGTATTGAACTTTTAAAGAATTAACCTATTATTTAATATAAATAATCACCCAACTACCCATTATATTGCACTCAAAAAAATTTATAAAAATATTCCTCTCCCTATCCAACTATAAATACCTCCCATGGTGTTTCCTTACTATTTAGAATATTATACCAGTATTCTAGAAGAATCATATATAGGTAAGGTACTCTCTTCCTCATCCTCTAAGTTTGGTAACATTATTATTATTAAACTTTATTATTTCCAATATTTCATGTTGAAATATGTTTTTACACAATAATTTATGCTCCTTATTATTCCCAGGTAATGAGATACCACCTTTAATTTTAATTAATCTCATCCATGAACCGTTAGGTACACCAGTTATACTATAGAAATTATATCATGAATTTCATTACCATGATTTTGGGTTGTGAGTACCCACCCCATTCCTAATAAATTATATTCACCTAGTTCTTCCAATCCTTAATTAATTTTTTATTTGAAATTATTTTACCCAAACACCTTAATAATGGTATGATAAGTCAATAAAGTTGTTCTTATGATTTATGATCTATGTGGAACACTAATTCTTGTACACAATATGAATATGAGAGGTGTCCCCACAATTTTATATCCATATAATGAATTGGTTATTACTTTTATCCCTTGTGATACAATTTATAGTGTATGAGAAATCATCATATGTACACTATGCTATGATTCCTTGGTTATGAGCCTTAGATTAGGCATATGTTGTTATATTTTATATTATTTACACATTCTGATGGTTCGTTATTTTTAACATCATATATCCTAATTTTATTCTAATGATTATTATTTTCCACTATAAATTTTACCATGTTATGCCTCTTGAATCACATGCACTTCTTTACATTATGCTATGATTTAATTATTCCCTAAATAATAATTATATCTAATCACATTATTTTGTATCATACCAGTTTAAAATGTAAATTTTTAGATGGTCAAAAATAATTTTAAAGGCTTGTTATAGAGTTTCAAATAATTTAATTTCTTCCACATTTCAGTTTAATGTGATACATATATAATTACTTAAATAAACTAGGCTTCTCTACATTTTGGAATTATTTTTACTGGTATCAAAATGTAATAAATATTGAACTAAATTGTATAAAATATATGGGTTTTCATTGTTGGTATCAAGGAAAGGTGTATATATTAATGGGTAATATGATTTGAAAACACTATTTAAAAATAGAGGGATATAATAAAAGAACAAAAAACTACCTAAATTTCGGTAAAGTGGACAAAGGTTCAATCCATAAAATAATATCTGTATTTGGATAATATTAGCTGATGATACTCAGAAGGACATGTACATAGTCATAATAACCTAGAATCGTATCATTTAATATTATATTAACTATTACCTAGTTCATGAAAATTTTCCTTTTTTCACAATTGAATTTACACTATAGGGTGATATTCTTTGGTTAATTAAAAAAATTATTAAGAACTATTATGAATGAAACAAAATTCCATTGAAATTTGAATTTTGGAAAAGCATCATCGAAAATTGATTGAGTGCAATAAATTCAAAAGATATAGGAAATTTTTCATTTATGATATATCTCTTAAAAGTTTATATTTATTGTTTTATATCATTATCATTTTTAAAATAATCATCTGTAATTTTCAACTATTTTAGCCATTGACTAGAAATATGAGGAAATGATTAAACAACCAATGTGATGACTTCCTGAATGTGATTCCCAACATGATGGAAGTAGGAGTTTTGAAGTTCATGATAATACGAATTCAATAAACTGAATATTTCAATAAAAATAGGAAGTGAGAGGGACACCAACATCCATATTTAAATATAAATGTTTAAATTTGGGAATTTATGTAAAACTTCCTCTAAATATCAATGGATATTCAAATCCCTTAAATATATAATAGTGGATAAACTCCATTGAAATGATCATTTATGTAATTCAATTATCTATGCCTGAGAAGTTCATAAATTATATTTATCACATAGAGGAGTATATCAATAAATTTTGGGTAACTATAAAGGTTATAATGAATAAGAAAAATAACAATGTGAGGAATTGGAAAGAGTTAATGAAAACAAATTTCAATAACATGTTTCATCACACTCACTCACTGAAAATAGAGAGGGAATTCTATAAACTCAATAAAAAGTTTGCTAAATCCATCAGAGAGTATGTAGAGAAGTTTAAAATACTTTTATGATACACCTTTGTGTTTTTAATTGACCACAAATGTGATTTTTCATTAATCTTTAATATGAAAAATATCAATTTTTTAAAATAATTTTAAAATCAATGCATTGAAATCTGTGAATAAATTATTTGATGTTCCCTCATTGTTGATATAGAGATTTGTGAATATAAAGTGTATAGTGAATAAAAGTAGAGAATGAAGTTTAATTATATATGAGTGATAGAGAAATATCATAGTGGAATGAAATATGAAAATCCCTCATATAAGAATTATGGGAACAATAATCATTGAATCATCCAAAAGGGTACAAGAAATTTTTTTGGTATGGTATAGAGGGGAACCATGCTAGTGAATGCCGATGGGAGAAACCCTCTAACATGATGAAATAATGTAATTCTCTTATCAAACCACGGAATATTGTACACATTCCATGCTACATTTAACAAGGATACAATGTGAACCACTATACTATGATAAATTTTATTGATGATAACAGATGATAGCAACAACCAAGGTTTAAGTACAATGGGAGTTAATGTACCATCATTCCACGTAAGATGGATCTTGATAATGAAGAACTAACATGAACACTAGTTAATTATTGCAGGATAATAATATTACTATTTTATAATGGTTATATTCATTCATTCATATCATGAATTTTTAAATGAACTATTGAAAAAAATTCTCAAAATGAGGAAGTTAAGTTATCGGTTTAAACGATGAATTTAGAAATTATTACATCCAAATTATGTGTTATATCCCGTATTAATATTAATAATTATAATTTTACAAAGAACCATATGATATTCCATTGAGTGTAATTTGATTCTACCTTGGGTATACATTCTCTTTTCTTTAATAGATCGAAAATAAATTATCAGTAGAAATAAATCACCCTATATATAGAGACTCATAATTTGATTCTATACAGCTGAAAAGAGAAGGATAGATATTATATAGAATAATTATCTAAAGTGAGGATGTTGTTATCTTATGAATAAGTGTATCTATTATAAAAATGTTTTAGACTAAGGATGATACCGTCCTTGATGACATGCCTATTATAAGAGAATACCCAGATTTGTTCCCTGACGAATTGGATTTACTTTATCGTAGCTGAGAGGTTGACTTCATAATTGAACATATAAATGGGGAATTGTTAATATCTGAGAATATATATATAATGATAAATATTTACCTTGTGGATATAATATTGAAACTATAATAGAATCATGAAAATGGTTTATGCATCCAAATTCTTCATCATGGGGTGCATCTTTACTTTTGTTCAACAAAAAGGATTGTGTAATGTTCTTTTACATTTATTATCAAGAACTAAAAAAGCTAAAAAAATGAAAATGTATCCCCTAAAATGGATTGATAACTTGTTCAATAAACTATATGTAACAAAAAAGTTTCTATGGGGGATCTTTAGTCATGATATATTTTACGTAATGTTGATTAATGGGGATATCCAAAAGATTAATTTTCATATGAGAAACGAGAAATATAAGTTCATAGTGATGCCATTCTAACTCATTGATGATCAATTTATCATCCTGGAAATAATTATTAGAGACATTAGGTATTACACTGAAAAAAACAATCTTAGTATTTATAGACCATATTCATGAATGCAACAAAACAAAATTAGGTAATTGGGAAACAGTTCAAGGATCTACTGAAGACCATACAAAATGAAATTTTGTGTGTGAATTATAGTATTGTATGATTTGGATAGTGAAAGTAAAATTCATGGTAAATTATATCACCATATAGTGGATATATTTGGATAATTTCATTATAGATAAAATTGAAGGATGGACCATACAAATATCTATCACTGATACCCATATTTTCCTTATACTATCTAGGTACTGTCATTTATAAGTTAGAATCTTCTAATTGTTTTCAAACCCACTAATCAGTATAACACAGATGTGAGTGAATTTAATATGGACTGATGTGTAATACCCAAATACATTTAAGATATATATTTTTAGTAATTTTATCTCATTTAGGACTATCATGACATGAAACACTTTTTTAGCATGAGTTACACACAAAAACGAGTATCTATGAAACATCTTATCATTATTATTATTATTTGAAAAAGAAATTATAACCATTACACTATAATGGTGGGTATAAACATTATCAAATGAATAATAAAACTATGGTTTACACATGTATATATAATTATTTGAACAATCAATTTTAAATGAATGTAAAACCCTTTTAAAAATAAATTCTAATATATTTTTGTGAAACTAATTAAATGAGAACAAGGGTGTTTTCTAACTATAAATAATAAATTAACTCTGATTGTCTTATATTTACGATATATATATATATATATATATATATATATATATATATTATTTAATATTATTTTTAACATTAATCACATGTTTTTTATAGACATGGTATAAGAGAGTGTTCAATTTTATGAAGAAAAAATATACTTTTAAAAAAATATTGGTCTACTGCCATTTGTTAGTGCACTTATTTTAAATATAGTTTTGAAACTTTTTTATATTATGGTTTTTTAAAAAACAATTATGTTAAATAATTATTTCAAAGATTAATTTGGTTTAATTTATTAAAATTCTCTGTTAATTTTCATATTTTGGTCAAAAGTGAAAAATATTGCAATTTTAAATTTTTTTCATCAAAATAATTCTTATTGTAAAATTATATATTTTATTTCTTAAAAGTATAATTAGATAAAAAAAGTTCTTGGTTAATCCAATTTATGTCATTAGAATAATTTCTATATTAAATTTGGATATGAAAGCCTTTCAATAGTTTGAGCATTTTCACATTATATACTTGTTGTTTCTTCCCATCTTTATAATTATTTTTTTAACTAATTTCTGAAAATTATATGAACTATTTTGAAAAAATGGATTCTATATTTGTAATTATATGTTTTTTTTAATTAAAAACCTTTAATTTTTGGATAATATGAATAGTAACTTTAGTAATATTTATTACCTTGGTTAAGGGAAAATCAGGTAATTGGGAGTAAAAATAATATTATAAATATTAAAAAAATTATCTTGACCATTAAGAAATGTTATTGGATGAATTTAATTCTAACATAAACACATAAAAAAATAAATTAAAGATATTTATGTGACACTTTTATTTGAAAAATACATAGATATTATTAAAATCAACGAGAGTAAAAAATGTCACCGAATTACATTTATAAAGTATAATATTTTTAATACGGGCTCATTTAGAATGAATTCAAGACTATATATATTATTATGAAATATAAAAAGTTTATCTACATGATGGAAATCTATTTTTAATTTTTAGTTAAGATATATTTATCCTAAATAATTACACAATGATGCTGCAATAAGTAATAAATTAATGAAAAACTCAAATAAGAGGTATTAAAAACATTAAAATAAATAAAATAACAATTAAATAATGTTTTATATAAATATTTTATTGGTGAATATCACATATTATCTATGTACTAAATGATTGTTTTCAAATTTATCATGCTTCATTAATTTTTATAAAGTCAATGTAATAAATTGTATCAAAATTTATAGTAATGATATTTTATGAAAATAATATTTTTTAAATTTATATAAAAATAATAAAATAAATAATGAAAAATTGAATAGAATTGGGAAAAATATATTTAATTTTCCATTTATGATTAAATTTAATATTTATAAGTAAAAATATCCACCTATTAATACTGAAAATATTTTTACCATAGGGAAAATTATAAAAGGTTAAAAAAGTGTTTGTTAAAAATATATTGTTTAAAATTCCATAGAAAAATCTCTAAAATATATATGTTGATGGTAATTTACCCAATACCACATTATATTAAAATAAAATTCCATATTTAGGTATTCAGATTGATATTTAATATATTATAATTTAATTTTTTTCAAAAAATCTAAATGTGCCCCTCTCATTCATTATAAAAGGGCACACCATCCCTCATTCCATTTCATAACATTGAGCCTTCTAGGTTGACCTATTTCTTCCTAATTACCTTATAAACTTAGATATATACATTTATATGATCAAATAATCCCAAACAACCAAATCTAGAGTCCATTAGAGGATATTTAAAGAAGCCATTTCGAAGTAGAGGTAATCTCTCTAACCGATCACTGTAATTTTTTACACATATACACTTACTCAAAATATCTGATATGTAACAAAAAATAATAACATAATAATATTAAATACTTAGAAAATATATTTTGATTACCAATACATCATTATATAGTCTAGTTCCCATCAATGAAGAAGTGAATGTATTGGTTGCACGTAAGTACGTCTTTCCATAAATACGTCATGATAATATTAATCATTCGTCACCAAAATTTTTGAGTGGGAATTATTATGGGTTTAATAATAATATATGTTATTTATGAAATTGTTGTACTTATGGAATTATAACATCATATTTACCTATTCACCATCAGATATCATGGAAATGATAACATTTCATTTGTGTACGTATGGCTTACCATCTCCATGATGTGATGTGATAAGTTTTTCATCTAAATTTCACATGGGGGGTAATAAAGATGACTTCTATAAATAAAAATGATATATTTAACATAAAATAATTCTATAATTATAATCCATCGTATATATTTCATTTATATAATTCTATATTTTATTAAACCATCATATATGTAAGAGGATGAGGGATAACAAGTCAAAACATTAATGAAAAACGAAATAATTATTACGTGAAACATTACATTAACATTGAATTGTTAATAATTGTGTAATATAATGTTATAAGTAACAAACATATGGTATTATATATATGAATATGGTCCCATTGGAGATGTATACAAAAAATATATTAATTATATAGAAGGATTGAACAATTACAAATGAAGTCAAGACTTAATGTAAGGGATTTATGTCTCACATTTATTCATGGGGGAGACATACCTTATACACTTCATGTTTCTTATATGTGGTGTATATACTCCCCATGAATTTATTTTATGAGATTTATCCAAAAGATTATAGTATATCCATATCAATATAATTTCTTTATTTCATCGGGAATAATATTCTACTGATCATAAATATATGATTTTTTATTTCACAATCTCCTGAATATTTGGGATTTTTTTATTTTAAGTCAATGTTGGTGAATTTTTATCTTCCAAGTCCATGTTTTATATAAAAATTTCAAATTTGGTCTACTATTCTATAATAGATTTTTAAAGTCATTTTAACCATTTTTTACTTGTTAATATATTGTTTGAATGAAATCTTATTTTAATTATCCAAATGAGATACTTTGGGACTTTTTTGGCCAATGTATGAAGGAAATGTTTTTTAACTTATAAAACATGAATGGATTTTTCCTATTTCATTATGAATTATTTATTTTAATATTACATGTTATTTTTCCAAGGTTATTTTGAAATAAACTATTTTCTCTTAAAATTCCATGGTAATTTTATAAAATAATACTTTTTCAAAAAATAAGGGATATATTACCAAATAATTACATTCAAGTGAAATCATAAAATTATTTCAAATTTGATAACAAACATTGAATATTAACTATGTTTTATTGGGTATATTTTTTTTCCTGATTATATCCCTTTTATTATATGTTTTTTTTATGATTATTATGTTATAATATTTATGAAAAAAATTTCTTTTCTAAGGGTTATGTATGATTGAATGATAGTTAGGAAACAAATTAATTTTAAATTGGTTCCGAATAGGTGAATGATTTATGGTCCAATTGAACACATATGTATTGTTTTCACTATGTGATGGGTAGGACCAATATATCTCTCCATTTCATTGGGTGATGATAATTTTTCTATGATCTTAAGCAGATAAATGGTAGGTAATCCGAAGCATGTAACACTAGGGTACAAAGTAGGTCATCCTAATAATGTAACAAGAGGGTACATAAGAGGTCATCCATATCCTGAATCTATAAGGTACATGGATGGGCATATCAGTACCAAAGTACGTACATGGTGAATTAAACCATGCCTAAAATACTATGAATTTCATTGTATGAATGATTAACATAAGATATTACAATTTTAAGTGTATTACACAATATTTATGCCTTATTAACTTGTTATACTCTTATAGACCATGTTCTTCAATTTTCATTTAATTCATGTATTATGATATGACATTACTAATTCCATGGCTCATGTATATGATCATAGAAATTTGGAGTATGATCAATAAATGTTATATATAGGTTTTTATACCCTGGTGCTCTTATAGTATTTATGTGTCTTCCACGTTTACCCTTATTGAAAATCATAGCTCACCCTTTCTTAACATTCCTTTCATAGAGTTCTAAATAATGTTTTTAAATATAGGTACTAAAGGGGGATATCATTATGGGATATATATAATATATTTAACTAAATTAGAAGAATGTGTTTTATGTTTCCATTAGAAATTAACTATTAAGGTCCATTGAAATTTATTTTTGTTATGTAATCGGTGTTCAGATAAAAATATGTAATATCCATGTAAGAAAATCCTTGTTCATTATAGTTGGTATCAGAGAAAATTTTTACTCAACCATTAGAAACGAGGATAGGAAACCTCAGTACGAACTCTATGAATATGTCTAATTATTAGTTATAATCCAATAGTTTTCTATAGATCATGAATAGTGTATGATTAACAATTATATTTAATATACTGAAGGTAATTTACCTTGATTATAATGTTTCCTTAGTATGATTATTGTTTCTTATAATATTATTTTGTGGATTTAATAAATTATTGATATTTGAAGGAACCTCATTAATGATGAATTTGATGGGAAACAAAATGATTTCCCTCATGAGTAAGAAAAGTTTATAGGAGTTGGAATGTAAAACCGTATCACTATAATAACCCAAGACACAAATTATTTTGTAAATATAAATGGGAAATTTAGGAAAAACATTATTTTGAGTTCTTCCAGAGGCAACATCGACCTTATTTTAGTGTGTCTTATGAACCACTTGTAGTTTAGAAATGAACCAAGACTAATGGAATGACATTATCTGTACATAAGTGTTTATAAAATAAAAATTCCATTTTGTCAATTTGTTGTTTGGAAGGTGAATTATATCCATGGTGTACTCTTATTAAAAACACACGGGACTATAAGAAGAATGAATATATAGAATGGGAAGAGTTCACATTGTATGTTTTAGTATGTAATACCATCATATTCTATAAATGATAATAGTGGAGGAAATCCATTATCTTAATAAAAAATGATTATGAATAAATTTGTTCCTACATAGATAATTTTAATATAATTTCATGGTACAATTCTAGGATAATCATTATCACTAAAACCAAAATCAATTTATTCTATCATGGCCTGAATCCAATTCATTGAAATACATCAGCTAAGAGAGAATTCAGTTGTTATGAATATTTCATTCAATGTGAAATGATGGTATAAATGAAAATTGGACATTCCCACATTCTTATGTTTCTTAAGTAAAGAAGATTTAGTCTCCTGATATCTTAAATGGTGGAATTTAATTTTAAGTATCTATATTCTAGAAATGTTGGAATATGCACTTTGGTGAATTTATGAAAGGGAAAAGAGGGTGTTATGAGTGTAGAGGGTAAGGTAATCGAGTGTTTCAATTCAAAAGAGATGGGATGAAGGTAGCTAAAAATGTGAATAATGAGAAATCACTAAAAAATACAACTCTTATAATTTAGTGTTTAAATTTAAAGATGATTGGGAATTATTCTAACATGTTCCCAAATCCAAGGACTAATGTGAATGATAAGGCACAAGGACTGCTAAGGTAATAGAAAAAAATGTTCCTTTATATCTTAATAGATGAATTGAACCATGATAATTAGGAAATAATCATCCTCATCTCCTTAGATGATAAATTTAATGTTGTATTTTTTGTGAATAAAGCTTTTAAAAATCTTATAGTTTATCTGTTAGGAAAATTTCATAGGATTATGTCTATGGATTATGAAATAATAAAATCATATATTTTATTGGTACAAGGAAGATCTAGATAATTCTATGATATTTTTTAATAAAAGATAATATATTTTTAAAGAAAAATCATGTATCTATTAAATATGGTTTTACAATAATACATGATGAAGGTATCCACATGTCTGGTATGTGAAAAACAAGACCTATTTATGGTATATAGGGGACCAATGCTAATATTTTTTGAGAAATTTACTAACCTTATTTCTATTTGTTTTGAATTTAATCTTTCAGAAGTATTATAAGGTTAACCATTTATGAAAATATTATTTTTAAACTTTGGATGATGTTTTAAAGGTTATAGTATCATATCTCCAAATGAGGGCTTATGTATATTGGACAACTTGTGTTAACATTTATTCTATAAAGTTAATAGATATAGAATAACCAATCATCATATGGATCTCAGGATCTGCAAATTATTTTGAAATGGAATATTCACATTCATTTCTTGGAATAATAGTTGATGTGGAAATTGATCTTGTAATAATGAAAGGAAGATATATTGTTATGGAATTTAGTGAAATAAATCATGTATTTATTCTCATGAAAATTTTCTACTATAGAGAAGGTATCCTGAAAAAAATATCCTTCTTCCATATTTTCTGAAGAATCAAATTGTCCCTTATATCATCACAAATTAATGGCAATGGGATTATTAGCATTCTCCTAATATTATTCCCTATCACACACCATTTTAACACCATAGTGCTATTTCTATTCCATTTCCATTTATTCACTTTCATCCAATGTTATATTATGTGAAAAAACTAGATATGAGTAACTTTGGGTAATAATTATGTTTCTAACTTTTACTTCTTAAAAGAAGTCTTAGAATTCATTTTCATGATGTGGGTTTCTATGATAGAAACATTCATGTATTAAACATATAATAACCCCAAAAAAAATCAAGAGATAAATTAATTTTAATGGGGGAATAATGTAACACCCAAATATTTTTTAGATATATTTTATAATAATTTTATTTAAATTATTCCCTTTAATACTTGAAACACCATCTCATAATTTGTTAAAATAAATATTTAGTTTTTATAAAACATCTCTTTATTATTGTAATTATATAAAGAAAAAAAATATATCCTAGAAATTAGAATGGTGAGCATGACCAGGATTAACTAAATTATGATATTATGGTTTACATATATATATATATATATAATTCATTGAATAAATAATTATAAATTAAAGTAATATCCTTTTAAAAAAATAAAATATTTTTTAAAAAATATTTATATGTAAAAATTTTTATTTTATTAAAATAACTAAACAAAAAATATTATTGGAATATAATAATGAAATAAATATATAATATATTCAATATAATTTTTGACATTCATACTATGTGTTTTCTATACTTGATATAAGAAAACATCCAATATTATGCAAAAAATAAAATTTTATAAGAAGATAGTTTTACCATATTTTGATGGAGCACATGTATTAAATATTGTTTTTATCAATATCATAAATTATATTTGATTAAATGAACCTCTTAATTGAAATAGGGATTTCAAAATGTACTTTAGTTTAGTAGTTGGTGTTTTTCTCTTCAATTTCATGTTTTATTGATTAATGGAAAATAATTCATTTAAATTTAAAATGGGGTTTTCATATATATAAATTATTATGATAAATTATATTTTTAATTTTTTTAAGATTATAATTATAATGAAAAATATCATATATTACATTTTAGTTCATTTGAATCAATTTCACATTAAATTTCCATATAAAACCATTTCAATCATCTGAACGTTTTCACTTTTAATATATATTATTTTGAACTGAAAGCATGATTAATTTTAAACTAGTTGCTAAAAATTATATGAATTTAATTTGAAAAAATGGATTAAATATTTGGAATCATAAGTTCTAAAATTATTAATCATGTCTCTTTTATTTTTGGACAATATGAATTGTAACATTAGTAATTTTTATTACCACTGTTTTTGGAAAATCAGGTAATTGTGCGAAAAAATAATATTATAAATATTGTACAACTATAAAAACACTTTTCAAAATGTTATTTTATGAATTTATTTCTTCCCATAACATATAATTGTTGAAATTTAATAATTTAATGGACACATTTCAAAGGAATATACTTGGATAATATTAAAATCAAAGACAATGACAAAATTTCACACTAATACTTTTAATAAGTAAAATATTCTAAATATGGGGTTAAGTTGAAGTGATGCTAAATATTATATATATTCATGAAATATAAAAGTTTTATATACATCATGAATTTTTTTTAATTTTTAGTGAACAAATATTTAAAATAAATAATTACAAAAATATGATGAAAGAATTATTCAATTAATGAGAAAACTAATTATGTGGTATTTTAATTATTAAAAAGAAATATCATTTGAATTACATAAGGTGATCAAAAAATTCTCTTAATTAATATGAAATATAGGTGTGTATTAATTTCTTGTTTGAATTTATAATTTTTTATTGATTTTCATAATGTCTATATAATTAATACTGTTAAAACTGACAGTAGTTGGGTTATATGAAAACAATATTTTATTAAACTATTTAAAAATAATAAAGCCCTAAACATGAAAAAATTTAACAAATTATTGTTAAAATATTCTAAATATACCATTTATGGTTTAATTGATATCTTATAATTAAAAATATAGACCTCTTAATATTGAAGAAGTTTTTAACATAGTTAAAATTATAATAGCTTAACAAAAGATTATTAAAAAATAAAAGGTGTAAAATTACATAAAAATGTCCAAAACCTATTAGTTTCTGGTATAAAACCATATCATGCATGATATATTAAATAATTTTCATTTTGAAGGTTTTTTATTGAAATTTCATTAATTATAGTTTAGTATTTTGTGAAATTCTCAATGTAAACCTCTCCTTCATTTTAAAAGGACACCTCCCCCCACATCCCATTTCACAGCATTATGCCTTATATATCAACCATTATCCACCAAATTCACTTCACTGATTTCCTAGAAACATTCTAGTGGTTATGGTCTTCCAAAATGAAAACTACGGAGTCCTTTAAAGGATATCTAAAGGAGTTGTTTTAAATAAGAGGTAATCTCTCTAACTGATCGCTCTCTTTTTATACTATTTTATTACACCACATAATATATGAAATGTTTAATTAAATAAAAAACTAATAATAATAAATATTCTGATTATTAATTTTTATCATGTCACAACATTATACAGACTCTTTCCCATCAAATTAAATCAGAAAGTATTTCTTGTGTGTACGTACAACTTACAGTCTACACATAGCGATATAATTCCTCATCCAACACCATACTTCATGAGAATAAATTATAATGCTTTTAAAATTTATAAACAATATTTATGTCATTATTATAATTATTTAATGATAATATCATATCTATTATTTACCACCTAATCATTTTGGAAAAGATAATGTTGTTCTTGTGTATGTATGGATTACCATCACCACGATGCCATGCGATTCGTTTTTCATCTGTATTTAACATGGGTGGAAATAAGGATATGTTTTATGAATATATATGATATATATATCATAAAAATTATTCTTTAATCAAAATATATCTTATAATTTTATTTCATTAAATATGTAACTAAAAGAAAAATAGCATTAATGTGTATATCTACATGAACGATGTATTTTATATTCTGTATCTAATTTTTATGAATCACTATGAATAAATAAATATAATAATATATATATATATATGATATTTATACAATATTTATTATTCTATTGAAAATTTAATCATGGTATAAGTAAGAGTAGAAAAGAAAACAAGTGAAAACATAAATGAAACACAAAATAGTTATTACCTAAAACATCACTTAAACATTAACTTGTTAGAAAGAGATTAATTTAAAGTTATAAGTAAATAAGTTTATTTCATTATTTGGTAGATTTATAATAATATTATACTTGTTATATAAGATTTTGGAATGTATATGATGTGTATCAATACATAAGGTAAGGAATATATGTGTAACTTTTATTTTTGTGGGACACAAGACTTATAATCTACTTGATTCATCTACATGGTGTTTATACTTCAAATGAATGAATTGTATGAATCTTATACATAATATTATGGTATTTTCATATAAATATGATTTTATTCCTTTTACGATGAATATGATTCTAGTGATCAAAATGTGGTGAGTATTTATTATACAATATCACCATTTTTGGGGATTGTTTAGCTTTAACTCTCCATTGAAGAATATTTATATTCCATGTCCATGTTTTATAAAAAAATTAAAAAAATTTCTTTTAATATTGTTTAATGGATTTTTAAATTCCTTTATATATATTTTTTACTTTTTAAAACAAGTTTTGAATTAAATCATATAGTTGTTTTGCAAATGAGGTATTTTGTGACTTTTCCAGTCAAGGAACGAAAGGATTATTTTTTATCATATAACACATGGGAATTTTTTTTATTTCAGAACACAATATATATTTTAATATTACATTATATTCTTCTATTTATATTATAAAATAACATCTTTTATTTTTAAAATTTTTGGGAATTAAATAAAAATTCAAAGAGTAAAAGATATTTTTCTTGGGAATTATTTTAATGTGAGCTCTCAAAATTATTTTTCATCTAAGAAATCATTCATTGATTATTAAATGTATTTTTATTGTGTTATTTTTTAAGTATAATATCCTAATTCTTCTATTATTTGTTTATGTACACAATAGAATGATCTTTAAGAAATTTATTTCTTTTCCAGGGGTTATGAATCACTAAATTATGTTTATGAATGTAATTTACTTACATGGTTTCTGATGAGAAGAATTATTTATGGTCATCTGGAACACATATAAATATAATTTTCATTATGTGATTGGAAAGACCTATATCTCCATTAAATTAATTGGGTAATAATAAATGATTTATATGTTCAAGAGGGTACATGGGAGGTCATACTAATCCCCCAAGAAAAGGGTACATTGGAGGTTATTATAAAGTCACAACCAAAAGGTAAATTATATTCCATCCTAATGTCCCCAAAACGAGGATACATTGCAGTTCATCATAAACAAGAATCCAGATGGTACCTAGGAGGCCATCCCAAGTGTGATGTATGTACATGGGTGATGTACCCATGCCTAACCTATTATCAATGTATTTGTAAGAATCACTAGCATAAAATTGTCTATTCTTATGTGCATAACATAATTTCTATGGATTATTCCTCATTTATACTCAAATGTTCTAGGTGTGTTGATTTTATTATGCTTTAATCCTTATGATATGCCAATATTTTTTCCATGAATCAAGAATATAATCTTTGATATTCATGGAACGATCTTCAATTTTTTTCTTAGGTTTTTATACCCCTATACTCATGTTATTATTATGTATCTTCCACATATATCGTTACTGTGAATCTGATCTCACACATTCTTATGATTCTTTTCCTAAGGCTATAACGAACTGTTTTATGTAGGGGTACTAAAGGGGGAGATATTTATGTGATATTTTGAAGATATTTCACCAAATTATATGAATATGTTCCAGGTTTCCATAGGTACCAAATTTTTTTTCCCTAAAGAATGTGTTTCTATAATGCATGGAATATTAATCTCAAATGATTTAAAATCCATATCAGAAAATATTGGGTTTTAATGTTATGAATTCATCTAGATTCATAAATCATTAATGAATATTCTAATAATTTCACCTATTCTCATATTACTCACCATTTAGGAAGGAATTTTGATCTACAATGATAAATCAAAAAGAGGGATTTGGATTTGTAACCAATGTACTATACAAAGTGATAACATATTCATCACACCAATTAAATATCAACAAGCATAAATTCCCATCGCATGGTTTTCATTGGGATATATTGATCTTCAAACTGAATATTTGTTGATATTTTATCTATAAGTTGAAATGGGACACATATATGAATGATAAGATCCTCATGTACATATTTACAAAAAATTACAACAATGTGTTCAAATGAAGATAGTTATAGAGGATCAATCATTACAACATTTTAAGCCATTACCATCATGGGATATAGAATACATGTGAAGATGCTCGATTTAAAATAATTTTGAAACATGATAACTAATGGGATTGAAAGTGATCCAATATTATTGGACTTAAAAAAGATAGACATGGGAAACATAAAAGGTATTTTATCCTAGATTTTTCAGAAATATATCAACTATTATTTCTTTTGAGGTTCAATGAAGCCCAAAAAGATGAAAAGGAGCTATAAAACATGGTGGTGAAGATATAATAGTGTAACTTTACTATAGATGAAGTCCCACAATAACAAAAACATAATAGGAGAATTTTTAATAATTTACATAGATCATTGTTTTCACATTGTTTTGGAAGAAATAAAATGTATAAATATATGAAGAAAAACATTTTTTACGATAATATAAAGAGATATATTATCAAAGAAATATTGATTCCTTGTATGCCAACATGTGATGCTTGAGCATAAAATGCCTATTGGTATTATGCAATAATTACCCCCAACAGTATGAAAAATAGAAGACATAACAATGTATTTCATTACCGGACTACCAAGGATATCTAACTATAATAAAAATTATGGGTTGTAGTTAGACTCTTTATATGTTCATCCCTTTTTATATTACCAATAAATTTTTCCCTATAAATAATCCCACTAAGACATAAATAATAGAAAAGGTAAAACTGTATGGATTTCTAATCTCCATTGTATTTATTAGATATTTGTCGTTTTCCTTGACGTTCTATAGAGAAATATGACATATTTTGGATATAGATCTATGTTTTAAAATAGCTTTTCACCCTTCAATAGATTGAAAATCAGAAATAACCATCAAAACTCTTGATGATACATTGATATAATTTTCAATGTAATTCTAAAGATGGAAGGATAATCACATTCCTCAAATGTAGTTATCATTCAAAAATATGTTAAATTATAGAATTAAATGTAATCCTATGAGCCTCTTTATGGGAAGAGGTTTATACTCTAACATGATTGTATGAATCTATAGAGAGAGATATAGTTTTACCTAATATTATTCAATATTTGAAAGTGAATTTCCAAATCATTAAACATGATATAAAATATGTCAATTGTCTATAGAAAATAAAAAAATCAACAATTTGACATAGAGTTTTTTAGAGATAATGCATTCCTTTATATGTCAAACTAAAAAAAATTCATGAGGTTTGGATGGAAGGGAATGATTTTTCTTACCAAATTTTTCCGATTTGGGATCCCTGATTTCCTCAAATTTATAGCAGATTTACTTGAATTGAAATCTAACCTCTCTCAAGTACATGAGGGGTTTCATGGATACCTCTTAAGGAATTACATACCTAACCCCTGACATGCACTAAATATAGAGGTTGTACAATTGGATAATGATCACTCAAATTAGGGAAAACCGATGGAGATCATAAAATACAAAGAAAAAGTTCTTTAAAACAAGACATATCACATTTTTATTGTGCCATAAAAAAAATATTACAAGAACACAGTTTCTAAATTAGGTAAAATACATTTAATTTTGGTATAATTATGAATTTTGATCAATTTTCAATACCTAAAGAGGTTATTAATTTTTATAGGTTTTATGGGGATTCATCGAAACTGGTAACCCCATCTAACACAAGAAATCAACCGTCTTAATTGTTAGTAGAAACTATGAATCAAAACATTTATGGTTCCTCCAAATCATATGGGGTATTTCTGAATAAATATATGTGTTCTTGAATTTCTATAAATGTGAACCTAGGGCCACCCAATTGTTGGGGTAGTATGTAATATTTGTTGGAGCCTTATATCATGGAACGCACATGATTTCTCAAACTGTGTAGCAAAATCATAGGCGTTCACAACAAAGGTATATCATAGTATATGGTTGGAACACAGTTTGGCCGACCATGCATCAAAATTGTATGACCCTTAATTTTTAGGGTGATATTAATTTTCTCTAATAAAATATAATTTACTCACCTCATCCATATTTTTTTAATTCCAAAATACATAGTCTTTCCTTCTCCTCTGTTTTGATCTCCCAAACCCCACGTTATATGTTTTTATCCTATTTCATAATTCGATCTCTGGTTCGAGATCTGATAGTCACGTTTAATTACTCTTGGTATGTGCTACTGTATATATTCTTAGAGTATAATTTTCATTCTCTTCAATGATTTTGTTTTGATGTAAAATCATATGAAATGTTTTTAGGGCGTTGATAGGTTCTCTATTTTTTTAAAAAAATATTATCAAAAATAGTAACCTATACTAAAGAAGAATTTTACTTCAAACCTAAGGTAGGTGGTCTTTTAGTATTCCCTAAATCTATATTCATTTATAAATATTCATCATTATGTTTGTTGGATTGACCATACAAATGGAATCACCTTCATAAATCAAAATGAATTATTAATTTAAAATGGGGAGAAGTGGTATGTTGTCAATAATAATCACCGTACCCTTTAAAATTAAGTGTTTTAATTTCATGAATGAATATTAAATGTTTTAATGGAATATATATATATATCCCATGGATTTATTAAATATTTATTATGGAATTGATATTGGTTTATTGTCCTTTTCATGCCTTGTCATGTAAAATAAAATGAATATTATTGAACCTCTTGTGGAATTAAAGTGATAAGTTATAGTGTACTAGGATGCACATACATGGATATTAAATCATTTTAGATAAATATTAATCACATTGAAAATGTACATGCTCAAGGACCATTCTAATTTATTATCTTTTGAATCATGGAATAAACTATTATATCTTGCTGAATAATATTCAACATTTCACACAAATATGTAAAAATTTATTAATCCTACTTACAAATATTCTTTATAACCTAGTTAATGAAACATAATAAATAGTGAGATAATATTTTTAGTAAGGGAAAATAAGGTACATTCATAAGAATAACATAACTATAAGTGTATGATAACATGATAAAAACATTTTAAAAAATCCCTAAATATCATAGATTATAATCATGAGTTATGGCACAAATATCGGTAGTTCATAATTCATGAATCATATGGAAATAAAACAACAAGATTATTAAGACCATAAATTTGAAATTTGAAAAATATTTGTGGTATAATAATCATCTTAAATTATGAACATGTATAAATAGAAAGAGGACCAGCAATGATATTAAGTACATGAAATTATGCACTTTCATTATCTTATTTACATGCCCCCAGGTCCATGAATATCATTGTTGATATGAATAAAATATCCATGCATAATATCGTGAATAAGTAATTTGGTTCACACATTACATTATTGAAATGTAACTAAGTTCACTCATAACATTTAGAAAATATAATATTGTACATGCATAACATTTTGAACATGTAATTTGGTTGAATAATATTATTATAAACATGTAATAATGTTCCATCATAGCATATATACTCATAATTTATCCATCGTTACCCAATGCATTAGAGCATGATATTGGCCCCAAACATCATATAATTTAATGTATTTTTATGCATGAATCATTATTAATAAAATTAATTATATTCAAACCCATTAGATGAAATGTGAATCATTTTAAAATTTTGGAAAAAAATAGGTTTCATATCCACTTGATCATACCATAACCCTTGAAAATAAGCTAGTTACCTAAGAAATGTAACATGGTATATCCCATGGAAGAGAGTGTGGTTTTATTAAAAACTGGTAATAATATACATAAACCATTTAATTAAATAATAATAATAGATTGCATGGTTAATATATATTGTAAATATTAAACTATACTATGTAAGTCACCTTAGATGGATAAAGATTTTGAAAGGTCACCAGGTGCATTTCATAAGGAAAATAATCTTTCATTGATTATAAAATTTAAAGACATAATTAATTTTCATTATACTTTTATTTTAAAACCTATTTGAAAAAAATATACACTAGTAATTAAAATTCATTTAAAAAATTCTATAAGGAATATATCATTTTTTCATTGAATATAGTTTTTAAAATTAAAACTGTTTTGAAATCCCTTTTCTTTGAAATTCACATAGAAAACATATAAAAGAATATATGAAAACTGATCTAAAAAATTTAAAATAAATTAGTATTATTTTATTTAAAAAATATAATAAAATATAATTGTAAATAATATTTTTAATCATTTTTATAAGTCATAGTTTTTGAATAAAAATGATTTCTATGATAAAGATAAAATTATAATATTTTCATGAAAACATTTTCTAAATTATCTTAAGTTCCAAATAGTGGTGAAATTGTACCATTACATGATTATATCAGGAATAAACATATGATAATAATATTAATGAAAATTATTTTAGATATGGATCATAATATTTTATATTGGGAATCATAATTATAAAAAATCTAGATAGATGATGAGATTGTAGTAATAAACTCTTAGAAATTTTGAAACATTGAATAAGAATACCCATGGAACAATTAAAAAAATAAAGATTAAAATGTCATCAAAATAATTATAATAATTATATAACATGTCAAATTGGAAGTTTATACATCTCTAAAACAATATAGTTGTATAAAATAACATGTGTCTCAATGAAGCTAATTTGAGACCAAATTCCCATAATACATTGGTAACAGTGAATCCAAAACCCCATGAGTTAGAGATAAAAAAATGGACATGTAAATACCAATAATTAAACGTATAAGAATAATAAAAAATTTACATGGGTATTATACACTCCACATATATGATAGAGGTGGTGAACATGGCTTATGTCTCATGGAAAATAAATAGTGAGACAAAAATCACTTACTACCTGAGTAAGTTTTAAATAATGAAATCAATGAAATAATATAATAAAATGAAACATTTTATATATTGAAATAAATGTAATTTATTTTATGAAATTTCATATGTATGTAAATACATGAGAAAAAAGAAACTTGTGGTGAATATGGAATAAGTCTCATATAAATAAAAGTGTAACTAAAAAAACCCTTTGGGTAAGTCATGACTTCCGTCACACATTGTCAACCCTAAGAAATAATTATTATCATTTTATTATAATACTATAAAAACCATATTAATATATATAATATCGTATATGACTTATTTATGACTTTATATTACCCATTTATGAACAATTCCATGTTTAAGTTATGTTTTGGGTAGTAACATCTTTCTTTTTAGTACATGTTTTGACTTGATATTCTAGGTCCTCTTTCATATGTTATTATTTCCTAATTTATAATATTTATTAAATTATACAAATATCATATATATTAATTATAATTTTTTTTATAATATTATATGAAATAGATAAATAGGATATTAAAGACACTATTCGTGAAGAAAATATATTGTATATACAAATTAATGTTATTTTTATTTTATTATCATATATATAGAATGTAAATTAAATGTAATATGTATATATATATATATCATCAATCCAATATCATTGTATTTTAATAAATTTAAAATATTTATATTAAACCCATTCTTAATATATTCCATGTTAAATGTGATCGAATCAAATCTTTTCATGATGTGGTGGGCTATCATTCACACGAACCAGGTTATCTAATTCATAGAAAAATATAAATAATGAACTTTTGTGTTATATAAAAATTCCATAATTGAAATAAAATAATAAAAATCATATATATCTTATTTTAACTATAAATCCTTTGTTGTTAACAACCATGAAATGTGATAATGGATGAACAAATGACATCGATTTGTGTAGAGGTAGTCCTTCATAGATATGAATGATGATTCTGTGTACCATTTGATTGAAGTGTGTGAATTTATTTCTTTTAAAAATGAAATAAATAATATTATTATATGTGAGATACTAATTCTATTATATAATAATTATATTAAATAATTTAATGGTTTTTAGGTTGAAATAATATAAAATGTTTGTTGATGAACGTCGCCTATTATTCGGGCATGTCCTTTTAGTGTACATGAAATGGTATCATTAGTTGGATTATTCCAAAATTAATGCTTCTAGGATGAGGGTATGTAAGTTAAAGAGCTATTTTTGTCAGTATTGTATGATTATATGTGGTTTGATGGTGTCAATAGTGGGGAATATGTGGTGACATTTTGTATGTGAGGAAGAAGATACAAGTAAAATACCTCAAAATAATTTTGGTGATCCAACTTTTTTACATAAAACATGGATTCCATAACAGAAAAAATAATATAATATTGGTTTATTGGTCCAAATATGTCTTATAGAGGACTATTGGTATTGTTTGTGGATCATTTTATCCTTATGTTTGATGATTAGTCCATTGGTGAACTCATTTTTCTTTTAATCGATGTTATTGTTTTTAACAGATTATATTAATCCTTATTATATATAATTATGTTGGACATATTAGTAATTATAATTTTCTTATTCCAAATATAGAATAAATTTTTCCAAAATTAAATTCAAAAATGTGGAACAAATTAATTTAAAAATAATCTCACAAATGGTATGAAACAACAAGTTTTAAAGTAAAATGTTCAAAATTTTACTATGTTATTATATATAAATACAGTTAAAAAACTAGTAATGTTACCATAATTAGATTAATATATGTATAATTTAACTAATTAAATATTAAAACCAAATAACAATATAATATATCTGTATTAATTACATACACAAAAAGCTTGTATTCAATTAAAATTCTATATTTTTCACTATTAATAAAAAAATGACCCTCCTCCAAAAAAATACCAAAAAGTTCACCATATTATAGTTTTTTTATTTATATTACAAATAATAAAATTTATTTTTTCCAAATAAAATATATAAACGTGTAAAAATTGTGTATTAAAACAATTTCACAAATAAATGGCTATAAAACTACCTTTTAGTTAACAACATATTTATAAAACTAAAATTGTATTTTTTTTCTTATCTCTTGTCTAAAAAAACATAATATTAATGTTAAATAAATTATTAGATATATACTGTATTTTTTCTGTAAAATAATTCACTACAATTTAATTGTTTAATTTATTGACGTAAAAATTTTCATTCATAGAGATATATATTTTTTTGAAATGAATTTTGTTATTTTCATATAGTTTTTTTGTTCATTTATAATTAAATTGTTTCCAAATAATTAATTTTATAAAAATGCCTTATTTTATCAAATTTATATATACCATTCCAATGGTTATTTGATAAATATAATAATATTAATAGTATTTTGTAGTTTGGTATAAGTAGGTTATGTGTGTAACGAAATCTATCAAAGGGACTCGATATTGTGTATACAACAATCTATGATCTGTGTTTTTGGTACTAATGCCTTACTTGCTGTATCATGAAATTCTCAAAACCAAATAATTTCAATTTATTTTAAAAAATAATAACAACTTGGGTGTTATATTCACTACCTTATATGAAATTTTCCATAAAAATTAATCTAGGACATCATTGTTTTAGTAACTGAAAATTCATTTCATAGAATCCAAAATCATAAAAATTAATACAGAAACATCCTTTAAAAAGTGAAATTTTGAAACATAATGGTTATGCAAAGTAACTCATCAATAGATTTCAACATATGAGAACATAGTAGATAGGTTAAAACACGGACATAAAAGAGATAATTAACACCCTAATACTGATTGAGAGTGATAGAGAACATTGATCAGTTGAAGTGGGTGATCAAGAGAATGTTAGTGACCCAAAATACATTAATGATGTAGTTTGGAAATTTTTGTTGATATCATCGAATATTTTGATAATTAGAAAAAAATATCAATATCATTTTGGAAATGTTGAATAAAATCTATAAGAAGAATTACATAGTCTATTTTTATCAAATTTTATAAGCATAATCTCACCTTTTTGTTGTGTATTGTTCAGTTTCCACTTAATCATATTATCCAATAATTGAAGGTGAATTTGTAATGACTAAACCACTAATAGTTTATTGGATATATATATATATAGAATTATAATTCATTCATTTCCTCCTTATTTACCATAATAACAAAATGGTTAGCATAGGGTAACCAATAAGAATAAATCATCATCTGGTGAAGTAAAATATTAATATCGAAAATCATATTAAAAGTTAAACATAATCCTTTTCATAAAAAGTTTTTCTTGTGACCCTTCATAAAGAAGAAAATCTAAAACACTATAAATAAGTATAGTAATTTTATTAGAATTAGCTTACCTTTGATCCCCAAAATATAAAAAAAGTAGATCTTTATTTTTACACACCCAAAATGGAAATTAATTCATCATGTATTATCTCCAAACATGATAATACCCTGAATTACCATAAAAATATATACAAAAAATAAAATTTTCTTTATTAATTACATATACAAAATATTATTGGATATATTATTTAAATCCAAAATGTTATAAACTCTTTCCATAACAACACAAACCACTTTGTTAAAAATTCATTATCAGTATTGAGGTATTAAATACTATATAATTTACATTACCATAACAATAAAATATTTATCAAAAAAAATTATCAATATCAGGATCATATAAACGGTTACGTACCCTTAATCGGGTGTATTCGTAAAAATATGTCATTTACATTAAATTCGGTTTCTATTTCATCATTACCAATCATCGTATTCTTGAAAATACATAATGAAAAACTTATTTTGAAGAATCCTTATATATTTCCTAGTTTATATAATACATTATTTCAATTTAAATACATAAATACTTCATTCATATAACTTTATCATCAAATAATTCACTAATATTTGTTTTCTTATTCTTTAACACTTCATTATGTTTAAATTTATTCAGTAGACTATTCATCTTATGAAATATAACCATTAATAACACCTTTCTTTTTATTATCATCACATGATTTCCCTTTACGATATCTATTTTCATTCTTCTCATCCTATCCAAATTTTAAGAACATAACATTAAATTATATCTTAGGGAGCCAATATTCCCATCAATTAAGTTAAGAAAAATTTTCAGTTTCTAAATGAATTTAATTTCTTTGTGTCATTCATTTATATTGTCCAAACACTTCAAGTTCACCTAAGAAATACACTCACTTGTTTCTTTCAATATTCTCCACCCAAAGGAAACTAAATCTTTTTTCCTCCATAGTCTTCATTACCTGATGTCTCTGAGAACTCTTTTGTTAACTTGTTTAATGGTTCTCAGAGTTGATTACATAAAATGAAGTTAATCATGTTCCATGAAAACTAATTAGGCATAAATGTAACATACATTACTCTAGCGGTCATCCCACTTATATTTTCAGCAGAAAATTGTATGTCACATTCAATGATAACACATTTCCTTCTACTTCCAACCATTGATTAAGAAAACCATATTCTAAGAAATAGTAGTCATTTTTGGAAACCAAAAAATCATTAAAAGTAATCATAAATGATGTCCAAATCATGAAACTTTCTTTAATATAAAATACCTCAGGTTCATCATAATTCATTGTAATTTGCATTCTATTTATATCCTTTAGGATGGTTTGTAAATAACATGTGAATTTCTGAATCATATCCTAGAATAGTGTAAAACTAGGTGTGACACAAGGATTATAATCATACACTTGATCCAGATCAGGTCTGGTTTAATGTAGTGTTTTTTAAGGTTTTTATTTCTCTGAACATTTATTCTAGAATCACATTTACATATAGTATCTGAACATGGGTGTATTTCTAGAAGACCACTCAATCTATCATTTATGAATATTATAGGACATTTACTTATACTTAAATTATTATTAGACATATCCATAGATAACTCCCTAAACATATCCTTATAAATATCCCTATGGATCATACTAATGATTTCTTATCCAATTTTTTTGAAGTCTGATTGAACCCTCATATTGATACAAAGAGTTGAGACCGAGTCTTATCATACCTGGATATTACATCATTTTTAATGAATATTCATCACATCCCAAAAGTACATTCCTAATGACTGTAATAGTATAGTTTCTTTGGAAACATGAAACATTTTATTCCAACTTGGTTAAATAACATCATTCATTCTAAAAAATATGTCCCCATTTAATCTTCCTACATAAAAAATGTCATCATAAATTATGTAAATGAAAAAAATGGGGGATATTAGATTCTAAATAATGGTAAAAAAGGGTCATATATAACCATAACACGAGAATAATGGTATTAGAACAACATAATATCATTTGAAAAGATTACCATCAATATAAAATATCATAATAAATAAACAAGGTAAATTGATTCTCATTTTATAATACATCAATCTTATAATAATCAAATATCATGAGACATGTGATCATAACATTGGCATAAGATATAGATGTTATTCAAACTGATCATCTTCTAACAGTGTGACCATGTATAAAAAGAAATATGTTCACTGATTATTTTAAAAAAATTAAATCATTCCCACACATAAAATTATGGGCATGAAACCAGGTTCGTGCATATCATTGTTTATATTATTTATTGGTTCACACATAAAATTGTGGACATGTAATGAGGTTCAAGAAAAACATTGTGAACATGTATATAGTTTCATGGATAACATTACAAACAAGTAATCAAGTTCACTGATAACATTGTAAGTAAGTAATCATGTTCACACATAACCTCTATAAATATGAGTTATCAATCATTACCTAATTCGTTGGATGAAGATGTACGTCCTTCTAGTCAAATAATGGGAACAATATTTATATATATCACATGAACTTCAAAATACATCATATCATAAATCATTAGATGATATGGGTTTTATATCATATCGTTTGGAAATGAGGCATGTTTCGTAATAATTTATCATATCATAACATGTTAAAAGAAGTAGGTTTCATAAGTATGTTAACATAGTACAACCTATTGAAGGTAAAGGGGTTTCATAAACAAATTTTAGTTAGATAAAAAACCATTGAAAGAAATAATTTGAATGGTTTCCTTGAATAATATCACTATATAATCATAAACTATATTATAAGATGTCATAAAATATAGAGATGGATTTTCAAAGATCACTTGGAGATTTTTTGAGGGAAAATTATCATTCTATAAAAAAAATATAATGAATAAAATCATATTAAAAATAATTTTATTTTAAAAATATCATTGTGAAATTATAAATTTATCATTAAAAATATATCGAAACCTTTCATCAGTAAAATCTCCTTTCATCTTTGAAAATACTTTTTAAATCATAAGATTATTTAAAACCCAAATTCATGGAAAATAACCCTGAAAACATATAAAAAATCATTGAAAACAATTTCTATCACTTTTTAAAACAAAAAATTATTTTAAAAATAATTTTCATTAAACTAAACATAAATAATCATTTGAATGAAAACATGAAAACATATTTTGAAAACATGACAGGGGAATAAAATATATTGTTGATTAAAGAGAGAAATAAGGTCATATTTTCCTAAGAACATTTTCATATTTATATCATGTAACAAAGAGTGGAAAAGTAGTACTATTACATAAATATATTATTAATGAATAATTTATATGAAACCTTAGTAGAATTATTGAGATGTGGATCATATTATTTACTTAATGGAAGTATAATAATAAATAGTCATAATAAACAATGAGATTGTACCAATAAACTCTTACCACTTTTATAACATGGAATCATAATAACCATGAAATAATAACATAAAATGAATCATTAAATATCATGAAATTAATGAGATTTGATATATAACATGTAAATGGGGTGATGTATAGACATTATAAAATAATATAGGTGCATTTCATAACATGTGTCTAAATGAAGAAAGTTTGAGTCAAAATTCACTTACTGCTTTGGAAACATTGTAACTATAACCCCAAGAAATTGAGATCCTAAAAAGGATATGTAAATCCAAATAATTATCCTTATATGAATTATAAAATAAATCCATAGAAATTATACACACGTAAGACGTGAAAATAGTTCCTAACATGTCTTATGTCTCCTAGAAAATAAAAGTTTGATAAAAATCCCTTATTGCATGATTAACATAGGAATCATGTGATTCATGAAATAATAAAATGAATTGAAAATTTTAATTTCATTATTTAAAATAATTTCATTTTATATAATTTCATAGGTCATTATATACACATCACAAAACAAACTAGTGGTGAATATGGAATATTTTCTATAGAAATAATAGTTAGATGGGAAATCCCTTTATCTCAAGTCTTGAATTTTTATTATACTTGTTTAAATGTCCTGTAAGAAAATATGAGATTCTTATAAAAAATTAACATAATTATATTTATATACATAATGACATATATTATTTACTTATTACTTTATATTACCCTTTTACTAACAATTCCATTTTTGTGTTATGTTTAGGGTAGTAACTACTTTGTTTTTTAAAGAAGTTTTAACTTGTTATTCTTGGCCATTATTCTTAGATGAATACACAAACATTTATGGATGGTAAATAATGGTTTAAATATCATATATATTCATCTTATATATAGTTATAATAATAATTATATGATTTAAATAGTAAATAAAATAAACCATTCATGTAGGCCATATATATGCATTAAAGTTGTATATTTTTTTATTGTATTGAATAAATGAAATGTAAATGATATATATATATATAAATTATAATTACTGTATAATTATTATTATATATATATATATCACATATTATATAAATCCCATTTTTAATACATTTCATGTAAAATGATGAGAAATCACATCGCTTTACAAAGTGGTAGTCTGTCGTGCCCACGAAAAGTGTTATCGTATTCCCAATAATAAAAATCATGATGATATATGTGGTATATAAAATAAGAATCATAATAAAATAATGAAATTCCAAAATATCATGTATAAATAATTAGTCCATAATTATTTCCAATCATTATTGGTGGGAATGGATTAATGAAATACATTGGTTCATGAGGCAGTAGTCCATAGTACACATGAATGATGATTAGAAATCCCATTGGTTGGAAATATAAAATATTTTAAGTAATAATGTTAACATAAAAACATATCAACATATTTTAGATACTAAGGTATCAATATAATCATTACATATAAATAAATTAATTAGTTTGAAGAAAAAATGAAACAAAATAATTGTTGAGGAATATTACCTCTTCTTTAGGTATCTCCTTATGGATTTCTCCAATAGACGTATTTATCTACCAATATAGCAAAATAAAGGATTATAGGATGAAGGGACAGATCTGTCAGAGATATTAGGTCACATGTTTTTTAATCCAATGTGATATGTAGTTTTAAAGATTAGGTAAGAGGCATGGGCCTTTTATAAGTGGTGGAGAAGACACACTATGCATTTTTAAAAAGAAGTTAGTTGAATATAGTTTATTACCTAGTAAAATTGATTTGAGGACTCAAAAAATTATATATTATAGGATTAATGGTACAAAAATGTCTATAAAATAGGTTTTGGAATAATTTCTGTCATTTTCTTCTTAAGATTAATGTTTAGTCACTCGGTAAACATATTTTCCTTTTAATCATCGTGAGTAATTTTAACTACATTTAGTATTACTTTTGGTAAAAATTTAATTTTCCTTTTTATTTATTAAAATTATTCTAGTTCTAAATTTGGAATCCATTTTTCAAAATTAAATTCACAGATTTGTAATAAAGTTATTTATAATAAATTCGACGGACTGGACAAAACAATGTGTTTTTAAGTGAAAATTAGCAAAATTATAATATGATTTAAAATTTGATTTAAATGTAAATATGATTCCAATTTAATTAATTGAATTAATATATTAAATATTCAACAAATTACACTATAAAACCAATTCAAAAAATAATATTACATTATAAATTATTTATTTTGAAAGTTAGATTCCAAAGTAAATTTAGTATTTTTAACATGTAATCATAAAATAAAAAATCTCAAAAAATAAAATTAATTCACCTTAATATAATTTTAACGATAGAAAATTGAAAAAAATGTTATTTAGTGTAAACATTTTAAATTCTTTAAAAGAAGTGCACATTTTAAAGGTTATAAAACATTTATTTAGAAAATTACATCTTTTTATTCATAAAAATGGATTTATTCTTATCTCTTATCTAGAAAAAACATAAAATAAATTTATAATTGTTAATTGAATATGTAATATATATTTTTATTTTAAATCAATCATCGAGTTTATTTTTTTTTTAATTTTTTGAGTTAAAACATGTCTGTACAAAAAAAATAAATTTTTTAGAAAGGGAATTTCATTATTTTGAAATATTTATTACATTCATTTATAGTTAATTATTTACCAAAAATTTTCATTTTAAAAATGAATAAAACTTATTTTCATCATTTAGTTAATAATTTTTACCTTAAATTCTAGTGGTTACATGATAACTACAATGTATTTTAATGATAATATTAAGAGAATTTTTTAGATTAGTTAAATTAGGTCTTTATGATAAAAAAATCTATCAAAGCAACTCAGTGTATCTTGTATCACAAGTCTAACTTGATATATAGTCCTACACAAGATATATATTTATTTTAATTTATTTGAAAAAATAACAATTCATTTTAAATATTTTGTGTTAAATAAATTCATTCATATCATTGATTAACATTTTAACATTGATGAAAGGTAATAGAATGAAACAACTGACTAATTAAAAGTCATTCGTATTGTATGAACCAATTTGAACATTTAATTCTATATAATGTTTCTATTTCATGTTTAACATTTTATCTTTACATTAGTGTATAGAATTGGGCCATCCTTGGATTCCTGAGGGAAATCCTTGAGCACTATAAGGAAACCCTTTCGAATCAAGGACCCAGTTGCTAAGGGAGATACCCAACATTGAAAAAAGTACTTATATAATACAGGATTCATAAAATCATTTAATATGATCCCTTCACTATTATATATATATTAGGATTCCTCAGATACACTTCTTGGATCCCTCTTGATGTTTTCAAACATGTGGTTCCATGGAATCACCCCATTATGTCCAATCATGATTAGATCGTGCTTACCTTGGATGAGATTTTTGGACTCAATTAGAATCTTTTATAGTAGAATAACTTGAGAATTAATCCATGTATTACATTGTGGACCCTTTACTATCACATTGCTTGAACTATGACTATTAATTTGATGAACCTTGCAATAAGGATTCTACGGTCACCCCTTGGATCTGTTTTCTTTATCTTTATGATCTTTTTCAGTGATATTGAAACATTCACCGGATTTTTCTATATAAACAGAATATATTTGACCTAAATAAATGTTCTCAAGTTTATAGAAATTACCAGTTTATTCTGAACACAATTGAGTTATATATTATTTATTTATATATATATATATATACCTACACTTGATCGGGTTATATTCGAAGACTAGATTTTATAAACGTCAAATGTTATGTCCAACTGATATACATGTCACACTCTATATGGGACACAATTGATAATTGGATAATAATATGGTAGTAGGTATTTATATGGGGATGCTTCCCCCCATTTCCACAAGACTTTATTGGTTCCTTAGGATTGAGCTTGGTAGTGGATGACCTGGCATGTGCTCAAGATAATCGGAGTAGTTTTTGGTCTTTAGATTGTTTTGTATTGCATGTTTTTTCCAATACCAGGTATACCTATTTTACAACATTTTAGAGTCATTAGATTACATCATCAATTTTTTATACTTTAATATTTAGTTATTAAGCTAATTATTATTGATGGGTTTTAATGCTTACATTCCACTGCTAGATTTTTTTCATTCAATATTATGATTTCTCAATTGTTTATCCATATGATATTAAATTATATCTATTGTGATCAACTCTAACATAATTTAATAGTGCCCCCATAGTCACACCCAAGGCTCTCACTGCTATCTGGAAGCCTCTGGAGTATGGGTAGGATCAATTTAAGCCATGTGGCCAACCGAATCGAAGAACTTTTTAGTGGAACCTGGGTCTAGATATCATAAAGTGGAATCATTGAAGTTTTTATTTTAAGTTGTGTTCATGTTTGGGAATATATATAGGATATAAGATACATTTTTGAACATGGTTATAATTCATTCTTAATAGTAACTAACCCTTTTTAGGGGTAAATACCAAGTTTCCTTGTAATGAAAAAAAAGTTCTTCTAAATTTTTGTTATTGAAGTAAATACAGATTCGTTGTTGGGAAATGTACATGAATTGTGGTATTTTTAGATTCTTTATGGGAAATTTTTGTGGCCTTTTCTGATGAGAATAAATGTTATATGGAACATTATAGTGACCTATAAATTAAATTCAGTGCCTAATTAAAGTCATATAGGTGAATTTAGTTTCTTGAATTGTCAATGTTGCATGTGATTGTTGAGTGATTTATGGTTCTAAAATACTCTAGGGTTCCTAACATATTCTATATGGTATGGTAATTTGTTATTTACTGATTAAAAGTAAATCTAAATAATTTTGATTATATATGTAGATAGAGGATTCTTAAATAACTAGTTCCTACCCAATATAGATATATACCTTTTGTTAAAAGATCTGCGAAATAGCTATGATTTAGTGAGTACTTGATTCAATTTATGAGTTGAATATGCCTTTGTGAGATTAAATGGTTAATTAAATTAATTGATACATCATATTTAACTTTTTACATTCTTTGAACAAATATTTGATAGTTAATTAAATTTCAATGGGTGTCACTTTCAGTTATAATGTGTTTGAACGTATAATATCTTGGAATAATGATCCACGTTTATTAACCATGATATATTTTTATTATAAAATACAAACATTAATTGAAAATATCAACTTATAAAAGGAAAATTTTTCAATTAAATGATGAGGAAAGGAGAAATTGACCCTTCACATACAAAAACCTCTATAAATTAAACATAAACAGTTACCAATACCATATCCTTATAAGTATGTGGTTGGGTTAGTTTCTTGGGTAGTGAGAACATATTCATAATATATTCTTCCTCTAAGGTATCTACATTCCATGGAATGATGTTTTGTGTCATGTGATTGTAATTTGAATATCTATTCCATCAAAAAATCATTTATTCATTCCCTAAGAGGGTGGTGACGATCATGCTTTGGATGTAGTGGTTCCATAGTAAATAGTCATACCTGGATTACTTCGTTCCGATACACCAACTATTATCCCAATACTGGGCACTAATGCTAAGATGCGAGAGGGTTTTTTTTTCAGCTCATGAAGTCTATAAAGGGTTCCTTTTAACATATACACAAAATGGATTATCTGATTCATGACTTCAAGCAGTAGTATCCTCAAATATTCATGGATTATGGGTATCTTAATGATGATTAGTCTTGGATAGAGTCTAATATACAAATCTAATAGTATATAGTGACTGATACAAAGGGTAGTGGCATTCATTCCACGAATATGATTGTTTATTATTCCAAACAATAGTGGGATGTGAATACTTAGGCTGGTAAACATAAATTCAGGGTTTTGGTGTAATTCAAATGTGGAAAATGTAATTACATTTTCCAATAGATATTGAGAGATGACCGAGCCATAGATTTCATTAACATAGAGCAGGTTTCTAAGTTTATTATATACAATTAGTCATGTTTTACTAAATTTAAATACTTTGTATCAATTCTATACAGTGATGAAAAATTTTGAGTGAGATGTTTTGAGGATGAGATCATGTATTCTATCCACTCAAAAGGGAATTCCTTTCACCTACATACCCATTCTAGAATCCTAAATTAGACATTTATCACTAGGACAGACTAGAATGAGGCTGATAGAAGTAGATAGAGATGTTCATTGTTGAGCCAGGACAATAATTCATCAGTTAGTTGGAAGCGTAGCCATGAGGTTTCTCATCAGAGTGGGGGAAGCAAGAGTATCCACACTAGCTACTCCTTTATAATCCATCGATGTGAACTGAAGAGGCATCCACATCCTTAGTGTGATAAAGACCCTCCTTGGTGTCCTGATTACAGTCATATGGGTTATCTCCAACGATTTTGTCAAACAATTCAATATGCTTCTAGTGAAAATAGTTAAAAAAAAATATATCTTCATTGGAAGGATCAGTTTCACCACATCAAGAAGGGAATTGGAGTAGCACTAGATAAATAGAATGAGAAGGATTCCATGGTTATGGTATCCATACTTCTTATTATCAGCACCAGTGCATCAAACATACCTAGGGTAGTTGAGTTTTTGAACAAGGTCATCTGTCATGTTATTTCATTCCATACAGCCGATACCCAAGGAAAAGCGTTCATTAATGTCTATTGTATTATTTGTTGTTCTAGTAGCATCTACTATTGTGTCTTCATTGTTTGATACAGTTTCCTCTAACTCCTCTATCTCTTTAACGACCATGGAGAATCTTGTACCGGAAATTCTTTACATCAATGGTGTTAAACCTTATTATGGAACCTCTTTATACTCAATATGATAGGTTTGGATTTCAATATCATAATGGATTGGCTGATTCCATATCATGACTCTGTGGAGTACTATCCCTATAGGGTATTGTTTACATTGACAAAGGGAAGTAGTTAACTTCCCATGGGTGCACGGAATTTTTGGGCCGGTAGAGTCGGACCATGAATCATGGTATTTCTAGAGTGACCTCTCATATCTCTAGTATTTTCATGAAGTGTTAGGGAATAAATTTAAATGATTTATCATCCTATATTATATTATTTATGGATATATTTCCCATATTTTTCTGGATTAACATCTAAAGTAGTAGTAGTAATTATGATTAATCTTTTTCCAAAAGAAGCTCAAAAATATATTCCTCCACACATGATGACACCTTCTATGATCCTAGAGGTCATGTTATAGTTTTATGATTTATAAGGCAACGTTTTTATCGAACCCAACAATTCATCTTTTCGTTTGCCAAATATTTTCACCAAGATGGTCAATGAGACCGTTCTGTTATGCATGTATTACCAATGGTAGAACAAAAATAATGTTAGTAAAGTGTATCCATTTGTTTTGATATACGATATTTTCAACCATATCAAAGGAGTTAGGGTATTATTAAAGATCTTTATAGGATTTTCTATTAATATTTGTGAGTCATGCCTTCATACATACCTCATAGAGCTTTTTATAAAAGTTTTGATCAATTGAAGTAACTTGTTTCTACATTCAGTCTTATGAACAATATCTTTCTTTTTATGTATGTGATGAATTGGGTTCTCCATCCTTATTTGGATTACATTATCATGGAATTTTTTCTGGACATATTATTGTATTCTCATACTCAGAGTGAACATGCTAAAAATATTGTGACCAGTTTTAATAGACTGTGATAGTATCAAATATAATATAATATTTCATAGTGCCACATGTGGATTTAAAAACATCACTTATTGGGACATATTTTTTGGGAATCAAGAGCATCCATTAACACAAAGAAGGTTACTACAATAGGTTCCTAGGATCAACCCTAAAATATATTAGATATATTGATTTTCTTGAGGATGGTTTGATATTATATGTATCTACTAAAGGTCTTCTCATGACTGTATATATCTTTTTATGGTACTAAAATAAATTTTGTGTGTTTCTTATGGTATAAATAATTATACAACAAATTTCAAGATTTAATACAATGGTTTCTTTGGCATTGATTATGATTCTACCTAAACCTATTGAAAAAATACACATTTATGTTAGGAATTAGGCATCAAGAAGTAATTAGTATTGATTCATGATGATATATCCATTGAGTAATGGTATCAATATTTTAGACATCATGAGTGTAATTACCCCACTCAAAATCTCGAGCAACAGAATGTATCCATTATTTGATTTGTTGGGGACACTATATAATTGGAGAGATTTTCGTGGTGTATGGAGACAAATGATCCAAAAATATATATTTACGTTGTTTGAAATAAATAAAAAAATAATTATTATGGGGTGAATACCTTCATTCCTTTTACATTTATCCTTCCTATATTAAAGGAATGGAAATTGAGGTAACAGATGTGTTTAGCCAGAAGACATGGGAATGTGATATAAATGTAGCCCGAGATGAATGAAAATTGATGGCCCTATATTATATGCCTCATTTAAGCTTTCATGATAATCAAAATTAGTCTTATCTTGAATTATTGATAGTTACCTGATCCCTTGATGAAAGGGTGACGTGTTGGTAATTTTTAGATTTTGAAGGCTTGGTTCTCCAAGTGAGTGTTTCTATTGATGACCCACCTTCGTATTTTTTTATTATTAGAGATGAAATCCTATGTATTTCTGGGATATTATAGGTTCATATAGATATGTGTGAGGAACTAATGTGATAGTACCCTGCTTCTATGTGTGTTGTTCATACAGGAATCTGTAAGATTTATCATTATTTGTGTCACTAGAACTAGTGGCTTGGGATTAAATGTGAAATAAAAGTTTTTATTTGTAGGTGTTCCACATGCCATTAAGTGAAGTTGGAGCACCAATGACCATGTAGATTGTTACAGTAGTTGTTGGTCCTAGAATGAAAATCAAATAATGTTTCATTGAATTTCTTAGTCAGCTTGCTAAGGCCACCTTGATCTAGCAACACAGTTTGGGAAATTCTGGATCTAGTGAAAAAATTATCTTACAACTATCATACTATAGAGACATTATATAAATATTATCTAAGAAGAATGTAAGTATTTTATATCTATGGGTACATTTTCTCCCACATACATTGATTTTAGATAAAGATTCTCATCACACAACAAGAATATGGTAGGCATTATTTAGAGCTCTGTGTACAAAAGTGCTGCTAAGAACATCCATTCATACATTAAAATATGGCCATTCAGAGTAGAAAATAAAAATATTTGATGAAAAGATATATGAATACATAACATATTTCACCAACTAATAGGGGAAGCATATCCCTCATGTTGAGTTCACCTAAAATAATATCTTTCATGATACGATTTATATGATTCTTTATGAATATTTGAATCGTGGGTTGTTCCATTGAACCCTGCGATGGCTATAGGTAAGAGTGGTAGTGATACTAAATCATCATATCATGAAATAAGATTTGGAGATGGTTTAGTTGATCATAAATTCTTTGTCTACTATTATACCTAGAAATAAATCTTATGTTGATCACCATAGAAAACCTCTATATTTAATGGTTAGGAATTGTATTTTCTTATGGGTATCACCTGGGCCTAAGGATAGATGGGTATAGAGGAATGGCAAGTTGTTTACATGTTATTTAGGGACTTTTTAGATCGTCGATAGAGTTGGTATGGTATCCTATCAGTTGATATTATAATAGAGGTATCATTCCTTGCACGACATCTTCCACATTTCATTCCTTCACTGTAATCATTTCAACATTACTCATTATTTTTTATCTTTATGAAGTTAAGTTAGAAGATGATGATTTTTTGAGGAGTAAAATATATGAATAGTTAAATGGATCATAGTGGAGATCAAAATTTGGCCTATACCTTTAGTAACTGTTCGATGAATAAACAATTGTATATAGGATAATACATGGGAGATGAAAGTTGATATACATTGTTAATGTCCTATGTTATTCATAGATAATTCTTTTTTACCGTTAGAAAGTGAACATAGGGGTGAGATAATTTTAGTGGGAAGCCGGTAAGAACATGGTTTTTATAAGAGATACCAATCATTTAGATTTCATTATAATTAAAATTTTAGACCAATTGATGATGCCTAATTATTTAACAAATGTTCCAGGGGTTTTCAAATTTTTGTTCGGATCATATAACCACTACTAGTGGATGAAATCACTAGGATTCATAGTTAGTAGAATATATGCCACCCCTAAAAAAATTTCCCCGAACCATGTGGAGAATTTAAAAAGGGAAACAAAGGGAATAAGTTTTATCCTAGATTTGTTCTAAGGACCATATGAATATGGGGGTTTTAATCAATATTTAGCCGCGAATTATAGAAAAATTGGGGCACAGTTTCTCATATTGTGCATTCAATCCATTTGGGATCCAAATTATGGTCGACCCTAGAACACAATTGGCATAGGGTCTGGCTAAATATGCTGCCAAACCGTGAGACCCAGATGCTTTTGGGGGAAATTATTATTTTCCCCCTAAAAGTTTAACAAAACCAATCATATTTTTACTGTTATAGCTGACAGAGTCCATCCATCTCAAATTTTTTTTTTCCAAAAATCATCTTTATAGATTTTATCTCATTTAATCACGAGGAAACTGATTCAAGATCTGATCACCACATTAAATTCCACTAAATCACTACTTTAGTCCCTATATTTAGTTCATCATTTTATTCTCCATAAAGATGTTGTTTAATGCAGGTTCATATGCCCTATTTTTATGGGGTTATTCATTTCATAAGTATTATTCCAATCCATGATAAAATAGTTACTAATACTAGATGAGGAGTTTATTACAGGCCTGTGTTAGATGGTTTATAACTTTTCCATAAAAGTATCAACGTTTATAAATTTCCCCTGATGTGTGCATGCCAATTTCACTGGGAATTTCTTCTTAAATCCATATGTCATTCATATTATTATTGTTACCATAATATAGAACCCAATTCATAGATTTTATTCAATGGAAATTTGTTTCATACCTCAATGAAATCCACAAAATTATTGTGTTTACCATGATTAACCTTACCTTCATTTTTAGTCACCATTCGGGTGTGTTGGATTGACCATAATAATGGTATGTGATTCTTTAATTAAATTTAATTATTAATTGAAAATGGAATGCACATGTATATTTTATACAATTATAATTTAACCTATATAATGTAAATTTTTAAATTTAATGAATCAATCTTACATGCTTAATGTAAATCACACACACACACACACATATATCTTGTCCTTATTAAATGTATATAATATAATTAACATTGGTTGGATATTCTTAACACACTTTTTCATGTATAATTAAATGAAAATTTATGAACTCAGTAATTTTATATTAAAATAAATGTGATAAAAAGTTTCATGTCATTGGTAAACCATGTCACGTTGATGAAATGAAATAGAATGAACAAAACAAATAATTAAAAAGAATGAGTATTACATGTCCAAATTTAATAAATGAATTTTTTATAACTTTCTTATTGCATATAGATATTTTTAACTTTAAAAACTGTAAACAATCGATCTTTACTTGGATTCTATTGCAAGTGCCTTTATCACCCATATTATTACATTATGATTCAAGGAGTTTGTTTCTAAGGGAGACACCCACTAGGGAACACTGTCCTTGTCTACTAGTGAATTCATGTCGTGAAACTAGAGAATCCTATAAAATCCCAATATTTTATAGAATGTATATTCTAAAATAAATTTAATTTATTCAATATCATTAATTACATGAAATATTAAAATATAATGAACCATGATATACTATTATATATTAACATGACTATTGGAATTGAAACACGAGTCTTAAGAATTGTAATCTGACTATTAGAATAATAAACTCAACTATTAATGTATAAATAATATTTAGGTATCTCATAAATAAAATAATTATATATTTATATCATGCAATATGTAAATAAATTTTTTATAAATGATAAATTATGTTTTATTTTTCATAAACATAAATTTTTATTTAAAAATTTATAATTAATGTCATAGTTGAAAATAAAATTTAGTTTCAATAAAATATATTCCTAAATATTTTATAACTTTAATTATAATTATATGATAATTTTATGAGACCATAATTAATTTTTCAACGTGACATAAAATAAATTATAATATTAAAATCAGTATTTTTTAAATAAATGATGATTTTTTTAAAAATTAAATTTTATATATTTAGAATATTATTTCATAATATTTATGTCATTTTAAAATTCAATAAATTAATAAATGTTTGGGGTGAATTTTTTGTGTTTTTATAAAATAATTTAATTTTTGATGAATAATTAAATACGATAATTTCTAAAATCTAATATTATAAGTAAAATACTCAAATTTTTCAATCATTGGTAATTTCAAAACCCATCAGTTATAACTCAAATTAACTATTTACTGTAATTAGTCATAAGAGTCAACATTATGGTTATAATTGATAAAAACTATAAAATAAATGTATAAAGGAATAAAAAACACTCCTCTCCTCTCTTATCAACACCACCCCTCACCACCTCTTCTCCAAACATGTTATAAGATTTGGGTATTTCTTAACTATTCCAAATTGATATCCATAACCTCTTTCCAAATTCATGGTCTTGTGGTCTCATAAAAATAACAATTCTATGTTCCATTTGTTGGTTCCCAAGGAGATGACATTCTAAATGTAAAATCCTCCTTCTTTATCTTTTAATTTATTTTCATTTCTTATCCTCCCCCACAAATACATTCTAAAATAGAATGATAACAGAAATATCATATATATAAATATATATGAATTTTATTATTTTAAGGTAATATCCATCATAAATTCACTTCACTTTTGTTTTTATATTACAAATTAAAACATCATATCGTATGTTTTGATTATCCGCCTTCATGGACGGTTAGTTCTTATTTACTGTTACAGCCTTCATGGATGGTCATAAAACCATTTTTATGGTTAAATTATATTTTTATATACATATTTTATTCCATAACTTGTTTTTTAACCAATATATAATCATATTATTAAATAACATGACACAAGTTCATAGTTGTTGTAAAACCCACCAAAATAAATTAATACAATTTTACCAACATTTTATCTAATGATTCATTTTGTTTCCACATAACCAAATGATATATGAGTCCAGTAAAAATTAAGAATGTAAATTAGTAGAAAATAATTTAAATTTTTAATAACTTTTTCCCATTTAATTTTAACTCCCATATTTATACTCAAGGGAACCAACAATAAACCATGAAACGAACGCTCCCAAATCAATGAAATTAGACATTAAAACTACTCTAAATTTCATAAATTAACTTAATAATATTATAATAAATAAAATATATCTTAAATATGTTATGAATTATGTAATTAATTAATCTAATTTAATTATCTAACATATTATGTAAATGTGAAAAAACTTTTATACATAAGGATAGGGTTTCACATCGGAATTTTTCTTCTATGAGATATATTCCATTTTCATCCCATATTTATTTTCTATGGGTTTCATACATTCCATTAATATATCATGTTTGGAATCTATTTATATTCATGGAATTCAATTTACAATTTTATTACCACTAATTTTATGGGGCATACGGCTCGACTGATTACAAATAAGTAAGGGAATTATTAACACAATTTCTGTTAAATGGGTTAAATGTATACTCCATTGGTTATTTCCTGGTATGATTATGTTTATAATAATTTTTTATATTAATTTGATTTCCTATTTTTCTATGCATTTTTTCTGATACTCATAATCAATTAATTTGAATAATGTTAACAATTTTTATAAAAAATAAACTTTTTCATGATATTGTTTTAAAATTTAATGGGAATGTTTGTTTAAATAGGGATTTTATATTTTGATAACATTTTCATATTAAACTAGATTTTTTATGATTAGGTTTACTATTTTAGGAAATATATGTCATATGAAAGTTTTTATATGAATGTATATGTTTATTATGTTTCACCCATTTCATATGTGTAACTAATTGTACATAAGAAGTAGTGGGTAAGAGAATTTATAACACCTTGATGCCTCGGTAGTTCTCATGAGGAAATCAATTTTGGGTATTGGTTGATGACTTAATAGATTATGTATGGTGTCTTAGCCAAATCCATCAAGGTATATTCATGATGAATCACATTATTGTTTCCATAACTGTGATATTTTTTATTGATAATCCATGTGATAATTTCACTAATATAATAGACATTTTTAAATTTAATTCCCATGAGACTATTTATATATAATTATTTGATCATCTTTTATTCATGAATTATTATGATTATGATCATGTTTTAGTGTAATGTGTATTTAGTTATTCAAATTACATAATTTTATATATTTAATTTTAATAGATTCCACAGTATTATCTCCCTCACTAAGAATCGACCATCACCCATTTTAATGTTTTATTTTTCACTAGAATTCTAGGATGTATAGTATGATTGATAAGAGTGTATAATCTTGTTGAATAAGGGGTTTTTTACAATAGATTTATTATTTTTTATATATTTTCATGAAGTAATATAATTCATGTGTTTGTATATAGTTATTCCTTTCTATTATGATATTTAGACAATTGGGATGCGATCACGTGTTCTCTTTATTACTATTATAATGTAGCGAACCAAATCTAATCTATAAGGATTGGTGTCTTTATTGAATCTATAAGACCATTTCTAGAAGAATTATAGGAAACTAGATTTAGGAAAAACATATATATGGGAGATATAATCAAATAACAAACATGGAAACTATTCCCAAAGTAACCAAGCTTTTGAATTTGAGATAAGATATAAAAATGATCAATTAACATTATGTGTTTCAATAGTTTCAGATTTGTACATTATGTTTCATAATGTTATGATCAAATATAGTGTATTACATTGTTTATAAATGATGGGAATTGGAACTAATTGAAACTATATCAACGCACATATTCCATATATTGATTTACCACTAATACATGATAGCGATGATGGATGAAGAACTACAACTGGATATGAAAAAAATTATAAAATTATTTTGAAAACTAACTATAGTTAAAAGAAATAAACTTAACCATATGGAGCATCATTATCCACAAATTGGTGTAACAATGTTATACCACTAAATGTGACAAAAAAATTCATTATTTAGTGGGACTATAAAACCATGTGTTGTTGATAAATAGATTTGTTACTTAGATGAGATATTTCATTTGTTGGAAAGTAATTAATGAGAGAAGGTTATCATGTATGTTTATCATATCTCATGTTATATGGATCAATGGTTGTCATTAATTCAAAACACAATATTGTAAGAGGAAATTTAAAACATGTAAGCGAATACATTTAGTGAACTTTCTTGGGGAAATATTTTCATTTAGATAAAATGACCAGATATGGAGATAATATTTTTGAATATGGGATTAAAGAAGAATACTATTTTTATATGTATGAAGATAACATTACATGTTTATCTATGAATGTTGTAGACTACGTACGTATTTCAAAGAGTAATATTTATTGTTCATTTGAGTGGATTAAACCAATTATTTGAAGGGAACTAACCTCCCAAACATTATCATCATATTATACATAAATATCATGTGCAATCAATATATATAAATAATTATCAATGATTTGTGAATAAAAATGAATCAAGTTATGAAGAGGCATGAAAACAGGATAATGGATAATTAGAAGATGGGAAATAATTATTTTTTGAAATGTGATGAATATGAAAGAGAACACCTGAGTTCATTCATGAAGGGAATGGGAATTTTTTACATGTTTATAGATAATGGACACTAGGATTGTGATTGAAAAATAAATATATAATTTTTCTAGTAGATTAATTTTACTGAGATGTGGACTATACAAATGAATTTCCCAAGAATCAATGGCATATATTCTAAAAGAAGCTAAGGATTCATCGTAATGAATATGTTGTTACTATAAATTAAGTGGAATAATTAATTTATTAATGTATTTGGATTTAATAATTTTGCGGTAAAATTAATTTATTAATTATATTCTAGTCATAAAAATAAGGAACTATAGTAGGATTGTACAAAAAATACACATTGTTGAAGGAATTGGAATAAAATACTGAATAACACCGACAATCATGAGAAGTTATTCTTTTGTAAAATGATATTTTTGAAAAAACATAAATTTAGAATGATGACACTAAATATTATATTGATAATGAGATAATAATAAATAGAATATTATTGGATAGTATTGGTGACCATAGAGATGGTTAGTGATTTGATGGTTTCTGTTATGCTGGAATTATTAGATATTTGTATTTGGGAAATATATTGAAAAACCTAATGCCTTTATATTGGAATCATCCATGTTTCCTAAATGTATAGAGGATAATAAGGTATTTATATATTTTATATGTGACAATAAGAGAAACATTATTTTTTGAAATCTTTATTTTATGAAATTTTGTGACCTTCCCTCTATATTGATTGACACTACATTTGGTAAAATTCATATTGAATGAAAAATAAGGTATCTGGTTATGGAATTGATTATGTTTAACATTGGTTAAATTATGATTTATCAAATTGGAAAAAATTTTATATACTTTTTTATTTTGGTAAATATATAATGTCAAATAGAATGACTTATGGATCATTTGATAAAAATGTTATAGGAATAGAAAATCATATACAATATCTATCTTTTGGTTTAATAAATGAATTGAAGATGTATTGAAATAAAAAAAATAATGGTATTATGTTTATAACATGGAATGAAATAAAGAAAGTTAATTTTTTCAAGTGCCTATCTATATAGTAAAATAATCCCTCAACTGTAGAAGATGGTTTTTGGAACAAAAACATTAAGTTTTTAAAATTCATCCTAGAAATAAATAGTCTTTCAACTAAAAATTTTTACTATCTTTTAAAGTAGAATTTCTAATTACAATGTTCTCTATAATTCTACATCAGATCTTGACAGTTTTTTTCTATGCCCATGTTTTAACTTCCCACTAATGTTCTCTTATAGGGAAACTATGTTTAGTGATGACCATCACATTATCATTTCCCTTCATTTAAGAAAAAGAATCATTAACCGTATTGACGATGTAGGATTTAAAAAATATTATTTTAAAATGGTAACATCATGACCACCAATCCCATGTTTAAATTATGAAGAGACAATTTTTTGAAGGATGAGATAATTTCACACCCCAATAATTTTTTTGGTATGTATCCTCTTAAATAAATTAAATTTATTTGATGACTGATTTTACACAAAACAACATCGGTAAAAGAATCATTATATACTATTTAATATTAATAGTCCCATTGGAAATGTATTTTGACTATTATGATAAGTAAAAATATAATTAGAATAATAAAAGAACCTATGAATGAATAAATAATATTTTTAATCTCATAAATTAAATTATAATATATTTATATCATTGAATAAGTAAACAATTGTCTTAAAAATGTGTAATGAAGTGTTGGTTTTTTTATAAAGTGTAAATGTTTATTTATATTTTATAATTTATATATTATTTTAAAATAAAATACATTTTCACAAAATATATTCATAAATTAATATTTTTTAAAAATTAAAATTATATGATAATTTTATGAGGTCATAATTATTTTTTCTTACTGTCATAATAGAAGTTATAATATTTATAGAATGACTTTTATAATTATTGAGGATATTATTTGAAAACTAAATTTCTCATATTTACAAAATTATTTATATAAAATGGACTCTATTTTTTAAATCTATACATAAAAAATGATTAGGTTTCACTTTTTGTATTTTTCTAAAAGAGTTGGATTTTTTATGAACAGTGAAATACAATAAGTTATTGTATTTAACATTAGAAGTTAAATACCATAACTTTGTTGTTATTTATGAGGTTATAACCAATTATTTATAACTGACATGTAATATTTATTTATATTGTGGCAATAATTATGAATATTAACAGTCTTGAGCCAAAATAATAAATTAATGAATAAAATAACAACCCTAATCCCCTATGAATAATCCCCATCAACTCGTCATATCATAAAACCTTTTTAGTTTTTGGAGAATGATTATATTATTTAAAATTAATTATAAAATCCTCTGCTAAATCTCCTGATATTTTAATTATCACCATAATTCCCATTCCAATTTACATAAGTTGGTTCTCAAGGATACAACATTTAAGAGGTATAATCCACAATATTTATTATTTAATTTCATTGCATTTCATATCCCCCCTCAAATTAAATTTCCCAAATAAAATTATAAAACTAGCATAAAATATATACTATAATATTAATATATTAATATAATTATTATAATAAATTATATTCACTTCTCTATTTATTTTAAAATGGAAACCTCGTCGGTGATGTGTTGATTCAACACCTTTGTGGATGTCGAGTTTTAATATTAAATTACCACCTTTTTTATGCTCATAAATGAATTATTATGAATAAATCATATTTTAATACAAATATTTTATGTTATATCATGTTTTTTAACCATTATATGAACATAATTTTAAATAAAATTACAGAACATAATGGTGGTCGTAAAAATCAACAAAATTAATTAGGACATTTTCATCAACATTTTATCAAATAAATCATCCTCATACCACATAAATAAATGATTTATGATACCAAATAATAATATTTATGACCAATAATACTAACTAATTTTACTATTGTATAAGATATTCCATCATGAAAAGAACTCCAATATTTATACTAAAGGAAACTGACCTTAGAACCACGACTCGAACACTCCCGGAATGAGGAAATTAAAAATAATAACTCATGGAGATAGTCATAAATAAACATAATAAAATAATAGTAAATAATATAGATGTATAATAGTGTCTAAATTATGTAATAAATTAATTTAATTTAATTATTCATGACATTAACTTCACGTTCAAAATGCTTTCAGACATAAGGTAATGGTTTATCGTATCATTTTTACTTTTGAGATATATATTCCTTATTCAATGCATATTTATTGTGTGTTATTATTACAAAACCGTTTAATATTTCATATCATGAATCTATTTATATTCATGTTTTTTCATTTTTCTTTTGATGCCCATTAATTTTGTGGGTCATATGGTTCAACTGAATGCAATTTTGTAAGGTAATTCTTAACCCAATTTATATTCTTTAGGTTAAACATATACTATATTTATTAAGTCATTTTAATATTTTATGTGAAATTAAATTTTATAACCTTTTGATTAATTTATAATTATTTTGGGATGATTTATAGCTGGTACACATAATCAATTCATTTGGTTATCGCTCAAAAATTTAAAAATAAATTTTAAATTTTTTTTTTCAAAATATGAAAGAAATTTTTTTTATTTATACATCATTAGTGGATTTTACCTCTTTCATGATGCCTAAATATCTTGTGAATTACATTATGATTTTATAAGGTTACATTAAAATAATATCATTTCTCTTATAAATTTTCATCATTTTGGGTAAATATTTTTCATAATATAGTAATATTTATCTTAACAGTTTCTTAATGATTTTAAGATTATCTTCATCTCACAACCTACCCATTTTTTAATATTATTAATTATTTAGATTTATATATTATGATAAAATATAGAATATTTTATCGATTATTTATGACCAGTTTGGCTGTGAATGTTTTATTTTTATACCATTCATCAAATTACACTCGATGGTTTATGATTTTGTTTATTGTTTGGGAAATGTTATTTCTTATGATAGTATCCATATGAATATATGTGAAGATTATGTTTAACCCATTTTTTTATGAGAAATGAATTGAACATAGAATTTGATGGGTGAGTACTGATATATCCCCTTGATGAATCGGTAGGTACCACAAGACCAACTAGTTTGGGTTTGGCTGATGTCTTACTGGATTATGTGTGGTTTCTTAGATGAATCCTTGATAATATGTTTATGATTTCCCCCATTATATAGTCCCATATTATGATATTGTATATTGATATTCTATGTGATCATTAGACTAATTGAATATCTATGGTTAATTATCAATCTCATGGGATTATTTATATTTCATTATTTGATCATCTATTCTTCCATCCATATTTTACTCAAAATTATTTTTCACTGTAATGTGTTTTTATTATTCAACAGTCTTATTTATTATGTTTATTTATGATAGATTACCTTGTATTCGTACCCTTACCGAGCATTTGATCTCACCGCTATCTTATGTTTTATTTTTCTACATGAATCCATGATGTATATTATGATTGACACGTAGGAATAATATAAGAGAATATGGATTTTTCAGATGGAGTTGTTATGTTGTATTTCATTTCACGTGGTAATTTATTATTTATGGTTGTATCTAGTTTTCCAAACCTACTAAACAATTTTTCACTTTTGGATGTGATAAGGTGTAAATATTACCAATGTAATAATTTAACAAAGAAGCTCTAAGATATTGGGGTCAATGTATTTATAGATCCCTTCACTATCATCTAGATATTAGGATTCCTAAGATACACACCTATAATGTAGCTTAATGTCTTCACAAATAAAGTTCCATGGATTCACCCCATTGGTCCAAGTCATGCTTATCCTATTCTTACAATATATGAGATCCATGAAATTGATTAGAGTCTTTTAAATTAGTATGCATCATGAGATTTACCATCAATTAAAATAATACACCTTTACTTCTAGACTTAATGAGATATTATGATGACTTTTGTGACCGATTAGTTAAAGGATACCTATGTTACGCTTTAGATCCCCTTTCATTGTTAACATGATCTATTTCATTATTGTTGACAATTTCACCTAATTTATTTATATATTCCAATCATATATTAATTAATTTAATTATCTATTGATTGGTTAAAAACATTTTGTGGATAATATTGATATGAATTAATAATTTATAATATCATTACATTTATATAAACATTCACTCTATAGGTTTATATTCATAGACTAGACTGTATAGTTTTTTTTGGTGGTGGCATACTAAGATTTATCTCACACTATATCTGGGCAATAGTTAGTACTTGAGTAGAATATATGGTTATATGTATGTACAATGGGACCAGTCCCATCTTATACACCTGACATTCATGCGTTCCTAGGATAGTGTTGGGTAGGAAATGATTCAACACATGCTCAAGATGCTTGGATAGTTAGGGGTATTTTTATTTTTTATAGCTTGTATTGTCTAATCACATGTACCCAATTTCTCTTCATTTTCGACATAAGTAATCACTTCCACGTGTTTTGAATACTATATTATTTCTATTAGTAGTTGATTTTTATTGATGGATATTTATTATTATATTCCACTGGTAAATTTTTTATTCACTATTATGGTTCCGTAATGTTTTAGCCACCTAATAATATAATATATCTATTATTCTCTATTGTTACATGAGGGTATAGTCACCCCACAATCAATAAATAGGCCCTAACTACTATCTGGAATCCTCTGGAATATAGGGAGGCATTCTAGAAGCCATGTAGGACATCGCCCCATTGATCCTTTGAGTGGAACCCGAGTCAGGATGATACCTATATGTTTGAATTTAAACATGAGAACTCAATGTGTGGAAAAATCTTAAAGAACCAAATGTATTATTTTTTATAAAATAATCTTTTGAGGGAAAATTTTATGAAGATGGAAGAATGTAACAACATATACTTTTATAAATGAATGTTTGTTTTGAATTAATAAATGTATTATTATGTACTCTTTTTATGTAAAACACATTATCAATATTTCATATGTTATTTTCGTTAATTATATAATACTTCCATATTTATTTTGTTATGAATAAAATACCATTAATTATAATAAAAATTTAAAATATTTACTTTATATGATAACCATTACGATTAGTATATATTAGGGATATAGAAAAGTCAAATTTATATGGAAGAAATAACTGATTTCATTCTCTAGTTAGATCATTCCAAAAGTATACCATTTATTAGAGCATCAATGGGAGAGTGAATCATAGATATTTTCTCTTTACCAAGCCTAATCCAATGGAAAGTAACTGAAGCACAAGAAAAACAATTTACAGGAGATGTTCATTCTCATTGAGATCACCACCATAACATTTCTCACCAAACCACCCCATGAAAGTACATCCATCATGCTCAGTATATTTATGGTATATGATGGTATAATAAGAGGTTATATAGCTAGAACATAGTAGTATATTTTTTATATTTTCCTTTTAATAAAAATAGGACTGTATATTATTTATTACTTTATATATACACATGATTATGTATTTATTTTAATAAAAAATATATTTTTATTAAAAAAATAGAAAATATACTTTTGTGGAATATATAGTTTCCATTACATTATTTTTTTTAAAATTCAATAATTTTTGAAATAAATTAAATTTTTATGATAAAGTTTAATTAGATAATATTCATTTACATATAAATGACAATATCATTCAGTGATATCTATATAATTTTAAGAAGGTTCCTAAGGTTGTTATTTACATGAAAACAAGTACTTTAAATAAATAATAATTATAAATTAATGGTAAAAAATTCTAATATTTAGAAATATTTTTTTAAAAAATAATTATCATTTCTAAAAATAGTTTCCTAAAATTAGCCATTGTGTATTTTTCAAAAAATGTCTGATGCAATTAAATTTTTGGGGGAAAATTAAAAATGTTAAAAATATTTTTCATGTGTCATGAAATCATAATAAATAAAATTTTATGTAATGAGGAATATAAAATGAATTTGTAGATAAAAAAATCCATTACCCTTCACATTATCTAGTTTTTAAGTAACATTATTAATTTTAAAAAATTGTAGATAGTTCTCTAAAACATATAATATATTTTATAGTTTTAAAAAGTATTCTTTTTGAACATTACTCTCTACCACATCATGAATGGTTTCATTTTAATGTGTTTTTATAATATCTTAATAAATATTGAAATCAAAACTTCCTTTTTAGATACCATATGTAAAACTAATGGATGTTTTTTTTGGATTTTATTGTTTTATTAGTTATAGTCCAAAAAAATTGTTTATAACTTAATAAATAATTCACCTAGCTTTTATACAAATAACGACGCGACCAACCAATACTTTTAACTAAAAAAATAATAAAAAACAATTCCTCTCATATCCATTTCTAAATATATCTAATGGAGATCTTATTATCAAAAAAAGCTAATCATAATATTTTATATGAACCTTACATAGGTAATGTAATCTCTTCATCAACTTTATTAAATTCTGTTCATTTTATTACACATTTGTATTTAAAATTGTTCATGTTGAAATATTTATCCACATATTACTTTATTATATTTATTATTCCCAGTTAATTATAAACCTCCTATCACTCTCAATAATCTAATTCACCAACCATTATTTATAGTTGTTGTGATTCCAAAATTATCACAAGATTTACAAGGTGAAACATCATTTTTATGAATATCAATCCCTATTTACATTGATGTTAACTCACCTTGATTCACTAATACATCTTTTATTGGGTATTTATATGTATATTACCCACAATACATTATTATGGGAATCAAATTTCATAAATATATTATTATGTTTTATGATATATGTGGTAGAAAAATTCATTTCGATGATATGAATTTAATGGTTGGTCCAAGAATTATATATCCCTCTAATCCATTGGGTAATCTTTTAATATCATGAGATACCATATATGGTTCATGATTAGTTAACCTAAGAAAACTATGTTATGATGTCGTAGAAATTATCCTTGAATTATACTTATGTTTTCTTGTTTTATGTTATTTCAACATTCATATGATTCATTAATATTAGCATCTTATGTAATGATATGTTATTAATGATTTTCTTAATATTCTTTTTCTCCATTATATACATGACTTCTCATATTTATTAATTTAACATATGTTGTGATTTTATTGTTCCATTACTATAATTTATAGCTCGTACTTTTCTCATGTATGCCCCCAGTTTATCCCATTTATTTTTTAAGATCAACACAATTTTAAAGGAATGTTATAGAATTATAAATAGTTGCACTGTATCCTTAATTAATGTTTTTATGATATGTATGTAATTACCAAAAGAGACTATTAATACTAATATTTTTGTATTAGGTTACATATATATTAGTGTAATAATTCATGAAATATACTGTATATGAGATATGGGTTCTCAAATTTGAAGAACCTTTCCAATAGTTGACATAATGTTGCATATGGGAGGAACACATAAGTTCACAAGGATCATGGAATCAGAACTTGTTATTTAGGTTGGGATGTTAATGTTTTTTATTAGATCATTATATTGATTTCAATTAATTTTGGCTATTTGGGGAAATGGAACAAATGAGATAGGATATTTAAAATATATTTTGGGGGATACATTTTTCCAGGCCTACTCATGTTTAATGAAACTCTATGTTACCATTATGAAATCATAATATGAGTGTTTTATTTATATTTTATTTTTGATCTTGATTATATTGAGTTGTATAGTTTATAGGATTAGGGTGCATTCAAGCATCTTGAATAGGAATAAAGTATCACATATTAAGTATATACTAATTGTTTTTTACAAATAAATATTTCATTAAATGCCTTGATTATTGCTAAATATTTGTTATATATATATATTCTCTTATATTTTCATATATAGATGTTGTAATTAGTTAATTTACTTTATGTGTGATTTGATTATATATATATCTATATGTGGTTCTAACATATAGTTTCCATAGTCTAGGCATGATTTATGGGTAGAATTGGGAGTATTATACCTTATGTGTGGGTTTCTCCAATAATAATAATTCTTATTGAAATATATTATGTTATCTAATTAATTTATATATTCATTGTAATCATTTTTTTCATGTTAAAAAACATCCTAATGTATCCAATATGTGATCACTTAGTTAAACAATCTAGAATTATCTCTTTAGGGATAATGCATTGGTTCCATCTTATTTTATATGGGAGGTTGAAAGTGATTGTGCTCCCATACTCAATCCAATGGTTCTGTTGATAAACCATCCTCAATCAATAATATTTCAGATTATTCCAATTAAATGTGAAGGGGCACATTGGACGATTTTTAATTACTCTTGATATTGCACTCTCTATTATCCTCTAGTATTCCAGTGAAATAATGGTCATTAGGATTCGAGTGATTGGATTGAAAATATCATGGGAAGCATTGATCTGGTCGTTGAATATTTAAAATAGGGTAGTTATTATGGCTACCTTTATTCTTTAGGATCCCACCAAGATATGGTGAGGCATTGTGAGTTAGTAAGGAAAGTGTGAGGATCATTATTGGGAGATATTCCTTGAGATATTCTTCATGGGGTTATTTCTAGCCACATAGTTGGTGGACATAACATATTATTTTATATAGAATCAATATGGGAAAATATCCACTTCATCATGCTAGGATGTTTTTATTGAGTTTTTATTGTTTTCTCCACATTTGGATGGAAATGTAGAAAATTAGGATGGGATGTTTGATATTGGTCATCATCTAGAGAAAAAACATTAGGTTAGGTGATTTGAACATAAAAAATATACCGAGGTATGTCACAAGGACAAAAATTTTGAGAAGGTTCTAGAGGATGGTAGGAAGATAATTTTTATACTAGCATGGAATTCATTAACAGCTAGTCTTCATGTGTAATAAAAAGACCCAGGTAAACCTCACTCATCACCAGATCTATATTCCCACATAGTCCACAGTTATTTTCTGATCATCACAGCTTTGAGACATTCGGCAAACATAATCAATATTCCCTTTGGAATGGTTTAACCCTTGGTAAACCAATATGACCCTTACACAAAATGAGATGACCACACCAATATCATCATAGTAAAACATAAATAATATAACTTCTAGATTAAACACATAAGTAATGAAGATATCATAATCAATATTAATTAACAAATTGCATTAAAGGATGTAAACACGAATCATCAATTCAATATCCCAAAACTCAAAACAATTGGTGAAGAAACAATCTAATCCTATTCATACATCTCAAAAAAAATCTTAAAGTGAGTCCTCATGATCCAACTGAGTGAGTTGACATATCCTCTATCAACCAATGAATAATACTAATCACGAAGAGCCACCTAGGTACAGGTTTCCCATCCCTCATCCACTATCATGAAAAATTACCATTATAGAATATATAGGGTGTGAGGAACAAATCCATGTTGGATATCGTGATGAATCATTCAACACTTATACCCATGAAAACTAATAAACAATTTTTAAAACAATTTTTCATACCCAACTAATTTTAAAACACTTCACTCCCTAATAATACATTGAAATCTAAAATGTTTTCTTTTATATTAATAAATTTTTCCACATCTATTTCATACATTTATTAAATCATGAAAATAGTCCAAATCGAAATAGGATGTCAACATATCAAACATGTAATATTTTTTTATGCTGAAACATCTTAAACATATTATTACATAAATGGGATTAAGAATAGTTTGTCTCATCCTATCAAAATGGAGCAATTAAAATTCCCAAATCATATAAAATAATCATTCATGAGTACTGTTTCCCTAGGGATCTATCCATAAGTCCTATTATGAGTGAGTCTAGAAAAGTCCACCATCCGACTATGTTTTACTAGATGCTTTGACGGACTTCCAAAATATCAAATCCAAGAGATCCTAGAGTCTCTTAGAAACCAAAATGGAATCTCTCTCAGTATTCTTACCCAAAATCACTCATAGTAACTTTGAATCCAAAATGTATCTTTTCACGTCCTTCCCTATGAAGGATCTCACAATATATCATACAACCCCTCGCTCACACCCTGATTGAACCATGACCTACTCCAAACCAACATAAAAAAATCTAATTATTGAAAATCCAATTCACATTCCAATTTAAATATACAATATTCTAAATTTTAATATTAAAACTTACCAATGTTAAAACAATTTCTAATTTTTTTAGAAATCCATTTATGAAATAATAACTTATTTGAGAAATTTTATAAAAAACATGGTGTAAAAAAATCCACACCAATTGGAAAAACCATTTTAATAACCCAATTTACCAAAAACAATAAAACACATCCAATAAAACACATAAACAAACCATAAATACTTTATCTTTCATTTAAATAAAAATTATCCAATGGAAATTATTAATTTATAGGTATTCTATGGACAACACTATAAAATAGAGAATCTTATCTCAAATTCGGTTCCAACTTCGTCCCCTTTAAAGATGAAAACTCAAAATACGATTTAGAATCCCTCACAAAACTATGCGAAAAGAAAAAAACCAAATCCCCTATTAAATACATGCGATCATACATTCCCATCATATAGGGTTTCACACATCTAAGAAAATTGTATAACATGCATGAGATGTGGTAAAATAAGAATAACCCATGGAGAAATGGGCTTACCTGAATCCATGCTACAAATAAACAAATAAGAAAACCACAACCAAAGGATAGGGGAAACTCAAAAACCAAATATAGGTGATTTAACATGATGAGAATATAAATTTATGGTGAAAACCAATAAATGATGGTATGGGAAATGGTAAAATCAAAATGTTTAGTTAAACTAAAACGGTATCATTGTTTTGCTACACATTTTGAAAAATAGCGAATGAGCCATGTGTGGATACATTCTACATAAAAATGAATCAACACACTTAATCTTGGGATTCACATTGTTTTAAAAATCTTTCATAACACATGAAAACTCCCATTATAGCAATATAAAACACACTCACATGGTTATCCACAAAATAATTCAAATCATTCACCGTCATTCACCTAGGTAGGACTTAGAGAAACTCATATTTATAAGCCACAATTCCTAGGAACTCCGCAGCAGAACCCAAAGGTAAAAAAAATTTAAATTATACATATCGGTGACCCATAAGGTGTCAAAAACACCCCAATACACCAATTTATACTGCCATAATTTCCACATTCATGCATGGTATAAAACAACTAAGTTTACTACTCCCTCACAAAATATTCACACACATTTATTTCATAGATATCACTAAAACACTTCATGATTAAAACCACCAATGGTATCAACATATAATGTATAACATTGATCTGATAATACATGATATGACCAAGCTACTCCATAATGGTGGTATCAGGATCATGCTATTAATATTCCCACCCTAACACTTATGATGGATCTTGAGGTTATCTCTTTAACTAGGAAACCTAGAAATCCTCAATGATTTATGTCATCCAAGGTGGTAACTTTAACTGATAAGATTACTTCTTGAGAGCTCCAAAACATGAAATAGTCAGACATAACAAGACACTAACATTCCTTTTATCCCAAATGATGATGTTCCAATTAAATAGATACCCATAAAAACAATTGATCACCAATATTAAAATATCATTTATGATTGTTATTGTCACCATACGGCTTTTGGTGATTCTAAGATTTCACTAACTACTCATGAATCAGTTGAAGTATCTTTTACATCATGTGGATGAGATTCGATCCTACCAAGGAACACTTACCCCCTTCATCCAAAAAAAACATGGATAGTCATAGATGTCTATATAATTCATTAAATGGATCTATCATTAGTAGGGAATTAAAAATATTATAATATCAAAACTACTCCAATAATATATTAATTTCCCACTATATAGAGAAATATAGAACACACACTCACAATATATCCTAGAGATTCTACATGGTCCACTCACACTGACAATCCATCTATGGGTGATATGTGGCGATCAGCTTCAACTCAACTCTAAACCCCACTCTGAGTCTCTTCTATAAACAAGTATTTTAAAAAGTATCCATGTTCTAAAAAAATTTTGTATGAACTATATGAATCTAAAAGGACTCAAACATATAAGAATCTAAGATCCTCAACCTTCACTGACTCCCTAATGGGACAAAATTAGAAAGATTTCATTTAAAAACCAATAATCACACTTGTATCATATTTATAAAATGGATTACATGGTAGTATGATCCTAAAATAAATATAAATATTGTCCCACATTCATACTAGAATTTGGAGTGGTTGCTGTAATCCATTTAGTCTATTATTATCTAGTTTGATCCCTTGGTAGGTTATAAATTACGAAAACTATAATTACAAAAGAAATACCATCTCAGTCCATTAATACTGGTGTCTTTAGGTATTTAAAATCATGGTTTACTCTAGGTGAATAAAACTATGGGAATGATTTACCCCATGGACCCCCCTAAAACAAGATTAACTTAACAACTAGTAACTTTATGAGGAGGATAGAACCATTGGTGGACTAACGAGAAACAATCAAGGTACCCCAACCATTTAAAAAAAATTTAATCAATAGTAACCTAGTTTTAGATACCTTCTCAAATATACCCCTATAGACAAGAGAAGGAATAACATAAAAACTATCCTGTAAAACCTATTATCTCTCATTCTGCATCTCTAGTAATATATACATAAGTAAACTCACTAGAACCTACTAATCCATCAATTCATAAACAACATGTATTGGATGCCTTGTGATCAATGCGTTAGTGACCACAATAAACTTTTTTGCTGAAAAAGGACATCTTAGAATCAAATATATGATGATACTCATCAAATAATCTACATATGTTGTTTAGGTCCCTATGGATGAAGATATAACTCAGGAACTTATGATCCAAGTAAACTATTAAATTCTCCCCAAAGAGGTAATGTCGCCAAATTTTTTACACAATCAACAATGATGTTAATTTTAGGATGTGGGAGAGAAAATTCCACTCATGGGTAATATATTTCATAGTCCATAAGCCACCACACTTTTATCTTTCATATTCACACATTCTATACCCATATTGGACGCATCACTAATCGCTATGTATGCTATCCTAGTCTCAAGAAGAATCAAATTGGTATCAATGTCAAGGAGGCCTCTAATAGCTCAATAGAACTACCACACTTCTCATCCCACTCAAGAATCACACCATTCCATTTAAATTAAATAATTGGAGAATCTAGACAAGGTAAGGCCTGAATTTTTTTTATAATACCTATATATATATCGAAATAAATGGATTTCAAACTCATTTATGCGATTCTCATAAATAAAGACATCTCAATCATTCTATGGACATACTGGAACATCTTCCTTGAAAAAAATGAGGCTCAAAAAATATATTTCATGAATCTAAAACTAGAACACGGATATAATAGAATACATAAATTTCAATCTCATTAAATCCAAATAAAATTTTATGTAGTCTTCATTCTCCTACCACATCTTGCAATAAACCTAGATATCATCCACAACCATAAAAAATGGATTCCAAAAAGAGGTGGAAATGTTGTTCATTAATTCCACAAATATTGTTAGAGAATTGGTAAACCCAAAAGACATAAAAAATACTCAAAATTTCCAAACCATCACTAGAATTTGGTCTTTGGGACATCCTCTTTATGGACCCTCAACATTTAGAACTCGTATCACATATCAATGATGGAAAACTAATGGATACCCTAAACTGACCAAATTGGTCATCAATACTTGTTAATGGATGTTTTTTTAATATGGTCACCTAGTTAATATTATAATTATTTATAAATAGTCAGGGGGCCTTCATCAGACTTCACTGATAAGAGAACTGTAGAATCCCATAGTCACACATTGTGATGGAAAAATCCCTTTCCCTAAAATATATATAAATAAAATTTCATCTCTTTTAGCTCATATAAATCCATTCATTATGATTGAAATGAAATCATGATCATCTTGTATAGAAATTATATAATCAATTATATATATTATTGGTGTGGTCATAAAAAATCATCTAGAACACATCTGGGTATTGATCCCTGAAATCTAGAAGTCCAAGCATCATCCTCTTTTCAAAATAATCAAGGAGCATCATGGACGGTTGGCATGAGATCAATCCCAACACTGATCTTAATATTCCAGCCCTCCATGATTATAGATCCCTCTAGCCCTAATATATGTGAGTTATCCCATCATGAATAACAAACCATGCCATACAATGAGAAATTTTGACTAGTGCCTTGATGTTTTTCTTCCAATACATGCTAATAATAAGGAAAAAATTTCTGTGGTCAAAATAATTGAAGTTCCATATGACTTCCACATGCACAATCTGAAAAAAATCTCTCAGGTATAATGAAACTACACTCCTTCAAACTACACTATAGGTTTATAAAATCCATTACATATAGAGTAAACAAATATCGTATAAAAATGCATTAATCAATTTTATCTAAATTTTGGATTAAATATTCTATATTAAAATAAAACATATTTCATGGGTGAAGAAATAAACATCATTCCTCTGATGGTGGAAGGTTAAAATAAAATGTCCTCTGGAATAAACTCTACTATATATAAGCACCCATTCTCATACCAAACCTACTTATTATTCCCTTGGTGAGAGACTTCAATAACATGGGGAAGATACCCAACACCATTTGGATGCTCTGATTAGTTCTGAAATCCATTGAAAAAGTTGATTCTTCATTCATCCCATGGAAAATAAAAATTATAAAAGAAGTAGTGATTCCCTCACTTCCCACACTGGTGACATGTCCTCACAATGTCTGAGTAACGAGGTGTGGTCTTTATAGATGTCCTAGACTAACCAAAAATATCCTTACACCCTGAATATGCCACATAATTTTATCCTAATTTTTTATCGATTGTATTTAGACTCCCTCACTAAGACTCATCCTACTTTTTATTTTGACTTGATGAAGAACTCCATATTTTGTGCAATAATGGGTCAAAATTGGGACCTATCATTGACATAAAATTATCTTATGTCATATCTTCCCAATCAACCCACTATGAATGTGTTAGTAAGAATATATATATGAGAATATCATTGATCACTGGCCTTAGTCTACCTCAAAACTTCTAGGATTTATGTAACCATTCATCTGGGGAACGAGAGAGACATGTACCAATTCAGTAAAACATGTTACAAAATCATTCACCGAAGGATCCACTTACTCTGTAATGTCCTAGATTTTTTCATGAATTATTTTAATATTAAATGGGAATTAATTTGAGACTAGGATCAGAGACGGTGTGCTGTTCCAAGTCCTGGTGAGCCCAAAAAAAAGTTTTAATTTAATTTTATAATTAAATAACACGCGTGAGCGGTTTTCCTGAAAAAATGGAAAAACTCCTGAACAGGTGCTCGGATCAGAAATATGAGGGCACCGTTGTGTTTAGAACAACGATCTTACCATAGGCGGGGCCGAACTTCGGCCGACGCAAGTCGGTGGTGAAGTCTAGTTTTTAGATGTAAGAGTAATAAAATATTTAATAAAGATATTTTATTCTCCAGTGAGATTTTATTAAATCTTGTTACGTCAAATATCTCTTATCTTTTAAATAGAGATTTCGCAGGGGATCAGGGTTGCAATCCCCATAACCCTGATTTCCCTGGAGGCTCTGGGAAAGTTCTAGAGGAAAACCCCAACGCGGCGGCAAAGTTCTTGATGGATTTCACCGGCGATGACGACGCGGTGACCAGATCATCTCCAACCAACACCGCGGATCTAGGTAGGATGTTTGTCTTGATTTTCATTCCCCGTTTTTGATTACCATGATGAACATAGACTAATCTACGAACAGATTAACCCGCAGGTCGATCATTCTTGCGGGACGGGTTCATGCGGGGATTTGAGGCTTTGTTTCTTGAGATTGTTTTGTTATTCAATCTAACTATGGAAAACCCGGATCGTCATGAACAACGATCGAGGTTCTCCCCTCTTGTTTGATTCTTGTTTTTCCCCCTCACGTTCTTCATTGTGTTCTACGCGTTCTTAGAGTAAATCGATCGTTGCACATTCGTTTTTTGACGCAACGATCCGAAATCAAAGATCCAACGTCGAGGGAACCTAGCCAAGGTGTGACGATGACTACAGCAGGTGAATCGATGTGGTTCAGAAGTTCCCGTTCATCAGGCATTTTCGTGCGGATGGATCGGGATGCGTTTTCAAGACCAATCGGAAGCCCGAAACTGACGGAATCAGTTTCGTTGTGGTGGGATGACCCCAATTCCAGAGTTTCATGATGATTGGATGGTTGGATCACGATCCAGAGAAACAACTGAGGCATGTGGAGGACGACGATGCTTCTGTAAATTTTTCAACTACATGGTGTGTAGTATGGGCTACACGGTGTGTATTCATCGGCAGGATTACATAACGTGTACTCTGGGAGTACACAAACATGGGAAGGGTACACAGCCATGGACAGACCATATATACCCCTCCCCAGCAAGACCCAGCCAGATACACGGGATACCCCGTGTACTGGAACACGGGCAGGTGACACAGACACGGGCATAGACCATGTATGGGAACATGGCCCGAATACATGGAGCAAGCCCAGGTGCTTGTACATGGCGTTTATCTCTTCTACACGCCATGTAGTTTCTTTCTACCCAACAAGCTGAATGACATGGGCCGTTTACACGGGCAGTACCCGGGTTCAAGGAACATATCGTGTACCTTTTCTACATTCCGTGTAGTTTTGTTTTAGATGATTTGAATGAATTACATGGGCCATTTTCACAGGCAGTACTCGGGGTCAAGGTACACGGCGTGTAACCAAACTACACACCGTGTAACCTTTTCTTCATGAATTGAGCCACTTGTCTTTTGTGACTTGGAGTAGTTCTCTTAGGGTTTGTACCCTTGGTCTTTTCCATGAATGTTCTGGTATCATTTCCTTTACACAGGATTATGATCCATTCAGCAGAACTCCCTGAATAAAGTTGTTGGAATCCCCTCTATGAGACTTAGAGCTGGATCCTCTATTCATTCCTGGATCCCTAGGTAGATTTCTAGATATCGACGTGACCAACTTTACCCGGGCGCTGATCCTCTGCTTAGCGGATTAGCTCAGACCGAGTTGTCGGAATCACCACATGACATGGCAGTGATCCTCATCTGAGCATCATGTTCCCAGGGTACATGTAGAGTGTGTTCTCCTGAAATGAGTACTCCGTATCTCTATCTTCAGTCCTAGGAGTGTGTTCTCCAGATGGAATGCTTAGTGGAATCTTGGAGCTGGATCCTAGTGGCGGTATCACGAAGGTCGATTGTGTATGAGTATATCTAGGTATTCTTATTATATGTTTGGTAGACATATACTGTGTAGAGATAACTTTACCTTTCTATTGTGTTATTTCCTCTGTTGTATTCATTTGTGTTTTCGGGGTGTCCTACTGGGTATTGTTATACTCACCCCTGCATGGGCTTTGCCCGCATGTGTCATGTCTTGTGTAGACGAGCGAGCCTTTGACATGATTCTAGGCAGACCAGGACCGGATGGTACATAGTGAGATCAGATAGGATGAGTTGTGTTCCTATGGCTACAGACTATAGTCCCAACACCTTTCTTTATAGGTTGGACTTTTTTATAGACATTCTTTCTGGTGGGCTTGTACTTTTTTCCCAGGGTTTACTTTCTTTCACTTTACTTTTCTGTCGTACTCTGTGGTTGGGTTTTAGTGTATGCATGCATCTTTTCCTTTTTTAGTAGTTTTTACTTTTCATCTTTGAGGTATTGGAGATCTATGTTTGTGTGTACAGGTTATAGGCAATGCCTCCCATGTTAGTAGTATGCCTACCCGGTTCTAGTCACCAGCCCCTGGCCTATTGGAGGCGGGCTTGGGGAGTTACGGCACGGTCCCCACTAGGACGGGTCATGACAGAGTGGTATCAGAGGTGGTCTGTTCTACCTTAGGACTGAGAGTCTGTGAGTTGGTTAGGGGGCATCAGTGTTAAGTGTTTCGAGTTTGGCTCTCAGGCCAGGGACCCCAGTGTTGGTGCGGGCGTCCGACGTATCAATACACCTGGACTCTGATAACTTACTTTTCGACATGGAACATGAGAACCCTAGTTTCTGGTAGAATAATGGTACATGCATCATATAAGAATGGGTTTTGGGTTCCATGTCCTTCGTGAGTCATCTCTCCCGATATAATCACTCACTAAGATACATCTTGTTTCTTTACAGGATGCCTTCGCAATGCGCACCCGCTAGGAACCAGTAGCTCGATCACAAGGATGACCCCCTCAGTGATAAATCCTCGATATAGGGACCAGATCCCCCAGTTTTACCACCAGGTGGTGTGCCATTTATCCCACCACTTGTGGAGTAGTTTTTAGTGCCTGCTGTACTAGTGGAAGAGGAGTCCAGGCTGAGCGCACTCCACGAGTTTCAGAGACAGAGACCCCTCAGTTTTCGAGGCAAGCCTAACCCTCAGGCAGTAGAGGACTGGATTGTGGATGTAGCGAGAGTCTTCCGTTTGGTCAGGACACCATCAAACCAGATGGTGATCCTGGCAGCGAGCCTACTGCAGTGCTCGGCAAGACGATGGTGGAGTTTGGTTATCCAGACTCACGAAGAGGTGAGGCTTGCATGGTTGGAGTTTGAGAGTCTCTTTAGAGAGGAGGTTTCACTAGTTACACTGAGAGTAGTACGCATACATGAGCTTCTTCAGCTCTAGCAGGCATCCATGACGGTGGCTGACTATTCGTCGAGATTTACCGACCTCTCGTGGTACTCGATGGATATGGTTAGAGATCAATACATCTGAGCTCAGACATTTGAGCAGGTCTTGCGCAGAGATATATGAGCTATCATCATACCTATGATCATTCCTACTTATGTTGGGGTGCTCAAGCGGGATCTGGTGGTCGAGAGCTTCTTGGAAGAGCAGCGATAGCTGGTAGATGTCAGTAGTGGGCGAGCTAGAGCAGAGACCTCAGCAGCAGGGAGCCGACGTCAGGGACCTAGGTGTGGAAGAATTTTTCCGAGGAGATATTTGGACAAGGGATCTTCAGTACAGGGTTCACAGGGCGCATCCAGCCAGTCTCGAGAGAGGCGATGCTACTCATGTGATGGAAGGGGACATCTCGCTCGAGATTGTCCGACCTGCCGTACTACTGACACGGGAGCAATGGATGGACAATCGAGGAAGAGGCAATGTGTGGATCAGACAGATCCGCGGGGCGGAAGACGTGTTAGGGGAGTTGGGAGAGCAGCTAGAGGAGGTCAGCGTTTCGATCTTTTACCACCACCCCCCAAGAGGTCCACCCCAGGCTCAGGGAGCTGGTGGACAGAGGTAGGGATATCTACCGGCAGCAGAGGCTTATGACCCAGGTACTCCCGGAATGATTAGAGGTACTATTTGTGTCTTTTATACCTTGGATGTCGTACTGATAGAAACAGATGATAGTCATTCCTTTATGGCTTCTTATCTTGTTTAAGACTATGAGATTCCAGTTGAGCCGTTGTCTCAACCCTTACTCTTAGAAACACAGACTAGAGAATATTCAGAGATCACACACCTCTGTAGACTATGCGACCTGACCCTTGGAGGGGAGAGTTTCAGTTGGAACCTCTTGGTGGTAGCGTCGAGTCCTTACGATGTCATTCATGGTATGGATTCGCTATCCACAGTTCATGCACAGATTGACTGTTTTAGGCGAAGGGTGAGGTGTGTCCATAGTGATGGAGCGAGGTTCTCTTTTGTCGGTGAAAGAGAGACCCAGGCAGTGCATGATGGACTCATGCATAGGAGGGTACAAACGATTTCATATCAGTTGGCTAGCATGGCTCTTGGCGCAACAGATGTTATGAGTTTCCAGTTTCCAGCAGTAGTGGATGAGTATGAGGACGTCTTCCAGAAGGATGTCCTTGGGCTACCTCCTCTCCGGGAGATAGATTTCTGCATTCAGTTCCAACCCAATACGACACTGATATCAGCATCAGCATATCAGATGGCTCCTGCAGAGCTTCTTGAGCTGAGGGTGTAGCTGGATTACTTGCAAAAGAAGGGCTTTGGTAGACCCAGCGTTTCACCCTGGGTTTCCCTAGTGCTGTTCGCCAAGAAGGCAGATGGGAGCAAAAGGCTATGTGTGGATTACCGGCGCTTGAGCCATGTGACCATGATGAACCGGTATCCACTACCGAGGATCGATGACCTCTTCTACCAGTGGATAGAGGCACGATAGTTCTCGAAGGTGGATCTATGAATAGGCTATCACCAGTTGCGAGTGCGGGATGAGGATATACCGAAGATGGCTTTTAGATATTGTTACGGTCACTATGAGTACTTGGTGATGCCCTTCAGCGTGACGAATGACCCAGTAGTGTTCATGGGACTTATGAACCAGATATTTTAGCCCTATCTAGACTAGTTTTTAGTGGTCTTCATCAATTTTATCCTTGTGTACTCTGCGTCCGAGGAGGAGCACGCAGGACACGTTATCTCGACAGATGGTGTAGTAGTGGACCCAACCAAGGTGGAGGCAGTGCTAGCATGGGAACCACCCCAGAGCGTGACTGAGGTACAAAGTTTCCTTGGGTTGGCATGCCACTATCAGAGATTCAACCTTGATTTCTCCAGGATTGCAACACCCATGACAGCTTTGACCTGAAAGGGGAAGCCTTTCGTGTGGACCGAGAGATGCCAGCAGGATTTCCAGCAGTTGAGACATAGTTTGATGAGCGCCCTAATATTGAGATTACCAGAGGAGGGTGTCGAGTACGTAGTGTTCAACGACGAATCAGGAACCGGGCATGTTTGTTTCCTAATGAAGAGGCAAGCAGTGATTGCCTATGGCTCACGTTATTTGAGGCCACACGAGCAGAACTATGCGACCCATGATCTTGAGTTGGAAATAGTAGTCTTCGCATTGAAAATGTGGCGGCACTACCTGATGGGCAAGAAGTTTACCTTCTACTCTGATCAAAAGAGTCTCATATATATATTTTCTCAGAAGGATCTGAATTTTAGATAGAGGCAATGGCTTGAGTTCCTCTAGGATTACCACTTTGAAATCGTTTATACTCCTGGGAAGGGGAAGGTGGTGGCAGATGCTCTCAGTAGGAAATTCAGTTCACAGTTGCTGGATGAGGTGACGAGGCAGTTGGCCTCTTTATAGTTATCCTTCATGGATGGAGATGAGGGAGCTTACCTTCAGTTGATGTTTCTTACCCCTCTGCTCTTACAGTGAGACTGGGAAGCACATCGCGAGGATTCTAGCTGTGAGCCTCTACGTGCTCAGATATCCACAGGTGATGCGGCTGATGTATATTTAGAAGGTGGGGAGCACGTTGTTCTTTTCAGAGGGAGCACGGCAGTACCAGTGACATTACGAGAGGAGGTTCAGAGGGAATTCTATAAATCCCCATTAAAATTATATCTAGATATGGAAAAGATGTATCAGGACCTCCGACGTCAGTTCTTCTGGCCAGGAATGATGAAGGGTGTGGCAGAGTTCGTCTCTCGGTGCCTTACTTATCAACAAGTAAAGGCTGAGAACCCGGTGACAACATGTTTGAATTAGACCCTTGAGGTGCCAGAGTGAAGTGGGACTGGATGTCCATGGATGTCGTGACGGGTTTACAACATAAGTACAGGATACACGATTCCATATGGGTGATCATTGATCGACTCACCAAGACGGCCCACTTCCTAGCCATATGGGAGAAGAGTTCGGTAGAGAGCTTGGGACGCCTGTATGTGCAGGAGATAGTTCGAGTTCATGGATTTCCATCCACATGAATTTTAGATCATGATGCTCGTTTCACGTCCCAGCTGTGGAAGGGATTGCAGGAAGCTCTTGGGACCCAGTTACGCTTGACCACAGCGTTTCATCCTCAGACTGATGGTCAGACAGAGCGAATAATCCAGGTCCTGGAGGATATGTTTTGATCTTGCATTATTGACTTCGGTCATATCTAGGATTATCACCTACCCCTGGTGGAATTTTCTTATAACAACGTTTATCATTCCACTATTGGTATGGTGCCATTCGAGGCTCTATACGGGCGACCTTGTAGGTCACCACTTTGCTGGACTGACCTGGGAGAGTCAGCACTCATGGGCCCAGAGATGGTGAGAGCTACCACAGGTAAGTTGTAGGTCATCTAGGAGTGGATGAAGACTGCACAGAGTCAAAAGAAGTCATATGTTGACAGGAGGCGTAGGCCCATGGAGTTCGAGGAGAGAGACCATGTGTTCTTTCGGGTCTCACCGCGATGGGGATTGCAGAGATTTGGATGAGGCGGCAAGCTATCTCCAAGCTTCATTGTCCCTTTTCAGATTCTGAGTAGAGTTGGAAATGTGGTGTACCGCATGGCTCTACCTCCTCATATGGACCGGGTACACAACGTCTTCTATGTTTCGCAGCTACGGAGATATGTCCATTATCCATCGCATGTTATCGACTGGGGCGAGATGGTCATCGATGATGGAGCGACCTTTGCTAAGTACCCAATGGAGATTGAGTATCGACAAGAGAAGATACTTCATGGGCGAGCTATTCCCTTGGTGCGTGTTCCGGGGAAGCATGGGAATCTCCAGGAGAGCACGTGGGAGCGGGAGGCTCAAATTAGCGTACAGTACCCACATCTTTTTGAGTAGCCCATGTTTTGGATTTTTAGGGACGTAAAAGCCCTAAGGAGGGTGTGATGTAATGTCCCATAATTTTCCATGTAATATTTTAAAATTATATGGGAATTAATTCGAGACTAGGATCTGAGACGGCGTTCCGTTGCGAGGCCTGATGAGACGGAACAAATGTTTGAATTTAATTTAATAATTAAATAATGCGCGTGAGTGGTTTTCCTAAAAAAATGGAATAACACCTGAACAAACGCTCAGATCAGAAATCTGAGTGCACCGTTGATTTCGGAACAACGATATTAACGTAGGAAAGTCCTAAAATCAGCTCGTGAAAGTCGGTGATGAAGTCTAGTTTTTGGATGTAAGAGTAATAAAATATTTAATAAAGATATTTTATTCTGCCGTGATATTTTATTAAATATTGTTATGTCAAATATCTCTTATCTTTTAAATAGAGATTTCACAGGGGATTAGGGTTACAATCCCCATAACCCTAATTTCCTTGGAGTCTCTGGGAATGTTCTCGAGGAAAATCCCAATGTGGCGGCGACGTTCTTGATGGATTTCGCCAGTGATGATGACGCAGCGACCAGATCATCGTCAACAAATTCCGCGAAACCATGTAGGATGTTTTTCTGGATATTCAGTCCCCATTTTTGATTTCCATGATGAACATGGACTAATACACGAACAAATTAGACCGCGGGTCGATCATTCTTGCGAGACGGGTTCATGCGGGGATTTGAGGGTTTGATTCTTGAGATTGTTTTGGTTTTCAATCTAATGGCGGCAAATCCGGATCGTCAAGAGCAACGATCGAGGTTCTCCCCTCTTGTTTGATTCTTGTTTTCCCCCTCACATTCTTTGTTGTGTTCTACATGTTCTTGGATGAAATTGATCATTGGGCATTCGTTTTTTGACACAACGATCTGAAATCAAAGATCCAACGTCGAGGCGACCTAGCGACGGTGCGACGACAACAACGGTGGATGAATCGATGCGGTTCGGAAGTTCCCATTCTTCGGGAGTCTTCATGCGGACAGATCAGGATGCATTTTCAAGACCAATCAGAAGCCCAAAACTGATGGAATCGGTTTCATAGGGGCAGGACGTCCCCATATATGGAGTTTCGTGATGATCGGACGGTTGGATCAAGATCCGGAGCAACAGCCGAGGTGCATGGAGGAAAACGATGCTTCTATAAATTTCCCGACTACACGACATGTAGTATGGGCTACAAGGCGTGTATTCGTCGGCGAGATTACATAACATGTACTCCAGGAGTACACTGACACGGGAAGGGTACATGGCTATGGACACGCCGTGTATACCCCTCCCCGGCCAGACCCAACTAGATACACGGGATTACCCGTGTACTGGAACCCGAGCAGGAAACACAGACACGGGCAGAGACCATGTACGGGCACATGGCTAGCATACACAGAGTGAGCTCAGGTGCTCGGACATGATGTGTATATCTTCTACTCGTTGTCTAGTTGATTTCTACCCAACATGCCGAATGACATGGTCTGTTTACACGAGCAGTACCCGGGGTCGAAGAACATGGCGTGTACCTTTTCTACACGTCGTGTAGTTTGGTTTTACACGGTTTGAATGAATGACACGGGATGTTTACACGGGTAGTACCTGGGGTCAAGGAACATGACGTGTAACCAAACTACATGTCGTGTAACATTTTGTTCATGAATTGAGCCACTTATCTTCTGTGACTTAGACTAGTTCTTAGGGTTCGTACCCTTGGTCTTCTCCTTGAAGGTTCCGGTATCATTTCCTTTACACAGAAGTACGATCCCTTCAGAAAAACTCTCTGAATAGAGTTGTTGGAATCCCCTCTATGTGACTTAGAGCCTGATCCTCTATTCATTCCTGGAACCCTAGGTAGAGTTCTTGGTATCGACGTGATCAACTTTACCCGGGTGTCGATCCTCTTCTTAGTGGATTAGCTCAAACTGAGTTGTCGGAATCACACAATGACTTGGATAAGATCCTCATCTGAGCATCATCTTCTCAAGGTAATTGTGGAGTGTGTTCTCCCGGAACGAGTACTTTGTATCTCTCTCTTCAGACCTAGGAGTGTGTTCTCCCGATGGTGTGCTTAGTGGAATCTTCGAGTTGGATCCTAGTGGCGGTATCGCAAAGGTCGTTTGTGTATGAGTATATCTGGATATTATTATTATTTGTTCAGTAGATATATACTGTGTAGAGATGACTGTATCTTTCTGTTGTGTTATTTCCTCTGTTTTATTCCTTTGTGTTTTAAGGGTGTCCTACTAAGTATTGTTATACTCACCCCTGCATGGGCTTTGCCCACACATGTCGTGTCTTGTGCAGACGAGCGAGCCTTTGACAGGATTCTTGGTGGACCAGGACCGGATGGTACATAGTGAGATCAGACAGGCCGAGATGTGTTCCTATGGCTACAGACTGTAGTCCTAGAACCTTTCTTTATATGTTAGACTTTGTTACATACATTCATTCAGATGGGCCTGTACTTTTATCCCAGGGTTTACTTTCTTGCAATTTACATTCTTGTCGTACTCTGTGGTTGGGTTTTAGTGTATGCATGCATATTTTCCAATTTTAGTAGTTTTTACTTTTCAGCTCTCTGGGTTTGGAGATGTGTGTACGTGTGTACAGGTTATAAGCAATGCCTCCCATGTTAGTAATATGACTACCCTATGCTAGTCACCAGCCTTGTAACAACCCGAGATTTATAAGATACATTCTTTTTAATTTCATTCATATCATATGTTGTACGATGCACCAAGATTATCTTGCATTATATGCAACACCTTATTAGCTTGCAGTATACACAACACTATTCTTGGCTCGTGTTACACACAATTTCAAGTTCGTTTGACAGAAGTTATACTACGAAACATTGAGTGTGTATATATATATATATATATTCAATGTATAAATAAAATATAGTTGGATTCTATTATATGAAACAACGAAGGATTCTTGTACAACACATAACCCTGACTTGGCTTGCATTTCACGCAATCACGACCTTCCTCGATAGCGTGTGTTGTACGCAATACTGAGTTTTACTACACAACGATATATTATTATAATATTATTATGAACTAGACGTTATGAATAATATTAACTAAATTTTGAATTTTATAACATTATTATTCATCTTATACATTTTCTAGAACATGTTAAGAGAACAAAAAAAATCGTGTAAAATAAGTATTTTTAAAAAAATGCAGTTTTGTTACCTTTTGATGGCGCACACACATTAAATCTAGTTTATGACATTTTTATAAGTTAAATTTGACAGAATAAAATTCTTCATTTGAATCAGTATATAAAAATTTACATTGGATATAGTTTTGATATTTTTCTGATAACTTTCATATTTTAATGAATAGTAAAAACACGCTATATTTTAATTAAAAACAACTTTTTTCATCGTAATACATTATGTGGTTAGATAATAATATTGAATTGTTTCAAAGTATAAATGGAATATATTTTTACCATTTAATATAATTTATTTCGTTAGCCTTGATTTTACCTTGAATTCGTAGGTTAAATTAATTCAATAGTTTGCAATGTTTTAAACAAAAACCCATTTTCTTTCGACAACGAGATTAATTTTAATTTAATTTCTGCAACTTTTGTGTATTGAATTTGGAAAAATGGATTTCATATTTGGAATCAGTGGGTCTAAATTATTTTAATAAGCTACCTTTTATTTTTGGGCATTATGAATAGTAACTACGGTAATTTTTATTTACTGTGGTTAAAGGTAAATAGGATAATTCAAGGTTAAAATAATATTATAATAATTAACAATTACCTTGAAACTTGTCCAAACCTTATTGGATGAGTTTTGGGCGAACATGGGCATCCATGGGCCGATTTTGGGACACCAATGAGCCACTTGGTAGAGAAAATGACAATTTGTATTAATTAGTTAATGTAAAGTCAAAATTGACATTAACAACATTCTTTTAGTAATTAATTTTTATAAGGGGTTATATAAGTTATATTTTCAACTATAAATATTCTTTTGAAAGATAAAAATATTCCCTACATCAAGGTATTTTTTTCATAATTTTTAGACATCAAATGAATTAAATTATTTATGAAACAAAAATGATGTAGTTTTTACCTCATTAAAAAATGATTTAAATAAATAAGATTAAAATGATTAAAATATCACCCAAAACCTGTCCAATTCCTATTGGATGATTTTATTTCGAATATGAGTCATCTTATATTCGACATTAATGTGTTTTGGACCTCTTGAAACCGAATATATGTTTATAATAAAATAATATTTTCACACTTTCCTAAAGAGCCCCTCCACTCCCTTATAAAAGGAGACCACTTCTATGCAATTACTCACACCTCTAAAGCCTTTTGGCTCGTCCAAACTCTGCCCAACTAATCTCCCTACATCCCTCTACTACCCCTTGAATCCTTACATTAGGCATAATACTCTTCAAGAAGTCCTTTTGGTTCATACCAAAGGATGTTACCAAAATTAAAGGTAACCGTTTCTCTTAAGTTGTTTTCTTTTATTCTACTTCTCCAACCCCTAAAATCTTTTTAATCCATTATTTTGTAACAAAAAAATATCCTAAATATACTAGGATGTTGTTATGAGATGTATTGGAACTAAACTTACACACACCTCCTTCATATGGATGAAGAACATAATGTTTCTGTGATGGCAAACTAACGCCTCACGAAACGATGATTGTTCGATTTTCTCCTACCGCCTCTCATTGTGGCCATTATGATGGCCCTGTATTTATATATAATATATATTATGTTTATTATTTCCTTATTTTTCTTTAATTCCCAATTATATCAAGCCTTTATGGTTTCCATAGTCGCTAAATAAGATAATCTCATTTGAGGAAGTGCGAACTACCGCCCCCTCAAAGTGATGTGATCCGTTAATACCTTATGTGGGATGTATAAAGGATGTGGTTAATGATGTTATATATTATATTATAATGGAATTATAATATACCTATGTATCATTATGTTTTAATTCCATTAAAATAATAAATAGAAATGAAAGTAGCGTTCATGCGTACGTACAGCTTACCGTCTCCATGAACGGTGCGCTTTATTTCTTACCTCCATATATTATGTACTATTATAAATGCTTGTATATTATGGATATATAATGAATATATATGACATATAAATCATTATTTTCATTTTGGAGGTATGTAAATCATGATATAAGTAATAATAACATCAAGAATCAACAAGTCCAAACACGTACGATAAATAAGATGATTTTACCCAAAACACTACTTTAACATTAATTTACATAAGAATGGGTAATATAAAGTCATAAGTTAACCATATATGATATCATACCAATGAATATGATTCTTTAATAAGTCAATGACATTATTTAAATCATTATACAGGAGGTTCGGACTCTTACGAAGAAAATTGGACCTAAGGTAATGGAAATATCACAATCTCATTTTTATCCGAGATTGTTTATGCTTTGGTATTTACTGGGGTGTATATTATCATACACATCCATGTTTCCTCAATATGTAATATTTATATCCCTCTAAAATAGTTTAAATCCAATTTTTCCCTTTGGTGAGTTTTTAGATATGAAAGGAATCTTTTGTCGTTTTTCATACGAGGTACTTTTTGACTTTTCCGACAAAAGTACGAAGAATGTTTTTTATCATATAAGGAATGAATGGATTTTTAAAACATTATTTTCAAGAAGATTCCTTTACAAGTTTTCAGGTTTATTTTTAATCAACTTCTTTTAATTTAGAATTGTATGACATGTTAAGAAAGGAAAAGTTTTTTTTAAGTAGAAAGGATATTTTCCTCAAGAATGGAGTTCAAGTGTTTTATCAAAATTAATTTCAATCTAAGATAATATATGGTTCGGTTTCTATCCCAATTATTACATTGATTTTATTATGTTGTGATGGAATTAATTTTATCTTATATGAATTGTTTTATGATGTCACGATGTTTAAGAATCCCATTTTTTTACATGGGTTATGCTATGATGTATGGTATGTGATTTTGTGGAACACATAAGAATGGTATCATTATGAGATGGGTGGGACCTGTATCTCCCTCCAATGCATTGGGTAAAAATTTTATATCTCATGAGATAGACATGGCTGGAACGGTAGGTTATATCGGTTCAGTGAAACAGGACTGAAACGAGGAATGAACTCGATTCAGAAATGGACTTTGTCCACTAAGATAGTCTTGGCAATGAGTCTTGACTAACAAGAAATTATTCTATATGATTATGTGTGTTTGCCACCAAGTTTCATGTTTTATGATATGATTATTGGAATTCTATTTCACTACCATGATTTTTCCCATGTTATGAAATTATGCTCTCTTTTGCAGGTTAAGATTTCTGAAAGATATGTTCTTATGAATATGATGTGATTGATATTTCTTTGGTTTACCCTTACTGAGCATTTAAGCTCACCCTTTTGTATGTTTTCTTTCCCCAGGATATAAAGAAAGGTTTTAGGTAAAAAAGGGAGAAGATATTTAAGGTAGATGTTGAAGATCTTTCACCACGATTAGAAGATTACGTTCCGAGTTTCCAAAGACACTAATCTATTACGGTCCTTGTGTGTCTGTTTTTGTTATGTATTAAGTATTCCACAAAAGTAATGTAATGTTCATGTACGTCAGGCTTCGGGTCTCTACAGTTGGTATCATAGGAAAGGTTTAGTCAACCTTTGGAAACTAGGAAGTGATAACTTTAGTAAGATCCTTAGAGATATTTCTAAGTTATGTCTAGGGATGTTCCTAAGGTTAAGTATAAGTATAGGTTATAGTACTAGAACTATGGTAACCCAAGATGTTAGATATTGAAGTTACTCCCCCTTTATTATATTTTTTTCCGAGCGTGATTTTTGCCTCTCACACTATTTTTTTTTGGTTTTAGACGATTGCTGGAACCCGAAGGAACCGTGTTGATCAATGTAATGGACAATGCAATGATTGTCTTCCTGACCAAACAAATGTTATGGGAGATAGAGTGCAAAATATTATTGCTATACTTACACAAGCAATGAATCATTCTGGACTTCCGAATGAGTAGAGAAGGGAACGATATTCTATTGAGTCCTTCATGAGGCAACATCCACCTTCTTTCAGTGGGTATTCTGATCCACTTGTTGCTGAACAATTGATCCGTACCACTGAAAAGATATTTTCAGTTCTTCAATGTTCTAAACATGATAAAGTCATCTTAGCAGTATATCGTTTGGAAGGTGAAGCTGATCAATGGTGGAATCTTATCAAGAATACGAGGCCAAGAGATGAAATTGAGTCCATGGAATGGTACAAGTTCAAGAACTTATTTTTCAATAAGTAATTCCCTCATATTATTCGAACAAAGATAGAGAATGAGTTTCTTGTACTAAAGAAAAAGGATGATGAATCTGTTGGTATATACGAAGCGAATTTTACAAGGCTTGCAAGGTATGCATCTGGATTTATCATCCAACCTGAAAGTAAAGTTGATCGATTCTTCAGTGGCTAAAAACCAAATCTTTGAAGGGCATTAGCTATAAGAGACTTCAGTACCTATGATGAAATTTTGCACTGTGCTATCAAGGTAGAAATGGAAGTTGGTGTTACTTATCCATCTCATAGTTTTAACAAGAAAAGAAAGATGGAGTTCAAGGAGAAATCTCAGAATAATGGTGAAAAGAAGTTGAATGTTTCCTTATGCTCAAAGTGTGGAAAGAAGCATGGTGGAGATTGTCTTAGAGGAACAAGTAAGTGTTTCAAATGTGGAAAAGAAGTTCATCGGGCATTTGAATTCCGCAACGATGGGAAGAAGATGTCTAATGATGCAAACAAAGGAAGGGATACCCAGAATGAACCTACTACACTTCAATGCATCAAGTGAAAGGAAATGGGGCATTATGCTAATAAATTCCATAATCCAAGGGTTAGTGATGATCGACATGAGCAACCACTTAAGGAAAAGGACAAAGGGAAGTCACATGTGGTCACTATTGGAGATGTTGAATATAACAACAATGTGGTGGAATGATTAAGTGTTTATGTAATTGGTTTCTAAAATCATGTTGTATATAGTATCGTGGAATATTGGAATATTTATGTATTGGTCTATTGTGGTGTTCAATGGTGCTGGTAACCAAAGAATGTGATTGATATATTTTTGGAAAATAAGATGATATGCGTATAATGAAAGGAAAACGAGAAAATGAAATGTTTGACCGTATTCATGATCTCATGACTGATATAAGGAGAAGGTTATATCATGGTTTGAGTATATAGAATTTTTGGATTTTGGTATGTGGAAAGAGTTAACTTTTGACATCATTCATGTTTTCACTAAGGTTCAATGGGTATTCATTCTTCAAGAGAATACATGATTAAGGAATTTACATGTTTGTAATTTGACCAAAAAGATATATCTTATGATATATGGGGGATAAATTATGGAATTCACGTGATTGTTATGTAATCATTTTCTTTATACTATGAGCTTGGACTGATGTATTTTAGATAAGCCTAAATATTGGAATGGATTATGTTGGACATAAGTTAGTATTGTTTAAGGATAAAACTTTTTTTTCGATATTATGGATGGGATGTTATAGTAATGTAGTTTTAGAAAAAGGACAACCTATAGGATGGGCGATAGCCCATCGTGTCGGACAAGGCTGTGGGAATCGAACCCACAACTGAAGTACGACATGCCTTTATCAGCTACCACTGGCCTACAGGAAGTCCCCAGTTAGTGGAAAGTAGTTTTATTTTATTAAGCGGTATGATAAATAAAGTATAAGTCCATTTTTGGAACCATATACAATTAATCTCACCATAAGATGGACTTATATCTTTTGCTATCCTTTTGTATGAAACAGATGGATTAACCCATCATTCTATCACATGATCTGCTAATGCTTCACGAATAACAAATTCAACTTCATTTATTTATGATATGAAGTGAAAATTGTTCAATTCACAAACAATAGTGAGATTGTACCAAAATCATGTAAGTATTTCATTTAATTCATCAACTTTAGGGAAATGATCTTGAAAACCAAAAATTTTGTCCTAGTGCTCTTATATCCGATGAACCAGATGGTACCCTAGATCATCACAAATTTATGGCTTTGTGATTATTGGCTTTTTCAAAGCCCTGTTCTCTACCACTCTCCATCAGAACTTGATGGTTAGATTTTTCTTCCATATCCATATTTTCACCTATGTTATCCTACGTGGAAACCCAGTGATGAGTTCATTTGGGTAACCGTTAAGTTTCAAACTTTTGTTTTTAAAGATTGGTTTTGGTTTTCCTTTTTACGATGTGGGTTTCTATTAATGAAACTTTCGAATAGTAAACCATTTATAACCCCGACGAATTTCGAGGGAGAAATTCATTTTAAGGGGGGTAAAATGTAACAACCCGAGATTTTTAAGATACATTATTTTTAATTTCATTCATATCATCTGTTTTACGATACACCAATATTATCTTGCATTATACAAAACACCGTATTAGCTTGCAATATACGCAACACTATTCTTGGCTCGTGTTACACACAATTTCAAGTTCGTTTGATAGAAGTTATACTACGCAACATTGAGTGTATATATATATATATATATTCAATGTATAAATAAAATATGGTTGGATTATGTTATAAGAAACAATGAAGGATTCTTGCACAACACGCAACCCTGACTTGGCTTGTATTTCACGCAATCGTGACCTTCCTCGATAACGTGTGTTGTACGCAATACTGAGTTTTACTAAAAAACGATATATGATTATAATATTATTATGAACTAGCCGTTATGAATAATATTAACTTAATTTTTAATTTTATAACATTATTATTCATCTTATACATTTTCTAGAACATGTTAAGAGAACAAAATAAATTTTTCGTGTAAGGTAAGGATTTTACAAAAAATGCAGTTTTGTCGTCTTTTGATGGAGCACCCACATTAAATCTAGTTTTGACATGTTTATATGTTAAACTTGAAAAAATAAAATTCTTCATTTGAATCAGGATATAAAAATTTACATTGGATAATGTTTTGATATTTTTCTGATAACTTTCATATTTTAATGAATAGTAAAAACACGCTATATTTTAATTAAAAACAACTTTTTTCATCGTAATAAAGTATGTGGTTAAATAATAATATTGAATGGTTTCAAAGTATAAATAGAATATATTTTTACCATTTAATATAATTTATGTCGTTAGCCTTGATTTTACATTGAATTCGTAGGTTAAATCAATTCAATCTTTTGCAATGTTTTAAATAAAAACCCGTTTTCTTTCGACAACGGGATTAATTTTAATTTAATTTCTGCAACTTTTGTGTATTGAATTTGGAAAAGTGGATTCCATATTTGGAATAACTGGGTCCAAATTATGTTAATAATCTACTTTTTATTTTTGGGCATTATGAATAGTAACTACGGTAATTTTTATTTACTGTAATTAAAGGTAAATAGGGTAATTCAAGGATAAAATAATATTATAATAATTTAAAATTACCTTGAAACTTGTCCAAACCTTATTGGATGAGTAGTGGCCGACCATGGGCATCCTTGGGCCGATTTTGGGACCCCAATGAGCCACTTGGTAGTGAAAATGACAATTTGGATTAATTAGTTAATGTAAAGACAAAATTGACTTTAACAAAACTCTTTCAGTAATTAATTTTTATAAGGGGTTATATAAGTTATATTTAAGACTATAAATATTATTTGGAAAGCTAATACGATTCCCTATATCATGGTAGTTTTTTTGATAATTTTTTGACATCAAATGAATTAAATTATTTATGACATAATAATGATGTAGTGTTTACCTCATTAATAAATGATTTAAATAAATAAGATTAAAATGATTAAAATATCATCCAAAACCTGTCCAATTACTATTGGATGATTTCATTTCGAATATGAGTCATCTTATCTTCGACATTAATGTGTTTTGGACATCTTGAAACCGAATATAAGTTTATAATAAAATAATGTTTTCACACTTTCCTAAAGAGCCCCTCCACTCCCTTATAAAAGGAGACCAATTCTATGCAATTACTCACACCTCTCAAGCCTTTTGGCTCGTCAAAACTCTGCCCAACTAATCTCCCTACATCCCTCTCCTCCCCCTTGAATCCTTACATTAGGCAGAATACTCTCCAAGTAGTCCTTTTGGTTCAAACCAAAGGAAGTTACCAAAATTAAAGGTAATAGTTTCTCTTAAGTTGTTTTCTTTTATTCTACTTCTCCAACCCCTAAATTATTTTTAATACTTTATTTTGTAACAAAAAAAATGTCCTAAATATACTAGGATGTTGTTATGAGAATTATTGGAACTAAACTTACACAGACCTCCATCTAATGGATGAAGAACATAATCTTTCTGTGATGGCAAACTAACGCCTCACGAAACTATGATTGTTCGATTTTCTCCTACAGCCTCTCATGGTGGCCATTATGATGGCACTGTATTTATATATAATATATATTATTATAATGATTTCCTTATGCTTCTTTACTTCCCAATTATTTCAAGCATTTATGGTTTCCATAGTCAGTAAATACGATAATCTCATTTGAGGAAGTGCGGACTACCGCCCCCTCAAAGTGATGTGATTCGTTAATAACTTATGTGGGATGTATAAAGGATGTGGTTAATGATATTATATATGATATAATACTGTAATTATAATATACCTATGTATCATTATGTTTTAATTCCATTAAAATAATAAATAGAAATGAATGTAGCGTCCATGCGTATGTACGACTTACCGTCTCCATGAACGGTGCGCTTCATTTCTTACCTCCATATGTTGTGTAATATTATAAATTCTTGTATATTCTAGATATATAATGAATATATATGATATATAAATCATTATTTACATTTTATAGGTAAGTAAATCATGATATAAGTAATAATAACATCAAGAACAACAAGACCAAACACGTACGATAAATAAGATGATTTTACCCAAAACACTACTTTAACATTAATTTACAGAAGAATGGGTAATATAAAGTCATAATTGAACCATATATGATATCATAACAATGAATATGATTCTTTAATAAGTCAATTATATTATTTAAATCATTATACAGGAGGTTCTGGCAATTACGAAGCAAATTGGATCTAAGGTAAGGGAAATATCACAATCTCATTTTTATCCGAGATTGTTTATACTTTGGTATTTACTGGGGTGTATTTTATCATCCACATCCATGTTTCTTCAATATTTAATATTTATATCCCTCTACAATAGTTTAAATCCATTTTTACCCTTTGGTGAGTTTTTAGATATGAAAGGAATCTTTTGTCGTTTTTCATAAGAGGTACTTTTTGACTTTTCTGACAAAAGTACGAAGAATATTTTTTTAACTTATACGGCATGAATGGATTTTTAAAACATCATTTCCAAGAAGCTTCCTTTAAATGTTTTCAAGTTTATTTTTAATCAACTTCTTTTAATTTAGAATTGTATGACATGTTAAGAAAGGAAAAGTGTTTTTGAATTAGAAAGGATATTTTCCTCAAGAATGGAGTTCAAGTGTTTTATGAAAATTATTTTCCATATAAGATAATATAGGGTTCTGTTTCTATCCCTATTATTAAATTGATTTTATAATGTTGTGATGGAATTTTTTTACCTTATATGAATTATTTTATGATGTCACGATGTTTAAGAATCCCATTTTTTTACATGGGTTATGCTAAAATGTATGGTATTTGATTTTGTGGCACACATAAGAATGGAATCATTATGAGATTGGTGGGAACTATATCTCCCTCAAATTCATTGGATAAAGATTTTATATCTCATGAGATAGACATGGCTGGAACGGTAGGTTATATCGGTTCAGTGAAACAGGACTGAAATGAGGAATGAACTCGGTTCAGAAATGGAATTTGTCCACTATGATAGTCTTGGCAATGAGTATTGACTAACAAGAAATGATTCACTATGATTATGTGTGTATGACACCAAGTTTCATGTTTTATGTTATGATTATTCGGATTTCATTTCACTACTATGATTTATCCCATGTTATGAAATTATGCTCTCTTTTGTAGGTTAAGATTTCCAAAAGTTATGTTCTTATGAATATGATGTGATTGATATTTCTTTTATTTACCCTGACTGAGCATTTGAGCTCACCCTTTTTTATATTTTCTTTCCCTAGGATATAAAGAAAGGTTTTAGGTAAAAAAAGGGAGAAGATCATTACGGGAGATATTGAAGATCATTCACCACGATTAGAAGATTACGTTCCAAGTTTCCAACTACACTAAACTATTACGGTACTTGTGTGTCTGTTTTTGTTATGTATTAAGTATTCCGCAAAAGTAATGTAATGTTCATGTAGGTCAGGCTTCGGGTCTCTACAAGCCCCTGGCCTATTGGAGGCAGGCTTGGGGTGTTGCAGCTCGGGCCCCACTAGGACGAGTCGTGACATACTCATATATCAAGAACTCATGGGCCTTCATCGCAATCAAGGTATCTCTATATAACTACCATTTATAAGTGACCATGAATGTTTTACTTGTGAGAACCATGTGTAACCATGAGAGAAAAAATGACTCAAACCACTTCTGACCAACCCTTCTTGCACATACATGGCCTATCACACTCAATAGGTCTAGAGTATCTTAAAGAACTCATTGATTTAACCAATACTATCCATATGATACTCATGTACATTATGTTCCTTATCACAATGGAATAGTTGTGGATTTTCTATAATAAACATATAAGAAAGGAACCCCATTTTTATCTTCTACCTTCCACACACTTGACCCATGTATTGGATCGGATGAATCACAGACTCCGCAAGAGTTTCATCTATATGAGGTGTTTCTATTGGGGACTTCTCTATGTCTCTCTATATATTCCTGGAAAAGGTTCTTCTAGGAATAATCATCTTCAAGTCTCATAACATAGGCTTCATTTTCAAAATTCAATATCAATTCAAATCAATAGAACCAAAATATAACCCCATCGTGGGTGTTATCAAATAATGTAAGTATTAAATTTTTAAAAATTTTTGATAATAATTAAATTAATGAATTTCATACTATCTAGGATATAGACACATGGTTATGAAAATAAGGTTTGAACTATGCATGTGTTACCATAGTTAGCAGGTAAGGCTACATGGGATGCATACAGTTTCTTCTAACTCTGCACACTAATTTTGTACCTACTTCAGGCCACCCCGTTTCTCCCATAAAACTCATATTAACATCATGAGATCACCTAATGACTAAAAAATGAACTGAAATTACATAAAAAATCTCATAATAACAACTTATAACCAAGATAAAAGTATAACAATAATTTTGTAGAAAACATGGAAACTAATGTTTCGACACAAACAAGAGTTGGCTTGTAACTCCCCTATTCCTACCTCTCAATCAAAGATGTTCATTGATATGATATACTACTATTTCCGAAAACAAAATTGCTTAGATAAAATTTTTTAATGAACCAACAATGTTCAACATGGCCCATCATCAGAGTTGTCCAACCACATAGTCTAAAGAACGTTCTTGATTTCCAAATCTTGGAGAAAACACTTGGAATAGCCAATAATAATTTGGGGATGGGATCACCCATGGTAAAAAATAATCTACATTCCTTAAAATGGTAAAGTAATACAAATATCATTAGAGTCCACCATGTATAATATAAATTACATTGAACACATAAATTATAAGAAGATACAACAAAAATGATATTTAAAACATTCTATAACAAGATAAACATGGCACCTCATTATAAAGGGAAAAACATCAAAATAATGGGTGAATGAACAAAAAATAATATACATACATACCAATATATACAAAATCAATATATGAATCCTCATGAGCCAACACAATGGGATCATGTATCCTCAATCAACACATTGATTATGGTATTAAAGTAGATTGGCCTAATACATGGTTCCCATTATTTCAAATGTTTCAATCAAAAAAATCTATATACTATCAATGTAAATTTGTAGGGTTTGGGTCCCAAATCCCAATTGTAGACCCCCATGAATATTTTTAAGTCATTTACTCAGGAAAACCAATTAATTATTTGAGAAAAAATCAAAAGAACTTCAATTTAAAAACAATTTCTTTTAATATAATTCAAATAGAAAGCATTTGTATACATTAAAATAAAAATATTTTTTATAAATTAAATTCTAAAAGTGGATAAAATCAATAATTATGGAAAAAAATCACAACATGCTCATCATATTCAACATTGAAAAAATAATAATAGGTCGAAAACCATCATTATATTACCAATTAACTAGGATTTAGAATAATATATCTCATAATATAAAAATAAAACTATTCAAAGGAATAGATAATATAAAACAATTTGAAATGAGTAATTTCAACCTTGGGATACCGGTTTAAGGGAAATTTTTTGGGGTTATGTATATGTTTTCTAGTCATATAAGGAATAGTAGAAGCTCTCATGATCTTCCACATGACCCACTCCAAGTGATCTCCTGAAAACCAAATGGAATCTATATTGATCCTCCAATACACAATATATATCTATACCATTTAATCCAAAATGGAAGCTCATATAGCCATCCAATATAATATTCTCATGGTCATCATACAAAACCTCAATCACACCATATTTGACATATGCACTACTTTTTTCCAGCATAATCACTAACAAGTATCATTCCATGAGATCCCAATTCACAGGAAAATATCATAAACAGGAACTAAAAATTTCATTAAAAAACATTTCACATGTTAAATTCATTTCCAAAATGATTTTATAAATCCATTTAAAAACAACAAAAACATTTTTGAGACATTTTAAGAAACACTTAGTGTGAAAACAAGACACAATGGTTTGGAAAATACTGTTTAAGAACACAATTTCCAAATAACTATTGAATAATTAAAAAAAGTCATTAAAATCAAACAAAAATAATTTATATTTAAAAAAAAAACATATTAGATTAATAAATTAATTGTAATCCCTAGAAAACAATCTCAAAAAAAATAATTTACCTTGGATTTGGTTACAACTTCCTCGCATTAAATGGAAACCACAAAAAATATGTAATAGAATCTCTCACACACCTAAAATAATAGCAAAAAAAATACACCATTAAATCCCATGGTATCCATCAATCTACACCTCCACACATCAATAAAAATAGACAAAAAATAATGGGATGGGGAAATGTAGAAGAAACCATGGAGGAAGGGGCTTACATCAATCCAGACATAAAGAAACCAAGAAAAAACACGAATAGAGGATAGTGTTACCTCTTACGCCAAAGAGAATGGGTTTTGAATGATGGGGAAGAAAAATGAGAGATGAACCCCTTAAAATTAAATATGGTAAAATTTTAAATTTCAAATTTTTTAGTGACCATGATTGGTCACATCATTTGGATTCCTGGTTAGACAAATTGTGGACCAATAATGTGAGGATAGTTTTTTCCAAAATATCAAGATTATTAGTTACTATTGGACATCCCATAGTTTTAAAAACTATACTCTAATAATGTAAAACACAACATTCTCAACCCAGTACCATCAAAAGGATAGTTTCATTGTTAGAAAATTTGTTCACTAATAGTACACTAGGGTCTATCTTATAAATAAACTCCCATTTATGACCCCTTTCACCAGGGAACTCCTAGGAAAAACCAAAAGGGAAAAAGAGAAAAATTAGAAGTATCAATGACTCAAACATTATCACTTTCGATTACTATATTGAGTTAATATTCAAATAGTATAATGATTAAGGATAGTGAGGTAATATAGGGAAATAGAAATGTGGATTAGAGTGGGGTTTCTTCAACTCCCTTTTCATGACAGATTTTAACAGGGTGTTATAACTATGGATGGAAGATATATTTTGTAGCAACATTCAAGAGGCCACCATGTTAATTTCACTAATTATGAATGGTGGGAAATCTATATTAATTATTTTAAGGTGTGAAAACCACATACAAGGAGGTCCGGTTGGGTTATAGGTTGGGTTCTTTAGATTTATAACCTCGCATTGTAGACCAGGATAACTCCGGTGGGTAATGAACCATAGTAGGTAGTTCATACTCTAGACGTAGGTAGGATGTACGTGATGGGGGATATTTCATCCATATGTGGACATGGACATTCTATAGTTAGAGTCATTCTTTTTATTACCACTATTTTGTCAACTATTTTTTTAACATTTGTTTTTTTGTTCTTCTATATCTTCTCATGTAACTCCTTTATATATTTAATAAAAATTTATATTTATAGTATGTACCTCCAAAAATAATCTTAGGAAATAAAGAAGACATTCTCTAGATATTTTATATTTTTAATATTATTTATTATCGAAATAGACATCAATGTGAATTCTTGATTTTATATATGACTTGTTTCAATGAAAAATTAAGTATAAATTGGTTGACTAGTAATCGAGCTCATATTTAATACTAAAAGTTACATGTATCTCTCATCCCTTTTAGAGGATATCGGTTCATTTTAACCAGTGAGTGGGATGTCAAAGTATGTTGGATGGGTCAGAAACCGAAACAAATTATAGTGATCTTGGAAAAAGTTCTTATCTTGTATATCAATGCATATTAAGAATTTTACCTGTATACATTCATTCTATAGGTGGATCATTATCATGATATATTCGTAGAAAATTATTTTGGTCTTCCTCATTATAGAGAAACCGATATTAGTGATTGGGATTATATATGGTTCTTAAATGATATTGATTCATCATAATCATATTACACCAAATATTTTGAGAGGGTTAAATATGTAATTATTTGGTTTAGTGATGAAGGTATTTATCATACAGAGCACATATCCTTAGGTACTCCAAATTGTTCACAAATAAGAGGCATGTTAGTGTATGGTTCAATGTAGTATACAAGATTTAGATACAGGTAATGTTAAAGAGCATGTACACATTTCTCAATAAGTAATTTATATTTTAGTTATTATAGAGATCATAGTGGTTTTATAATATTTGACATTATTTTGGATACCCTTGATTATGAGTCATAGAGTATGATATTCCAAAGATTGTTTTTTAGTAGATATGGATCGTATTAGTATATTTTCTTGTCATTTGGGTTGAAAATGATCTTGTGGATTTCATGGATCTGATTAATAGAATTTTATATTTACTCCTAGAATCTATCATCATAGAATGGGTGCACTATATCCAGATATATTTAGTGGAATTATATATTCATTATATAAACCTTAATATTTTTTTTATGTACAATCCTATCACATTAAATTAATTCCAATTTTTTTAAGAGCCACCTCTAAATTCAAGAGGATTGGTTCTTTAGGAATATTATTTGTGAGTTGGTAACTTCAGTGAAACCATTGAATGTAGAGGTTGAGATGAATTATTCACATCATATGAATTGTATTGACATCTGGATTTTACAAGGGATATGATGGTTGTATCAAAATTTATCAAGGAATTCGCATATTTAGTAGCACCACTAATTCAACTTAGAAAAAAGGTAGTGAGGTTTTAATTGTCTAATAGCATGGAAGAAACCATAAATCTAATGTGAATATTTTAAAAGAAGCTACTTTTCATTCACCCATATCCTAGAATATTATATTAAATTAATTTTAATTCCTCACATGTTGTGTTTGGATATTTTTTGATACCCATTGATCTGGTACACACTTATGGGTACCATTAGATTCGAAAAAATGAGAAAAATATATGAAACATGACTTATAGTGAGTGTATATTTTCATCACTCTAAAATGATGGAAAATTATCTATTTAGAGGGTTATTTTCATCTAAATGGACAAAAAACTCTTATGGAACAAATTCTCATAGTGGGATCTAAATCTGAGGCAGATAAATTTGGAGGACTCTCAATATAAATTTTTTATATAGATGGCCTTTGATCCAAGAAAAATAAAATTTCATTTCAGATACTCTATGTTGAAAAATGCATGGTATGCTGAAGGTGGGAGATAATCCTTCACATAATGAATGGTGTATGAAAATTTTGATATATGGGTGGATAATGAATGAATCTATAGTCCATTGATTTATTGAATATTCACCAATAGTTATAAAATATTATTTATAAGACTAGGTATAGGGAAACTAAAAGTATGATCTCTATTCCATATAGATTTTGGAGTGATTTATGGGGCTTAATTCAATCCCTTTATTGTCCTTGGATGATGGAAACATCATCTATATTCATGGGAAAATTATAGCACCAACTCTCCCCCAGGATGTTCTAAAGAGCCACACCCTTGTTTGGAGATGTTTTGTACATCCAATATAAATGATGATTTATAGAAATAAACAATATATGTTTTCATGTCTAGATATAAAGAGGGAAATCTATGAAATTTAATCATGATTCCATTCCTACTATAGTGTAATGGATAAGCATCATTGTTCTAGTGGTTTAATTTAGTCAATTTTTGTGCAAATGTGGATGTTTGATGATGAGATAGTGGAATTCATGATAGGTTTACCCATAACCTTGATGACTCTTGATTCTATTTGGGTGAAAAATAATCTACTTATTAGTGTTATTAATTTAATACCATTTATAGAGACCCTTTTTGTGGGTGTTTTAGGAAAACTAAATATATGATAGATTTTAGGATTTTATTGAATTTATTAGACCATATTATAAGATAGTGTCCCCTATCTCACAACATGGATTTTTTAGGGATTATTGAAGGCTTTGGATTCCCAACTAAAATCCAGTACCTCATACTATCTACAAAATGATTGAAAAATAGATATGATTTTCCAAATATTTAAGGCTATGTTATGGGATTCTGTTCTAGACTTCGTCAGATAATGGGATGTTCAAATACCTTTTATGAGTTTATTTACAAAAAAAATATAATATTAAATTTATATGAACCTTTTTGAAGCCTTTTTATATTAATATGATTCACAAACTACTATATGGACAAGATGAAGGTGAAATTGATGTAGTAGGTCCAATCATGGTATATGAGAACTCCATGGGAGTTAATTTGATTTGGTAGTGGTTAATCATTAAAAAGAGATTACAAAAATCATATTTGGACCAAGGGATATGAGATTTGGAGTTTTCTATGGGACACCAGGATTTCTTGTGGGTAGGTCCTCAATTATAGAATTGATAGTTACAAATGAAAAGAAATATAGAGAAAAGTTTTCCTAAATCATTCAAGAATACCAATAATATCCGGAAAGTGACCTATTTAGTAGATATTTCTTTAGATTATATTGAAATTAATTATGTGTTTCATTTGTCTCAATATTTGAGGTACATGCCAAATCCCGTATATGTGATCGACTATGTGGATTTTTTGTAGGATATTGACACATAATTCATGGTGTTCCTGGGGTGGATTATTGACTAATGAGATAAAGTGTTCCAAGTAAAGATGGTTCTATTTACTAGAGCTCTATACAAAAATATATAAATTCAAGAGGATACATAGTATAATGAGTGTAATGACCAAGATTAGTTCCCTAAGATGTTTGAAAAATACTTATTGAGATACTACTCTAGGTTGAAAAGTTGTTAAAGAGGGGAAATTTACATATCCTTCACTATCATGGTATGCCTTATTTTTAATTTACAACATATATTATCTTGTTTTTATTCCATTGGATGTATGTCATTTGTTAATAGTATCTTATAGTAATCACCTGGAGCATTTAGGATTGTGTGGGCCACATGGTAGCTAAAATAATTATATTAGATGTCTAGTGGTGTACATTGGATAACTGATGGTGCTCACAATAAAACCTACAATTATATATATCGCACCATCAACCTGATGGACAAGGTAAAATGAATACATTCTATCCATGATATACAAACCACCAGTGAAAAGTCACCAGAAAGCTGGTGGTTCCACTGGTGAACCATTGATTCATATGCGATAATACTATTAATTGAAATTTTATTAATTTCCCCAAATTAAATTATTATCGAATCCCTCAACATAATCACAACCTAATGAAACTATAAACTACCATAGAGTTAATTCATTAAGAACTATGATTCAGCTTCTTCTCCTATTGGTCGCCTGAATTATTGTAAAATCTATTGGAATCAATAAAGTAAATATCTATATATTCTAATCATAATTGTAATACCCTGAGACTTTATGATATATGTCATTTTATATAAATTTAATAATTTTTATATCATGTGATAGAGGAATCCTCGATTATAACTAAATCATAATTTAGTATATTTTTATAACATGGACATTAAATTGGTTGGTATTAAAATAAATAACTATAGTATGAAATTTATATGGTTTAGAGATGTATAAAATAAATTTATTGGTTATCAATTGATTTCTTTTTAGTATAAAAATCCATTTAAATGAAAAGAAATATTTTTCTATGAAACTATTTGTATGTGTGAAAAGTGTATTTAATATTATTAAATTCAATTCATCATTATAGGTAAATTATTTTAATTAAATATATATATTATATATTCAACAAATTTCTTTATAATTCAACTAATATTTTTATATTATTGAGATAATAAATAACCCTCTTTTATGCATATATAGTGTGTTTTTATAAAATTTTGTTGCAGGAAATTTTCTACACCTATTTTAATATTAATTTATTCCACTTATAGAAAATTTATTTTATCAAATTAAATTATTTATTTACAAAATTATTTCTAAATCATCATAGGGTATATTTTGGAGATTTTTCATAAAAAAGGATGAGTTTTTCAATTAATATTGAAACATATTGAATTTTATTGAAAATAAAATTTTCTATTAAATAATTTAAAATTTAACATATGAAAATTGATTTTTAAGTAAAATTAGTCCATTTATATTACTAATAATCCAATTTATGTCATTAAAATAAATTTTATGTTCAATTTTTATATTAAAACTCTTCATATATATAATAAAAAAAATCATTGGAAAACTGCATTGTCTTTGCACTTGTGAGTTTAATTTTAAATAAAAAACTAAAAAATATCTAAATTTAATTTGATAAATATGATTAAATTTATTTAATGATCACAAATAATATTTTTTATTATATTAGACATAATTTTTTGGTAATTAATAAAGACAACATGAAATAAAAGTTTTTGTAGTCAAGGATAAATGGGGTTTTTTCATGTAACTAGTGCATGTGTTAGAATTAATTGAACACAAACATATTATTTAAATATTATAAATTATATATATATTTAGATTCATTGGCTAAAAAATAATTTTCATTTATTCTTAGTACTAAAGGATAAATTACCGAGGAAAATTAAAATTACAAGTTACCATAGTAGATACTAAAATTATACAATTCAAATTTAAGGATATAGGGAAAAATGTTTAAAAAATGATTGTGTTTTTCTTAATTTTTGGATCATCCTTATAAACCATCCACTCCAATATTTTTAAATTTTTGTGTAAAATGTATTTATAAGGACTTCCCAATTTTGAATAGTTTTTGGTATTTACAAAATTGATACTCCTCAATTATAAAAGGACACCTCATCCCCAAACTAATTCAAACAATTTAATATATTTATATCTCAAAAAACCTAGAAAATATCTCGCTTAAATAATTATCAACATTAAAGAGATATTTTTCCTCCCAAAATACTCTCACATAGGTCCTTAATGAAAAAACCCAATGGATGGTTTTCTATGAGAAGGTAATTATCTTCACAAAGACATTTTTTTCTACTTATTCACTTATGACCATCATTGATGTATTAATAATAGAAATATGAAAACCCTAGTCTTGTAAATATAATTATATTTTATTCTGTTAATGTAATAACCAATATCGATCTTCTCTTTCATCAGATGGTGGAATCAACTATTAATCATGTGTATGGTGGAATAATGCTTGGAAAATCGATGAAATTAATCTTCACCAACCACCTCTCATGGCATGATATAATGATGGATTTAATATATATAAATTTTTTTTATAGAGAAATTATACCTATAGACTTATAATACCAAATTAACCTTATTAACCCTTAATCTATTTGAAATTTATAATGTCACTTATCTATAAGTGTGAACTGCCACCACCATGAAGCGATGTGATTTTTCTTCATTTTATATTGGAATAAATGGTAATAAAAATGTAAATGATGAAAAATATTATTTATATGATATAATAATGATTATTTTAATATCTATTTTTATTTAATATTATTTTCTTCCATATATAAAAAACATTAAAATAGTGTTAATGCGTATATAAGACATACTATCTCCTAGAATCGTGTTAATTATTTTTAAATCAATAAATTCAACAAAAGACTCTAAATTTTTTGATAATATATATATATATATATCTCATTTACATCATTATTAACATTATGGATATTATTTAACCATGAAATCTGTACAAGGACCAAATATACTAAACCTAAGCATACTAGAAAAATAAAAGAAATTACCCAAAACAATTATTTTAAGAAAAAGTTGTTAATAAATATGTGATAAAATTTTATATGTATATAATATATGAAACGATATATGTAAATATTGTTCAATAATATATTTATGAGAAATCTATATTTATTATACTAGATTCATGAACATGTACAATGGAAATCAAATTTCAGGTAAGGGGTTCTTATCTAACTTTTACATCCTCGAGACATATTCCATATTCACAACTTTGTTTGTGACTTATATACATCCCATGCATATGTATTATGATTATTTTTATTAATAACATGGGATATAAATTTCAATATAATTATTTTTATTTAATTTGGATTATTATTCCCATGTTACCAAATTCTTAAGTGTTTATTTCATAATTTTGTCATTATTCAAGATTATTTTGGTTTAATTCTATACTAGGGGATTATATTTTACATTTGTCACGAACCAAATATATTTTCATCTAATATAGTATTTTTGTAAAATTAAATTGTGTCCTTTCATTTTCCTCTTCCAATTACCCAACGAATAAAAAAATTAATCCAAATAAACATTATTTCCTCTTTAGTTGGGAATCTATTTCTTCCATATCCATGTTTTCAATAAATCTTTACAACCATGTTTTAAATATTACTCAATTGTTATTTAATTTAATTTTATCCCATGATTTAAATTGGATAAAAAAATAAAATGAATATTTATGTCATTTTCCAATCAAATTAATTCATGAATTTGTTAAAAAATTGAATAGAATGTTTTCCTTCAACCTATTTGACATAAAAGTTATTCCTTAATGTAATGAGATCTTAATGATTTTAATAATAATTTAAATTTTTTCAATATACTCTTCAAATAAAATGTTCTCACTGTTATTCTATATACATTAGGTTTTTAGATGTGAATTCAAAAGTAAAAATTTAATATTCCTGAAGAATGTTTTTAATGACATTTTATGGAATTTATTCCCATTAATAAATGAAATCAATATCATAATTACAATCAAATAGGTATAAGATGTTATGATACCATTTTTATAATTTTTTCACATGGTTTATGTTTAGTATGAATGGGGGGATATACTACTTTGAAATCATTATCTATATTAATAAAAAATATTTATGATTATGTTTATTTATATGTGTGGATATTAACACTTCAAATTATTGTTTCAATATGAATTTTTATATTGAATTTTTTTCTCCCATTTCATATGAGAAATACATTGGACGTAGTATGTTACATGTGGTAACCACTCTATCTCCTTAATGAATATGTTCGTTATATGAGACAAACTATATTGAGTATTGGTTCAAGGAATTACCCATTTATATAAGATGTCTTGGAATAAGTCCATTACTATTTATGTTGTATAAAATTATAAATTGCATCATTATTATATAATTTATGATTTTATTTATAATTTGAGTTGTTATTAAAATCATGTCTATGATTCATGCTCATGTTATTTTTTATATGGCATTAATTGATCATTTATTATTCATACCACATTATTCAACATGATAATGTTATTGATTAAATGGAATTTTTTCTATTATTTACCTTTCCATATTGATTATTCCTTATTTATTCATTATAATTAACACTACATTCGTACCCATACTGAGCATCAACATCCCCATTTATTATGTTTCCTTCACCCAAAATTATGGAAAAATGTTTATGATTGATATGTTGGGATTTCCTAGAGTCAATAAAAGAGTTATTAAAGGAAATAATGTATTATATATTAGTTTTTTAATAAAAATTATGTTTCATGTTTTTTGTTCAAATTTTACAAGACGAAAAAACTATTTTATCCATTGGTATTTGATTTCTTAATTCAAGAACCAATGTAATAAATTAACTATCTACTTTATACTAATTGGGATGGGGTATTTTATGATGGTAATAATAATATTTAGTAGAGACAATGACAACTAGATTGCGGAAAAAAATTAAATTGATAAAATAACCCTACGACTAAATTTTGCGATAAGTCGATGTATTGGAGATAATATTAATGTTTTTTCAGGTAGATATAATTTCGTTTTACTAGAAATTCAACCATGTATGTATTCAACAAGTGTATGTGGTTCTGTAACATTTATTCTGTGGGGTAAATCTCCATAATTGGGGTATTGGGATTGGAATTGATAAAGACATGGTTCATGAAAAAAATATTCATTTGACACCTTGTTTGACACTCCATAGTGATTTTTGTGGGTTACATCAATATTTTTTAAATCTATTATGATGGATTTGAATTTTTTTTATGAAATATGTGTATTACTAAAGATATCATGTTTATGATTATGAGATTAGTTATATATAAAATTACAATTTATGCTATGTGTTTCAGTAGTTATGAAATTATATATTAAGATTCATAATTTATGATATAATCTAATATATTATATTAATTCAAAATAGAACAAAGTCGTAAAAATGGAAACTAGTTCAATAAACATATTCCTTTTATGTTTTTCAATCTCAGTATTGATAATAAAATAGAAGACATAGCTATAGATGGAGCTAGAAAAATTATATCTAAATTAAATGTAACTGAATTAGTTTAAAACTAATAAAATTTCTTGTATGGAGGACCATATTGATGAAAAATATAGTGAAATAATTTTAGAATTGTTTATATGCCCACAAAATCAATTATTTAATGGTACTAAAAATACATTTTCAGATGAGTAATGTATAAGTACTATATAGATGATATTTCACTCCTTGGGATCTAATGAATGTGAGAATGTTATCATAGAAATTTATCTTTATTATGGTATGTGGATCAATGGTTTTATTTGATGAAACACTCTATGGACTTGGAAGAAAATAATGATAAATTATTTAAGGAATTTTAAGGAACAATTGAAGGAAAAATATTATCCTCACAAATAAGGAGCATATATGGGGAAACAATTCTCAAGTTTCTAAAAAAAGTAATTTGAAGTTGTCTCTATGTATAATGGTCACTATAAAATGTTTGAAATGCATGTTATAGACTATTTACATAATTTTAAGAGTTATATATAATGGTTATATTATAGTATAATTCCAACACATAAAATACAATTAGTCTCCCAAACCATAAAATCATACAAGGACTTACTCACTTGTGTAATTAATATTGAAAACTAATTTTTCATGTATTATAAAATAACTAAAATAAAATACCATAAAAGTATTTTTGAATACTCAATAAAAGGAATGATGAAAAAATGGAAGAAGGGAAGGATAGAATATACAACATCTAATAAATCTAGAAGAAATAATATTGAACTTTCTTGTTTGGAATGATATTTTCAATATGTGTGTAAGAAAATTTCATTGGGATCATGATTTCATGGGAAATAAAAATTTATCATTGTCTAATTCATAATCTATACAGAGATGGAGAACTAAAAAAATTAATGTCATACAAGTAAATGAAATTTTCTTTAAAAAAGAAAAAATTCCAAGTATATAAATACTTGATATAACCATGTGAAGTTTAATATCATAAATATTTGGTGGATGTTAATTTATTCATATCCTTAAATTTATTAAATTCATTAATTGATTCTGGATATTTGAACTCTTTTATATAATATATTCCTTCCATGAAAAATATATATTTTCCAAGTAAAATAAGAAGATAGTTATCATTTATGAATCCTTATAGAAGTATAACCCCAACATATATGTGTCAGTTAGTTCCCATTATAGAATATAAATGCTCTATATGTTCTATCATTATTATTATTTGTATGTTTAATATTGATATCATTCTAGCTATGGAATTTATTTCATAGTATTAAAAAAATTTCTTATAAATAGAATGAAATTTTGATTTTTGATTAATATTTGGAATACCTTTTATTTATATGGGAGACTTCGTCATCTGATTTCTGTCTAGATCCATCACTTGTAGCCCTTATAAATGAGATTCAAGTGATGTGTAACACAGACAATATATGGAGGAAAAATAATTATTCAAAATAATTTTGAAAATATCGTACAATAATACATTCATGTATTTTATTATTAATTACATAGAAATCCACAAGAGTTTGATGTCAATTTTTCCAATTTATTTTATCACGGGCTCAAGACTTAAATCAGAGACTCCCTATAGACTGGAAACTGTGGAAGTTGTGGAGTAGAAGAAACAACTGTAGGAGATGGATGATAAGTAATTAATATTTCATGTTGTTTTATCATGGGGATACCCTATTACATTAATTAGGAATATATATGGATCTATGATTTTATGTATTGATTATATTGAAAACCTTTCTATTATGAAAAAGAAAAACTTTCATCTACCTAAAATTGATGATTCTTTCGTTCAAATTCATGCAAATCAATATTATTTAATGATTTAACATAATTATGGTTATCAATAATTTAATAAAAATAAGGAAGATATTCCAAATATATAATTTTTTATGAGGTATAGAAATCAAAGTTTACAGTATTTCCATTTGGATTAAGTAATAAACTGTCTATTTTTAAAGATATAATGATAAGAATTGTCAATGAAAATCTTGATGATTTTTTGTGGTATTTATAGATGATATCTTATTGAGTACTATGATATATGATGACCGTGAGAATAAATTATTAATAATTATTTATAAAATAAAAATTCAATAGATATATCATAAATTTATCATCTATGAATTATAGCTTTAGAATGTTCATTTTATTGTCCATATTATCCCCAATGATTAGATCTCAGTTGGTACTTAAAAAGAAAAGGTAATAATAAAATTTCCTACAAAAACAAACATAATCTTGATATGTAGATTAATTGATTTGGTGGTTACTATATAATATTTATTCAAACAAATATAATGATTGGATATCCCTTTATCAAGATTACTTTTAAAGGGGTTATGCTTAATTTTATAATGGAAGGTGAAGAATTTTTTGAGTAATTTAAATATATATAGATGAATACTCAAATTTTTAATCTACCTTGTGAAATAATGTATTTTTGTTATATAGTAATTCATCAAAGAAAGGTTTTGGTTGATTCATTTTATATATTAATAAAGTTATTGCCTATGCATCAAGTAAATTAGTGATTCATGAACATTGTATCAAACCCACAATATTGAGTTAGGATATATAATCCTTTCATTTAATATATAGAGACCTTTTCTATATTGGTAATGATGTGAGATATACATATATAATTTGAGTATGAAATAAATTTTTTTATAGAAAGATATCAATATGGATAATAGTTGATGACTTAAGAAACATTTGGATTATGATTGCTTAATAAAGTAATACCCAAATAAGGAAAATAAGGTATAAAATTAACTTAGTAGAAAAAATACAGGGGTTTTGGAAAAATTATAGTTTAATAGGGATAATATGTAAATATATATAGTAAATATGGATATTGATATTGCTAAGGATGTAAAGACATCAATAAAATTTCATATTATTCCTAAAAAATCACTATTATAAATGAATAAATTTTTCCACCATCATGATAAGGATTTTCCTAAAAAAATTAATGTTTTAAATAATATAAAATTAGATGGATAAGTGATATAATCATATGGAATCCATGAATCCATAACATATTCCTATGTGGAAATGGAATGACATTTATATTGGAACTATCATTGTATTGCTGAAAATTCATAGAAAGAATGATGAAATATGATGTATTATTGATCATCAGACCAAATATTCACATTTACATGATATAAAAGAATATTTACATCTGGAAAACCTTTACCTAGTCTCTATTAATTATGTTGTAATACATCATTGAATACAATTTTCATTTATATCTGATTTTGATACATTGTTTACTTAAAAATTATATAAATGTCTCTAGATGGTTCTTAATAATTAGTTTTAATTGAGATTCTCTTATCACCCTCAACCCGATAGAGAGCATGAACGAAATACTAATATATTATATGTAATTTTCATGTCATCCTCTCATTAATTTTAAGTTATTTTGATCATTATTTACCATTTATTGTTTTATACTATGTTAGTATATTCCATTAATGTATTTAAATGGAACTATATTAATCATTATATAGAAAGGGATTTCGAACTCTAACTAGTTGGGATGATGTTAGTGAAATACAAATTTTACTCCGAGAACCTGTGATGGATAGAGCAGTGAAGCTAAAGACTATTTAAAACCATATCAAAGCATATCAATGCTAGAAATGAGCTGTGATGATAAACAAAGTAAAGTATTTTAATTACAAGCAAGAGACAATGTTTCATTAAATGTATCCTATATAATTTAGTCACGAGGTTATGTTAGAAAGGTATATTTATCCCCTTGTATGTAAGAGATCTTGAAATCATTTATTACGTTGGAGTTTCATATTACAATTTTTCAATTCCACATTGTCTCTATAAATGTCGTGAAGTGTTCTTGTTATAATTATTAAGAAAGTACATACTACACCAAATTCTTGTACTCATCTTTGATGAAATAGAATTGTAATGTGGTTTATCTTAGTATTAAGATCCTACAACGATTCTAGACACTAGAGAATAATTGTTGATGAATTTAATGACTCTTCTAGTAAAGGTACATTAGAGAAATCCTATGATCGCGGAGGTGGAATGGGAACCTAAATAAATAATGATGTTGAAACTATCAAAACATTTTAAGGAGGTTATATTCTATAAATTTCAAGGATAAATTTTCCCAATACATTATGATATAGTTCTTTTAAAATAAATTTCATTACTTTTATATATTAGGAATCACACAATCAGGCGTTTAAAAAATCTGTAATATAGTATATTGTTATATCCTTGAGATTAAATTGATGAGTATGATAATAAATAACATAATTATGAAAATTCTATAGTTTAAAACCATATAAAATAAATTCATTGGTTATCAATTGATTAAAAATGATATTAATAATAATTTTAATGTAAAATATTTTTTTCTTCTAAAATACTATTTTTAGTCACATAATCTGTTTTTATAAACATAAATATAATTAATCAATATTTCTAAAATATTTTTGATAAATTTATGTATTACATATTTTTAAAAAAATATATTCTTCATCTAATATTTTTAAATGAATTATATAATAATAACCCTATTTTTATGTTTAAAATCTAGTTTTGTTTCTAAAAAATGATTTCATTTTGTTTTCAAAAAATATATTGAAATAAATTTTTGACCCTTTTAGAAACATAAATTGAAAAAATTAACAAAATTTTATAAATAATAATTTAAAAATTAGTTTATTTATATATTTTTATGTTTTTTGAAAATATTAATTTTTTCATTACGTAGTGAAAAATATATTTTTTATTGAAATATGCATTATCATTTAGATAATTTGCCAGGATATTTTGTCTATTTATTTTATTAAAAGTATAATTAGTTCAATTATATTACTATTAATCTGATTTAGGTAATTAAAATCAATTTTATGTTGACTTGTTCTATAAATAATATTTATTTAATAAAATGTTTTCTTTGAAAAATAGTATTTTTATCGTGATTTAATGTTTAATTTCAAAATGAATTCAACCATATATATTAATTCATTTGGATAAAATGTATTAAATAGTTATAATTGGAATTTTTAATATAAGGTAAAAAGGCAAATATAATTCTCATTTATAATGAATGGTGGAAACAAGAAAAAAATACATTATCGTGGTTAAGGATAAAATAGGATTTTACACATTACATTATCTTCTTTTAAAATTAATTTTCCACAAACATAGAGATTTTATTGGATAAATTATATTTCCAATTTTTCATTTTTGGCACTAGATTATCTAATATGACTCATTTATTATTAGTCTTAGAAGAGAAATTACCAAATATATTTAAAAATTGTTACCGTGGTGAAAAATAAAGTGGTAAATGTAATTAATCATAGAGTGTATGGGAATAAACCATTGTAAACATTTTTCTCTTTTTTAGGTGTAATTTCACCTTATCACCAACATAATCCATTATTTATCTATTTTATGGAAATTTTATTGAGAGTGATATCGATTTATTTCATATTTTTTGGTAATTACAAAAATGTATCTCCTCCTTAATTATAAAAGAAACATCCTACTCTCAAATATTCACATATCTTAAGAGATTTATCCTAAAAAACCATAAAAATCTCATTCCACATATTACTTTTTGACATTTCAGGGATAATTGTTTTCCTAAAATACAAACCATAGGGTCCTTAATAAGGGATCCAATGACATCATTATGTAAGGCAGGTTAATTGTTTTTATTAAGATATTTTTTTTATATATTCTCTTACCAAATTCTTTTATTTATTTACTTTTTAAATATAATTAAACAATTATAAACCATATATTGACATTTTATTATGTTTTTAAATAACCCTTATCCATCTCCTTTTCAATAAAATTGGAAATGAAGCCTTAGATCATCTTTACGACAGACTACCGCCTTATGAATTGTGGTAATTTTTTTTCCATCACCTCCTTAAACTACTAAATATACAAATTTATTTCGAATATTTTAATTTATATTGATATTTATAACATATTTATAATTATAAAATTATAATATCACATCTACATTATTTTGATAGTATTTTAAAATACAATAATATTTCTCTTACTTACTTGTAGATTACCACCTCTACCAAATGATGAAATTAATTATTAATTTTATTTTGAAATGTGTGAATATGAGTGTTGATTTTATGAAGATATATAATGTATATGATGTAATCATTATTTTTTAAATTGGAATTATTATTTATCTTTTTTTCCACCATTGAAAATAGAAAAGAGTGTCCACGTGTGGGTGCGACTTATAGTCTCCATGAACATTAAAAACCATTTTTCAATATATAACCTTTTTAGGTGAATTAAAAATGTATATAAAGAATATATTTGATATTTAAAAAATTTTCCAAAAAAATTATATTATTTATCCATGATTTAATTACAAGTACTAAAACTAACCAAGCAGAATACGCATGAAAATCATATCATTTATTATAAGAAATAGTGATTTTAATGAAGAATTTTTAATAAGTGGGTGAGGAAATATTATAAATAAATAATATATGATATGATATTTATTTTTATTATTCTATAATTTAATTTCAATAAATCTATTTTAATTAGAATAATGGTTCTATCAAGTAGAAAGGAAATCAAAATTGAGGTATGCGTTTCTCATCTCAATTTTACATTCATAAGACATATTCCATGTTCACAAGTTATTTATTTTGTGTGTTTTATATACATACCATTATATTATTTTATTATTATTGTCATGAAAATTATGTGGTATATATATCTAGGTGAATCACTTTCTTTCATGGGGATTATAATGCAAATGTTATTAACATGGTAAAGGGTTATTTAACTGTATCATCATTATTAAGAATCATTTATAATTAAGACTCCACTAGTAAATTATTTGATTATTATAACATAAACAAATACATTTTCTTCTCACCAAGTTATTATTTAAATTATGGGTTTTTTATTCATTTTCCTCTTTAATGTTATCAATAGATCAAAAAAATTATTTATAAAAAATAAAAATAATTTTTTCTTTATTCGGGAATATTTTTGTGTCCATATTGGAGTTTTATAAAAGATATTGAAGAATTTTTTTAGTATTTATCTAAGGTATTTTTTTATTTTCTACCTATGATAAAATTTTATTTTTAAAATTTTATTTTTTTCATTTTATTATTGACTTTGATTTTGAATTTTTTTACAAAAGTGTAAAAGTAATGTTTCCTATGAAAATTTTTAACAATAATGGTATTTGACACTGTCATGACCGCTCAGTGATTGGAATATTCTATTTAATTTTTTAATTTTCATTTTCAAATTAAATATTTTTTAATATTTTGGATATTCATATTTTTTAAAAGTGAATTTCAAATTGAAATGGGTATTTTCAACAAAAATGATTTTTTATGACAGTTTTTTATATTTCTACAAATCAACTAGAACATACAATATATTACATATTATTAATAAGGGATGTGATATAATGATACCATAATTTTTATTTATCTTATTTTTTTTGAAGAATTTGATTGGGAATGAAATTGATTGACACAATTATCAATATTATGTTAAATAGTTTATAAACAAGTTTATGGATTAGGTAAAATAATAAAATTTCATATACAAGTTTTCAATGAAAAATTAGATTATGATTAACCACATTCAAAAATGGAATGAATTAGACCTAGTATGTGATGTGTGGGGACTACTATACCCCCTTGCCTTGGTATGTCTCGTGAGGGAAACTAGTTTAGGTATTTTGATGAGGCATTACCCATTTTTATATGTAGTCATGGATCAAGGTATTTATGGTATATTTTTTATGTCTAGAATTATACAATTCACCATTTTTATATTATTTATTAATATCCATGTGATTATTTTAATTTCTATGATATCATTTGATAACATTGAAGAGCATGTGATTATTTATATCACATTATTTTATCCTCAATTTTTTATGTCATATTATTCATCTTTCCTATGTTATTAATTAAATGGAAAGTGTTTTTTGTTATTTTATACAACATATTGAATATAAGATATTTATTAATGATATAATACACTATATGAATACCCTTACAAATAATTTCATCTCACCCATTTCATAGGTTTCTATTCGCTATGATTCCATGAAATGTCTTTGAATGATATGAAGGGTTATACCAAAGATAATAATAGTCTTCACAAAAAAATTATTTTGTTTTATATTATAATTTCAAGTTTAATGTTTATTTAAAGTGTATATATTTTATTAATGACAAAAACTATTTGATCATTTTGGATGAGATCACATGTGTCTAGAACCAATTTAAAAATGTTACCACTGACTCTAGAATTATACAGTTAGGATTGTTACAATAATTCTCATCCCATCTCTCTAGAATTAATCATCGATCCCATCCATTTTTTAGATCTACCATTATATACCAATATCTAATGGATAATTCCATATTTATTGATAGATTAGTTTATGATTATGTTAATTAGTTCCCTCTCTATGGCCAATCCATGATATCATTTGTTAATAAATCTCTTCTGGTAAGTTATTGTGGATTTCACCTATTGGTATGATATCATCATTGATTCTAAATTCCAATGAAAATTTTATAATGGATTGAGTCTCATTCTAGTAAATTATATTTCATGTGTGTGATTTATGTTTCATGCATTGAAAGATCTTGGATTATGGCATTAATGTGCTAAAGGTAATAATTAGTTAACATTATGGTACATTATATAGAGTTTTATATCACATTGGTACATGTTTGTAGTATTGAAAACATTTATTTATATTTTATATTTATCACGTGTGGGTAGAAATTAATATAATTTTTTGGTACGGTATGTCTATTCCTTGCTATATTATACCTTATATGTGACTATTTCATAGCCCTTATAATACTTGATCTGTAATGATTATTCCTTGATATACTATGAAATTCTTATATATTGTTCCTAGTCTGTGGAATATGTATTATGATATATTTTTTTCATTTTATATATTGAATTACTCATGAAAATTGATATATTAAGTGGAACCTCTATTTTATAGTTCAGGTTTAATGCTGGCCCATACTGATATAGATGGTCCCTTAAAAGGGATCCTAGCTGAGATGAAAAATGGATTATGTCTCTAGATATATTATGGATAGCATCAGAGCCTAGAATTTGGATATAAAATTATGGAGAACACAATAAATCATTTAAAGGTGTCCATTAGACCAAATGTTGTGCTGATGGAATAATTCACTGTGTATGTACAATGATCCATTGGCTGAGGTGTGTCGAGCATGCATGTAATCAATGGAAAAAAGATAGTTATGAGTAATGGGTGTTACTTTTCCTTTGAATAAGTAATGGATTTTTTAATTAAAGGTAGGATGGGTGTTTTCTATAATGGTATATGGAGCCTCATAAGATAAATTACTTCATATGAAGATTTCTTATGAAATTATTCTTGTATAGACCCATTGTTGGTATGGTTGATTTTCGTCACATCCTTGTTAGCACATGACTTAATCAGTAAATTATTAGTTGTATCCTTGTTGGTGAATTCATATTTACATCATAACATACACCTATATGTGTGTGTATGTTACCTTTTAAAAGGACACATTGGAGGTTTCCGTAGGATTTATACTCATAATGTGAATAGGAATCTTTATATGCATGGAGACATTACGATTTGGTGTACAAAGAAGAGAAGCGGACCAATAAATTGTTACTAATGAGATTAGAGTTAGGAAATAGACATGGTATTGGGGAAGAATACAAATAAATAATATATATATATATATATATATATTATTTATTTCACGATGTATTATTTTTAGTTATTTACCTTCCACACTATGGGTTCATTTGGGTAGATATTTAATGACATGATATAATTTATGATAAATTATATTATTTTTCTGTAATTTTAAAATATAATTTTTAGTTTTTTTAGTTTATATTGTTATATTCTTGTTTATGTATATAATTACTAACTGTATAGTATCCACATTATATTTCATGACCCTAATAGCTAATTAGAAACAACATCTGTATGTGGAGGTGCACATGAGGTCATGTGGCCCAACACCTCACTCACAATTATTTGGTTCGAAGAGTAAAATCATGTCTATCTTCATGTTCACATCAAGAAATAAATTAAAATAATAATTCAAGTACCTGTTCACTCAAAACAGACTAAATATACCCTAAATTCATCATTCACCAACACTAATCTCATTGGTCCCATAATAAATGTGAAAAAATAATTATCCAAATATGAAATTATTTAAATTATATTAAAGATATTTTATAAATAAAAATAATAAAATTGTTATCTATGATAAATTAATATAAAATACATAAGTAATATAACACCCAAATATTTTAGGAAATAATATTTATGTACAAATGAAATTTATTTTGTTTCACTAGTTATATGCAACACCGAGTTTCGACAAAACTCTAATGTTTTTTATATTTTTTTACAAGACCATTTTGACCATGACCCTTAAATAAAAGAGGTTTTAATAAGAATAACCAATTATAAAATTTTAACTATAATTATTTCAAATAAATAAAACATATTTACAAAAATTACATAATTTTTTACAAAGTCTTCATAAGATTAAAAAATATTCTTTTATAAAAAAATGTATTTATTGAATTAAGAAAAAATAATAATAAACATAATTTCATTTAAATTAATAATATTTATTTGAAAAAATGAAAATGATTTCTGAAATCAACCACAAAAACATATCATTAATTTATTTTTTTTAGAATTTTCAAAAAAAATTAATTTTTTGATGAATATTGAAAAACATATTTATTGAGAACTAACATCATTTTTAAAGCATTAATAAGTATCCAATTTGTTTTAAAACTAGTTTAAATGTAAATTTATCACAATTTAACTATAATGAATCTAATTAAGTTCATTGGAATAAATTTAATAAATAATTTTTATATAAACTATTTCTAAAACTTTTGAAAGATAATTTCTTTTGAAAAAAACTTTTTTATCTCATCTGTGGGTTTTATATTAAATTAAAATTTTGCCCTTATATTGATGGAATATAAAACATTGGATTCCATATTTTGATTTAGAATAAGTTACATTACATAATAATGTTAACATGAATTGTTACCAGACCCAAAACATTCAAGATCCAGTCAAAGCCAACCCTAAAATATTTATTAAAAAAAGATAGAGAAGCAAAGCCTACAAGGGACTATTAAAAAAATGAGAGTACATTACACCACACATGTCCACCTCCACAAGTGGAGTGCAGTATCCTAGGGCCTTTATTGAAAAAAATCATATTCTTCTCCATTATTTATTTCTTTTCCAGAGCATCTGCATCTTGGTTAGCTTCCTTATAGGCATGTGAAATTACCAGATTGTGCTCTGTGGCCTTGTTTCCATACATAATAGAAAAAAATTAAAAATTAATTATCATGTTTCAGGTTGAAGCATGTTTTCATGGGAGGCTAATCTAATAAGATAATGAGTGAAATGACCTAGAAACGTATTCTAAGTAAATTTGATAGTCATATTTCGTTCTTATAACTTTTAAGGTCTATCAATATTCCATAATAGAGCCTTTTAGACTATGAAAATTGAGAGTACACTTTATTAATTTTGAGAACTCCATATATTTCTTCTACCTTGTCATAAAAGGTCAACCACTATCCTCTTCTCTTCAAGAATGCAAATCACTTTGGATCAACCAATCCTTAACGAAATACCATCCTTCATTCTATATACACATCATAGTGTCCATATTTTGATTATTATTCCCTCCATGGAATTCCTTAAATAAAAAACTAAAGATATTATCCAAATAATATGAGGTCTGAACATATACGAAGGAAATATAGACATATGTTAAGGGATTTTTGCCTAAATTTTCATTGTTTGGAAAATATTTTATATTGTGAACATATCTCAAATTTATTAGTCATATATAAATTTATCCCTTTTTACATTTTATATCATTATGTAATTTATTCTCATTATATTTTATGTTTCAATTAATTTCATTATTTTAGGGGGATTACGATTCAAAATATAAAAAAGTGGTAAATGGTTTAAGTTACAATACGAATATTTATTAGGATTTTTTATTATTATGTTTCTGGTTTGTATATCATATGAATTGTATCCCAATAATCTCATTAATTATTTTCTCCTTTAATATTTCAATAAAATGTATTTGTTTCATTAATTTTACAATAGTGTTTTACTAAATAGTTTAAAATATTGTTTTTATTAAAAATGGTCTTCATTTTTTTCTTTGGTAGAAAAACTCTTTTAATACATATCAATATTTATAAAAAATTGTTTTTCAAATTTAAAATGTTTTTATACAACTCTAAAATGTTTTTTAAATCAATTTTTACTATAGTATCAATTTTTACAAAGACAATTTAAATGTATCTTCTTATTAATTTTAGAACGAGGTTCTTTTGAATATTAACAAAATTTAAAAAAAATATTTGATTTAAAACATGTACTGCATTAATGGAATTTTTTTCTTTATGGTAGTCAATGACTTGATGGTTCTTTAATATTTTTCAATTCTTATTTTCTAAGAAAATGATTTTGGAAATGTTTTATGAATATTTATATTTGATATTTTATTTTAAAAGTGAAAAGTATAGTTTTTTGAAGAAATGTTTCAAGGGATATTTTAAATAATTTTCCATATAAGATAAAATCTATTGTTGTTACTTATATTTTGGGATATAATCTAGGTATAACATTCTTATTTTCTCTCCAAATGGTTTATATTTATGATTATGTAGCCTATTTATTTTAATAATATTTTATATGAAGAATATTTTATGATATTATGGAACATGTATGTATAATTCTCATTATGGTATTGGTGTGATCAATATCAATTATTAATTAATTGGGTAAAAATTAATATCTCCAATGATAAATATAACTTGAATGGGAGTGAAGTGTGCTTAGTAAGGGACTTTTCTCACATTGATAGTCTTGGTAGTGAACCATTACTACTACAACAGTCTGGGGAGTTAACCCATATCCGTATTATAGTTTTGAAAATTATCCATGACTTCAAGAAAAATTATTTTCAATGATTTTGTGTATGCAAAAAATCTATTTCACATTCTAAAGATATATTATCATTTCTCATTTTGTTTGACTATATTATGATTATTGGATTATTAACAAACAATATTTATTACATTACCAATGTTTATGATTTATGATTTGTATTGTATTGTTTTAAAATATTTTTATCATATTCAAAAACCCTTATTTTCATGTCATCTTGGTATCTACCTTGAATACTGTCATAGATTATCTATCATTACCATTTCTTAGCATTCTTTTCCCCATGTTATGGTGAATTTTATAATCAATGATATGTATAAGAAGGGTTCTAGTTACATATAACTTGGTGGGAGATTACATAGATCACTTATTGATCATCTGTTAATGTGCCCATGTTTCTAAAATCCTAATAAATAAATGATTATGGAATGGATTTTTAGGCTATTTAATGAAAATTCACTAAATAAGATTATATATCTATGTATAATAAGAATAGGTTGTTACAGTTTGGATTAAAGAAATGCTTAGTATATCCTTTGGGAACTAGGATGCAAAAGCATTTGTTAGTTCTCGTTGGCTAATCATAAGTATAAGATAATTTACAATGAAATAGTAAAGATAGGATTGAGTTTCTCCAATCAATACATCAATTTTTGGATACTAAAAGTGGAAATGGTTATGTAATTTATGTACATATGGGTAATGAAAATGGAAATTGTATGTTGTTATAGACTCAATCATTACCTGATACATGACTGTGAGCCTTACTGCATGCCAAATTTGACACACATAACATAAATTGGCTAATTACCATTCTCTTTGCAAACCTTCTTGAAGGATTTGTATAATTACAATGAATGAAATTTGTTAAGGCTAAGGTTTCATATATGGAAAAAATATGTTTCCTGATATAGAGATATTATATGTGATTTTACAAGATTATGTGGTTCCCCATTACATTTATTATTTCTCACAAAATGCTTTTAGTCAATGGATCAAAAGCGTAAGTAGCCATGATAAATCTCTGTATGATAGAAAATGAATTGATTATTCTCTTGTGAAACATACTTTTATGGGAATTGGAATGAAATATTTCATTCATATGCTCACATAGACTTCTAATTAAATTAATCATGATTACATTCCAAATGAACCAAGGTTGGGAAAATTTTCTATTGAGTTCTTCATAAGTTAACATTCACATTATTTTACTTGTTCTATTAATTCACTATTTGCTGAAAAGAATTTCTATACAGTTGAAATGATTTTTTCTATTCTCTATTTTTCATATCATCAAACCATTCTGGATATTTATTGTTTCAAAGGAGAATCCAGTCATTTTGAAAATCATATTAAAAATAAGAGTAAACAATATGAAATTTATTCAAGGGAATGGTATGAATTCAAGAACATATTTTTTAATATGTACATTCCTTATATTATATACATAAAAATGGATAATAAATTCCATTAGTTAAATAATAATTATAAATAATCTATTAGAACATATGAGGATTATATTATAGGACATATGAGTTATACATCAAGTATTTCCATCTAACCTAAAAAATTGTTTCATCTATTCTCCAGTGGCATCAAACCTAGTATATAGAGAGATTATTATAAATAGACTTCATTATCTATGATAAAATAATTAATTGTTCTATCTAGGTATAAATCGATATTAGTGCCATAAATCAATTGAACAATTTTGATAATAAAATGAAAGATGGAATTTTAACAAAAATATATAATCCCATAGAGAAACAAGATGATATTTTCTACATGATTAGTATGTGGAATGAAATAAAGAAAAATTAGGAATAAGGATAACTCTAAATTTTTTATGTTTCAGAAGGATATATATCAATCAATTGATTTCAAAAGACATGGGAAGATGCTATCTACTTATATGAATTATGATAAAGATCCATAGAGTGAACCACCCACACTATAGTGATTCAAATTTTAAGAGTATGATCATTATGCTAATATGTTACGAAATAAAAAGGGTAATATGATTGACATTAAAATGTTATTAATAAATGAGATAGAGGGAAAACCCATACGATCAATATTTCATAATAATGGTTTGATAATGATATGGTGAAAGGTACACATACTATCAACTCTAAAATTGTTGGCGTCGTAATTAAATTTGGATCTACTGAATATTTTATATCTGAATAATTTTTTTGATATCATTATTCCATAACTATGATTATATGTTGAATTAGAAGTTAAAATACCTAATGGTAAAATGATCACAACACATGTCTATTATTTTCCTCTAGTTTATGCTTTTAGGAACATGGTTTTGTCAAATACTATTTTTCACCATGTTGTTCAATTTGAGGTTATCTTAGGAATAGATTATATTTCACTATATAAATCTCATATCAGTTTATGATTAAGGGGAGTCATGTCTAATATTCCAAACCATCATAAGATTTCCTATTATTGACATGATATATAGAATCATTTGATGAAAATAAAATCCATTTTAGAAAATTTTATTATTTTTTATGTAGGTATTTTTCTCAAATGGTTGGGGAGAAACATGGAATCAATGAAATGTTTCTTTTATTGGAGTTTGTTGGTGTTTTTTTAGAAGATAATTCTATTATTCAATTAAAACGGGATGATGAGCTCTCAATAGAACTCATACCTACTTCTACACCTATTTCAAGGACACTTGATATTATGGTCTCGATTAAGATGTAGAAGTTGAATAAAATACTACATGATAACCATATTAAGCGATTAATTTTGAACAATGTGTCACCTAGGGGTGCAGCTATTCTATTTTTTAAAATTAACGATCAATCAATGTGACTCTACATTGTTTATCAAGATAAGAACAAGATCACAATCAGGAACAAGTATCCCCTAACCTATATCTATTACATGTTTTCTCATCAATATAATGATACATAGTTTTTCAAGATTGACAATTATTATAGATATCATAATCTAAGGGTAAAAAGGTGGATATACACATGACATCATTATGTAAAAGGTATAGAGACCATGAGTACACAATGATACAATTTTATCTTTATAATTCTTCAATTGTCTTATTGAATTTATTGAATATGGTATCTATAAATTACCATGATCATTTATTGGGTAATCATTATATATGATATTATCATTTATTCAATTATAATTTAATTATAGGAGGATCACTACATAATTTTATTAATTTATTTAGGGAAGGAGAAACTATATAAAAAATGATGAGTTAATATTGGATTCAAAATGTTCCATTTTGGTTCATATAGTCACATGAATGGGTTTATTTGTTGATTCAAAAAAGACATAGGCTGTTGAATGTTGAGCATGACCGACCATGGTGCCTAAGATCTATATATTTCTCAGTTTAGCTAAATATTATTTATATTTTATAGATACTTTCTTAGTGATATCTAGTCCTGCCAATAATTAAACATGGATGGGAGGTAGGTTACTCTATACAAATTAATCTGAAGGAAATTTTATAGAACTAAGAAGAATATTAGTTATTGCACTAGTTATTAAATTACCTTCTGGAGAGAACAATTTATAATCAATAAGAATTTATCCATGAAGGTATTATGATGCATTAGAATTCTGAATTACAGGGTTGTAACTTATTCAACAGGTTGATTAATGGTTCCTATGTAATGTTACCAAAATCATGATATGGATTTAGTTAGTGTAACTTTTTCATTTATTAAATATATGGAATATATTTATGATGAAAATTTTTATATATATACCAATCATGAAATTTTAAAATATATATTCAGACATAAATAATTGGATATACACCAGTGAAATTTTTTGAATATAGTTAATGATTATGACTACTCAATACATTACCACATTGGAAATGCAAATAAGTTCGATGTAAAATTGATTCAAAAGGAACATTCTATATTATATATGGTTTAGATCACAAATGATAAAACATTTACATAATCATAAAGGATTGAACTCGAAGTCATGAAATAAGGGGAGAAATGTTATCTTTCTCAAATAATGGGTCAACCATCTATCCATGTTAAGATAAAAGTTGTGAACAAGTATGATATGGAGGTATAAAAGATGGAATGAACTGATCCTCAATTTAACCGTTATCATTATATAATTATAAGGTTATGGAACAATGTGTGTGTTCTATTCATTATAGATTTTAATATAGAGTTGTAGAGGATTCTCATAGTTCTTCATTCTCTACTTATCCTAGAATTACAATGATGTATATGTGTATGAAAGAGTATTTCTAGTGGGATGGAAATAATTAGGAAATTACAATGTTTTTATATTGGTGCTTGGTTTTTCAGTAAACTAAGGATACATGAAAAAATTATATGAAGCTACTAAAACAATTACACGAACCAAAATGGAAGTGGGAAAACATCAAAATTTATTTTTTTCATTGGACACCACAAAACATCTAATGAGAATAATTCTATATGGGTTGTAATTGGTTCACTTAAAATTATAAACATTTCATCTATATCAGATAATATTTATCCCTAGATCATATTTCTAGAATATAAATTAAATATTTTGTGTGGTATTTTCGATTTCCATTTTAAATTATATTTTATTGGGATCCATGTTTTATGTAGAAGTCTAGAATATTATTCAACAAGATCATGATATAGAGTTGAGTTTATGTATTGTGTATCATCATCTGATAGGTGATCAGTACAAGGGAACCCTTATAACCCTATAGTATATACTAATATCTTTTTATAAGGATTTAAATGGTTGTTGGTTTCCATACCTATATCTCGTCAGGTTTTCATACAACATTTTCATCAACACAAACATTCATGTGACTCGTTATAAAGACCACTATAAAAAGAAATGTATAACACAAATATAAAATAAATAAATTGGTAAAATTAATATATAAGTAAGTAATATATGGGATGAAATATTGGAGAAGGTTATATCTATTTAGTAACAATAAGGAAAGAATAATTTCTTCATAAAAGTTAAGTTAACATTCGATAGCATGACCTGAAATTTGATGTTGGTGAAAAGGTGTTTTTATAAATTTATACATTGAAGAAGGATATTATATTTTTTAATGAAAGGTAACTAATACATAGGTATATTTTTCCCTTTTATATTATTGATGGTATTATTATGGTATATTATCAATAGTTTCTTTCACTAAAACTCTCTCAAGTTCATGTTGTGTTCTATTTATCTTATCTATGGAATTACATACTTTATCCTTCACATGTAATGAAATCATAGGCCACACCACTAGATCGTGATATTTTATTTGAGGAAAAACCATTAGAGGGTTTTTTTAATATGAATAATACTCTATGAAATAATATCACTAACCTAATCAATGTTTGGTTGTGAAACTATCAGTTTAATAAATCTACATGGGAACCTGAGGATGTAATGAGGTAGAATTGTTGTCAGTTTTTTGTACCAAAGTAAAAGAATTTCAATATATAAATTGATATTAAGGTTGGTGTAATTTTACAACTTCAGATTTTATGAAATAATTTTTTGGAATAAATTTAATTTATTCAACAACTTGTGTTACACATAACATAGTTTTTTTAAAGAAATAAGATATATTAGTAAAATTAATATTTTAAAAAATTATTATATCACACAATATAAAAAATGGAATTAATAATAATAAATAATACAATTAAAATATTAATTATAATGTACCTATATCATGAAGACATATTGATAAAAAAATTATTAATTTATAGTAAAGTCTTTATCAATTTGGAATATAAATTTTTTCTAAAAAAAATTATTTCCTTCTGTGAAAAAAAATATTGTGATATTTTAAAATTTTATATAATTTTATTTCAAATTAAAATTAAATATTTAAATTTACATTTCAAAATTATATTTGATATAATTTTTGGAATTTTTTTGAAAGGATTATTTTTTTAAGAATTGTGAAAAAATACTATTTTTTTATATAGACATCCATTTCGTTTAATGAATTTATAAGGTTAATTTTTTTTAAATCATATTACAAGTAAATTTAGTATAATTATGTCATGACCCATCCCCACAAAGTGTACCCCTCCTATGCCAGAAATGTGAGAAGGAAGATAATGACCCCCGAGTCCCGCCTCCAGTAGGCCCCGGGTTGGCAACTAGCACCGATGGTATAATAAACGCACAAATGGGAGGCATTACCCTCTAAGAGAACACATGCGGAAGAGAGAGATAAGATAGACACCAACCAAATCCAACACAGAACTGAAATATAAATGAAACCCAAGTAAATATATAAAATTCCATTCAAAAGTACTATAACTGAAAGGGGAAAACTACAAGTACCAAAAAGAAGAAAAAAAGACAACAGCAACTAAAATCCCAAATAGCTCCTGCAACAACAAGCTAGTAGTGACCAGCCTGATCCCCAACCTACTCCAAGTGACCTGAAAAATAGTTTATATATACATAAGGTGAGTATAACAGTATACTTAGAAGGATCCTCCCCGAATCCTTTCGTGCAAATGTAATGATAGCATGTTAAAGCCTAGTTAACAACAAGTGAAACTAACTCGTCAGCTAAACAGGTATGCTAAGTTCCCAACCTCACCATGGCTACTCTCACCAAGTAATGCATACAATAATATAGAATATAGTAAAGAATATCAAGGGTACCCAGCTACTACTTCCCCATTGGTTTTCCGCTTTTACCCTATGACATACGTCATGTGCATCTCTCTACAAAGGCTTGCTTGTATACACCTGGGCCAATCTCCACAATCTGTACCACGTGCACCCCAAAGGCTTCCCCGTAGACACCTGGGCTAAGCACCACACCGTCATCACAACCAAAAGTAACTAGGTAGTTTTCGAGAGCCACCATAGCTTGCTTAACGTTTAACATACGTCGGGTATTATACCTCAATCCACCGCAGCCCATACGCCGAGTAAGGATCCTCAAGCCATCACATCCTATACACGTTACACATATAGAAGTCCATAGAATACTATATCCAGAATATATGTGTGTGAAATAAACACAAGCCATTACATCCCTATACACACATATATGGGGAAATCTAACTGTTGTGCCAAAGGTACTAGTATCTACCAAGAGAAGAGAGCGGGGAAAAGGGTGTAGTCAGCCATTCGACCTCCCATCAGAATGTTGGTGAAAACACCCCCAGGGCTCAGAATCCCCAGGGTGTCAGTTGGCCTTACTGACTTGGTGGAGTAGCATATAGAAACATAATAGTATAGAATATATTATATCTCACAACCACACTATGGGCATTACCTAGTCTTAGACACAACTGCAGCTAACGTCTCTCAGACTTCGTGATGCTACTTCTAAAACAAGGTATCCTATAAGCACACAACCATTTAACGGATTTATTAGATTATTTCATTCCCTTTTTTGTCAGTTCCACTGTACATTAATTAATTATTAAAACAGTAATTAACCATGAACAATTACACATTAAATTTCATTATCATCACACCCAACTTCCACTATCCCTTCAAAATTTACTACCTCATCATTATGTTCCAACAAACTCCAACCCCATGGGTTAACATAATTTATTCAAATATTCATTACAGAATTACTTTTCCATATTCATAGGCATTCTAGAAAATCATTCTATACTACTAAACACAAGGGAGCTCAACACTGTGAGTAGATATACTACACATCGAGTCTTTGCCGCATATAGAAAGAGCGTAGACCCATTATTCTTTGAGAAGCTAGACACAGAAAGCATGTGGCATACCCTACACATCTTCACCTCCTTCGATATAAGGGTGAGAAAGACCAGCTACCTTGAGCAGTGGGAAAAAGTAAAGTAGATAAACATTCAATCCATGTCACCAAGTATCCAACCAACACATCTATCCCATTCCATCATCACTTGTGTCCTCCCCAATACCCACATGCATAAACCAATGCATCTCGCCACTCTTAGGGTTATCCACTGCCACAACCACATTGCGTCCCTGCCTCCACACATAACAACACCCCTCAGGGTCACATCACATCACAAGTAGCATGAAATAAAACATCACATCAAATGGGTACTTGGACCTTTAATAAGGCATCCAACCTTCATACATAATGAGCACTCATGGCTCTAAATCACAAGGCACTCATCCATACGAACAAGAGGGTAACTATGAACCCTACCCATCATTATCTTTTATCAACCAACCAGTTCTTTAATCCCTCTTGAATTATTAGATTCAATTCGTTGGTTCCAATTCTAGGAAACCTATTCAGATAGCTATCACAAAAGATTTAACATGCTTACTATGACAAATTGATTAACATAAAATTAGAACATCTATAACAACGGCAACAACAAGATTCATTTTCATGCCTCTTTATCATTAGCTAATTAATTACCATTTAATTAAGGCTTTAAATTCTTTATCAATTTCCATCAAGAACGAAAAACTAATCAAATCAAGCATAGATATAACTCTATCTAGCAAAACATGAGGCAAACCATTATCATGGTACAAAGAAACTACATGTGATCAAAAAAATTCTTTTAATCTAGTTAAAGTATTTAATTAGATCAATTTCATTGTGATCCAAAGGCAAAATCATACTAATTATATGGTTTCAAAAAAACAATTAGAGAATCCCCAAATCCACTACCTCGAAGAGTTCTTGTCATTCTTTATCCACACAACGGTTCACGATCCTCCTCTCGCGACAACTACATCCACCCGAGGATGCCACGGTACGTCCCCATCCACCAAACCCCAAGAAAACCCCATTAGAAGCATGTAGATTACATGATAATATGGAAAAGATAACAAGAGAAGATGATCCCCTAAGGAATGATGATAAACATACCCTATATCGAAGAATGATCGACACCACATGGTTGCATCAAAACAGATCAAAACTAATCATAGGGGTAAAGATTGATTGTGAAACTCTTATAGGAAGGATTGAAAGGTTATAGTGTCACATAGTCGATAACATAAAGGAATAACAAGGGAGGATGAATTTTGTTTCTTTTTTAAGATTTAATGGGGCGAAGGTTAAGATGAGCGTAATTCTCCATTAAAGGCGGATCACATTAACCTAAGCAGTTTGACCAAGTAAAAATATCCTGGCCTCAGGGATAATTAATATAAGATTTATGGCCTAAGAATCAGAATTAAGAGTCCTTAAAATAAGGCTTTAAATGTATTTTATGTTAATGGAAACATCAAATGGGGAAAACTGTAGGAATCTAGAAACAATGTTCACCTACCGTTACTGTACACCTACCGATCAGTGAAACTGATATGTGAAACCAATCTATGAAACCAGTCTGTGAAACTGATATGTGACATCGATCTGTGAAATAGATATGTGAAACCGATCTGTGAAACCAATATCTGTAACCGATCTATGAAACCAATATATGAAACCGATCTGTGAAACCTATCTATGAAACTGATCTGTAAAAGTGCTCTGTAAAACCGATCTGTTACTGTTAATAAAACTGGAAACACTGTTCATAGAACAGGAAAATGGGAAAATTGTTGGGGATAAGTCATATTGACCTCATAGAACACCTCCAACACCACATTTACACAATGTAATTGACGAGAATGGTCCAGGCCATTACATCAGATACCTCTCAAAACATTATCATCCTCGAGAATTTAAAACCAACCTAAAGAGAAGAGGGGTCAAAACAACCACCCTATGAGATACCTATCAGGGGAAAACAACCATGAGTTGTTCTAAAGCTGGGGAAAAACCACGACATCCAAGAGAAAGGGAAAAAACAATCCATATCCATGCAATTCAAGCATAACAACACATCAAAGGTACATAAAAGAAAGGATCAAATACAACTCAGCACAATAACTTAAAACAACTCTAGGTACTGAACACACATCTGTGACTCACGTTCCCACATACTCCCCTCTATGCCACCGTGTCTCCAAAAGACAAGAACCAAGGGAATAGAACACCCATGAAACAACTTCTTATTTCGTTCATCGATCTCCAAAGGTCGCTCCTCAATGGTTGCATCATCATCAACATCGATTTCTCCCTAATCGATGATGTGAGTTCCATCTTGAAGATAATGAGGGAGCTGTGACACATGGAAAACATGATGTATCTAACACAACTGTGGGGGAAGTGCTAATCGATACACCACAGCTCCAAAAAGAGCTAACACATCGAATGACCCAACAAACTGGGGGGGAATGCATACTTCCATGACCAAACCTTCACTACCCACAACAGGGAGTCACCTTTAGAAACACGTGATCCACAACATTAAACTCCAAGGGTCTCCTCCTTTGATCAAAATATGATTTCTGAAAATCCTGCATTGTCTTCATCCTCTCACGAATCACCTAAACCATCTCTATTGTATTCGACACTAGTTCCGGTCTACGAATTGCTGACTCTCCGACCCCAGACCAGTGCAATGGAGAACGGAAAAGCCGACCATACAAGGAATCAAACAACACCATACCGACGGTGGAGTGAAAACTATTATTGGAAGATAATTACACCAAGGGCGAGTGCCTCGTCCCTGAACCTCCAAAATCAAGAACACAGGATCGTAACATGTCCTTGAGAGTTTGGATGGTTCTCTCAGTTTGACCATCTGTTTGAGGATGAAAAGCAGTGATATGGCATAGCTGATAGCCAAAAGCTTGTTGGAGACCTCTCTACACCCTGGAAGTAAAACAAGGATCTCAATCAGAAATTATCGTCCTAGGTACTCCATGATGTATCACCACCTCCTCTAGATACTTCCTCGACACAACTTCCACTGCTCTTGACTCCTTGATCACTCTAAAGTGGGCCTATTTTTTAGACGATCCACTACCACCCATATAGAATCATTTCCTCCCGTAACTCGAGGTAAACCTGTAACAAAGTCCATTGAGATGTCCTCCCACTTCCAATGAGGAACTTATAATGGATGGAGAAGACAACCATGAACACGATGTTCGGCCTTCACCTTTTGGAAAACCAAACATCGAGAAACAAACTCCACAACCGCACGCTTCATTCCAGGACACCAAAACTGACTCCTCAAGGATCTGTACATCTATGTCACACCAGGATGTACTGCTAAGGGATAACTATGAGACTCTCGGAGAACCGTCTCACGGATCATCAAGGGAACGCCAATCCTTCCTTGGTACAACACTCGGTGTTGTTCATCCTCAGACTAACCATCAGGGGCCTCACCACAAACAACTTGGTCCCTCTAAACCTATACCTCTAGATCCACCAACTGGGATTATTCCACCATCTGCATCAGGGATGACTATACCGTCATCTGAAAAAGACAACGTCTACCCCCAACTTCTCCCATGTCAAGATGCAAAGCTGACAGTTCCTCCATTACACTCCAGAAATCACCAGATTCATGTACAACATCACTACGTGACTTTTGACTCAGTGCATCAGCTACAACATTCCCTTTTCCATGCGTATACGATATTTCGAAGTCATATTACTATAAGAACTCCATCCACCAATGATGTCGTAAGTTCATGTCACACTGGGAGAAACATACCTCAAACTCTTATAATCAGTGAAAACCACAAAGCACTCACCAATGAGGTAATGTCTCCACATCTTGAGAGAAAACACCACGGCTGCCAAATCAAGTTAATTGGTGGCATAGTTTCATTCTTGTGGACGTAACTATCGAGACCCATAAGAAACAACTGACCTCTATTGCATGAGAACACAGACTAGCCCCTGATGTGATGTATCGCAGAAAACATCAAACTGGACTCCCTCAATGTGAATACAAAGAATGAGAGCACTTACTAAACTCTCCTTTAGATACTTGAAGGCTGCCTGGCACTGATATGTCCATTCGAAGGCCTGATCCTTCCTGGTTAGAGCTGTTAGACGAGTCGCAACCCGTAAAAAATTTTCTACGAACCTCCTGTAATATCCTGTGAGACCAAGGAAACTTCGCACCTCTGACACTATCTTGGGGTCAGCCCAAGACACCACTGCTTCTATCTTTGATGGATCCATGGACACACCCTGTTGGGACACAACATTCCCCAAGAAACGGACTTCTTGAGCCCAAAACTCACACTTCTACAACATTCCAAAAAACTGATGTTGGAGAAGAACTCCCTAAACGTCTTGTAGATGATCTGCATGCTCCTCTTCAGATGAGGATCACACAAGGATGTCGTTGATGAAAACTACCACAAACTTGTCCAGGAATTCATGGAACATAGAATTCATCAAACCCATGAAAATATCTGGAGCATTCATCACATAGAATGATATTAAAAAGAACTCATAATGCCCATGAAGACAACGAAAAGCTGTCTTCGGAATATCCTAATCCTTCACATGCTTTTGAAGATATCCTGACTGCAAGTTGATCTTTGAGAACCATATTTCACCCTTCTGTTGATCCAGTAAATCATCAATCCATGGAAGTGGGTAGCAGTTCTTTATTGTCACTTTTTTAAGCGACGATAATCTACACACAACTGAAAAAATCCATCAGCCTTCTTCACGAACAAGAACGGTGCACCCCATAGTGACACACTTGGCTGAACAAAACCGCACTGAAACACACCATAAAGTTTTATATGTAGGTCTCATAACTCAGAAGGGGCCATCCTATATGGAGACATAGATATAGAAGACGCTCCTGGCTGTAACTCGATCCCAAACTTGATCTCTCATCGAGGGGGTAATGCTACAACTTATTCCATAAAGGAATCATGGTACTCCTCTAAGACCCTAGGAAACACCAACTTATGAACCTCTGAAGAAATCATCATCAACTCATCCATCAAGGATGAAAAGGATGGAACGCGCCTATGACCCATCCGAGGATCTCTCTCACCAACAATAACTATCTTCTCTCCATCCGCACCGAAGAAGATGACCTTCTTCCCGAATCAATCAATGATAGCCTACACCGAATGCAACCAATCCATCCCAAGGATGTAATCATATGGTTACATTAGTAAACATAGGAAATCTCTCCAAGATAGGTGCTTCCCCAATAGTAGCTCGTAGTCTATACATACTTCAAACAAGTCAGCTCGAACTCCAAATGGTGTAGTCAACGCCAAGGGCACTGGAAACCTCTATAACTCAAGTCCCAAAGCATGGAAAAGGTTATGTGATATGAAGGAGTCTGTTGCTCCTGAATCAAAAAATGCATACACAAAGGTATAAAACAAGAAAAGGGTACTTCGGACAACGTCTAGCTTGCATGGAGCTGGAAATGCTAAAGAATGAAGCTGACCACATCCTCATCCAGACCTCTCTAAACCTGATGACGACCACCACCACAGCCACACTCTGCACTCTATGGATGGGGAGCGTCATGGGGCTGTCCTATACCTTACCCATCGACGATTTGGTGATCTAAAGATAGTGCAACCTACTGATACTGCCTTGGATGGAACTGCCTCAACGGAGGAACCTGTAGTGGAGCGCCCGGTTCATGATGACTGATCTGAAAAGTCAGGCACTCCCGCTACTAAAGACCACGACCACCACAAGAATAACAAGTGCGTGATCCCTTTTCATAGGCCTGAGAGTTTATAACTCTGGAGAAACATAATGGAAAGGGCTCGGACCTACCCCCAGGTGAATAGAAACTCTTCTTCCCTAAAAACCGGGAACCCCAGACCACAGATCTGCTTCGTGAGGAATCATGAAAATTACCCTCTCGTGATGATCCAGTCCTGGGAAAAGTCCTCTCAACAACCTCTTCCCTCGCCAGCACCTCAAGATATGTCTTCAGCATCAATGGAGTGACCTGGTGCTGGATCTCTGGATGTAAAGCCTCCTTGAAATGCCTCACCCTAGCCTCCACATTTGGTAACAGGTCTGAATCATATCGTAGAAGGTTCCTGAAATGGATTCCAAACTCTCGAACACTGGAGATCCTCTATCGAAGGGTAAGAAGCTCCTGACAACTAAATGCCTTCACGGTCGAGGAAAGGAACTCAACTCTAAACATGTCTCGAAACTCCTCCCATGAGATCGCTGACTCCTCACGATCCTCGAGGACCATGAGCCACCACTGCCTTGCTGCTCCACACGGCATCATCACAACAAAGGAATCCCAGTGCTCTTCCGAGCACGAATCGAACTAAAGCCAATATCGACCTATTCTAACCAGTCTTCCATGACTGTATCTGAAACGGAGCCCTCATAATTCTACATACTCTGGCGCTGAAACTCTCAGAGTGTCTTCCTCCAAGTGTTGTCATCGTCGACCTCTACCCGGCGAAGATATACTTGTATAGCCTGCTGGACATCTTCTATGGAAACCTGATGAGGAAGTCGACCTAGAGCCATACCTGTAAAATAACAAACCGTTAGAGCTCCTAATACTAGATTATGGAAGACTGAAGATTAATTAATTTATTGTTTTCTTTATTTCATTTTAGGTTAACCTATCCCAAGGTCTACCCATTCAAACACAGGAACTAGAAGGATGATGCATGGTCCTTTCCTAGGTCTCTACCCTGTGACTAGTATCACCTTATTTAGTAGCCATTGTAAACTTAATGGTCCGCACATCAGATCATAGGGGGTCCTAAATGCCTTTTTCTCATCCGGTCTCCTGTGTTTACCTCACTTGATAAACATGAATGACACAGTTTCCCTACCAACCATTGCAACCTCTCATGTGCCTAACTCCGAACTCCATCCTATCCATCAACCAGACCTCTAATACCACTCTGTCACGACCCCCTCCCCACAAAGTGTACCCCTCCTGGGCCAGCATTGTGAGAAGGAAGATAATGACCCCCGAATCCCGCCTTTAGTATGCCCTGGGTTGGCGACTAGAACTGAGGGTATAATAAACCCACAAATGGGAGGCATTATCCTCCAAGAGAACACATGCAGAAGAGAGAGATAAGATAGACACCAACCAACTCCAACTCAGAACTGAAATATAATAGAAACCCAAGTTCATATATGAAATTCCATGAAAAAGTACTACAACTAAAAGAGGAAAACTACAAGTAACCAAAAGATGGGAAAAGACAGCATCAACTACAGGCCCGAACAACTCCTACAACCACAAGCTAGTAGTGACAAGCCTGGTCTCAAACCTTCTCCAAGTTACCTAAAAAATAGTTTATATATACATAGGGTGAGTATAAATATATACTCAGTAGGATCCTCCCCGAAGCCTCTCGTGCAAAAGTAAAGAAAGCATGCTAAAGCCTAGTGAACAACTAGTGAAACTAACTCATCACCTAAACAGGTATGCTAAGTTCCCAAAATTACCATGGATACTCTCACAAAGTAACGCATACAAGAGTATAGAATATAGTGAAAAATATCAAGGGTACCCCACTACTACTTCCCCACATGTTTGCCGCTTTTCACCAACAACATACGTCCCGTGAATCTCTCTCTAATGGCTTTCTCGTATTCACCTGGGCCAAGCTCCACAATCTGCACCACGTGCACCACAAAGGCTTGCCCGCAGACACCTGGGCTAAGAACCACACCATCCTCACAACCAATAGTAACCAGGTAGCTTTCGGAAGCCACCACAGCTCGCATAACATGTATCATACGTCCGGTATTATACCTCAATCCATCGCATCCCATATGTCGAGTAAAGATCCTCAATCCATCATAGCCTATACACGTTACACCTATAGTAGTCCATAGAATACTATATTGAGAATATATGTCTGTTAAAAACCACAAGCCATTACATCCCTCTACACACATATATAGGGAAAACTAACCACGATGCCAAAGGCACTAGTATCTATCAAGAGAAGAGAGTGGGGATAAAGGGGATAGTCAGCCATTCAACCTCCCATCAAAATGATGTGGAAAACACCCCCATGGCCTAGAATCCTTAGGTGTCAGTTTACCTTACTGAATGGGTGTATTATTATATAGAAACATAAAAGTAAAGAATATATTATATCTCACAACCACACTATTGGCATTACCTAGACTTAGACAAAACTACAGCTAACGTCTCTCAGACTCCGAGTTGCTACTTTTAAGACTAGGTATCCTATAAGCCCACAACCATTTAAGGGATTTATTAGATTAGTTAATTCCCTTTTTATCAGTTCCATTGTATGTTAATTAATTCCTTAAACCTTAATTAACCATGAACAATTCCAAATTAAATTTCATTAGCACCACACCCAAAGTCCATTGTCCCTTCAAAAATTACTTCCTCATCATTATATTCCAGTAAAATCCAAACCCATGGGTTAACATCATTTATTCAGATATTCATTACAGAATTAATTTCCCATATTCCAAGGAATTATAGAAAAGCATTCTATGCTACTAAACACAAGGGGTATCAACACGGTGAGTAGATGTAATACCCGTCATGTCTTTGCCGCCTATAGCAAGAGCTCAGACCCATTCTCCTTTGATAAGCTAGACACAGAAAGCACGTGGCATACCCCGCGCGTCTTCGCCTCCTTCAGAAGAAGGGTAAGCAAGACGATATGCCTTGAGCATCGGGGAAAAGGAAAGTAGATAAACATTTATCAAATTCACCAAGCATCCAACAAACACTTCAATCCCATTCCATCATCACTTGTGTCCTCCCCAACACCCACATGAAAAAACCGATGAATCTCGCCACTCTAGGCATCATCCACTGCCACAACCACAAGGCCTCCCTACCTCCACACATCACAAAACCCCTTAGGGTCACATCAGAGGACAAGAAGTAGGAAATTAAACATCACATAAAATGGTCCCTTGGACCTTTAACAATTCATCCAGCCTTCATACATAATGATCACTCATGGCTCTAAAGCACAAGGACCTCGGCCTTACGAATAAAGGGGTAACTAAGAACCCTACTCGGTATTATCATTTATCAATAAACCAGTTCTTTAATCCCTCTTGAATTAACAGATTCAATTCGTATGTACCAGTTCTATAAAACCTATTTAGTAATCTATCACACAATATTTAACATGCCTACAATGCCAATTTGATTAACATAAAATTAGAACAACTACAACAACAGCAACAACCAGATTTATTTACATGCTTCTTTATCTTTAGCCATTTAATTACCAATTAATTCCGGATTTACGTTCTTTATAAATTTCCATCAAGAACGAATATATAATCAATGAAAGCATATATATCACTCTATCTAGAAAAACATGAAGAAAAATTTTATCACAGTACAAAGCAACAACATGCGATGAAACCAATTCATTTAATACGGTTCAAGTATTTAATTAGGTCAATTTAATTTTGATTCAATGGATAAATCATGCTAACTCTATGATTTCACATAAAAATTTGTCGAAACCACGAATCCCCTAACTCGAAGAGTTATTGACGTTCTTTATCCACACAATGGTTCATGATCCTCCTCTTGCGACCACTGCATCCACTCGAGGATTCCATGGTACGTCTTCACCAACCAAAACCCATGAAATCCCCATTAGAAGCATGAAGATTACATGATAATTTGGAAAAGAGAACAAGAGAATATGATCTCTAAAGGAATGATGATAAACATACCTTATATCGAAGAATGATCGACACATATTGGTTGCATCAAAACAGAGCAGAACCAATCCTAGGAGTAGTGTTTGATTGTAAAACTCCTACAGGAAGGATTGAAAGGTTATAGTGTCTCATAGATGATAACAAAGAGGAAGAACAAGAGAGGATGAATCTTGTTCCTTTTCAATGATTTAATGGGGTGACAGTTAAGATGCGCTTAATTCTCCATTAAAAGCAGATCACATTAACCCACGCAGTTTGACCAAGTAAAAACATCCCGGACTTAGGAATAATTAATATTAGATTTATGGCCTTTGAATCGGCGTAAAGTGTCATTAAAATAAGGAATTAAATGTATTTTATGTCGAAGGAAATGTCAAAAGGGGAAAAAATATAGGACTCTGGAAACACTGTTCACCTACTGTTACAGTACACTTACCGATCTATAAAACCGATCGGTGAAACTGATATGTGAAACCGATCTGTGAAACCGATCTGCAAAACTGATCTCTGAAACTGATATGTGAAACCGATATGTGAAACTGATATGTGAAACCGATATGTGAAACCGATCTATGAAACCGATCTGTGAAACCGATATGTGAAACCGATCTGTGAAACCGATCTTTGAAACCAATCTCTATAACCGATTTTTGAAACTGATCTGTTACTATTTATAAAACTGTTATCACTATTCACAAAACTGGAAAATTGACAAAGTGTTGGGGATAAGTCATCTTGACATCCAGGAACTCCTCCAACACCACATTTCCAAAAAAGTAATGGACCAGAGAGGTCCGGGCCATTAAAAATTATATTTTAAGTATTCTAATTTATATCATTTGAATAAGTTTCATATTGAATATTTATATAAAAACTTGTTTAATGTTTTTATTATTATTTTTGGAATGATACTTTATATCATTAAATTCAGTTTATTTTTGAATTAATGTTTTTCACATCTATAAATATATTTTGTAAAATTGATTCTATATTTTTTATAATGTTCATTAATACAGCCAAATAAATTCAAAAAAAATTGGCCATAATAAAATGTAAAAATAGTGAAAATTAATTATTGTGGTTGATCTTAAAACTACTTTACATGGAGTTAAACTAAAAAGGTAGGGGTAAATGCTATAGAAACTTGTTCAACACCCATTTTGACCAAATTTCGAATATTTCAGCACTATAGATATATAATAACCCATTTTTGAACATTTTTAAATGTTTAAAAGTTTGTTATACATTATTATTTTCCAAAATTCCAGGTGTGTCCTCTCTCCCACTTATAAAATGTGTTCCCCCTCTTATATGCTTCATACTTCATAAACCGATTTGTTTAGGCAATACATGACCCATTCAATTTTTTATATCCATTTCAATATCCCAAATTCCTTAAATTTATATGGAAACTCTTTTATGATTAATTTAAAAATAAACTAATTTAGTTTCTCCAAAGATCATAATTTTCAAACATGTGTAAGGGAAGTTGAGACTTATGGTAATGTAGTTTTATCTCAATATTTCATCCATAACACATATATTTTGTTGGGATAATATCTTTTTTATAAGGTGTATATACTATCCATTTTATATGTAATATGTTGAATAGATTTATTTTCATAACATTCTATGTTTTATTTAATGTAATTATTTCATGGTGCATACGATTCAAAAGATACCCAAGTGGTAAAAGTTATAAATAACAATCTCATTATTTTTAGGAATATTTATAATTATGTTTATGAATATGAAATATTATTAGATCTCCCTTAGTAATTTAGTTAATTTTTATATCCAATGGTTATTTAATAAGAATATCTGTGTTCCATTAAATTTTTTCTATTTATGATATCAAGAGTTTAAGAAAGGTTTTTTATCAAAAGTTGAATTTATTTATCACTACAGTTGAAAAGAATAATCTTCCATATCCATGATTTTCTAAAAATGTTTTTTTAATATTTGTTACTATTATAAATTGATTTTTTAAATTAATTTTATCCCATGTTTCAATATTTACCAAATGGTTTAAATGTTATCATATTGTTATTTTTCCAAACATGGGATTTTAACTTTTAACAAGAATATTAAAGGAATATTTGTTTTTTAAACATGTATAAGATGAATGGAATAATCCACTATCATGATAGAGAAATTATTTAAAGTATCTTATATACATTTCCTATGATATTTTTATAAAAAAGTATTTTCAAAATGTTTTAAGAAGATTTAGATTTGGAATGTTATTTTCCAAGTGTATGGGATATATTTATTAAGAAATTTTCTACGTGATCTTCTAAAATAATTTCCCTTATAAGCTAAAATACTTCGATTTTACTTATTCCTTATTTTAGTTATGTCCAAAGATATTATTTTTTTCATTTTTCTAAATTGTTAATGGTTTTGATTATGAAACCCATTTTATTCATGGGGTTGGATATAATGAGTGGTTTTTGATATTTTATCACACGTATGTATAATTTTATTTATGGGAATATTAGGACCAATATCCCTATCCATTGCATTGGGAAAATATTTACATCTCACAAGTCACGGTTTACTTTAATGGTGAATAACGTAGATAAATAAGGGTCAATTGCAACTATGATAGTTTTGTTAGTGTACCTTGACTACTATGACAGTTTATAGAGTGATCGTCTTCCAATTTTTTTTTTGAAATACGAATTTACTAATAACTAAATATATTTCTATGAGTATGTGTATGTTAAAAATATATGTCATATTCCAATTATATACTTAAGGATCATGTTATTTAATTCCATTATGATTCATGTCTCCTCAATTACCAGTATTTAGTTTAAGACTCATGTTTATGATCTATGATATGTTGGATATATTTTTAAAATGTTATTCTCTTGTCATCTTACCCTTATTCTCCTGATATGTCAATAACTCTCTCATTTACCATTAGTGAAAATTTTATCACACCATTTATTATGTTTCCTTTCAAAATTTTATGATGAATGGTATTATTTATGAAATTTCCTCAATGGTTTGTAGTTATAAAGAACAAAGCGGGACATAATGTAGAAAACTTATGTACTAGTAATTTTTATATCCATTTTTCAAATTAACTATACATAAATGATTTTGGGATAGGTCATTATGTTATGTATTTAATATATTAAAACTATGATTTAATATTTATGTATTGGATATTTGGATATTTATGAGTAATAAATTATCGAATAATATTGTTAATAAATTTACCCCTAATTAGTAAAATAGAAAATATAAAAACCACATAAATTTTAATATGTAGGGAAAAGATACAATTGATATAAAATTATGACCCTTTATGTTATAAAATCACAATTATTGTTACAATAAATATAGGTTATAAGCATATAAAATTGTATATATAACTCATAAAATGAGTCATGATATATAGAACATAATATATGTATTATTGAAGAAAGTCATGGGGCATATAATATAAGATATAAAACATATAACACAGGATTTCAATAATAATAAAAAATTAAATAATATCATATAATATGATATATAAATTATATAACATGATATTTAGTATAGACCACCACATAGATTATTGAAAATTTGAGACATGTAATCTATAACATATGATATATACAATAGGTCATATGAAATAAATCATAGAACAAAAGATATTTTAAACAAATATGAAACATAATACCTATGTCATAATATAACAAGATTCATATATAAGAATAAAAAATCATATTTAAAATATAAACCTATATCATTCTATGTTAGATAATATATAAAATATAATAAATAAATAATATCAAAATATATTTTTTTAAAAAATAATTTTTATTAATTATATTCTCAATACATAATAATATGTGAAATATAAATTTAAACTTGAACCCTCAATTAGATAGTATATATATATATATATTCTAGTTGTTGTTGATATTTGGTCTAAAATATGAACTTGTATATTTTGTTATATCATTTATTTGAGAATGGGATATTGTAAAGAAGATTATGGTGGAAGATTTATAGTAGAATCTATATATAAATTGGATATTATATATTAAAGGGTGTTAATATAAAATGGACAAGTAGTATCAATAAAAATTTATCATAAATAAAATTTTTCAAAAAACATAAAAATCTAAAATAAGTCATAACCACCGATATCAGGTTTCAAAAAAATCAATAATTTTTATTAACTTCTACAACATTTTTTCTTCATAACCAGATGGGCATGATAATCCTTGAATTCATGTTAATCCTTATAAATAACATGTTATTCAAAACCTTCCTTAAAATATACTTGCATATAAATAATTTAATAAATTTCTGACATTATGTAATTCATATTCAATAATGTCACTTTAATATGTTTATAGTAACTAATTTTTTATTCTTATATAAAAAAAATAACCAAAATTTTTAATCTATTTTTCATCAATACAATCATCATATCATCATATAGATATATATTACTTGACAAATACTACATTAATTCCTTGAACATTGCCTCAATACATGGTAATCATCTTACTAGGCCTAAATGTTATGTTATAATGTGTCAAATATGCAGTTTATGATAATGATTTTATAATGGTATAGTAAAATTTGATATTAATAGAAACGATAGGGAATTATGATGGGAAATTTTATGTGAAACTTCTTGAATAAAACCAAATTTAAAATGTTAAAAATAAAAATCTGGGGTTACAATATAAATAAAATATATATTGTAACATCCCAGGTAAATAAAGAATAAGAAACATTTCATATTTATTAATATTCATAAATTAAATATTAATTTTACATTAAAGGGATTTCTATGGTTGATAGCGTACCAAATACGCAACAATAGGTTTCATTGAAATCTTACGTTGCACACTAATAATATAATATTATTATTTTAAGTTGTAGTTAACTCCTTTCCATTGTATTTGTGGGAATAAACAGAACATACTAAAATATGATTATACATGTTTATTAAATGTGTTTACATTTTTCCAATAGAAAGTTAGAGGCTTAAAATATGAATGAATATAATTTTAAGCATAATTTACATTAAAATGTCGATTTACCACCTTTTAATGGAAACCCCTCTTTAAATATAGTTTTGGTCATTTTAATACATTAAAATAGACCAAATAAAATCCTTCTTTATAATGGGGACATCAAAATTTACTTTGTGTAAATTTTTGAAATTTTTCCGATAAAGTTCATTTTTAATGAATAGTGAAATTATTGTATTTTAATTCAAATCTACATTTTAATCTAATTTATTTATATGGATAGATTATCTTTTCAATTTATTTTTAAGTGTAATTATTATATATTTTTACCCTTTAATCCAATGTTGGTCATTAGAATTAATTTCACTTTGAAAGTGGTCATAAAGAAGAGTCAATCTTTTGTTAGTTATTGTTTCATAAAAACATGATATTTGTATTAACAACGAGAATTAATTTTAAATTAATAAATGTCACTTCTATGTTTTGAATTTTAAAAAATATAACTCATTTTTGAATTCAGAATATCAAATATATGTTAGGAGGAATTTTTTGTGTTTTTCTGCAAAACATCAATTTTGATGAATAGTGAAACCACTTTGTAGTAGTTAAAAAACCGACTTTTTCTTTTAAATTAAATTTTACCACTTTTGAAAATTTAATTTTGAAAATCTGAAATACATTGTTGTTATTAGTAAGTAAAATTTTGTTAAATAAGATGAAAATTATTTTTGGTGAATAGTAACTTTTAACTTTTATTTACTGCGGTTAATGGTAAATAGGGCAATTTAAGGTAAAAAGAATATTATAATAATTCAAAATTACCTTGACACTTGTCCAAACCTTATTGGTTGAGTCATTTACTACCATGGACATCTTTGGGTCGATTTTGGGACCCCATTGAGCTACTTGGGAGTGCTAATGACAATTTAGATTATTTAACTTAAAGTAAAGGCAAAAATGACAAAAAAAATATCATATAGTAAATTAATTTTTAGTAGGGGTTATATAAATTATATTTTTGACCATAAATATTAATTGTAAATCAAAATATATTTTATACAACATGTTAATTTTTTTATAATTTTTAAACATCAAATAATTTAAATTATTTATGACACAATAATGATGGATTGTTTACCTCATTAATAAATCATTTAAATAAATATGATTATAAATATTAAAATAAAATCCAAAAAGCATCCAATTTTTATTTTATGATTTTATTTTTTCCATGAGTCTTGTTATCTTTGACTCTAATGATATTTGGAGATTTTGAAACCAAATATAAGTTTACAATAAAGTAATATTTTCACAATTTCCTAAAGAGACCCTACCCCCCCTTCTAAAAATCCCTCACTTATAACCAATTCATCACTCCTCTCAAGCCTTTTGGCTCGTCCAACCTCTGCCCAATTAAGCTCCCTACATCCCTCTCCTCCTCCTAGAATTCTTATCTTAGGTAGAAGGATCCTTAAGAAGTCCTTTATGTTCAAACCAAAAGAAGTTTCCCTAAATAAAGGTAATAGTTTCTCTTAACTTTTTTTATTTTATTTTACTTCTCCAACACCTATACTCTTTTATTCGTTTATTTTATAACAACACCAATATTTTTAATATACTAGGATGTTGTTATTATAAGGATTCAAACTACACTTACACACACATCCATCTAATGGGTGAAGAACATAATGTTTCTTGTGGATGATTAACTAAGGCCTCACGAAACAATGATGGTTCAATTAACTCTTACCGCCTCACAGGGTGTCCATTAGGATGATATATATTAATATATGATATATATTATGTTTATGTTTTATTTATTCTTCTGTATTTTCTATTTAAATCATACCTTTATGGTTTCCATTATGGGTAAACATGATAATTACATTTGAGGAAGTGCAGACTACTGCCTCCTCAAAGTTATATGACTCGTCAATACATATGTGGGACGTATAAAGGATGTATTTAATGATATTATATATGATATTATAATGGAATTATAATATAATTATGTATCATTATGTTTTAATTCCATTAAAATAATAAATATAAATGAAAGTAGCATTCATGCGTACGTACGGCTTACCATCTCCATGAACGGTGCATTTCATTTCTTTCTCCTAATGATATGTACTGTTATATATATATATATATACTGGATATATATGATATATATGATATCTAAATAATGAATTTCATTTTGGATATAACAGACTATTGACCACATGGAACACTAGAAAATATAAGGTGTTCATTTTTGACTCAAGTACCAAATATAGACAAAATGAACGTTATTAACTTAAATGATTACATAATATTTTTAAAAAGGTAATAAGTGATATAAAAATAATAATAAACTTGAAAAGGATCTTAAAAAAGAAGAAATTAAATTTATTTTATTATTCTGGAGATTAAAGAACGATCGAGTCAAGTCGGACATGAGGTAAGGTACTTCGTCTCAATCTCCTTTCATTGAGGCATATTTAGTTTTATACATGAATTTATATTATACGGTGTATATACCCTTATGAGTTTTCATTTCATTCAAAAGGATTTTTTTATAAAAAGTGTTTTACTAAATGACAAAAAGGAATGTTTTTTTGTAATCGTTGACAACGACCTTTCCACCGCCATGAGTATTATTTAATCGTTGCCTTCCTTAACTAGCTGAAATGTTTTTCAAAGGAAAAATAAATACAATAAAATCTTTTTAATTATATTGGTATTGAAAATGATTTTGAGAATAGATTTATTATTTCTATATGTTGAGATGATATTTTATTATTTAAATGTGGAAATGTTATCTTTCCTTTTTTCTTATGTTATATGTTATGATCATGTTATGGTTCTTGGGAATTATTTACATATACGGGTTGTTCCGTGATAATCCTATAGTGGGTGAGCCCGAGATAGCTCTCTAATGCATTGGGTAATGTGATGGAGGTAAACATGAATGTTTCCCCTATGAGATTTAGGGATTATACTGTGATGGGTACTCCAAAGTAACTCCAATTGTAGTTGTGATAGATTCAATGTAAGTATGATATAGATGCCACAAGTTACCATTATGATTTATGATATCTATGTGTTATTCATGAAATCATATAATATCCTGAGGTAAGTAAAAGATTTCATGTTTTGTATGTATTTATGATCAAATGTTTTCTTTCTTTGTTTTATTTACCTTACTGATCTTTTTATGATAATCCCAATTTTTGAAATGATGTCACTTTACTTAAAGATGAATAGGGAAAAGGATGGGATCAAGGAAACGTCATGTTGTCTAAAACATGGAACTAGACATGACACTTTTTTTCAAGAGTTTTTATTTTATGAAAAAGTTTAAACTGTGTAGAAGTGTCTACTTTTAAATATTTTGAGATGTTGTAGTTATTTCCTAATTCTATAAATCCTTAAACCCTAAAATATCCTCAATATGAATTATTTATTTAATTCAATATTATGTAATGTTTAAGGCTAGGTCCATATAGTTGGTATCAGAGGATGGTTTAGAAAACATTAGGGGTTAGGGTATTGTTAAATTAATATCCATAAATTAATTTATATTAATATTGATATCATATAGCATTTACAGATTTCCCGGTTGATTCACCTAAGATATTTTTGTGTTCAAAATGGTTTTTCGAAGAGGAAATAGGGCCGTTATGTTAGGATGGCATGAGGAGGAACACAACCATCCAAATCAAAAATATGAGATTGTCAGAATAATAAATAAACATTTTTTTGTAGTAATGGAACAACTGAAAAGGGCTATAAATGGTTGTGGTATCCATGTACAAGATCAGCCAGATCAACCACAGAGGATCATATCAGTAGTGAAGAATTTATTGAGGCAACATCCCTCATCATTCAGAGGATCATCTTACCCAATTCTAGTAGAAGGGTGGATTAAATCACTAGAAAATATTTTCTATGTCATGGGTTGCTCATAACATCAATTGTCTTGTCTCGCTGTTCACTATTTTGAAGGTGAAGCTGATCAGTAGTGGTCGATGGTGAACAATATCAGGGATAGTAAGGAGATTGATCCTCTCAATTGGGAGGAATTCAAATGTATGATTCTTGAAAAATATTTTCCTAAGGTATATCATCTAAGAATGGAAAAACAATTCCTAGTATTGAGGAAATAGGATGACTCAGTGGCTACATAGGAAGAAAAATTCACTCGACTGGCAAGGTATTCTCTATATTTCATTCGAGGTCATGATAGTAAATATAACCGTTTTAACACTGGATTAAATCAAAAGTATCGAATGGATTTTTCTTATATTGAGTTCAAAAGTTATAAAAATCTTGTTCGTTGTGCGGAGAAGGTGGAAATGGAGTTTTTTGATGATAATGTGTTCTTTGAAAAACAATATAATAAGGGGTCGAAATGATAGGCTCAAGGGAAGAACCCGCCAAAAAAGTCTGATGGTAAGAAACTAAAGATTACAGTTTCTGAAAATTTTGGTAAAAATAATGCTTTGCAATGTGTTTTGAATTCATGTAAGTGATAATGATGTAGGAAAATGTGACATAAGGTTCGTAATTACACTGAAAAAGATCAGGGTAATGGTAAGACAACATCTGATTTACAGTCAGTAAAATGTTTTAAGTGCAATGAAATGGGTCATTATGCAAATGAGTTTCTAAAAATGAACTCAACCAATAGAAAGTATGTAGACTTCATGAATAAAGGGGTGGTGAAATCTTTTGCAACTACTTCTGCAGATTTGGGCCATCAAAAGAAGTAGTATCAGGTATACTGTTTGTTTGTTCAGATTATGCCAATGTGTTGTTTGATTTAGGGTCTACACACTCTTTCATTTCTGAGATGTTTTTTAGTAAATTGGGAATTCCATCTCAAGATATGAATACTGAACTTGTGGTAAAAACATATGGAGGAAATTTTGATACAAAAAGAAAACATAAGAACATTCATGTCCTTGTGTGTGGAAAGAATCTACGTGAAAACCATATTGTTTTCCCTTTAGTAGAGTTTGATGTTATTTTGGGCATGGATTTTCTATCTTTTTATCATTATATGATTTAATGCATAGCTAAAGAGGTTTCTTTCCATAAATATTTATAGTTTCTGTACGTGAATGAACCCTTTCTTTTGATAAAATATCTAAAAGAGGAGAAACTAGTAAAAGATGGAAATGAATGTTACCTTGCACATAATGTTGAAAATAAAGGAACTATTCAAATTTATGATGTGCTAGTGGTAAATTTGTAACATGATGTTTTTCTTAATGAGTTTCCTGGAATTATACCTGACCAGAAAGTTGAATTTACTGTTGACTTAGTTCCTGATGCTAAGTGAATTTCAAATCCCCCAAATAGAATGTCTGGAACTGAACTTTTATAGTTAAAGAAGAAATTAAAGGATTTATTAGATAAAGGTTTCGTTCGTCCTAGCAGCTAACCATGGGGTTCTCCTGTATTATTTGTTAAAATTAAAGATGGTTCAATAAGACTTTTCATTTATTATAGAGAATGAATAACATCACTATTAAGAATAAGTATCATTTTCCTCATATCGATAATTTGTATGATCAGATCTAGGGAGCTTAGTATTTTTCAATGATTGACATGCGTTTGGGGTTCCTTCAGTTGAAATTAATTGAAGCAGACATTCCGAAGACCATATTTCATACTAGATATGACCATTATGAATTTTTAGTTATGCCTTTTGATTTAAACAATGCACCTGCTGCATTCATGGATCTTATGAATAGAATTTTGAGTGAGTTCTTGGATAAGTCGGTGGTTGTGTTCATTGATGATATTTTGGTTTATTCGAAAAGTAAAGAGGAATATGAAATTCATATTAGGGTTGTCTTAAAAACCTTAAATGAAAATAAACTATTTGGGAAGTTCAACAAGTGCGAGTTTTGATTACAACAAATTTCTTTCCCTGGTCACACTGTTTAAAAAAATGGCATAACGGTCGATCCTGGTAAAATAAAAGTTGTTGAAGAACAGCCAAGACCCACAAATATAACCAAGATTAGAAGTTTTATTTGTTTGGTAGGTTATTACGAGAGGTCTGTCAAAATTTTTTCACGGTTATCTTTTCCGATGACAAAGTTAACATGAAAAGGTGTTAAGTTCATCTGGAAAAAAGAATGTGATGATTGTTTTCAGTAATTGAAAAGAAGATTGGTGAATGCTCTACTATTGGCACTGCTATCCAGAAATAATGAGTTCGTTATCTACAGTGACGATTCATTGGAAGGATATGGTTGTGTCCTAATGTAGAAAGATATGGTGATTGCTTATGCTTCATGTCAGTTGAAACCACATGAGTTAAATTACCCTACACATGATTTGGAATTAACAGATGTTGTTTTTGCATTAAAAATTTAGAGGTATCATTTGTATGGTGAAAAATGTGAAATATATACTGACCAATAATTTTTAAAGTATATATTCACTGAGAAAGAATTAAAAATTAGATAGAGGATATGAATATAATTAATCAATGATTATGATTACATGATCCATTACCATTTGGGAAAATCAAATAAATTGGCTGATGCATTGAGTTGAAAAATAATGCTTCAATAACCATGTTACATTTAGAAAAAGATCCATTGGTTTTTGATTTGATAAAATTTGGCATAAAAGTTGTTTGTGCACAAAATTCTTCTGTTTTGTATCAGGTTTCAGTGAAATAATATCTACCAGACAGAATTATGTGAGCACATAAGGAAGACAATGAGTTAACAAAAAGTTTGTGTTGGTTCAGAATGGTATGTTTCATGAATTTAACATTGATAATGATTGTGTTTTGAGATTTGGAAAGAGATTTTATGTGCCTTGTGATTCATAGTTAAAGAATGAGTTGTTCTGTGAAGCTCATAGTTCCCCGTTTTCAGTTTATCCAAGTAGTACTAAGATGTAGAGAGATATTTGTGAGTAATACTGGTGGGATGGAATGAAAAGAGATATTTCTTATTTTACTGTGAAGTTTTTGAAATGTCAGCAGGTTAAAGAAGAGTAGCAGTTACCGAAAGGGATGTTTCATCCTTTACCGGTGCCAGAGTGGGAATAGGAAAATATATCCATAGACATCATTGTGGGATTACCAAAGACATCTCAAGGTAATAATGCAATCTGTTTTATTGTAGATTGATTTACTAAATTTGATCATTTCCATCCTATTAGAGATACATTTTCTCTAGATAAACTTTCTTGGTTGTATGTTAAAGAGATAGTTAGGTTTCATAGAGTTATCATCTCCATTGAATATGATCATGATCTCAGCTTTACTTCTAACTTTTTGAAATGCCTTCAGAAGTTGTTGGGTACTAAATTAAATTTTAGTACAACTTATTATCATCAATCAGATGGGAAATCAGAACAAACAATTCAGATATTGGAGGATATGTTATGTTCTTGATCGATGGATTATCAGGAATGTTGGGACCGCCATCTTTCTTTAGTTGAATTTTCATATAATAACAGTTATCATTCTAGTATACATATGACTCTATTTGAGGCATTATATGGAAAATGTTGTCGAACTCTAGCTTTTTGGGATGAGGTAGGTTAACAAAAGCTGATGGGACCAGAATTGGTAGAAAAGATGGTGGATATAGTTTAGTTGACTCAGAAGCACATTGGAACAGCTCATAGAACACAGTAAAGATATGCATATTACTGGAGGAAGGATATATCTTCTGTGGTAGGTGATCATGTCTTTCTCAAAGTTTCTCCATGGAAATGTGTTATGCATTTTTGTATGAAGCGAAAGTTGAGACTGAGGGTTATTAGACCATATGAAATCCTAGAGAAAGTTGGATCAGTAGCATATAGATTGGAATTACCTCCTCATTTATCCGAGGTACACAATGTTTTTCATGTTTTGATGTTGAGAAAATATATGCCAGATGCATCTCATGTTTTGAGCCTAGCCATAGTTCAGTTTGAAGAGAATCTCTCTTATGATGAATAACCAGTCCAGATTCTTGACCGAAGAGTGCATGTGTTGCGAAATAAGGTCATTTAGCTGGTAAAGTATTTGTGGAGAACCCATATGGTTTAAGGGGCAATGTGGTAAATTTAAAAAGCTATGAGGGATAAATACACCCACTTATTTTGATAAATAAAATTGTGAGGATGCAATTCCCAGAAGGCGGGAAGGATGTAACATGCCATGTAAATAAAGAATAAAACATATTTCATATATATTAATATTGGTGAATTTAATATTAATGTTAATTTAATGGGGTTGTTATGTTTGATAGCGTACCCGATACGCAATAACAAGTTTTTTGGAAATCAAACGTTGCACACAAATAATATAATATTAATATTTTAAATGGTAGATAACTCATAGACATTGTATTTGTGGGAATGAAAAAAACTAACTACAATTTGATTATACATGATTGTTAAAAGTATTTACATTTATCCAATAAAATGTTAGAGGCTTAAAATCTGAATGAATCTAATTTTAATCATAATTTACATTAAAAGGTCGATTTACCACTTTTAATGGAGAACCTTCTTTAAATATAGTTTTGGTCACATTAATAAATTCATATTGAAAAAAGAAAATCCTTCTTTATAATGAGGTCATCAAATTTTACTTTGTGCAAATTTTTGGAATCTTTTCAATAATGTTCAAATTTTAATGAATAGTGAAAATTTTGTATTTTAATTCAAAACTCCATTTTAATCTTATTTATTTATATGGTTATTTTATCTTATTAATTGGTTTAACATTTTACTTAGAAGAACTTTTTAACATTTAATCCAATGCTGGTCCTTGAAATTTATTTCACTTTGAAAGTGGACATAAAGATGTGTCAATATTTTGATAGTTATTGCTTCTTAATGCACAGTATTTGTTTTAACAGCGACAATTAATTTTAAATTAATTAATTCCACTTCTATGTTATGAATTTATAAAAATAGAAATCATTTTTTAATTACAAATATCAAATATATCTTAGGCTTAATTTTTGGTATTTTTCAGGAAAACATCAATTTTGGATGAATAGTGAATATACTTAGTAGTAGTTAAAGAAACTGACTATTACTTTTAAATAAAATTTTACTAATTCTGTGAATTGAATTTTTAAAATATGACATACATGGTTGTTATTAGTAATTAATATGTTGTTCAATAAGTCAAAATAATTATTGGTGAATTGTAACATTTGACTTTTATTTACCGTGGTTAAAGGTATGTAGGGTAATTTAAGGTATAAAGAATATTATAATAATTCCAAATTACCTTAACACATTTCCAAACCAAATTTTTATAGTCATCTAAGAGCATGGGAATATTTTTTTTGATTTTGGGACCCCATTGAGCCACTTTTGAGTGATAATGATGATTAAGATTAATTAACATAAAGTTAAGGGAAAAATGACAAAAACAAATATCTTTTAGTAAATTAATTCTTACAAGGTATTATATAAATTATATTTTAAACTATAAATATTAATTATATATATAAACATATTTCCTACATCATGGTATTTTTTTATAATTTCTAGACATCAAATAATTTAAATTATTTTTGACACAATAATGATGTAGTGTTCCCCTCATTAATAAATCATTTAAATAAATATGATTATTAATATTAAAATATCATCCAAAACATGTCCAATTATTATTGGATGATTTTATTTTGACCATGAATCATCTTATCTTTGACTCTAATGAGTTTTGGACATTTTGAAACTGAATATAATTTAACAATAAAATAATATTTTCACACTTTCCTAAAGAGCTCCTCCTCCCCTTATAAAAATAACTCACTTCTAACCAATTCCTCACACCTCTAAACCTTTTTATCTCATAAAAAATCTTCCTAATTAATCTTCCTACATACCTATACTACTTTTAGAAGTATTATTTTAGGCATAAGGAACTTTAAGAATTCATTCTGGTTCGATCCAAAGAAAGTTACCCAAATTAAAGGTAATAGTTTCTCTTCACTTTTTTTATACTATTTTACATCTCCTACCCCTATACTCTATTTATTTTTTTATTTTATAACAACAAATGTATCCTAAATATAATAGGATGTTGTTATGATAAGGATTAAAACTAAACTTACACAAACATCAATCTAATGGGTGAAGACCATAATGTTTCTTTGGATGGAAAACCAAGGCCTCGTGAAACAATGATTGTTCAATTACCTCCTACCACCTCTCACAGTGGCCAATATGATAGAAATATATTTATATATGATATACATTATGTATATGTTTTCTTTATGCTTCTGTATTTTCCATTTATATCATACCTTTTTTGTTTCCATTATGGGTAAACGTGATAATTTCATTTGAAGAAGTGAGGGCTACCACCCCCTCCAAGTTATATGACTCGTAAATACATATATGGGACGTATAAAGGATGGAGTTAATGATATTATACATGATATTATACTGTAATATTAATATAACTATGTATAATTATGTTTTAATTCCATTAAAATAAGAAATAGAAATCAAAGTACCGTTCATGCGTACATACGGCTTACCGTCTCCATGAACGTTGCATTTCATTTCTTACCTCCAAATGTTATATACTTCTAGAAATATATATATATATATAGTGGATATATATGATATATATGATATCAAAATAATTAATGTCATACTGGATATAATAGACTATTTACCAAATGGAAAACTTGATAATATAAGGTGTTCATTTTTTACTCAAGTACCAAATATCAACAAAATGAACGTTATTAACTTAAATGATTACATAATGTTTATAACATTGTAATAAGTGATATAAAAGGAATAATAAACTTGAAAAATGTTATTAAGAAAGTAGAAATAAACTTTAGTTTATTATTCAAGAGATTAAATAATGATCGAGCCATATCAGACACGAGGTAAGGGACTTCGTCCCGATATCCATTCATTGAGGCATATTTAGTTTTACAAATGACTTTATTTTATACGGTGTTTAAACCCATATGAATTTCCATTTCATTAAAATGGAATCTTTTTATAAAAATTGTTTTACTAAATGACAAAAAGGTATGTTTTTTTTCATAAGCATTGACAACGACCTTTCCGCCACTGTGAGTATTATTTAATCACTAGCTTCCTTAACAAGCCGAAATGCTTTTAAAAGGAAAAATAAATAAAATATACTTTTTTTTAATTATTTTGGTATTGAAAATGATTTTGAGAATGGATTTATTATTACCATATATTGAAATGATATTTTTTTATTTCAATGTTGAAATGTTATCTTTCCTTTTTTCTTATGTTTTGTGTTATGGCCATGTCATGGTTCTTGGGCATTATTTACATATAAGAGTGGTTCCGTGATAATCCGAGGGTGGGTGAGCCCAAGATAGATCTCCAATTCATTGGGTAATGTGATGGAGGTAAATGTGAAAGTTTCCCCTATTAGATTTACGGAATATACTGTAATGGGTACTCCAAAGTAACTCCAATTGTAGTTGTGATAGATAAAATGTAAGTATGATATAGATTCCACAAGTTACCATTATGATTTATGATTTTTATGTGTTATTCATAAAATCATATGATATCATGAGGTAAGTAAAAGAGTTCATGTTTTTTATGTATTTATGAACAAGTGTTTTCTTTCTTTGTTTTATAACCCTTACTGAGCTTTTTATAATCATCTCAATTTTTGAAATGTTTTCACATGACATAAAGATAAATAGGGTCAAGGATGAGATCAAGGAAAATTCATGTTGTCTAAAACATGGAACTAGACATGACACTTTTTTTTTCAAGAGTTTCTATTTAATGAAAAAAATGGAAAATATGTTGAAGTGCCTACTTTGTAATCTTTTGAGATGTAATATTTATGTCCTAATTATCTAAAACTCTAAACCTGAAAAGATAATCAATATGAAGTATTAATTTAATTCAATATTATGTAATTTTTATGTATAGTTTCTTATAGTTGGTATCATAGGATGGTTTAGATAACTTTAGGAGTTATGGTATTGTTAAATTAATATCCATAATGTAATTTATGTTGATAATGATATCATATAGAATTTACAGATTACCATGTTGATTCACCTAAGATATTTTGGTGTTCAATACAGTTTTTCAAAGAGGAAACATGGAAGTTATGTTGGGACGACATCAGGAGGAACACAAACATAAAAATTAGAAATCTGAGATGGTCAGAATCAGAACTGAGCAGTTTGTTGTAGTAATGTATCAATTGACTCAGGCTATAAATAGTGGTGATATCCATGTACATGATCAACCTGTTCAACCACAGAGAAACATACCAGTAGTGGATCATTTATTGTGGCAACATCCCCCATCATGCAGAGGATCATCTGACATGGTTCTAGCAGAAAGGTGGATTAAATCACTTGAAATGTTATTTTATGTCATAGGTTCTTCAGAACATCAAATGGCTAGTCTCTCTGTTTACCGTTTTGAAGGTAAATCTTATCAGTAGTGGTCGATGGTGAAAAATATTAGGGATAGTGAGGAGATTGATGATGTCAATTAGGATGAATTCAAATGTATGTTTCATGAAAACTATTTTCAAAATGTGGTTCGTATAAGAATGGAAAAACAATTCCTACAATTGAGGGAGGAGGATGACTTAGTGGCCGCTTATGAAGAAAAATTCTCTCGACTTGCAGGGTATGCTCTGAATTTCATACGAGATCTTGATAGTAAAATCAACCATTTTTACTCTACATTAAAGCCAATGTATCGAAGGGTATTAGCTTATTGTGAGTTCAAAAGTTATGAAAAACATGTTCGTTGTGTGGAGGAGGTGGAAATGGATTTTGTTGTTGATCATGTGTTCTTTGAAAAAAAACATAATAATAGGTCGAGGTGGCAGGGTAAAGGGAAGAACTCATCAAAAAAATCTGATGGTAAGAAAATTAAGTTTATAGTGTGTGAAAATTGTGGTAAAAAGAATGTTGGGGAATGTATTTTGAATTTTTGTAAGTGATACCAATGTAGGAAAATGGGACATAAGGCTCGTAATTTCACTGAAAATGATCAGGGTAATGGTAAGAAAAAATATTATTTAGAATCAGTAAAAATTTATAAGTGCAATGAAATGGGAAATTATTAAAATGAGTGTCTAACAAAGAACTCAAACAATAAAAAAACCAGGCAACAAGAAGAAAGGGGTGGTGAAATCATTTGTAAATACTTCAGTATATATTGGGACATCAAATGAAGTAGTATCAGGTACACTGTTTTTTTGTTCAGATTATGCCAATGTGTTGTTTGATTCAGGGTCTACACACTCTTTCATTTCTGAGATGTTTTCTTGTAAATTGGGAATTCCATCTCAAGATATGAATACTGAACATGTGGTAAAAACACCTGGAAGAAATGTTGATACAAAAAAGAAAACATAATATCATTCATGTCCTTGTGTGTGGAAAGAATTTACCTGAAAACCTTATTGTTTTCCCTTTAGTAGAGTATGATGGTATTTTGGGCATGGATTGTCTATCTGTTTATCATGCTAACATCGGTTGCATAGCTAAAGAGATTTATTTTCATAAATATTTTTAGTTTTTGTACATGAATGAACCCTTTCTTTTTATAACATAACAGGAGGATGAGAAACTAGTAAATTATGGAAATGAATGTTACCTTTCACATAATGTTGAAAATAAAGGAACTATTTAGATTTATGATGTGCCAATGGTAAATTAGTACCTTGATGTTTTCACTGATGAGTTGTATGGTATTATACCTAACCAGGAAGTTGAATTTACTATTAACTTAGTTCCTGATGCTAAGTGAATTTCAAAACCCCCAAATCTAATGGCTCAAATTGAACTTTTAGAGTTAAAGAAGCCATTACAAGAGTTGTTATATAATGGTTTCATTCAACCTAGCTCATCACCACGGGGTGCTCCTATATTATTTGTAAAAAAGAAATATGGTTTAATGAGACTTTGAATTGATTATAGAGCATGAATAACATCACTATTAAGAATAAGTCTGATTTTCCTCATATTGATGATTTGTTTGATCAGCTCCAGGGAGCTCAGTATTTTTCAAATATTGACTTGAGTTTGGGGTTCCATCAGTTGAAAGTAAAGGAAGTAGACATTCCGAAGACCACATTTGATACTAGATATTGCCATTATAAATTTTATGTTATTCCTTTTTATTTAACCAATGAACCTACTATATTTTTGGATCTTATGAATAGAATTTTGAGTGAGTTCTTGGATAAGTTGGTGGTTGTGTTCAATGATGATATTTTGGTTTATTCTATAAGTATGGAAGAATATAAAATTAATTTAAGGGTTTTCTTAAAAACCTAAAAAGAAAATAAAATGTTTGGGATGTTCAGAAAGTGTGAGTTTTGATTACAACAAATTTTTTCCCTTGGTCAAATTTTTAAAAAAAATGGTAAAACGGTTGATCCAGCTAAAAAAAAAGTTGTTGAAGAATAGAAAAGACCCAAAAATATAAATGAGATTCGAAGTTTTCTTGGTTTGGTAGGTTATTATGAGTGGTTTGTCAAAAAGCTATCAAGTTTATCTAGTCCAATGACTAAGTTAACACGAAAAGGTGTTAGGTTCATCTGTACAAAAAATATGATAATTGTTTTCAGGAATTGAAAACTAGATTGGTGAATGCTCTTGTTTTGGAACTGCCATCTAGAAATGGTGAGTTTGTTATCTAAAGTGAGGCTTCGTTGAAAGGACTGGGTTGTGTCCTAGTGTAGAATGATTAGGTGATTTATTATGCATCATGTCTGTTGAAACCACTTGAGTTAAATTACCCTACACATAATATGGAATTATCAGCTGTTGTTTATGCTTTAAAATTTTAGAGGAATCATTTTTATGTTGAAAAATGTGAAATATATACTGACCAAAAAAATTTAAAGTATATATTCACTCACAAAGAATTAAACATTAGATAGATGAGTTGGATGGAATTAATCATGTATTATGACTACACGATCCATTACCATCTGGGAAATGAAAATAAAGTGGCAAATTCTTTGAGTACAAAATTAATGTTTCATTAACCATGTTACTTTCAGAACAAGATCCTTTGGTTTTTGATTTGATAAAATTTGGCATAAAATTTTTTGGTGCACAAAATTATTCTTTTTTGTATCAGGTGTTAGTGAGATCATCTCTATCAGACAAAATTAAGAGAACACAGAAAGAAAATTGTGAGTTAAAGAAAAAGGATGTGTTGGTTCAGAAGGGTAAGTTCCCTGAAATTATCATCGATAATGATTTTTTTTATATTTGGAAAGAGATTATCTGTGCCTTGTGATTAACATTTGAAGAAAAAGTTGTTATGTGAAGCTCATATTTCCCCGTTTTCAGTTCATCCTGGCAGTTCTAATATGTAGATAGATCTTCATGAGTATTACTAGTGGGATTGAATGAAAAGAGATATTTCTGATTTTACTGTGAAGTGTTAGACATGTCAGTAGGTTAAAGTAGAGCAGAAGTTACCAAAAGAGATGCTTCATACTTTACTGGTGCCAGAGTGGAAATAGCAAAATATATCTGTGGGCTTCATTGTGGTATTACCAAATAAATCTCAAGGTAATACTGAAATATTTGTTATTATTTATCGATTGAGTAAATCAGATCATTTCCATCCTATTAGAGATACATTTTCTCTATATAAACTTTCTCGGTTGTATGTTACAGAGATAGTACGGTTGCATAGAGTTCTCATATCCATTTTATCTGATCGTGATCTCAGGTTTACTTCTAACTTTTGAAAAGGCCTTCAGAATTCATTGGGTGTAGAATTAAATTTTAGTACAACTTTTCATCATCAATCAGATGAGAAATCAGAACGAACAATTCAGACATTGGAGAATATGTTACGTTCTTGATCGATTGATTATCAGGGAAGTTTGGACCAACATATTTCTTTGGTTGAATTATCATATAATAACAGTTATCATTCCAGTATAGAAATGGCTCTAATTGAGGCATTATATAGAAAACATTGTCGAACTCCAGCTTTTTGGGATGAATTTATTGAAAGGAAGCTGATGGGACCAGAATTGGTAGATGAGATGGCAGAGAAAGTTCAGTTGATTCCAAAATACAAGGGAACATCTTTGAATAGAGAGAAAAGTTACGTAGATAACCGGAAGAAGGATATATCTTTTGTGGTGGGTGATCATGTCTTTCTTAAAGTTTCTCCATTGAAATGTGTGATGCGTTTTAGTATGAAGTGAATGTTGAGACCAAGGGTCATTGGATCATATAAAATCCTGGAGAAATTTGGATTAGTTTTGTATAGAGTGGCATTACACCCATGTTTATCCCAGGTACACTGTGTTTTTCATGTTTCGATGTTGAGAAAATATATGCCATATCTATATCATGTTTTGAGCCCGGACGTAGTTCATTTGGAATTGAATCTCTGTTATGAAGAACAACCAGTCCAGATTCTTGACTTAAGAGAGCATGTTTTGAGGAATAATGTAATTTAGCTGGTAAATGTTTTGTAGAAAATCCATATGGTTTAAGAGGCAGCATGGGAATCTGAAAATTCTATAAGGGATAAATACCCCCACTTATTTTGATAAGTAAATTTTCGAGGATACAATTCATAAAAGGGAGGAAGGATGTAACATTCCAGGTAAATAGACCATAAAACATATTTAATATATATTAATATTGGTGAATTGAATATTAATTTTACTTTAATGGGGTTTCTATGTTCGATAATGTAACCTATACGCAACAGCGGGTTTCTTTGAAATCTTACATTCCACACTAATAATATAATATTATCATTTTAAATGGTAGTTAAATCCTAGCAATTTTATTTGAAGGGAATGAAATAAAACTAACTATAATAGGATTATACATGTTTGTTAAAAGCATGTACATTTATCCAATAAAAAGTTAGAGGCTTAAAATATCAATGAATCTAATTTTAAGCATAATTTACATTAAAAAGTAGATTTACAAATTTTAATGGATAACCCTGTTTAAATATAGTTTTTTCCACATTAATAAATTCATATTCCCCAAATAAAATCCTTCTTTAGAATTGGGACATCCAAATTTACTTTGTGTAATATTTTGGAAATTTTCCGATAAAGTTCATTTTTTAATGAATAGTTAAAATATGTATTTTAATTCCAAACTCCATTTTAATCAAATTTATTTATATGGTTATATTATTTTTTTAATTAGTTTAAAATTGTAATTATAATATATTTTTTCCATTTAATCCAATTTTGGTCATTGAAATTAATTTCACTTTTAATGTGGACATAAAGAAGTGTCAATCTTTTGAAAGTTATTTCTTCCTAAAACACGCTATTTGTTTTGAAAATAGAAATTAATTTTAAATTAATTAATGTCACTTCTATGTTAATAATTTAGAAAAAGAGAAATCATTTTTTAATTCTAAATAAAAAATATAACTTAGTCTGAATTCTTGGTATTTTTCTGAAAAACTACAATTTTTGATGAATAGTGAATCCACTTAGTAGTAGTTAAAAAACTGACTTTTTCTTTTAAATGAAAATTTACTACTTCTGTGAATTTAATTTTGAAAATCCAACAGACATGGTTCTTATTAGTAATTAATATGTGGTTCAATAAGATGAAAATAATTTTTGGTGAATAGTAACATTTGACTTTTTTGTACCGTGGTTAAAGGTTAATAGGGTAATTTAAGGTATAAAGAATAATATAATATTTCCAAATTACCTTAACACTGGTCCAAACATTATTGGTTGAGTCATTTATGACTAGGGGCATCTTTGGGTTGATATTGGGACCCCATTGAGTACCTTGTGAGTGATAATGATGATTTATATTAATAAACATAAAGTTAAGGCAAAAATGACAAAAACAAATATCTTTTAGTAAATTAATTCTTACATGGTGTTATATAAATTATCATTTGAACAATATATATTAATTAGAAATATAAAAATATTTCGTGCATCATGGTATTTTTTTTATAATTTCTAGACATCAAATAATTTTTAATTATTTGTGACACAATAATGATGCAGTGTTTACTTCATTAGTAAATCATTTAAATAAATAAGAGTATAAACATTAAAGTAACATCCAAAACATGTCCAATTCTTATTGGATGAGTTTATTTTGACCATGAGTCATCTTATCTTAAACTGTATTGTTTTTTGGACATTTTGAAACCGAATATAAGTTTACAATAAAATAGTATTTTCACCCTTTCCTAAAGAGCCCCTCCTCCCCCTTATAAAAATCACTCACTTCTAACCAATTCCTCACACCTCTCAAGATTTTTATCTCGTCCAAACTCTATCAAATTAAGCTTTATACATCCCTCTATTCGTCCAAGAATTCTTACCTTAAGCAGAAGGAACTTTAATAAGTTCTTCTGGTTCAAACAAAAGGAACTTACCGGAATTAAAGGTAACAATTTCTCTTCACTTTTTTTCTATTATTTTACTTCTCCAACCCCTATAATCTTTTTATTCCATTAATTTATAATTAAAAAAGCATCCCTAATATACTAGGATGTTGTTATTAGAAGGATTCGAACTAATCATACAAACACATCAATCTAATGGGTGAAGAACATAACGTTTCTGTGGATGGAAAACCAACGCCCCACGAAACGATGATGGTTCAATTACCTCCTACCACATCTCATGGTGGCCATTATGATGGAACTATATTTATATATGATATATATTATGTTTATGTTTTCTTTATGCTTCTGTATTTTCCATTTATATCATACCTTTTTGGTATCCAATATGGGTAAATGCGATAATTTGATTTGTGGAAGTGTGGGATACTGCCCCATCAAAGTTATATGACTCGTAAATACATATGTGGGATGTAAAAAGGATGGAATTAATTATATTTTATATGATATTATACTGGAATATTAATATAAGTATGTATCATTATGTTTTATTTCAATTAAAATATGAAATAGAAATGAAAGTAGTGTTCATGCGTACGTACGACTTACCGTCTCAAGGAACTGTGCATTTCATTTCTTACCTCCAAATGATATGTACTTATAAATATATATATATATAGTTGATATATATGATATATATGATATCTAAATAATTAATGTCATACTGGATATAATGGACTATTGACCACATGTACAAATTGAAAATATAAGGTGTTCATTTTTTACTCTAGTACAATATCGACAAAATGAACGTTATTAACATATATGGTTAAATAATGTTTATAACATGGTAATAACTGATATAAAAGGTCTAATAAACTTGAAAAAGGTTCTTAAGAATTTATAAATTAACTTTAGTTTTTTATTCAGGAGATTAATGAATGATCGAGTCATATCGGACATGAGGTAAGGTACTTCGTCTCAATCTCCTTTCATTGAGGCATATTTTGTTTTATAGATGATATTATTTAATACGGTGTATAATCCACTATGACATTTAATTTCATTCAAAGGGAATATTTTTTAAAAAAAGTGTTTTACTAAATGACAAAAAATGATTGATTTTTTTACATTAGCGGTGACAACGACCTTTCTGCCACTGTGAGTATTATTTGATCTTTGCCTTCCTTAACAAGCCGAAATGTTTTTAAATGGAAAAATTAATACCATATACACTTTTTTACATATTTTTGTATAGAAAATGAGTTTGATAATGGATTTATTATTTCCATATGTTGAAATGATAATTTTTTATTAAAATGTGGAAATGTTATCTTTCCTTTATGCTTATGTTATGTGTTATGATCATGTTATGGTACTTGGGAATTATTTACGTATACGGGTTGTTCCGTGATAATCCTAGGATGGGTGATCCTGAAATAGCTCTACAATTCAGTGGGTAATTTTATGGAGGTAAACACGAATGTTTCCCCTATGATATTTAGGGAAAATACTATAATGGTTACTCCAAAGTAACTCCAATTGTCATTGTGATAACTATAATGTATGTATGATATAGATGCCACAATTTACCATTATGATTTTTCATTTCAATTTGTTATTCATAAAATCATATGATATCATGACGTTAGTAAAAGAGTTCATGTTTTGTAAGTATTTATGATCAAATGTTTTCTTTATTTGTTTTATAACTCTTACTGAGATTTTTATGATCATCCCAATTTTTTAAATTTTTTCACAAGACATAAAGATGAATAGGGTCAAGGATGGGATCAAGGAAAAGTCATGTTGTCCTAAACATGGAACTAGACATGACTCTTTTTTTCAAGAGTTTTTATTTTATGACAAAAATGGAAACTGTGTAGAAGTGTCTACTTTGTAATCTTTTGAGATGTAATAGTTATGTCCTAATTCTCTAAAACTCTATACCTAAAAAGATCCTAAATATGAATTATTCATATAATTAAATATTATGTAATGTTTAAGGCCAGGTCCTTATAGTATGTATCATAGGACGGTTTAGATAAAATTAGGAGGTAGGGTATTGTTAAATTAATATCTATAAAGTAATTTATGTTATTATTGATATCATATAGCATTCACAAGTTACCATGTTCATTCACCTAAGATATTTTTGTGTTCAAAATTTTTTTTTCGAAGAGGAATTAGGGAAGTTGTGTTGGGATGACATCCGGAGGAACACATCCTTCCAAATCAGAAATCTAAGATGGTCGGAATTGGAATTGAACAGTTTATTTCAGTACTGAAATAGTTGACTCAGGCTATAAATGGAGGTGGTATCCAGGTACGAGATCTACCAGATCAAACACATAGTAACATATCATTAGTGGATCATTTATTGAGGCAACATCCCTCATCATTCAGAGGATCATCTGACCCAGTTCTCGAAAAAGGTTGGATTAATGAACTAGAAAAAATATTTTTGATGTCATGGGTTGTTCAGAATATCAAATGGCTTGTCTTGAAGTTTACCATTTTGAAGATGAAGCTGATCAGTAGTGGTCGATAGTGAAAAATATCAGGGATAGTGAGGAGATTTATGCTCTCTGTTGGGATGAACTCAAATGTATGTTTCTTGAAAAATATTTTCCGAAGGTGGTTCTTCTATGAATGGAAAAAAAATTCCTAGATTTGAGGAAGGAGGATGACTCAGTGGATGCTTATGAAGAAAAATTCACTCGACTGGCAAGGTATGCTCCAAATTTCATATGATATCTTGATAGTAAAATCAACAATTTTTTCTTTGGATTAGAGCCAAAGTATCGAAGCGATTTAACTTATCGTGAGTTCAAAATTTATGAAAAACATGTTTGTTGTTTAGAGAAGGTGGAAATGGAGTTTTCTGATGATCATTAATTCTTTGAAAAATAATAGAATAAGTGGTGGAGGTGTAAGGCTAAAGGGAAGAACTCGTCAAAAAAGTCTGATGGTAAGAAACATAAGTTTACAGTTTGTAAAAAATTTTGGTAAAAAGAATGCTGGGGAATGTCTTTTGAATTTTATTAAGTGATACTGATGTGGGAATATGGGACATAAGTCTCGTAATTTCCCTGAAAACGTTTAGGGTAATGGAAGGACAAAATCTGATTTATAGTCTTTAAAATGTTTTAAGTGTAATGAAATGGGTCATTATGAAAATTAGTGTCTAACAAGGAACTCAACCAATAGAAAAATCCTGACTACAAGTGAAAAGGTGTGGTGAAATCCTTTGCAAGTACTTCAGTAGATATTGGGCCATCCAATGAAGTAGTATCAGGTACATTGTTTATTTGTTCATATTATTCCAATATGTTGTTTGATTTAGGGTCTACACACTCTTTCATTTCTACGTTGTTTTCTAGTAAATTGGGAATTCCATCACAAGATATGAATACTGAAATTGTGGTAAAAACACCTAAAGTAAATGTTGATACAAAAAAAACATAAGAACATTATTGTCCTTGTGTGTGGAAAGAATCTACCTCAAAACCTTATTGTTTTCCCTCTAGTAGAGTTTGATGTTATTTTGGGCATGGATTGGTATCTGTTTATCATGCTAAGATTGACTGCATTGAAAAAGAGGTTTCTTTTAATAAATATTTACAGTTTGTGTACAAGAATGAACCCATTATTTAGAGAACATATCAGGAAGATGAGAAACCAATAAATGATGGAAATGAATGTTAACTTGCACATAATGTTGAAAATAAATGAACTGTTCAGTTTTATGATGTGCCAGTGGTAAATTAGTACCTTGATGTTTTTCCTGATGAGTTTCCTGGTATTATAACTGACTATGAAGATGAATTTACTATTTACATAGTTCATAATGCTAAGATAATTTCAAAACCTCATAATCTAATGGCTCAAATTTAACATTTAGAGTTAAAAAAGAAATTGCAAGAGTTATTAGATACATGTTTTATTCGACCTAGCACATCACCATGGGGTGATCTTGTATTATTTTTTATTAATAAAGATGATTCAATGAGACTTTTCATTGATTATAGAGGATTAATAACATCACTATTAACAATAAGTATCATTTTCCTCATATCAATGATTTGTTTGATCAGCTCCAGGGAGCTCTGTATTTTTCAAAGATTGACTTGAGTTCAGGGTTCCATTAGTTGAAATTAAAGGATGTAGACATTCTAAAGACCACATTTCATACTAGATATGGACATTATGAATTTTTAGTTATTCCTTTTTATTTGACCAATGCACCTTCTGTATTCATGGATCTTATGAATCGAATTTTTAGTGAGTTCCTGGATAAGTTGGTGGTTGTGTTCATTGATGATATTTTGGAATATTCCAAAAGTAAAGAGGAATATGAAATTAATTTAATGGATGTATTACATACCTTAAAAGAAAATAAACTATTTGGGAAGTTCAGAAAGTGGGAGTTTTGATTACAAAAAATTTCTTTCCATGGTCACATTGTTTAAAAAAATGGCATACCGGTCAATCCTGCTAAAACAAAAGTTGTTTAATAATGTCCATGACCCACAAATATAACCGAGATTCATAGATTTCATGGTTTGGAAGGTTATTACAAGATGTTTGTTGAAAAGTTTTCATGGTTATCTAGTCCAATGACAAAGGTAACACAAAAAGGTGTTAAGTTCATCTGGACAAATGAATGTCATGATTGTATTCCGGAATTGAAAAGAAGATTGGTGAATGCCCTTGTTTTGGTAGTGCCGTCCAGAAATGGTGAGTTTATTATCTACAGTGATGCTTCGTTGAAAAGGCATGGTTGTGTCCTAATGCATAATGACCAAATGATTTCTTATGCTCCTTGTAAGTTGAATCCACATTAGTTAAATTACCATACACAGGATTTGGAATTAGCAGCTATTGTATTTTCTTTAAAAATTTGGAGGCATCATTTGTATGGTGAAAAATTGTAAATATATACTGACCAAAAAATTCTATAGTATATATTCACTCAGAAAGAATTAAACATGAGATGGAGGCGATGGATGGAATTAATCAAGGATTATAATTACATGATCCATTACCATCTGGGAAAGGCAAATAAAGTGGTTGATTCTTTTAGATGAAAAAGTAATGCTTCATTGACCATGTTATGTTTAGAACAATATTCTTTGGTTTTTGTTTTGATAAAACATGGAATAAAAGTTTTGGTGGACAAATTTCTTCGGTTTTGTATCAGGTGTCAGTGAGATCATCTCTATTAGACAGAATTAAGCGAGCACAGATGGAAGTCAGTGAGTTACAGAAAAAGGTTGTGTTGGTTCAGAAGGTTAAGTTGCCTGAATTTAACATTGATAATGATTGTGTTTTGAAATTTGGAAAGAGATTATGTGTGCCTTGTAATTCATAGTTGAAGAATGAGTTGTTATGTGAAGTTCGTAGTTCCCCGTTTTCAGTTCATCCTGGTAGTAATAAGATGTACAGAGATCTTCGTGAGTATTACTGGTTGGATGAAATGAAAAGAGATATTTCTGATTTTACTGTGAAGTGTTTGACATGTCAGTAGGTTAAAGTAGAGAACAGTTACCGAAAGGGATTCTTAGCCTTTACTGGTGCGATAGTGGAAATAGGAAAATATATCCATAGACTTCATTGTGGGATAACCACAAACATATCAAGGTAATAATTCAATCATTGTTATTGTTGATAGATTGACTTTATATAATAATTTCCTTCCTATTAGATATACATATTCTCTAGATAAGCATTCTTGGATGTATGTTAATTAGATAATGAGGTTTTATAGAGTTATCATCCCCATTATATCTGATCATGAACTCACATTTACTTATAACTTTTTGAAAGGATTTCATAAGTTTTTGGGTACTAAATTAAATTTTAGAACAGATTTTCATCATCAATCATATGGGAAATCAGAAAGAAAAATTCAGACATTAGAGGATATGTTACGTGCTTGATCGATGGATTATCAGGGATGTTGGGACCGACATCTTTCTTTAGTTGAATTTTCATATAATAAAAGTTGTCATTCCAGTATAGTGATGGATCCAATTGAGGCATTATATGGAAAACGTTGTCGAACTCCAGATTTTTGGGATCAAGTATGTGAAAGGAAGCTGATGGGACCAGAATTGGTAGAAGAGATGGAAGATAAAGTTCAGTCGATTCAGAAGCACATGGGAACAGCTCAGAGCAGACAAAAAAGTTATGAAGATAATCGGAGGAAGGATATATCTTTTGTGGTAGGTGATTATGTTTTTCTCAAAGTTTATCCACGGAAACGAGTGATGCATTTTGGTATGAAGTGAAAGTTGAGACCGAGGGTCATTGGACTATATGAAATCCGGGGGAAAGTGGGATCAATTGCTTATAAAGTGGCTTTACCTCCAGATTTATCCCAGGTACACAATGTTTTTCATGTTTCGATGTTGAGAAAATATATTCCAGATCCATCCCATGATTTGATCCCAAACGTAGTTCATTTGGAAGAGAATCTCTTTTATGATGAACAACTAGTCCAGATTCTTGACCGAAGAGAGAATTTGTTGCAGAATAAGGTAATTTAGATGGTAACGGTTTTGTGGAAAAACCATTTGGTTGATGAGGCAGCGTGGGATTCTGAAAATGCTCTAGGGGATAAATTTCCCCACACATTTTGATAAGTAAAATTGTGAGGATGAAATTCCCAAAAGATTGGAAGGATTTAACATCCCAGGTAAATAAAGAATAATACAAATTTAATATATATTAATATTGGTGAATTTAATATTAATTTCACTTTAAGGGGGTTGCTATATTAGAAAGCGTACCCGATACACAACAACGAGTTTCTTCGAAATCATACGTTGCACCCTAATAATATAATAATATTAATTTAAATGGTAGTTAACTCCTAGCCATTGTATTTTCACGAATGAATAAAACTAACTATAATATGATTATACATGTTTGTTAAAAGTATTTACATTTTTTCAATAAAAAGTTAGAGGCTTAAAATATCAATGATTCTAATTTTAATCATAGTTTACATTAAAAGGTAGATTTAAAAATTTTAATGGAGAACCCTCTTTAATTCTTGTTTTGGTCACATTAATAAATTCATATTCACTAAATAAAATATTTCTTTAGAATGGGGACATCAAAATTTACTTTGTATAAATTTTTTGAATTTTTCTGATTAAGTTCATTTTTTAATGATTATTGAAAATATTGTATTTTTATTCAAAACTCCATTTTTATATAATTTATTTATATGGTTATAATATCTTTTTAATTGGTTTATAGGTTTACTTATAATATAACATTACCATTTAATCCAATTTTGGTCATTATAATTAATTTCACTTTGAAAGTGGACATAAAAAAGTGTCAATCTTTTGATAGTTATTGCTTCTTAAAACACGCTGTTTGTTTTATCAATGAGAAATAATTTTAAATTAATTAATGTCACATCTATGTTATGAATTTATAAAAATAGACATCATTTTTTAATTTTAAATATCAAATATATCATAGGCTGATGTTTTGGTATTTTTCTAAAAAACATCAATTTGTGATGAATAGTGAATCCACTTAGTAGTAGTTAAAAAAACCAAATTTTTCTTTTAAATGAAATTTTACTACATATGTGAATTGAATTTTAAAAATCCAACATACATGGATGTTATTAGTAAGTAATATATGGTTCAATAAGATTAAAATAATTTTTTGTGAATAGTTACATCTTACTTTTATTTACCGCGGTTAAATATAAATAGGGTAATTTAAGGTATAAAGAATATTATTATAATTCCAAATTACCTTAACACTTGTCAAAACATTATTAGTTTAGTCATTTACGACCACTGGAATATTTGGGTTGATTTTGGGATCCCATTGAGCCACATGTGAGTGAGAATGACGATTTAGAATAATTAACTTATAGTTAAGGCAAAAATGAGAAAAACAAATATCTTTTAGTAAATTAATTCTTACATGATGATATATAAAATATAATTTCAACTATAAATATTAATTGGAAATCTAAAATGATTTCCTACATGATGGAATTTTTTTTATAATTTATAGACGTCATGTAATCTAAATTATTTATGACATGATAATGAAGCAGTGTTTACCTCATTAATAAATCATTTAAATAAATAAGATTATAAACATTAAAATAACATCCAAAAATAGTTCAATTCTAATTGGATGATTTTATTTATAAAATGAGTCATATTATCTTCGACTCTAATGATTTTTTTGATATTTTGAAAGTGAATATATGTTTACAATAAAATAATATTTTAAGACTTTCTTAAAGAGCCCCTCTTCCCCCTTATAAAAATCACTCCCTTTTAACCAAATCCTCACACCTCTCAGGCTTTTTATCTCATCTAAACTCTGCCCAATTAAGCTTCCTATATCCCTATACTCCTCCTAGAAGTCTTAAATTAGGTAGAAGGAACTTTAAGAAGTCCTTCTTGTTCCAACCAAATAAAATTACCCAAATTAAATGTAATAGTTTCTCTTCACTTTGTTTCTATTATTTTACTTCTCCAACCCCTATAATTTTTTATTACTTTATTTTATAACAAAACCAGTATCCTAAATATACTAGGATGTTGTTATGAGACGTATTCTAACAAAAATTACACACATATCAATCTAATGGGTGAATAACGAAATGTTTCTTTGGATGGAAATCCAACGCTTCATGAAACGATGATTTTTCAATTACCTCCTACCACCTCTCATGGTGGCCATTATGATTGAAATATATTTATATATTATAAATATTATTTTTATGTTTTCATTATGATTATGTATTTTCCATTTATATCATACCTTTTTGGTTTCCATTATGGGTAAACATGATAATTTAATTTGAGGAAGTGCGGGCTACCGCCCCCTCAAAGTTATATGACTTGTAAATACATATGTGGTACATATAAAGGATAGAGTTAATGATATTATATATGATATTATACTGTAATATTAATATAACTATATATAATTATTTTTTAATTCAATTAATATTTGAAATAGAAATGATAGTAGCGTTCATGCGTATGTACGGCTTACCGTCTCCATGAACGGTGCATTTTATTTCTTACCTCCAAATGATATGTACTTATATAAATATATGTATAGTGGATGTATATGATATATATGATATCTAAATAATTAATGTCATATTGGATATAATGGACTATTGACCACATGGATATCTTGAAAATATAAGGTGTTCATTTTTTACTCAAGTACCAAAAATCAAAAGAATGAATGTTATTAACACAAATGGTTAAATAATGTTTATAACATGGTAATAACTGATATAAAATGAATAATATACTTGAAAAAGGATCTTAATAAAGTATAAATTTTCTTTATTTTATTATTCAGGAGAATAAAGAACGATAGAGTCATATCAGAAATGAGTTAAGGGACTTCATCTCAGTCTCCTTTCATTGAAGCATATTTAGTTTTATACATGACATTATTTTATGTGTTGTATAAACCCCTTTGAGTTTTAATTTCATTCAAAGGGATATTTTCATAAGAATATTTTTACTAAACGAAAAAAAACTGTTTTTTAGAAAAGCAGTGACAACGACCTTTCTACTGCCGTGAGTACTATTTGATCTTTGGCACCCTTAACAAGACGAAATGTTTTTATAAGGAAAAATAAATACCATATACTATTTTTAAGTAATTTTGTATTTAAAATGATTTTGATAATGGATTAATTATTTCAGTATCTTGAAATGATATTTTTTTATTGAAATTTGGAAATTTAATCATTATTTTATGCTTATGTAATGTGTTATGATCATGTTATGGTTTTTTGGCATTATTTACGTATACGGGTGGTTCCGTGATAAACTTAGGGTGGGTGATCCCAAGATACCTCTCCAATGCAATGGGTAATGTGACAGAGGTAGACGTAAATGTTTCTCCAAAGATATTTAGGTAATATATTGTGATGGGTATTCCAAAGTAACTCCCCATGTAGCTGTGATAGCTACAATGTAAGTATGATATAGATACCAAAAGTTACCTTTATGATATGATTTCTATGTGTTATTCAAAAAATCTTATGATTTCATGAGGTAAGTAAAAGAGTTCATGGTTTGTATGTATTTATAAAAAAAATCTTTTCCTTCTTTTTTTTATAACCCTTACTAAGATTTTTATGCTCATCCCATGTTTTAAAATGTTTTCCCAGGACTTAAAAATTAATAGGGTCAAGGATGGGATCGAGGAAAACTCATGTAGTCTATAACATGGAACTAGACATGACTCTTTTTTCAAGATTTTTAATTTTTTGAAAAAAATTGAAACTATGTAGAAGTTTCTACTTTGTAATATTTTGAGATGTAATAGTGATGTTATAATTCTCTAAAACTCTAAACCTGAAATGATCCTTAATGTGAATTATTAATTTAATTCAATATTATGTAATGTTTAAGGAAGGGTCCATATATATATATATAATCTCACATATATAGATAAATCTATTTTCAATAACTAATTGTATCATAGTAAGGACTAAAATATTATTGAGAAGTTAGAAGTCATAATTTTATATAATATCGTTAAAATATCATCACACTTATTTTTTATCTTTTCGAATCATGTATTCATTCTATCTAATTTATAGAAATGTGTTGGTTACATATTCATGGAAATGTTATTGGTATCCATATTAGTTTTATATAGTTTATTTTCAATTTTAACACAATAATAGAATAAAATTATACACATAATAGGATTAAAAATTAATTCTAAAATATTAGAGAACATCTAAAGAGGATCCTCTCAATCCATTGAAGATAGAATTTTATATTGAGATTTTGGCTATAAATATGATTCAATTAATGATATCAAATTTACTGAAGGGAAATATTAAATTTTATCATATCATATCATATCTTACATATTGTAAACTCCAAATAAATAATGGAATTCTATGAAAATTTATTTTTATATATTTGGTGAAATAGACACACCAATCGATTTTGTACCCACAAACTCAATGAAAAATTCTTCTCGAAATGAATTCCAATCAATAGTTAAAATTTTAAATTATTACATTCCATCTTTCACATAAATTGTATATAGTCCAAGAGAGCCATTTTCAACAACTTAGTAAAAAATATGCCCAACCACTTCATGTACATTACCTTCCACAACTAACGCAATTATTATTAACAAAAAATGTACTAAAAGAGAACAATATGTACTTTTATATTGAAAGGTCCCCATGATATTCCATTTATGAAAACATTCTATTTTTATAATATATTACCCTTTTATTATGTTATATTATAATTAATATAGGGTATTCACCAATATTTGGTGAGAAAAAATCAATTATAAAGAATAAAATCTGTTTCTAAAATATGAGATATCTCCACCCTCAACATGTGAAAATTGATTCATTATAAGGTGTATTTCCAATAATGAAATTTAATCAAAGATATGTATAAATTGTTATGGTATTAGATGAAATAGAACACCATATTTAGTATCATTAGCACACATATCTTTGGAAGTAATAAAATCTATCTATAATGTCTCTCCTTTTTCTTGTTCTCTAGTATATGATTTTTTTCTTTATCCAAATTCCAATCCTCTACATCGAACTGTTGTATTTTTACATCTTCATACATATCATGAAATCATTCCTCTAAAGTAAATATCACTATAGGTTCCACTCTATTATTAATAAAATCATTTATTTTGATTCATTGAATCATCATCCCTATATATTGACTAGGATAACAAAGTTGAGTATATTATTTATATTGTTGTTCATTATCGTTGAACCTATGATTTTTCTAATGATTCTGTGGGATGAAATTTGGTACAATATTTTATAAGAAATTATTTTGTATTTTTTAAATATGATATTATTCATGGTGTTTTGATTTCTCGAAGAAATGTTAATGCTTTGGAAAACATAAGATAACATTATAATAAGTTATAGTAAATTATAATGATTTACAAGATGAAAATAATAACACCACGTCATAGTATGTGATGTGGAAGAGAAAATAAGAAACATTGTAGGGGTAATAGTTTTAGGGGGCACCATAGTGGAACATAATGATTTTTAAATCCCTTGTGAAATAACATTGGGACCTCTATTTAATGGTTTACCTGTCATTTTTTTGATGAAAACTATTTAAGAAAAAATAAGGAATAACCATATGGAAAATATCATTGATTGTGGAATAAATATGTATAATTAATGATAGAGAATTATTTTTTATAGAAAATTACACTATGATGTATAACTATATTCATATATGAGAAAAATGCAATTCTTAAAATGATGGTAAAATTATGGGATAAATAATTGTTTTTTTATTATTTATGTGATATGAAAAAAACAACATGGTAACTTACACCATATAATTTTTTTAAAGGAATATATATAAATGTATGATACATTGATTAACATTTGTGATATTTAGATGATATTTGAATTCCATAAAAGTGTTAGTTTTCATGAACTAACACCATATATTATATTGGGGGAATGAAAAATCTTTTAGAATGTTTTTAAATGTAATAGGAAACCACCACACGGTGGTTCATAATTTTTACTAGCTCACAACATTTTAATATATTATTAAGGATTTTTAGAAATCTTAATAATGTTAGGAATGATACATAACATGATTGAAAGTTCCAGGCCATTTTTCTGTATATTCAACATGTTTTGGTGGTTTTATGTATCAAATTGATATATAAATTTTGAGATATCTTTAAGAAGAAATTATGTGTAGATCACTTATTGGTTTTTAGATTATTTTGAGTGGATTCAACTATAAACTAAGTGGGTAATATATAGAAACTATAACGGGACATAAGAATGTGTTTTTACTATAATAATTATTTCATTTCTTGAATATGATGTATTAATTCTCCAGGGTACTTATATAGATGTTTTGTATGGTATGAAGATTTCTTTTTATCATATATAATAATTTTTATAACCATATTTTATGGCTAAAATTGATTAAGACATTTATTTATTTGCAATCATGTGGAGGTGTATAAATTGATCTATTTTTATAATGATATTTTATTGAGACATTAAATTCGAATTTTTTACATAGTGAATATTATTGGGTGTATACATTAAATTATCCATCCATGTAATTTCTTCTTTCGTTCACCATGATGAATGTGTTTTTATTGATGAATTACTATTTAATTGATGAAATAATTTCTTGTATGGTTTATTTAAAATGAAATTAGTTTGATTATTATATAATTAAATATCTTTTTAATAACCTTATTAAAAAATGAACTAATTTAGTTAATAATATGAAAAAGAGGGCTATTGTAATTAGAGAGTACATACTAGACCAAGGGTTTACAATGATTATATTATAGTGATTATAAATATTACATGAATAAAAAATAAGAGTTATAGTTACCTCAATAACTTGGGTTTATAAAATCTCATTATGCATTAATTTTATAGAGTTTGATAAAATAAGTAACATTATCATTTATCTCAATGTACATTTATTTTTATCAATGTTCTCTGTAACGCCCCGACCCTAGTTACCCAGAGTCGGTGCATTATTACATAACATTGGCATGATCATGAGAAAGATCAAGTCTCGAAAGACCGATTTGTTTAGTAGCCTTGGAATAACTAGATACATCCATAAATTTTTACATTACATCATAAAAAAAACATTTTGTCTTCATATCCCCTCATATTATCCCTGCAGGTCATTCATAAATTACTTCTTCATAATCCTGGAAAAAAAATAAAACATTGAAAGGGGTGAGCTCGGATGCTCAGTAAGGATAACATTATAGCAGAAGCTTTCATAAATAATCATAATCACTTAAGGAAATTTATAACTAAAACAAAAGCCTTTGAAACTTCAACTTTCAACATGGTATGGCATAAATAAAATGAAATAATGCCATTTACTTACTCACATGGATATTCTACTAGTCGAATGATCACATGCAATATCAATAACCACTTTCATAATTATGGAATGCATAATGCCAGACTATCATGACCACATAGCCAAGGCCTCGTGCCAAGACTACAAATAAGATTTTGCCAAGGCCTTGTGCCAAGACACTAGTTTGTCTCATGAGACCTACCGATGCATCAAGGAGCTATAGCAGGCTCCACCCGTCACTTATTAAGTCCAATGCATTCCTCATATGAATAGGTTTAAGCATAAAATAAACATTCATATTAAAACTAGCATACGAAATGTCAATACTTTAACCACAAACCATGAATGGTATAAAAATAGAACATCCACAGTCAAATATAACTCATTTGATACAATATGGAATATTGTATTGCATCACATTAACCTCAATCATGAATAATGAAGGATGTTGACATAGATAAAAATAATCATCAAAACTATTTGAGAGAAATATCCCCCTTTTCTTGAAAACATTTAAAAGTCACACTATTTGTCAAGAAGCCATTTAAAAATAGATTTTTGAATCAAAGTGTCCCATACCACTTTGAAACCTTTTAAAAGGATTTTTAATTTCCAAACTTTAATGTCCATATAAATAAATCCTTAAAACCATTTTTAAAACATGGACATTAATGAGAAAGATTTAGATGAATAAGTCTTTAAAACATTTAAAAATGGTATTTCAGTTAGAGATTCTAACCAAAAGAGAGACACGTGAATGAAAATAATTGAGGCAATCAAAACATTGTAATATCATGAGAATAAAGGGAATTCATGATATACTATGTCAAAGTACATTATATACACCACATAAAAGTGATTTGGTGTATATCAACAAAGAAGTCTCAATGGATTGTAAGTTGAGATGAAATCTCTCATAAAGGACATATCCTTATGTTAAGGATAAATCAACAACATAATTATGTGTGAAAAATATAAATACACTAAATATGATTGGATATTCAGTGTAAAACAATCAAAGTATATTCACACATATTCCTGTAAAAACAACACCAATGAATTGGATGTTTAACTCAACAAATGGTGAAAGAGTTAAAATTACTCTTATCAAATTCATATCAATGACTTGAGAATTTTCAATGGAGTGATTATGTGTATCAAAAGTATATCCACAGGAAGGGGAGTGGAAATTATGACATAATCAAATGAATAGTGATTCCACACATAATCTTGGGGTAATATAATCAATGAAATATGCGTAAAGCCAAATGAGTGGAAATTGAAATCTCAAATTCCCTTATTGATTTGGTAACATAAGAAACAAACACCCATGAAAGAAAGATCATACCATGATGATGTAAATACCCATAAAATAAATTATATTACACAATGAATACAATCATGGGTAGTACACATACACCACATGCAATAATTAAGTGGTGATCAATGGAATTCTCACGGAACTAAAAGTGAGACAAGAAACTCCTTACCACGTTAATCAACCGAGTCGCATGGCCAAAAGTTAATAACCACCAAATGATTTATAGAATAACATGAATATAAAGTGAATCATGATAATATATATCAAATGTAAGTACACAATACACCACTTTCAATAATTTAGTAGCGAACAATGGAAATCTCACGGAATTGAAAGTGAGATAAGAGAATCCCTTACATTGTACTTTTTCCTTGGTCGATGGTAGGTTTACCTCCTGTATAATGGTGAAATAATTGTTATTGAATAATACAAGAATCAGTTACTTTAATATGATATCATATATGATCTTTTAACATTGATTTGATAATAATATCTTAGAATTATCGTCATTTCAGGTGTTAACGGGTTCATTTTACTTTATATTCTTTGTTATGTGAGCCATATTCGTTTTTAATGGGATGTATATTATTCATATCCAGAATGGTATCAAGTCCTTAAACATCATTTTTAAATCATCAAATGATAATTATACTTGAATGGATACGATGGAGAATGAATCACATCGCGTTCGTGGAGACGGTAGTCCGTACGTACACACAAATGCTACTTCCATTTAATTTTTATTTTAAAAGAATCGAATCCAAATGATACATAGGTATATTACTATTCCAGTAAAATATAATATTCTATATATGTTACTTAAGTTCATTAACACCATCCTTTATACGTTCCATGTGTGGTATGAACGAGTCATATCATTTTAAGGGGGCGGTAGTCCGCACTTCCTCAAATGAAATTATCGTATGTATATACAACATGAAATGAATAATTGTATGAAATAAAATGGAATTACAGAAGCTTATATATAAAATATATATCATTAATATCATATTTAATTACAGTGCCATCCTAATGGCCACCATGAGAGGCGGTAAGATGTATTTGAACAATCATCGTTTCGTGAGGCGTTAGTTTGCCATCCACAGAAACATTATGTTCATCATCCATTAGATGGAGTTGTGTGAATGTGTAGTTTGAATCCTTCTTATAACAACATCCTAGTATATTGTGGATACTGGTGTTGTAACAAAAGAAAGGAAATAAAAAGAGTTTGGGGGTTGGAGAAGCAAAATAATTGAAAATAATTTAAGAGAAAATGTTACCTTTAATTTAGGTAACTCACTTTGGTTGGAACCAAAGGACTTCTTGAAATGCTTTCTGCCTAAGGGGAAGCTTCAAGGAGGAGGAGAGGGATGTGGGGAGCTTTGTTGGGCAGAGTTTGGACGAGCCAAGTGGCTTGAGAGGTGTGAGGAATGAGTAGAAGTGGTCTCCTTTTATAAGGGAGAGGAGGGTCTCTTTAGGAAAGAGTGAAAGTATTACTTTATAATATAATTATATTCGGTTTATAATGGTCCAAAAATCATTGAGGTCGAAGATACGATGACTCATATTCTAAATAACATCAACCAATAAGAATTGGACAGGTTTTAGATAATATTTTAATCATTATAATCTTATTTATTTAAATGATTTATTAATGAGGTAAACATTGCATCATTATTGTGTCATTAATAATTTAAATTATTTGATGTCTAAAAATTATAAATAAAATATAATTATGTAGGAAATCTTTTTAGCTTTCTAATGAATATTTATAATCGAAAATCCAACATGTATAACCCTATGTACAAATTGTTCTTTTAAAAGATGTAAGCTTATGCCATTTTTGTATTCATTTAAACTTAATTAAAATAAAGTGTCATTATCACTTACAAGTGGATCAATGGGGTCCCAAAATTGACCCAAAGATGCCCATGGTCGACCATGTATCAACCAATAGGGTTAAGACACGTTTTAGGGTAATTTAGTATTATTATAATATTATTTTTTAACCCTTATTTACCGGATTTACCCTTAACCATGGTAAATAAAATATTTACCACAGTAATTATTCAAAATGTCTAAAAATAAAAGTTACCTATTTACACAATTTGAACATCCTGATTCCAAATATGGAATCCATTTTTCTAAATTCAAAACACAGAAGTGGCAGAAATTAATTTAAAATTAATTCCCGCTGTCAAACCAAAAAGCGTGTTTTTAAGAGATAATAACTATCAAAAGATTGACACTTGTTTATGTTCGGTTTAATTGTAAAATTATCTCCAATGACCAAAATTATATTAAATGGTAAAAATATATTCTAAATATACTTTAAAACCACTCAAATTCATAATTTATCACTATTAATTATTTTGATTAAAAAAGTTGTTTTTAATTAAAATTTATTAATTTTTACTATTCATCAAAATATGAAAGTTATCCGAAAAGTACCAAAATTTCACCTTAGGCTAAATTTGATATTCCGAATCCAAAAATGAAGTCCATTTTGAAATATAAAATATATATAATTTCAAAAAATTAAGTATTACTATTCATAATGGCTAGTTTGATCGGTTGTGGTGTGTGTTAAAACTCGAAGTTGCGTACAACACACGCTACTGTTTCATTCAAAGGAAAGCGTACCGTGGAAGCTTGGGATGTTTTATTTTAAATTTTTTGATGTCCCCATTTAGTCAAAAAGTTTAAAATATTTTGTTTAAAAAGGGTTCACTATTAAAAGTTGGTAAAACTACAATACTGAAGATGAATTTGTTCTTACATTATGTCTAAGAAACTCATAATATGCATTCTAAAATTATAAGGATTATATAAAGTTTAAAATTTAGTTAATACTATTCATAACCTTTTTTGAACGGCTTGTTTGGTAAGTCATGGTGCGCATGAACTCGGTGTTGCGTGTAGTGCATGTTATTTAATTATTTTGAAGAAATAACACACTATGAAATCTTGGGGTGTTACATTCTCCCCTCCTTCAATAAATTGCGTCCTCGCAATTTGAAATTGTTTTTCGAAAATAAAAGGTTGAAAATAGAAAATATATTTGTGGGAAAACCCACATCGGAAATTGGTTTACTAAAATTTAGTCTTAATATGAAGAAAAGAGAAATGAAAGGGTCACCATCAAATTATGATCTCGATTAGGAGAACATTGGTGGAAATTAGAGACATATAATTGGAGGAAAACCGTAAATATTTATAGGTAGTGGTTGAGGTCATCAATCACAAACAAGTATAAAATTGAGGTCCTTAAACTCATCAATCTATGATGATTTTAAGTACCATCGGTTCAACAAAATATAGGGTATTGGGATCACACATTTTTGACATTTCAAAATATCTTAGTTGAAATCCCACATCGAAAAATGAATTAATGAGGCCTCTATTTAAAATAAAGAGTGGAAAGTATGAAGATTACCGAAAATAACACATACTAGGGTTCCATGTAGGAAAATATGGATATGGATGAGAAATCTAACCATCAATTATCTGATGGAGAGTGGTAAAGAACATGGCTATGAAAAGCCCAACAATCCCAAATCCATAAATTAGTGATGATTTAAGTTACCATATAGGACAACATTTTTTTTAAAGTTACATCACATAAGGAAGAGGAATTAATTTATGATATTGACTAAGAACATTATGAGATATACTTAAATTTTAAGTAGATTTTCATTCTTTAATAAATTTCCACCACTAACTCAATTTTTTTAAACGATGAGTATTCAAGAAGACTTGGTCACACTGGAAGAGCTAGAATAAACTTCTATAGAATCACATGATCCATGCAGGATAAACCATATATTTACATTGTCTTTGAAGATTAATCAAAACCAAAATGGTTAGTGAATGATCTAATGATCCCCCAAAAGGATATTCATTGAGATAAATATGCACTAATCTTAATTTCTAAAATTAAACCAACAATACCCCAAAGTTAAATAGATACCATTCAATAACCAATTGTCCTTAAAATCCTTTAATATAATCCAAACTAATATTGAAACCCAAAACATAGAATAATTTGATTATGTAGTCTCCCATGTTACATTGTATCTCCAAATGACATCAAATACTCTTAAAGTAACATACTTAAAAGTAATTAACATCATCACATATTCTCTGTTATTGGTTAATCATTTCCATAAATAACCCAAATCACTATAAATCAATAATAAAAATGTAGATAAAAATCCACCATTACTCTAAAAATGAAAACTCATTGTATTCTATTTTCCATGGGCATATAGTGTTCCTAACAAAACGAACATCTTCCAAAATAACATTTATCACTTAATCACCAAATCATTTTCCTATACCAAGGGTATTCATTTGATAAGACATAAGAACCCAAATCATCTTATTATTGATCAATAAAATCATTTAACAAAAAAAATAGTCATACTAACCAGGGACTTCACGTAGTCCAGTGGTAGGCGATAAATCCCAATCGCACTTTGGTTGTGGGTTCGATTCCCACAGCTTTGTCCGACGCGACGGGTTGTCACACGGTCTACGTGTTTTCCTTTTTCAAAAACTATATTCTATAATATTACCAAAATGAGATAAAATTTTCAAAATAACATAATTTAACCACAAATGTTATATCATACTTTGCATTTTCATCCAAAATTATAATAACTTATCATTTTCTCAAACCCCAATGATCATATAAAACCAAATGGTTATTTATACCTATATCCACAAGAGAAGAGACAATTATTCCTCAAATATCATTCTCACATGGCAAACTGAGGGGTTACAAATACAAGAGAAAATTATTCCAAAGTAAACCCATCAACAAGGAGTTCTAATACTTTTTAAATTTTTCTCCAACCATTTATTTCCGCATAGCTTCTTCTTTGAGCAAGAAAATATCCTATAAAATAGGACATTCACTCGGGTAATGGCCAGGTCCCCTACATTTACGGCAAATGACTGTAAATGGACTCTTGGGACCATTTTTATCTTCTTCCATAGTACTCTTCATTTTTCTTCGGCAATTCTTCACTTTATGTCCTTCCTTCCCGCACGTAAAACATTTCGTTGTCCCATTGAGACACTTTCCTGGGTGTCTCTTTCCACAATTCCTGCATGATGAAAATTGAGGTTTCTTTTCTCCATGGTCTCCATTGCTGGAGATCTTATCATTTATCACCTTTCTCTTCCTTATTGAGTCTGGGAGTTGGTTAATATATATGTTGTTGATCATATTTTTGGAAAACTGATTTGGCATAAAGATGATATCTTTTACGCCTATCAACATTCCATTTTGTTGCTCATTTCCACCACCGTTCCCACCTTGTACATCATTCTCAAAGTCACTATGACTTCCTTGGAATCCATCCATTGACTAAAACCAGAAGGCATTGTGTGAGTAATAGTAGTCGTAAAATCATTTAGAGATTAAAATGTCACCATATTCTCAATTTGAAACATATTAGGATTAACCAAGGTCATTTACTCTCATATTATGTATATATTACTTAAATCGGTTTGTAAAGAAAATGTAAATTATCCTAAGAATATCCCTCGGGAGTGTCGTAACCAAGAGTGCAGAAAGGCCCATTGTCGTGCACCAGTTCCCGTTCGAGTCTAGCTCAAAGCGGTGTTTTCAGGTTTTACCCCTAGGTACATCTGTGCCAGAGCTGCCTCTACCTGCTCGTATCCAGACAGGGATGTATTGCTCGGAAAACTCACAAAATCTCTACAATACCAAAATTCTAGGAAGTTCTTTTATACTAATCCTCAAAGTTCATCTTAGGTCTACGTGCTCTAATCAGAGTTTATCTAAATCTATCAACCAAGGTTTGTAATAAACTTTCTCTGATACCAACTGTAACGCCCCGACCCTAGTTACCCAGAGTCGGTGCATTATTACATAACATTGGCGTGATCATGAGAAAGATCAAGTCTCGAAAGACCGATTCGTTTAGTAGCCTTGGAATAACTAGATACATCCATAAATTTTTACATTACATCATAAAAAAACATTTTGTCATCATATCCCCTCATACTATCCCTGCATGTCATTCATAAATTACTTCTTCATAATCCTGGAAAAAAAAACATTGAAAGGGGTGAGCTCGGATGCTCAGGAAGGATAACATTATAGCAGAAGCTTTCATAAATAATCATAAACACTTAAGGAAATTTATAACTAAAACAAAAGCCTTTGAAACTTGAACTTTCAACATGGTATGGCATAAATAAAATGAAATAATTCTATTTACTTACTCACATGGATATTCTACTAGTCGAATGATCACATGCAATATCAATAACCACTTTCATAATGATGGAATGCATAATGCCAGACTATCATAACCACATATCCAAGGCCTCGTTCCAAGACTACAAATAAGATTTTGCCAAGGCCTTGTGCCAAGACACTAGTTTGTCTCATGAGACCTACCGATGCATCGAGGAGCTATAGCGGGCTCCACCCGTCACTTATTAAGTCCAATGCATTCCTCATATGAATAGGTTTAAGCATAAAATAAACATTCGTATTAAAACTAGCATACGAAATGTCAATACTTTAACCACAAACCATGAATGGTATAAAAATAGAACATCCACAGTCAAATATAACTCATTTGATACAATATGGAATATTGTATTGCATCACATTAACCTCAATCATGAATAATGAAGGATGTTGATATAGATGAAAATAATCATCAAAACTATTTGAGAGAAATATCCCCCTTTTCTTGAAAACATTTAAAAGTCACACTATTTTTCAAGAAGCCATTTAAAAATAGATTTTTGAATCAAAGTGTCCCATACCACTTTGAAACCTTTTAAAAGGATTTTTAATTTCTAAACTTTAATGTCCATATAAATAAATCCTTAAAACCATTTTTAAAACATGGACATTAATGAGAAAGATTTAGATGAATAAGTCTTTAAAACATTTAAAAATGGTATTTCAGTTAGAGATTCTAACCAAAAGAGAGAAACTTGAATGAAAATAATTGAGGTAATCAAAACATTGTAATATCATGAGAATAATGGGAATTCATGATATACTATGTCAAAGTACATTATATACACCACATAAAAGTGATTTGGTGTATATCAACAAAGAAGTCTCAATGGATTGTAAGTTGAGATGAAATCTCTCATAAAGGCCATATCCTTAGGTTAAGGATAAATCAAAAACATAATTATGTGTGAAAAATATAAATACACTAAATACGATTGGATATTCTGTGTAAAACAATCAAAGTATATTCACACATATTCCTGTAAAAACAACACCAACGAATTGGATGTTTAACTCAACAAATGGTGAAAGAGTTAAAATTACTCTTATCAAATTCATATCAATGACTTGAGAATTTTCAATGGAGTGATTATGTGTATCAAAAGTATATCCACAGGAAGGGGAGTGGAAATTATGACATAATCAAATGAATAGTGATTCCACACATAATCTTGGGGTAATATAATCAATGAAATATGCGTAAAGCCAAATGAGTGGAAATTGAAATCTCAAATTCCCTTATTGATTAGGTAACTTAAGAAACAAACACCCATGAAAGAAAGATCATACCATGATGATGTAAATACCCATAAAATAAAGTATACTACACAATGAATACAATCATGGGTAGTACACATACACCACCTGCAATAATTAAGTGGTGATCAATGGAATTCTCACGGAACTAAAAGTGAGACAAGAAACTCCTTACCACGTTAATCAACTGAGTTGCATGGCCAAAAGTTAATAACCACAAAATGATTTACATAATAACATGAATATAAAGTGAATCATGATAATATATATCAAATGGAAGTACACAATACACCACTTTCAATAATTTAGTAGCGAACAATGGAAATCTCACGGAATTGAAAGTGAGATAAGAGAATCCCTTACTTTGTACTTTTTCCTTGGTCGATGGTAGGTTTACCTCCTGTATAATGGTGAAATAATTGTTATTGAATAATACAAGAATCATTTACTTTAATATGATATCATATATGATCTTTTAACATTGATTTGTTAATAATATCTTAGAATTATCATCATTTCAGGTGTTAACAGGTTCATTTTACTTTATATTCTTTGTTATGTGAGCCATATTCGTTATTAATGGGATTTATATTATTCATATCCAGAATGGTATCAAGTCCTTAAACATAATTTTTAAATCATCAAATGATAATTATACTTGAATGGATACGATGGAGAATGAATCACATCGCGCTCGTGGAGACGGTAGTCCGTACGTACGCACGAATGCTACTTCTATTTAATTTTTATTTTAAAAGAATCGAATCCAAATGATACATAGGTATATTACTATTCCAGTAAAATATAATATTCTATATATGTTACTTAAGTTCATTAACACCATCCTTTATATGTTCCATGTGTGGTATGAACGAGTCATATCATTTTAAAGGGGCGGTAGTCCGCACTTCCTCAAATGAAATTATCGTATGTATATACAACATGAAACGAATAATTGTATGAAATAAAATGGAATTACAGAAGCTTATATATAAAATATATATCATTAATATCATATTTAATTACAGTGCCATCCTAATGGCCACCATGAGATGCGGTAAGATGTATTTGAACAATCATCGTTTCGTGAGGCGTTAGTTTGCCATCCACAGAAACATTATGTTCATCATCCATTAGATGGAGTTGTGTGAATGTGTAGATTTAATCTTTCTTATAACAAAATCCTAGTATATTTTGGATACTGGTGTTGTTACAAAATAAAGTAAATAAAAAGAGTTTTGGGGTTGGAGAAGCAAAATAATTGAAAATAATTTAAGAGAAAATGTTACCTTTAATTTAGGTAACTCACTTTGGTTGGAACCAAAGGACTTCTTGAAATGCTTTCTGCCTAAGGGGAAGCTTCAAGGAGGAGGAGAGGGATGTGGGGAGCTTAGTTGGGCAGAGTTTGGACGAGCCAAGTGGCTTGAGAGGTGTGAGGAATGAGTAGAAGTGGTCTCCTTTTATAAGGGAGAGGATGGGCTCTTTAGGAAAGAGTGAAAGTATTACTTTATAATATAATTATATTCGGATTATAATGGTCCAAAAATCATTGATGTCGAAGATAAGATGACTCATATTCTAAATAACATCAACCAATACGAATTGGACAGGTTTTAGATAATATTTTAATCATTATAATCTTATTTATTTAAATGATTTATTAATGAGGTAAACATTGCATCATTATTGTGTCATTAATAATTTAAATTATTTGATGTCTAAAAATTATAAATAAAATATCATTATGTAGGAAATCTTTTTATCTTTCTAATGAATATTTATAATCGAAAATCCAACATGTATAACCCTATGTAAAAATTGTTCTTTTAAAAGATGTAAGCTTATGCCATTTTTGTATTCATTTTAACTTAATTAAAATAAAGTGTCATTATCACTTACAAGTGGATCAATGGGGTCCCAAAATTGCCCCAAAGATGCCCATGGTCGACCATGTATCAACCAATAGGGGTAAGACACATTTTAAGGTAATTTAGTATTATTATAATATTATTTTTTAACCCTTATTTACCGGATTTACCCTTAACCATGGTAAGTAAAATATTTACCGCAGTAATTATTCAAAGTGTCTAAAAATAAAAGTTACCTATTTACACAATTTGAACATCCTGATTCCAAATATGGAATCCATTTTTATAAATTCAAAACACAGAAGTGGCAGAAATTAATTTAAAATTAATTCCCGCTGTCAAAACAAAAAGCGTGTTTTTAAGAGATAATAACTATCAAAAGATTGACACTTGTTTATGTTCGGTTTAATTGTAAAATTATGTCCAATGACCAAAATTATATTAAATGGTAAAAATATATTCTAAATATACTTTAAAACCACTCAAATTCATAATTTATCACTATTAATTATTTTGATTAAAAAAGTTGTTTTTAATTAAAATTTAGTAATTTTTACTATTCATCAAAATATGAAAGTTATCCGAAAAGTACCAAAATTTCACCTTAGGCTAAATTTGATATTCCGAATCCAAAAATGAAGTCCATTTTGAAATATAAAATATATATAATTTCAAAAAATTAAGTATTACTATTCATAACGGCTAGTTTGATCGGTTGTGGTGTGTGTTAAAACTCGAAGTTGCATACAACACACGCTACTGTTTTATTCAAAGGAAAGCGTACCGTAGAAGCTTGGGATGTTTTATTTTAAATTTTTTGATGTCCCCATTTAGTCAAAAAGTTTAAAATATTTTATTTAAAAAGGGTTCACTATTAAAAGTTGGTAAAACTACAATACTGAAGATGAATTTGTTCTTACATTATGTCTAAGAAACTCGTAATATGGATTCTAAAATTATAAGGATTATATAAAGTTTAAAATTTAGTTAATACTATTCATAACCTTTTTTGAACGGCTTGTTTGGTAAGTCATGGTGCTCTTGAACTCGGTGTTGCGTGTAGTGCAAGTTATTGAATTATTTTGAAGAAATAACACACTATGAAATCTTGGGGTGTTACATTCTCTATAGTTTTGACCTTAAACATTACCAATACAACGACATTGTAGTAATATCATTAAAAAATTGAATTATATATTTCCAAAATACGTTAATATAGGAAATTAAATATAGTGACCTACCTTTTTAATCCATGGTATTTTACATAAATTATATTAAACTTCTAACATTGAATGGCCTTCTGTGGTTTGGTGTCTTAGATACTTGGTAACCAATACATGAATTGAATAATGAAGAAATAAAAAAATTGATACTCTTGAGAGACTCCATTATTATTCCATTCCATTCTATCTCATTTCATGTGATTTTTTTGGGACATATATCAATATAAAATTGTGATTATAAATCCCAACAACTGATAAATTATGGAAATAAAACATTAGTGAAATTATTTGATCCAATATCAAACATACAATTAGATAATAATAAAATTTATTTGATAAAAAACTATAAAATGCGGCTATAATTTAAAAATTAGTCATTCATAAGAATATCAACATGATTCAGCATACTGATTACATACATCATACTACCAAGGTTATTCACTAACAAATTATAAAACATTTAATATCTATATATTGATTATGTTTCTAGTGATTTGGAGTGATATTGGGGTACACACTTCATATGAATTAATTCATGTTTGCTACATTGATCATCATTAATTCCATCTATATCATTTAAATAGTAATGAATGAGTTTAATATGAAATCATTGAGTACATATGTGTCTAACGATGTTAAATTTTAATCAGTTTAACCCAAAATATTGGAATATAGATTTCATACATTGTAATATCCAATTAATTATCTATAATTACTACAATATTATTATCATTTAATTAATATAGGGTTTGGAATTTTGAGCATAAAATGGGTAAGAAAATTAAAGGATGATTTAATGTCCCCAATACGGATAAAAAGTTATATATTGAACCTGAATAATGAGAAATAATGAAAGAATCTCATTGATATAACAAAATATGAATAGTGGTGGAGTTATATTAACTTCATGTGAATGTAATAACTTTTATTTAAAATAATAAATATTAAAGAAGTACATGGAGAAAATATTGATGAATAGAATTCATTTCCTTTGAACTGACTTCATAAATATTAAGGAGACTTTATTGGAAGCATAGAGACACCTCATAACGACTCTATGAAATAAATATTATGATGAATTTATTCTTCATGGATTGGGGGTCAATGAAATGTAGTGGACTAGTGGGATTTATTGTACATGTTGGAGGATTCATTATTATTTTATTAATATTGAACATGGAATTCTAAATTGTTGAAAATGGAAAATCATTGGATTCCATATGGTTTTGGATATTTTTTTATGAAATTATGTACGTGGATTTTTACATATTTGAGTCTCAAAACTGAACATCCTCATTTCATTGAACTTTTTGTAGGGGAAAATATTTTTCCCCACAAAATTTTGTATTAAAAGCTAAATTTCCAATTTAGACATTTCCAAGTTATTTATAGGTTTTGAAGTTCATTTTTATTAATTTAAATAAATTATAATACCAAAATATATTTTTCTTGTCATGGGTTCAATTTTGTTAATTATCAAAATATTATATCATATTTATGAATTCATAAAAGTGTATAAAAATTTATATTTTCAATTTTTTATTTTTATTGAAAAACGATCTATTTTTAAAATTTTTAAAAAATATGACATTTAGATAAAAAAGATTTGAGGATTTTAAATATAATTTGTTTCAATAGAGTAATCTAAATATTTTAATTTTAATATTAAAAAAAAATACTTTAATATTAAAGACTAATAGTTTTTATAACATAGTCAACATTAAGACCCATGCAGAAGTTACCTAATACATTATAAAATTAATATATAATTTATATTTAAATAAATATGGTTTCCAATGGCCATTTAAAGAAAATAAATTTTATTTAGAAAAAATTAATTTATCATAAAAGGGGATATTTTTCCCCAAAATGAAATTATGTTATATTTGTGTCTTTAAATCTATTAATCATAATCATTTATATTCAACCTTGTTTTATTAAAAGAAAAATACAAATCGTTGAATTTATTAAAACACTAATTCAAATCTAGAATGAACTTTAATCTAATAATTTTTTTGGCCAGGATTTATGACCCCTTATTACATTTTAATACAAACTTTTGGTAAAGTGCCTGATAGTTGTGATTTAATGGATTTACATAGTTAAAATTAATATAGTGGTGAAATAAACAAACATAAAAATTTCATATAGTCAATTCCACTCAATAATTAGTTATTGATGCTCTCCTTTGGATCAGTCAAGGGAGAACCTTTATGACATTACCTCTGACACAATTTCAATGAAATGGTATTCAAAGCACAAGATCCTACATGTTGAGGCCATCATTTTCCCCTTTTTAATTAATTATTTACTTCATAAAAATTATATACTAATTATAAAATAAATATTATTACCATCAGTCCTAATTCCCAATGGTCATATTCGCCCACAATTAGGTTATTATTTTTAATTGTCAAGTTACTATTCAAACTATCATGTCACTATTCCAGAAGTCATATTACCTCTTGTAAATTCCTATGGGTACATTTATTTATCATTATGCTCAATTTAAAAAATGTTTCTACATTTCTAAAATTTGAAAGCGGCAACTAATACTTTATATTACCTTTAATGTTTTTTCATGGTTGTGATGATTCGAAGAGATCAAGATTATCGTATCATTCTTATTAATATAATTTTATCTTAAAATATTTATTTATCCATTTTAATATTTCCATTTACCATGGATATTTTTATTCAATAAATTTAGTTTTCTGAATCAATTAAATAAATCATTATTATTGTCATCATTTTTTTCATGTGTATTACACCATTATGTATAAATGAAAATTAAATTTATATAATTTTTTGTCAATAAATTCTCCCTCACACCATAATAATATACATCAAAATAATTATACACCATCCAAAATACTGGGAGTTATTTCTCCACCATCTCATCTTTATGATCCCATGTTTCTTCTTTAAACAAGTGATTTCTCCATGTAACTTTTACGAGTTGGATTTTCCCCTCCACACATTTCCCCTTTCATCAATAATATAGATCATTTTTTCTTCATATGATATATTAGATTCCAATTATGTACCGTTTTTTCTAGAATGTGTGTTGGGTTTAGAATATCCTTTATTAATAAGGACATATGGAATACATCAGAGACATTAAGAAGATTTGGTGTATGTGCGACCCAATATGAAACTGCTCCAACATGATCTGGAATTGCAAAATTTCAATTGTGCCATTGACTCAGTATAAATTTAGTTATAAAAATAATGATCCCATTACATAGTGATATTTGGAGGAATTCATCATCCCTGATATAGATTTCTAAGTCACTCATTTCATTGTCAGCATAACCCTTTTGTCAGATCTATGAATACATGATGTATTATTCGATCCCTTCAATATTCTCTATAGTGTCTTTCAAAATGTCTACTCCCAAAAAATTTCATTCTCTATTTTAATATTTACATGATGGAGTTATACACCTTTTCATATAGAGAGATTAATGAGGATTTATTCAAATGGTCATGTTAATAATATTTTCATAGTATAATTTATCAAGCAGAACATGTTGATCCCATATCCCATGAATTACAAATGAGATTTCCCAAAAAAATGACTTCCATTGTTTCAGAAGTCATATTTGAAATTCAATTAGATTCTAGATTATATATTGTGTAATGTTTTACTTCGTTATTCATGAAAATTTGATGGAACCATAAGAATGTAAATGTATATCATGGATTATCATCTAAAACAATTGTTAGTGGTTTCCTATGAATCTTTATAGATTATTTAATGTAAATAAGTTAAAGATGATGATGTGAATAATAGTATAGTATGGAGATAAAATGAAAAAAATTATCTACAAAAATTTACCCATACAAATTTGTTTCTATAGGATGAATTTCGATGGTAATTAAAAAAGTTAATATTGATGTTGTATAACTTCCATAAAGGCATGAGTAGTGATTATATCACTTTTTTGTATTTGTTTCTATTCCTTATACTTATTACTTACCAAAAAACATTTCATATTATCAGAAATATATATTTTTATGTTATCACACCAAAAAATTATCTCACTGATGTATGTACATTTTATGACTCCAATGATTTATAGAGAATACAATGTAGTGAGAATCACTTATTAGTGATTTCTTTAAAAGTGTATCATATTTGATTCATGACCTTGTACTAAACCACATTACTCTATATTTATCAATATAGATCTTATAATGTTTCACATTATTCACATATTTTATCTTACATTGTATCATATGATATTCTCTTTATGGTTTTCAGATGTTCTCCAGTAATGATCATTGTGAGATCATTTAAGATAATATATAGGATGTTATATACCTTATGAATTTAATATTTATATATACTATAAACCTGTTCGATGTATCTCATTATATTATAATCATTGAATGAACTCTGGGGTCTTCCCTACTCAATGCATATGTGAATTAGTTTACATTTCCAATGTGATAATTGATTGGACATTCATAGTCTATAATAAGTTCAAACCTTTTTCTTTATCTCATGTTTATTCCCCTATTTTAATATATAAATTAATCTATGGTATAATGTGTATATATCTTACTTCTCCATGAAATTATTTTATCGATATCTTTGATTAGAAGACAACATCATATAACATCAAATCAAAGGTAGAATAATTTTTTCAAGTTCCATTAACTGTCATGATTCAATGGAAATAATTTTTATATTTTTTATGAGTACACAAGAATGTCACATATTGGATACTTCCCTATAAATGAATTAACCTTCCAAATATGAGGTAAATCTTTTCATGGGTTCAATAATAAACATTTTATTCTATTATTGGAACCATTCTTCACACATCTTCATCAAGATAAAATTAACTCCCATTTGATTTTACATGGTTTGTAGATTATAAATTCTTAATTATTTTTTCACATTATCTCTACTAAACACATCTAGTTAATGGAAACTATGATTATCAATTACTATTGTAGGATTTGGACAATCTTCTACGACCTTTTTCATTGCAGGATTAAGTCTTATTCCTTGATTATTTACAAATTATCTTAATCATTCAACTTATTATGACCAAAATTCAAATTTTTTTATTTACCTAAAATATTTTACATCCCCAAAATTTTTATTATGATACTTATTGGATCCTAAATGTATTCCTGACATTGGAATATATAATAATATAATAATTAAATACCAAATAATATTTATCATGCTCATCCCTAAAGACTATATTCATCAAATCTATAAATATAGAATAAACATTAGTAAAGAAAAAGGGCATTATATAATACATATAATTCACATATCTTGTTTAGAAGATGGACCATTCAATATCTTCATTCATCATCGTTAGTTGATGTTACCTATATCAAATGTTAATATTAGAGAAGAATTAAAACCCATGAATAAAATCTCATAATTGATTAATATTTTGAAAATGATATTTTTTTCATCCTTATAACCCCACTAATTTCTATAAAATAATTGCATAAATTTATTTATCCATACATATTAATGAAAAATGAAACAAATCTGTCTTAAGGAAACATAATTGGTTGAATAAAACCCTTCTCTAAATGATCATTAATCTTCTTGATTAGTTCATCAAACTAAAAATATGTAATTATATAGGGTTCTTTATATTTGGATGGATCCATGTTTGATTTCAATTAAGAAAACAACAACTCTCTCCATGAGAGATTCAGGTAACTCATTATGAAATACAACAATGTTTCCCTAAACAATTTTTAGATCTACAATTTTAATACATTTTTTAATTTGTTTTCAGTAATAATTTTCATATTATAGGAGAGATAAGGTGGTAATTGACAAGGCATGGGTTGGGAATCCCACCTTTTAATATAATTATAGGTTTTACCTTCAATAAAATGGAAATTTCATTACTTGTAGAGTTTATCTTGTCATTTTCTTTAAAAATAAATTCATACAATCTATTATGTCGAATTCCACCATTGGAATAATCAATAAGAATGTGGGGGAATTTTACTCACTAATATTAATAGGGGAATCCTTATATATCATTGATTCTTAAATGGTTTGTCATTGATTTTTTATATTAAATACTACCTCTATATTCCATATGTTTAATAAGATTTTTAATACAAACATGGATGAAATAAATGAATCTCTAGAACTATATCATACTGTGTACATCCCATGTTTGAATAAGTGATGAGTGCACAATCTACATCATCATTAAGTACCCCAACATCAACCATTATGAATTAAAAATAATTAACGTTTTCATATGTCTTATTATAAGTTTTATGGTGGTTTCCATCAATTAAATATTTATTTGGACATTGATTAAGAAAATCTACATACACCCTACACTAGAAGAAATGCTCAAAAGGTTTCATGTGTAATAAATTCCCTATTTCATTGAAATTTTGATATTGAATCTCTACATTTATATGAATTTTTTAATCTATATCAACGTATCTCACCCAATTTTAGTACATTCCACTTCTTTAAAGACAATTCTCATATAGTTTTTTTCTAAATTTTTTGAAGCTGTAGTGTTGTAATTTCTTCGATAACCATTCATTGTTGAAATTAATTCCAAAAAATTTCTCTATACTTGTCTTCTTTTCATTATATCCACAAGTCCACCAGGTAACCATTAAATTCATTTCATATTTGAGGTAATATCATATTATCTCTTCATACCTATAGAATTGACATATTTCTAATGGTTTTCATAGATTGGGTCTGGTATACCAATGAATCTATTGATCTATCTATCTGAAACGATAACAAACCATGAAGTATAGTTTATAGGCTTCACAATTTTAATACAATAATTAACGAGTGATTCAGATTACTTTTACTTCAACTCATATAATTCAATATTTATCAATGTTTATTGGTTGATAATAATATAATATATGAAACATTCATTTTTGATGCTTTCTTCTTCCATGGATTCATCCACTTTGATTGGATTTTTAATCTTGGTCAGTACCAGTCACTAATCATATTATTCCTCTAACAATTTTTTTTACCAACATAAATTATAATTACAAAGAAAAATATGTATTTTAAAATATAATTTCTACAGTATTGATCCATTGTTTTTTGATCAGTGGATAAGATGTTTCACTTTTTATGAAGGATTCAAATTCTAGTTGATCCTTCAAAGGTGAATTTTGATAATCGAAATGGTTTTGGTTTCATTCATACGAAGAGACAACCGATTCAGGATCATTATGATGTTTTCAACTCCATCTCCCACATATTTGGATTTTTTTCTTTATATTGCCTCATTCATCAATTATTTACATGACCCTTTATATTTTATACCATTTTTTCTAGATGATGAAAAAATAATTGAGAAATGTTTTACTATTATAAATCATATAACAATAATTCCAAATATATTATAAATCCAAATTATTTCTAACAACATTCCACTTTGATGATATACTCCAATATAATAAAAATTTAGTTATCTGTATATCTATCATAATGGTTTGTAAACATCAAGTTTCTATAAAAATAATATCCCCTCAGAGATCAAAACATAGAGTGTAGTATGAAATCATTACCATGCACCAAGATATGATTGAGTTTGTACACAATCCTCCCCTTTTTGAGTTATTACTCATATTTTTCAATATTTTAAATCTATATACACTTAAAAATTCCATATAGGTATTCCACTTCTTGGAAACCTATAATTTTAAACAATAATGAAATATAAATACTTTTTCTAATATTTAGAATTATCCAAATGGTTTTTATAACTTCTTCCTTGTCCACATTTTTAAAAACTACAAATCCATTCCTTTTATACCAACTATGTAGAAAAACCATTGTAAAAAATGATTTTAACATAATTACTAAAAAGAAATATTAATTAATTACATTGAATGAAATTTTTAGGATTTGTGTCTTGAAATCCAGGTATATAAAACATGATGTATATAAGGAAAAAATTAACATAAAATCAAATTAATACTCTTCAAATAATTTCTTATTATTCCATCCAGGATCATCTTATTTTAATCTATTTTAAGGGGAATACATCAATAGAAAAGGGTTACCATAAATCCCATTATGGGGTAAATAAATGAAATTTATCATGAGTTATCATCATGGATAAATCATGATATCATAATCATAAATACATCATACATAACATCAAAATATTGATAAATCATAAAAAATGAGACCTTCATATGCATATCAAGAAGGCTCAATTTCAAGGTGTCACAAAACATATTTCAATGGTTATTCCGAATGATATAAAAAAATATGTCATCTCTAGAGAATAATTATTAACCCAATAAATTGTATTGATATTAGGTACCACCCTTTATATGGATTATTTGATTTATTCCACACAGATTAAAAAATCATCTTTAATTCACAGATAATAACAAACAAGTTTTATATAAAAGCATTAAGTACACAAGTGTTTAAGGATGTGAAACTTTCATCATTACTAGCCCACAATATGTGATTACTATTTTGATAAAAGGAAATATATAATAAATCAAGCATAATTACATCATTCTTAATAACACTGAAGAAACATACAGTTGGGTATTTATAACATAGATAGAGATACAACTAAAATCCATGATTATTTACGTAGAAGAATAGGTATAAAAATTGGATTATAGAATGGTCCAGTCAAGATGGAAGAGGATTCAATAATTGTTATTAAAATATTAGAATATTAATATTATGATCAAAAGTGCATGAGAATATTTTAATATTTAATTTGTAAGATTAATTACAAACGAATTAGATGGATAAAAATGTTTAGGAATAGAAGCGCATAATAGACAGTTTGATTGATAATCATCATATTATGATTAGGTTCTCTTTATAAAAAGACCTTATATGTGCCTGGTCAAAGGAACCTCAGCGTTGCAGTGGATGTTATTTTTTCTGGATCCGGTGGTCGTTCGATTTCCACATGAATCGAGACTCACCAACCGCGGCGATTTGGGTTAGTTTTCCTAACCTTCTGTTGCCATTTCAAAATCCGTCAGTTATCCAAATGCTCGGTAAACTACTCGATAGGAATATTTGTTCAGATAGTAGAACCACTACTATCTGTCACCCAGTTTTCCTGAGGATTTTGTGGAGATGGATGTATCTAGGTTTCCATTTTATTTCATTTGGGTTACGATTGGAGAAGAATATAGGTGCAGGCAGAGAGTTGTCTACGAGATCAGGATGGAGTTCTGTGTTTACTATAAAGGGTTGGGGAATGCTTCTGAATCCTGCCGACGGAGACCTGCATCGTTGGAAGGTAGGAATTTTCCCCTCAATTGATAGAGGGTGGTCTTACAGATGGGTAGGGCATGACTTAGACTATGGCCAATGATGATGATACATTTTATCTGGTTTGTAAGACAACAAACATTGGTTTTTATGTAGAGAGTGAAGAGGCCAAAGATAGGGGGAATTCGTTTTGTATAGTTGAGGAGGCATGATCATTGAGTGAGGTAGAGGGTAACATTACAGTGGGTGTGGAGGCTCTTGGAAATGGAGTGTTAGCTCGTCACAGAAACCCGATGGTTGCGGATGTGTATAGCAGGTTGAAGAGGGATCTGGTGAGTTCCTCCGACCGTGGTGCGTAGGATGAAGGAGAAGAAAACTAGCTTTAATAGATTCATATGGAACAAGGGAAAAGGGGATAAATCTATTTTGGACCAGACAGAAGATGAAGGGATGGTGGACCTATCTGTTCCGATGGATGAGAGGATACGGGTAGGCTGTGTGGATATGGGTAAGGGGAGGCAGGGGCCTAATATGAACAATATAGGTCCAAACAAAGGTGGGAGAGAAGGGGGACTGAGTTCAATTGTTTTGAGTAATAGGTTTGATGGACTTTCAGAGGATGTTTTGAGCCTTGAATTTGATATTCTGGGTGATGGGAATGAATTTGGTGTGACATTTTCCAAAGGGAGTGTGCACGAGTACTCTTCTAAAGAGGCTCTGTGCTTGAAGAGCACTAGGGGTTCCATGAGGAAGAAGGGGAGGAAATACTATTCATTATTACTGCCTCCATTGAGGACTCGATCAGCGAATAAGATTATTGAAAATATAATGGCTATGGAACCATTGAAACATCGGATGCCCGGGGAGCAAGATTGTCAGTCCTGGGTCCTGCTTTTAAGCTCTGAAGAAGAAATTATAGAACATGTACTATTGCTCAATGCTACTGAGGATGAGGCATATAAAATGATTGTGAGGTCTCTAGAGGTGTCCCTTAATGAGGACCAATATTCCTGTATTGAAAAATAAGACTCAATTTTGGTAGGGGGTTTCAATCATGGAAAGATCAGTGTTGAGGATTATATTCAGTCTTGGGGGAAATTAGTGTCTGCTTTTGAGATGCGGATATTGGAAGAAGCATATTTAATGGTATCATCATAACATGAAAACTATTTAGGGAGATAGACTTTGGTAATATTAAATTCCTTATTAGAAACATAACATAAGATGGTTGGAGGGTGTGAGCGAATCGGTTGTGTGAACTATGGTTACTCTGGGTCTCCTTTTGTTTTTCTTTACAGTTTTGTTTTTGGTTGTTTTCAACGCGCTTCTTGAACCTGATCCAGAAGGGGATTAGAGCATTAAGTCTTTATTGATGCAGGTCTCTTGGAATTGTATGCTTGAGATGGTATGGCTTCGCCATCGGTTTGGTGCTCGTGCTTTTTCACGGGACTGCTTGCCGAGGGGTCTTGTGTTGGTGAAGGCTTGATTTTGGCTCACATGATGGGATGGGGTGTTCCAATTGTTTTCTTTGGTTGTATGTGGTTTCTCACTTTTACCTTAATGTGTTTTATAATAAAAAAAGTAATTTTCAGTCCGTATATATATCTACTGGAAATACAATTATGTTTAATTTTTATCCAAACAGAATTACCATATTTATCTTATATTCAAGATTGTTTTTTAATAAAATATTAATAATCAATAAAATTAAGAAACCATTATTTAATTTATTGAATAATAATTATACTTTTATAGTCCTATGTTTTATGTCTGTATCCACCTATTTCTCCATCATACACCATAATGGTAATGGTCACAATGATGGTACTTTTGTGGGGTGGCACATCTAACATTAATCTTGTGGTTGTATCCTCCAACGTGAAAAACCTACTTAGTTTATTCCACATGAGATTTAATTGTTGAATTTATACAATGTATTTATCAATGGAGAACCTAATTGATGGTAACATTATCACATGTCCTGATAAATGGGGTTCACAGTTTATGATCCTACTATTTGAGACAATAATCTCTCCCTTATAAATCAATTTTTTCATCCATTAAATTATATATACTAATTAAAATGGTAACATTATTACCAATGGTTATAATTCCTAAAAGATATATTGTCCAACAATCATATAGACTTATTATTCTGTTACTATTCATAATGACCAATTCATTATTACAATGGTCATATCACTATTACAACTATAATATTACCTCTCAATAATACCTCTAAATTCATGCTTTTATCACTCACCTAGATTACCATAAAGGTTATAAATTTCTTGAACGTTGATTTGGTTGCTAATGTTTTTTGATATTTTCATTGTTTTGTTCATAGATGTGATGATTATTGGGGATCAATGTGATCCTAATATTTAAATAATATGGATTTTACATTTCTTTATTTATTTACCAATTTTAATATTTTCAATTCTAAAAGATATTTTAATTTATTAAATTTAATGTACATCAAATTAATAAATAATTAATTATTTCCTTCATAATATTTTTTATTATACACGTACAGAATATATATATATATATATATATATATATATATATAATTAATTTTTAATATTATGAGACATTAAGTTAACAAAAACTCATGAGAAATAAAAATATTTTAGTTCTAATTTGGAAAGAATATTGATTTGATAATAATATTTGATTAATAAATGAAGATAATTTCTATAATTAACGATTTATTTGGTGTGTTTATTCAATGATTTTCATGTATTATTATATTACTTCAATAATATTTTACAAGATATAATGTTTTTCAATTTGGGGAGAATATTTTGATGTGAAATACCATGACTAAGAAACATATAGGGGAATATGAAAACAAAAATAGTTTTTTTAGGGTAGACCACGTTCTTGAATTTGAATTAATTTTGTGAGGATACTCATGAAGTAGAGCAATGAAGGATTATGGATTAACATTGAGTGGATGGGGCAATAAAGAATCATATTGCATCCAATTATAGTAAATAACTTTCAATAAAATATAAATTCATTTGCATTTCCTCAAGATTGATTTTATTTTTTTGGGATACCTCTCAAAGATACAAACTCACACTTATACATTTATATTTTCTTTTTGAGGAATTTATCAATTAAATGGAATTCAAGTGATATGGAATGTCTTATTTAATTTAAAATTCTTTTTGGATAAAAAAATATGACCCCAAATCATATAAAAATATTCTATTATTAAAATAGATAAAATTGATATATTTTTTCTAAATTAATTTATTCATCCCTAAAAATAATTGAACATTTAAAATGTTATTTTCGGTTATTACCAATTAAAAACAATTTACTTTACAATGCATGGGATAGGATTAAGGACATGATGAGGAAGTATCCTCATCATGGTTTAGATATGTGGCTATTAAATCAATATTTTTAGATTATATTATCTCTATGTAATAAATTGATTATTAGAATAGTTAATGGAGGATCAATATTGAAGAAACCATTTTGAGAGGCTTACAAATTTTAAATAAAATATCAACACAAAATTTATATTTTAATGTTAAAATATTTGAATAATTTAATGGCATTTATATAGTATATTCTAATATATGGATGAAATTATTATTAGAATTTTTCATTGATAACTTGGATATTATAATTGATATAAATAAACCCCAGGTATATACACCAATAATATACATTATGTTCTTATTATGAAAAAAAGGTGTTGGAGGCTATATGCAAATTTTATATTTCAACAAAATAAATATTTCTTAAGATTTTAACATCATGAAAAAAATGAATTAAAAATTCATATAAATTCAATCAAGGATACCATGGTTATAGTGATTATAAACATTTGATATACTACATGAAATATGAAAATAAATGATTAATAATTTGAAATGTAACTCTTATAGATTATAGAATGAGTGATTTTGGAAGACATAAAGAGTAACTAATGTTGAACAAAAAATTTATCAGCAAAAAATTTGTAAAAACCATGGTCTAATGTACTAAAAAAACGAGGAGATAAAAAATAAGAAAAGAATAATAATTTAACAATGATGTAGAAGTGTGTAAAGAAAATTTAAGAGAATGAGAACGTGAAGTTATATAATATTTTATGATTCCTTTAAAATGAACAATACAATTATAATAATGAATATTGAAAAAATAATTCAGGTAAAAAAGTAAAAGTTTAAAGAAATTTCAAATGAACATTATATTATCATATTATTCATTGAATTATTCGAAAGCATACCCACGTATGAGAAATTTATAAACGATTCAATTTCAAAAAAGATGAAAAGTGGGGGGATTTTTAAAATTCCAGTCACATTAGAATACTCTTTTTCCTTTTCTAACAATGAATAAAGAATTAAATAGGACCTAGTCTATTTTTCAAGAGTAATTATTATTCAATAATTAAATTTAGGAAAATCATTGTCTGATTTAGGTGTATATATTAAAATCATGCAAAGGTAAATATTTAAAACTATCATATAATTGTATATAATGTCTATAAATTTTGTTTTTATATATTTTATAATAATGATATATTAATGAGTTTCAATATTAGTTGTTTTGTTAAAGTGGATAAATTTAAATTTTTTGTATGAATATTTATCCTTCCGATAGATGAAAAAATCTCCCCATTAAATTGGAAGGTTCTTTTTATCAATCATAATATACTTAGTTAATGATAATAATAATGATTTTTCTTTTAGAGTTTATGGTGAGTATGTAATGTTCAATATTAATCAAGTGATGAAGAATTATGAGGAAGAATATGAGGTATTTAGTGAGGAAAATGGGGAAAACATGGAATTATTATCCGATTGATGATAGGGAAGTTCATTTTATATTTAGTATGAAATAAAAATTATTAAGAGTGTTATAGAATGGTGGATGAGGGCCGATGGAAATGAAATATGATGATAAAAAATAATGTAATAGAGGTGATAAAATTTGGATTAAAATGTGCTAATTTTATGAGTTAAGGTTTTATTTTATTAGTATTAGATAAGTCATGTTGGGGTGGTCCCTATAAGTTGAAACAATGATACCTAAATAAAGATAAATTATTTTATTAGTGAATATATAAGAACTCATCAATTTGGAGGTTACTCAATATAGTGAATTTATAAAACCAAAAAATGTAACATGTTTATTTTGTATTTTTATCTACCTTAATGAGGTCAAAATCGATGAATAATTTTAAAAAAATGATCATATTAGAGTGAACAAAAAATTATTTATTTATCAAAAATTAGTTTTTTGTGATTTATTTAATTTTTTTTAATAATATAACTAAATATGTTTCATCATTTCTTAATTTTATGGACTATGAACTTTTAATTTCAAGTGTATGTTTTGATTTTTTATATATATGATTTAAAAAACCCATGTACCTTGATTTATAAACTCTACATTTTTTTTAAATCATATTCATTTCTTTGGTTTTATGTATATGGATTTCAAGGAAGAGGATAGAGGTTATAATTTCTTAAATTGTCGTCATGGAAACACTATAAAAATATAAATAAAACTGTATGTACCATGAATCTTGGTACTGAATACTGAATTGTGTTTTTATAAGGGAGAGTGGTCAAAGAAGAGCATCACCCAACCCCTGGCCCATGGATACTATTAGGTGTGTATTGTGTATTTGGTGGTGCTACACTAGGGAACAAGTTTCTACATACTTTTTTTTATTTTTAAATTTTAATTAAATAAATTTTTAATAAAATCCCTATCTCATGCTCAATTATATTGACCATTTAATTGAAACCCATATCCCTTACCTTCCCCATCTCAAATCAAGATTTATTATTCATTTGGGAAATGATTTGGCCATCATTCAACGCATCATACTGATTTTCTTTATAAAAACCCCAAATCATAGTGGGTGAAAGAAGTGAAGACTGATGATATCACCCCTTACAGTGAGGTTACTATCATTAGGTAAGGAACCTATTCAAAGATATAATATGATACTCTCACTAAGGATCCCATTTCAATCTTAAAAATCAGCTGCAAATTTCTATTCTCTCTATTTCTGACCAACATCAATTACTTGAGTGATGACTATCCTACAATTTCTAATGAAATATTATATTTCAAATTGTCTGAAAAAATTAACAAGGAGAATACAAACCCATATTGTGGAGTCTTATTCAACATTCTTGATGTCAAACGTATAGATCCAGGACAATGTGAGACCACTGAATATTTCCTTTTACTCGTCATTAATAGAGTTACCTAGACAAATATTAGTGGTGAAACTAAATATTATTTACCCCATCCAATAATTTACATGTCCACCACTCTCATATTTCCGAGAACAGAAGAGATATCAACATTAATATTCAGTATCATACTTGTTGTCCTCCGTTTTACCCACCTACCCAAGTTACTTCATCCTCTACCCTCTGTCCTAATTGTTATCCTTAATATAATCCCCTTGAATGAATCTAATGACCTCCCACTAGGGAGGAGTGCTCTTATATCGACCACCAAACATTTAATGTAGACCTAAGTAAATAAATGAGAGTATCATATAACATATCATAGATTTCTCATAGCTGTATAAAGTACCCAATACACTGCAAAAAAGTTCATGCGATGAGTATTTACCTCAACACTATGTTTTCATGTGTCCATGAAATAAGAGTAAATAAAATAGAAAAAGGATTCCCTAATCAAGAAAATTACAATTCACTTCCCAATATAGTTCCATATATTATAATCCCAATATCCTTTTATGAAGTAAAAGGATCGTCCTAAACTATATATCTAAAACACATTGTTATATCCTAATAATTTCATATTCCATCGATCAGATGTTCCGAAAACTAAATCATTTATAACAAAATTCAAAAATATTCATTTATTTGGATCAATGAAAAGGATTATATTTATGTTAAGGATATCTTTTTTGGGATCATTTTTTCTATTGATAAATAGATGGAAAATTTTGGAGTCATTGATTAAGATATGTAGAACTAGAAATTCCCATAATAATAGTATTTCCTCACCCAATCCTTCTTCCAGTAGCTAACATCTCCATGACCCATTACCCACCAAACATTCTCCTCCAACACCTCTATTTTCTGTATTATACATTTTTTATGGCTTAGAATTCACTTTTTTAATCATCTTATTCTATCTAGTATTAGCTATTACCCATAAATCTCACTCATTATGAGTTTACATTAATAATCACCCATGTTATATTAACCTACATTTCTTGTGTGGCTTCTGATACGCTTTGAAAATTTATTCAACCTTCTTTGATCATCTTGTTTATTCTAATCAATGATTCCATGTGGAATATTCCACCCTAATTCAAATTTCTCTGCATTATATCATGATTTTATATCTTTTTAGTTGTATCCATAAGTATATTTATGATAAATATATTGTTCATTGGTATAAAAGAGAGTGCATTATTTACCCGAGTAAATTGTTTTCTTAATGAAAGGTAAAAAATATTATAGTTACTAATGTGGCCAGTGATATGATTGATGATTTTATCGAATGATTAATTCATATTATTCCCATTAAAAATGGGAGAATAGAGTTATTTATTATAATAATGAAAATATTAATTCTTAAATTTTTATGTAATGATCTTACATTGGCTTTTAAAACATTTTTTGAGATAAAAACACTTTGTTTCCACTAGTTGATTCATTGACCACTATATTTTCCAATGGTTTCAATTATCATATTGAACAATTTGATAGATATTTTCCATTCACTAATTAATATTATAATATCATCAATATATATAATGCGAGAAACAATTACATCCATGAACCTATTTCTGAAAAGATAGATCATCCCATCTTCCAAGAAACACTTTATTTTCTATATGGGAGCCTTCTGATCCATGATAAAAAGGCTCGATGACACTATATCGTCCTACCATTTTTCATAGAATATTTTTAATAATAAAAATCCCCTCAAAAGATATTTATATTAAGACATATGTACACATAGCCTTTGATGTACATATCATAGACCCATTCCTTGAACCCAAATTCCCACATTAATTATACAATGATGCTACATGATGAACAATCATTTACCATGTCCATATCCACTATAATATTAATAATAGATAATATATAATTTTTACTAATATCATCCACCTTGAATTTTTTCCCCTATCAACACTTGGATTCTCCATCATTGAATAAAATCATGCTCTTCCCCTAAGAATTGTCTTGGGATAACTTGACTAAGCCTTATGCTTATTAGATATGTGAGGATCTTATATTAGTAGTTTCAAAGGTTGATATAACTATATTGGTTGACCATAGTGCATTCCATAACCTTCAAAATGATATCCATAGTGGATTAACACACTTCCACTGTATGCTCTCTACCTCTAAAGTAATATCGCATCACTTCCCAAACATGTTCCTTAATAATATCCTCTAAAGCTATGTATAAAAAACACTAAAGACATCATGACTAGTTTTACATTATGGTTTCATTTAATACATTATCATTTTCATATCCATATGTTATGGAATCTATTATAATAACATAATATTATTTGCCTCTATCAGTCTAAAAATGATGTGAATAAATTTAAAATCATTATTCTCTCGATTTCCCTTCTTCCATTGAATTTAACTATTTATATAAGAATACCCTAAAAATATTATAGTACCAGCTTCTCTACCACATATAAATCCCCTATACACATATGATACTAAATTTTAAAGTTAATCTGTTTTCTCACCCTATAATTATTCAGACACACCTATAAATAGATAGTGTTATTATCCACCTCCCTTAGTTAAAGGGCATCAGATCGTTCAATTCGCATCCTTTCAGTCATTAAATGTTTTCCCCCAAGTCATTTTTTATCATCATATTTTATGAATTTGACATCATACTAATTATATAAAATACTCTATTATTGTTTCTCTAATTCCTTTTTGGTCCACTAAAAACGTATTTTTAATTTTTTATGTTATAATTAAACTCTTTAATATCTATCTTCAGATGATAAAGAAGGGGTTTGGACCTTACCCTTGGAGCACCATTCTATGGTTGTTCCCAGGATCTTCTATTCATCCAAAAATCATCATCCCACATATAGTAATTTGAGTATATTAAATTAGAGGTCCTATTATCCTCCATCCTTATGAAAACCAATAATGGTGTTTGATTCAACATTGAATGGTGTGGGTGAGTTACATAAGACTTTGTGAATGAATATGTACATTATAAGATAGAGAGGCACTGGTCCAGTATGCACAATATTATCCAATTTCCATTTGGTTATTTGTCATGGTAAACTTTTTCCCAAGACACCGATATACATAAGACCACAGGATAACACAATATCTTTAAAATATTTAATGGGATATCTAGAGAATACCACTCCACCATTTTTCTATGATTTATCTACAATGTTGATAAAGTCCCCTATGATAAATAAATTAAGGATGTATAGATATAAGTTAGAGAGAATATTATATAAAACCATTCTTTATGTGACCAAAAATATTGAAAATAATAAATTAGTTCCCCCATATTAACTTTTCTGAAGATATATTGAGTGGATGAGTAAAAAATACATTAAAACAATAAATTTAAAGAAGATGAAAATGGTTGACTATCATGGGTCTTTATGCCTGAATTTTGAAAAACCCATACTCCTAGGGAAGCTAGAGATATGATCCTCATTATGATTAGACACTATAATAACAATTATAGAGGCATGATTTCATCTTGATTTTGTAGTGATTAAATCATACATCACTTTATCCCCTTAATCCCTTGATGTTCTAAATTAGGATCGATATAATTAATAAAAAATAGTTATTAAATTGAAGCATAATGGTTTAACTAACACATAAATAAATCTATTTGTGATTCCCTCCATTGTTACGGAATGCGTGAGACAATAACTACCCACCAAAGAATGAAAGGCCTTCAAATCCAATTATTCCCTATAATTTGGGGATTTGAAAATCTCCACAGGATCCTCTAACTCACAAAAAAACATGTATATTAGAATAGAATGTTAGAGGAATATGTGTATACGAGGAAACCCATTTTAGAAACTAGGAATCCATCGACACCCACTCTAGTGGGGTCTAGACAATTAGTGTATGATCCACCACACTGTCCTTCAAATATAAAATAATTCCATAATGATCTAGGGGTAGGTGATGCCCCCCACCCCCACACCCAAGAAACTATCTAACAATTATATATTTTATAGTGATATTGGCTCCAAAGACTAAGTGGGACCCAAATTATTGACTGGAAAACAATAGGATAAGATTATAATTGAATAAAGATCCCTATGGGAAAATGAGATAACCATAGTTATTTGGATGCAATATCTGAGAGATTTGAAGTTGTCAACCCTAAATTCAAAGACACATTCGGTTATAAGGGATGATAAATAGTTATAATAGGTAGGGGAAAAAGTTAATGATATGTGTTCTATAAATTTTAAACAATAACCTATTTAGAATAATCTCACCTGAGACCTAAAGGTGTAGCTAGAGGTACTGATCGAACTGATGCCAATAGTATAAGATATTAATCAACTATTTACTGATCAACAATATAGTCATTTTATTTTTATGATATGGTTCCATCCAATAAATTTTTCTCTATGAACCAAACCTCCTTTATCAATAAATTCCGACCGAGTGTCCCGATAGATAGAACTCCATTAATAACTGAGGAAACTAATCATAGAGAATAGGATTCCACCATGAAAAATAATTATTTTCCCTAATTAAAAAACATGATGGTATCTTCACCTCCATATCTAAATATACATTGATGTGTGGAAAACACATTCGACATGATTTATGTTTCATAATCCATGAATATAAATCTTTAAAAATCCTTCTCCCATGATTTTAATATTGAAATCATTGTGAAGAATGAAACGAAAACATGGAAAATTGTCCCACAATACTACCTAGCATGACCTCATCCCATTGTGCACATCCTAGGACCATAATGATTGAGAAACCCTAAATACCCACAATTCTGATCCTCCATAGATAACAACTTAATGATATCATATTTTCATAATATGTGAATTCACTATTAGGATTTTTAGATGATTGAAACCACTACTAGTTACCCATGAACCGATGAATCCATGTAGGACCGATATATATAAAGGGTAATTTTTTCATTCCCAGATTTCTCTACGAGATACATGATTAAAAAATCTATGGTTTCCCAATTCCCTCCACCAAAAGGTAAAATATCATACACCCTCCACTTGATCTACACACCAAGGTGAAATATATATAATTAAAATTATAGGAAATGGTATTTTATGAGAAAACACATATAGGAAATGTAGAACCTATTATAAGGATCATCCAACTGTGGAAATATCCCAATATAAAGGGCCTCATAATGACAGTGACAACACAAAAAATTAAACAACTAACACAATTTAACTATAGAAGATGTGGATTCTCCTTTAATATATCTTTTAGGGAAACAATAGAGGAGGGTCATAAAGTGGATAACTTGTGAAGTGAATTATCCAAATTTGAAATCAAAAGCATCATTGATGATTATAACATAGATTTTACCCATTAATAACACTAGAATAGAAACTTTTAGTCTAATACCCCTTTCCTCTATGTTTTAGATTTATTTTGATACTATGCTGATCACCATAAATAGTTGACATTTTTTTGTTACTTATTTGAATTTGAAATATTAATATATTGAGGCTGATATACTAGAGATCTATGACATGTTGGTCTTTTTAAATACAATATAAATAGTCACTATAATTTCCCCTTGATTTATATCATTTTATTACATCATGTAATTTCATAATGTTAGTAGATAAAGGGGAGTGACCATAAAAGGGATTTAAAATTATTATCCTATATGCATAATATGGAATACTGGACATTTATAATGTAATATAAAGCATTTTTATTTTGATTTTATTTCATGAACATTAATGTAATAGATTCTTTTAAAATGATTTGAATGATTATTGTGTTGGAACATTTAAATGGTATTCGAACAATTCATTTCTTAATTAAGTCCCATGAGAGGCTTCCTTAAGTATTTATTGACGATGATAAGTTGTGTGTGTGTGTGTTTGGGTTTTGATAGATTATTTTAGCCTTGTTGGGTTGGTAGGATATTGTCCATGTCCATATAACTTAACTTTTCTCTAGTGGGTTTTGGTATAATACCCTAATCACGCCAAGGGGGGTTATCTTGAGATAGTCCACTCCTAGTATATGATTCAAATGGGATAGTTTTCCATCGAAATATATTGATGGATTCAATGAATTGAAATAAAGGATTTATATTTTTATCCTAATGTGTGATGTTCATATTCAATTTATTATGGATGGATTAGTTTTCCATTCATATAATTTATTTATATAATAGTAGTGGATATCCTAGATTATCATTTATATGGTGAAATTCTACATTATTAGAGACAATATATAAATTTGATATGTTATATTCATTTATTATTGTTGTGGGAAAACATTGGATCCTATGTATATGGTTTTTGTATTGGTTGATATATGTTGGCCTACTATACGTTTTTTTAATGATTTTTGGTGTTAGTAGAGGATGACATAGTAAGATATGTACTATGTGTATGATGCATTGGGGGAGAACGACTTAGTATCTATGAATGGATACTATGATATGAGTGGATAAATTTACACCCTTACATATTCTCATATGTTCGAAATAAATATCAACATAAGCATGTGGTATTATCGCTACACACAATGTTTCTTAGTTTGAAGTTGATGATGTGAAATTTTTTATTATTAATATTATTATTCCTATTTGATTTTATTCATGATATTCTACATTTTGGATTCACTCAGAGACTCTATTTAATGTTCCTTAAAACATATTTTCCCTCACACCTTGAAATTTAACATTAGTGGATATATAGACCTCATGGTTTGGGATAGGGGTAATGACAACAACTTTAAGATCAAAGGTTTAGCTTGAGGGATATTGGTATTGGGAGACTAGAACGAGAAAATATTTGGACATACAATTTTTTGGATGTTTCTATTCTTAAAAAATGATACTCTTTTGTATATGATAGACCTTAATTCAATCCATATTCATAATGTAGGGGTATAATATATTTATAGTTGGTCTATATGTTGTTATATTATGTGATATTCCATTATGGTTTTTTATTTAGTATAATATACATATTATGTACTGTTTTCTGTTAATGGATAATAATTATTTTCACAATACATATGATTATCATATTGATGGCTTGACCTAATATTTTTTATAGACCATCTCCACTATTTGGTCACCTTGGTATATATGACAATGAATTTTAGGTCTTAAAAATCTAATGTTCAATGTTTTACCAACAAGATTATCTACATATTCTATACATTAGATTCTTAAATTTACCATTTTTTACTATTTGGGGCATCGTAGTTGGATTTAATAATGGTTAGAATATGGGATACAACCTATGCATATTCCTAACTAACACTTGTATTGGAAAATACCATGTTTTTAGGTTATAAAAGCTTTGTTTTTTGATTTTTGATGTTACGGTCTAAATAATTGTTGTACTTTGATCTATGACTTACTATTGGTTTTTTAATCTTGGATAATGTGGAGAGAGCTAGTGTGCTCATGAATAATTTTCAGTATATATGATTTTTTTCAAATCATATACCTATATTTGATTAATAATCTTCTTATAAAATGGGTTAGGAAACATAAATTATAAATTTGATGTTATATACTATTTTTCTTTATAATTTATTTTTCTAAATTTATGTGATTGAGACTGTAGTTAATATTTTGTTTTAATAATTTTATGTGAAAAATAAATTATATTGATATTCTTTGTGACATGTCTATTCTTATTAGTATATTGGATGGGCTGGGGGAATGGCCGAGTTATATTAGATCCTTATATGGATGGGTTTTGAATGGGATAGAAATATACATAGGCTATAACTAATTTTAATTAACTATAATACCATGAACTATAATTTATTCTTATTTATTTTTAAATTATATTTTTTCAAGGATATTTCTAAATGAATACCTCTAGTTGAGTATCAAGAGGGTGTGTAAAATTATACCTCAACCATTATGGTATTAGGAACACTTATAACACTACTACCTCAAAAATATCAATAGTTCCAATAGAGACAAATATTGGTTTATAGTTTATGAACAATGAAAAAATGTAAAAAGATGAATCTACATCTTAATTTATGATAGAATTTTAAATTTATATTCCCATAAACTTTTAGGTAATGGATGGTATTGAAGTTATAGAGTTCATGATTCAGTCTTTTCAAACTATTTTTGATAATATAGAGACCCTATAGTGATAAGAGTGATGTTAGTGATGTAAATGACACAGGGGGTGGATAAGTACTAGTGGGTTGTATTGGTTTAGGTAACCCTGAAATATTTTTTATCTAGAAATTAATTTTTAGGCTAATTTTTAGTATATTTTTAATATAATTTTTTGAGAAATCATGCTTTGGAGATTCTACAATTTTTCAATAGAATTTTATTTGATAGAATGAGTTTAGAACATTATATAAATTAATTTTTTCCCTATTTTGACGATTTAATATACTTCTAGGGTATTATTATTTGATAATGGAATATGAATGATAATTGACGTTAGTGGAATATATTTTTAAATACTTCTTGAATAGATGTGGTGATTCATAAAGGTGTTACTAAGTGGAACCGTGGGAGGAGTGTCATTAAACAATATATGGGTAATTTTTATTGATTTATGGGAAGATATTATCAGGTAAGAAATAGGAGGTTTGGTAGTTCTCTATAAGATAGTGGTACACATGACATAAAGGAGTGGTTGTTCATCTAATCCTTTATAAGGGAGGAATTTAACTGAATTCTATTGGTGTATTAAAACATGTTATATCTAATATATGTGTCACAAAATGCTGGGTGAGTGTTATATATTGGAATATTGGTTATCTATATTGATATTACGAGATTAAACGATATATATTTTTCAATAGAGGCACTAGATTAACCTTGGGATATGATATATTCTATGTGAAATCACTTCCCAATGATCGTTAAGGTTCATCATATAAATCAGTATATAGAGGAGGCCATAATTCATTGGTGAAACATTAAAAAAGGTAGTTGGGTGGTACAACTAAGGGTTATCAAGTGACAAGAGTCCAATGATGGGGCGCTGGATGAGATAATATTTTAACTATTGGGTTAGATTCCAGTGAATGTGGAAAAGGAAAATTAACATTACTGGGTACAATTATATTGACATCCACCATCATGTATTATTATTTTATATCAATTTGATACACTCATTCAATATTTATCAGTTAATAGAAAACACCGTTTTGATTTCGGACTATCAAAATTGGATAGTGAACATTGATACACCAATAATAGTGAGATATGATAGGTGTTTTCGATGGGTTAATGCGATCAGTTGTTAATGATATCTCTAGAATTTTCTTTTCGATAAAAATCATAGGTTGCCTATTAAATTAATTAAAAATAAGAGTTTTATATTGTTAAATAAATAGTTAAAAATAGAATTCTTGGATAATTATATTATATATGGAAGGTTATAAAGGATTTCATGGTAGTGGAAAAAGACACCATAATATCCATACATATCAAGTAAAAGGTTTAGGAATGAGGAGCATAATGGTTATATAATTGGGCATTAGTGGAATTCATGATGTGAATAACTTGATTGTCCTCCATTAATTTGTTTATATAAGAACTAGGTTTCGTTTATGAGGCAGTCTTTAATATATTGGTAGATGAATAGTTTTCGGTAAACCCATCATCCCCTGGTGATGTTGAAATCAATTTTATCAGAGTTAAATAAATTAGCAATTACACTGAAGTTACACAGAATAGATTAAATAATTACTTTGATAAATAAGTTTGATGAAATTTAATTGTAACTATTTATGAAATGGTTCATAAAACCCTCTAATTTATACATAAATATACTTAGAGTATTATACATAAAAGTTATCAATTGTACACATAAGTGCCAACCGAATAAGAAAAAAAATATTAAATAGAATGGGTTGTTTTCTATATATACATAATAGTATTTTTATTAGTGTATCTTAGATAAAATCTCTATATAAATGAAATAGTCTTGTATACATAATGGTAATTTAGAATATTGAATATAATACATAAGTGTCTCTTTTAAATTGAATAAATAGTTGAGAATTGGTCACATTGTGTGATTCAAGGTCTCACCATGAAGGGAAAATAAGTTAAAATATGGTTAAGTGTTAGAGAAAATATTATTATATATATATATATGAGATAGGATATCTGTGGGTATATTATTTTATATGGAATAAAGGTCATTACATGAGTAGTGTTTGACATATTTATTTTGGACCTCCATTTGGGGATGACCATACTCTGAGTTATTAATCACATCACCATAATTTCTAGGAATTATTTTTGGTACTATAAATTTAAATATTCTATGTCCATGTAAGAGGTTTATGATGTAACAGAGTAACATATATGAAGGGTGACATAGTGAAATGTGGATCTTGAAATGTCAGGTGAATTCTTGGATGACTGCAATGAGGATAGAACAACTATTTTGATGGAAGCTACACTATAATATTGAGTATCACTCTATAGGTGAAATGATTTTAGCGTATGATAAAATAATATTTAAGAGACTACTTCACATCTTTTAGACATAAAAAACTATGAACGTGGCCTTTTTTATTTAGTATATTTTGAGTTAGATAGAGTGTTTACACTATGATGTGGTACATCACATCGAGACTATTCTATGAAATAAATGAATATTAAAAATAATATTAAGTATCATGACATAATATTAGACTATTTAAAAAGAATTTATTTGGTATATATTTATGATAAAAAATATATTTAGAAATAATCAATAGATAAATATAAAATTTTGTGATCATGGTATCGTAGAAGAAGACCATTTCTTTGTGGAGGAATCTATACCATAGATTATTGGTCTCTAAATTTTGAGAAGGTGGAGTTTGAATGTAAAATGTGAACATTTTAACTATCATTTTAGGAGTTAAATTGAATTTATTGGAGCATAAAAAACAAATTAAATTTTTTGACAGAGATAGATTGATCATAGAGAATATACAAAAAATGTATTTATGCCAATCCTATGATCAGGGTATTGGAACCATGTAGGGATTATAAAAACTACTAGTAGCAGATCTAGAGAAATATTATTGTGACCCAAAATATTATAAATTTTTTCCCTTTTTAATTAATTAAATATATTATTAATTAACATGCTTGAAGAAAACATATGAATATATTTTATTTTATTATATCCAATTGGATTTAAAATTATATTATGTATCATTACAATTTATAATATATTCATTGAATAGTGATAACTAGTATAGTATATGTATAGTTTATTAGAAATTAAATTAATACAGAAAAAAATGTGATGGCCTCAACCAATATGATCATACCCTATGAAGCCCATCTATCAATTATTTTGAATGATATAACATATTGGGGATTTTCACAATACCAATACCAGACTAAGATCCAACAACATAAGAATGTGTGAAAATGATTATGGCAGAAGTTCAAGATCATATAGATCACATCCCCATTCATGTTCATCACACCACTACATTAACGTCCCATAATCATGCACCTTAGTAATAGGGAGTATTCTGAAATATTAAATTGATATGTACCAAGACCCTAAAAATTAAATATTTACATTATTTTTTATAATATAATGAATATATTTTCAACCAATTAATGTTACTTTGTATATGATTTTTATTTTGATACAATAAATCAAAAATTTTATTTTTTGCTTAATATTAAAATTGCATTAATGAATTTATGAAATTATTTTATTTTTTAAATAAAAAATATTTTAATAAGTAATTAATATTAAATTTTTTAATCTAAAATAAATGATCATATAATCAAATTAACTGTTTATAATTGTTGTAAAACTGTAATTGTCAAAAAAAACCCCATCATTTCATAATAAATGCTGATTTCATTTTAAAACTAAAAATTAAAATATTTAGAAATATAATTATAAAAAAACTAATTTTAATTTTGGAATCACAAAATCAAAATTATCCAATGGTATATTTTTCATAATTTTATGATATAATAGAATTTTTGGGTAAAAATTAAATACTCTAACAATATACTTTGTTTTTTATGAAATCATAATGACACAAAAGAGTTTTAACAACTCTTATAAATTTTACCCATGAATAAATAAATGTTTTACCTTAAAATAATGTTATTTTAAGTTTATTTTATTTATTTTATAAATACAATATGAACCCTATAAAATATATATTATATTTTAAGGTTATAAAATAATTTATTTATGAGTGTGACTCACCTCAATATAATAAAGGGAATTATTTTAAAAAGCTAGGCCTTATAATTATAAAATAAAAACATTCCCATTTGGTAGAAGCCGTTGGAAAAACCAGGGGATGTTTTTTGGTTGGATATTTTATTATATATAGTCAAGAACATTAATAATAATGAAACCCCCTTCATTTCTTATATATACCAACACAAGAGCCCATTTATCTTCAAAAAAACTCCATGGATTGGAACCAAAATATTATATCCACTCCCTAGAGTCCTCCCAATGCCCCTTTAATATATCATGAATCACCTCCCACACCTTTGGTGTCACACATTAATTTAAGTGAACTTCCACCTTCCTTTTTTATCATCCTCTACTTTTTCGATATATCATTTAATATTAATTTTTAAATGTTGGGATATGTTATTTTTCACCACCATTACCACCCATTTTATATAATTTTTTTGATATAATTTATCATTCTAATTTTCTCCAATTAACCCTTATGTACACCTATTACCATGCTGAAATTTTGTTAGTGTTATTTTTCCCTTCATTATTATCGTTTATTCAATATCATATGCCTTCTATTTCCAATTTCTCGTATTCATACATTAATTAACATATAACTATTTCATATAAAATAATTTATAAATGATTATTGAACCATTTCTCACCCATCAACCCATTTATATATTTTTATATAAAATCGTTATGTTGCAAAAATGTCAAGATATTTTTTCTCCCATACCATTTATGTTGTGAATACCATACCCATTTCCTATCAAGGGTGTTCACATTTATGCACAAATAAAGTTTTATTAGAGGATTAAATAAATTTATTCCCTACTCCATGATCATGTAAAAAAATATGATGATGAATTATTCCATGATGTATGAACTATGTTTAACAAATAAGAATTATTATGAAATGAATATGATGTATTCCCCTAGAGAAAACTCCAATGCACTGGTTAATCTTTTGTATCATGATACATCATTTTGGGATGGATAGTGAACATAATTTTTTTATTAAACTTTTTCCACCAATATTTCTTAGTGAATTTAGCCTTGGAATGTGTTTATGACATAGTGTTTTAAGTTGTTTCCACATTTCCCATGTTATGATTATCTTGTTATATCATGTCTCTTTGTTAATGATTATGATTCATACTCTGTTTATTACTCACTGATATGACTATTTTTTAAATTGTATTATCATCTTATTGACGTTCTAGTTTATTCCCTCACTAAGATTTATATCTCACCCCTATCATAGGTTTTTCCCCAACTTATCCCATGTTGTTTTTTATACGAATTTATATTATGAACATGTTAAGGAGGTTTTCGATTTAGATGATGTATATCAAGTTTTAAGTTGTTATGAAATGTACATAATTCCTAAACATACTAGATTTATTGATATTTTGGGTTATATTTTGTTTAATTATATGTAATAAATCAAGTATTAATGCTAAACAATGAATACGGTTGTAATAGTTGGCATTAGTGGAAAATATAATTATTTGTGGGATTATGAATAGAGAATTCATGAAAATATAATATGGCTACAAAAAAATATAACGAAACATCCATATTATTGGTGAATAGTGGGTGGTTTATAATGAAAATACGTATATGAATAGATTCTAGAAGTCTATGTGGTTCTATCATAGATGTATATAGAAGTATCATCTCCCAAAACGTGTTTTGGGCCAGACTCCAGTTTACCTAGTAAAATAAAATTGGCTTTTCTACACACATACTTTTACATTACAAGGGGACATTATTGGGATAAATCGCAAGTTCATTACGAAACATTATTATGGGAATATATTATTCCCAAAAGAATACATGTATTGAAATACATCATGGAAAACATAGATTGAAAACCTCAAATTAATAAGTTATAGAAATAAATACAATTTATAATTTATCCCTTTTTCAATTGATTCAGTTTTATGAATTTAATAGTTTAAAAATAATAAACACATGACTTCCTTTTATTCTAGAAAATGGACCATAAGAGAATGAATCAGGTAAATAATCAATGTTAAGGGAAATATGACGAGTTCTCTAATGAGATTATATTCCCAATTAGTGAAGGAATCAGAAGCATCATAATGATACACTCTCATCTGACCCAGTTTTTTTAATAGAAAATAGGAAGAGGTGGAGCGTCCATATACCCAGAGAGAGAACAAGCCTCAATTGAGATCTTTATTTAACAAATGTCTCCTATATTCAATGGATAATTTTATCCCTCAATCCTGGATCAATGGATTAACTCCATTTAGAATATATTACATGTCTTTCAATGTAATGAAAATGAGATGATTCAATTGGTTGTTTACCTTTTGGGGGAGAAGACACTCAATTGTGAAAATTTATCAAGAATATTAATTAATATGTATATGTCAACGAAATGGAGTATAAGGAAATCGAAAAACTATTTTTTGATAAATATTTTCCATGTATTCTCCACCAAATAATGGAATGGTATATCCATGAACTTAATAAAAAATATGATTAATCTATTAGGTAATATGAGGAAAACATCACAATAATTTAATGATATGATTTTGGTTTTTTTGTTACACACAAATTTAATGATGATGAATTCTTTGGTGGGATAAAACTAGTCTACAAAAATCAATGGAGATCTGTGACTTTGATAAATGTGAGTAAATTGTCTGATGATCCCTCAAAGATGAGATGTAGATTAGAGAATCTCAAGGTTATTGATTTTATAAGAAACATAAATCAGAGTTCAATTCATTGTATTATGATGTAGAAATCTAATGGTTCCTGGAAATTACAACATCCAACTTATCAAAGGTGAGGAAAGAATCACCCTAAGAAATTGACTGAAGGGAATGAATAATGCATTATGTGTTGGAAGGAAGGACACATGGATAAAATTTACCAATAAGAGAACCCCACTAATGCAATAGAAGAATAGAATGATCCAGTCATCCCTCAAATCATTGTCCATTTTCTCAACTAAAACGAACAAAGTATATTTTAAAATATTTTCCATGTGCCAAGTGATTTTGGAGAAAACAAAAAATCTCCAAACTTATAGGGGTAATCTCTTCCATCATAGTCATCGAAGGGGATCCCAACAATGAAGTGGTGATAGGTATTCTAGTTATTTATTCAAAAATATCAAACATAATATTTTGTTTTGGATTTGTGAATTCTGAAATGTTTTGTGGAACAATAAAATACTACCACAATTTTGGGAAGTATATCTATTAGTGAAATAAAAAAAAGAGCCAATTATTGTATCCCAAGTATATAACTCTTAAACTGTTTCATTTTTTGGGATGAAATTCCAAGAGAACCTTTTCATACTACATTAGTGGGAATTTGAACCAATTATATTCATGAATTTTATTTACCTATATAGATCAAACATAAATTACATTAAGGAAGAAATCACTCTCCATATGGAAAATTGACCCCTGATTCATTATATTTTCAAGGAGATAATGAATGTTATTTAGAACCATCACCTCAAGCATGGATATTATTTCCCTAGTAGAAATAATATCTTTTTCAAATTATTTAGTTTTAGGAATGGATCATCCTTGATGACTTTCCAATTGTGAGGGAACACATTGATGTTTTTCTAGAATAATTTCTTAATCTTCCAACTACTTATGATGTTGAAATTTAATCGATCTTATACATAGTGTGGTCCCAATATCTAAGACTCCATATAGGATTGTTTTTGTGGATCATGAGGAGATAAATAAACAACTTCATTCGAATCTAGATATAGGTTTTCTAGGCCCATGTGATTCACCATGGGATACACCAATCCTCTTCATCAAGAATATTGATGGGTCTATGCACCTTTATATTCATTTCAAGAGCTCAATAAGTTCATGTTAATGAAAAATTATCCACTTAAAAATATTTTTGAATTTTTTGATCATCTACATGGAGAATTATATTTCTCCAAGGTGGATATTCTGTTAAGAAATTACCATGTTTGGGTGAAGATGGAGGATATCCAAATGCCTTCTTTTCAAACAGGGTACGAGCACTCTGAGTTCACAATAATTTCATTTAGACTCAGTAATATACCCGAACTCATTATGGACATGATGATTACTATAATTATAGATTACCTAAAAAATGTTAGAATTTATATATTATATTATTATATAATACAAGCCTATGGAGGAAAATGAGGATTATTTTAGCACTGTGCTAAAGACCTAGTGAAGGGAGAGGATTTTTGAATATTTTAGTATGATTGAGTTATGGTTGAAGGAAGTCTCATTAATGGGTAATATCCTCAAAATAAATGGGTTATTTATGGACCATTAAAAGGAAAATGATATTTATGGTTGGACAAGGACATCATCTGTAATAGATATCTATAATTTCCTTAGGTTTCCAGGATATTAACATCAATTAGTGAGAAATTTTTACGGATTTTCAAACTCTCTTACTTGGTTAACTTGGAAGGCTGTAAAGTACTCTTGAAATATTGAATGTTCATAATGATTTAGTGAGTTGAAAATGATGTTATCACATCCCATGTACCCACACATCCCACAAGTGGATAACATTTTATAGTGTTCTGTGATGCTTCAAATAAAGGATTGGGATTTTTGTCGATGAAAAATGATAAAGTCAAAACCTATTCTTCATGGTAGATGAATTTTCACAAATATATCCATCCAAATCATGATCTATAGTTAGATCCAGTGATAATAACTTTGAAATTATGGAATCAGTATCTCTTTCTATAAAAGTTTAAAATTTTAATGGATCATAAAATTGTCAAAGATATTTTCACATTGAATGACTTGAATATGTAAAATTGAAGATGTTAAGAACTAATCACAAACTATATCTTATCAAGTCACTAAAATCCTGGTAAATAAAATAAGGTGATGGTTTGTCACTGTAGAAATGATCTGGTGATTTTATCATTAATGAGAAGTGAGAATGATGCAAACATATTAGAATTGAATGGGATGGACATGGGAATCATAAAGGATAGAACATCTTCAATCCTTTCACACATTATTTCCCAACTATCTCTTTTTTGAAAAGTTAGAGGATGCTCAAAATTATTACCTCGTAATTTAGATGAAATTAGAAACTATAAGAAAAGGAAAATCCTATCATTTCAATGTTAATGATGAAGGGATTCTGAGATTTGATTCATGACATTGTATTTTATCAAATCCTATGTTAAATAATGATCTACTAGATAGTGCACATATTTCAACATTCTCCATTCACCCATAAAACAAAATGATGTATGAAAATATTTGAGAAAACTATTTCTAGGAAAACATGATAAAAGAGATCGATGAGTATACATCAATGTTCCTGGTATGTTAGCATGTGGATGATGAAAGGAATAATTATAAAGGGATTATGCCACCATTACCCATACAAACATGAAAATTGGAAAACATATTCATAGAATTTTTCACCAGAATTTTAATTAAATATAAATGAAACAATACAATCTGGGTTATATTAGATAATCATAAAAATTATTCCTACTTCATTTTGATTTGGGGAGATTTCTCACTGGATCATCATTCCTGGATATACATCAGTGAAGTTATGAGTCTTCATAGAGAACCACTATATATTTTTACTAATCAAAATCCAAGATTCAATATTATATTTTTAAAATGTATCCAAAAGTCTTTAAAAACTAAGTTGAAAATCATTAAGTCGCATCACCTTTAAAATGATTGAATATATGAGAAAACTATCAAAATAATTGAGATCATTTTGAGAGAATTATAAATTGAAATCAAAGGAGGATGTGACCAACATATTACTCAATTTAAGTTATTTTACAAAAATAGTTTCAAATTTATATTTCTTAGGAATACCTATGACTCTCTTTATGGAAGGAGGTGACTAACCGTTGCATGTTAGGATGAATTTGGTGAAAAAATATTTGCTCTAGAAATGGTAGAGGAAATGGTTGAAATGGTTATGTCCTTTTATCTGCACATCAAGGATTATCATGTTCAATAAAAGAGATATGTTTAAAATCATCGATGAGACATAGAGATTGATGTTAGAGACCTAGTATTCCACTGAATATCTCCATGAAAGTGATTGATGATATTTGGGAAGAAGGGGAATGATAATCCAAGGTATATCTTCCCTTTTGATATCATGGATCTCTTTGGACTGGTCTCCAATTGAATAACACTCCCACCAAACTGATCACAAGTACATAAAGTATTCCATGTATCTCTTTTGGGAAAGTACATACCATACCCATCTCATTCACTCTATACTATGGTGGTACCATTGGAGAATGGTCATTATTATGAGGAATATCTGGTGGAGATCTTAGATCATAGAGAAAAATTTATACAAAATAAGACAACGCACCTTGTCAATGTGTTGTGGAGAAACCACATGTTTGAAGAAACAATGTGGGAACTAGAAGAGGTGATGAAACATTGTTTTCCTCATTTATTTTAATATGAGTAAATAAAATTTTAAGGGTATAATTTCATAATGTGGGAGATTATAATGACCCAAACTATTATGAATAAAATTACCAATTTGATTTTAAAAAATATTTTTATATAATATTGTTGTCGAAGAAATATGAACATATTTTGTGTTGTTATATCAAATAGGATTTAAAAGACCATTAATAATTTTTACTATTTATTATATAGTTGTTGAAAAGTGATAAAATCATTAGTATAAATATAGGGTTTTAACAAGATAATTGACATAGATAAAGAATGTGATGACATCAACAAGTAAGACCATACCCTATGAATCCCATTTATCAGAATGTCTGAGAGAGATAGCATCTCTAGGATTCTCCATTTGGAAAATACCATGTTTAGATCCAAATTTTTTTTCATGAATGAATCCATTTATAAGAGAAGTTTAAGGATAACGAGATCACGATGCAAAACTTGTTCCCAAAACCACCCAATGACCGTCTCACCACCACACACCTTACTATAAGTGAGTATGCTTGTGAATTAAACATATATGTATCAAGAAACTAGAAATAAGAATATGTACTCTATTTTTTATAGAATAATTAATATATTTTGAAACTATTATTGTAATAATGTAAAATATTTTGATTTCGATACAATAAAGAAAAAATTGTATATTTTACTGAAACTAAAGTTTTGTTAATGAATTTATGTAATAAATACATTTTTGAAAAAAAATTAATTTAAAAAATATTATTATTAAATAATTCATAGAAAATTTCAACAATATTATAATCGAATGTAATTTTTATAAGTGTTGGAAAATAGTTATTGTAATAAAACCCAACATTTCAGAATAAATGTCGAGATAATATTAAAATTGAAAATTTAAATATTTTAAAAATATATTTATATAACATATATATTATTATTATTATCAGAGCATTAAATTATCTAATGGTGAATTTTCTATAACTTTTTTATACATTAGAATTTTCAGGAAAAAATTATTGTCATATAAATTTACATTGTGTTTTACGACATCATAATGAACCAAATGTAATGTAATAATTACAATAAATGGTAAGAACCACAAAATAAATGTTTTCCATTTACAATAATGTGATTTTAATTTAAAATTATTTATTTTCAATGCCCTTATAAAATCTACAAAACCTATATTATATATTATGGTTTAAAATTAACTTTTTTAAGAGTGTGACTAACACCCAAATAATCAGGAGTATTATTTTTATAATTTAATCTACTTTACATTTAAAATAATAAAAAACACTCACATTTGTTTGAAACCATTTCAAAATACATTTGGTTGGTTTTTGGTTTTGGTTGTTTTTTATATAAAGTCAAAAACCTAAATAATAAAGAAATCCCCCTCATTTCGTATATATACCAACCCAATATCCCCTTTATCTTCACTAATACTCCTTATATCCTGACCAATATTGACCCTCTACTCCATATAGTCCTTCCATGACACCCCCAATCTCTTAATAAGCCCCTATAAATCATTTGGAGTCACTCACTCAAGTAAGGTATCTTCCAATCCCCTCTTTTATCAGGTACTCATTCTATGTTATGTCATTTAATTTCAATTATCATATGTTGGGATATGTTACTAAATATCCCTCTTTCTTCACATTTAATGTTAAAATTAGTATATCTCCATTTCAATATCATTTCTACCTACTATGATCCCTTATGTACAGTCGTTACCAATATGAAATATTGTAATTCTTTTTTCATTAATCTTCTTTATCAATGTTTCTTCAACATTATATGCCTTCTATTTCCAATTAATCATGTTGTAGCATGAACTTAAATGAACATATTATATTGAATTTAATTTATAAATTATTTTATACACCTTTCCCACTTATCAAACCATTATACAAATTTTTATGTGAAATTGTTATGCTGTTGAAATTTCACCACAATTTTTCTTTGAAAAAATTGTTTAGTGAATGACATACCCCTTTACTATCAAGGGTATTCAAAGTTATGAACATATTATTTTTTATTCTAGAATTATAAATGGGTATTATACTCTCCATAATCAAGGAATAAATTATGATAAATAATAAATCCATGTTGTGTGATCATTTATTCACACTTAAGCATGACTATTATATGAATATGATGGATTCACCTAGATAATTCTCCAATGTATTGGACAATTTTTAGTATCATGAAAAGTTACGTTGGAATAGTTAGTGAACCTAATACCTTTATGGTTATTTATCTACCATGATATCTTAGTGATTTTTTCATTGGAATATTTGTATTATGTAGTTTTAAGTAATTTCCATATTTTTGATGTTATAATTAACTTGATATATAGTATCACTATTTTTAATGTTTATGATTAGTACAAAATTTATACCATATTCACATGATTATTGTTTAACATGTATTATCCTTTTCATGATATTCCATTTTTATATCCTAATGATGTTATTAGCTCACCCAATTTTATTTTTTTCCCTATGTTATCCAATGTAGTTTTAAGTGCGATGGAATATTATGAACATGTTATGGTGTTTTTCAATAAAGATGATGTATTTTATGTTTTAAGTTGTTCTATAATGTATCCAATTTACAAATGAACAAGATATCATGATTTTTGGGGTTGAATTAAGTGCAATCTTATTAATGAAATCAAGTATTAATGAGATATATAGATCATGGTTGTTATAAATATAGAGTATAAATCATATAAATATATCTTGGTTTTAGAGGGGAATGTGATGAAATATGTAATGAATAATGATATTTGTAAATCTAATTTAAGGAAAAATAAAATACCTAAATAATTATATTGAGGAATATGGTTCAGTTAATGTTATAAATATCAAGGGAAGAAGAATGTATCCTTTTTCTATACTATATTTTAGAAAAAGACAACGGGAAATTATAAAATTTCATTTTTGATATTATATTAATAATGTGAATATTATTCTATTATTTTCTTTTGTGAAATATACTGTCTTAACCATCACATTGTGGAATTGGTCTCATTTGTATTAGATAAGAGGATAGTAGTGAATATGGAGAATAAAAATGCATAAAATTTATATTTATTATTAAAACAATGTCATATGTCGATCTGGTATAAATTGTTGGTTTATAAACTATTGAAGATATCCTCACATTAATTAAATGACCAATACTTCACATAAATACGTATAGAGGGGTTGAAGAGAGAGTGAACATTAGATCGATAATGATTCATTCTTCAGCCTTTTTATTGACTTCAGTTAGTTGTATTACCTCATTGTAATTTGATACATTATTAGCAAACAGTCCATTAATTTTTACTTTTTTGTGAGAAAAATAAAATTATTAATTCAATTGAATAATTTAATTTTTTTTCTTTCTTTATATTTCTTGAGTGGGTGTGAAAAAGTAATTCATCATTTTATGAACAATTTTTATACTTATATTGGAACTATATCAAAAAGGGAGATAGATGAATAATATTAAAATAGAAATTGGGTGGCAATATAGTTCACACCAACCCTCTAATATAGGATTGGGTTAATCCAATATTAATATAATTGAAAATATTAGGTTATATTTTTTGTACGGTTAGATAATTTGTGGTCAAGAATTAATTGATTGTTATGAAAGACAATTTTTATTTAACATCAAAGGAAAAAGATTTTTATACCATCATCGTGGAGTGATAATTATAGTTAGGACATTCAAAAACAGAAGCATGGATGTTTAGTGTGATCACAATAAAATTTACAAGGATTTATAGAAACTATTGATAATGGGAAGAGATAAATAATATTTCTTCCTATTATAATTTTTTTTGAGATATATTTTCTTATAGACATTCAATTTTTTCTATTAGGAAGTGATATTAAGTTTATGATCATCCTACTGTCATGTACTAAGTCTATATTTATTCTACCATATTAGATAATACTATTAGAGATTATATATCTAAATTTTTATCTAAAGGAACTTTTACTGAACAGAATTAATTTATTAGAACATCAATATTGGGTTCTTCTATTTTCCTCACTTTAGATGGATATTAAATAATATATATATATATGTTGGATATTTATGGATTAAATTAGTTAAAATAAAAAAATAGTACCCTCTTAATTACAAAATGAATATTTTTTATTATCATAGGGACTATGTGTGGTTTTATATCATAATTCTTATGTAAGGGTATATTTAGTTCTAATTTATTACAGATAACATTACAGAATCCACATTTTAAAGAAGGTATAACCAATATGAGTCAATTTTTAAATCATTCAGTATGATAAACACATAAAAAGTATACTTTCATTTATTGTATATTTTTTACATCCACAAATAATTTTATTTATTATTGCATCATTCAATAAAATATTTCTATACTACAATACGATAGATTATTAGGGTTGATACCAAGTAATTATACTGGTACCACCAAGAGAGAAACATCTATAGATAACAATCCAAAATATTCTCTTCTAGATTTTGTAGGAGTGTATCGTTGGGAACATGACATCTATGGTTATCTAATAATAATAAAAATAGTTAGTGATGAATTTACATGGGAGGGCCCAAAAATATGTTTAAAATCTGTAGATTATTTTATTTAATTGGATAGGATAATATATTTTTTCATGAATTCAATCAATTATTAACACCTATAATAGCCCTAATCTAATAGTGGAAATTTTAATGGGTTCTTATTTATATTAAATTCCCTTATAGGAATTAAAGGGTTGGTGGGCGACTATAATAATATTGGTTTTGTTAATTTAGATCTAAAACTATTTCCATTTGATATTTATATATAAATGTTTTCTCAGAACCAAAATTTACTTAATAATAGTCTAGAGGTTATATTGATTCCAATATAGCATGGTTTCATGTGATATGACCTGGGTATTCATGAATCTACCACATCCATAGAAAAAAGTTTTCATGAAATGTATTAATTTTGTTTAAAACCATTTATTGACTGAGTTCAAAACACTCATCAATGATACGTTACTCATGGGTGGTATTTGATGACATTTCAGGCACCAAATATTGTCTCCGTTCACAGTGAAGTGTCAGACATTGACTATATGAATGTATTTATATTTTTGTTATATTGGTCAATCATGGGTTAATTATAAGTAAAAAAATGTTAATTAGTTTCATGATAATAATTCATAAAATACATTTTCATGTATTTTATTTCAATATACACATTGAACGAGATAAAAAGACGATTCACATAGATGAGTCCTCATAATATAATCATGGATACTTTGGTTGATAGATCACCAATGGAGGCAGAAAACCTATTATTTTTATTCAATGATAACCATAAAACCCTACTCCATAAAATAATTAGATAGGTACCAATTCATATGAATCTTATGTAAGCTTTATTTTATGTTCTTATCATGATTTTTTTGTTTCTGTCAATGCTAAATTGACACGTTTTTCGATTTTCTTCAATTATGTGTGATCATAAAATGATCCCATAGAAAAATAATTTTTATATCCATTAACATCAATAAATAAATTTTCATAAATAACAATAAAATTAGGAACTTTATATATCCATTTTAATCTATATAGAATCATTTATTGTTATATAATTTTTAAATATGCACCTTCTCCATCAGTGGAATTTTATTATGTAGTTAAAGGGATCCTAAGCGTGTAGAATAGCATGGTTAATATAGAAATATTATTAAATATCAAGTCATGTAAAAATTGTGGATCTTTTTCTCAACATGAAGTTATTATTAGTATCATGTTGATATTAGGATGTGATTAAGAGTCATGTGTGACATGAACAGGAATGTAGAGTGTGTTATTCTCATGAATGACTAAAAAATTCACATTTTTTTTGTCAAAAACAATTTATTGAAATGTGGACAATAGATATGTTCAATCAGTTGTACAATAATAAATAGTTACTAGAAAATCATTCAAAATATCTTTATACTTTTAGATTCATCCTATTTAAATAGCTTCCAAGAGATTATGCATACCATTGTTTCTTGATATTCTATTATAAGTTCATTAAAGATATTATCCAACATCTCCCATGATTTAATGTACTCTTCACTATTTATCTTCTCTTCCTAGAATACACTTAACATTAAACATTCATTATTATTAATCTATACACTATTCTCATGATTAGTATACACAATATGTCCTCTTTCCATCATCCAATATACTACCTCTATTGTGGGAATTGATAATGTTGCAATCCTCCAGCATTTATTCCTCTGAATGTATAAGAAGTATCAATTTATTCCTATTAGATACCTACTCCTCCCATTTATTCCATTTTTGAATAGCTATGGAAGCCTCAACGATACCCTCACTAATATATAGATCCCATGCTTGAGAGTTTACAAGAATATGACTGGTAACACGTGAAAAATTATTCATACCCTTTAGTTTGATTTTGGTAACTTACATAGTATCCATAGATTTTTGATATTATGAGTAGTCCTTGAATCATTTAATTTTGACTCCTTTGGTGAAATTGAAACTCCCCGAATCTAGAATAGTCTTCTTCCCATTATTCTTTCTTTATTTGAATACACCTTGGATCTGTCTTTTACCTTCATGTTCCAAAATAGATTCTAGGTGAGAGTACATAACTATGTTTCTGGATCATCCTTTATATATTATTGAATATTTTATATTTTTTACATATTGAGTATAGTGTTTACAAAATTTAATATTGTGTTATTTTATTCATGTTTATATAATATGTATAAAGAGATTGTTATGTTTATTTGATAAAATGACTCAAGGAGATGCAACCTTACTGGAAATGACTTAGGGATAGTATCATGTAAATGTTTTATAAGATGAATTTGGATATGTATGAGTATACATGGAATATATTTTTGGGTATGTAACTCATACATATTTGTATTTTAAATAGTTACACATTTATGTGGTGTTAGTATATTAATTTATTTTTTGGAATAAGGATTCCAAAACACGATCATTAGAACAATACACATATAATGAGATAAAATAGGAGAATATAAAGATGAAATTTGATGCGATATTTTTATACATAATATTCATAAGAAGTATATCATGATAGTGAGACTCTAAAAGAAAAAACCCATAAATACTACTTGTGAGATTAAATTCTAAGAAGAACTTGTCAAGACCTCATTAATCTCACTAGTAAATACATACCAATGCTGGGTTCCTAAGAATTGTCATTGAGAAGGAATGAATGTGACAGGTAAAACAAGAACATCTATTGGTACTTCATATTAAATGTTGGTGCCCTTAGAATTTCCATTATTGAATTATCTAGATTATTTTATTGGATTCTCTTCGATTGTAAATGTTTATGGAGGATACTAGGGGATTAGAGTTAGTTTTATCCATATGAAAGATTGGGTAAATTGTAATACACTCAATTTTCAAATAATTATAACTATTTATGATTGGGATGATTACCTAATTGAATAAGTAAAGGATGGGAGAAACCCCAAATTAGATTCATTGATTTGTGAAATTTGGTTCTTTACATACTAAATGGATGTGATGTTCTAGACAATCAATTTTAGTAGGTGTAGATTCATATAATTTCATGATGAAATCATATAATATATGATTCTAACCTTAATATGTGTCTGTATTATAATTTATGTCTTCTGTAATGACATGAATATTAAGTTACCTTATAGGAATGAGATGTATAATAGTTAAAGATATGTATCAAGGGTTGAGAGGTATCCTTAGGGTAATGAATTCATAGAACCTAAATATGTATTTTAATAGAAATAAATTCTACTCACTTGGACTCATGGGTATTATATATTGAGTGTTCGTTATACATCTTTTATGAAAAATATAAACTCACGGATATAAGATAATTAATGAATTGTGAATTACATCTTAAATTCAGTATTGGAATAGTACTTTCTACATTATAATTTGACACTTCTGATCTGAATTTTAAATATTGATTAATACTAGGGATAGGTAACATTTTTTATTCTTTCTGTAAATAGGAATTTTATATTTTTATGTTTTTGGACAAAAAGGGTTTCTCCTTCTCTATAAAGAATAACAGTTGATATATATATTTCAATGAGTTGTTTTATTTCACCAGAAATATACTATATGGTTTATAAATTCTAAACATGGACAAATATATTTATTGAATTTTCAATAATATTTTCATGGTTTATTTTAATTCAACATACATATAAAGTAATCTCCATAAAAATATAAATGATAAATGAATATAAAAAATAAAAAATAGATTATTGGAACTATTTTAATCAGAACTATTTGATAATTGGGAATATTTTGTTAGATAATATGAACAATTAATAATTTACTAGAAAAGGAGAATTGAATAATGAATAATTGGATATCAAACATAGTGTTGAATATTGAAAAATGATTACTCATGTAATTGGTAGTTCTATCTACACTGTTACCTTTACTAATCAACTCATTCAGTATGAATATGTACTTCTAATGAAACAAATACATAAAAATCCTGATAATTTTAATATGCTTCATAAAAATTACACAATAAATTTTTAAATGTATTTAATTTCATTCATTAGACCCAGGTGGTGAAATACATTTCTTAGAATTCATTAATAATATGATAGATTGGGAATTTATTCAAATATCACTCCTTCTAGAATAAAATAATGGAAGGGTGTGTCTAATATAATTAATGATAACTTATTTTGAATCGTTTGATAATAATGATGTTGTGTGACCTTCATATTCAATAATAGGGTAACTCTTCTAAAAATGGAAAATTTTTACTAAATAATGTTTCATCTAAAGTAGTCATTCATACATTATATGATATATATTGTTCTAAATGACTATTTATGTATATTATTAAGATATTTGGGTGAAATTAATTCACAAAATGATTAGATTATGAATATTTAGAATCAAAATATGATAAATTCTTATTTATTGATTATTCCCGTTATTATAAGAAATATTATTTTTCTAATACTATTGGAAACCATATTATGGGGACCATAATCAATGTATTCGTTGAAAAGGAATATATTAATATTTGATTATGTGGTATGAAGGTTGAATTTAGAGTAAATGAAGTCAAATAAATGGGATGTTTTATTATGTTGGAGGTTTATTTGGTTTTACAAAAAGTATTCAATGAAGAACTGACTAACTTTACACCAAGAAATCGTCGTTCTGGTAACAATTTCTAATAGCTTATGAGATATGGACTCCATGTAATAAATAATGAACAATTAATGTTTATAGAAGATAAATCTACCGCCATATAGAATGCTATCAAGTGTCTAGAATTTGAGAAATTTCTAAAACCCATGGAATATGAAATGGGATCCATAAACATTAACCATTTTTGGAGCCTAGTGGATGCACATAAAGTGTGAAACCCATAACTTCAATGTTTGTTTTTCAATTCAAATATAAGAGGGATGGTATTTTCAATACCTATAGAATGACTTTTATTGGAAATTTTTATATGAAACATCATCATATTTACAATGATCAATCCTTTTAAATTACTGTAATGATAAAGTCCATTCAGATATTTCTCACATTATCATCTCACAATGATTGTGATTTTAATAAAAAAGATATAAATTCTAATTTCATTAATCGTAAATAATTCATAATAATGTATTTGATACAACCAAAAGGTATTGAAAACCCATGTGAGACATCAAAGGAATATAAAATCCAATGGTTAATTTATGTTCTAAAGAATCCTTGTTAGAGTTCAATAATTTTTTATTAAGAAATAAAATAATTTGGATTCACTATGAATTAGTATGATTCCTTCGTATATAAAAATGTCATTAGTAGTGTAATAATATTTTTTTAATTGTATCTAGATAACATTGTACTTATCAGAAATGGAATAATGGCACATCACTACTTAAATATGTTTTTGGAAAAGTTTTTTTTAGAGAATTACATATATAAGGATTCTATCATACATGGTATAAATATATATACTGATATATATTAGAGTTTAATTAGAAGTTGTTTTGATATAAACATTTTTAATATGGTAATGTGGTTTAGAATAAAAAAATATAAAATCTGTAATTTCTATTATTTCATGGGATAAATCATAAGATAATTTAATATCATTATAAAGAGATAAAAAGGGTGGAAATAATTCTTTATGTATCTATAAAAAATATATCATATATATCATGTGGTTAAATAAAATTAATATTCCATATAGTATAAAAATTACTAATAAAAACTGATATTATCTGGATAAATATTATTTAATTCACGTAAATAGAATCTATAAGTACTTGGTAATGAAAAGGATATTTTTTATCATTGTAGAAGTGGATGAGCTCTATGTATAAGTTTATGTTGATTATAGTTTACAAAATGATAATGATGATATAAAATCACAATTTATTATCTTCTTTCTCATAAATGGTATAGCTATTAGTTTCCTGACTTCCATCTAATCCACCACTGTAGACTCAATGATAATGTAGGAGTACATCCCTATATCTAATGTTTCATTGTATCTTATTTGGTTTTAGATGATTGTCCCTAAATTTTAGGTTTATCCTAGAATCAATAGATATATATAGATTTACTATGACAACAATGGATATGTTTAATTGAAATGGAACCCTAATCTCACCAAAGGACTTTTCATATTCTATAAAAAATAAAATATTATATGGGAGATCATCAAGAGTTTTATTTTGAGGAATAGTTATGTTTTTATTGATAAAAATATTGAAGGTTCATTGATGAAGTTATTGTTGCAACAGAAGAATAAGGTTCATATAGAATATCTCGTTGTACAAGGCAAGAAATATAAATGCAATGGTTTCACAATATATCATATTATTATTGTATAGGAAACCTGAATTTTTCTATAATTCATGTACATTGTCATTTACTTTACATGAATGCAGTAATGAAAATATCCTCTAAAGGTATGACTTCGATTAGTCCCTATTTAATTACCATCATTCATTATTAAAGGATATTGTAGTATGTTAATATTATCATAAATGAGAGATTTTATTACTTAAAAATATTTATATACATGATAATAAGAAAATATTCATGACAAAATATAAAAATACCTCGATCCTAGTAGCCCAGAATCGGTGGTTACATTATAACATTGGTACTTGGTACAAGCAATCAATTATAGAAGGACATAATGGTTTGGTAGTCTTGGTAAACTACACATATATTTGAAAATGAAATTATATATTAGTCTTAAATTAATTAAGATTATTTTCATTTAGAAAACCATTATCCCATTTAGTGTAACCCTCTACATGAATCATAATATAATTGATAAAATCTTATATAAATATGTAACAAAAGAAAGGGTAAATAGAAAATGCTAAATAATCGTATATAAGAAGTGAAATATATTATAAAAAGTATTAAATGGTTATGATAAAATGAATAACTAAAACAAATTTCATTTAATCATTAACTTAATCATAATATGAATTTAAGGAATGATGATCAAATAATTCTATATAAATAGTAACATGAGAATGAAACATAACCATGGGTATTATACTAGTCAATTAATCACATGTAATATAAATAAATAATTTCCAAATTAGGTAATTTATAATTTCATACATCATAAACATACCAGCAATGCTTCATTTAGGACACCATAAAAATAAGTTTGGCCCAACCCAAACTAAAAGTAGTTTTCTCATTAGACCCATTGATGCATCAAGTGTATATAGCAGGAATCACTCTCCATATACTATGTACAAATCATTCCTCATATGATAATAGTGAATATTAAATATCATAAACTCTCTAATTGAAAAATTGGCATATGAAATTTGAATACATTAACCGTAATCAATAAATTGTATCAGAAAAGAGCATCCACAATCAAATACATAAAAAAATTTATATAAAATATTGTATACATTATAATAATAGATAAACCAAAATCATGGATAATCTAAAAAATGTATTTTTTTCAAATATAAAAGTACTCTAATAAAATCAGTAAACATTAATTGAGATAAATACTCTCTTTAATTTGAAAAAATTTATTTAAAATCCACACATTAATAAAAAAATAATTTTATTTAAAGATAACATTTTAATACTTTAAAGGATTCATAAATTCTTTAAGGTGTCATCACTTAGGAAAAATCTACTCATAATGCATAATTTAAAAAACATTCCTTCTGTATTTTTGTCAAAAAATATTAAAGAACCATAATTGGAAAACGAAAAAAAATTTCCTTAAAAATTGTTTTATAATAAGTTTAACATGGGTAAAAGAATTTAAAAACTCTAAGGATATTATATAAAAAATTGAAAACATTTCTATAAAACATGGTCATGGACTAAAATTGTTCTAAATTAAAGAATAAAACATAAACAATCCAGAATAGTTATGAGATTATGAAATAAACCATTCCACTTGAAAATTAGTACAAGAATAGTCACAATGATATAATGAGAATTATATGGATAATAAAATAACATATTATTCATAATAATACTCATAAAATACATTTATGGGCAGTATATACACCACATAAATGAGACATGTTGTTTATAATGTTTGTGTCCCACAAAAATAAATGTGAGACAAAAAACTCTTACCTTATGTGTGATTTCCTCCATACGTTTTATAAACTCTTGAATAGTTATTTAAAACATATTATTAACTTATTATGGAATCATAATACTATTTATAATATCCTATATGACTTCCTTATAATATGTTATTACTCATTTATTAGTAGCATTTTATTTATTTTACTCTTTCAAGCGCTAATTTCCATGTTTTTTCAGACTTATTTTATCTTGAATGTCCTGGTTATCTTACATAGAATATATATCCAACATATCCAGAATTATTTTAATTTCATAAATATAAAATATAATAACTAAATACATTTTTATAATAATTTTCTAATGTTTAATATGTAAATTTAATCACATCGCATAATGGAGACACTTTGTCATACACATTCTCGTCTAGAAGTATATTTTCTTTAATTATCGATTGATAAGAAAATTGATGGGATATTTTTTTTTTAAAAAATATATCTTGTCATAATTATAATTTTTATCATTTATTATTCTCATTATACCAGTATGTTTTGATGACAAATAGATTACACAATCACGTAGAGAAGAAAATTTGTACGTATGCATGTGCGGTGTTTTATTTATTGTAGGATGGATAAAAAGTGGAATGTTATTTTCCTATTATTATAATAACATTTTATAATATATATGATACTTTAGATATTAAATTAGTATAGAAACATGACATTAAGAGAAATTAGATTAAGAAATGAAATTGGAAGAGTTAATAGAAATAAAAACCTATTTTTGAAGTCTTACATTAGATATCTTGTTAAGGGATCTAGGGTTGATCTTTTTGGAACAAATGGTACTCTAAAACATGTATAAGGTTGTTGAGAAGAAAATTTCAGACACTTTTTTTGAGCTATAAGGATCAATGTGCTGTGATAAAAGTGAGGGAGGGGGTTCCCTTTTAAAATGGAGGTGAGAGGATCTTTTGAAACATCCAAAATATTATTTTATTATAAATTTACATTAAATTACATATTTCTACATACTAAATTATTTTTTATATAATATGTGGATGGTTATAAATGCACTCAAACAATTATTTTTATATAATTTCATGTCATATTATTACCCATAACTTTTGGATGTAAACCTTATTTAATCTCTTTAATTCTTACCGTGACAACATGTGTTTGTACTCACTAATGGCTAAAATAGTTAAAATTATATAAAAAACAATAAATGGATAATTTATGGAATTGTAATAATTATCCCAATCAGTTGGAAAAATTTTATATTTTTATGTGTTTTCTATCATTAAATAAAATATTATTTATTTTTAATTATAATGAGTGTTAATTTTGACATTATTCATCACATGACTTATTAATAATATAAAAAAATCATGATAAATTCTAAATAAAACCATTTATACATCCCCATTATATCTATGTAATCTATAAAATTATTGGATGAAACTTATTATATCTAATAATATTTATTTTAATATTTTCAATAACATTTATTTGATATGTCAGTTAATTAATCAATTGTTGCATCATCATCATGCAAGGATTTAATAAAATTATTTATTCATTAAAAATAAAAAATAAAATATAATGATAAATATAAATATTTCATATTTCATATTACTATTTATAGTCGTATTTATCTTATAAAAAACATATTAAAAATCTAATACTTATTAAAGACCTGAGAAGGAATTATTTGACATTCCATTGAATAAAACACCATAGAATCCTTAAAGACATAAAACTCACACCAAGAGGCAATAAAATCTGATCAAGGATGTTTTTTCGATGTGAGCACATAAAAAAATTATTTTCATGTTTTATGGAATTTTTACAGAACTTATAATATCAGTTTACCCTTAATTACTTATTTATCCTTATTTTTGGTAATTTAAAATAACAATAATGTTAATATTAAAATTATACATAAATAAAAGGGACCTATTTAATATATTTTTTCATTTAGATTAAAAAAATAGAATCCATTTTTAATAAATAAATTCATATATGTTATATATATTAATTTAAAATTAATCCTGGAAATGGGACGAATCAATGAGTTTTTAATGTAAAAATGTTCAAATGATTAAAATGAATTTTATACAATTTTAATGTCACATTGGTTGAAATGATAAAAATTGGATTAAATTATATAAAATTTATCTAATTATAATTTATAAAAAATAGAAAATATAATTTAACTAAATAAATAATTTCTATATAAAATTTGTTTACAAATAAAATGAAATTTTCATTCACAATTAATCAAAACATAAAACTTGTCATAAAAATAAAAAAGAGTAAACCAAATTAAATATTGATATTCTAATTTAAAATAATATTTTAAAATTATAAAATATATTTTATAAAATTGTTAAAAAAATTATTTAAAATTACTATTTTATCAAAAGGAGGTAAAAATTCCTTCAAAAAAATATAGTCATTTAAGCTTCATTTTTATATTCTTATCTTCATCCTATAAATAATATTGGATAAATTTAGAAACATTTTTTGAATATATATGATATTTATTTAATTAATATCTCTCTTAAATAGTTTTTAATTTAATTTATTCTGATAAAATTCTTATTAGGTCATAAAAATAGTTTCGAATAAAAACAAATCTTTTATTTTTAATTTGCTTTTATTTTTATTTACAAAAAATTTATAATAAATAAAATAATTTTATAAGTATATGTAAACTATATTTTCATGATTTTTTAATCCTATTAATAACAAACAACATAATTTATAGTGTTAATATAACAACATTTAATATTATATCATGGTTTGTTCATGCTAATTATTTCATGCAACTTATTCTATCAAAGAACTGATATTTATTGCATAAAATAGAAACCGTAAAATATTTTTTTGGTAATTTTATCCCCTATTTCAATAAATTAATTCCTAAAAATTATAAATTTCACTTTTAAAATAAAATAATAATACTAGAAATTCCTATTGTGGTAAACTTGTATCATAAAAAGGTTAATAATACATCCCCATAAAAAGTAGGAAAGGGAAATGTCAAGCAAACCCCAAAACCAGGCATTCAAATATTATTACAACAGTGAGAAGAGAAATCCTAGACACGAAATAGAATTCAATCCTTCATGTTCTGAAATGGTTATACTTATAACCCTTCCAAAAGGTCATGATCCAAAACATTAGAAATAAGGTTACTAAATTACTAAAAATAAAAATAAAAATATCTTTCACAAAAACAATATTATAGATCTTATTACCACATATACAAAATATTTGATCACCTAAAAACAATAAAGAAACCTTTGATGCTTATAAATTCGTTTATAATAAGTACAATTGTGCAATTTTTTTATTACATAATTATTATGTTTCATACATCATTGACGAAATAATCAAATGACATAAATTTTTAGTACAAGCATCAATTTTCTACATCTATAGTAAGATTATAATTTTAAACAAGATACATTAGCATCTTTTGAAGAACATTCTTTTTTACACTTAGGTAACTTTGTTTCATAGTTCCCGATATCCTTAATGTTGAAGCATTGAGCATGGGAAAGTCATTGTTTCCCTTATAATAATGAGCATGATGTTATTTTTATCTACACTTAAAGAAATATCCTTTTAATATTAATAATATACCATGGTGTCTCCTCCCATAATTATCAGATTTTGGAAAATCCTTCTTTCCCAACCTCCCATTATCCATAATTTTTCACAAACACCCACTTCTTCTCTAGATTTATTTTAGAGTCATAATACTTATAAAATTCGTTGTTGATATTTTTATCATATGATAAATTTTTCTCATCAGAAAAGAATTTTTAGAAGACTAGTTATCTTTGAAAGATTTGGTTAGGCTCAAAAAAGTCATTATCATTTTTTTTCATCATATCATCTGCATTGGTGAGGTTATTATTGTTTTTTATTAAAACCATCTTTAAATATAAAAAATAAACTATATTAGATCATATAATAATTTATAATCCGAAAACATTAGAAATTCCTTCTATAATTTCCTTAATGTATGTCATTTTTCCCGAATATATGTTTTCCTAAATCTAGTTCCCATGGTTTTTACTAAACTAGCTATAATACATACAATAAATACCCATACCATAGTATCCGATATTCAAGGTTTACATTGTTAAATATTTCATATTTAATAGCACTCACACCAAAAATGAATGAATAGTTGAGTAGTCTTTGTTAATTATAAACATATTTAAAATTAATATTAAAAAATAGTAATAAATTATAAAAATTTATTTTCATTAAGGAAACCATCATTCCCCTTAGTTCATCCCAAAACATCACTCGTAATATACATCTTGGAATCTTTGGGAATGATGAAACATAAGAAATGGGTGATCCTAGATTCTCAGTGAGGGTATAAATAAAACATAATATTTCATAAATAATCAAAAAAAAATTTGGTAAGGCTTTTAACTGAATCACATTACATTTAATCAATTACCTAGTCATAACATGGCCTTACTGAAATATCATTAAATAATTACTTATAAATAGTAACATAAGAATGAAATATAACCATGGATATTCCACTGTCAAACCAATCATATATACTTCAATGAAATATGGTATATGTTATAATGAGAGATCAATATCAATCATTCGTACAATTTAAAAAAGGATGTTGACATAGATGAACATACTAAAACAAAATCATTAAACATTCCTTGAGAAAAATACCCCCTATACATTGAAATCATGTATTTAAAATCCAATAATTTATAAAAGAAACAATTTTCCTTAAAATGGTCCCTATAAACAATTAATGGATGCTTGAAAACATTAAGGTAACATGATGGTTGAAAAATAAATTCATCCTATATAAGCACAAAATCATTCCTTTTATATTTTATTGAAATTTCATAAAAAAACTCATTTGAAAAATAAGAAAAAAGATTCCCTGCAAACTAATTTATATAAATTATAACATGAGTAATAGTATATAGACCTTTGTATAGCTATTATTATAAAAAAGATAAAACATTTTTATAAAAAATATAAATGGAATAAAATTATCATAAGTGGAGACTTAGACTTAAAAATTCCAAATAATAATGAGGTTTTGAAATAACAATTAGCACTTTATAATTAGTATAATCTAATTCCCTATGAAAGAAATAAAATTTAATTTATATTAAAATAACAAAATATTCAGAATAATCCTCATAAATTACATTAATTTTCAGTACATACACAACTAAAAATAAAACATTGTTGTATTTCGTATGTCCTCCACTGAAATAAATGTGAGATAAAAATCCATTTTCATAGGTATGATTTCCTACGTACCAGTGAAAAACTCATATGTAGTAATTTAAAACCTAATATTAATTTATAAAATATTCATAATAATATTTATAATATCATTAATGATCACCTTATAATATTTTACCACCTGATTGCTAATATTTTTTTATTCATTTAACTAATTCAAGTGTTAGTTGTCATGTTTTCTCATGCTTGTTTTGCCTTTTAGTCTTGAATAAATTGAATGTGATATATATCAAAAATCTCCAGAATAATATTAATGTCATTAATATCATATTTATTAATTAAATAATTTTTTTAGTAATTCTAGAATTGTTACCATGGAAAATTAATTGCGTCATTTTGTGGAGACGATAGGTCGTACGTACACATGAGCAACAATATCATTCCATTAATAGTGAAAGGGTAAAGAAGTGGGTGGTATATTAATTTTTTCCAAAAAAAATATAATTTCATAATAATCATATAAATCTATTATTTCAATCATTATACCAATCCATGTGAAGTGTGGATGAAAAACACAGTACTGCATAGTGGGGAGATGGTAAGCGATATATATGCATAAATAGTGATTACATTTTTCATAGGATCAATAAAAGGTAAAATATTTCTTCAACAAAATTATATTGTCATCTCAGAAAATATCTGATACAATATTTATAACATTATCTTGGAAAATTCACATGACGAATAACTTGATGAAGAAATTAACATTTGTGAGAAAGAAAAACCGATTACCTCTTCTTTGGTAGACTTCTATTAGATTTCTTTAGTATGTATCATGGGTTTTACTATTAGGAAGATCATTGCATCCATAAAATATATAAGGATGTTTCATGGAGAAATAAACAAGAATAATTCTAGCTAGAAAGAATGATATGGTGTAAGTGAGGGAGGAGGTTCCATTTTATAGTTGAGGTGAGGGAACTTTCGGAAAATCTAAAAATATTAAATCAATATAAATTAATTCTCAATTATAAATTAAAAAAAAGTGAGTTATTTTGAATATTATTAACTATTTGTATAAATAATCTCATCCAATTAATTTTATGCAGGTTTAGGTCATATCATTTCCCTCATGTTTTTGGATTTTACTATAATTTTATCTGTTTAACTCTTAGTGTTGCAACATTATTTTATAATTTTTAAGGGTTTATATAGTTACTATAAAATTATAAATGAACCATAAATAGATAATTTATTAAATATTCAGAATTATCCAAATAATTCTGAATACTTTTATATATTTATTAATTTTTAATCATTTAATAAAATATTATTTATTTTAAAGTTTCATTATTTTCAATTTTGACTATATTTATTGCTTTATTTTTATAAAATTCTTGAAAAAAATGATAACATCAAATAAAATTTTATATCTATAATATTTATATATAAATGATTATAATATTTAAATAACAATTTTATACAAAATTATATTTATTTTAATATTTCTAATAGCATTTATTTGATATTTCCTTTAATTAAACAATTACTACTACATCATTGTGAAAGCTTTTTATTTAATTATTTATTCCTTAAAAAATTTTAAAAAATCTTGTTGAATATAATAATATGAAATTTCCCATTAATATTTAATGTTTATTTCTTTCATTTGAATAACCACACATTAACAATGTGATATGTATTAAAAACATGATAATGACACATTTGACTTTCTATAGAATAAAAAACAATAAAAGTCTTAAAGTCATATGAGTGAATCCTAGAAGCCATAAAATCATCCAAATGATTATTTTAGTTGTAAGTAACTAATTAAATAAAATTATTGCAAGGTTTATTTAATTTTTATTATTTTTATAATATTATTTTTACCCTTATTTAACATATTTTCCCTGAAACAAATCAATTTAAAAAATAGTAACGGTACTATTAATATCGTCCAAAAAATGGACTATTTACCATATCAGATCATTATAATTAAAATTTTATAATCCATTTCTTATATTTTAATTCATATATGTAGTAGAAAATAATTTAAAATTAATCTCCAGGCGACATAAAATAAATGTCTTTTAAAGATAAAATGTTCCAAAGATTGAAATGTTTTTATATCCAATTTCAATGTGAAATTGATTAAAATAACATAAATTAGATTAAATTATATATTAAATTTATCTAATTATACTATAATACAAATCAATAATATAATTCAACACTATAATTTATTTAGATGAAATAACGTTTTCAATTAAAATTTAATATTTCTTCCTATATTATTCAAAACATGAAACTTTTCAGAAGAATACAAAAAATTAAACCAAAATTAATTTTAATGTTAAGATTTAAAAGAAGAAATTTTTATAATTAAATATAATTTATAAATGTTTCTTAATTTTGACTTAAAATAAGTGTTCAATCTAAATGCATCAAAATTACCATTAGAAAAATATAGTCTTTATACTTAAAATTTGTTTTATTTGTTTTATGAACATCAACCTTATTGAATAAATTTATAAAAATTGTTTTAGTATATAGAATTTATATTTAATTAATATCTGTCACTAATAGTGATTAATTAAATTTATTATTATAAAATTACATTTTTGGAATAAAAATTGTTTTTAATAAAACTGCATTATTTATAATCAATTGATTTTTTGTTTTATTTCAAGTTATTTGGAAATAAATTAATTAATTTTATAATAATGTTTCAATATTAATGATTTCTTTATTCTTATTCATAGTCATAAACTTATGCTTTGTTGATAAAATAATAAAATTTAATAGTATATCATGGTTCGTTTAAACACAATGTTATTTAAAACATATACTCTATGATAAATTATGTTTATTTAAGAAGAAACATCCTTAGAAATTTTGGGGGTTTACATAATAAGTACTTATTTATTACATGGATTGACCAACTAATATATAAATCATTTAATTTTATACATTCATTGATATACTTATGGGTGTATGATTGCAATCAATCATTCTTACCTAAAGATGGATATATTACTAGAATGAGAACTTCTATGTTTTTTCACATTTCTTATGAAATTATTTATTTAATAGCTATTTATTGCGTATATTGAGTATGTTTTAAATCATCGTATCTATTAGGGAATAACCAATTTTGTATTTTATTCCCTTGTATTATAATTAAAATAACCAAGAACTTGATTTAATCGTACTAAAGAAATTTATTTCCAAGATTAGTTGAGTGGAAAGTGATGTGTTATGGAAGATGGATGAGGGACATGTGATTTTGTCATCAAATAAATGAATGGAGTCTAATTTATCCATCATTAGGGTTGGTTTTTTGATTAATTGACAAATGTTGAGATACCTTATAATAAATTGACATTTTTTGTCTGGTAAACACTCGACGTTGACTAAAATGATATTATAAAATTATAGATATTATTTTAATTATAAATCTTATGGTGTACAAGATATTTGTAATGAAATCAATATATTTAATAGGGATCACACTAAACACATTACTTGCTTGAAAATAAAATATCTTTTTCTAGGGACTAATCCTTTATTAAATCCATAAAAAATGGAATGTGTAATCGTTTTCAACACTAATATGGCTTGTAAGGTAACATAGTTAGGCCTTTTTATAATCAATAATGTTTTTGAAAATGTTGTATTTCTACAATAACGATGAACTGATTTAGTTTTAGCAAAAATGGATATTAATGAATTCAAAATGATTTTTGATGATTCCTAGGAAATCCCATTGAGGATCTAGTGTAAGTATAAGATTGTTGGAATAACACAAATATTATGTGTATGTGATGTATATAACTTAAAGATTCATTAAAACCAATATATAAAAATTCAAGACACTATGATTAAATTCATTCAAATGTATCTTTAGTTCATTCAATGCGACCTAATGAGGAATTCATCTGACACCTTCCTTTAACAAGGTATTCATCAAATGTATTAATTTATTTTAATATTTTAATTTTAATTAGTTCTATTAACTCATAAATGAGTCATAACCCAATGTTTTTATTTGATGGCACCCTACATGCATGAAATATTCATCAATAATAGAGGATAAATGGAAATCAACTCTGTTAAAGGAGTATTTTCTATTGAACTATGTGTGAATCAAATTTTTATAAGATAAGGCACTGATCATTATATTAATTCCAATCTTTCCAAAAATAAATAATTCAAATGTTTCATTTATCAAATATAGAGAATGATATAGATCCCCTCATACCTCACATGAATCCACACAATTTAATAATGGATCCATTGGACCTTGGATCACCTATATTTTTAGGGAACCTAAATTATTTTCTCTATTTGATCACTGAAAAACCATAATCCATTAGAAAATATTATGGATGCCACTGAATAGGAATTATATATATTCTATTTTGTGAATTTTTTTATTATTCATGAACATTTTCATTCTATCAAGGGTATATTATTTTCAATTTTTTCATTTTTTAAGATAATAAGATAATTACTGAAAAAACGTTCATATGTTTCCTAATATGATCAGGGAGAATTCATTTTATTGTTATGAATTAGGATTTACATTGAATAATTTTTAATTTAGGAGATGCATGTAGTCTTTTTTGAGTCTTGGATATTAACATATCACGAGCTAAATAGGTGAAAGCATGATATGGAGTTATTAATTATTTCAAATGTGATAAAATTATTCTTCTTATATCTATTGTGTGAGATATTTGTATTCTATACATTCCATGATTTCATCAAGTACATATTCTAAAAGTGTGTCAAAATTATTCAGTAAAAAAGGTGCATTGTATAGCTATATTCACTTGAAATTTAAATTACTAATAATCCATTAAGGAAAAAATTATATTATATTTAGTATACAGAAAGAAATTGGTTGACGTAAAGTGAAAAGAATCAAGTGGGTGGTAATTGTAGAGTCTCTTTTCAAAGTTACATTTTGGATTCCGATAGTATTGTAGTGGGGATAGATTCAAATATTTGAGGAGAACCTCTAAACTTCATTAAATAGTGATGTATGTTTAACTAGTAGACTCAATTTATCAAGTGATTATGGAATTCATATATAGTGTAAAGGAACCACAATATTACATCTATGATGATGGTGAGATCCTTTATATATTTGTATGAGTTGTGGTTACAATGAGCATGCACAACAAGATGATTATGTACTCCTATTTATTTATATGGGTTTTCCATATAGTTTTTTCAATGATATATCTTAAAATTCATCATTAATATTAGTGTCTAAGGATAAAAAAATGTTATTGTTGGGGTAGTATTGTTATAACTAAATTTATTTGAGAATAATGTCCAAGAACCTATGATGTATTTATTTTATTTATTTATTAATAATTATTGATGGTAAATGGAAATAGGTTACTATATATTTCATGATATAGCTATCAAGGTAATATTAATATCATGATATGTTATGGAAATTACCAACTAGTAAACTAATGTAGCAAGATTAATAATATTATGGGAGTTCTATTCAATAAATAAGTTGGGCATGTTGTAAATGTTATGGATATTACAATTTCATGGAGTTTCTAGTAGTATAATTTATTATCCGGATTCCAAAATATTGAATATTTTAGGGTATGATATATAGGTATATTTGGGAACTCGGTGATGATGCGTAAAAGATTTCATCTTTTTCAAGGAATTATATTTCTGTGATTATGGTATTGAAGGAAAAGATTTGATCAATAATTCTGGATTTTGGATGATTATGGGAGATTCATCAAGAATTATAGTGTTTTACTTAAAAAATTAGTTATAAATAATTTATTCTAATTTCATTTGATGAGGAATTATATAATGGTTTTGTTAATATCCTTAGATATAGATATAAAAAAGGTATTCTTTTAATATTACATCAAGGATTATAAATGATTCCATGGAGAATATTTAGTTTATTAAATAATGGTTGGTGACCCCTAAATGTAAATAGATGTAATTAGTAGATTAATAACATCATCTTATGGTGTTAATGGAAGGAAATTTTGTATTATTATATTTTTCACTTAGGTTTGGGTGCTAGAATATTTAAATATGATATAATTTAGATCCAAGTTTAAGGGTTCATTTGAGATCTCATTGTATATGGGTTTTGTGGTGTACCTAGAAAAAATTCTTCTATGATATGGTATAATATATAATGTAATCCATATATCTAAAAATTATTTGTATCATTTGGATGAATTTAATTGGATTAAAATTAATTTTGTTAAACTAGAGTATGATTCATCCTTCAACAATTGACTAGTATGGATCGTAGACTAGGGTGAGAAGATCCTTCATGGGAAGACAATGACCTTGGTATTTTTTTATTGGTAGAATATCCATATCAACAAGGATAATTGGGTGGGTAAGGTGAATATGTGAGCATACTGGATGCATGTTTTCTTAGATAAGTCTGGTTTTTTCTTCTTTAAGAAACATTACTATTAGTTGGGGTGTTCTTAATAGATAACACAAATTTATATCTTAAATAAAAAAATATTCCTTTCCTTACATTAGTATTTTATTGTATTTATTCTATTTGAGTTGTCAGAAAAGAATAACAGTCAAATATTTTAATGAAATTATTCCGATTGTAAAATCTATCATATGTAATAGATAATATCTTCATATTGTTTTTCCTATACCATATACCTAATTGATAATACTAATGTAAATTTTTCGCTAGTGTTCCATTATCCATTTATTTAAATGTTTGATGTGGACTCAAATGGTAACCACAATATATTACTGGTGAAGGTGATGTTTTGGTTGATAATTGTAATTGATTATGCCAAGCCTGTGATGCATTTGTGGTCCACATTGCCCAACTTGGTTTCAGGAATTATGAACTAAGGGGTTCGATTATTAATCACTAGAGTACTAAATTCACTGTTTTTTCAATGAATAAATTTTAATATACTATAACATTTAGTTTTTATGATATTCTACTTGATACATTACTTAAAGGATGAAACTCTTAATTCAATGACAAATGACGAGGATTCATATAGTAGTATGTAATTCTATCCTATTAGTGATATGTCTGTGGTTACTATAATTATTTTTTGGTATCCAAAACTCTATTGTATTCTTTATATTTAATTACCATATTACTATGTATAGCACATGGAATTGTAGTTCCCATGGTATAGTTTTTGTGGCTTCAAATCCCCCAGATCACCGCCACTATAGTGAAGAACTACCCATAGTGGTTCACTACATAATTTTTCTATGCACCAGGGGAGATTGCATGGATTCAATTCCACATAATGAAGCATATTTTATATTTTTATATATATTCTATCTAAAACAGTCAAAGATAAAACACTAAAACAATGAGAAAACCATTATCCCTTTCTAAAAAATTATTTAATGTTTACTTCTATGAATTTGAATTGTATTTAAAATGAATATAAAACATTAAAAATGTATTTTAGTATTTTTTAATATATAATATGTTAATGATTTAATCAATTAAATTAAATTTATATATCATTTAGTTTAATTGAAACTTCTATATTTTTTCTAAATATTAAATATTAATAACTAAAATGACATAAAACAATTCAGTTGGATTATATTATCATCTAAAAGTGTATTGTTATAATTAGTAAGAAATAATTTATAATAAGATATAAATTATAAATGTAAAATATAAATTATATTCAATTTATAGTTATGATTTGTTCATAATGAATTAATTTTATATTTTTTATATGAAAAGGAATTCCACAAATAAACATATAATTAAAAACTCAATGAATCTTTTTATTTATTAATGAAATTTTTAAACTATAATTTGAAATTAAATATATGATAATATTGTTTTATAAAGAATATTTTTTATGTTTGTGTTTTATAGAATATATAAAAAATTTATAGTCAGCATATTTTGATTAATAACTCATACATGTTTTTTGTTTTGGAATTCTAAAATATTGCATATTTTTTTTATTACATTAGTAATCATTTTTGGAAAAATTTAATGAAATATAAATTTTTTTATGAAAAACATATATGATATATTCCTTCATTTCAAGCTATGTGTTAAATAATAAAATTTAGTTTTCATATATGATGGTCTTGATTTGAAATAGATGTTATGATGCTAAATGTAGTTGTTGAGCATATTAAATTAATATTAAGTGATAGTGTTATAATGAATCTAATAACAACTACCAATATGGATTTTATTAGCGCTAAAAATGGCCATTAACACTGCTAGAAAAAGCGCTATTAATGCCAGCAAAGATAAGGGCGGTCCCCTTTATCAGCGCTTTTTTAGCGTTGATAAAAATAAAAAAATTTAAAAAAATTAAACAATACTCCCAATCTCGGGGGGGGGGGGGGGGGCTTTTTACTGCACTGGATCCCCCCTCTATTAGCGCTTTACGCACCTCCAGCGCCCGCCCGAACCGCCTACACCCTTTATCAGTGCTAGCCCTTTAAAACCCCCTTGCGTGCGCGCCCGTGCCTCCACCCGGATTTGATCTCGAAACCTCCCCCCTGCGCACCTAAAGACTTTACCACTACCCTATAATGATTTGTTCTCTTATTCATGATATATATATTTATTTATATATATATAGTTATATTTATTCGTATAGTAATCTATATTTATATTAATATATATAGTTATATTAATATATATATATATAGTTATATTAATATATAGTAGTTATATAAATACTCATATATTGGTATTTTAAATAAAATGGATATTAATTATTATTTAGATAAAGCTAATATATTTTATTTATAAATATGTTTAATTATTTATTTGAATAATTTAATTTTTAGGTGTGAATATTTAAAAAATATGTACATAGAGTAATATACTTGATTATAAATAGAATTACATTATAAAAAATGATAAAAATTTTAAATAAATAATATCAATATGAATGAAATACCTTGGAATAAATTCAGTCCCCACCAAAAAAGCCAATAATACCCCCTCAAAAGAGGCTGAAAACCCACAAAATGTTAAAAAATCAGGGTACCCCGACTAAAAACTCAGTTTTTGAGGCCTTTTGGGCCTTTTTTGCCCAAGAAAAACACATGACCGGGGTTCCCACAGTCACAACGACGTAGAGCTTGTCGTAGACTTTGATTTGATATGTGGTAGAGCTCAAACGGACACCCAAATCAGAAGTTATGGCCGTTTGAAATTTGAGTTGCGTTTCCAACATATTTTGGATATTTTTTTAATTTTTTTAATTTTTTTAGTCTTAAAATTTTAATTAAATGACTATTACTCCATAATAATTAGCAAATTATTAATTAAAAATATTTTTTAATTTTTTAAGAATCTATTTTCACTAAATATCTTATATATTAAGTATATTAAGTGTAAATGCACATTTATACTTATCTAAAATATATTTAAAATTTATATATTATATTTATATCAATATAACTAAATAACTATATTTATATATTAATTAATTTTCTAATTTTCTAATTTTTTTAAGTTGACCGTTTATCAGCACTTTTAAAAATAGCACTGATAAAATCCCCCCCTTTATCAGCACTACTAAACAAGCGCTGATAAAGGGGGTCCCTTTATTAGCACTAAAAAAAGCGCTAATAAAGGGGGGGGGGCTTTATTAGTGCTAATAAAGGGGTACTTTTATCAGTGCTTTTTTAGAGCTGATAAAGCCCCCCCCCCTCATCAGCGCTTTTTCATTAGCAATGATAAAGGGGTGGTTCTGGCCTTGCCTAGTTTTGTGGTAGTGAATTCTCTGTTAGGTAATTTCTCATCGAGTTTGGGGACTTGGGGTCAGTCCACCTACTGACCTCGAGCGTTATTCATTGTCTACAAGGGTGAATGAGGTGGTTATTCGTCACTTTAGTATTACTGATTCAAGGATAATCAATCTCACCTAACTCAATTTCATTACATGAATATGAAATGTTGCTTATTTATATGATTCATATAAATATGAATTTATATGTTTCGGATTCTATTTTTGGGTGAGAAATACATGTTTTGGGTTGTTTTTTGGGTTTCACATTATTGGGGGTGAGAAAATAGTAATTTTATAGTTATGATGGGGATTCGAAAGATACATTTTTTTTATCAGTATAGAAAGATAAATAATATATATATATAATGATTGCATGTGATTTAATAGTTACCAATGTAATATACATGAGATATATACTAAATTTTTGTAAATTATAATAAAAACCCTCACATGATATGGGTGAGATTACATCCACAATCCATTTTTATTTTATTTTATTAAAAATCCACTTTTAGGAAAAGTGGGAACCTACATCAGCCACAAATTTTGCATTACAGGTTGCAAAATTCAAAAATATCAAAGAGAACTGTCAAACACTAAACCACTAACCGACATAACCCATCCTAATTCAAAATTCAAAAGGGATCCAACATCACCGCCTCACTATTCGTATGCTGATACATCACCTGTTTCAAAATTCAAAATTCAAAATCCCAAAAGAGAGACCATCATAACCTCCTCGATCTGACCTCCTCATCATATGAAACCTGACACAAACCAACCCTCCTCAAAACCATCTCTTTGGAAGCCAGCTCGCCAGAAAACATCATCATCACCGAGAAGCATGACACCGTCACAGACTCCAAACAAAACCCAACCGAAGAATCACTGAAACAAGAGACCCAAACCGAATTTAACAGTGAACGATCATCAAACTGAAAGATCACACTCAAAGAATCACATAAAATCTTCACCAATTGCATTGAGGAAGAAAAAAGAATATAATCTGACCAACAAGAAACTGAATTCACCAGAAAATACCGTCTCATGACATGTCTGGAGCACCAGAAGGCACCGGACCACACATCCCAAAACCCCAGGGATTCCACCACTCCAGATCCGACTAGAAGTGAAGATGAGGAATGCGAGATCAAGATTAGTGTTGAGCGACAGAGGTCTCCGAACGACGCCATCTTAAAAGAAAACTGGTAGCAGGAATAACAGGAGAAAGTCGGATCCGGAAACACCTAGAAACCCGTCGAACACCGGACCACATAACCCAAAATCTCTTTGGATCATCCACGAGTAGGTTCTTCCGATGAATCATTCCATGAGATTTTATTTTGTTTTTTTGTTCTTGTATTTTTCATTGGGAAACACTTTAATAGGAATCTCATTAAATGGATAAAAAGGGATTAGAGTTGATTGAATATAAATGGTGGATTTGGATAAGGTTTTATCCACTCAAATATCATTTAATAATAATTGTTATGATTTGGAGTATTTCATACCTAAATAATAAATTGGTGAGAGGAAGTTGAAATTGGGAGGATCACATAATAAAATATGGTGATTAGTCCTCTAATATGACATATTTCTCAGGGATATAAATTTTAGTTTCAGAACTATCATTTAATTTTATTAGTGAAATTATAAAAATATTATACACTCTAATTGATATGACCTTATTTCAGAATACATCATTCATTACCTTAATCATAATGTGACAATAAATATGTGTGACCTATAATTCAATAAAAATTTTGTATATTGGATTGAGAATCATTATCCAAGATAAAAATTTAGATTCATTGAATGTGAATTTTTTATATATTAATTCCACCAACTCGATCTCAAGGTTACTGGATATTGGGTGTGCATCAAATATTTCAAATGAAAAATACAAACACAATTTTAGGAGTGAATTTTTAATAGGAGAAATAGATATTCATGAAAATAATGGATAATGAGTTAATTGATTATATATTGGAATATGGGATCTAATTTTATATTGATAATTAGTCATTTAATTAGTTAATTTCTATTATGTTCCTCCCATTAGAAAAATTATTTATATATCTTGTTTGGATTAGAAGGTATTTTAATTTTTAATGTATGGAATGTGTGGTTGTATATATAGAGATGAAATGTCTAATAGAAGTGGGAATAAATTTTAAAAAATTTAAATTATGAATGTGAATAATCCTATTTATAAGACCCAAAATAATGTTGCACGGGTTGATCATAATGCAACCAACCTTTGGGATTGTCACACCCCGACCCGACACTTTTCAATGGTAGTTATTTTATTTATATTTAAATCCTTTTTTATGTATTTCATTTAACAATTAATAAAAAAATTAATGAAAAAAAAGAAAATGATTTAATAATAAAAATAATGAAAATAATATTATTATTAATATAATAATATTAAATAATATTATTATTATTATTATTATTCATATTAATTATTTTTATTTTATTTTTATTATTAGGGTTTTGATTAAATCATAAGAGGGGGGGTCTATCCTTCCTCCTCCCCCACCCCAACGTGGTGCACCCCCTCCCTCTTCCGCTCACGCGGCCCCCTAGCGGCGGAGGGTCCTCCGGATGTAGAGACCCGAAGCTTGACGTACATTGACATTACATTACTTTTGCGGAATACTTAGTATATAACAAAAACACACACACAAGGACCGTAATAGTTTAGTGTCTTTGGAAACTCGGAATGTAAACTTCTAATTGTTGTGGAAGATCTTCAACATCTCCCATAATGATCTTCCTTTTTATACCTAAAACCATTGTTTATATCCTGGGGAAAAGAAAACATAAAAGGGTGAGCTCAAATGCTCAGTAAGGGTAAACAAAATAAATATCAATCACATCGTATTCACAAGCACATAACTTTTGGAAATCTTAACCTGCAAAAGAGATCATAATTTCATAACATGGGATAAATCATGGCAGTGAAATGTAATCACAATAATCATAACTTAAAACATTAAACCTTGTGGCATACACACATAATCATAGAGAATCATTTCTTGTTAGTCAAGACTCATTGCCAAGACTATCTTAGTGGACAAAGTCCCTTTCTGAATCGAGTAACCCTCGTTTCAGTCCTGTTTCACTGAATCGGTATAACCTACCGTTCCAGCCATGTCTATCTCATGAGATATAAAATCTTTACCCAATGCATTGGAGGGAGATATAGGTCCCACCCATCTTATAATGAATCCTTTCTTATGTGTGCCACATAATCATAAACCATACATCATAGCGTAACCCATGTAATAAAAATGGAATTCTTAAACAACATGACATCATAAAACAATTCATATAAGATAAAGGAATTCATAAAAATATTTCCATCACAACATAATCAAATCCATTTAATAATAGGGATAAAAACAGAACCCTTTATTATCTTAGATGGAAAATAATTTTGATAAAACACTTGAACTCCATTCTTGAGGAAAATATCCTTTCTTCTTCAAAAACATTTTTCCTTTCATAACATGTCATACAACTTTAAAATAAAAGAAGTTGATTAAAAATAAACTTGAAAACTTGTAAAGGAAGCTTCTTTGAAGTAATGTTTTAAAAATCCATTCATACCGTATAAGTTAAAAAAAACATTCTTCGTACTTTTGTCGGAAAAGTCAAAAAGTACCTCGTACGGAAAAACGACAAAAGATTCCTTTCATATTTTTTACTAAAAACTCACCTAAGGGTAAAAATGGATTTAAACAATTGTAGGTGGATGGAAATAATATTACATATTGATGAAACATGTATGTGGATGATAAAATACACCCCAGTAAATACTTACGAATAAACAATCTCGGATAAAAATGAGATTGTGATATTTCCCTTACCTTATGTCCGACTTGCTTTGTAAGTGTCCAAACCTCCTGTATAATGATTTAAATCATGTTATTGACTTATTCCAGAATCATATTCATTGTTATGATATCATATATGGTTCACTTATGACATTATATTACCCGTTCTTTTGTAAATTCCATGTTAAAGAAGCGTTTTGGGTAAAATCATTTCATTTATCTTAGGTGTTTTGACTTGTTGTTCTTGACATCACTATTACTTATATCATGATTTAATTACTTCCAGAATATAAAATATGATTTATATATCATGTATATTCAGTATATATATATATATAATAGATAGATAAATGAAAAACACCGTTCATGGAGACGGTAGTCCGTACGTACGCATGAACGCTGTTTTACTTTCCTTATTGTCTTGAAATGGAAGTAAGTAGATGACATACATATATATATACATAAATCCAGTAGCTTTATAATGTCATATATTTCATTATTATTTCTTATATATACTTTATAATCATTCTTAAATGGTTAACATGGAGAATGAATCTCATCGCGTCGTGGAGACGGTAGTCCGTACGTACGCACGAGCGATGATATCATTTCCATAAATATTGAACTGAATTAGAGTGGATTATACAATATATCAGAATCAATATGATGTTGTAATAACTATGTATAGTTATTCTTTACACCATTATACCCATCAATGTAAGGTGGTGTTGGAAAATAGATTACACCACGGCGTGGAGACGGTATTCCGTACGTACGCACGCGCGGTGATTTCTTTTTCCGTAGGATGGATAGATGGTGAAATAGGGTTGTTTCATACTTATAATAACATATCAGTATATGAGTGATACTGATGTTATTACTTCATAATGAAACAACTTAAGAAGAAGAAGTGGAAGAAGAAATAAAGATGAAAAAATTGGTAACGGTAATTACCTCTTCTTTGAAGCGCCTCTTTGAGACATCCTCTTAGGGCACTAAAATTGGTCTTTGAGGAAGACCAGAACCTCTAGGATGTTTCTAGGGAAGTGGAGAGGATAAAATGGCAGGGGTTGGCCGATCTTGAGTGCTCAATTTGGTGTGAGGAGGAGGGGGAGGAGGTTCCCTTTTATAAGGGAGGAGAGGGGCACCATAGGAATATCTCAAAATATTATTTTATATTAAAGTCAAAATCGGTTTATAATGGTTCCAAAGGGTCTTATTTCGAAGATAAAGTGGGGATGGGTCGAAATCCTATCAACCAATAGGATTTAGACAAGTTTAGGGTATTATTTTAACCTTATCAATTAGATTTAACTCTAAGTTAATTAATTTAACTTTTACCGTGTCTTTTTGTTTTCTTTCACTATATGGTTAATACACTTACTATAACATGACAAACGAACCCCAAATTGTTTATTATTAATATATATATCCTTATATAATTCATTTGGCCGAACCTTAGATTTTTAGGAATAAAATAACAATTAATAATATAATATTTGATTTAAAAACTATTTTGTGTCAATTTTGACACTATTTGATATATGATTTTTGTGAAAGTCATAACAGAATTATATGTTCGAACCAAGTTTATTAAATCAACAATAATATATCATAGTAACCTAGAAAATTAGTGTAATTCATAAAAAGTCTCAAATTATATTTAGTTTGGTGTTTATAACATCAATTATGTCAATATTTCATTAATAAGATTATTACTGCATCATATTTGTGTCATAAATAAATTAACTTATTTGAGGTCTAAAATTACAAATAAAATACCATTATGTGGGAAATCTTTTTAGCTTTCTAATGAATATTTATAGTCTAATTTATCTTATGTATAACCCTATATTAAAAATGTTTTAGTAAATAAACTTTGATTTTAACTCTTTTAACTCTTCTTTGAATTAAATAATAATAAATGTCCTAATCTAATCCAAGTGGGCCTAAATGGTCATATTTTATTCATAAAGTTGTTTTTGGTCGAATTACACTTATCCAATAGAATTAGGACATGTGTTAGGGTAATAGTAATATCATATTTACCCTTAGTTACCCTATTTACTATTAACCGCGGTAAAAAAAAGTAAAAAGTTACTATTCACCAAAAATTATTTTCATCTCATTGAACCACATTTTACTTACTGACATCAACCGTGTCTCTCGGATTTTTGAAATTCCATTCACAGAAGCGGTAAAATTAAGTTTTATGAAAAATTCAGTTTTTTAACTACCACTTAGTAGTTTCACTATTCATCAAAAATTGATGTTTTTCAGAACAGTGCCAAAATTTCATCCCAAGCTATATTTCATATTCCGAATTTAAAAATGAAGTCTATTTTACCAAATTCATTACATAAAAGTTGCATTAATTAATTTTATAATTAAATCCCGCTGTTAAAACAAATAGCGTGTTTTTAAGAAACAATATCTATCAAAAGATTGACACTTGTTTATGTCTAGTTTAAATGTGAAATTACATCCAATGACCAACATTGTATTAAATTGTAAAAATATATTCTAAATATACTTTAAAACCACTCAAATTAATGATTTATCACTATAAATTATTTCGATTAAAAAAGTTGTTATTAATTATAATTTAGTAATATTCACTATTCATCAGAATATGAAAGTTATCCGAAAAGTACCAAAATTTCACCTTAGGCTAAATTCGATACTCCGAATCCAAAAATGAAATCCATTTTGAAAAATAAAATTTACAAAATTTCAAAAAGTGGTTATTACTATTCATAACGGCTAGTATTAATAATATTTTAATAGCATATCATTGTTTCGTGAAACTCAGTATTACGTACCACACACGCTATCGAGGAAGGTTGCGATTGCGTGTAATGCAAGGCAAGTCAATGATGCGTGTTGTGCAAGCTCCTTTTGGTGTAGCGTACAACACAAGACATTAGTGAAATAAAAAAGAATATTTTTCAAGAAATCTTGGGCTGTTACATTCTACCCCCCTTAAAATGAATTTCGCCCTCGAAATTCGTCGGGGTTATAAATAGTTTACTATTCAAAAGTTTCTTTAATAGAAACCCACATCGTAAAAAGGAATACCAAAACTTGGCTTTAAAAACTAATGTATGAAATGTAACGATTACCCAAATAAACTAATCACTGGGTTTCCACATAGGTGAAAATATGGATATGGAAAAAAATCTAACCATCATGTTCTGATGGAGAGTGGTAGAGAACATGGCTATGGAAAAGCCAACAATCACAAATCCATAAATTTGTGACGGTCTAAGGTACCATCCGATTCATCAGGTATAAGATCACTAGGACAACATTTTTGGTTTTCAAGATCATTTCCCTAAAGTTGAAAATTTGAATTCGAATAAATACTTTCTTTATTTTGGTACAATCTCACTATTGTTCGTGCCCAGAACAATTTCCACTTCATATCTTAAATGAAGTTGAATTTGTTATTCGTGAAGTGTTAGCAGATCATGTGATAGAATGACGGGTCATTCCATCTGTCTCAAACAAAAGGTTAGCAAAAATTATATACATAAGTCGATCTATAGTGGGATTAATCATATATGGTTCCTAAAATGGGCTTATACCTCATATACCATACTGCTTAATATAATAACACTAGTTTCTACTAAACAGGGACTTCCTGTAGGTCAGTGGTAGGCGATAAAGGCCAGTCGCACTTCGGTTGTGGGTTCGATTCCTACAGCCTTGTCCGAAGCGATGGGCTGTCACCCGTCCTGCAGGTTGTCCTTTTTCTAAAACTACGTTACTATAACATCCCATCAATAATATCGAAAATCTTCTATCCTTAAACAATACTAACTTATGTCCAACATAATCCAGTCTAATCTTTAGGCTTATACATAATACTGCAGTCCACTCTCATCATATAGTGACAACGATTACCAGAGATTTAACACCATCGTCGATCCCCATATATCATAAGATATGTTTTGTTGGTCACATTCCAAACATTCAAAGTCCTTAATCATGTATTCTTTTGAATACCCATTGAACCTTAGTGAAAACTTGAATGCAGTTAAAAGTTAACACTTTCCACATACCAAAATCCTCAAAATTCTATATACTCAAACCATGATATCACTTAGTCCTTATATCAATCATGAGCTCATGAATACTGTTAAACATTTCATTTTCTCGTTTTCCCTTCATTATGCGCATAATATCTCAATCACTTTGAATACCACATTAGACCAATACATAAATATTCCAATATTCCATGATACAACATTATTTTGGAATCCCATTACATAAAAACTTAATCATTCTACCACATCGTTGTCATATTCAACATTGCCAATAGTGATCGCATGTGACTTCCCTTTGTCCTTTTCCTTAAGCGGTTGCTCATGTCGATCAGCACTAACCCTTGGATTAGGGCATTTATTGGAATAATGTACCATCTCCTTGCACTTGAAGCATTGAAGTGTTGGTTGTGCGTTCTCTGCAGTGTTTGCTTTATTCACTTCATTAGAATCCCTTTTTCCATTACTTCGACACTCAGCTTCTCGATGACCTTCTTTTCCACACTTAAAACATTTTCTAGTCCCTTTAAGACAATCTCCACCATGCTTCTTTCCACACTTTGTGCATAAGGAAACATTCATCTTCTTTTCACCATTATTCTGAGATTTCTCCTTGAACTCCATCTTTCGTTTCTTGTCAAAACCATGAGATGGATATGTAACACCAACTTCCATTTCTACCATGATAGAACAACGCACAATTTCTTCATAGCTACTGAAGTCTCTTATAGCTAATGCCCATCGAAGACTTGGTTTTAAGCCACTGAATAATCGATCAACTTTACTTTCAGGTTGGATGATAATGCCAGATGCATACCTTGCAAGTCTTGTAAAATTTGCTTCGTATATACCAAGAGATTCATCATCCTTTTGCTTTAGTTCAAGAAACTCCTTCTCCATCTTCGTTCGAAGAATACGAGGGAAGTACTTATTGAAAAATAAGTTCTTGAACTCGTCCCATTCCATAGACTCAATTTCATCCCTTTTCCTCGTATTCTTAATAAGATTCCACCATTGATCAGCATCTCCTTCCAAAAGATACACTGCTAGGATGACTTTATCATGTTCAGAACATTGAAGAACTGAAAATATCTTTTCAGTAGTACTAATCCATTGTTCAGCAACTAATGGATCAGTAGACCCACTGAAAGAAGCTGGACGCTGCCTCATGAAGGATTCAACAGAATGTTTCTCCTTCCTTTGCTCGTTTGGAAGTCCTGCATGATTCATAGCTTGAGAAAGTTGTGTGAGCATGGCTACAAGATTTTGCATTCCGGCTCCCATATCGTTTGGTTGCTCAGGGGGGCAATCATTGCATTGCCCATCACATTCCGCATTAACACGGTTCCTTCGGGTTCCAGCCATCGTCTAAAACCCCAAAAGAATAGTATGAGAGGCAAAAATCATGCTAGGGAATACAACATAATAAAGGGGTAGTAACCTCAATATCTAACATCTTAGGTTTAATTATATGATTGTTAGCGTAGTTCTAGTACTATAACCTATACGTATACTTAACCTTAGGGACATCCCTAGACATACCTTAGAAATATCTCTAGGGATCTCACTAATGTTCACGCATCCTAGTTTCCAAAGGTTGACTAAACCTTTCCTCTGATACCAACTGTAGAGACCCGAAGCTTGACGTACATTGACATTACATTACTTTTGCGGAATACTTAGTACATAACAAAAACACACACACAAGGACCGTAATAGTTTAGTGTCTTTGGAAACTCGGAACGTAAACTTCTAATTGTGGGGGAAGATCTTCAACATCTCCCATAAAGATCTTTCTTTTTATACCTAAAACCATTGTTTATATCCTGGGGAAAAGAAAACATAAAAGGGTGAGCTCAAATGCTCAGTAAGGGTAAACAAAATAAATATCAATCACATCATATTCACAAGGACATAACTTTTGGAAATCTTAACCTGCAAAAGAGATCATAATTTCATAACATGGGATAAATCATGGCATTGAAATGTAATCACAATAATCATAACTTAAAACATTAAACCTTGTGGAATACACACATAATCATAGAGAATCATTTCTTGTTAGTCAAGACTCATTGCCAAGACTATCTTAGTGGACAAAGTCCCTTTCTGAATCGAGTAACCCTCGTTTCAGTCCTGTTTCACTGAATCGGTATAACCTACCGTTCCAGCCATGTCTATCTCATGAGATATAAAATCTTTACCCAATGCATTGGAGGGAGATATAGGTCCCACCCATCTTATAATGAATCCTTTCTTATGTGTGCCACATAATCATAAACCATACATCATAGCGTAACCCATTTAATAAAAATGGAATTCTTAAACAACATGACATCATAAAACAATTCATATTAGATAAAGGAATTCATAAAAATATTTCCATCACAACATAATCAAATCCATGTAATAATAGGGATAAAAACAGAACCCTTTATTATCTTAGATGGAAAATAATTTTGATAAAACACTTGAACTCCATTCTTGAGGAAAATATCCTTTCTTCTTCAAAAACATTTTTCCATTCATAACATGTCATACAACTTTAAAATAAAAGAAGTTGATTAAAAATAAACTTGAAAACTTGTAAAGGAAGCTTCTTTGAAGTAATGTTTTAAAAATCCATTCATACCGTATAAGTTAAAAAAAACATTCTTCGTACTTTTGTCGGAAAAGTCAAAAAGTACCTCGTACGGAAAAACGACAAAAGATTCCTTTCATATTTTTTACTAAAAACTCACCTAAGGGTAAAAATGGATTTAAACAATTGTAGGTGGATGGAAATAATATTACATATTGATGAAACATGGATGTGGATGATAAAATACACCCCAGTAAATACTTACGAATAAACAATCTCGGATAAAAATGAGATTATGATATTTCCCTTACCTTATGTCCGACTTGCTTTGTAAGTGTCCAAACCTCCTGTATAATGATTTAAATCATGTTATTGACTTATTCCAGAATCATATTAATTGTTATGATATCATATATGGTTCACTTATGACATTATATTACCCGTTCTTTTGTAAATTCCATGTTAAAGAAGCGTTTTGGGTAAAATCGTTTCATTTATCTTAGGTGTTTTGACTTGTTGTTGTTGACATCACTATTACTTATATCATGATTTAATTACTTCCAGAATATAAAATATGATTTATATATCATATATATTCAGTATATATATATATATAATAGATAGATAAATGAAAAACACCGTTCATGGAGACGGTAGTCCGTACGTACGCATGAACGCTGTTTTACTTTCCTTATTGTCTTGAAATGGAAGTAAGTAGATGACATACATATATATATACATAAATCCAGTAGCTTTATAATGTCATATATTTCATTATTATTTCTTATATATACTTTATAATCATTCTTAAATGGTTAACATGGATAATGAATCTCATCGCGTCGTGGAGACGGTAGTCCGTACGTACGCACGAGCGATGATATCATTTCCATAAATATTGAACTGAATTAGAGTGGATTATACAATATATCAGAATCAATATGATGTTGTAATAACTATGTATAGTTATTATTTACACCATTATACCCATCAATGTAAGGTGGTGTTGGAAAATAGATTACACCACGGCGTGGAGACGGTATTCCGTACGTACGCACGCGCGGTGATTTCTTTTTCCGTAGGATGGATAGATGGTGAAATAGGGTTGTTTCATACTTATAATAACATATCAGTATATGAGTGATACTGATGTTATTACTTCATAATGAAACAACTTAAGAAGAAGAAGTGGAAGAAGAAATAAAGATGAAAGAATTGGTAACGGTAATTACCTCTTCTTTGAAGCGCCTCTTTGAGACCTCCTCTTAGGGCACTAAAATTGGTCTTTGAGGAAGACCAGAACCTCTAGGATGTTTCTAGGGAAGTGGAGAGGATAAAATGGCAGGGGTTGGCCGAGCTTGAGTGCTCAATTTGGTGTGAGGAGGAGGGGGAGGAGGTGCCCTTTTATAAGGGAGGAGAGGGGCACCTTAGGAATATCTCAAAATATTATTTTATATTAAAGTCAAAGTCGGTTTCTAATGGTTCCAAAGGGTCTTATTTCAAAGATAAAGTGGGTATGGGTCGAAATCCTATCAACCAATAGGATTTAGACAAGTTTAGGGTATTATTATAACCTTATCAATTAGATTTAACTCTATGTTAATTAATTTAACTTTTACCGTGTCTTTTTGTTTTCTTTCACTATATGGTTAATACACTTACTATAACATGACAAACGAACCCCAAATTGTTTATTATTAATATATATATCCTTATCTAAGTCATTTTGCCGAACCTTAGATTTTTAGGAATAAAATAACAATTAATAATATAATATTTGATTTAAAAACTATTTTGTGTCAATTTTGACACTATTTGATATATGATTTTTGTGAAAGTCATAACAGAATTATATGTTCGAACCAAGTCGATTAAATCAACAATAATATATCAGAGTAACCTAGAAAATTAGTGGAATTCATAAAAAGTCTCAAATTATATTTAGTTTGGTGTTTATAACATCAATTATGTCAATATTTCATTAATAAGATTATTACTGCATCATCTTTGTGTCATAAATAAATTAACTTATTTGAGGTCTAAAATTACAAATAAAATACCATTATGTGGGAAAGCTTTTTAGCTTTCTAATGAATATTTATAGTCTAATTTATCTTATGTATAACCCTATATTAAAAATGTTTTAGTAAATAAACTTTGATTTTAACTCTTTTAACTCTTCTTTGAATTAAATAATAATAAATGTCCTAATCTAATCCAAGTGGGCCTAAATGGTCATATTTTATTCATAAGGTTGTTTTTGGTCGAATTACACTTATCCAATAGAATTAGGACATGTGTTAGGGTAATAGTAATATCATATTTACCCTTAGTTACCCTATTTACTATTAACCGCGGTAAAAAAAAGTAAAAAGTTACTATTCACCAAAAATTATTTTCATCTCATTGAACCACATTTTACTTACTAACATCAACCGTGTCTCTCGGATTTTTGAAATTCCATTCACAGAAGCGGTAAAATTATGTTTTATGAAAAATTCAGTTTTTTAACTACCACTTAGTAGTATCACTATTCATCAAAAATTGATGTTTTTCAGAACAGTGCCAAAATTTCATCCCAAGCTATATTTCATATTCCGAATTTAAAAATGAAGTCTATTTTACCAAATTCATTACATAAAAGTTGCATTAATTAATTTTATAATTAAATCCCGCTGTTAAAACAAATAGCGTGTTTTTAAGAAACAATATTTATCAAAAGATTGACACTTGTTTATGTCTAGTTTAAATGTGAAATTACATCCAATGACCAACATTGTATTAAATTGTAAAAATATATTCTAAATATACTTTAAAACCACTCAAATTAATGATATATCACTATTAATTATTTCGATTAAAAAAGTTGTTATTAATTATAATTTAGTAATATTCACTATTCATCAGAATATGAAAGTTATCCGAAAAGTACCAAAATTTCACCTTAGGCTAAATTCGATACTCCGAATCCAAAAATGAAATCCATTTTGAAAAATAAAATTTACAAAATTTCAAAAAGTGGTTATTACTATTCATAACGGCTAGTTTTAATAATATTTTAATAGCATATCATTGTTTCGTGAAACTCAGTATTACGTACCACACACGCTATCGAGGAAGGTTGCGATTGCGTGTAATGCAAGGCAAGTCAAGGATGCGTGTTGTGAAAGCTCCTTTTGGTGTAGCGTACAACACAAGACATTAGTGAAATAAAAAAGAATATTTTTCAAAAAATCTCGGGCTGTTACACCGGTGGCCACCTCCCATCCTCTCATGCTCTCCCTTTCCTCCTACATGATCGCTCCCTCATATGACACCCTCCGATGAAGACCCTCTCCCTCACACAAAAACTTTTATGACCTCCAGAATTGTGCCATCCCCCTTACAACATTCCTCCCTTTTCAATTGGGTTATTCAGGTTTTCATCTCATCTCACCTATTTATATTCACTACTTTTCACTCATGCATTTTTTCTTATGATTCCCCCTATTCTATCCCCCCTCTTGCCTTAGCTATTCCCTAGATTACTGGTTATCCATGTATAGTTCCTTCTTTAATTTTTAGTTTTCAATATTGTAGTCTTATGGTGGGATTGAGGTGAAATTGTGGTTTTTCATTAAATTCTTGAATTTTATTCTCCCAAGGCAGGTCGTTACATGCCCTATCTTTTTTAGATTATTTTAATTGTTTGTGCATGTGATATTTACATGTTATACAGTTACATACTTTGATGTGATATATGTTATGGAACTGTTATGGCATGCATGTATAATGAAATTGGATTATATAAAGGAAGTCATTATGTATTTTGTATGTGTATTGTTGAGAAAATATTTGGAAGTGTTCAATAAATTGTCTATGTTATGAAAAATGATTTTTTAAAAGTTATTTATGTGATTGTGTGATTAATGTTGGTTTTCTAAATGAATAAAAATTATTTACTCATGTTTCGTTTTATTTAGATCCTTCAAATATTATTTAGCAGTGTTTAAATGATGCATGTATGTTTTGAAGTGGGAACTTTGTTTATGTGTTGGTTTACAATGGGGGTTGGACATAGAATTGGTTGCTGTTAATTGTATGATTTTATTGTGTCTATTAAATAGGAATCTATGAATTCTATAGGTGATATTAAAGGAATATAAAAATTGTTATTTTTAGAAAATTTGAAAATGTATTATTTATGTAATATATGACTTTTTATGTGAATTTTTTTAATGATTTGTGAATTTTTTAAATAATGTGAAGCTTTATTTAGAAATGAATGTTTATTATGTTTGGATTTAATCATGGGGCATTAGAAAATAGTTTTTAGTGAGATATTCAGTTCATTATTATTTATTAATAAGTATAGATTATATGAATTGAAAATGTATTTGAAAAAGTGTTTTGGAGAGTGTAAAATTAAAATTGGTTTGTTCTTGAAACAAGTTATTTATCTAGTATTCCTAACATTGAGTAGTGGGAGTGGTGATATGTTTGACATGTGAACAATAACATGATCCCATTGGAATTTTGGGTGTATATAAGGGTTTGGTAGATCTAGTATTCTTGATGGTACAAAAGGGGTCTATCGTAATATTGTCTACCAGGATTGACATAAAAAATTATAACGAAGCATTTTTATGGTTGGTGTCCCCTACAATTATTTGTGTTGATTATCTATATTGTCTTGTGCATGATTGATCCTTTTTTCATGGATTCTATACCATGTTTCACATAAGTACAAGGTTCTAGTGTCCTACTCGAGCTTGACTATCCCTTGGAGATTTACACATGGTGGTCTACTATATATGATGTGCTCCAGTCTAATAGAATACAGTGGACCAATTTCGTGTATTTGTGTATCTATATTTTATAAATACAATATTCTTTTTATTCCAGTGATAGTGAACTGGGTTTCCTTCGAAGTGTTCATTTTGAAATGTTTCCCTAATAAATATTCTTCTAAAAAAGGTTTAAAATTAATTTACAAAAATTAGCATGTCAGATTATATCATAATTTTTTTGGAATGGAATCTATTTATCCTTGTGTCATCTTACATTCCATTGATTCACACACTGCATACACCCTTTGGTGTATTTACATCCTATTCTATGTTTGTTATATGTAAAGGAATGTTTTCTGGGTATGGTGGTTAGGGTATCTAGTGGACTTCCTTGTAGAACGTGTTGGTGGTGGCTTGAAAAAGTTTCTCATCATTCTTCACAGTGATTTGTGATGGAGTTAGTCCCTAATTTTTTTACTCTTTCTTTTAGAAATTTTTTCATAGTTGTAAAATTTAAATCAGAAATATGTTTATTCTTTATTTTGTCATGCATTTTTAGTTATGGGTTTTTAGTCTTCTTGGTTGTATATTATTATGGAATTAGCTAATTCATTCAAATTACATAATATTGATAACTATTCACTTGTTTCTAGCCAGTATGGATTGGGAATTACCTTAGGGGAATTCCACAGATCGAGTCAGGAACTAGTTCAGATGGTGACCCGCCTTGTTTTAAGACAAAATCGAATTAGAGGATGTTACTCACTTTTGGTTTGCATACCATGGGATGGAGTCATGTTTGACTAGAGCTAGTATTCTCTGGGAATGACCTTCTGATTACGAGTACATTTATTGCCCATTTCACCTTATGACTGGACCCAAGTCACAAGGGTAAGTTAGGTTTATTCTGAGTCGTTTGGTCAGTGTTATTTTTTGTTTCTTGGAATGTGAAATGAGAGTTTGTAAAATGGTCTTAGTGAGCTCACCTGGCCTATAAATCCACATGGAGTTGAAGACATATTCCATAAACAGCCTATGTGATAGCCTAGTGACTTACATATTACCGTAAACCATGTTCCTAGGTCATCAATCAACCCTTGTTTCCACTTTAATCATCATGTCTCTCTTTGGGGTTTGACATATCATTTTTGAAAATCACTTACTATGGAATCATGGAAACATGATTTTAAGTTAACAATGACTTATTTTGGGATGGTGGTAAATTAATTTATTGAATATGTCAAATTAATGTTGTAAAAATTTGAACTCTTGAATAATTATTTCGATTAAATGGGATGAGTTTATCAAAGGTGTATTTTTATGAATAAGGTTTTTGGTTTATCGAAAGTTAATTTATTGAGAAATAAAAATGTATTTTGAAAAGGGGATATTTTTGAAGTGGTTTTGGGTAAACGCGGGTGAGTTTGTTCACATTAGATTTTCCTAATCTAAATATGTTGTTTTTTGAAATTAATTTTATAGCATTTATCAGGTCAAAGATGATTTTGAAAAACTATTTTAAATTGGGTTTTCTAAACAATGAAAATGTGTTTTAAAATTAGTGGAATGTATCAAAGTTAGTGTGTAATGTTTCAAAATAAAATTTTATGAATGGATAGTTCCATTAAATGAATGTTTTGTTAAACAAAATAATGGGTTTTGATTTTTGTGGCTTTTCTTTTCTAGTGGATTTTTTTATTTGGAACCTCTATTTCTTATTTTTCCTTGAGTACGCCCCCATAAAGAATTAATTAACCTTTGAATTGATTCCATGATTGATTAACCGTTAGAATACCCTCTCATTGATCATTATATGGACTCTCTCAATGAAATTTGGATGAAACATCTTCTTCACTACTTTTTTGGTTAAGTGAGTCCTCTGGTAGTGGTATAGCATTTGTGAGAGGAGTTGATAGAATCTTTAATTTCATTGAGTTGGTTGAGTTTTCGTGTATGATTTTTGATACTATTGTGTTTGAAGGTCTTTCCTGGGAGTGGTGAGGGTAATACATGTATATAACTATTGAAGCGGTCTATAGTTTTTTTTATTCCCATTACTATGAATCAACTTGAGATCATTTTTTGTAATCTTCTATGCAAAGGAACATTATAGACAACTAGTTTGTGGAAAATCAGGTTATAAGAGGCTGGTATGGCTATTTTCAAGAATCATATGTCATTTGGGAATCAATTTAAACTCTATTTTCATTATAAGACCTCATTGGTTTCAATGGTCATGTTTGATGATGTTTCTTAGTGTTGTGTTCTTGTTCAATTGCAATGGTGGATGTCAAGAAATATTACGATAACATATATTATAATAGAAACATGTTCCCTTTTAGAAATTCTAAATTTTACCCATTTGAATGGAACCATGTTTTATGTGTTATAGTTTCGTCGTATCCTCACTCGAGGTGAATCTAATGATTTATAGGAATCTCTTATGTCCTTGTCATAGTGAATTTCCATGTTGAAGAAAAGTAGGTTGCATCATGTGTTTTGTTCTGTTGTTTTTTTTGGATGGAAGTGTGGTTTCTTGTTAGAAGCAAAGAAGAAGTTATAATTGAGTGGTGAAAGTCTTGACTACATGGTAGGATATTCATTAGTGGTTATAGCTCCGGCCCTAGGTTTGTGAGTGATGTTGGCGTAAAGTCAGGAGCCCCTATGGGTGTAAAGGATCTTTATTAATTTTCCACCTTCAGTGTGGGAAATTGAGCCAGTATGAGGTTATAGTGTCACTAATCTAGTTTAATGGCCCCCTATAGTGTAGAGATAGATATGGACATTATCTGAATTTAATGACATGCATGGGTTGAAGGATTCTTCTAATGATTTAATAAAATGTAGTTGTATCGTTTCCTTGAACCTCGATGCTTGTGCCTTTATAGATGTAGATCATTTTGTTTTGTTCCATTTATGGTTATCCTTGTGAGTCAATATTAGTTTCAATATTGGATAATATGATGATGATAATTCCCCCTAAGAGTAGTGAATCGTGTGAGGTTTTCAACTTGGATTGTGTAAATTTTCAACAGACCCCTTACGGTTGGGGTTTTGTCAGTGTTGGGTATTCTATGTCAGTTTGTGTTGGTGGGTGTGAAAAGTACCTAAGCTAGCCCATGATGGGGTTTCATGTTGGTTTGTGCTAGTTGGTTAAACTGGTTGGTTCTTATGTTGGCCGTGGGTCTCTCTAAAATTCTGTTGGGATAAATTAATGCAAGCCTTTCTCTTATAGTGGGGAGTCTATTTGGCCCCTGCATGTTCATAACCCGATTTTGTTTTTTATGTTGACTTGAAAATGAGTGATTGTGTTGGCTGGTATCAATCTAGTGAGGAGCGTTTCATTGATAATTTATAAGGTGTTCTAGCTTAATAGTTTGGATTATTCGTTGTACAAAATCATTCCCATTGGCCGATCAATTGTAAGTGTTTTATCTTTTGGTGGAGGGTGACACATAGTGGGGTGTCCATTTTGGTTTCCTCTATTTGACCTATAAGTTTATTTTTATATTTATAGTCTTTTTATCTCTTTCTCATTTCATGTTTATTGTGAATCAACTTAATCTATGAGGGATGGTCCATTTTTTCTTATGGGATAAACCATTGAATTGATTTCTCGGGGAAGAAACTATTATGGTGGGGAGAGATGTCACACCCCAACCCAACACATTGCAGTTGTAGTTATTTGATTTAATTTTTAGTCTTTTTTAATTTCAAAATTATAAAATTAAAATCTATGTAAAGGAAAATAAAATAAAAATAAATTCACTTATTAATAATAATACGGATAATTTTATTATGATGAATAAAAATATTATAATTATTATTAAGATTATTATTATTATTTTTATAACCTTAATTTATGTTTATTATGATTATTTCTACTATTATTAGTAATATTTTTATTTTATTTGATGTTATTATTGTGGATTTTGATCAAACCCTAAAAGGGGGACTCCCCTTCATCCTCACTCACCCCCTATGGGACATACCCCCCTCCACTCCTACTTCGGCTCACACGACCCCCAACGAATGAGGTCCCATAGTTGGTCACCTCCCCTCCTTTGGAACATGTCATCTCCGCCTATAAGAATTATCATTCACACAACACCCCATATTTAAGATCCTCTCCCTATCACGATGCTTTTCTCAAACATCCAGCCATGTGTACTCCCCCCTTATAGGGAGCCTACCCTCTCCCCTGATTTCATCAAGTTTTCTACTCAACTCACTGAGGTGTATTCTTCGTTTTCCCTTCCTACATTTTTTCTATCATTTTTTCATTTACCATCACCCCTCTTTCCATGGTCAAATAAAATATTACATGTTAATTGAATTTTGGTTATTCATCCATTTTATTTGATCAATTAAGCACGATTATTGTGTGATTGAGGGTTGATTGAAGTTTTGCACTGAATTCTCTAATTTTCTTCCCCTATGGTTGGTGGTTCCATGCCCTAGTATTTTTAGATGTTTTTTTTATTTTATTAAAATTTTCATGATCCATAGTTACATTTTGTTATGCAATATTTGTTTTAGATATTTTTTGGAATGCTTTTATGATGAAATTGGTTTTTTTAAATGAAATTTCTATGACATTTATATGTGTCTTATTGTGAAAATACATATACGTGTTCAATAATTTTCTTAAGGTATTCGAAATGTGTATTCAAAAGCTCTGGAGGTGCGTGTGTGATTAATTTAGTTTTTATAATAGAAGATAAATTATTTTAGCTTTTTGGTTTTTATTGAGGACCATTAAATATAATTTAGGGGTATTTAATTGATGGAAGAATTTCTTATATTGGGAACATGGTCAATGTGTGGGTTTAAAAAGGGGCTTGGCACTAACATTTGTTTGTTTTAATAGTGAATTTTTCTAGTGTTTGTTAAAAGGTATTTTATGAATTTTGTAGGTGATAGTTATATAATTTGAAAATGGGTTTCTAGTGTGAAAAAATGGTAATTGGTTTAGTATTAGCATGGAGGTCTTTATGTGAACTTTTTAGTAAGAGTTGGGAATTGTTTAAATAATGGGAAACTTGTTTTTTAAATGAACATATTTTATGTCTGGAATAAAATATCGTGTTTTTTCTATGGTTTTAAGTGATAAATTTTTTTCCTTTCATGTGTCTTTCTAAATAGACCTTTTATGAATTGTTAATTATTTTGAAAAAGGGTTTTGGTGTGTGTGAAATGAAAAGTGGTTTGTTCCTGAAATATTTGTTTTATTTGGTATACATGACATTGAGTTGTGGGATTAGAGATATGTGTAACTTTAAAACATTATCTTGAGCGCACAAAAATCCTCTTATTTGGGTGGGCTCAATTGTTATAGTACATAAGTTGATTCTGAATTGGGTTTTCTCGGTTCAGTCTAGCCGAATTTAGTGTTACAACCCTTTGAAAAACATTGTGATGATAAAAGACCCCTAAGATATTGGATAATTCTCTTCTCTTTATTCTCTTTAATGATAGAGATGTTTTTCATGGTTTCTAAACCACGTTTCAGTGAGGTACGAGGTCTAGTGTCCCACTCGAGCTAAATTAACCCTAGGGGATTTACCCATGGAGCTCTACTATATATGAAGTGGTTCCAACTATCAGAATATAGTGTAACTATTGTTCCATTATCTGTGTGTGTGTGTTTTCATTATAAATAACATTTTTCTTTTTAATAACATGATTGTGAAATGTATTTTCTAGGAAGGGTTCCTTTTCTTATGATTACCTTATAAATCAACTTCCTAAAATAGTTTTAAAAGTAACTACCTAAATGAGCATGTAAGATTATCAAATAAATGTTTTGGCGTAGAATATTTTAATCTGTGTGGAATCCTATTGGGATGAGTTTCACACTGTACTTCAACCCTTTGGTATATCTAGATCATATTCTATTTTTGTTGATGAGTAATGGAATTATGTGTGGTTTTGGTGGTTAGGGTCTCTAATATACTTCTTTATAGACCATGGTGGTGGTGGATTGAGGAAGTTGATCCTCTTATTTCATGGTGGTTTGGGATGGGGTGTGTCCCCTTTTGTTTTCATCTTTATTTTTTGAGTTCTATTCATAGATCCAAACATTAAATCTGAAAATTGTATATTCCATGATTGGGTGTGCATTTCCATTTTGGATGTTCTTGTCTTATGGTTTGTTTGTTATTATGGAATCTGGTAAATCATTACCGTGTTTTAATATTGATACCTAGAAACTTTTTTCCACCCCATGGGAATCAAGAACACCCTTATATCCTTTCTATAGATAGGATTGGGCACCAGTTAGGATGACGGCCTAGCTTGGTTCTGGATATTCATTTTAGTGTCACATATTTAAATAAGAAACACATTCATATAATCCCTAAAAAATGATTATTGGACTCATTTTATTATGACTCAATTTACATATAAGAATCTTTATTATTTAGTAATATTAAAATACATCTTTATGTATAATAGGAATGAGGGATAGTATACTATTAGATCTCATACATAGTAATGTATGTGGACCACTAAGTACAGAAGAAATTTTCTTTTATAGGTTCCACGATACTTTTGCATATAAATATATTTTGTATGGATATGATTTTATGATGAAACAAAAGTATGAAACTTTTGAAAATGATTATGAGTTTAAAAATGTATTATGCAATCAATTAAGAATGAGTATTATTGTTATTAAATTTGATCAGGGTGGTGATAACATACTCATATTATTCATTGATCTTCTTGGAGATTGTAGAATATTTTTTCATGACTCACTCCTCCAAGAATAAGACACTAAAATGATGAGTCTAAAATGAGTAATTTTACCCTTTTGGGAATTGTTTGATCAATGATGAATCTATGTGACCATCCTATTTCGTTTATTTTTTATTTTCAAGAGACTAGGACATTCTTACTAAATAAAATTCTATATAAAGTATCCATAAACACACAAAATGACATATAGATTGAAAAAAATATGAATATGTATTTTATAAAGATTTGGGTTTTAAAATAGTTTTTAAAATTAGTCTGTTATGATAATATAGATTAAAAATAAATAATGTTTTTTATCGGTTACCCTATGGAATGAATATGTTTTTATTTATAGGACAATATTGAGAACAATATTTTTTCAAGAATTATTTATATAGCTTGAGAATTAATATATAAATCAATAATTTTTGTAATTTTAGTTTAAAAAATTGATGATTAAAATTAAAAATTGATGTTTTATAAAGATGGAAGTTGAAATGGTTTTTTAAGGATTTGTAGATTATGAAATGAGTCTTGTTACTCTAGATCATCAAAAGTTTTTTAGGAATCTTCATGATCACATGAGATATGGATTTAACATATGACATTGTGATGATATATTAATTATATGCGGTGAAACAACTATTGCCTATGAATATATTAAGAGTTGAAATTATATGAATTGGTTAAAATCAATGGAATATGAGATGTACTCATTATACACTAATCATGTTTGAAGCATGGTGGATACATAATATAGGTTGAGAATCATATGATTCAAGTGTGGTTTCAACAGGAAAAATGTCATGAATGGTAGATTTTCTATCTATAATTCACACATAATAGGAAAATGTTGTTATAAACTCTTGTTATTGACTACGATGAGACCACCTCACCTATATAAATAATAGATCCAATTTATAATTCTTTATCCATATAATATAATTATAATGATTAGATATATTATATGGACATCTAAACCAGTTTCATTAATTGTAATTTGGTTATAGAAATTTTTATGTCCTAAATCTAACGGTTTTGATGTTCTATATGAGTCTACAATGATTTTCATGTGGAAATAATCCATTTTCAAGTAGACACAAGATCCTCAAAGTTGTAATATTCTATTTTATGATATAAATAATTGTGCATTGTTAACACGGTTGGTTCAGGTTTATATTTTTAGATTAGTGGGAGTGTCATATTATTAGTAATATTTTAGATAAATGACCTAAAATTTATCAGAAATCATATCCCAACACATTATACTATGAATATGAGGCCGGGAAAATTTTTATCAATGGGAAACATGGGTTAATCTACTTATAGACTCTATATAAAAATATATAAAGATAGATTAATGTCGCTACATTAAATATTTTACAACATATATATCTGTAAAGTTGTAAAGAAGTTTATAATAGATAACTCTAACAAGTAGTAATTAATAGTATTGCATGGATCATATATTTTAAAGACTAAATACCCTTATAAAGAGTTAGAATGGATGTATAAGATTCTTTATAGATCCATTATAGGATCTGTCCTGTATTCCTTGTTATTTACTCGACATGATGCCTTTTAATCATTGATCATAAATAGTAGACACCAATAAAATCTATATTAGAGTCAAAAAATTCATATGTAGAACATTATTAATAACATGTAATGGTAAATACATATATTTTTTGTCTTTAAAGGAAATGATGATCTCTATATAATGGGTTTCAAATATTCTTGTTTTCATTATCATAAATATTATATGAAATGTCAATATAGATTCATAATTTTCTAATGGGTGGATTTGTCTTTGTTAAATGTTCCATACGATACACTATATAATTCATGAAAATATATGTAGAGTACATCACTAAATCAGATACTATAAATGAATCTATTTGGTTAATTTAGTTTTTTTTTCTGATCTTAGTGTTGTTTCAACATTGAGGGAGAAATTGAGAAATATTTTGACCAAAATGTTGATGTTAGTTATGAAAATCAACCATACTCTATCCAAATTACCAAAAAAATCATTCACAAATTCAGTGTCACATGATATATCATAGAGAGGGATGACAAAAAAATTAGTCGGTTGGAAAAAATTGATAATATAGTAGTTCTATTTGTGAAACCATTACCACAAAAACAAAATTATGGTGGTATAGAAACTCTATTTGTATGAACAATGATATATTTCGTTCAATAGTTGTAAAATTTATCATGTTATTATGATAAAATAAATATACGATTATAATTCATTCATATTTGCTATATTTTATTTCACATGAATGGTGGAAGGATAATATCTCCACAAACAGTGAGGTTGAGTGTCCCCTAATCGATTATCATAGGAGAGTATAATGGGTTGTGGTGATAAGTTAATATTAACATGAATAAAATATTATAATCATTAAAAAAGATAAGTATAAGATATATGTATAGAATATTCATGAGGTAATAATAAGAGACTTATTACATGGAATAACCCAGTAGAGCATATCTCATGGAATGACATATAGTCACCAATTTACCTAGGGTTGTATGCATATGAGAATTAATTAATAACTAAGGATGGATATATCATTCTCATGATACCCTTCATACAATATATTATAATAACAATAGTAAAAGGTGAACATATATAATATTGGGGTAGTTGGGTAGGTAACATATTATGTTTTCAGTTGGAGTGAAAACAAGATTTTATTGGTCCTCTTATATGACATTTTTAAGACATCAGGACCTTAAATTATTTAGACTAAGAAAATTAAAGACCAATAATTTTTGAATCACATATTATGTGTTCAATTTATTGGATATAGGTCATGTGATTTACCCATCTGTTAGATGAATGACGGGGGTGTATTCATTTAAATGGACAATCTATTTCTGAGAATCAAGAAAAGATGTGTCAACATATACTAGATTTACAGGTTTCATATCTTGTGGTCACTCAATGTCATTGAAAATGGTTTATGTAGGTTTACATATGTTATATAGTTTTTTGGTTGACATGATTGTATAAATATGTGAGTATGATTGATGGAGATTACACCTTACCACTTCGTAGCTTCAGTATATATTTTTCTTTTCAAGAGGATGATCATTAATTACAGTTATTGAATAAAAAATTTATATATTATTTGATATTTAGTATGGGCTATAGGGTCAATCAATTAGTCCATTGGATAAGGATTGGTATTTGAGAAAAGTGTTTATTCCAATTTGAATAGATAATGATGAATATGAAACCAAAATTAAATCTATGGATTCATAAATGGTGTGATGTTAAAAATAAATCCCTTATGAGATTTTATATTTTTATGGATTTTGTTGGATGTGCACTATAACATGAACAATTATCTAATAGGGGTGTAAGGGATTCCATGGTCGATAACCACCCTTGTTTTTAATGTTCATGTGATGCATGTGTGGTTCCATGTCCGACATGAACGATTTTATGAATTGAGACCCAAATATGTGGCTCAATTATAAACAACCAACATCATTAAATGAATTTTTAAATGAATGAAAACTAACATATTGTTAAATTCATGTTCCTTGAGGGGAACATTATATGTTACATTGTGTTTGGAACTCTTCATTCAATAAAAATTGTTGAGGATGCATATACAAGGATAAAATAAAATCATATTGGGGGTATTTGTTCGGTTCCTATGATGATTTCATACTATTCAGAACAGTATTCTACTCCAAAAACATTTTCATCATTTCAAGAATGCATTAGAACCCCATTGCGAAATGTGGAGTCCTCGTGAAATGTTCATGGATATATTGTATAATATTATCCCTTTAGAGGAATTAGGCATGTAACAGCCCGAGATTTTATGAAAAATATTCTTTTTATTTCACTAATGTCTTGTGTTGTACGCTACACCAAAAGGAGCTTGCACAACACGCATCCTTGACTTGCCTTGCATACACGCAATCGCAGCCTTCCTCGATAGCGTGTGTAGTACGCAATAACGAGTTTCACTAAACAACGATATGCTATTAAAATATTATTAAAACTAGCCGTTATGAATAGTAATAACCACTTTTTAAAATTCTTTAAATCTTATATTTCAAAATGAACTTCATTTTTGGATTCAGAGTATCGAATTTAGCCTAAGGTGAAATTTTGGTACTTTTCGGATAACTTTCATATTCTGATGAATAGTGAAAATTATTAATTATAATTAAAAAACAACTTTTTTAATCGAAATAATTAATAGTGATAAATTATTAATTTGAGTGGTTTTAAAGTATATTTAGAATATATTTTTACAATTTAATTCAATGTTGGTCATTGGTTGTAATTTCACATTTAAACCAGACATAATCAAGTGTCAATCTTTTGATATAAATTGTTTCTTAAAAACACGCTATTTGTCTTAACAGCGGGATTTAATTATAAAATTAATTAATTCAACTTCTATGTTATGAATTTGGTATAATAGACTTCATTTTTGAATTCGGAATATGAAATATAGCTTAGGATGAAATTTTGGCATTTCTCTGAAAACCTTCATTTTTTGATGAATAGTGAAACTACTAAGTGGTAGTTAAAAAACTGAATTTTTCATAAAACATAATTTTACCGCTTCTGTGAATGGAATTTCAAAAATCCGACAGACACGGTTGATATCAGTAAATAAAATGTGGTTCAATGAGATAAAAATAATTGTTTGGTTAATAGTAACTTTTTACCGCGGTTAATAGTAAATAGGGTAACTAAGGGTAAATATGATATCAATATTACCCTAACACATGTCCTAATTCTATTGGACAAGTGTAATTCGACCAAAAACAAACTTAGGAATAAAATATGACCATTTAGGCCCACTTGGATTAGATTAGGACATTTATTATTATTTAATTCAAAGAAGAGTTAAAAGAGTTAAAATCAAAGTTTATTCACTAAAACATTTTTAATATGGGGTTATACATAAGATAAATTGGACTATAAATATTCCTTAGAAAGCTAAAAATATTTCCTACATAATTATATTTTATTTATAATTTTTAGACTTTAAATAAATTAATTTATTTATGACACAACGATGATGCAGTAATTACCCTTTTAAGGAAATATTAACATAATTGATGTTATAAATACTCAAATGAATGTAATTTGAGACTTTTTATGAATTCCACTAATTTTATAGGTTAGTATGATATATTAGTGTTGATTTAATCAACTTGGTTCGAACATATAATTCTGTTATGACTTTCACAAAAATCATATATCAAATAGTGTCAAAATTGACACAAAATAGTTTTTAAATAAAATATTATATTATTAATTGTTATTTTATTCCTAAAAATCTATGGTTCGGCCAAATGACTTAGATAAGGATATATATATTAATAATAAACAATTTGGGGTTCTTTTGGCATGTTATAGTAAGTGTATTAACCATATAGTGAAAGAAAACAAAAAGACACGGTAAAAGTTAAATTATTTAACTTAGAGTAAAATCTAATTGATAAGGTTTAAAATAAGATCCAAACATGTCTAAATTTGATTGGTTGATGAGATTACAACCCTATCTCATCTAAACTTCTAATATGAGTCATTTTTGGAGGTTTTTAAGTGGGGTTAGATTTATTATAAATTAATATTTTTAAGAATTCCTAAGGTGCCCCTCTCCTCCCCTATAAAAGGACACCTCCTCCCCCTCCTCCTCACACCAATTTGAGCTCTAAAGCTCGGCCAACCCCTGCCAAAATCTCTTCTCCACTTCCCTAGAAACATCCTAGAGGTTCTGGTCTTCATCAAAGACCAATATTAGTGCCCTAAGAGGAGGTCTCAAAGAGGCACTTCAAAGAAGAGGTAATTACCGTTACCAATTCTTTCATCTTTATTTCTTCTTCCACTTCTTCTTCTTAGGTTGTTTCATTATGAAGTAATAAAATCAGTATCAATCATATACTGATATGTTATTATAAGTATGAAACAACCCTATTTCACCATCTATCCATCCTACGGAAAAAGAAATCACCGCGCGTGTGTACGTACGGAATACCGTCTCCACGCCGTGGTGTAATCTATTTTCCACAACCACCTTACATGGATGGGTATAATGGTGTAAAGAATAACTATACATAGTTATTACAACATCATATTGATTCTGATATATTTTATAATCCACTCCAATTCAGTTCAATATTTATAGAAATGATATCATCGCTCGTGCGTACGTACGGACTACCGTCTCCACGACGCGATGAGATTCATTCTCCATGTTAACCATTTAAGAATGATTATAAAGTATATATAAGAAATAATAATGAAATATATGACATTATAAAGCTACTGGATTTATGTATATATATGTATGTATGTCATCTACTTACTTCCATTTCAAGACAATAAGGAAAGTAAAACAGCGTTCATGCGTACGTACGGACTACCGTCTCCATGAACAGTGTTTTTCATTTTATTTATCTATCTATTATATATATATATATATACTGAATATTTATGATATATAAATCGTATTTTATATTCTGGAAGTAAGTAAATCATGATATAAGTAATAATGATGTCAAGAACAACAAGTCAAAACACCTAAGATAAATGAAACGATTTTACCCAAAACGCTTCTTTAACATGGAATTTACAAAAGAACGGGTAATATAATGTCATAAGTGAACCATATATGATATCATAACAATGAATATGATTCTGGAATAAGTCAATAACATGATTTAAATCATTATACAGGAGGTTCGGACACTTACAAAGCAAGTCAGACCTAAGGTAAGGGAAATATCACAATCTCATTTTTATCCGAGATTGTTTATTCGTAAGTATTTACTGGGGTGTATTTTATCATCCACATCCATGTTTCATAAATATGTAATATTATTTCCATCCACCTACAATTGTTTAAACCCATTTTTACCCTTCGTTGAGTTTTTAGTAAAAGAAATGAAAGGAATCTTTTGTCGTTTTTCGTACGAGGTACTTTTTGACATTTCCGAAAAAAGTACGAAGAATGTTTTTTTTAACTTATACGGCATGAATGGATTTTTAAAACATTATTTCCAAGAAGATTCCTTTATAAGTTTTCAAGTTTATTTTTAATCAACTTATTTTATTTTAAAGTTGTATGACATGTTATGAAAGGAAAAATGTTTTTGAAGAAGAAAGGATATTTTCCTCAAGAATGGAGTTCAAGTGTTTTATCAAAATTATTTTCCATCTAAGATAATAAAGGGTTCTGTTTTTATTCCTATTATTAAATTGATTTGATCATGTTGTGATGGAATTATTTTTATGAATTCCTTTATCTTATATGAACTGTTTTATGATGTCATGATGTTTAAGATTCCCATTTTTATTACATGGGTTATGCTATGATGTATGGTTTATGATTTTGTGGCACACATAAGAATGGTTTCATTATGAGATGGGTGGGACCTATATCTCCCTCCAATGCATTGGGTAAATATTTTATATCTCATGAGATAGACATGGCTGGAATGGTAGGTTATACCGGTTCAGTGAAACAGGACTGAAACGAGGGTTACTCGATTCAGAAAGGGAATTTGTCCACTAAGATAGTCTTGGCAATGAGTCATGACTAACAAGAAATGATTTTCCATGATTATGTGTGCATGCCACAAATATTTAAGTTTCATGTTATGATTATGGTGATCTCATTTTCACTTCTATGATTTGTTCCATGTTAAGATATTATGATCTCTTTTGCAGGTTATGATTTTCAAAAAGATATGATATGATTTTTATTTCTTTTGTATACCCTTACTGAGCATTTGAGCTCACCCTTTTATGTTTTCTTTTTCCCAGGATATAAAGAATGGTTTTAGGTAAAAAAAGGAAGATCTTTATGGGAGATATTGAAGATCTTTCACCACGATTAGAAGATTATGTTCCAAGTTTCCAAAGACACTAAACTATTACGATCCTTGTGTGTGTGTTTTTGTTATGTACTAAGTATTCATCAAAAGTAATGTAATGTCAATGTACGTCAAGATACGGGTCTCTACAGTTGGTATCAGAGGAAAGGTTTAGTCAACCTTTGGAAACTAGGATGCGAAAACGTTAGTGAGATCCCTAGAGATATTTCTAAGGTATGTCTAGGGATGTCCCTAGGGATAAGTATACATATAGGTTATAGTAATAGAATTACGCTAACGATCATAGAATTAAACCTAAGATATTGGATATTGAAGGTACTCCCCCTTTATTATGTTGTTTTCCCTAGCATGATTTTTGCCTCTCACACTATTCTTTTTGGGTTTTAGACGATGGCTGGAACCCGAAGGAACCGTGTTGATCAATGCAATGGGCAATGCAATGATTGCCCTCCTGAACAAACAAATGTTATGGGAGATGGAGTGAAAAATCTTATTGCTATACTTACACAAGCTATGAATCATTCTGGACTTCCAAATGAGCAGAGAAGGGAACAATATTCTATTGAGTCCTTCATGAGGCAACGTCCACCTTCTTTCAGTGTGTCTACTGATCCATTAGTTGCTGAACAATGGATTAGTACTACTGAAAAGATATTTTCAGTTCTTCAATGTTCTGAACATGATAAAGTCATCCTAGAAGTATATCGTTTGGAAGGTGAAGCTGATCAATGGTGGAATCTTATCAAGAATACGAGGCAAATGGATGAAATTGAGTCCATGGAATGGGACGAGTTCAAGAACTTGTTTTTCAGTAAGTACTTTCCTCGTATTCTTCGAACAAAGATGGAGAAAGAGTTTCTTGAACTGAAGCAAAGGGACGATGAATATGTTGGTACCTATGAAGCAAATTTTACAAGACTTTCAAGGTATGCTTCTGGAATTATCATCCAACCTGAAAGTAAAGTTGATCAATTTTTCAGTGGCTTAAAACCAAGTCTTCGAAGGGAATTAGCTATAAGAGACTTCAGTAGCTATGAAGAATTTGTGCGTTGTGCTATCAAGGTAGAAATGGAAGTTGGTGTTACATATCCATCTCATGGTTTTGACAAGAAACAAAAGATGGAGTTCAAGGAGAAATCTCAGAATAATGGTGAAAAGAAGATGAATGTTTCCTTATGCACAAAGTGTGGAAAGAAGCATGGTGGAGATTGTCTTAAAGGGACTAGAAAATGTTTTAAGTGTGGAAAAGAAGGACACAAAGCAAGTAAGTGAAAAGGAAAAGGTTCAGTTAACACCATAGATGAGGATAATGGTATTGCTACGACATCAAAAATGGTTAAGTGTTTTAAATGTGGAATGTATGGGCATTATGCAAACCAATGCCCTAAGGGAAAGACTCATGAAGAGAATCAGTATGGTCGTATGGGAAGTATTTATGTGGATGATGATGAAGAGACTACAAATGATATGTGAGATGAAATAATTGTTGAAGCTCGGTCAATGGATTAAGAATGTAGTGGAATGATTACATGTTTATCATGTGTAATGTTGTATAAGTAATCTCATGGTACTATGGATTAAAGAGACATGTAAGGATTTTTGCACTGTTGTCTGATTAATGTTACCAGTATCCATGAAAGGTTATTCAGATATTTTTGGAATGTAGATGATATGCGCATAATGAAGGAATAATAAGATAATGAGGTATTTGATTGTATTCATGAGCTCATGACTGATATAAGGAGAAGGTTATATCATGGTTTGAGTATATAGAATTTTTGGATTTTGGTATGTGGAAAGAGGTAACTTTTAACTGCATTCATGTTTTCACTAAGGTTCAATGGGTATTCAAGAGAATACATGATTAAGGCCTTTGAATGTTTGGAATGTGACCAACAAGACATATCTTATGATATATGGGGATCAACGACAGTATTAAATCTCTGGTAATCGTTTTCACTATATTATGAGAGTGGACTGCAGTATTATGGACAAGCCTAAAGATTAAAATGTATTATGTTGGACATAAGTTAGTATTGTTTAAGGATACAAGATTTTCGATATTATTGATGGGATGTTATAGTAATGTAGTTTTAGAAAAAGGACAACCTGCAGGACGGGCGACAGCCCATCGCTTCGGACAAGGCTGTGGGAATCGAACCCACAACCGAAGTGCGACTGGCCTTTATCGCCTACCACTGGCCTACAGGAAGTCCCTGTTTAGTAGAAACTAGTTTTATTATATTAAGAAGTATGATATATGAAGTATAAGTCCATTTTAGGAACTATATATGATTAATCTCACTATAGATCGACTTATGTATATAATTTTTGCTAACCTTTTGTTTGAGACAGATGGAATGACCCGTCATTCTATCACATGATCTGCTAACACTTCACGAATAACAAATTCAACTTCATTTATTTAAGAGATGAAGTGGAAATTTTTCTAGGCACGAACAATACTGAGATTGTACCAAAATAAAGAAAGTATTTATTCCAATTCAAATTCTTTAACTTTAGGGAAATGATCTTGAAAACCAAAAATGTTGTCCTAGTGATCTTATACCTGATGAATCGGATGGTACCTTAGATCGTCACAAATTTATGGATTTGTGATTTTTGGCTTTTCCATAGCCATGTTCTCTACCACTCTCCATCAGAACATGATGGTTAGATTTTTCTTCCATATCCATATTTTCACCTATGTGGAAACCCAGTGATTAGTTTATTTGGGTAACCGTTACGTTTCATACTTTCGTTTTTAAAGATTGGTTTTGGTATTCCTTTTTACGATGTGGGTTTCTATTAAAGAAACTTTCGAATAGTAAACAATTTATAACCCCGACGAATTTCGAGGGCGAAATTCATTTTAAGTGGGGTAGAATGTAACGGCCCGAGATTTTATGAAAAATATTCTTTTTATTTCACGAATGTCTTGTGTTGTACGCTACACCAAAAGGAGCTTGCACAACATGCATCCTTGACTTGCCTTGCATACATGCAATCGCGACCTTCCTCGATAGCGTGTGTAGTACGCAATAACGAGTTTCACTAAACAACGATATGCTATTAAAATATTATTATAACTAGCCGTTATGAATAGTAATAACCACTTTTTAAAATTCTATAAATCTTATATTTCAAAATGAACTTCATTTTTGGATTCGGAGTATCGAATTTAGCCTAAGGTGAAATTTTGGTACTTTTCGGATAACTTTCATATTCTGATGAATAGTGAAAATTATTAATTATAATTAAAAAACAACTTTTTTAATCGAAATAATTAATTGTGATAAATTATTAATTTGAGTGGTTTTAAAGTATATTTAGAATATATTTTTACAATTTAATTCAATTTTGGTCATTGGTTGTAATTTCACATTTAAACCAGACATAATCAAGTGTCAATCTTTTGATAGAAATTGTTTCTTAAAAACACGCTATTTGTCTTAACAGCGGGATTTAATTATAAAATTAATTAATGCAACTTCTATGTTATGAATTTGGTAAAATAGACTTCATTTTTGAATTCGGAATATGAAATATAGCTTAGGATGAAATTTTGGCATTTTTCTGAAAACCTTCATTTTTTGATGAATAGTGAAACTACTAAGTGGTAGTTAAAAAACTGAATTTTTCATAAAACTTAATTTTACCGCTTCTGTGAATGGAATTTCAAAAATCCGACAGACACGGTTGATATCAGTAAGTAAAATGTGGTTCAATGAGATAAAAATAATTTTTTGGTGAATAGTAACTTTTTACCGCGGTTAATAGTAAATAGGGTAACTAAGGGTAAATATGATATCAATATTACCCTAACACATGTCCTAATTCTATTGGACAAGTGTAATTCGACCGAAAAAAAACTTAGGAATAAAATATGACCATTTAGGCCCACTTGGATTAGATTAGGACATTTATTATTATTTAATTCAAAGAAGAGTTAAAAGAGTTAAAATCAAAGTTTATTCACTAAAACATTTTTAATATGGGGTTATACATAAGATAAATTCGACTATAAATATTCATTAGAAATATAAATAGATTTCCTACATAATGATATTTTATTTATAATTTTTAGACTTTAAATAAATTAATTTATTTATGACACAACGATGATGCAGTAATTACCCTTTTAAAGAAATATTAACATAATTGATGTTATAAATACTCAAATGAATGTAATTTGAGACTTTTTATGAATTCCACTAATTTTCTAGGTTACTATGATATATTAGTGTTGCTTTAATCAACTTGGTTCGAACATATAATTCTGTTATGACTTTCACAAAAATCATATATCAAATACTGTCAAAATTGACACAAAATAGTTTTTAAATCAAATATTATATTATTAATTGTTATTTTATTCCTAAAAATCTAAGGTTCGGACAAATGACTTAGATAAGGATATATATATTAATAATAAACAATTTGGGGTTCTTTTGACATGTTATAGTAAGTGTATTAACCATATAGTGAAAGAAAACAAAAAGACACGGTAAAAGTTAAATTATTTAACTTAGAGTAAAATCTAATTGATAAGGTTTAAAATAAGATCCAAACATGTCTAAATTTGATTGGTTGATGATATTACAACCCTATCTCATCTAATCATCGAATATGAGTCATTTTTGGAGGTTTTTAAGTGGGGTTAGATTTATTATAAATTAATATTTTTAAGAATTCCTAAGGTGCCCCTCTCCTCCCCTATAAAAGGACACCTCCTCCCCCTCCTCCTCACACCAATTTGAGCTCTCAAGCTCGGCCAACCCCTGCCAAAATCTCTTCTCCACTTCCCTAGAAACATCCTAGAGGTTCTGGTCTTCATCAAAGACCAATTTTAGTGCCCTAAGAGGAGGTCTCAAAGAGGCACTTCAAAGAAGAGGTAATTACCGTTACCAATTCTTTCATCTTTATTTCTTCTTCCACTTCTTCTTCTTAGGTTGTTTCATTATGAAGTAATAACATCAGTATCAATAATATACTGATATGTTATTATAAGTATGAAACAACCCTATTTCACCATCTATCCATCCTACGGAAAAAGAAATCACCGCGCGTGTGTACGTACGGAATACCGTCTCCACGCCGTGGTGTAATCTATTTTCCACCACCACCTTACATGGATGGGTATAATGGTGTAAAGAATAACTATACATAGTTATTACAACATCATATTGATTCTGATATATTGTATAATCCACTCCAATTCAGTTCAATATTTATAGAAATGATATCATCGCTCGTGCGTACGTACGGACTACCGTCTCCACGACGCGATGAGATTCATTCTCCATGTTAACCATTTAAGAATGATTATAAAGTATATATAAGAAATAATAATGAAATATATGACATTATAAAGCTACTGGATTTATGTATATATATATATCTATGTCATCTACTTACTTCCATTTCAAGACAATAAGGAAAGTAAAACAGCGTTTATGCGTACGTACGGACTACCGTCTCCATGAACGGTGTTTTTCATTTTATTTATCTATCTATTATATATATATACTGAATATATATGATATATAAATCGTATTTTATATTCTGGAAGTAAGTAAATCATGATATAAGGAATAATGATGTCAAGAACAACAAGTCAAAACACCTAAGATAAATGAAACGCTTTTACCCAAAACGCTTCTTTAACATGGAATTTACAAATGAACGGGTAATATAATGTCATAAGTGAACCATATATGATATCATAACAATGAATATGATTCTGGAATAAGTCAATAACATGATTTAAATCATTATACAGGAGGTTCGGACACTTACAAAGCAAGTCAGACCTAAGGTAAGGGAAATATCACAATCTCATTTTTATCCGAGATTGTTTATTCGTAAGTATTTACTGGGGTGTATTTTATCATCCACATCCATGTTTCATAAATATGTAATATTATTTCCATCCACCTACAATTTTTTAAACCCATTTTTACCCTTCGGTGAGTTTTTAGTAAAAGAAATGAAAGGAATCTTTTGTCGTTTTTCGTACGAGGTACTTTTTGACTTTTCCGACAAAAGTACGAAGAATGTTTTTTTTAACTTATACGACATGAATGGATTTTTAAAAAATTATTTCCAAGAAGATTCCTTTATAAGTTTTCATGTTTATTTTTAATCAACTTCTTTTATTTTAAAGATGTATGACATGTTATGAAAGGAAAAATGTTTTTGAAGAAGAAAGGATATTTTCCTCAAGAATGGAGTTCAAGTGTTTTATCAAAATTATTTTCCATCTAAGATAATAAAGGGTTCTGTTTTTATTCCTATTATTAAATTGATTTGATAATGTTGTGATGGAATTATTTTTATGAATTCCTTTATCTTATATGAACTGTTTTATGATGTCATGATGTTTAAGATTCCCATTTTTATTACATGGGTTATGCTATGATGTATGGTTTATGATTTTGTGGCACACATAAGAATGGTTTCATTATGAGATGGGTGGGACATATATCTCCCTCCAATGCATTGGGTAAAGATTTTATATCTCATGAGATAGACATGGCTGGAATGGTAGGTTATACCGGTTCAGTGAAACGGGACTGAAACGAGGGTTACTCGATTCAGAAAGGGACTTTGTCCACTAAGATAGTCTTGGCAATGAGTCATGACTAACAAGAAATGATTTTCCATGATTATGTGTGCATGCCACAAAGTTTAAAGTTTCATGTTATGATTATGGTGATCTCATTTTCACTTCTATGATTTGTTCCATGTTAAGATATTATGATCTCTTTTGCAGGTTATGATTTTCAAAAAGATATGATATGATTTTTATTTCTTTTGTATACCCTTACTGAGCATTTGAGCTCACCCTTTTATGTTTTCTTTTCCCCAGGATATAAAGAAAGGTTTTAGGTAAAAAAAAGGAAGATCTTTATGGGAGATATTGAAGATCTTTCACCACGATTAGAAGATTATGTTCCAAGTTTCCAAAGACACTAAACTATTACGATCCTTGTGTGTGTGTTTTTGTTATGTACTAAGTATTCCGCAAAAGTAATGTATTGTCAATGTACGTCAAGATACGGGTCTCTACAAGGCATTATTATAATTACCCTTGTGATCAAATTCAATCACACTCCATCAACGAATATAATGAAATCTACTTATTTTTGTGTATTACATGTACTCTATCCTAAACCAAGTTGGTATTCCATCCATCCCAACACCTGAACCATTTTTTTTCCTGGCCTGATGAAAATTCATAATCCTCATGGTTTGGTAAATTGTTCCTTAGTATCAACAAATAAATACAGGAATGTTTTCACGCATGATAAAAAACCATAAGAAATTCTTAAAAATAAAATATCACACAATGATGAATATCCATAATATAATGAGGTAAAAAGAATTGAACTTAAACAATTTACAACTTTGGCCAAAAAACCTAAAAAGGTGGGGACCAAACTAAACCAAAACCCAAAATCTCTATGAAAAAACAGGAACATCAACATAAAGAAATATTCAATAATAAAAGAAAAATGAAACACATGTAACTAGTTCCACCATCACGACCACATAACATATTTCCATTACTCCAGTAAAACATGACAACATCTACAAACATTAGAGGGTATATATATGGTGTGAAAAAAATTGTAGTTGGATTCAACCCAAAATATATTCCATGCCTTAAAATTATAATAACAATTGACATGTCTGTATTATGAATGAAAATTTAATCATTTAAAAAATATTTTAAGAAAAAAATTCAAGGGAAATCATACTTTAAAATAAAATGAAACCAAGTTCCACCTTTTTTGTACATTATGAACCGTATCAATAGGGCTCCACTTGGAATTAGATATAGGTAATAGAACTACTGGGACCCTAGGAACATCATATCTAGATAATAATGGTATAGAAACCCCAACCCACATCGTCTGTAACACCAAGACCCCAGATGCCCAGAGCCGGAGGTATATATTAATACACTATAATGATAACAATGAATCAAATCCCCAAGGACCGATCTTTTTAAAATACATTGAAAATAGATTACATATATAAACCTTTCATTTAAATTAAAACATAAAATACAACATAGATAATCCTTTGAGAATGTCATTATTCTCTTATTTTAACCCTTCATATCCATCATAATACACATCTTGGAATCCTTGGAATGTGAAACATAATAAAGGGGTGACCTTAGATTCCTAGTATGTTTAAACAATATAATATAATCTATTATAAATAATAATAAACATTTAAAGAAAGGTATAAAACTCAAGAAAAATCCTTTAAAACATATTCTTTAGCATAATTTGGAAACAGTAAATTAACTAATTCCATTTTATAATTTACAAGGATATTCTACTAGTTGAATAATCACATTGAATATAAATTACTAGTATCATAATGAGGGAATTTATAATCTAAGATATCTAAAACATAACATGAATGAATCAGCCTAGACATCTAAAAATCAATGCTTAAGGGCTCGGCCAAATCTATATATAATAACCAATAGGAAAGGCCTCATCTATGTCCATATCGAGTTTATCTCAAGATACTGACTGATGCATCGAGGGGTCATAGAGGGTCCCACCCATCACATAAAAAATTAAATGAATTAGTATTATAAAAGGGGTAAAACATAACCAATAAAAACATTATTATTAAAACTAGCATATGAAATGTGGATCCTTAAACTATAAACTATGAATAGTATCAATATACTGCATCCATTGTCAAACTAAATTATTTATCATTCAATGAAATGTGGTAAATGATATCATATGAGAATAACCTAAATAAATAATATGATTCAATATTGGATGTTGACATAGATGAAAATAGTAAAACAAACTCATTAAATTTCTCTTTGGATAAAAATAACCTTTTAGCTTTGAAATTATTTATTACAAATCCATGAATATATATAATAATACATTTAAAATGATATTTTCTAATAAATTGTCACATAAAAATTTTCAAAATTTGATTTAAATTAATAAATTAACATTTTATGATATTCATGACTTTATAAATAAATCCACAAAACCCATTTTGAAAACATGGTCATGTTTGAGAAAGGTAGAAAATAGAAAATCCTCAAAACATTTAAAATAATTTCTTTGTTAAATTTTTATGACATAAAACCTGAAAAATATTACTTTTGAAAACATTTTTATGAAACATTGAAATTGATGTCAAATATGTCTTAGTAAATACGTACGTATAAACAATCTCAGATAAAAATGAGATTGCAAAATTAACGGTTACCATTGCCACGATTTCTTCCATACATTTCTGAAACTCTTATATAGTGGAATATAATATATATTAAAATTGTAACATAATTATAATAATTTTTTTGATATAATATAATATTCATTTTAGACTCTATGATACCTGTTTATAAACAACTCCTTGTTAAAGCAAGGTTTCAGGTAATGAGTGTTATGTTTCTTGTATGTGTTTTGATAGGTTATTATTGATCTTTTTATATGGGTAATCATTTAAATACCTCACTAATTTAAAAACTGATTTATATATTGTATATATACTATATATAAATGTATACATATATTAAATATATAGAATGGAATACACCATTCATTGAGACGGAAGGTTGTACGTACGTATGAAGGATTTTTCCATTTTATTATCATATTGAATGGAAGAATGTAAATGAAATATATATATATATTTATATATATAGTATTAGTATAATTTAATATATTTCACACTTATTTGCTGTATATATTTTTATAATCATTCCTGAATGGTAGATGTGGAGAATGAATATCATTGAGTCATGGAGATAATATGTTGTACATACACATGAGTGGTGATATCATTCCCTTAATGGTTAAATTTTATGGAAATGAATGGTATATTAATTATATAGAATCATGATCAGATGTTATGAATTATTTATATCAATTATATTCATCATTAAACACATCCAAATAAAATATTAATGAAAATAAAATTACACCACGACGTGTAGACGGTAAACTGTTCATAATCATGCATGGTGATATTATTATTCGTATGATAAATAAAAGGAAAAATATGGATGTAACATTGTAATAATAACATTCATAATATATATGATACTATATTTATTACTTCACTATAGAAACAACATAGGAATAGGATGTATAAGAAGAAATTAAATTGAGTTGAGTCGGTAAAATTATAACATCTTTTTCAAGTATCTCATTTTGATTTTCACAAAAGGAATTTTTTTTTGAAGTTTTTTTTTCAAATATATAGAATCTGGGATGATTTTATAGATGTTATAAGGATAAATGGGCAGTTTTTGGATGAATCAAATGTCTTTAGTGATGTAAATAAAATATAAGGATAGGTTCGCTTTTATAAGAGATTAGAGGGGATCTTTAGGAAACATGAGAACTATTAATTTAATATAAATTGATTATAAATTTCAAATTTCTCCAACATGAGTTATTAAGAATATTAGATGATTAAATATTTAAATAATTTTATAAAATTAAATTTGGACATGTTTTTCTCACAATTTTAACCTTTATCTTTTGGCTTTAATAATTCGTTTAACAATTTAACTCTTATTGGGACAACTGCCCCTCTTACACTGTATGATTAATATAGTTACAATAAAATTCAAAAAGAACCCTAATAGGATCCTTTATGAAATATATAAAATTATACTATATATTTTTCCATAATATATTATTTTTTGATCAGTGGAATCTAACTTTCCATAACCTCGCAGCGGCGATTTCCAGCGAAACCCTTGATGGCGTAGCATGACCTCGCGGCGGCGCGCCCCCTCTGTGCCTCGACCAGATGGGGGTAATGACTCTCCTCTGTCATAGCGTGTGGATCCCTCCTCCTTCCTTGACTTCCTGGAGATTGATGTTTTCCCTAAGGTGTCGAATCGGGTGGATGGTTAGATATCAGTTCTGATTTCCTCTTTGGAGTTTGCGAAGGCGGTGTCGCGGTTGGACCTCATCCTTGTCGCAAGGTTTGGCAAGTCTCGACCTCCAGCGGACAGATTTCACAGGTTCGTCTCCTCTACCTGGTTGCTTCAATAACTGGCGGTTGTAGGGATTTTAGACACGAGGCATTTCCAAATCCATTTCTCATGTGAAGATGAATTAATTTATGTCTGGTATTCTGCATCGAGGGTGGTTAATGTTTCCAGATTCTCTATTTTTCACTGATCCTTTGATTTCCATCTCCACCGTGATCCTTCTACCACTGATCTATGGGTCATGCTCCCCTGTCTTGCTTTACCGTTTCAGAATCCTGCTATCCTCCGTGTCATTGGCAATCTGATCGGGCGTTTCCTGTGTATGGACATGAGAACCCGTGTTTCCTGCCATCCTGTTGCTCCGCGCATCTGTGTCGAAGTGGATGTCTCGAAGGAACCAGTTGAATCGGTCTACGTTGAAGTGGAGGGTGAGATCAGACGCCATCAGTCTGTCTTGTTTGAGTCATGGACTCCTTATTGTGAAAATTTTCGTCGCCTTGGACACTCGGACCTTCATTGTCGCCAGAATGCCTTCTATAGAAAGGATGCTGCTGTGATAATGGAGGAGGTTCCTGGTCGACATATGCCACTGGAGATAGGTGGGACAGCGGAGGTTGCTGTTACTACAACTGTGAAGGATGCAAGCACAGGGGCCCCGAGTGCCAATGCTTCTGATTCTGTTCAGAAGGAGGAAACCAATTAGGGAGTCAATCCCTAGGTTGGGGATGTTTTTAAAAGGATGAAACATGATCTCAATTATGGTTCTGGTGTTGATTCAGGAAGGAAAAAGGGCTGTTCAGATGCTGATTGTGTCAACTGGATGCTGGTTAAGGGAGGCTGTGAGAATCTTCTGAAGTAAGGCAGTGATGTACCCCTGGATAACAGTTTTGCAGGCTTGACTGAGCTGGACTCCAATGACCAGGAAGCACCCTACCCACATCAGGATAGGGCTACTGCTGGTGCTGTTATATCTGATAATATTGGGAATGGAAAAATAGGAGGGGATGCTGGAGCTCCTTTCATCATGCTTCTCGTGGAACTGGATAAGGGATGTGGTGAGACACAAGGGAGTGATTTGGTGAACATGGTGCAGGAAAGTCCTAAGGAGGATGCTGAAAAATATCAGAGGGGGTGTTAAATGACAATAATAATTCAGAGAAGCATAATGTCAGGGAGAGATCTTTGAACAGACATGAATTTTTAGCGGCAAGCTGCAAAAATAAGAATAGCAGGGACCATTATCCGTGTCTGACACCTGTAGATGTTAACAAGCAAAATTCAAAGTTCGCACCCTCCTTGGTGCATGAAGGCACTCTAGGGATGGATGAGGGGAACGAAAATCAAGGAGGCAGATTAACGAGTTCTATGAAGGAAATATATAGTGACATTCTTAGGAAAGGGGAGAAGAGGGATGAGAGTATTGGGGATTCCACTGCTCCACCAAAGAGGAAACCCCGGAAAGACTACTCCAACACGCTGAGGACCATATCCACCAGATCATCTACCAAAAATAGAAAGCTGAAAGATCTGGATCCGAAAAAGGGATGACAGAACAAAGAGCCAATGTCCCCAGCAATGTTGCGTCTGTAGGAGCAGTATATCCACATGCTAAATCAATACGCTCCACAATCTGAATGGGAGTCGGCAGATCCAGATGAGCTCTCAGAAGGTGGTGGTGATGATGTGTTTGATGCTTTCTAAGGTATGAGGCTGTAAGGTTTTGTGGTACGCTGTCTTTTTTTTTTCTCTCCTCTGCTCTTTGCACTTTTTTTATTAAAAAATTTATACGGGACTGGGCATTCAGCCTAGTCCTTCACCATCCTTGCTATATTATTTTTTGATTTTTCTTTATTTAATAAAATATTATTTATTTTTCAATCACATTTATGCCACGTTTAAAACAATTTATTACATGAATTTTTTAAAAAATAAAAAACAACATGATTCCTTATAAAATAATAAATAAACACTAACTAAAAGTTTTATAATCATCCAAAAAAAATTTGGTTGGATTAAAATATTTCAATTTAATTTCATGTCAGTATTATTATTATCATTTATTTGGTTTTTCATTTAAAAAATCAATATTTTATCATTATCGTGTCTCCATTTAATTTAATTATATATTTTATAAAATTATAAATAAATAAAAATTATTTAGATAAAAATTTTATATGTATAATTAATATTTTTAGTCTACCATATCAATTATATAACCTCAATTTAAAAATATTGGACTTATTAAAAAAAATAAAAAAAATTGGATTTTATTACCATATTGTGTCTTAAATATATTAAAGACATCCAAGGGTCTCCATGTGGTCCCAAAATCTACAAAAGCATGATTTGGGTCATAAAAACTGATCCAATTAAATTTTTTCTTGTTTTATGGTAATTTTATAATTCTTATAATATTCTTTTCCCCTTAATTACCCAATAAACCCTTAACTGTGGTGAAAAATACTAAAGTTATTACTAAAAAAAATTAATTTGTTCTTATTAGCTCAAAAATTGAATACTAATCACAATGATTTATCTACATTGTTTGATATTCAATTCACAAAAATGAGAGAAATTTTTTTAAAGCTAATCCCACAGATGTGGCAAAAATGAGGGTAAAAGAGACTTTTAAATGTTCAACAATGTTTTGTACATAATTATACAATAAAAATTATTCTGATGACCTAGATATGATTATTATATGTATTTTTTATCTATTGTGACTTTAAAATATATTACCATTAAAATAAATATTTAAATAAAAATGATAGTTTTTAAAAATAATGTAGAATTTATTACTATTTATCAAAAATTGTATCTTTTCAAAACAAATATCAAAAAACAACATAAGATAATTTTTATATTATGAATTCCATAATGATGTTTATTTTGAAAAATAAAATAAAAAAATTTCGTAAAATGATTCATATAGTTCATAACTATTGTGTAAATGACTCTTTTGATAGATCATAGTGCATTTGAACTCGATGTTTCGTGTATTGAAATGTATAAAAATTATTTTAAAAGAAACATACCGTAAAATCTTGGGGTGTCATCTTCTCTCCTCCTTTAATAAATTATTACCTCTGAATTTTCAAATGTTGGTTCGGTAAATAAGGATTGACTATAAATATATATTTTATTGAAATCCAACAATGAAATAAGGGTTGATGAAAGCACCACATTAAAATAATGAAATAGAAGTATGGAAGATGCCTAAGATTACACATATTAATGTTCCAATTTAAAAAATATCAAAATAAATTAAATTTTTAACTGTCAAGTTCTGATGAATAGTGATAGAGAACATGGTTATTAAACGTTATCAATCACAATTATATAGAACTATGATGATCTAAGGGACAATTTGATTCATAAAAAAAGTACAATAATAGAATTTTTGATTTGAAGATCTATTCCCTAGAGTAGAAGAATTATTTTACTATTTAGATAAGAACATACTTGATTTCGATTCATGTCATAAGCAAAATCTCATCCTTTGGTAATTCTTCGACCTATTTTCACTTCATTCATAACCTAGGGAAAATATAGTTCAAACTGAATTTTTCATTCTTGAGGTTGCTTTGATAAATCAAGAGGCCCTAATGTATTTCATTCATCTTATAAATATTTACTGAATCAATATATATTAGTCTGAAGCATCTAATAGATCATACTTTAACAACAGACAATAATATCCTATGATAAATATAATCCATTCCAACAATGATACTCATAAAAAATACTTCTATCCAAATAAATAATATAATAGGGTCCCTAAATTTACAAAATCAGTCATAACATGGAATTACCCAAATAATTTGATTTAGTTCTTATTATTACATAACAAACATGTGAATACCTTCATCATGTAGTCTCATAAAACATGGTAACAACCTGAAATACTATAAATCCATATTGAATATGTTTGGGCATCCTTATTCCTTGTGTAAAACTTAGAATATTGGATATACACAAAAAAATCCAAAAACATTATAAACTCCTACAATAATGGAATTATAATAAATTTAAACAAAACATTAATCAGTTCCAAGGTAGTCCATAATATCCAATCTACTTTATTCAAATCGGTCATCTCATTATCGAAATATCCTTATCTCTTTTCATGACATATAATAAGGGTAATATTTCCACATACCATATACTTTCTAAAAAGTTAAACTTGTTATTGAGACAATTTCCATGGTATCATTAAACATACATTATTAAATCCTTAATAAAATAGTATTTTAGTATAGTCTATAAATATTTAATAATTTATAGTAAATCAATGAAAAAATAAATAAATTGACATAATTCCAAACATAATAATATTAATAATTCTTCATCATCCATGGTAGTAGAACAATCTAAAACATGATATATTCTCATTTTTGAGGTATGTTTATTAGAAACATGAGACATTGATTAGCCTAGTGCCACATATCCTTTTAGTGGAAGCATTGTACATTGAAATTTTCATTATTTCCCTTGAAATCATGAAATTAGTGGCCTTTTTCTCCACACTAATAAAAAAATATCATTCCCTTCTAGCATGTTCCCGATTATTTCATTCAACAATTAAAACATGTTGGAAGACACTTTTTTCCCTTATTCCATTTATCGAAATTTTTCCTACTTTTCCATTTATTCTAATGATTCCCTCTGAAACCATAATACATAGAGTACTCCTTACATATACATCTATCACATGATATTATGTCCTCATATGATAAAAATCCAATAGAGATTATTTCCCTTCGAAATATTATCTTAAGACCATGAAAGATATTACCATTATTACTATGTAGATCACATGCATCGATGAAGATCACATTAATTATACTGAGTGCTATTTTTCAATTAGGACACACACTAGGTTATATCATATTATAATGTATTATCCAAAAAATAGAAATATTCATAAAAAAATTTGAATATTTATACGTATCAAGGCTTATAATCATAAAAAAGGTTTCTATGGGGACATATTTACTTTTATGTCCTTTATAATGTTTTTTTATAAAATTTGATGTATCCTAAGCATATCCCCTAAGAGGGTCAATCCAAGATGGTAGTAAGGCATATTTTTTTATACCAAGTTACCATGAGTCATTCCTGGAAGGCCCTGTCATAGATATTACTCCTAGGTAAATATGTACTAGAACAATCCCTATGTGTAGTATCACACTGGGATTTATTCCTAGGAATACCCAAATAATATCTACATTACCAAAATTTTATGATTTTCATCTATACATACCCTTAGAGTCAATATTAGGGTTATTTGCCCTAATCAATGTTTTACAAATACAGTTTCCAAGAATGTTTCTAAAAAACATTGATACCAATTATAATTCACCAACTATAGAAGCCCAGAGCTGGTGAATTATTTTAATATATTTTTATAATTACAAGGAATAAATTTATGAAGGATTGATTGGTTTATAATCCTTGTTAAATATATTTTCTTCATAAACCTGTTATTTATATTCGAAATATAAAATACAACAATGATAATCCAATGATAAAACCATTAGTATCTTCAATTTACTTTGAATATCCATGAAATTACTCATCTTGGAAACCTATGAAATTATAACATAATATAGGGTTAAGATAATATGCTAAGTAAGTGTAAATTAAATCGAATGATCTATCATAAATAAGAATATTCTTTTTAAATAATGGTATAAAACTAAATCCCAAGACTTTTAAACGTATTCTTGTGAATAATATCACAAGAATAAATCAAATAATTCCATTTAATAATTAATAATGATATTATACTAGTTAAATAATAAAATTTAATAGCAATAAATAATATCCAAATGAGGTATTGAATAATGTCAGACATCTAAATCATATCATTGAGGCCTCAGACCAGAGATTTTAAAATAACTGCTTAAGGCCTAATCTAAATCTATATCTAAAAATAAATGGCCAAGGCCTCATACATGTTTATATATAGTATTTCACACGAGACCTATAAATGCATCAAGCAGAAATATAGGGGCCCACCATTTACATACTAAGTCCATTGAATTCATCTTCTAAAAGGGGTAAATCATAATCAACATAAACATTAATATTAACAATAGTGTACTAAATGTAAATCCATAAACTATAAAATTTTAATTGTATGAGAATAGCGCATCTATAGTCAAACTAAATCATAAACCATTAAAGTAAATATTTTAAATGATATCTTAATAGATCAACCTCAATAAAAAAATATTATTCAACAAAGGATGTTTAAATATATTAAAAATACTATAATTAAATCATTAAAATATATTGAGAAAATTACATTTTAGTTTGGAATCATTTATTAAAAAGAAACACATTTATAAACGAATATTTTTAAGATGATATTATTGAATCAAACTGTCTGATAAGATAATTAATCATTTAAGGTGAAATCTAAATTTCTCATTTTCTGATATTCATTTCCTTATATATAAATCCATAAATCCCATTTTGAAAATATGGACTTGAATGAGAAATATTTAAAATAATAAATATTAAAAACATTAAAAATGATGTATTAAATTAAGAGTTATTACATAAAACCTTAAAAATATTCCTTTTTAATTTTTTTAATAAACATGGACACAGATGATAAATATGTCCCATTAAATACTTACACATTAACAATCTCAAATAATAATGAGATTGTGAAATCAGCACTTACATTAGGTTTGATTTCATCCACAAATGTCCAAAAATCATGTTTAGTGATTTTTAACCTAATATTAACTAGCATAAGATTCATAATAATATTTATGATATCATATACAATAAAATTATGATTTCATATTACCAGTTTATCAACAATTCCAAGTTAATGTAATGTTTCGGGTAATAATTGCTTTGTTTGTCATACGTGTTTTGAATTTTTATTCTTGATCCTATATCATAGATTATGATTTACATTCATAAAAAATGTAAAACATGATTTATATATCACATATATTTAGTATATAATTATATTCATATATAAATTATATGAAATGGAATATATTAATCTTGGAGATGGTAGGTCATACGTTTGTGTAAAAGATATTTCCATTTTCTTATCATACTGAATGGAAGAAAGTAAATAATATATATATATATATATATATCATTCCCATTGGAATTATTATGTCATATATTTAATAATTAATCATTAGATATTTTTTAATAATCATTCCTGATTGTTTAACGTAGAGACTGAATCTCACCACGTGGTGGAGACGGTAAGCTATATGTACGCACGCGCGACTATATTATTCCCATAATGGTTAAATGGTATTGAATTAGAAGGACTAATAATTATATTAAATTGTTATAATTTGATATTCACTATATATATATATTATATTCAACTTTATACCATTCCATATAACGTAGTGATGAAAATCAAATTGCACCATGATGTGGAAATGGTAAGTCGTACGTACCCATGCATGTGGATATTATTATTAGTAGGATGGATAAAAGAAGAAATATAGTTGTACCATAGTCATAATAATATACCAGAATATATATGATCCTTTAGTAATAAATTTACTATGGAAACAACATAGGAAGATGAAGTATAGGAAATAAATTGAAATGAAATGGTGAAATGGTTAAATCATTTTCAAGTATCTCCTTTTGATTTGCAGAAAAAGACAATGTAGAATGTATTTATTATCAAAATGATGGAATCAAATAATTAATGACAGAGGTTGGAAAGAGAAATGGGTAGGATTTTGTCTCATGTAAATGTATTTAGAGGTGTGAATAAAAGAAAAAGAGAGCTGTTATTTTTATTGAGAGGGGAGGGAAACATTGGGAAACTCCAAAACTATTAATTTAGTATAAATTTATTTTATATTTAAAACGTCTCAAAGTGAGTAATTTAAAATGTGATATTAGGATGGGTTGAAATAATCTAAATTAATGAATATTAGAAATTTTTTTCTCATAAAATTAACATTATCATATGGAATTAACCAATAGTTTAACAAATTAACTCTTACAATTATAACATGTATTTTTACACAATTGTGTAAATATAGTTTCATTAAAATCCACCAAGAATACAAATTGAATCATTTATGACCTATTTAACATTATCCTAGTTATTTTTTCTAAATATATATTTTTCTTTTAATTTTTATCATTTTATAAAATACTATTTGTTATAAAATTTCATTTATGTAAATTTTGATGCTACATATTACATGACATTTTAAAAAATCATAATAACTTTATTACTTCTAAAAAATACAATAAATTACTTCTAACTTGTCATATTCTAAAAAAAATCTTTTATGGAAAAATTAATTCAAATTATAATTATTTTCATTTTATTAATATCATTTATTTCGTTCTTCTTTTAATAAATCAATTATTGTATCCTCATTGTGTCACTATTTAATTTAATTATATATAATAAGAAATTATAAATAAAATCCCATAATGTATATAAACATTTTTCTACTTAATTTTTTTAGTCGACCATACCACTTATATAACCCCATCTTGAAAATATATTAATTATTAAAAACAAAAAAGGATACCAAATTTTTATATTATTAAAATATAATATATATAATATATTATATACGTCCCAATGTCTCCAGGTGGTCCCAATATCAATAAAATTATGATTTTTCTTGAAAAAATAATATAATTATATTAGTATTTGTATTAGTGTAATTTTATAATGCTTATAGAATATTTTTACAATAAATTTTGTAATATTCTCATAACCATGGTAAACATACTAATGTTACTATTCACAAAAATTATGTTCTTCCTAGTAGACCATAAAATTAATAAAAATTACAATCATGTATATGATTTTTTCAAAAAACAATTCATAGAAATATGAAAATTATGTTTCATGCTAATCACACAGATGTTGTGAGAAGATGGGTAAAAGAGGCGTTATAAAGTTCAATTAAATTTTATATCAAATTCTATTATAAAAATGAATCAAATAACCTAAATTAGATGAATATATTTATTATTTATTTATTGTCACCATATTTCACTATTTATTAAAAATTCAAACATTTCATAAATAAACCAAAAATTTACCATAATCTAGTTTTGATATTACAAAATAAAAAATCATGTATCTTTTTAAAAAATATTTATAAATTTCATAATGTGGTTCATACTATTCATTACTACTTTTTATATGGCTAGTTTGATCAATCATTGTGTGATCAAACTCAGTGTTTCATGCTACACAACCAATTGAATTTATTTAAAAAGAAATGTACTATGAAATATTGGGTGTTAAAATATCCTCATACAAAATATACTCGATAGATAACCATCAATATTTTAAGTGGTCTCCAATCATTATACTTGTTTAGTTTGTTTTTTATCATCAATCCATGTTGAAGAAACCATTTTTCCGCCCCACCAATCGAACTAACATACAAGTATTAGTTCTCTGACCATGATATATATTATTCAATTTGTGCTCAATTTCCACTTTACAGGTTACATCGATCACTACTTTGACATACAAACATCATGAAATATTAATACACATGAAAAACCACCACTTTTCCTAAGAAAATAGAATTTAAAATTCATATTCACACTAAATCCATTTGAATACCCACATATCACCCCTTACACAAATCAAATCAAACAACTGAAAAGAAAATAATAATAAAAAATGCATCAAACAACAATATTTCTATTTAAAATCCCATCATTAAAGCCATACTCACCTCAAAAAAACATTATAAAACACATTTCACACAACACACACAATCCGTAGAACATATTTATGAAATCAAGAGAACATAAAAAATATTCTACTAATTCTTAATCAAGGAACCACCTACCTTAAAATTGTAATATTTTGAAATCCAATTCCAAAAAACCAGAACGCCTCAAGTAAACCTTATAAAGGAAAGATGAAACCCAAAACACCATGATTAATCCCAAGGAACCAAGATTTAACATTTTTTAGTGAAACTAACCCACTAATGAAAAGTGAACCCAATAAAGTGGAATGAAGAACCTTATATGAAGGATTAAATCAAGATAATATATTCTTACATAATGAATATTGTACATCCAAATCCAAATCCACCAAATTATTGAAGGAAAAAAGGGAGAAACAAGGTTATGGAGAGGTTACTAGGGATATAAATTCGAAATTGGAGATGAAATGTGTGAAAATTGAGTTAAATAGATGGAGGGTAGAGAAATAATTTTCATATTTATAATTACATTTACATACCACATGGTTAGCTCTGATGGTTCGTCAAACCATGTTGAAACTATGCATCTATCTCTGTCGTAGAGGAACGAGGTTGTAGGTTTCATGATGGAGGGAACACACTTGTGTAGAAAACCATGATGTCTATATACTTTATCTATCTAGGGTTCACAATTTATCTTTAGATTGCACGAGGTTTCCTCTAAAAATGCACCAATTGAGCACCACTTGTTTCAGGTGAAAAATCATTATTTCACTAATAAATATTTTTGGTAATCTATGGAACCAAAATGAGACCAAAAAAATGAATACCTGAAAATATAATTACTAATGTTGAAACTCACCCCCCAATTTAATCCTTCCTCCCCAAGAAATTCATTCCAATGTCTGACCAGAGAAAAAATTGGATAATTATCCACAATCAATGAATTCCAATCCCATGAATCATTACCATCATTACGATACTTCCAAAGAACATGGACTAAAATTATAGAAATTACACAAAGAGATTATCTAGAAAATAAAAAATCAGAACTGGTCTTTCAAACACTGATAAATTTGATTCCAACTCATGCTCCTCTTAATTCAACACTTGATAGGGGTAATCATTATTATTTTTCAACCTAAAGACATGGAATTGGTCATGAATTCCCATCAAGTGGGATGAAAAAGGTAACCATTACTCCACCTAACTAACTATCTCGATAATCCCAAAAGGACCAACATGACTTGGTTTCATCTACCCATGCTTACCAATATGCAAGAGACCCAAGTAAGGCACCAATTTTAAAAAACCATTGGTTAATCATAAAAAATTAAATAGTTTGGAACCTCTGATTGAAATAAGACTTTGGGTGACTCCGCACTGTCAAAAACTGCTGTTTGATCAAAAAAAATTCAAAAAAATCTTTTGAATGATACTTCATCCAAAAAATGAGGTCTCAACCACCCCATCCCAACATAGAATATTTTTCATGGATGACCATAAATCTCATAAAAGTATTTAATTTTTATAGAGTTTTAAAACAAATATTATAGTAAAATCCAACCAACCCCAAATGGCTAACCCTTGATCCTCTAAAATCTAACACACATTCCCAGATCATGTGTTCTATGATTTTATTTGTGCGATTATTCTAACTATTAATTTGAGGATGGAATACCATACTCGATAGGACCTATAACCCCTTTTTCGTATTAATTCCATCCCAAAATAGAAAAGTAATATAGAGGTCCCATTCTAAAATGATTGTCGATGGAATAAAATAAAGCCTCACTATCTCTTAAAAATTCGACCTCCCCAATTCATACCTCGTGGTGTAATCACTAATTATAATGAAATGGGATCATTTCATCTAATGGTCAATAACATCCCATATGGAATTCCTTCCCTTGTGTGTTTGAGGTATGTCGATAATGAAATCCATGGAGACCTCATTCCTCTTCTAGGATGTAATGGGTAATAGTTGAGGAAAAATGGAAGGATGATAGTGATATTCTTTAACAAGTTGACTTATATAATAATAAGATACATAGTCTGTTATATCCCACTTCATGAACATCCCCCAAAATTGACTACACACATTGAAAAAAATCTTCGTGGTCTAGGGATTAACCACCAATAACAAATATTGTCTATCCTATATCACCTACTTTTGTTATGACTATAGAACCATGAAGCGACCCCTAAATCAAAAATCACCCTAAAGAGACAATGATCATTCAAGAGGAACCTCCCCACCATGTATTAATTATGTTGACAGATGGAATATATCATCACAAAGATTTTATTTTCAAATCAATTCCAAAATGGAAGGTGTTATCTGAAAACTATACAATAATGATCTTATACTATGTTCCTTGGTCTCTAAAAGAAATCGAGATAAAATCTAAATAACGGTCCACTTATCACTGGACTTCATCAACTCTTTAACTAACACATTATTTCTCAGTTAATCCATAACCACATAACTGTTACACGGGGTGTACACGATATCATAATCGAACCCCTAATGGATCTCAATAAAATTAAAATTCTCCAAATTTAGATTTTCATTGAGAAAATGTAGGCCAACTACTTATGGTATGATAAGATAAATAAAATCAATTCAATGAGATAATTAATCTTCGTATTAAAGGCCTGCAGAACCACTGCTAATTCTATGTCATGTGATGTGTAATTATTTTCATATGGTTAGATTTCATGAGAAAAATTTTCCAACATATGCTCATCCTGTATAACACACACCCAATACCAATACCTAAAGCATCATAGTAGACCACATATCTATTTTCAGATTCTAACAAGAACAAAATAAGGGATGCCATCAACCATATTTTATGATTTTTAATGGATGACTGAAATTTTGGGACCATTCAAACATCACCCCTATTCAGGTGAGGGTCATCATAAGGTGAGCTAGTTGAGAGAGTTACTAAACAGACTACCTAGAATACCCTATGATTCCCAAAATTCTTTTGATCTCAAAAACATTCTTTATCTCTTCAGATGAAATCATAACACTGATCTTCTTGGGGTCCACTAGAACCACACATTCAAAAACCTCATCACCAAGAATAATCACCTCCTTGATTTAGAAGGAGAACCTGGAATAATTATCATATAGGCGACGATCTCATTGTGTTCAAAACAAAATCCTAAAAATTACACTCATGTTCATTATCAATTATGAAAAAATATTAGGATGTCATCCAATATTACCGCAATTAAAGAGTTTATAAATTGATGGAATGATCTATTCTTGAGTTCCAAAGATACGATTTGGTGTTTTTTAATACTAAAGGCCTGATCAAGTACTATATATTGTGATAAATTCTTAGAAAAGTTGTTTTTGTAACATCTACCTCTCAGATTCTGACCTTGTGATTCCCAAAATGTAAATCAATCATTGAGAACCACCTTTTCCAATTAATCAGATCAAAATGTTCATCAATATGGGGAATGGATATTGGTTCTTGATCAGCATCATATTTGGATTTTGATAATAAAGACAATACTGGAGAGATCCATTGGACATCATAGAATATTAGAAAAGGGTGGACCAAGTTAAGATCCTTAGGAGAATGAATCTTTTGGATTATAAGTCACTGATTTGTATATTTAGATCCCCCAAATTGGGGGCATCCATACGGTATGAGGGAAGAGATATAGGATTTGTTCCCATTGAATAGTCAATGGTGAATTCCACATATCGCTCAAGGGAAAAACTTAAAAAATCATTTAGAAACACCTCTGGTAACTCATCAACCACATGAGATAATCCACCCTTTGGAATACCCACATCATCCTCTAATGAGAAATACAATATTTTAAAAATGATATTTTCCTACTTTGGAAGTGGAGGACCAACATGTCCCAAATGATGATCCCATTCACAATGAAAAACAAAATAGCTTCCATCAGATTCCACAAAACTCCATCATGAATAATAAAAATTTATGAGAACCTAAAAACACACAATCTAATCCATATAAAGGATCATGCTAAAAGGGAACATCTCCAAAACTAGTAAATATCATTTTATCTCAACCCCAAACATTATGTGTGTACAATCTAGATAGGTGAAACCCAAATCTTACATAAGGGTAAGTGGTATCACTAATTCCATCACATATTGAATTATATCTATTGAAAATTAAATACATCCACCAGACAGTAATAAATATATGATATTGATGAACTTTTATCATACAAAGGAACCACTAGAAATGATGCAATAAAAAAGGTACCCCTAAACAGTCACTGGTCCTACCTTGGGATCTTTTGTTCCTTAGTCCAAAATATGAAGATTTCTTGTGTTTGAATAATCATGAGAATGACTATCAGTATGTGGATTTACTATTAACTGGCTCTTACTAGAAAAGGATCCAACCCTACCACCACTGACAACAAACCGAGATCCCGTTATCCTGGATGGATATAACTTGGCCGAAATCCTTCTAGAGGTCATACAAACTACTATATCTAGATATGGAAGGGTATATCTATAAACACACTATAAGTTCACCATATTCCAACATTAATGAAAATGTCTATGTGGAGGTAGACATGCCAAATGCTTCAGTCCTACCTTTCTGCACTATTTTCACTAAAATAAACCATCAACTGAAGACATGTATGATGATGGATTGGAAGGATTGATTGAATAACCACATTTCATTTCCCATTATCTTCACTCTTACTCATATTATTAGAAATCAATAATTGGTCGATCCTACTACTAAAAATGATTCACACAAATAAGACTTTCCTCCGTAATCAATCTCCCCTATAAAATCATGATCAATCATTTCAACATAATTCATTAACTAATATAAGAAGACATAGGATTATATATCTATTCACAATACCATTCCGAAACATTATTCCTTCATACTATCATTGAATACTACTTCAGGTGTCAACCAAACATACATTAAACAATGGTTGGAATACTCTATATCCGTCTAATCGACCTAATAGAGATCTATAAACTCACTGGTAATAGTCAAGGCTGAGTTTTTTGGGAAATAGTTCTTGATAAATATGACCTTGAAATATACACTATCCAACTACTCATGTTTCCCATCATACACCACTGAGTCTGTAAAACTCATACTAGGTACATCCATTAAGAAAATATCTCATTTAACATTCACTACATCAAGAGTGTTAGGAAATACAATCATTCTCACTATTTTATCAATCAACTCCTCTTCCACCTAAGGATTCGTGATACCCCTTATGAAATGAGGGTGGTTCACAAAAGAAATATAATGACTTATCTTTTACAAGACCCAGTTCATCTTCCACGACATTAGTAAGACCTAATCCTTCTCCCAAACCCAAATATTGGATAGCACAAACCACTACTTCTACTTGTCTCTGTTCAATTGGTGAGGGATAACTCTCTCCATCCACTTTACATGCTTTCAGAGAAAGTATCTTGGAAGGAATCATTCTACATAAAGAAATAACCACAAGGATAAACCATATATACATGATTCTAAGAAAATTTCATCATTAATAAATAATTTCAAACACTTCCCTAGAAAAAAACCAAATCCATCACAATATCAAGCCAAAACACTTCCCCCTTTACTAGTTTCTATGCATAGTGTCCAACATATATGTCATTATTGTAGGATAATTAACCCAAAATTATCATCATCCTGTGGAAAATCAAGGTCGTTATATGGATCGTTGGCTCGAATACTGACATGCATCAATAACCTCAAGCCTTGAAAATCCAAGATCCCATCTATCTAGACTGTTCCAAATAAAATAACTCAATGATAGGGGAAAACCCTGATCAAAAAAAAATTTCAAAATTAAGACCCATTGATAGAATAGAATGCATTCCATAACCTGATATGTGGGTACTGGATCACCATATACTACCAGTTAATTCATAGAAACGTGCACCAGTCCATGTTTCCCACGAACATTCTTAGATGGTCTATCTGGAAAATGATTGTCCCCGCTTTAAAACTATAGTTCATTTTAGTTTTTTTCCCTCGCCAATACACACTCTAAGAAACATTCCAGAAGTTCACCCATCATAGTCACTACTTTTCTCCAGGAATTCATAACTATGGAGTTCTAATCAGGTAGGATCTCGAAAAGAAAGGTGTATCTTGTTGACATGAGTCATATCAATTATTCCTCTTAAACATTATTATGATAGAGTTTTATATTCACCCCTCTCCCCACATTAGAGCACAACTTCCTCATTGTGTACCCTACAGGGCGATGTTATTTATATGATACAGTTTTTTCATGAACCAAGTTGGGGTGCCATCCATCTCGATACTCATCCCAGTATGTGGCCTGGACTGAATGGAATTCCTGATCACCACTATCTAGATACTAGTTTCTAGGTATCAAAAATACACTTTTTGGAATGATTTCACAAATGAGAAAAAAACATTAACAATTATCAAAAATAAAACATCACACCAAGATCAATATCCACAAATAAAATAGGTAAATCAAATTCATGATAAAAATTTTAAAAAATTATCCCAAAAAAAATTAGTGGGGATCCTACTAAAATAATAGAAAACGTCTCTATGAAACCAGAGATCTATAACCCTCATGACATATCCAAAAACACTTATAAAAAGGGAACATATGAAACTGAATCATCTATCACTACAACAAATCATATTTCCATTAATTGAGTCATTCATGAGATGATCTACATATATCTAATGTTGATTGAAGGGAGTGTGCTAAATCTGAGTAGTATTCCACCGAAAACTGGTTATATTTCCTAATATATGACAAATGGACAAGAATTTATTGTGAAAAAAAATTGAATCGTTTTAAAAAACATTTTCTAGAAATCAATTTCTTGTTAAAGAGTGATTGGAATCAATAATAAAATAAAGTTACACCATATTCTGGTAGTTGAAACCATATCACTAGAGTGTCATGGAGAAATCCCTATATGTTCCAGAACTTGTGGAACCGTAGGAAATTCTTATCTCTCTAGTAATTTTATAGTGACCCACATCATCCTATCCCATGATCCACTAGAGAGTTATCCATCCAATGTTCTAGTGGTCCCCAATCATCATAATATTATAGATAGTGTGGTACAGTCAATATTTCTAGAAGAAACTGGGTCTCGGCCTCCTAGATCCAACTTGCATACTATGTATAGTACCACACCTATAAAACTAAGATTCCCGTTATTATCAATTCAGATTTCACATGTCATTTATATTACCACCTTCACAAAAATCAATCATGAAATGTTAATTCAAATCAAAATCCATTACTTTTCGTTGGATAAAATATATATCTAATCCATACGAACACCAAGTCCATTTGAAAACAAATTATACACAACAAACACCATTAATATCACACAATTGGGAAACACAACAATATATACCCAATGAAAAACCATAATTTCAATTTGAAAACCCATCAATTGAGACGAACTCACATCAAAACCGTTATAAAAAACATTCCCCCAAAAAATAATCTATAGAGTGTGTTTAAGAAACCAATAAAAAAATCATCTTATAAAATTAAATAATGGGAATACCTAACCCAAAGCATTGACAATTATAGAATTAGTTATAAAACCACAACCACACCTCAAAAAACCTTATAAATGGAATAAGAAACAATAAACACCATTATTAAACACAAGAAACCAAGATTAATTCCATTTTAGGGAATCCATCTCACTATTGAAAAAACCTATGAAAGGGGAATAAACAACCCTGGATGAATGAATAAAGAAAAGACATGATTTACTTAATTATTGATGAATATAAAAATTGAATTCCATAAAAAAATGTATTATTAAAGTGATTTAGAATGTGAGGGAGAGAATCCTAGGGATAAGAATCCCTAATGAGGGAATAAATGGTTCAAATGGATTTAATCAGGGGGAGTGTAGAAAGGTAATTTTCAAAATTTTAATAACCATGAGAGGATCCATGGTTATCCCAAAAATATTTTCAAACCATATGGAAACCATGTGTCTTTATATGTCCAAAATGAATGAGGCTGTATTATTTCTTGGTAGAGGGTGATCACTTTTGGAGTAAGTTGAGTGGCCTGGACATTTCCATTGTCCTGGGTTCACAATTTCTCTTAGGCCGGCACAAAGTTTCTTCAGACCACGCACCAATTATGTGCCACCAATTTTCAGGACAAAATAATATATTTTCTATGAAAATCTAAGTAAATCTAATTAAACATGATAATTCCAAAAAAAATTAATACATAAAAATAAAGTCATGAATATTGTATAAACAATTTTAATTAATCTATTTTACAAATAAAATTATGAGTTTTGTTGTTTCCAATATATTAGTTTTTGTTTTGGGATCACTTCCACTAATAATGATCATTAGTTGACCATAAAATTTTCAGGATATTATGATAACTCATTTTCCATGGTTATGATGTGGTTTATTTGGACTAGTGTCCAGTTAGAATAGTTTTCATTGGGACCAATTCCTATGATGATGATTTATTCATCGTGGATCTAATACGTGATAATACACCTTGTGATATTGATTTTTAGTAAACTCAAATTGGTTCCTTTTTAAGAAGGTTCATTCACCCATTGTGTGGTATCATTGGCATATTTTTTTACTAGATTTTTAGTAATTGGTGATAGATAATTCAACTAAAAGTTGTTTGGGGATATATCTTTCAACATACATATTATGAATTGGTGACATATCATTCACCTGGTGATGTATCTTATATATTTTCCTTGAGTGGTTATTCCCTATTCATTGATGATTTACCATTAACAGTGTTTATTTTATATTTTCAGATCATCCCCCTAGGTTTGTTATTTTTTATGAATTATTCACATTATTTATTTCTACAATAATATATCATCCACCTAGGGGTTATGTTATGGTAATATTTCGTTCTACTTGTGATACATCATTCTCATTAATGTAATTGGTGATTTTACAGAAACCTGGTGACATAAGATATCCCCATTATTGATGGTTATATTGGTGATAGACTGATCATACAGAGATAATTTGTTCTCCTTTTAATTTTGTGGTGATTTATTTTTCACTTTGTGTTACATCATTATACCTCATTATTTTTTGTGATACATCACTCACAAAATGATACCATATTATAAATTTTAGTTTTTGTGGTGTATAATTGACCCTTAATTGATGATAGTGATATATCATTCACCAGAGATATAAAATATTGATATATCATTCATCATGACTAGGATGTGGGTGATGAATCATTCACCCTTGAGTTATGGTACTATGAAAACTCATTTCCATGAATGATGATATGTGCAGTGATAGATCCGTAAAACTAACATTGCATTTAGATTATGGGTACAATTTATAATTATATCTCTTTGAAATGTAGGTATGTGTTGAATATTTTCGTGAATCTATGTGTACACAAAAGGTTTTTAGTTTTATTCATGAAATATTATTAAAGACATTCATTTTGTACATGTATTAACATATATACATGTATTTATTTAAGAAACCATTTCTAGTGGTGTAATATGGTTTATATTCCCATCATGCATGAGAACAAAGGTTCTCTTGAAAACCTTATGTTCATTTATTTCAGTCGATGGCCCAATTAATGGAAGATGGGTTTGGAGAGACCAATAGAGTTATAATGATTGGTCTTATTCCATGCCAACGAATGATTGAGTATTTAGTTATTTTTTATTGTATTTTTTTTATATACAATTGGACTAGTAGGAAATAATATTATTATGTATAAATATGATTTATAAATGTATAATTCTGTTATAAAATGGTCATGTAATTGTTATGGTAAAAAATTCCACTACAATTAGATTTTTTTCATTCAATTTGATTGTTGATATGAATACTTTTTCATTAGAAGGTACTTATTGTTATAATACTAGATGTTATAGTTTCCCAAACTGTTTTATCAGACCCTCTGGATATTTAGCATCCCCTAGATTAAGGGGGAAATCATCCCACCATTCACATGGATAACTCAATCATCCACTATTCTGGAAATAGGGGATATGGATGTTATGGGATATGGTGGTTATACCCTAGTAGTTGGTTTGACATGATTAAAAAGAAATAGATATAATATAAAAAAAATTTATAAATTATTTCATTAATAACGTTATAAATAAATCATAAATTTATTATTAAATGGTTGAAATGAATATAATATCATTAAAATTTTAAAAATATTATTCTCATAAAATAGATTTTTGTGCGCAATATATTTTGATCTTAATAGATTTAATAAATTACTATTTATAAATGATTTTAATGAAATATGTAGTTTAAATTTATCCAATATAAATTATTAACATTAATTTCATTATCGATATTTTTCATGTAATCAGAATAAATTCGTTTATTCTATAAAAACAATATTCCTCTAAAATGGTTTTTATTAAATTTTGGGCATATATATTATAATAAATTTACAAAACTTTTATAAATTTTTTTCATAAAATAGAAATATTTTTTTAATTAATATTTTCTTAATATTCATAAGATTCATTTTTTATATTTCATTAAAATGATTTATTTTGGAGTGAATTATGATGAATGTTGATTTTGGAGAAACTATCATTTATTTTCAGTAAATATATTTATTTAAGTCTAATTATATTTTAAATTTTCATTTATGTTAACATTATTTACATTATAATAAAAATAGTACAACTAATTTATTTACAATAGTAATTATTCTTGATCTGGTAAAAATTCAGTTTTACCCTATAAAATCATTTTTCTAAAATATATTTTTATTATGTATTGTTCACATATATTAAAAATGATTTATGAATATTATAAAAATTGAATTCTAAAAAATATATTTTATATTTTGAATGAGTAGTTTCAAATTTTTAAATAGGTCAATTTCATTTTATGTCATCCGGAATAGAAACCAAGGTGAAACAATATCAATGTGCTATTGAGTAAAACATGTTATCTATGGTTAATACTATGAGATAATGTCCCATAATAAACCCAAAACATTCCTTAATTTCATTAGGTGGGTGGAATTCAAAACAAACCATACTAACTACAAAACTATTCCACTTTTGTGCCATATGACTCTGATTATAACCTTTAAATTATTTTATGTTGAGAAAATTACAAAACAAGACATATTTATATTAATATATATTTTTATAGAAAATTTTCATAGGGATAAAATTAATTTATGAATGATTATAAATAGATATTTTTCAGATAATTATTTGTTTTTATTATAGTCTAAAAATTAATTTTTTTTTATTTTTTCCTTGAACGATTTTAAAATGCTAACAAAACGCATATGAAAGTAGTAGAAAAATTGGTCGAATGATATTAATAAAATTAATAGTAATACATATTTAGTGAATTGTGTTTTTATAAGAATTTAATGAATCACTATAATGTATATGTGGTGATTAGAGATTTTATATTTATATTCTAGTTTTATCTTGATGACTTCAAATTCAAGATATGTGAATAGTCCAAAAAATGACCTCTGTTTAAATTTAATTGTTTTATTTTTGAAATTATAAAATTATAAAAATATTACATTGAATCTATATTATTAGAAAATATAATGTATACAATTCATAATTTATATATGTTACTCTTTTAATTTTACAAATTACTTTTTGGTCTCTGAAAGATTTAAAATTTTGATATAATATTTATAATTAAAAATAGTTAATGGGAAAAACAAAAGATAAAGTATTAAATATCACCTCAATGAGTAAAAAATATATTTTTTATTATATTTAATCCAAAAAATTTATATCATTTATTATTTGAGATATTGTATACATTTTACAAGAGATAAACACATATTATATATTCATATTTCAAGTATTTAAAAATTTACCAGGCACATAACTTGTAAAGGAGAATCTAATGACATGACATCCTCACATATATTGACCCATTTTTCAAAAACAACTATAACAAAATTTATTCCCAAAATTACTCCCAATGTACAATCTATCCTGGTATCATCAATGGAATATCAAACCATACTCTTATTATATTAATCCAACATATTATTAGCTTAATATTCAATACATGACATTATGATCCATGCAAGAATCGTTTTGGTCTCTTATCTCTAGAAACAGGGATAAATAATCAAATGATACAAAAAATATAAACATCATATAACAATATTTTATGATAACTAGTAATCTTATTATATCTATCATGGATGAAAAAATTCATCATAATATGGGAAAGGGAATCATGTGAAAGGGTGAACTCAGATTCTCAGCATGGGTGAAGAAGCGAGACATCAATGATCAATTAAACAAAATTTGAGATTATGTGTATGATAATAAGAGATATATATTTTTGAAAAGCATACCCATCATATCATATATCCCAATATTTTTTCACGCAATAAATCATGGAAGTTCGTAAGACATGAATCATGATGTAATCAAAGAAATAATCAATGAGAGTATAACATTATAATAAGCTTATGGAATACACAAAAGAATAAAAAATAATTTCATTAGTCATGTTTCCCTTCTAATGTTATTGTGGTGTATTAGGTTCAATCCCCATTACAACCAAACCCTAATAAATGCTAACTCACAATAATATCAAAGAGGACAAACTCCGATTCTCAAGTGGGTTCACTCCCCATTCCAGTCCTTATTATCTCCATTGATATCCATATATTCCCAAAATAGTATAGGTATATATAATTCCCATCCCACCAAAAAAATAATGATAATAATATTTTTATGTTCTACAGGATCATAAAATAATCATCATATCATTTAATGTGTAATATAAATGAGTTTCATAAACAATTTCTACAATTCATTATAACATAACTTGTTGATGATAAATTTCATTCATAAGTAAATTTTTACCATAAAAATGAACCATATAGATAAAAAATGTATTTTATCCCTGAATCATACACCAGTAAATCTCATGTAACATCCAAATTTTGTCATCTCAGATAAAAAATTATATTAAAACATAACATGGAATGTTATTTTGGGAAAAATAACATTTCCACTCAGTATACACATATTTAAAACATAAATATTAAAAAATATTAAATAAAACATTTTCCTGAAAAATTACAATGGAAACATGTAATATAATCTTCCATGAACTGAGCAATTATGACTAATGTTAATTCATTATATATCATGTTTGTTAAAAAAAATTATTCATATTTTTATAAAAAGTAAAAAGTACATCCTTCAAGAAAACTACAAAATGATTTCTTATAAAATATATTTTAAAAATTTATCCATATATTAAAATGACTTTTAAAAATAATAGAGTAATATTAAGTACATTTTTTAGTACATTTTTAGACAATAAACACATGAAATAATGGGGATTTTTTTACCAATGAGTGAAATAAAGTGGTTTTTCCAAATACATATTATTTCATTGTCTTGAATACATAATGAGAGGAGAATGAAATGAATATAGGTATTCTCTAGAAAAAAGTAAGAGGAGTATGAAAAATAGTGTGTTAGTGTGATATAGAGCATAATATTTTTTCATAAAAAACACAATCCCAAATAATCCCAATTGACAATTAGATTGTAACATTTATCCCTTACCTCATGCTCTAAATTTTTTAAATGATATATTAACTTTGATATAAAAAATTTAAATTTATTATAATTATACACCACATTCAGGTCCATACTTATAATATCATATATGATCCATTTATTATAGGGACCATATATATTTTAAAATAGTGTTCATTTACTCATCACAATGAAATCCTAACTTCCTTTAAGATCTTAAATCTTCATAAGATAACTAGGGGAGTACATGAATAAATATAATGAGTTAAAAATCCCAATAAAGAAAAAATAGGAATAATGCATAAAACATGTTTAAGAAGACATAACATTAGTACATAAAAAGTTATAGAACATGAATAAACATAAGGAATTATAACATGTAATACATGGTATCATGGAATCATTGAATATTAGAAATGTGGAAAAAATATACAACATGACATAAGCATGATTGATGGATTGCATCCCAAACTAATTCATATTTAGGAAAATATTCCTTTAAGGAATCATTTTTACTCCCTGTCTCAACATGTCCTCTCATAAGATGAAAATTTACCGAATGCAATGGACACCTATTAGGGTGTACCCATCATAACATTTTCTTGCGTATGTGCTCCACATAAAGAATAAAACATGAATAATTCACATAAGGCTTACCCATGGAATGAAATGGGTATCATGATTATGTCATTAGGCATAATTAGTGGGTGTATAAAAATTGTATCCATCAAATGATGCATCTTAATAATAGATGAACATTAATAATGAAAAATAGGAAAATATAGTGATAAATTGATTCCCAATTAAGTGAAAACATGTAAAAAGTTGATTTAGTAAACATTAGAAATGATCCACTTTCGTTTAGTTTATTGGAAAATATTAATGAAAATAAGAAGGAAAAATGAATAAATTTTTCAATAAGTCTAAAATTGACATAAGATGTTTATTCCTGATGACATGAGTTGTTTTAGAAAAATAATTTTTGTTTAATACCTATTTTGTATTGTAATAGAAAATTGTTATTTAATTGGGTATTTCCCTTTAATTGAGATTTTGTATAAGAATTAACTGAAGTGGGAACCATATAAAACACGTGTTTCATATAAAATATGGATGAATTGAGGTAGGTAATAATGTTTTTAATATACCCACGTAATTTTTGAGGACTATATAAGAATATTTGAGAATTAAATTGGGGTAAATATATAGAAAAGGAAATCTTATGAAAAAATGGTGGTTTTAAGATAATCATTTACCTTGTGTCCAGAAGTGTTATATATATGCATTTGACATCAAGGATAATCAAATTAGATCCCTTAATTAATTATTTCATAACCACTTGTGAATTTATTTTGATAATTTATAATTTTATTAAGTTAATTTATTAGATTTTTAATGTGTTATAAGATACAATTCCATTGTTCAAGGAGTGTTAATTTTCATGGCTTTCATGATTGGTTTGCTTGCATTCAAATATGTATGATCATGTAAACTGATAATTATTCTAAAAAATATACTATTAAAAAAATTAAATAAGATTAATTTGTAATATATATCATTTTTTCATATATTATCATCACTATTCCTCATATAAAACATTAATGAAAATGATTTAATTTATTTTGGCAGTTTTTACTACTACAATGAACATATTTCATCTTTTTAATATCATAATTATATAATTTTTAGATAACACTATATTAAAATAATTTGTATAATAAAATATTATTTAATCATAATAATGGTTTTATTACATGTTGTGTAGTTTCTAATGGATAATGAAAACAGATCTTCTATGATGGTGGTAAGTTGACACATCATAGACAATGTTTACATTTTTGAATAAAAATAGGAAGAGATATTTTTTATGATAGAATATACCATTAACACAATTAAATTTAACTATTTTAATAATGTTGTATTTATCATTCCACATTGGGATAGGTAGTTGAGTAGAGAAAAAAATTGAAATGAAATCCAAATAAAATGAAAGATGATTTTACCACTTGAATATCTTATCTCTGAGACCCTCCTTATTGAAATTGGGATATGTATTTTTTTGAGAAAAAATACTCATGGATGTGGGATACATAAATGGAAATAGAATTCAGAAAAAATAAATCATGCTTCAATTATTGGATGGTGTGAAGAGAATAGGTGGCGAGGGCCAGAATTTATTGTGGGAGGAGAGGAGTGTTTTTTATAATTTTATTCACTAGTATATTATTTTATCTTAAGACTATCAATATTATTGATTAACATAATTAAATACATTAAAATTATCATGAGAGTATGAAACAATGGGTTCTTATGTCATTCGTACATCACTCATGAATCAATAATTCATGTTTTTGTTAAATATCGTAAATAATCGTATTTCAAATTTCACCAAAATTTCAACTATTATAGATTAGTCCAAAAAAACACCATAACCATTTTTGAACTGGTAGAATTAAAAAAAATACTTCATTTTATGTAAAATATTGTTATATATATGAGATATTAATTTTTTTATTTATAAAAATATTTATTTAAAAAACTAACATTACTTTAATTAATATTTTTATAAAACTTTTAAAAATTAATTATGGTCTCATGAAATTATATTAAAATCATAAAAGAAGATTATATTAATTTATAAATAAATTTTATGAAATTTAATTTATGTTTAAGTAATTATATTAATTATAAAATTGTAAATATACATTTATATTTCAAAAAACTACCTATACTTAATTTCACATTTTTATACATTTATTTACATACTCCATTATATAACTATGTTATATTTTCATAAATTATGATACATAAATTTTAATTATAATTTATTTGGATAGGTTACTAATCCAATGTTCGGATTATTATTCTGAAGGGTCATATATTATTTCAACAATAAAGTTCCTATTTCCTTGGTGAAGGTTCTTTAATTTCATTAAATACCTATTCTATACTATATTGTTATTTTTTAAATTTACAAGGTTGATATATATGATATTTTATGTGATTTATAATATGTTAAATAATTTTATGAACTAAAAATCATTGATAAAATTACGAGCCATTACATTTTTCGCCCTTAAGAGAATTTGCCCTCAAAATTTCATTCTACAATCTAAGTTGAAAACCGGTGGGGTAATTCTCATATTTACATCCATTTAAATGATAATAAAAATAAAATTAGGGAGACTGAATATTTTTCTAATAATAATATTAAAATTAAACATTCATCATAGAAGGATAAACTTATTAATGGAATGTATATACTATCATGTGATTCCATAAGTTTCAATCCATGTTATCCATTGAGATTGGATTATCCTTAGGGTTCTCTCATATTTTTTATATTACTAATCTTCTAAAAAATAGTATCTTCTCTAATACCAACTATATATAAACAACCCTTTTACACATATTATTATGTGATTTTAAGCATAACAAGCCATCAAGTACAGACAAAGGATTGTAAAGTGCAGTGTCTTCGGAAAATATGGTACATAATTAGACTATATGAATCTTAAATAAAAACATATTTTATTAAATTTTAATAATTATATTATAAATTCATTTTATCCATTACATATACATAGGAAAATTAGGGGGTTACATGCATACAAAAGAAGAGTTAAAAAGTATGGTAAGGATAAAGACCTAAGAATAAACTATAGCACATGGGTTAAATGGCATACAATGATGACATTAAAAAGGAATGTAACTTCAATAAGCATAAGGAAGTATAGAAAATAGAACCTGGGATCTTTTAATCATGATATCTTTTTAATTTTGAAGCAACATAAAACTATACATATGCATGAATCAAGGATAACCTCCCAAATTGTTTCACATAAAAGATAATATCAAATAAAGGAATTAGGTATACTCTACGTACCAACATCATGTCTCTTGAGACTAAACATTACCCAATAAATTGGAGCACTATATGGGCATACCCACCACAACATTGTCATTAATATGAGATCCACATATCGATTAAAACATAGACAATACACATAAGGGTTACCCATGGAAAGAAATTGATGTCAAAATCATATTATAAGGAATTACCAAAGGGTGTATAATAATCATATCCACAAATTAATGAATTTAAACCATTAATATACATTCATAATGGAATGTGTGTCTATTTATTATATATTGCATTGGGTGGGCGGCCTCGTAAGAGGGATGGGTGTGATAATACCCATCATTCTATTGTTGATCTTTATTTGGATGGATAGGTTCTCTGTTGGTTTCTGCATGGTGTTCTCTATCTGGTTATGTGTTGCATCAGGTTGACAATGAAGTTATTTCGTCACTTTCATTGTCAGGTGGGTGGAAATTTTAAGAGATAGGTGTTTTGTAACATATCTTCTAGTCATCTTCCTTTATTTCAATGTTGGATGGAGGAGTTCCTTGTCTTGTTTGTGTTTCCAGGACCATACATTACATGGAAAGGGGGCTGGCGCATCATCCTGGACAGATTCCGTGATTGTAGGTACTACCAAGGGAAAAAAGGCTCTTGCCTGGTTCTTATTTTGATGTGTGTTTCATTTTGGAGTTTGGGTCCATGTCAGTCCTTGTGGCCTTTGGTTTTCTTTTTGTTCTCATTTGGGTCTTGTAATGGGTTCCTCCTTTTCCCAGTTTTCGAAACGAGTATTTCTTTGTTCAATAAAGGGGTTCTACCCTCCCTTTCATAATACAATACCACTAATGAACCTATATAAATTTAATTGGTCTTATATACCATTTGGTTATATATTATTTTGCTGATTTATTATGTAAAATGATAATTAAATTGATTAATTTAATTTGGTTACTTTTATGATCATCTTGAACATATATCCTTTTATTTAATATCATGTTTAAATTGTGGTTCCAGTACATTATATAACACATTGAATGTATAATAAATCATTATTTAATAATAATACTAGTTTTATGACCAGTCTTGAAGCCATTAATGGAATCTTAAAATGCATCGTCCATTAAAGTGATAAATAAACACATCACGAGCGATTATTTCATTTTTGGAATAATAGGAAGTGTGAATATATTTTCTTATGGATTATTCAATTAACACAATAAAATTAAGGTTAAAAAATAAAAAAGATTTTTCATTCGATTTTGGTATATGTAAGTGAGGATATGATATGAAAATAAAATAAATTGAAATTAAATTAAAAGAAATTGATAAGGGATTTTACCTATTGAGCTTCTTCTTCCTTAGAACCCCATAAGGTAATTTGGTATGAAATTCTGTTTATACCAAAGGATACTAAAAATGTGGTAGATACCTGGGAATAGAATTAGGTATAATTTTTAAAATCGTAATGTATTTTAAGGGGTGACTAGAAAAGGTTGTGGGGTGGTATTTATCGTGGGAGTATACAAGTGTTTTGGATTTTTTAATCATTAGTTTATTATTTTGGCACAAGACTACCATTAGATTTGATTAAAATGAATAAATATAGTAAATAAATCATTATATTTTTAAATAATGGCTTCTTACATTCTCCAGACATCATCCATTACTCAATAATTCATATATTTGTTAAATATAGTAAATTGCAATATTTCAATATTTTATAAAATTTCAACTAAATTAGAAATATCTCAAAAATTCACCCTAAAACATTTAAAAGTTGTAGAATTAATAAATGAAATCCAATTTATGAATCTACATTTATATATATTGTAATTTTTTTAGAAAAATAAAATTTTATTTGAAAAATACAAATAAAAAATTAAAACTATTTTTATGAAGCTTCAAAATATTTATTATGGTCACATTAAATTGTCTAATAGAAATAATTAAAATATATTGATTTTTAAATATATTTTATATAAATAAGTTTTCTTTTAATTTATTATATTAATTTTATTATTTTAAAGAAAATTTTATGTTCCACAAAAATACCAATACTTAATTTATCATTTTTAAAACGTTTATTTAATTATTCAATCATATAAATATAGTATATTTTCATCCATAAGATACAAAAAATTTATTTAAACATTAATATGTGAAGTTACTATTATATTAAAGGGATTTTGATTCTTAATGGCCTTTCTTGTATTCCAAGAGTCTTTTTTTATTCAATAGGTAATGGTTCCATACATTCTAAAAATACTACTTATGTCATTATTTATTCATATATAAAGTTTGTACTATGTTATATAATTTATTATCTGTGATTTATACTATGTGGACTTATTTTAGAAACGAAATTTAATTGATAACATTATTTTTAATTATAATTATAATATTTCAACTGTTATATATTAATAAATTTTTATTAAAATCATCATTTCATGGTTTCAAATACTTATTTTTCTCGAAGAAATTATGTTCTATATATTTTACTTCTATGTGGATCTTATTTCCATCATCACCCAAATTTTAATAATGTTATAAATAACACATATTTTTATTATAAATAAATATTTAGAGATTTCCCTAATAGGTAGAGATATACAAATGTAATACACCGTTCATTCAGACAGTAGGTCATACGTAAGTGTAAACTCTATTTACATTTTTTGGAAAATGCAATGAAATAAATGTAATTAATAATTCCCAATTATAAAATAAATTTTATTAAATAAATATAACATATTTTTATTAAATATATCCTAATTACCATCCATGTAAATAATAAATGAAAAATAAATCACATCGCTTTGTGGAGGTGGAAGCCCACACATACGAATGAGTAGTCTTACCGCATTCAAAAGGACGATAAGGTATGAAGGAAGATATGACATTATATTTTAAGAATAATAATTATGTCATTAATATAAATTTTAAACAATACAGAAATCATAATAACTTATTAATAATGGTGGTTATGGAAAATTAATTATACTACTACATAGAGGCAGTGGCCCACTCGTACAAAAAATCGATATTTTCACATCCCATTTGAGGGAAATGAAAGTTAATAATTGTGGTTAAATAGTAATAATTGAAATTTTAGACTATATTTTTTATTTTTTTATATTGAATACCATGGATTAATTCGATGTATAATAAGAAATAAATTCAAAGTGATCAGGTAAAAATATTACCACTTCCCCAATAGAGATCATTTAAATCCATTGATAAGAAACGTCGAAATTGTTTTCCAATATTAATAATATTTATAAATCATTTATATATAAGTTGGAATGATAATTTTTAGGTTTATTTGTTGTTATATAGTAGTATTTTGTTTATACAAATTGAATGAAGGGGTTTCCTTTTTTATGTGGTGGCGAACATAGTCAAAGGATTTCATAAAATATTGAAATATAATAATATCATACTTTAGAAAAATGATTAAAAATAGTAATATATTTAATTATGGGATATTATGAGGTATAATTATTTTCATACAATTTGTTTTAAATATTTTCAATTAGAAAGCATTCCCTTATCTCTTGGTTTAACCACCTTGTAGACCTATTTTAACCTTAACTGCAGAGACAAATTGTTACTATTTTAACTATTCATTATGACCAATTATTACATTGTAATAAAATAAAAAATATTTATATAAATATGGAATTTATTTTTTCTAATTCAAGTCACATTATTGGAATAATTGTATTTAAAATTAAACCCTAAAAACAAAATGAAAAGTAGTTTTCTATAAATATTATTTCTTAAGTATAATTCGATTTTATAAAAAAATCTAATATACAATAATTTCTAATGAACTTAATAAGAATATTTATAAAATAAATGGACTAATTTATCCTTTTATAACATTTTATAATGAAATAAAACTTTTTATATTCTTTATAAGATAATATACTTCTCAATAAAAATCAACATTTTCACTATTCATCAAAGAATCAATCTTTTCATAAAATTATAAAAAATTAACTCTATTATAATATTTACATCCATATTTATAAAATTGAGTTTATTTTTTAATCATATATTTTTTAAAAGTTCCACATATAAATTTTATGATTTTCTCAAAATACTATTAATAAAACCAATTTATGGAAAATTGTATTTTCAATGCCTTTGCTGACTATTCTAAATATTAGGTACTTATTTATCAATATTTATTTTTCATCTAAAAACTTTATAAATATTTTTTCAATGTGTGGAATTTCTTATTAATTGTACTAGAATAATGACTATGATATAATAGTGTACTTTATTAAGGTTAATTTAGACTCATTGTTGTGTGTATCGTAAGCTATTAGAGAAATTATGTTTATTTGAAGAGAAATATGTCCAAAAATCATAAGGGGATATATTATAGACTCAGTAAAATTAATTTAACCCTAATATTGTTTTTTTAATATGACTCAAGAAAATGAAGTTATCTCCATTTCATCAGACCCTATGGTTACTATGTATCTTTTATACATATTTGATTAATCTATAGAAAATTAATGAGGGGCATAGAATAGTTTCATAATAGTTTTATCCCTTTTATATTTTATTTATAATTGTTTTTATTCAATATAAATATCATGTTCCAATAATACAACTATTTAGTTTTGTATATGTGATGAATCCGGTATGTACTTCCATAATAGAGATAGATGGAATATGTAATAAACATATGAGGGGTTTAATTTATGTTCAACTTGATAATATATCACCCCAACTCGATCAAGAATCTAAACGATACAAATATTCATAGGCCACTAATTTTCATTATTATCTAATAAACATATTTATTAAAAATGTTCATAGAAATACCATCTCAACAATTTCAAAAATACATATTTCACCAACAATTCTCAGTATAAAGTTTTAGTCAAATCAGAGCTACCTCTATCTACTACTAAATGACTCATATATTATCTACCATCTCCTCATAAATGTCAGGTCCTCATATAATTCATTCTCTATCCTCATCCAAGAAAATTGATATTATACACTTATTTAAAAAGAGGGATTAATAAGGATCCATCTGATTTATAGAGTGAAATGTATTTTTGTAATAACACTCATGTATAGGATGTTGTTGAAACCAACAACCTTAGAAATTCCTTAATTCTGACCTCAAAATATCTTCTATGGTTTTACTGGTTATCATAGATTGGCCATCTACTTGAGGAATATAAGCAGTGCTAAAAACAAATCTTAATCCAAATCTTGATTAAGAGTTTTTTAGAACATCAATGTAATACTTTGATCCTGATCAGAAACAATAGAATGTGGTAGTCCATGAAACGTTACAACTTCCATAGTATAGATTATATAAAACTAATAAATAATGAAAAAAATTTCAAAAACAATTTATCATATTGAATTCATAAGAATTTTTAATACAACTGATATAGATTATGTCCTTTAATAGATATTTTTGGGTTCCCGATGAAAAAAATCCACGGGGATGTTTTCCCATTTCCATTCGGGTAAATGTGGCACCCTAGACATAGTTCACTAATATTTAACACGATCCAGTAGGCCACATAGACTCATGGGAAACTCCACATACCCAAGAGGCTACCTACTATAATTGAGGTCCTTTAATAGAATAGTTGGAAACTATACCGTCTTTATCATATTGGAGTACAATAGTACCGTAAACATATAGTAATTGGGAAAGAAATATAAGGGATAATATGAACAAAATAAATCATAAAAATTGAATTAGAATAATCTAAATATAATAATATATTCAAATAAACCATAATCTTAAAAAATAACATGTAGAATATATAATAATGACGTTATGTCTTAATGATATTCAAAAATTGGGATACAAGGGGTAGTAACGAAGCATGAATATGCAAGGCATGCTATAAAAAGAACAAAATTGAAAAAATATATCCCCATTATCATCATGAGAATACTATCGGTCCTCTCCTAATGTACATTATGCTAATACAAAAATATGACTTATTCACATTTTGATTATTCCATTGACCCCACATCCTCCCATGAAGTATATCTAATAACAATCGGCAGTACAAATATGATGGAAGTAAAACTCTATAGGGCACCATCAATGGTGTCTAGAATTTTGCAGTTCATAAATAAAAAAATTAGAAGAGTGCAGGTAAAATTCTTATGTTCAATATATAAATCATCATTAATGTATGGTTTCCTCATAGGGTTCCCATATGATACTACAAGTTCCAGCCTATCCTATATTGTCTTGGAACAAGACTCATGATACATCTCTAATATGTATATTTATAAATATTACTATATATATACGAAGAAATATATATATATATATATATATATATATATATATAAATTTATTTATTTATCCAAAAATGGTGAGGACCCAATACTCAAAATTGAGTAATTGATGTATAATTCCATAGAATATTCATTTTTGAACAATGCATCAACCCCAAAATTTTTATATAAAAATGATATATCATCTTTGTTAAATCTCAATAAATGATGTGAAAAATCATTTACAATTTCCAATACAAGGGAGTCTAAATCAAACTAATTAATTTCCTTATAAATAATAAAGATCATATATGCCAACATCTCACATCAAGGGAGGTTCATGTGTCATTTAAGACACTTTCCTTAGATGCATCACAAGGACCAAATTGCATGGTTAGTATTCACAATAATTAATAAACATTTAATATATATTTTTTAACATAAACCAAGAAATATTTTCCATTCCATTTAAAAATTAAAAATAATACATATTATCCCTTAAAAATATAAATCAGTCCAAACCAACTTAACCGGGGATTGGTTACAAGGAATTTAATTAAAACTAACCCAAGGGGGTAGTTCTAGTCGTGGAGTATACCTTTTTTATTGGTCAAGGATCTAAGTGAGTATCTCATAAATTATTTAAATATTCAAATAAAAAAATAACACATTTTTAGAGGTGATACATAGAATATTATGTAGTGAGACACAATACAGAATTCTTAGAGTAATTAAGGACATTAGGGAAAAGGGATAGACAATCTACATAAGATGTGAGAACACATTGCATCTAGTGTTAGCATCTAATTTAGGATATAATGGGAGAAATCATAAAAATAGAAAAATGACTTTATAATTTGAAATATTGCCCTAAATGGATTAATAATTCCATATGGAAAGTTAAACATTGAAAGGAATGAATACAAATGAGAGGATTACCATGGGCTATACAATGCGATGAATAATGAGTGAATTTGTCACCATATGAGAGAGTTGTCATCAAGAAATGGTATAGTGGAATAGATGAAAATGACAACAAAGAGGATACATGGAAATTAAGAAATAATAGAGGAGAAGGAGAGTTAATTAAGGTAGGGGTAAATATGTAACTTCCTCTCTTTTTGAGGGTGACACAGTTTGGCCAAATTATTGTCCAAACCCTTCACCATTTGTGTGGCATCGTTGTTAAAAGGGAACACTCCTCGCATGGTTTTATCATGGTTTTATCATGGTTTTCCAAACCACCCAAACATCATGATAATAACCATTAAAACATTTCTAAAACAATTTTAACAGTTGTTTCACCTCCCCGCATGGTGAATCAAACCATATTTTATCACCTATTACTGGAAAGTTTGAGGGTAATGGTTGGTAATAATTGTACACCTCACCATATATGTACAAATTCCATAACTTCGAGAAACAAATCGTCCCAAACACCCATGAAACCATCGATATGTTCAAATTATCTTTTCTATATAAAGAATTTTATATTTTACCAAATTTAATAGAATCCATACCACACAAAAAATCCAGGATCTTTCAACCTCCCCTCCTTAGTAAAAATCATCCATACTAATCCCTTTAAATGATGGTAACGAATCATCAAATAATATCTGAAGCCACTAAATAATAAAATAACCTTTCAGACCCACATCTCATCTTATACATGGATGTTCTACCATATCACCCATACTAGAAAAACTATCCCACCTCATATTTCATTTATGAAATGATCAGTAATACATAAAAGATAATCCTCAAAAGAATCATCGGTATCTATATCAACCACATAGGGATAAATCAAGTGAGATGGGTCTGAATGATAATGATTTATCTATGAAATGAAGAATATTCCTTGAGTAACCATATATCACTGAATTAGTTATATCCTCTCATCCATCTTTTTTACCCTTACCAAATTCTCAAAAGGTCTGATGAATCATGGTGATGACATTCCCTACCTATGAATTCATCAATACCCAAGACTAGACATAACACACTAGAATACTTCTTATTCCCCAACAAACCTAAATTTCATTAATTGATGATATATATAAGACTAGTTCTTATGAAAAAATTAATCCACTTGCCTTGTGAGATGTTATACCTAATCTATATTCCATCGAATGAAAGGAGGTCCCAGTAGTGCTACCTCTCCTACATTTAACAAGCATAGGGGGGGGGAACAACCAACTATATAAGGATTAATAAGGATAATTTTTTTACAATGTATTAGAATTTTTTATTGTGTGTTAATTTGGAACAGTTTATATATTTCTCCTAAGAACATCCAAAATCAAGGATGATTGTTTTGAGAATGTCCACTAATACCTGAATTGTATACTCATAGTGATAGTCATTCTATGGGTGATAGGTTGTACTCAATCTTACTTATATACCAAATGATACCTACAACACCTATTGGAACCATGATAATGTGAGTGTCCCGATACAATAGTATAATATGATGGATATCGTGTACCCAGATAATAAAATGGGTATAAACTAAACACTATTTATCAATGAAGATGGAATCATTGATAGGAAGAAAATGGGAGACCATTATTTTGTTTCACATAATAACCTATATGATATTACTACAATGAAGGTATTTTTGTAATCCTATAAGAAAATTCATATATTATTCATCCAATTTTTACCCATTACTCGGTAAAGGCTATAAATGTCCCACTGGTCACTAGTGCTCCACCATCACGAGATGACATGTAGAACACCAAGTAACAAATCCAGTTATATATATCTTTATATAATGCTACCAATACGAGCATAATATGTCATTGTACATCTGGTTAATACATTTATGTACCACCTAGTTAGTGGAATGGTAATCTAACGTCAACTCCTTTGACATGTGTTAATGAACCCAAATGAAACCACGAATGTGTATGATCTCATGCTCTCCAATGGACCAAATATTTAGTGGGTCCTCACTTGAAACCCTCTCCCCTAAAACCAGGACATAAGGATCTGAATACTATATCATCTTCACTCCATAAAGAAGTGAAGAGGTCAGTGATAAAAATGTGAGTTAATTCAACCCATTATGGTTCTTCACCAAAAATATTATCTTAAAAAAGTATCACATCAATTTTTATTCACTACTAACCTCTTGAATCACTTATTTCATTATTCCTACATAAAGAATCAACTAATTCATTTTCGTTCCCATGAATATGATAAAACATCAAATAAAATGACTATACATATCGGACCAACCTTTTTTATATGAAATTAAAATCATGAAATGTGATGTTGTATTTATATATTTTATGGTCTGTGTATTCAATGAATTGTTCTCCTAATAGATAATGCCTCCAAAAATAAAATATATAGATAACAATTTCAATATTGAGTATACCAATTGGGTAATTACGCTCATTAGATATCAACTGAAAAGACTGTATGACATGTTCTGCTCTATTTAATCAAAAAATTCACCCATCCATATTATTGAATAATCATGGTAAATAATATATCCTCGTCAAAAATCAGTTAAAATTAAGATCGATGCTGATGAAAGACATTAATTATACTCCAAAAATAATTTCTCATAAGATTTAGACTATGTGTTTTTTAAAACCATCATAGTCAGACATATAATAAGTTCTGTTGGTCATAAAAATACTTGAATACAATGACTATAATATCCAAATTTTCCAACGAAACTCTTTATGTCAATGGTATTATTAGGATCCCCCGCAAATCCATGACTTTGTCCTAAACTATGTCTATAGATAATCATACATATTAGAAAATATGACCATGTAAGTGAACCTTATAATCTAGAAGTGTCATATTTTGTGCATGGAATAGAACCTATTATATCTTAATGTATTCAAAATTATATCAAGTTTAGCAGTATCAAGCTTAGAATGAGAATACAAAATGATATCGTCTTTAGAAACCACTTATAATAAATCTAGTTATGGGTGAAAAACATGATTATTCAAAGCCATGAAAATTAATGGCATGTTTGTCACACTAAAAGACATTAATGAATATTTGTGTATTTCATATGTATATCAGAATGTTCTGAATTGTATTTATGATTTTTTGACTCAAACATGATGAAAATCTAACAAAAAGTCAATCTATGGGAAATATCAAACTCTTTAGAGATGGTAAAATAGGTATTACATACATGTCATTGGATATTGATTCATGACAATAAATGAATTTAGTTTCTAGTAATCCACTGAGATTATAAAGGATTCAAGAACCATTTTAAAATAAGAATGAGTGAACCCCAAGGATAGGTGCATGGTTGTATAATCCATTGGTATTCTAAATCCTTTAAATTTTTCATGAAATATATTGTCTTAGTAGGTTCCATTATATACTGATGAATAAAAACTCATTATGATCCTTTAACAATCTCAAATTTAAACTCTACCTTTCTCTCTTGAGGTAGTACAAAAAATGTATGTGGGAATATATCCATGGAATGATTCACTAATAGAGGTAAAACTACCGAAATGTTCCATAATCATCAAGAAAGGGACAAGAAATATTGGCAATCACTCCATCTAGACCACGATTCTCTGGTGTAGCCAAACTAAAATGGATTCCACGTTCTCTATTATGAATGTTGTTACCACCCTTAGGAGATAATAATGACATAATAAAGTAATTATAGTTGGTAGGATAATGATTTAATGTTAGCTAATACCTCCTCGTCATTATGTTAAACTTATTATCTCAAGGTTACATATTTTCCATACAAAATGATAGACCCCTACCAAAAGGGGGAATTCAATACATCAGTGTATACTTTGTGATATAATTCCAAATTGGGTATCTAGATTCATTACCCTCAATAAATAATCAAACATGAGACCATGAAATTCGATAAATTTTCTAGATATGAATTATTACGTAGCCCCATTATTATATAAGATATACACTAATGTAGAAGATTGAAAATTTCAATATGATACAATAGAAGATCTAACACTGTTCTTGTCAAACTACATATCCTCAATGTGTAAGTATCTTGAATCACAACAATTTGATAAAACCGGACTACTCCATGTATGTCTTCCCTATGAGCAGTAGATATCCTTTGCCTTCACTCGTCAACCATGTCTGCCACCTCATCTTAAATTGTTAGTAGTACTCTATATTCCTTCATCAAATGAATCTGTAGATTCCACTATTGATGTTTGAGATAGTGAAAATATTATTCTTATTTGTGATAGAGGGAAGGATCTATAGAACAAATTAATATGGCCCATTCATCTCAAAAAAAAATTGTCTATTGGTTCCTGGTTTCATATAGTCTTTATTGGACCAAGCTTCCCACATTAGTGCAATAACATAGAACTGTCAGAGCTCATCATCTCACTGTAACTTTATCCATGAGCATACTCAAGAAGAAAATATCATTTTCTTGATGAACTATTTTTTTTATATATTGGACCATCAGGCCTCACACCATCCACATACGTTATGTTTGTTATGGTGATAAGGGTCTGATTTTCTATTTTCTAAATTGTTTTCAAGGGGATGAAATTAACCTAATATTAGATGGAATAGATGAGCCCATCCTCAAACTATAATTCTATAAAAACCCATTCACTAGATATATTTAGTATAAAATATTTATTCCTAGTGAATCTATCTAAATAATCCATCATGGACATTGTACCCTTATTTAGATGGATGAAATATCTGGCTCAGTTGACTTTATGTTTCTAAGGGACAATGTAATCAATGAAGGCAATTTGGAAGTCCTTATAAGTCTTATATTAATAATGATCTTCCTTGATAATAAAATCCCACCAATTCATGGAAGATTGTCAAATCATATATTCTATATGATCTAATCATCATTCTAGAGGTTCATCCATATTCCAAAAAATGATAACATCACTTCCATCGAAGTCACTTTATCTATGGGTCCCACATCCCATATAAACATATATAAAACCTAAAAATAAAACTCATTCATAAAATCAGTAATGAAATGGGTATGTTGTAGGGATCACTGTATAGACAACACTAACTATAAGAAACTATATTAAAATTTTGCATTAGTGCCAGTATGAGGAATAAGAGGATGTGGCGTATGTGGAACTACAAGAGGTAAAACTGGAGGTGTTGGACCCACCACATACAGGGCATGGTCTTAACCACATTCTCGACATTTGACATGATGATATCATAGTGGAATATTTCTATAATGACAAACAAACACCTCAAATCAAGAAATGATTACCTAAATGTTCTTAGATAAGAGGAAAAGGACAGGTGCACAACCATCCTATAAAAGATTCAATACCTATATGATTACTCATAATCTATTTCTAAGTAATTTTGAAGATCATAAAGAGACCGAAGTAAAACTACAAACTACCCACTATAAGGACCACATCTTAGTTGAGGTCTCATCTCATAGTTATGGTTTCAGTATATAGAATGTCTATTTCATATAATAGAAGAAAAAAATAAAGATGAAATTTTCATCCTCTTTTAGTGAAAACTACTTCATTAAACTCATTAAGACCAATAGTTTATAAGAATTTTTATATATATATTTATATATATTATATACCAATTAGATGAGTAATCATTCCCATGTTATAAATACCTTTTATTTTTATTTTACAACTATAACATCATGTAACTGTAACCAACCCGTTCATTCAGTGTCAAATTTTAGAATGTCCATATATGATAAATCAATTTTATGAATAACCATTCCCAATAAATAGAGGCTCAGACATTATAAATTAAATTTAAAATCCATATAATCACAAAAAACCATAGTCTCAAATCACTTAGACAAGGAATTGTAATTTAATCTTGAGAATACTAGTTAGATAAGATTCCACCATCATGATAGGTGGGAAAAACATTTTTGAATGATATCGACACGTAAATGATCAATTTATAATTCCCAAAATAATACATTTGGGAAACATATATATAAAACAACCATGGCACACATAACGATATCATGTTAGGAAAGAACTGAAACAAATAAAATAAATATGGTTGTAAATATGCATTGAATTTGAATCTCGAAGTTCCTATAATGATGAAAGACACAATACTTCATATCCTTGTTATGACATTGATAAATGAAAAACCATAAAAATAACACTGTTAAACATCCCAAATCATGTGCATCAACCAATGGTAAAATTATTACATCTGTAATAATAATAATAAAACAAGAATTATATTTCTAAATAATTTTTCATCTCCATGTTCGTGGGTTAGATACTCCATCATTGTATCAATACGTACTAATATTATATTCATAATATCTTGTCTATTACCCGAAAAATACAAGAGAAACATTAAAAAAACCTTTAATACCACATTCTGATGTCCTATAACCAGTTCAAAAAATGAAAGTTCAATTATTTGTGATCAAATAATTTTGAAGGGATCTCATCACAAATAGTTTCTTATGATATGATCCTATTTCCATTAGTATGTGGTTTAAAAAATCTTCACAAAATATATTTTTTTACAGATTGTACCCCACCAAATAAATCAAGAAATAAATTTACTTTTGTATTTTCAATGGCATTATTAACACATTGAAAAAGATCTATGATGAAATGATATTTCCACCACAGAAATAATCATTTTAAAATTTAAATTTTTTAAAAATAAATGACTAAAACAACATCAACTCTTTTTTTTAAATCAAATGCATAAAAATATAGACATCTAAATTAATAATTAAATGGAGAATAATATATTCATTATAACATCATCATAATATTTTTCCAATAACATATATTAATCATTGTAGAGTAAATTGGTAATCCAGAGAACCATGTGGTGGGAGCATCATCTATATATCATGCATTAGTCATAACTTATAATCCATCATTTGATTGTATCTCATACCAAAAATATAGATGATTTTCTTGGTACTCCTTGTGTCGACATCGATCATTCTTGTCCATACATAGGGTCTCCATAATCTTATTCTGAGCTCTAATATTCTTCTTATTCTCTATAGTTGATGTCGAAAAATCTTTCCAATCTCAAATATGTATAGATGATGACCAAACCATAGTTATATAATAACTATAAGGGGTAAATCTAGAACTGATATTAACCACTCATCCTTTATTTATTTCATATTGAGTGATATGCGTCCATGCTACCTCATCAAATCAATGCACAATGGACTCCCAAACAAGTATCTCAGCATGAATCTGATATTTAGAGTGAGAATACATGGAATCATATGACTAATTAAACTTCAATTTTTAAATTGATATATTAAAAATATTCTACTCAAAAAAAATTTAAAAATAATTAATCTTTCTATAATTTATCACATCTGGATATAAAAAAATCTTCTTACAACTATGATCAATGAACATCACCATAATAAATATTACTATTTAATATAAGGATTATCAAATAAAAATATGAATATAAAATAAAAAAATTAATTTAAGGTATATATAAATTTATAATTATAATTGTTTACCATGTTTCATAATTTAGTATAAAATATAGTACAACTGGCTCTATATGTTTTGTTATGCTGCCCCCAGTTCTGTCGGCCTAATAATGGTGTCCTCTAGAAACAATTTCCCATCCACTATATCAACATTCTATCTAGAAGACTATATATGATTTAATTAGGATGATGGGTGAATTATTACTGTTAAGAAATCCGGATTTATCATTCACCATGGGACTATTCATAACATTTTTTATAACCGAAGATAACTCTAAGACATAAAAATATCACTCATCTAATAGATAGAGGGTCTCATGCTATCTTCGATGGGAAATAATAAAACTGAAAAATTATTAATAATATCGTGTTAGAAATTAAAAAAAAATCAGTATATGTAATATGTATTTACATACCATTAAATTCTCACAGATTCTATGATGAACATAAATGGGAATATGATTATGCATCACCCATAGTCCAACAAATAAAAAAATAAAATCTCTCATACCTATCCAATGACAATATGTAAAAAACTAAAGAAAAGATAAAAATTTTAAAAAAAATTAGATTATAAATAAATTAATGAATATAAATTATAATTAATAAAAATTTAATAAAATTTAACATACCTCTACATGAGTGGATAAAAATACATATTAAGACTATTGATTGGTTATAGTGTTGAAAATCATTAATCTCACTAGAATATGCCCTCTATGAGTAGACGATGGACGGGAACAACCTATAGGTCTAATGATGAAGCATCAAGCTAACCAACATGAATCATGACATCCTTTATTATATAAAACATCTATTCAAAATCATTTCCCGTCATATATAACACATAAAAAATATATTTTATCAAATAATAGAAAATGATTATTATCTAATTGTTTTGACTATAACATGAATTTAATTATTTCAATCCTTACCTTTATCATCAAATTTTTATTTAATTTTTTCAATATATTCATCTTCCAGATTAATATAATCAATTTTCCCAAGTTCTCGAACTTTATCATGTATTTCTATTCTAAATTCATTTGACACATCATAAAAATCATCATGACTATTGGACAAAAACTGTGGGGTTTCATCATTGATATTTGAGTCTCTTTATGGAAAATATGTATTTGGAGTGGACTCTTTAAAAATTTAAATTCCTTGAAATTCAGAAAAACCATGTTCACTTTGCATAAAATAATTTTCATAGAATTTTATTTTTTTAATTCTAAACAATTTAATTAACTCTCTTAATGAATGAAAATTGTTTTCATAATAAATTTGACCTCTTTGATGAGATATTATACATATTTCATTAACTATAAGAACTATATTATATTTAATTCCAATGATACCATGGTGAGGAATAAATTTCAAGCCTCTATAAATACCAAACTAGTTTCATTTAAACAATAGATACATAATAAATTCTTATGTAACAAAACTAAATAACATCAACTAGTTTTAATTAAAAGTAAAATACACATTCTATATGATTGTATCCTCTCAATAAAATACCACTATGCATTGTTTTGTATTCACCATATTCATGTGTATAAAATCAGAAATCATTGACCACATATGCATTAAATGATTTAACATTTTTCAATGATGGATTACTTGAAACCCATAATAGATTTTAAATTTTATGGTCAACTTTAAATATAATAAAAATTGAAAAAAAATCAATAAAAAAAATTTAAAAAATTATTTTAAATGATAAACAATTTACATTAATTTATTTAGAATAGTTATAAAATTATGCTAGAGAAATTATTTAGGAGATGATGGTGTAATTTTTGGGAACTATTCAAGATATAGTCATCATATAATCTAAAATAAAAAAATAATTTATATTTTAAAAATATAAATAATACGTTAATGTACCACTCACTATATAAATCAGATCATTTCCTCACAGTTGAGTGGAATGTATGTATGATCCTGGTAATGTTCAATATCTGAAAGTCATCATTAACGAAATCCACAAAATCCATGTGTTGGATAATTAAAAAATGATAATTTATTTTCTATTACATCGTAAAAATATACACTTTTATAGCACAATAATTAATGTTTTTAAGGATATCCATGTTTTAAATAATTATATACTAAAATTAAAATTTCTTATTCTAGATAAGATTCTTCAATTAACCATTTATCATATTACTTACTACATATATTTTTCTTCAACATCCATAGGAAACTCTTATATGGATACATATATCTGAACTATATGATCATCTATAGTTTAATCAAGTGAAAATTATAATATAAAATTTTCAACTTATTCAATGAAATTCAGATGAATCTTTTTCAACTTTAAATAAAATTAAAATAATATCTTATTGTTGTAAACTTATTATATCATAGTATTCTATTGTCATACCACTTTCTTGGAAATAAGAGGATATTAATGTTATTTGAATCCCAAATAAAATATTTTAAAACCACACTAAAAAAATCAGCTGATATATTTCCTATATAACAAGACTATTGGTTCTTTTTAATCTTGTAAAATTACCAGTTATAGTTCATCTATCCAATTTGGTGATACAACCATCTGATAACCAAAAATTAGAATCATTTGATAGAATAATAAACATTTTTCTTTTAAAAGTGTATAATATACTAATTGATCCATTAACATTTATGGAATTTCATTTTTAATTAACTCAAGATCTAATAACCTGTAAATGTGAGAAAGAACTATTTTTCTTTTAAATTATCTTTACTCTAACAATGTGTGTCAAAAATATATAAAATATATAATTAATATAGTTCCTCTCAATATTCATGTCATCTAAAACGTGACAGACCAATACAATATTCCAATATATATATAGGGAATAATTATTTTCAAATTTAGATATTAGATCATTTAGATCAATATTAATTATATTACAGAAACACATGCCTATTGATCATAAAGGTTTAGTTCCATTGAAAAAATGGAAACACATAAAAGTTTTTCCTACGTGCATTGCATATTCTCCCAATATGTTCTTTATAAATAAACCAGATCTTAGACATATCATACATAATACATTTCATTATATCCTTGGGAACAATAACAAAATAAAGGGTGAAGACAAGTGATTAATAATGGTAAAAATGGATATATCTATGTGTTACATGAACATTGGTGTATGATAATATGAGAATAAAATTATATAATAATATAGTACATATCAGTGATCATAATCATGATTCATGTCTAAATTATTGGAGTTTCATAAGAAATAAATCATAAGAGAATCAAAGAACATGATCTATAAGAGCATATCATTGGAATAAGATATAGATTTATGGCATACATATAAGCATAAAAATTAATTTCCATATTATTCAAGGATCAATTCAAAGAATATCAGTGTAATGTGTTCACTACCTAAACTATCATAGTAGTTAATTTTCAATCCAACAAATAATAAAATGGAAGAAGTCCCTTACTAAACATAGTTCTCTCCCCGATCTAATCCTTTCTATATCATGAGATATAAATCATTAACCATTTAATAGAGACATATTAGGTCCCACATTATTTATAATGAAAATTATACATATGTGTGACACATTATTAGAAAACAATCATCATATCATAATCTAGAAAATAAAATGGGATAATCAAAAATTAAATCATATTATAACATGTTTAAAAGGGAAAAGTTCCATAATAATTTCATTATTTCATCATATCATTATCCGTGTGAAAATATTTTGGTTTCATAAAAAAATCATGGTATAATTCTGGATGAAAATAGGAATCATAAAAATATTTTAATAATAAACATTTTTAAAGAAATTATAATAATGGTATAATTGGTTCATATCCATTGAAAAGATAAGTTACATCCAATGATGTTTTCTTTTTTGGAGAATAATTTTATTATATAAATATCATGGAACATTTCATTAAGAAGATAAATTTTATTTCAAAATTACTTTTTAAAACTAACAAATTTATTAAATATTTTTTATATCCTTTTATTAGAAAATTAACATGAAAAAGAATAAAAAATATATTATAAAAATATTTTAAAACATTTAATGTGGAATATAACCTTTCATCCTTGAAAAGATATTTTAGAACATTAATTTTTTTTAAATAAATTTCATTTAAAATATCATATTAATTATATATGTGATTCTTTAAATAAAATAATCATCATAATGGGGTAAATTCTGTTCATTCCTTACATATTAAAATAATTTTACTTTTATATTTTAGGTTATCATGAACCGAATATAGTCTCCATAAATACCAACACCAATCTTAGAAAACGTTAAGGTCTGAAGGGCGTTCTTGATTCACACATTCTAGAACATGTGCCCTTGTAGAGACCCGATGTTTGACGTACATTGACATTACATTTGCGGAATACTTAGTACATAACAAAAACACACACACAAGGATCGTAATAGTTTAGTGTCTTTGGAAGCTCGGAATATAATCTTCTAATCCTGGTGAAAGATCTTCAACATCTCCCATAAAGATCTTCCTTTTTTTACCTAAAACCTTTCTTTATATCCTGGGGAAAGGAAAACATAAAAGGGTGAGCTCAAATGCTCAGTAAGGGTAAACAAAATAAATATCTTTCACATCATATACATAAGAACATAACTTTTGGAAATCTTAACCTGCAAAAGAGATCATAATTTCATAACATGGGGTAAATCATGGAAGTGAAATGTAATCAAAATAATCATAACTTAAAACATGAAACTTTGTGGAATTCACACATAATCATAGAGAATCATTTCTTGTTAGTCAAGACTCATTTCCATGACTATCTTAGTGGACAAAGTCCCTTTCTGAACCGACTCACCCTCGTTTTAGTCCTGTTTCACTGAACCGATATAACCTACCGTTCCAGTCATGTCTATCTCATGAGATATAAAATCATTACCCAATGCATTGGAGGGAGATATAGGTCCCACCCATCTCAAAATGATACCATTCTTATGTGTGCCACAAAATCTTAAATCATACATCATTGCAAAACCCATGTAATAAAAATGGAATTCTTAAACAACATGACATCATAAAACAATTCATATAAGATAAAGGAATTCATAAAAAATATTTCCATCACAACATAATCAAATCCATGTAATAATAGGGATAGAAACAGAACCCTTTATTATCTTAGATGTAAAATAGTTTTGATAAAACACTTGAACTCCATTCTTGAGGAAAATATCCTTTCTACTTCAAAAACATTTTTCCTTACTTGACATGTCATAAAATTATAACTAAAAGAAGTTGATTAAATATAAACGTGAAAACTTATAAGGGATTCTTCTTGGAAATAATGTTTTAAAAATCCATTCATGTCGTATAAGTTAAAATAAAACATTCTACTCGTACTTATGTCGGAAAAGTCAGAAAGTACCTCGTACGAAAAACGACAAAAGATTCCTTTCATATCTTTTACTAAAAACTCAGAAAAGGGTAAAATTGGATTTAAAAAATTGTAGGTGGATGGAAATATTATTACATATTGAGGAAACATGGATGTGGATGATAAAATACATCCCAGTAAAAACTAAAGTATAAACAATCTCGGATAAAAACGAGATTGTGATATTTCCCTTACCTTAGGTCTGACTTGCTTTGTATGTGTCTGAAACTCCTGTATAATGATTTAAATAATGTTATTGACTTATTACAGAATCATACATATTTTTATGATATCATATATGGTCATATTCTTAGCTTCTTAGTAGTAATATTTCATTACTACTTGTTATTCGGGTGTTTATAACTTTTTGTTCTTATGCGTGTTTTGTCGAATAAATTCTTATTCTTTTATTTAGGTTTTAGATACCTCATTTACAGAATGGTATTAGTGGAATATATATCATATTCATTCATTCAATTCATTTAATTTATATAATCATTATGAAATGAAGATCATGTAGAACGAGTCGCATCACATCGTGGAGACGGTATTCCGTACGTACGCACGAGTGATGATATCGTTCCTATGATCGTGGAATTGTATTGGAGTATATTTATACTATTTCAGAATTAATATCACTTTATAATAGTAATATATAGTCATTATTTACACCATTATACCCATCCAAGTAAGGTGGTGGTGGAAAATAGATTACACCACGGCGTGGAGATGGTATTCCGTACGTACGCACGCGCAGTGATTTCTTTTTCCGTAGGATGGATAGATGGTGAAATAGGGTTGTTTCATACTTATAATAACATATCAGTATATGAGTGATACTGATGTTATTAATTCATAATGAAACAACTAAATAAGAAGAAGTGGAAGAAGAAATAAAGAAGAAAGAATCGGTTAACGGACATTACCTCTTCTTTGAAGTGCTTCTTTGAGACCTCCTTTTAGGGCACTAAAATGTGTCTTTGAAGAAGACCAGAACCTCTAGGATGATACTAGGGAAGTGTAGAAGAGATTTCGGCAGGGGTTCGGCCTAGCTTGAATGCTAAAATTGGTGTGAGGAGAGAGGGAGGAGGTGCCCTTTTATAAGGGAGGAGAGGGGCACCTTTGGAATTACTAAAAATATTATTTTATTATAAAGTCAAGTTCGGTTTTAAATAGCTCTAAATTGATTTATTTCGAGGCTAAGGTGGGGATGGGTCTAAATCCTCTCATCCAATAGAATTTATACAAGTTTAGGTTCCTATTTTAACCTTATCATTTAGATTTAACATTAAGTTAAATAATTGTACTTTTACCGTGTATTCTTGTGTTCTTACACTATAAGGTTAATAAAATTACTATAAGAAGCCAAACGAACCCCAAGATGTTTATTATTAATATATATTACCTTATATATGTAATTTGGCCGAACCTTAGATTTTTAGGAATAAAATAACAATTAATAATATAATATTTGTTTAAAAAACTATTTTATGTCAATTTTGACACTATTTAGTAATTTATTTTTGAGAAAATCATAACAGAATGATAAGTTCTAAAAAATTTAATTAAATCAATACTAACATGTCATATTAACCTAGAAAATTAGTGTAATTCATAAAAAGTCTCAAATTATATTTATTTGGGTATTTATAACATCAATTATGTCAATATTTCATTAAAAAGATAATTATTGCATCATCGTTGTGTCATAAATAAATTAAATTATTTAACTTCTAAAAATTAAAAATAAAATATAATTATGTAGGATATATTTTTATCTTTCTAATGAATATTTATAGTCGAATTTATCTTATGTATAACCTCATATTTAAAATGTTTAAGTAAATAAACTTCGATTTTAACTCTTTTAACCATTCTTTAAATAAATTAATAATAAATGTCCTAATCTAATCCAAGTGGGCCTAAATGGTCATATTTGATTCCTAAGTTTGTTTTTGGTCGAATTACACTTTTCCAATAGAATTAGGACATCTGTTAGGGTAATAATAATATCATTTCTACCCTTAATTACCCTATTTACTTTTAACCGTGGTAAAAAAAGTAAAAAGTTACTATTCACCAAAAAATTATTTTCATCTCATTGAACCACATTTTACTTACTGAAATCAACCGTGTCTCTCGAATTTTTTAAATTCTACTCACAAAAGTGGTAAAATTAAGTTTTATGAAACATTCAGTTTTTTAACTACCACTTAGTGGTTTCACTATTCATCAAAAATTGAATGTTTTCAGAAAATTGCCAAAAATTAGGCCTAAGCTATATTTGATATTATGAACTCAAAAATGATTTCTATTTTACCAAATTCAAAAAATATCAGTTGCATTAATTAATTTAAAAGTTAATTCTCGTCATCAAAACAAAAGGTGTGTTTTTAAGAGATAATAACTATCAAAAGATTGACACTTGTTTATAACTGGTTTAAATGTGAAATTACATCCAATGACAAACATTGTATTAAATTGTAAAAATATATTCTAAATATACTTTAAAACCACTAAAATTAATAATTTATCACTATTAATTATTTCGATTAAAAATGTTGTTTTTAATTAAAATTTAGTAATTTTCACTATTCATCAAAATATGAAAGTTATCCGAAAATTACCAAAATTTGACCCTAAGCTAATATCGATATTCCGGATCCAAAAATGAAGTCCATTTTGAAAAATAAAATTTACAAAATTTCAAAAAGTGGTTATTACTATTCATAATGACTAGTTTTAATAATATTTTAATAGCATATTGTTGTTTAGTGAAACTCGTTATTGCGTACTACACACGCTATCGAGGAAGGTCGTGATTGCGTGTAATGCAAGGCACGTCAAGGATGCGTGTTGTGCAAGCTCCTTTTGGTGTAGCGTATAACACAAGACATTAGTGAAATTAAAAAGAATAATTTTCATAAAATCTTGGGCTGTTACATTCTACCCCCCTTAAAATGAATTTCGCCCTCGAAATTCATCGTGGTTATAAATGGTTTACTATTCGAAAGATTCTTTAATCGAAACCCACATCGTAAAAAGGAATACCAAAACCAATCTTTAAAAACGAAAGTATGAAACGTAACGGTTACCCAAATAAACTAATCACTGGGTTTCCACATCGGTGAAAATATAGATATGGAAGAAAAATCTAACCATCATGTTCTGATGGAGAGCGGTAGAGAACATGGCTATGGAAAAGACAACAATCAAAAATCCATAAATTTGTAACGATCTAAGGTACCATCTGATTAATCAGATATAAGAGCACTAGGACAACATATTTGGTTTTCATGATCGTTTCCCTAAAGTTGAAGAGTTTGAATTAGAATAAATACATACTTTATTTTGGTACAATCTCACTGTTGTTCGTGCCTTGAACAATTTCTACTTAATATCTTAAATAAATGAAGATGAATTTGTTATTCGTGAAGTGTTAGCAGATCATGTGATAGAATGACGGGTCATTCCATCTGTCTCAAACAAAAGGTTAGCAAAAGTTATTAAATATACAGAAGTCATTCTATAGTGAGATTAATCATATATGGTTCCTAAAATGGAATTATACTTCGTATATCATACTGCATAATATAAGAAAACTAGTTTCTACTAAACAGGGACTTCCTGTAGGCCAGTGGTAGGCGATAAAGGCCAGTTGCACTTCGGTTGTGGGTTCAATTCCCACAGCCTTGTCCGACGTGATGGGCTGTCGCCCGTCCTACATGTTGTCATTTTTCTAAAGCTATATTACTATAACATCCCATCAATAATATCGAAAAACGTTTTATTCTAACTTATGTACAACATAATCCATTCTAATCTTTAGTCTTATCTAAAATACTTCGGTCCAAGATCATAGTATAAAGAAAATGATTACTTGAAATGTCATAGAACAATAACGTGAATGCCATCATTTATCCCCCATATATCATAAGATATATCTTGTTGGTCAAATTTCAAACATGTGAATACCTTAATCATGTATTCTTTAAAGAATGAATACCCATTGAACCTTAGTGAAAACATGAATTCAGTTAAAAGTTAACACTTTCCAAAAACCAAAATCCTCGAAATTCTATATACTCAAACCATGATATCACTTAGTCCTTATATCAATCATGAGCTCATGAATACTGTTAAATATCTCAATCACATTTAATACCACATTAGACCAACACATAAATATTCCAATACTTTATGATACAACATTATTTTGGAATCCCATTACATAAACACTTAATCATTCCACCACATCATTGTCATATTCAACATTGCCAATAGTGATCGCATGTGACTTCCCTTTGTCCTTTTCCTTAAGTGGTTTCTCATGTTGATCATCACTAACCCTTGGATTAGGGAATTTATTATCATAATGCCCCATTTCCTTGCACTTGAAGCATTAAAGTGTTGGTGGTGCGTTCTCTACAGTTTTTGCTTTATTCACATCATTAGAAACCCTTTTTCCATTACTTCAACACTCAACTGCTCGATAAACGTCTTTTCCACACTTAAAACATTTTCTAGTCCCTTTAAGACAATCTCCACCATGCTTCTTTCCACACTTTGAGCATAAGGAAACATTCATCTTCTTTTCAACATTATTCTGAGATTTCTCCTTGAACTCCATCTTTCGTTTCTTTTCAAAAAAATGAGATGGATATGTAACACCAAATTTCATTTCTACCTTCATAGAAAAACGCACAATTTCTTCATAGCTACTGAAGTCTCTTATAGCTAATGACTTTCGAAGACTTGGTTTTAAGCCACTGAAAAATCGATCAACCTTACTTTCAGGTTGGATGATAATGCCAGATGCATACCTTGCAAGTCTTGTAAAATTTTATTCGTATATACCAACAGATTCATCATCCTTCTGCTTCAGCTCAAGAAACTCCTTTTCCATCTTTGTTCGAAGAATACGAGGGAGGTACTTACTGAAATATAAGTTCTTGAACTCGTACCATTCCATGGACTCAATTTCATCTCTTGGCCTCGTATTCTTGATAAGATTCCACCATTGATCAGCTTCACCTTCCAAACGATATACTGCTAAGATGACTTTATCATGTTCAGAACATTGAAGAACTTAAAATATCTTTTCAGTGGTACTGATCCATTGTTCAACAGCAAGTGGATCAGAAGACCCACTGAAAGAAGGTGGACGTTGCCTCATGAAGGACTCAATAGATTAATGTTCCCTTCTCTGCTCATTTGGATGTCCAGAATGATTCATAGCTTGTGTAAGTATAGCAATAAGATTTTCCACTCCATCTCTCATAACATTTGTTTGTTCAGGAGTACAATCATTGCATTGTCCATTGCATTGATCAACACTGTTTCTTCGGGTTCCAGCCATCATCTAAAACCCAAAAAGAATAGTGTGAGAGGAAAAAATCATGCTAGGGAAAACAACATAATAAAGGGGGAGTACCTTCAATATCTAAAATCTTAGGTTTAATTCTATGATCGTTAGCATAATTCTAGTACTATAACCTATACGTATACTTAACCTTAGGGACATCCCTAGACATACCTTAGAAATATCTCTAGGGATCTCACTAATGTTCTCACAACCTAGTTTCCAAAGGTTGACTAAACCTTTCCTCTGATACCAACTGTAGAGACCTGAAGCTTGACGTACATTGACATTACATTTGAGGAATACTTAGTACATAACAAAAAAACACACACAAGGATCGTATTTGTTTAGTGTCTTTGGAAACTCAGAATATAATCTTCGAATCCTTGTGAAAGATCATCAACATCTCCCATAAAGATCTTCCTTTTTTTAACCTAAAAACTTTCATTATATCCTGGGGAAAGGAAAACATAAAAGGGTGAGCTCAAATGCTCAGTAATGGTAAACAAAAGAAATATCAATCACATCATATACATAAGCACATAACTTTTGGAAATCTTAACCTGCAAAAGAGATCATAATTTCATAACATGGGGTAAATCATGGCCGTGAAATGTAATCAAAATAATCATAACATAAAACATGAAACTTTGTGGAATTCACACATAATCATAGAGAATCATTTCTTGTTAGTCAAGACTCATTTCCAAGACTATCTTAGTGGACAAAGTCCCTTTCTGAACTGAGTCACCCTCGTTTCAGTCCTGTTTCACTGAACTGATATAACCTACCGTTCCAGCCATGTCTATCTCATGAGATATAAAATCTTTACCCAATGCATTGGTGGGAGATATAGCTCCCACCCATCTCATAATGATACCATTCTTATGTGTGCCACAAAATCTTAAAACATACATCATTTCATAACCCATGTAATACAAATGGAATTCTTAAACAACATGACATCATAAACAAATTCATATTTGATAAAGGAATTCATAAAAAATATTTCCATCACAACATAATCAAATCCATGTAATAATAGGGATAGAAACAGAACCCTTTATTATCTTAGATGAAAATAATTTTGATAAAACACTTGAACTCCATTCTTTAGGAAAATATCCTTTCTACTTCAAAAACATTTTTCCTTTCATGAAATGTCATAAAATTATAACTAAAAGAAGTTGATTAAAAATAAACTTGAAAACTTATAAGGAAAGATTCTTGGAAATAATGTTTTAAAAATCCATTCATGTCGTATAAGTTAAAAGAAAACATTCTTCTCATACTTTTTTCGGAAAAGTCAAAAAGTACCTCGTACGAAAAACGACAAAAGATTCCTTTCATATATTTTACTAAAAACTCACCGAAGGGTAAAATTGGATTTAAACAATTGTATGTGGATGGAAATAATATTAAATATTGAGGAAACATGGATGTGGATGATAAAATACACCCCATTAAATACTAAAGTATAAACAATATCGAATAAAAACGAGATTGTGATATTTCCCTTACCTTAGGTCCGACTTTCTTTGTAAGTGTCCGAACCTCCTGTATAATGATTTAAATAATGTTATTTACTTATTCTAGAATCATAATTATTTTTATGATATCATATATGGTCATATTATTAGCTTCTTAGTAGTAATATTTCATTACTACTTGTTATTCGGGTGTTTATAACTTTTTGTTCTTAGGCGTGTTTTGTCGAATAAATTCTTATTCTTTTATTTAAGTTATGGATACCTCATTCCCAGAATGGTATTAGTGTAATATTTATCATATTCATTCATTAAATTCATTTATATAATCATTATGAAATGAAGATCATGTAGAACGAGTCGCATCACATCGTGGAGACGGTATTCCGTACGTACGCAGGAGTGATGACATCGTTCCTATGATCGTGGAATTGTATTGGAGTATATGTATACTATTTCATAATTAATATCACTTTATAATATTCATATATAGTCATTATTTTCACCATTATACCCATCCATGTAAGGTGGTGGTGGAAAATAGATTACACCACGGCGTGGAGACGGTATTCCGTACGTACGCACGCGCAGTGATTTCTTTTTCCGTAAGATGGATAGATGATGAAATAGGGTTGTTTCATACTTATAATAACATATCAGTATATGAGTGATACTGATGTTATTTCTTCATAATGAAACAACTAAAGAAGAAGAAGTGGAAGAAGAAATAAAGATGAAAGAATTAGTTAACGGACATTACCTCTTCTTTGAAGTGCTTCATTGAGACCTCCTTTTAGGGCACTAAAATGGGTCTTTGAAGAGGACCAGAACCTCTACGATGATACTAGGGAAGCTGAGAAGAGATTTTGGCAGGGTTTGGCCGAGCTTGAATGCTCAAATTGGTGTGAGGAGGAGAGGGAGGAGGTTCCCTTTTATAAGGGAGGAGAGGGGCACCTTTGGAATAACTAAAACTATTATTTTATTATAAAGTCATGTTCGGTTTTAAATAGCTCAAAATTAATTTATTTCGAGGATAAGGTGGGTATGGGACTAAATCCTCTCATACAATAGAATTTAGACAACTTTAGGTTCCTATATTAACCTTATAATTTAGATTTAACATTAAGTTAAATAATTGTACTTTTACCGTGTCTTCTTGTGTTCTTACACTATAAGGATAATAAACATACTATAAGAAGCCAAACGAACCCCAATTTGTTTATTATTAATATATATAAACTTATCTAAGTCATTTGGCCTAACCATAGATTTTTAGGAATAAAATAACAATTAATAATATAATATTTGTTTTAAAAACTATTTTATGTCAATTTTGACACTATTTAGTAATTGATTTTTGTGAAAATCATAACAGAATGATCAGTTAGAAAACAGTTAATTAAATCAATACTAACATGTCATATTAACCTATAAAATTAGTGGAATTCATAAAAAGTCTCAAATTATATTTATTTGGGTATTTATAACATCAATTATGTCAATATTTCATTAATAAGATAATTACTGCATCATCGTTGTGTCATAAATAAATTACTTTATATAATGTATAAAAATTACAAATAAAATACCATTATGTAGGAAATCTTTTTAAATTTATAATTAATATTTATAGTCGAATTTATCTTATGTATAACCTCATATTAAAAATGTTTTAGTAAATAAACTTTGATTTTAACTCTTTTAACCATTCTTTAAATAAATTAAAAATAAATGTCCTAATCTAATCCAAGTGGGCCTAAATGGTCATATTTTATTCCTATGTTTGTTTTTGGTCGAATTACACTTGTCCAATAGAATTAGGACATGTGTTAGGGTAATAATAATATCATTTCTACCCTTAATTATCCTATTTACTTTTAACCGTGGTAAAAAAAAGTAAAAAGTTACTATTCACCAAAAAATTATTTTCATCACATTGAACCACATTTTACATACTGACATCAACCGTGTCTCTCAGATTTTTGAAATTCCACTCACAGAAGCGGTAAAATTAAGTTTTATGAAAAATTCAGTTTTTTAACTACCACTTAGTGGTTTCACTATTCATCAAAAATTGAAAGTTATCCGAAAATTACCAAAATTTCACCCTAAGCTAATTTCGATATTCCGGATCAAAAAATGAAGTCCATTTTGAAAAAAAAAATTTACAAAATTTCAAAAAGTGGTTATTACTATTCATAACGATTAGTTTTAATAATATTTTAATAGCATATTGTTGTTTAGTGAAACTCGTTATTGCGTACTACACACGCTATCGAGGAAGGTCGCGATTGCGTGTAATGCAAGGCAAGTCAAGGATGCGTGTTGTGAAAGCTCCTTTTGGTTTAGTGTACAACACAAGACATTAGTGAAATTAAAAAGAATATTTTTCATAAAATCTTGGGTTGTTACAGCCCTAGTATCATAAAAAGGATTGGGAATGATTTACCTGAGTTTATAAACATACCATGACAAACAAATCCAATAAAAAACTGGATTATTCAATCCAAACATTTTTTTCATAATTTTCTAAATGAATTTAATTATTTAAAACAACACTTAAATACCATTAAAATTTAATAAAACCCAAAAAGGACAGCCCATGAACCTCCACAAGGAAAGAGTCACCTCCCTCATGCAATATCCACAACCCCTTATACAAAGGTCCGCTGAAAACCTGAATAATTGGAACAAAAGTTGTACCCAATCCTACGAAAAAATAACCATGTCAACTTACACAAAAAGTTGTATGTAGGGTGTGGGAAAGTCCCAGTGGGATACACCAACTATGATATTCCATGTGATAAAAATTCAATGATGAAAATATTTTATTTTGAATAACATAAAATTCTATTTACAATTTCTAAAAGATGAAACATTAAATAAAAAATGCTTTCATGATGGATACATTAAAAAATAAACAAATTTAAATAAAATATTTAAGCTGTTAAATTCTATATCCTAGCATACCATATGTTGAAAGTAAACCTAAATCATCTAATGAGCGCCTGAAATGGGAATTACCCCCTAGGCACTAGCTTGCTGTGGGTCCCATGTACATCATATCTCGGTGAAAGTAACCACCAAAATATTTTTTCCCATGCACTCTATCCTCTAGTAAGGAGAATACCAGTAACCTAGTGGTCTCCCATCATCATCATAGTTTAGTAAGTGTTGTTAGAGTCGAACATTTTAGTTGAAACTCAGGCCAAATCCCACGGGATCACTATCATTCTAGTACACATCCACCCACCTAGGTACTTGGGTACCCATCCTGTTCTCAAAAAATTTCAATAGGCCATAAAATATAATTTGTGAATGAAAATAAAACTTCCACATCACACAATTACCAAAAATACCATATGTAAATCACACAAGTCACATAATCCCCATTTTCATTCAAATTCATTTTGAAATCATACTCACACCAAAATAGCCCGCAATACTTTTTACACCTCTTTAACCCTTCAAAAAATTCATCAAACATTTTTTATAAAACATTTCCATGATTAAAGACATCACCTAACAACACCAACACACATTCCACATAATAACCATTTTAACATCAAATAAATTTTATCATCACACTCACACGAAACAACACACAATTATGATTCCCACCCACATCAGAATTTTATAAATCAACTTCAATAATTACAAAACATTACCAGAACGTTTAATATAAATAATTACCACATTATGTTCAAAAATTCATATTAAAAACATCCACCAACCAAAATAGTACATAAAAATCTTTTTCACACTCTGTGTAACTCATATAACCATTTAGAATTTTCATAGAACACTTTCAAGAAGAATAACAAGGTTTTGTAACTAAAACCCATTCAAAACTCCCTTTTAAACTCAAAAGAAAACCAAGACACTTCTAAATTATAATTTATAGCCCAAAAAGCTTTTATTAAATCACATTAATTGGTTATAAAACGAACACAAACATTACCCCAAAAATTACACATGGAAAACAACCAATTTAATGAAAAAATGTAAGTACAAAATTTAAAACATATTAAACTCCATAAAAAATGGTTTTTTTACAATGAAAAGAATATAAGGAACAATCAAAATAATTCATTCAGGAATGAAAACTCATCAGGAAATTCATACACCTAAAATCAACTATCGAAAGTGTCGAAACCCTTAAATCTTTGTGAGAAACATCTATTAAACCATTGATGACCCAAAAGGATCTGAAATTGTTCCCTAGACCACAATATATGACCAATAGGACACTAAATCGAACCCTATTTACAAACACTATCTTCAGGACATTTTAGATCTTCATGATGTAGGGTGGAGACCCTAAGGATAAGGAAGGAAATGAAGCGAGCAACACTTACATGAAAACAATCACGAAGAAATCACCCCAAATCCACCTAAATATGAATAACCAAGTAACAAATACTGGTAGGGAAGCTTGAAAGAGTCATATTAGGTCATGTGGGGATAGACATGGTGGAAAAATAGTGAAATTTTAAGGAGTTATAAAAAACATTTTGTCTCTTCATATCTAGTCGATTTGAAAAATATTATAAAATATCACCATAATCCAGATGCGTTATGAGCTCCAAATAGTCAAACTCTCTAATGGGGGAGAGAATCAGGTGTTTGGATTCTAGTGGGAGGTGGAATCAACAAAAAACTATAAAAAATGAATGAAATATTTAAAAATTAACACAATAATGTAATGATGGAAATAGGATTATGGGATGATTCAATGCCATAATAATTAACCCAAATCCATCATGATTATTGATTATTATAAGGTCCAAATGGATATTTGGATTTTAATATACCATGTGATTCAAATTGTGATGTGTAATGAGTGTAAGATGTTGAAAAATTAAGGAGTTATAAATGAAACAATGTTTATTTTTAAATTTGTGAATGAGCTCACACTTTGGCACACATTTTGAAAACCCACCATTTCCACCAAAATCCATGGAAAATTCCCAAAACAAAGATTGAATGGAAATAAAAAGAAAAATTCCTTTCAAAGTAGTCATGAATGTGGCTATTCTACCCATAATAAAACATTCCTCCCTCAGAATGCCACAACATGGCCAAAAGAAAAAACCAAACCCAACCAAAAGGTTTAAATTGACTTATTTCTCTAGCTTCACCCCAAAGTCCAAAACACCTCCATTGATCAATTAAGGATATAAAACACTAAAATAACAAAACATAAACCACTTTCCTCAATCATTAATGTACATTTATACATCATCCTAAAAGAAAGCTCCTCAAAAACTATCCGAACAAGACTCAAGCAAATTACCCAAATGAACATCAACCATGAAAAGGTTACATTTACCTTTATTTAACTAAACCACTGGGCACTCTCAAATCCCAATGATTACCCCAAGAATATTTTGGTTGTTAGATATATCCAAATGTGATTACATTTTTTCAATCCATGAACTAGGATATATTTGAGATACTAGTATGGGGAGACACAAATGGGGTCCCCACCATAACAAAAAACATAAATTTTCCTTGGACATAATCAGGACACTAGGATGGGGAGACCCAAATGAACTCCCTGGTATAATGGGTAGACTTCCATTAGACCTTTCCAAAATAACATACATAAAACTCATAGCGGGTGTCCCCACCAAAATAACCTACTATTATGACTGAATAGCATGAATGAAATTGAAAGGCCCCAAAATATAATGACATGGGAATGTGTCATGGTTATTCCGCACAGTTTTGTAGGATTGGACACTAACCATGTGGATCCTTCAACCTGCATGGTTTTCATGAGAAAAGTTACTAAATACCATGCGCTCCACCTGTCTGGCCAAAAATCAATCCTTTCCAAAAAAACTCAATGGAAACCATCGAGGTAAGGAATGAAATTGTGCGATAACATGGGCATGAGGCCCTTCACCTCTTTCCATAGAAAGGGAACAAATGAAGCAAGAAGATTTGACCATAGGTCTAAAGTATGCCCATTATTCATACTGAGGATACTAATTCATACAAGGGTTTGAATGACCCTATGATTTCCCTTGTATACATTCAAGCTTCACTCTAGAACCTATGGTTGGAGCTCAAATGATTGAAGCATCATCACCAATCTTTGTAAGGCTTTAGAAACCCCCTAAATGGAACTTCTCCTTTTTGTTCCATGAATAATATAAACTGATCCCAGATGGGTTCACCATGCTATAACACATTCCAACCTAACATAACCCTAACCTGAAATTTTATTGAAACAATGGTTTAAAAATATTCACACACATAACACATTATTTCTTCAGTTCAAAAATGTAAATAAAAAAATACATTTGAAAACAAAATTCTTTATACAGACGATGTCCAGATTTTCTGAAGGAAGGCACACATCTGAAAAAACACACACTATTAGATGATTTCACAACCTTCACTTTTTCATCCAATCAAACACATGACATTGCATGCTGTTTCCAAACATGACCCTTGGGACTGATAGGACAAATACATGTAATGGGACGTTATTACATGTCCCCAAGCCACACACAATTCTAGCTGGTGGACTTAACATCCTCTCAGGCCAAAATTTATTATCCTGCTAGATTAACATGACCCCCTACTTTGAATCGACTAAGAAGGACCCGGAGGCCCTCTTAGACACCATCCATAATGACTACCCCGGACAACTTCCACCATTGATGAATTAGGTAACATAAGAAACCAAGGTCCCTTTCAATCTTCCAAGAGCACTATCCCACCACCAGAGGATCCCCAAAACATGGAAAGGAAAATAGAATATGCTCAATATCCAATACTCAATAAGAAATTCTTTATGACGAATAACTATAGAATTTTAAAATGGTGAAACAATCTCAGATGCACATCAGTCATGAATTAACTATTATTGGGGGAATACATTATCCAACGTGGGAACCCAAGGAACCAACCAACCTGGTACATTGGTCAAAACATTCCACAAACTAGAACCTAACTGATGTGGGGAACCACCATATAGGTTTCCCAAACATTTCTCAGAAGTTACCACTAAACAGCCCTTTAACCCAGTTTAACAACCAAACACAACCCCAAAACATAATTTAAACAAGAGAGGTTCTCAGACTAAAAACAACCCACAACATGAAAATATCCAAATAAACACATAATAAACACCATAGAAAACCATTCATCAATACATCATGTTTCCTTTAAAATATTATCTTTTAAAATAAATAGTTCAGTTGTTAGCATATCCAGTAATGGTATCCCATTGGACTCACAGATGCATGTTTCTGTGCTACACTAGGCACCCTCCACATACCCATCCCGGAACTCATCCATATATTCCATAAACCATATATCATCCCATCTAAACCCATGCATGTGGGCACAGATGGAAATACTAACGGTGAAACAAAAATTTGTTTCCATTTTCAAACCCAAGATAGTCAACCAATACATCCATTTTCTCAAGACCACCAACCACGAGATAGAAATCTGAATTTAAATCATAAAAACCTATTCAAAATACACAATCATTCAAATACTAACACACTTTATAGTCATACACATTAATTTCAAAATATCTCATCCCATTTCACAACAATCATGGTATTATGAAACTCCCTTTCATCAACCCCCATTGCGTGGAAAACTCATCTCTTTATATTCAAAATATTGTTATAAAATATTATAAAACATTTCAAATGACCTATAGTGACCAAATCAAAAACTATTTACAAACACCACACATGACCTCCGAAACATTTCATCCCATTAAAACAATTTCCAATAGTTTAGAGAACTTTATTGGAAATACTTTTTCAAAACCATTATTAACATAATTATCGACATTCAAAAGATGTGTAAACACACAGTTTTCTATTTGAAGAAAAATTCTGAAAATATAGTTTGGACATTTAACAAATCAAATAATCCCCTCTTTATTGGAAACTCATTTCACAAAAATAATACTCTTCGTAAAACTATGTCATTTTTTCTTTAAAACCGAAATTCTATGACTTAAATACTAATGTACACAAGACAATGTGAGGGAACTAGTTTCGGTGGGTGACTTTGAAATTTGTTTGGAGGAAACAATTCAATCAATTAACCATTATAGAGAGTTTTCTAGGGAAATATCCTCGGCTCCACATAGATTTTCTGGCACTGTGAGCTCACTAAGACCATTAACCCAACTCTCTTTTCATTTCCCCTAATCATTATCAATCCAAGAAAACCAATGGACTCATATAAAACCCAACATCCCTAGTGAATTGAATCACGCCATGAGGTATGCTTTCCAGGAACACTACCCATAACCAGAATGTAAAGTTGCAAAAATACTAGATCCATACTGTCCTAAATCTTCCCCAAATAACTTTAATCAAAGAGTTAACATAACCTGAACCCCTTTTGATACCATTTTTTCAGGAATTGAATCTATTCCCCATCAAAAGAAGAACTAATCCTAGCCCAAAAAAAGGCTCTATGGGCATTCCTAATCCATACTGGCTAGAATAAGTGCCTGGAAATCATAAAATGAGAATTGGGAATGATTTACCCATATTTATAAACATACAATGAAAAAAAATCAATAAAAAAATCTAAATTTTTAAATCAAAACCATATTTAAAAAAAATTTTGAACTGAATTACAAAATTTAAAAAAACGAATAAACACCATTAAAAAATAATAAAAACCATAAATAAGAACCTAATAACTTCCACATGTCAAGAAGAACCTCACTCAAGACATCTCTAAAATGTTGCTTCATGAAGGACAGTGAAAAAATCAAACCATTAGCAGAAAATATGGACCAAAACCTCTAACAAAAATAACCATGTCTACTTAAACCCAAATGTGTTAATAAGTTATGATCAAAATCCTAAAATAATAACACCACTATGAATTTCTTTGTTATACAAATTCAAATAATAAATGCTCCAATTTTTTCCTTTCATTAAATGCTAGTAACATTTTCTAAAAGATACATATTTAAATAAAAACAGTTTTCAGGTTTGCTAATTGAAATCATAAAATCAATTAAATAAAATTCCAAAGATACTTAATTTTCCATCCAAACATGCCATATGCTGACGGAAAACATATATCATTCAATGAGAACAATTAATTGGAATTAACCACTAGGCACTAGCTCATAGTGGGTCTATGGTACCCCGTGTCTCGGTGAAAGTAACCACCACAATATCTGTTCTCGTACACATGAGCCACTAGTAAGGACCATACCCATAACCTAGTGGTCCCTCATAATCATCATCATTATTTTTTTAGTGTTTTCAACATCATACATGCTATGTAATATTGAGGCAAAACCCTAAGGGGTCCCTAGCATACGAGTACATGTCCACCCAACTAGATAATAGAGCCTCCCTATTGTGCTTAAACAAGTTGAAAATGGAATAAAATAAAATTTATTCATGAAATCACCACTTCCATTTCACAAATTTACCAAACATCCCACATGTATATCACACAAGTCACATAATCCCCATTTTCATTCAAATTAATTTTGAAATAGTACTCACACCAAAATATCCCACAAAAACTTTTCACATCTCACTAACACTTCAAAAAATCATTTAATTTTTTTTATTAAACATTTTCAAGAGGATAAACATCACATAATAGCCCACACACATGCAGTATTATAAACTTTTTTTCTTTAAAATTTATTTTATCATTATACTCAAACAAAATAGCTAACAATCATGCTTTACACCCACATAACAATTTAATAAATCACCTCGACAAATGATAATAAATTCTCTAAATATTTGACATCACAACTAATCAGTTTACCTTTCAAAACCTCATTATAGGAACATACAACCATCAAAATAGTAAATAAACATCATTTTCACAATTTCTGTTACTCATTAAATTATTTATAATTTTCATATAACACCTTTGAGAAGCAAGAAATGGTTTTTCATGAAAACCCCTTTAAAAAACCTCTTATAAACCCAAAATCACACCATGAACCTATCAAAGTATATTTACCAAACCAAGCTACATTTAATAAATCCCTTGATCATTTTTTATAACGAACCGAAACATTACTAGAGGAGTGTCACATGGGATTCACATAATTTAATGCTAAAATGTAACTATAAAATTAACCACATAAAAAAATCCATTAAAATTGTTTGTCAAACAATGTAAAGAATACAATGAAAATTAAAATAATTAAATCAAACATGGTAACTCTTCAATAAATTCCTACACATGGAATCAACACTCGAAAGTGCGGAAACCCTCAAATCATGGTGCAAAACATCAACAGTAGCTTCACCACACCATAAGGAAGTGAAATTGATCCCTAGACCACAATATTTGTCATAAAAGACACCAAATTAAACACTAGGTACAAAACATAATTTCTTGACATTTAGAGCTTCATGAAAGAGGGAGGAAAACTCATTGAGAGAGAAAAAAATGAAGAGAGAAAAACATACCTGAAAAAATAAGGATGAAATCACACCAAATCCACATAAATATGAATCTCCAAGTAAAAAAACTGGTAGGGAGGCTCGATGGATTCATTGTTGGTTATTTGGGGACATAAATGGGGGAAAACAATGCAAATTTAAGGAGTTATGAGAGAACCAAAATTTATTTTTAAATCTGGGAATGGGCTCATAGTTTGGCCCAAATTCTGAATACCCACTATTTCCAACAAAATGTATTGGAAAACCCCCAAACAAAGAAACAATGGAAATGAAATAAAAAATGCACTTAACAGAATTTATGGATGTGACATTGGTAAATTTAAAATTGTAGTTGGGTTTTGGTTTAGTGATAAGCACCCTGTAAACCTACATGAACGATGGGGGTTCAAAACCCATGGGGAGTAGGTACTGTAGAGGTACTGTAGTAGCAGTGGTACTGTTGATCGGTGGGTATTGTGGTGGTGGCAAGGTACTGTAGTAGTGGCGTGCACTATAGCAGCCAGGTTACTATTCACTGAATGGGCCTTAGGACAAAAAATTATGCCTAGGGGCTATGTAATGGGATACCTGCCCATTGGGCCTTCAGAATATGTAATGGGTCTCCATCTACCCAGTTAAAAGATATCATTGCTTTGATTTTATAATAAAATGAGGCTTCCACCCCAACCATTAAAAAAATTTGTAAATGTCAAATAAGAATTTATTTAAAGTGCCTTGAATATTCCTTTAAAAATATTTAAAAAATAAAAATTGTGAAAAAATATTATCATTAAATAATTAGGAAAATTTTGAGATAGATCTTTATTTTTTTAAGAAAATATGGTTTTGTAGAAAAATTGATTTTCAACAGAAGAGATAAATAGTTATGATTTTTCAAAAAAATATAATTCTTATCTTTTGACTGCATAAATAGGGGAAAATTAATGGACACATGTATTCTTATAAAATAACCATATTAAAATAAAATTCAAGTGTTTCTTAAGATATAGATCATAATATTTCATTATTAGAATCATAATAATATTCAATCTAGATGAATGATGAGATTTTAACATAAAAATCATACCACTCTGGAAAGATGGAATCCTAATCCACATGAAAGGTAACAAATGAAATTATAACTAGAATAAACTAAAAAACTATTATCCATGATATAACTTGTCAACAATACAATAAATAAACATTATCAGAGAATATAGGTACATAACATAACATAGTTCCCCAAGAAGGTAAATTGAGGTAACAAAACCCTTAACGCTTTGGTATTATTGCAACTGAAAACCACATGAAAGAGATATTCTAAAATGGTTATAAAAATATATATAATATTTATTATAAGGATCATAAAATATATTCATGTAATTATTTGAACAACATAAAATATGAATTTGGTTAATTTTCCTTGTGTATCGTAGAATATAAAAGTTATACGGAAATAACATTCCACTATAGTAATATTATTAACTATAATCCTGAATTAATAAAAATATTAATTTAAACTTAATAAAACATTAAAATAAATAATTTTTTTTATAACATGTCAAAGGGGTATCGTAAACACTACCCAAAAAATGAGGGGTGAATTTTCATATGTCTCCCAGAAATTAAAGAGAGGGTAGAAACCCCTTACCATATGTATTGATTTCTTTCACTCACTTGAAAAAACTGAATAATAAATATAAATTTTTATAAATATATTACAAAACCATTAATATATATCATTCCATTTATTATTTACTTATGAGATTTTTTTACCTGGTTATTAACACTTCAATGTTAAAATCATGTTTCGGGAAATAACTGCTTTGTTTTTTGTGTATGTTTTGATTTGACATTATTTGTACTCTTTTTTTATCAGGAGTCAACTATATCCATTATTTTAAACATGTTATAAATATATTATATATTCATTAAACTATCATTAATATTTATTTATAAATGTTATCTCTAGAGGATAAATTATGTCATTCATGGAGATAATATATCATATGCACACATAAATGTTGGTACCATTTTGCCATATGAAAAAATGAAATAAAGGAAAATAATATATTAAAATTATGAAATAATATTTATTATATATATATCCTATATAAAATAATATAATATTTATTACTTTCCATGTAAATAATAAATTAATTATAATGCTTTGTAAGGCGGTAGTCTACTGTACACCTGAACGCAGTTATTGTATTCTGATTGAATGGGAAGTAAGAAACCACATGTGATATCATTATTATATAAGCATAATAATTTCATTAATATGATATATAATGAATAAATAAGTTATTATATTCCTCTGTGATTGTTGGATACAAAACACGAATAACAACAGTTAGTGATTCCGTAGTCATCCATTTACAAAAATAATGATTTGGTAACTCATTTAATCAAAGTGGATATGGTTGTAGGTAATGAACATAACATAACTACGTATCAGTATATTTAATATAAATAATTTAGTATTATATAATTGTTTAATAATAATTTAATTATTTTTATGGATTAATCAAATAAAAATTCTCGTCAATGAATATAATATGATACTTCTGTAATGGCCTTTGGTTTGCACCAAAAGCTATCATATGATGAATTTATAATCAAAATAATAATTATGTGATAATAAGATGTTACTAAAAAATTTATTTAGATATTTATTGGATGAATAATATTGTTATGGTAGTGTTAAAATGAGAGGATAGTGGGCTTCCATTTATAAGTGTGATGAGTTGCACAATTGTAATATATAAAAAAAGGTGTCCCCACTTTTTTTAAAAGCCAAAATGATCCAAAAAGTGTAATTATTGAAAATAGAAGATATAACATTAAAATATGTCCATTCAATGGGCTATAGAAATTCTTCGGGTCATTTACATCTCTTATATTTTTATTTTAACACATGTTAAATCTATTTAAACCTTAACAATAGTAAATAATTTTCACAATTTTTACTATTCATTATAGTCAGAAATTAATTTTACATTATTATATAATATAAATTATTATTATTCTAAATAGGGAACCAATTTTTGAATTTCCATTTCTATAAATAGAAAATTATAATTTTAAATCAATCCCACTTATGGGATGAAAAATGCAGTTATCAAAGAGAAGATAATTAAATTATAACTAAGTTTTTACCAAAAGAATTAATATAAAATTAATTGAAATAACATAATTTGGATTAATATATATGTTATTTTAAAAAAATTATGTTACTACCATTTATTTAAAAAATTAAATAATATAAGTTCATTAAACAAAAGAGAAGTTTGTCATCCAAACAGAATATTTTCACTATTCCTCTAAAAATTAATATTTTTAAAAAATAACAAAAAAATAAACATACTATAATTTTGATATGGTTATTCCAAATAATCATTTTATATTCTAAAATTATTTTTCCAAAATTATAAAAACATTATTTTACTATAATTGTGAAAATTTTTAAAAAACTATTTTTCTTAATAATATAGTTTTGATGCAAAAAAGTTGTTTTATTTATATCGATTATATAGAAAACAAATATTATTAATGTTAATTTTTTCATTGAATATATATATATATATAATTTAATTAATTCCAAAAAAATGTATTTTTGTAAATTTATTGACTAAAAACACATTTGTCTTCTTCAAAAATATATATATTTTCAAGATATTTTATTTATTTTAAAAATAGTTTGTTATTTTCATTTATAATTAATTGGAAAATAAATAAATCATTTTATATACAATTATATACGATATATTTTAATTATTTTTTCAATCTTATTCATAGTAACTATTCTAATGGCTATGTGATAACCATCATAACAAATAATAAAATTTTATTATTATGTCGCGTTACATTTGAACTAAGTTGTGTGTAAAATACTAAAAAAAAATTTGTCTAATGAATGTTATATCTTTGTTTTTTTAACATAAGATAATCTCAGTGATTCATGTAATGTAATATAAAATCAGAGTTTTCTTTAATGAAAAAAATAAAAAATAATAAATTTATTTCAAAAAAAATTCTTTAAAATTATTAGGTGTTACATTCTACCCACCATAAAATTAATGTGTTAATTAAAATTGATCAATTTTTTATGAAAATAAGAAGATAATAATTCCTCGTTTAATGCTTAGTATCCCACATAATTTCCTCAAGCTATTGGATTCTCCAAAAAAACATTTACCAGGTGAGTGGTTTTTTAGTAAAATTTACCATAATCCACATTCTCATGTTGTTCTTACTCATAATAATGTTAATGTTGAAATGGTATGACCTATGTATTTAGTAAAAGTGAAGGATGGAATTTTTAATTCTTCTTGAGAGATAAATAGAACACATCATTGACTTGATAGAGGTTAAGTGGTAGAGCTAATTTAAAGACAACCATCCAGATATGTTCAATAATTCTAATGGGGAAAATATACATTTTTTTCACTTTTTCATTGTATCATAATAATAATTTCATCATTTTGTTGTCATTTTATCAATTTACACTTCATATATTACACCAAAAATTAAAGATAAATTTTTATATGCCTGAATCCCAAACAGATAACTTGATCCATATTAGAGTGAAAAGTCATTCTTTATATCTCTATTTATCATCATAAAAAAATGGTTAGCATATGTTATTGAATATGAATAATTATTCATATTGTGAAATAATATGTTAATATATTTATACTGCTCAAATGATTAACTAAAACCATTTCATTAATAGATACACTTAAGAACCTTATAAAATATGAAAATACAAAACATTCTAAAGAAGGTCATTAAATTTCCAAATTTAAATTATCATTAATCCACAATAGAGGATGATGTTTCTCTGACGTGTCACATAACAATAATTTGAATAGTTTCATCATATATTATCTTAAAACATGGTAATTACATAAATTTCTATGAAACTATATTGAACGAAATAATGCTTTTATTATTCCTCTATGAAAACCACAAATTATGAAATATATTCCATAAATAAAAAAAACTAAAATTATTCCACGATAACAAAATCCACATTTTCCACAACTCAATAATCAGTTCCAGGGTAATGAATACTTTCTAATTTATATTATCCAAATCAATTGTAATTGTATTAAAATTGAACAAAATTTTCCAAACATTATAGAAAAACTAAGGGTTACCTTCTCATAATATTTTTTTATCATAAAATATAAACTTTTCATGAAACCACATTCCCAAGTCATTTAAAAATAAAAATATCATCGAAAACACTTAGTGAAGAAACATATATGGAACATTTATTATATATTTCATGATCATATAACATAATTCATAAAATCCAATATATAAACATGTTAATCATTCCACTTCATTCTAAAACCATTATTTAAGATTCAAAATTTTATTACATAATAAATATTTCCTTAAACATGAAATATGAGTCACATATTAACATTAATAAGCTTAAATGTAATTATCATTTTCATATTCAATATAAAAAATAATATAAAAACATAATATTTAATTCATTTTTCAATCATGGTCTCTAAAAAATTAGTAGTATAACTGTTACTCGAACTATCATGTTGATTCTATTCACTATATTTACCCCTTGGACATAAATTTTTATTATGAAAATACATTCAACTTTTAAAACACTCATCCATTAGTAATTATTTAGGGTGACCAAAATTGTCATCTTTTGTCTTAGATGAACTTTTCATTTTCCATTAGAAATTACTTACTTTTTGTGATTCATTTTTTTACTAAAACAAATTCTTATCCCTTTGTGAAATTCTATGTGGTGATTCTCTCTATATTATTGATATATAAAAAATATAATCTTCATTATTGTATGATATATAACATCTAAAATCTCAATAAAATCTATGCTTCACTTAAATGGTATTTCCAAGAGTTGTTTAATGTGCATGTTTTTAATCTTATATCATCATAAATGATTTTGATCAATCACAATATCCTTCACTAGAGTTATCATCCCATATATATTCTCATTGACACATTTTATATCAAATTCAAGATTGATCCAGTTCCTTCTGCTGATGTCCATTGACTAAAAAATTCATCCTATGAGAATCAATATTCACAATTGGTGACCACATTATCACGAATGACTACTTATTGTATGTCTAAATCATGACATTTGTTTTCAATATATAAAACCTTTAGCTTATAAAACACAATTTATGGAGATTATTAAAATCCATCATGATGGTTTATAGTGAGTTTTATAATTTTCAAAGCATTTCTCAATGGTGTGTAAAATCTTATATGTAGCAAGTCCCATTATAGTAAACAAGGTGGGGATCTAATTTAAATCTATGTTTCCTTTTTAGAGTTATTACACCTAGGTAACTTTATTCCAGATCTATATCAACATATAATATCTAGAGTTGATTTTAATTTCATTGAAACCACTCACTATATCCTATACCAAGATTTCAAGAAATTTTCTTCTACTATCACTCATCCTTAGACATATATATAAACAAAACCTTTGAGTTCTCAGAATATTTTTATCATCTTAGTTTCCAATGATTATCTAAACATTTAAATTGATACAAATAGTAATGGCCCATTAATTTTTAATATATATATATATATATATATTACATAATTTGGATGAATATTAATTATATTATAGAAATACATAGTAGAGGATCATAAATTATAGTACCATTAAAATCTTATAAATATAGTCAACCAATTCATAATTTTTATATATCATATCCCACTATGTTCTTCTTAAGTATCAACTATCTTAGCCATATCATTCTAAAAACATTTGTTCATAACCTAATGAAATAAAACCTAATAATGGTTGATATTAGAAGATCGGTAAGGGTAAAAAACAAAGATATTTAAGTGTAGCATGAAAATAGGTGTATGAGAAACCGATTTTAAAATTTGAAAGTCATTACTTTAATATAAAAGATAAAAAATATTTTTTCATGTCAAAATCATTGGTAGATTATAAGACATAAATCATAAGGGATTCAGATAACATGATCTATGAGAGCATTATATTTGTGTAAGACATAGATTTGTTCGTTACACATAAGCATAGAAAATAATTTCCACAATAGTTAGGGATCACATCCAAGGCTATCATATTAGAATTGTTTCACTACAAAAACCATAATAATATTCATAGATCACTCCCCAGACCATCATAGCAGATCAATTCCCTTCTTGTTTTGTCTAACACATGAGATATAAATCATTACCCAATCCATTGGTTAATGATATACATTCCACAAATCACATAATGAAAAATAATAAATATGTTTTCAAAAAGTCATAAAACAATTATCATATAAAAACCAATGAAAAAAATGGTTTTTAAAAACATTTATTTTATAATTACTAGTGTAAAAGTGATAGGTTATATAATAACATCATCATTTTATTATATCATGACCCATTGTAAAATAAGTGGGATTCAAAATAATATTATCACATTATAACCCCTGGAATAAAATGTGTTTTATAAATATATTTTAATCATAAAACATTAAAAAAAGAATAATAATGGTATCCTTTGTTCATATCCTCATCAATGAATAATTTACAACAAACAATGTCATATTAAATGGAGAATGGTTTTGAAAGATAAATCACATTGAATATTTCTTGAGGAAGATAAAATATATATATAAACTAATTTATAAAACTAAAATTACATTAATATTTTTAAAAATAATTTCCATTTAAAATAAACTTAAAATATTATAAATGATTCATTATAAATCATTTACATATTTTCTTAAGGAAAATATAAATTCTAATTTATAAAAAAATTTAAAACATAAATTATTTTGAAAATACTATATATTAAATATAGACCTAATAAAAATTAAATAAATATTAAAAAACACAATATTCATGATGGTGGAAATTTCATGTCATGCCATATATGTTAAAGGAACGATATCGTTCACATTTTTAATAAATGAAAAATGAGCATAGTTTCGAAAATGACATGAATATGTATCTAAAAAAATTAAATAGTTAAACATGTGTAAGAATTTATTTAATAAATCATTTCAAAAACCATAAAAATATATTTTTAAATTATTTATTTGAAAACATATTTTTGGAGGAAAATGAGTTTCGACCGAAGAGGGAAAATGAAGATGGTTTTTTTAATTGCATTCCTTTGAACTACATAGTGCACAATGAGATGAAAATTAAGGGAAAATAAACCATCGTGAAAAAAGTAGATAATAAAAAATTATTGTGTTTCACGAGATATAGATCATAATATTTCCATATTAGAAGCATAATCTTAAATAATCCTAATAATTTACAGTATTGTAGTATAAAAATCATACTAGTTTTGGTAACATGGAATCATAATACCCATGAAAAAATAAAATAAAATGAATCATATGATATAATGAGAAGAATTATAGTCATGATATAACATGTATAAGGTTAAATATATACACCACATTTGATAATATAGGTTCATAACATAACATAGGTTCCCAATAATGAAATTTGAGATAGAAATCTGTTTCCACTTTTGTAAATTTGGAAAACAAATCACACAAAACATAGATCATAAAATAATTATTTAAATCCCCATAATTTTTAGTATAATAATTTTAAAATACATTCATCTATATTATATACACCAGATAATATATGGTCAGGGTGAATATGTTTTGTGTCTCTTTAAAATATAAAAGTGAGATAGAAATCCCTTACACCATTAATAATCATTTGAATCAAAATCCCAAATAAATAATAAAATAAGGTGAAAATATAAATATCATTAAATGAATTATGTTCATGATATGACATGTCTATGGTGTAGTATATACACCACACAAAATAAACGATTGGTGATTTAGCATATTTCTCCCAAAAATAAAAGAGAGCCCCGAAAACCCTTACAATAAGTCTAGAATTATTTCATAGAACTTTAAAGCTCATTTACAATAAGTATAATTTTATTATAAATATATTAAATATAGATTTATATATATTCATTATAATATATTATTTATTGTGACATTTTATTACCCATTTACTAACTATTTCATGTTAATGTATCATTTTGGGAAATAACTTATATATTTCATGTATGTTCTGATTTCATATTTTTCATTATTACATTGATTGTGGTTACACAATCTAAATGCTTTTAAAAATTATATAAATATAGTATATATTTAGTATAAATATATTAAATGTGAATCATTAATGTTATAGGTAGTAAAATAAATACATCATTTGTGGAGATTATATGCTCTATGGACTCATGAAAGTTGTTTCAAATTTTTAGATGGAATGAAAGAAAAAAAGATAAATAATATATTTCTTTTTATTTCAAATTTTAATTTAATATATATCACATTTTTCATTAAATATAGCCATATTAACTCTCATGTAAAACATGAATGAATCATATCACTTCGTGAGGCTGTAGTCTGTCATACACAAGAATGATATTATCATATTCCCATAAAATAAATATTATTAAGAATCATGTGATATCATTACTAAAAATAATAACAATTTTATATATATCATATATAAAGTATAAATACATAATAATATATATCCATGAGATGTGTTCAATGAAAATGAATAACACCGGTTTTCAAGGTGGTCGTTTGTCTTACACATGAATGATGACATTGTAAAAAAATTAATGGAAGTGGAGATGGCTATAGGTCATGAAGTTAACTTAAAAAATATATGGATTTTAATTTTAATGATTTTATTTTATCAAAATGGTTTAATGAGAAATTAAAATTGTGACGTTTGATATAAGATAATAATACTTGTTAAAAAAGATAACCCCTTCTTCAAGAACCTCCTCCGCTTTACTAAAAATGCCTTCTTAGGATTTATTTATGAATAAAATTACTAATCTAAGATGAGATGAGGTATGTAAGAAATTTATTGTAGTATGTATTTTCTAAAATATATTGTTTTGGATGTGTGTATAATTTATGATTGGAGTTGTCCTTTAATAAGTGTGGAGTGGGTACCATTGTATTTTTCAAGATGAAAAAGGTATACCAATGTTTTCCAAAAGGGAAATTTAATTATATGACCCCATAAGCACATTTCAGGTGATATAAACTATTAATTTGGAATGATTACTCAGAATAAAATCCCAAATTACAGACCATTTTTGTAATGACACAAACTTTATGAATGATAATTGTTTCCTAAAAACGTGGGTTGTATAATAGTAGACAAAAAAATATCACATTCATAAATATGTTAGTATAATATAAAATGTGACCAATTGTATTCAACTATTATATGAACCTTTTTCAATATTATCATTGGAATCAATACTCTTAATAATCATTTTAACATTATATTTACTATTATAAAAGAATAATAATGGTCAATTATTTAAGAAAGGAGAAACGATGGCCTTAAACAGTAAGGTCTTGTAATATGAATCCCATTTGATAGATATTGGGAAAATGGTATCATTTTTAGTATTCTTTTTCAACAAATCCAACGCTGATCTTCTACATGTTATTCTTGAATGAAATCTCAAAGAAGCTAAGTCTAGGTTAGCAAAAACTCCCACTCGGGTGACGTTCGGCGAGCCGCCCCAACAATATATTTCCATCACACATCTTAACCTCAAGTATTATAATGATGTTAAAAGGTTTATGTTATCGTACAATAGTTACTTAATGTGTAAAAAATTTAAAAATAATATTTTTGTTCAATGAGTTCCATTTTATTAATAGTTTTTCTCAAAAATATTGTCATGGAATATGATAAATTGGTTTTTTAAAAATAAATTTTTCTTGTTTATATATAAATATAATAATGAAAAATTATACTATGATTAACAACTATTTTCATGAAATATTACTATTAATACACACATATTTTATAAGAAATGGTCATATATTTTTATTTTTTCATGTTTTTGAAATATCACAATATATTTTCTATCCCCAATTATCTTTAATAAATATAGATTTTTTATTTAAAATCATAAATTCTCATATTTATGTACTTATTATGATAAAATAAATATCATTTTTATGTCATCTTGTAGAAATTATGTTAGGGTGAATTATTTAAAATTTTCATAAATACTATATTTTTTTCATGAATATTAAACATTCTATTTGTGTTTTTGATGTATATTTAATGACATCATAATTATTTAATAATGATATTATAACTAATTAAACATAATAAAAGTCAAAATATATTTTATTTTAGTAATATCATGTAATTTAATATATTTTAATATATTTCCAATTATATAATTTACGTTCCATATTTTTAGATTGAATCATTAACATTAAAATTGTTATTTTATGAAAACATTAATATTATTTTCCTAAAGAAGTAATATAAATTTCAGGTAGACTCTTGGGGATTAAAATATCATAATTGGATTCCCAAATTTATAACAACATGGGAAAATACCATGCTCAATCCTTAGGTTTTTCATTTACCACTAATAATGTGTCGAAGAAAATTAATTAGATAATTCTAATATTTTTCTATTAATATCCACTCACTTATTCATTTCATTTCTCTTAAAATTGATCCTCCACGACTATATGTTATTTTTACATCCAAATTAGTTCTCCCAATTTTTCCTCAGTCCCCAGGGTCCCAATATTCGAGTTTTAGTAGTCACTCTGTAAGAAAATGGAAATATCAACTTCTCTTTTCTTTTTATGTTTACTTTTTATGTCGTTTGCCTTTTAAATTTGAGAAATATGTTATTCGGTATTTTTTATTCTATCACATTAAATTATTAATATTATTTAATTAGTGGAAGACCTTTTTTTCTCTTATTTTCCTATTTTATGAAACCTAGTTTCATACCCCTAATGTTCCTGAATATTCTTCTAAAAATTTATCTATTTTTATGAAGAAATTATCTTATTTTATTTTTTAAATACCCCAAACTACTTATTTTCAATGAGTATTCACCATGTTATAAAGATTATATATTTTAATCTATTATTAAAATATATTAAGACCACATTCCTTTTAAATAAGTTAATAATGACATATTGATCATCTCGTTGAGAATTTATTCAAAACCACCTAATTTTGATATGAAACCCATTTATTTTATTGTCTATAAGTTATTTATGAAATTTTTTATTATGGTTTATATGATTCAAATTAATTAATTAATTAATATAAACTATTCATATTAATAGACTTCTGATTTATTGGTTAATGAATTTAATCTTTAGAGATGACATGTTTTATGACACCTAAGTGATTAACCATGGTGCATAACCTTGGTAATTTTTTTGACACCTCTATGATGAACCATGATGAAATTTTAATGAATGAGTCAATTAATTTTTTTTCACATTCTCATGTTATTATTCAATTACTTTTTTACTATGATATATATTGTTTTCATTGCCCATGCATTTATGATATTTTTTATGTTCATATCCATAATTGTCATGATCACTTTTAAATTCTTTCCATTTTGTTACCTTATGGGTCCTTTTAATCACCATTTCCATTAATGTAAGTCCCCATGTTATGAAATTCAGTAAATTTACATATGATGAACTTATGATGATGTCTTTCATTTTTATTAAAATAATATTTTGTTTTAATGTATTATGTACCATTTTTTATGAGAGTAACATTAAATGATCCCTGAACTGGATAATTTATTGAATAGTAATACAAATAAAAGGAATGATTTTATAGTCGGTATCAAAGGATAGTTTTCTTATTTTCCCAAAATAAGAGGTTAATTAATTAGGAAGAACGTTAGAATAAAATTTAAATATATGAAAAAATACTATTATTTTGTTGATTTATTAGGTATGTGGTTTTTGAGAAAAGAAATCCATATTTGGAAATGAATATGATGGTGTGACTGTGAAAATGATATACCTAGGGTATCACTTCTGATAGGGTGCATCTGGTCTGAATTTGCATAACCTGGTACACAATAATATGACTTACAACCCACATGGTTTTACACTCCCAGGGGATATGTTTGTTTAATCACAAGATTTTTATGAATCATTATTAAGGATTTATAAAAAATATAATTGTTGTAAAAAAATAACAGATTTAAACATGATGTTTTGAGACATGAAATTACATAAGAACTATATGATTATTCAATGAAACAAGTCTCCCACTAAGGTTGTATTGTTTTATAAAATGGCGGGAAATAGTAGAAACCATATAAATGGTTAGCACAACGGACCACGAGATGATACACATTTTATAGAATCTGTAATGGAAAACATCATGATAATGATGGGTCAACTATCTATAGTTTTGAGAAAAAAACATAAATCAATCCAAGAGACCATATTCACCTCGAATGTATCAACTTTCAATTGATTTCATTATGCTTAAATGACCATATTCTTTCAGGGGATCTACTAACTAATTTACTTTTGAGAAGTGCATAATCTCTATAAAAATATATTTTATGTACTACATAATTAATAACAAGAGAAATTAAAAAAGGATATGTACCTCTTAGAGGTGGAAACTAATTAGGTATGGACACTAATAAAAATAATGATTCTAGGAGAAGAGATTGAAAAATTCAGGGCAAAGGGTTTAGGGGAAAAAGTTTCAAAAACTATTTCCCTTGTTCTATGTAAATGAAAATGAAGAATGATTTCCTATATCAATAGTAGAATGAAAATAAATATATGTGAATATATTAGATTAAATTCGAAATACATTCCAGTAAAACATCTATATTTTTCATGGATCATAATTGTATGTTTGATATATTCTTCAATGGATTAAGACCTTATCAATGGATGAATCTAGAAAATTGAGACTATGAAAAATATGAGTAGATCATGAGTTCTATGAAATTTGAACAAGATTTTGGAGAGATAAATATGTCTCATTGATAAAATGAAAAGAATATATCCTTAGATCCAAACATGTGGAGGACCATTTACTAATGAATTGGATGAAAGTAAATGAAACATCCCACGTGCAACAAATATGGGAAGAAGATTAAGGGAACAGATTTCATAGGAGTAGTAAATGTTTCATGTGTAAGAGATGGAAATATTTCTAGGAACATTCACAGTGAGTTGAATCCTCAAATTATAAACACTAGAAAAATAGAATATGGTGTATGCCCAGCCTGAAGATCAATTCTTCAAGTGTGGAAAACATGAGAAATTTTCCAATCACTATCCAAATCAAAATATAGTGGAGAGTAATGTCCATAAACCTCATCTATGGCTATGGGTTCATCATTGTACATTTTCTATTGGGGTGTATGAAGTTGAAGCTCTAAATGATTTGGTGGTAGGAACTCTTGTTGGTCTTTGAAAGCAATCATGTATATTGTTTGATTCTTGTTATATACATTACTTTACTTTCTCCATGCATTCAAGGAATATATTATCAATCCATGAATTTGTAGATGTATAAATATCATTAAGTAATCCTCTAGTGGTTATCCAAAAAACAAAAGTGTAGAGAAACTGTTGTTTTTACTTTATTAAGTATAGTAATATGACAAATCTCATATTCATTCCCATGATAAAATTCAACAATATACCTGGGATATATTGGCCCTCAATGTATAATGCTAATATCAGTTCTAGAAGATATAAATTATCATTAGTATTTAATGAACAACCTAAACTTGTTTTCAAATTAGAGATATCTCTACCTAAGAATTTTCTAAAATCACCTTCCATAGCCTAATTTCTGGAAATGATTAGTGATAATGAAGCAGAAAATGAAAGTATATGAATAGAAAATATTTCCATATTTCAGGAATATATTAACGTATTTCTCAAAGAGTTGAGTAGTCCTCCCCCAAAAAGAGAGGTAGATTTATAAAATGAGCCTATAAATGGTTTCATTCTGATTTCAATGACCTCATAGAGAATAGATAATGGGGACCTAAATAAATTAAATTTTCTACTCCATGATCTTTTGGTAAAGGGTTTTAACCTAACAAGTTCTTCTCCATGGGGAGAAACTTTTCCCTTTGTTAAAAATAATGATTGATCAATGTGGATATGCATTGATTATAGAGATCTTAACGTGATCAAAATGAATAATATGCACACTCTTTCAAGAATTCATGATTTATTTTACCAGTATTGTGGGGATCAATTATATTCTATGATTGATCTTGAATCCAGTTATTATGAATTAAGGGCGAAGAAAGAATTTATTCCAAATATTTTTTTCCAATCATGATATGATCTTTATGATTTTTTTATTATTCCCTTCATAATGAGTAATGAACTAGATATTTTTAGGGTTTAATGAAAACAGTCTTTAAGGAATACCATGATAACATTGTGGGAGATTTATCTGGTGATATTATGATATATTCCAAAATCTGTGAAGATGGGATAATATAATGGTTATATTTCAAACTATGAGGAATGAGAGTCTATTTGTAAAGTTAAAAAATGTTATTTTTTGTTACAACAAGTTTATTTCATTGGGCACATTGTAACCAATCATGGAATCTGAGTTTATCATTCCAATACAAAGGTTATGGAGGAGTGTCCTCATCCTATAATAGTAACTAATATCTGCAGTGTCCTTGGATTTGAGGTATATTATAAATGGTGTGTGAAAAACTTTTAATGACATCCTAATCTAGTTTAAAAAGTTTATTATAAAATGGGTTAGCTTCATCTAGTCCGTTGAGTGCAAATAATGATTACCAGAGTTTAAAAAAATATTCTCTACCGCACCAAAGATAACTCTACCCTTTATCAGAGAAGGATTTTTTATTTTTAGTGATGCATATATAAAAGGTCTTGGGAGAATCTACTTGAAAAATGACAATGTTATTTCTTATGCATATCTATAGTTAAAGACTCAAGAGAATAACTATCTTATGAACAACTTGGAGAAATTTGTAGTTTTTTTATCTCTGAATATATTGAGGTACTATCTTTATGGGGATGATTCTGATATATACAATGTCCAAAAAGTTTTATGTATGTTATCACAGAAAAAGGAATTTAATATGAGACAAAGGAGATTTTTGGAACTTCATAAAGACAATGATTGATTAAATCATTATCACCCAGGAAGGGAATACAATATTACTGATGCATTATGTAGGAATGACCCTATTGTTCATGAAATGATGAGGAATCAAGGATTTCGTTTGATTAAAGACCTTGTAAAACTCAGATTGGGAATCATAAGGGAACATACATCCTCAACCCTATCCTAAAAATAATATCAACCATAATCACTAGATAAGACCAAAAAATATCAAATATAATATCCTTTTTAAAAGAAGATATTAGAGGCTATGATGAATGGGAAATTTTCTAAGTTCCATTTTCATCAAGAATTATCATTAAAATTTACTACAGGTCTATTTATTCCATATTTTCATGAAATAATGCAGTCGAGGGATGAAGCTTGTAGATCTACATACACTATACATCTAGGATACATGAAAATGTATAGTGATCTTCATGATCATTATTGGTCAGGTAACATTAAAATATATATATTCAACTACACTATATGTTTCGTGGTATGTCAACAAGGAAAGGAAGAGAGACAACATATAAAAGGGGTATCAGAACCACCACCCATACCAGAATAGAAGTGGGAAAATATTACTATTTAATATATCAAATGTCCCCAAAAAATTACAATGGGAATAACATGATATTGGTTATAGTGGACCGTCTCACAAACATTGAAAATTTTATCTAAATCCACGAAGATGTCCCTCTTGAAAAAGTTTCCATGATTTACATTAATGAAGTGGTGAGGTTGCATGGAATACTGCTTTCTATCGTTTTATATTGTGATCCATGTTTCACATCAATGTTATATAGAAGTCTTCAAAATGATCTGAGTACCAAATTGAATTTAAGTGTCTCTTATCCCCCCCAAATAGATGGACAACCTAAAACGACTATTCAAACACTCATGAACTTGATGAGAACATACTCAATGGATTTTAATTGTTCATGGGTTCAACATTTCCCATTAGTTGAGTTCTTATACAATAAATGCATCAATTAGAGTATTAAAATGGAACCTTATAAAGATATATATGGTAATAATTGTTGAACTCATACTTGTTGGAATGAATTTGGTGAGAGAAAACTTCTTGGACATGATCATGTGCAACATATGACATAAAAGTTTATTTCCATCCAACAATATGTAATGGGTACCCAAAGTCAAAAAAAGATCAATACTGAAAACCATTGAAGGGACATGGAGTTTGATGTTGGTGACAAATATTTCCTTTTAATTTCACATTGGATATGTAACTGGTGTTTTGGGAATAAGTGGAAGCTATGTACTTGGTATATTGTCCCCTATGAAATCATTGATAACATATATGTAATGACCATTTGGATTTCACTTCCACCTATCCTAGATCATGTTCACCATGTTTTAAAAATATATCTCTTGAGAAATAAGATATACTTACCTTCACAGATAGTGAATCTGGAGGTGGTATAAGTGAAACATGACCTCTCTTATGAGGAGTATCTAGGGGAGATAATGGATGATATAAACAAGGTTCTATGAGACAAGACTTCCCAACTTGATAAAGAGTGGTAGAAGAACAAAAAAATATGAATAATAGACGTGGGAAATAGAGAAAATAATGAGGAAAATGTACCTAAACAATTTCTCAATTGAGGGAATGAGATAAAATTTGTAGGATGAACATTCTTTAGGGGGAAAATTTTAATGACCTCAACATTTTTAATGAAAATCACTTCCTAGAAACATGGTATATATTATACTGAACAAAACTATAGATATTTAATAACGATGTGATTATACATTGAAATGTGGCCATAAAATTTTGATCATTTTATTTACATTGTTAAATTTTAACATTGTAAAAAATACACTCAATAATAAGTTTAACAATATAATTAGTGTTATAAAAGGGAATGATATTGGTTAATTAATACCGAAAGTTAAAAATATGGCCTCAACCAGTAGAGTAGTGTCATTAGAAGAAAATTTTATAGAGATTTGGAATGAGGTAGAGTCACTAAGATTCAATTTTGACCAATACTAATCCAAGATTCTTTATATAAATATTGAATGAAATCTCACACGTGATAAGTTCAAGTTTGTGGAAATTACAACCCTAGTGAAGTTATCCAAGCTTCCCAAATAATTTGTAACTATCGTACACCTTACCATTAAGTTGTATGTGGATTTTATAAGGGGTTATATATTTACGCTCTAGATACATAATTTTTAATGAAATTGTATAAACAAAATCGTTGTTCAATTAGTTATATTTTAATAATATCTTTTCCTAAAAAAAATTGACTCTGAAATTGATTATCTGATTTTTTGGAAAGAAATTATACTTTTTAGAAATTTTTAAAATTTTATAATAAAATATTATGTTACACATAACTATTACTTTAATGAAATAATATGGTTAAAATACTTTCAATTAAATAAAAATGATAAAATAAAATTATTTTTTAGGTGTTTGAAATTTCACTATGCAATTTCAGAATACATTTTATATCTACTATTATTTTTAATAAATCAGGTGTTATTTTAAAAAGTTTATATTATCATATTTAGATAATTATTATGATAATATAAATAACATTTATATAATCATAATATGTAAATTAGAATACGGTGAATTTATAATAATTTTGTAATGTACTTTTTTTTAGAATTGGAAAAATACAGTTTATGTTTTTTAAAATATTTATTAAAATAATAATGTTGTAAAGAATAATTAACCAATATAAATGACTATATTTTTATAATTTTACAGATTTAATGTATTATAATATATTTATATTGAAAAAATTAATATATAATTGACTTTCAAGAATATATAATCGTAACCTTAACTTTATAAATGATATTATACCAAAACATTAATGTATATTGAAAAAACAAGAAATAGAGAATGATAATAGAAAATTGTGGATAAAAATATCATAATATGTGTCCCAATTTTCTAATACCATATAAAAATTCCATGTTCAAGACTGATGGTTTTTATTTACCACTACATTGGTGTCTAATTATATTAATAATCAAATTCTCTTCATTATCTATAATTACTAACCCATTTCTTCATTTCCATTTCGTTATAGTACATACTACATAATTATATGATATTTATAACTCCCATAGAGTCCTTTCAAGGTTTCTTAAATCCACCTAAGGTCCAATATTTGAGTTTTAGGAGTTACCCTTTAAGATAATTGAAATCTCATCCTCTCTTTTTCATTAAGTATCCCTTTTAATTTGTTATGTTTTTAAAATTTTTGAACCATTTTTTATGTCAATTTAATTTTTTACCTATAATATATTAATACAATTGAATGATTTTTATACCCTTTATCCTATCTTTTTATTGTTTTATAAAATCATTTTCTATACTTATTATTTTGTCAAATTTTTATCTCAATATTCCCCCTCTTTTTTTCATGAAATAGACTTATTTTCTATTGTGAATACCCAAACCTTTTTATTTATAGAGGTTATCGATCTATATTTAAATATTATCTATTTTATTCTTGAATTGAAATAAATGAAATGTGACTTCCAATTTCATGGGTTAATAATGACATTAATATCATATCATCATGCTTTTTTTTAAAATGCCATGCTTTTGATTTGAAAATAATTTCTTTAAATTACAAAAGTTATTTATGAAATATTTTATTATGATATATTTGGATAAAATTAATTAAACAATATGAATGCTTCTTCCACATATCACTATAATGCATTGGGTAAATAATTAAATCTCTAGAGAGGACATTTTTACATTACTATAGTGAATAACCTAGTAATTTTTATAACCCATAAGTGATAAAACTTGTTGATATAATTATGAATGACTAAAATAAATGTTGTAGCAAAATTTACATGTTTTTATTAATTTTAATCTTACTATTATATATTTATTTTTTCAGTTTATCATACCTTTATAATATTCTTCATTTTCCTATTTATACTTCTCATGATTATTTGTGAAATGTTTCCCTCTCTTTCCCTTACATGGACTTATACTCACCCTTTTATTTAATGTATGTCCCTAGGTTATGAGATGGAGTAAATTTACTTCATATTTACCTATGATGAATCCTCTTAAGTGGATGATAATAAATTTTATGTTCTCATGTATTATGTATCAATTTACCATTAAGCTAAACCTTAAAAGATCCTTTGTTTTTGTTGTGAAATGAAAATTAATTTAAAATAGGTGGGATCCAATAAATTTATAAGTATTTGAAATGAAAATTAAAAACATGGTACCCATATTACCTTTGGTAATAGATTATAAAATATGATACATAATAAATTAAAATTAAAAACATGCATGAAATTTCATCAAAACATTTTTCTTTAAACAATGGAGATAAGAAACAAAATAAGGATGAGATAAATTGCTCAATAAGGTAAAGAAAAGTAGATTTAATAATCAATAAATTTACATAATAAACCTGGAAAGGTAATTTAATTATCACACATTCCATTTATATAACTTGATTTGGAAAAATCAATTTGGAAAAATCAATATGGAAAGGTAAGTACCTGAAACACATTACATTTAACAAATTAACATAAAATAAACTACATACATAGATAATTTTCTTGAAAATATATTAGGGATAAATTTAATCTGATCCTAACTGACTGTAACTATAAATTATTTGATTCCATGTTTCCAATGTTCATGGTATCTTTACAATCAGGACCTTGTACATGATGTTTTATAACATATCAAGTAAAAAACCATCTAATGGGCCAAATGATTCACTTCGTGAGACAATAGATGCATCAATGGGATATATATATATTACCAAGACCTAACTATTTTTTACATGTCCAATTGATTCCTCATATAATGAATAATCAATTTAATGAAAACAAATAGTGCCATATCATATATATATATATATATGGAGTAAAAAATATAGATTTACTAATATTTACCCAGTTAATCAAATAACTATAAAGTATAACTCATATTTAAATATCATATAAGGTTAAAAAATAATTATAACCATAAAATAACTATAAAAATACCTAAAATAAATTTTATTTTCAATGTAAAGTTGTCATATATAAGTGATTGTTTCAAGAGTAAGGTAATAATAAAAAAAGTGTGATTTGAATGATAACTTTTTCCACTTTGTAATTTTCATGTCAAATCACATGGATGATATAATAAAAATAAAATCCTATTATATCAAGAAATATGTGTTAATCATGATATTAAATTACATAGGTTCATTATAAACACCACACAAAATAAATAATTTTTGAGTTCGACAATTATCTCGATGATGAAAAAAATGAGATGAAAATCCCATAATACGTTGTAGATTTTGAATTATAATACTCCTGAAATAAATCAATTAATATGTAACTATAAATACAAAGGAGATAAATTTATTTATTATATAAAATACAATAGGGTAATAATATACAGCACACAAAAGAAATATGTGGTGAAAATGGTGTATACCATGGGGAAGAAAAAGTGAGGCAAGAATCAATTATGGTTTGCTTCCTTTTGGTTGAACAATATTTAAAATACTATATAATTTATTTAAACATGTTATTAAATTATATTATTACCCAATTAAAATTTATTTTATTATATATATTCATATAATAACATATTATAACCCATTAATTAATAATATTTTATCATCTTGATCATTTCAAGTGTTAATTGTCTTATTATTCGATCTTAGTTTGACTTTTTTTATACTATAAATTAGATAATGAAATTATCTTTGACATAATGGATTTAAATTTCATTTATATCCATTTAGTATGTATTTATAATAATCCTTAAAATTTGGAGATAGTAAATGAAGTGCCCTATTCATGGAGTCAATATGTCGTACGTACACATGAATGTTACTTCAATTTCTTTTTCTTATTGAAAGATTTAAATGTAAATAATATATATGTTTATTATAATTATAGTATCATTTATATTTTATATATTTTTAATATTTTTATTAAAATAATATATAATTCATTCCATGTATTTAGTGAATGAATCGCGTCGTGTTGAGAATGTGGTAGTCCACACATCCACAAATGAAGTTATCACATAGTCACCAAATGGAAAACATAATGTTATTTGTTATATTAATATTCAATAAGAATGATAAGATCATATATATAGTATACATCATATATAAATGATAAATACATCAGTATTCTAACCATGAAATGTTGTAATGGAAGAAAAAATGACATATATTCAAGAGGTGGTTGTCTACTATACAAAAAAATAATGATTTTGTATCCAATTGGATGGATGTTTGTGAAAGTGTGGGATGAAATAATGTAATAAAAACATCTTATTTTATATAATATACTATATATATTTTATAATCATGATATAAAATAATTTATGCCACTGATGAATAAATGAAATAAAAGTGATTGTTGTCAAACAATACCTCTAATTCATGTATCTCATTTTAGTTTATACCAAAGACATAATTGGATGGATTTATTCCTAAACTAAGGATTATAGTTGTAAGGATGAAATTGGGGATATCATCTGGATTGATTATATAACATCCAATGGTCTTGATTGGTGTGAATAAGTGAGGGGTTGAGTGCTATTTTATTGTGGCGGAGGAGTGAGATTCTAGTAAGTAGAAATGGTATACACTATTGGGAGGTATCCCTTATATCATATGACTCCAATTAAAAAACAATACAATACAAGGTATTATATGGTCTATATAGGTCCATGAAATTAATTTTTTACATGTTTCGAGATCATTATGGCATTTAAATTTAATCTTTAGTCCCACGTTAAGCTAGGTTTTTCTTAATCGTTGTAATTAATTTTAAATTTTATCACTATAATTTTTGTTAAAAAACTAATATTACCTTATTATTAATTATAAATAATAATTATTAAAAGTATTGAATATATTATTCCATATTCGTATCACAAAATTGGTAGATATTAATTCAAAATCAATCCTGCAGATTGGGTTAGAAAGCGAGATTTTAAGGTGAAAATTTTCAAATGATTGAAATTTGTTTATACCCAATATAAATGTAAAATTAATTCCAATTACATAAATTTAATTAAATTATTTACAATATAAATAATTCAACATTAAATACAATATAAAATATTAGTTATCCTTATACATTATATAGACGAAAAAGTAGTTTACAAATAAAATTTTGTATTTTTCACAATTCATCAAAATATGAAGGTCCCTTGAAAAATAAGAAAAGTAAAACCTTGGATAATTTGACATTAGTATTTCATAGATAATAATTATTTTGAGAAATAAAATATATAAAAGTGAATGAATTCAGTTTTAAAATATGTGGTTTATTAAAAGATGGTTAATTACCTTTTAGAAAGATATATCATCTAAGTATAAAAATAAATTTTTCTTATGTTATGCTTATCAATTTTATTGGTTGAATTTAATTAATATATTTTGGAATATTTTATATAAATTTAATTAATAATATTCACTTATAGTATTAAATTTCATTATTTAATAATAAAATTTTTAGAAGCATAAAAATTGTATTTTATAAATAAATATCTTATAAATTCAATGTTTTTTTATTCATTTATAGTTAATTGTTAACCACTAAATTCAAAAATTTATATTCATTAGTTTGATAATCCTATTAATAAAAACCAATTTAATGACTTAGTTATATATTATTATATTAAATAATAATATTTTAATAATATATTTTTGTTTGGTAAAACATGGACTTGCATGTAACACAAACTATCAAACAAAATTCATTCTTACATGTAACTAAATATAACTCAGTGTTTCTTGAATTAAATGGTATAAAAGATATTTATTTAAAATATTAAATATATCTTAATATCTTGGGATTAAATATTCCTTTCTATATTTTGTTTTATGAGTTATACACTCTATTAAAAACAATATTCTTAATTTAGAATTTTATGATGTTACATTATCCCACGCATAATTATATTTTTCCCTTTAAATTAAAAAATTATATCAGTAATCAATGGTTTTTTAGTATAAAATACTAATATTGAAATCTTCACATTATAAATATGGTTAATTACACTTCTTCTTAATAAGAAGGAAATTAAATAAGATCGACACCCGAAAACTAGGATTTAGAATGGGAGAACATTAACGAAAATATAAATTTGTAATAGGAATAAAACTATAATATTATTAGTGAGAGTGATAGTGATCAGGTACATGAAATATTTTTCAAAAAAAAATCAATAAACAAGGGATTTTAAAAAGGTTATTGGTATCATAAAAAATGATTATAATATGACAATAGTTCTATATCAATACCCTTTTCCTAGTGTTGATGAATTCTTTAACTCTTTAAGAATATAATGAAATATAATTACAAGAAATGTTTCTATTTATTTATCAAAATATAATCCATTAGTTGGGACTTTAACTATTTCTACTTCATCTATTAGAAATTGTTGCATCCTATGGTAATGTAATGTATTTATCTGTATGTCATTCTCAATAGATCAACATATACCATTTCATAAATGGTTAACCTTTCCACAATATTACGATAAAACACATTATAATCACATAAATGGTAGTTAGTAGTATCTAATTTAATTCATATATATGAATTCTCACTCTATTAAACATCATTTTTCAATATCAATAACATATCCATGCTTATCATTCATTCATACATGTATTTTATGAAAAATAACTTCATACAAATTCACTATTATAGGTACCCTTCAACATGATATCTCAAATCCAAAATAAAATAGTTTTATAGTGATATTTTTCCAAATTTCGTAAATAATATGATGAGAACATCATCAATAAAATACACTTACATTATACTTCTTATATCCAAATATAAAAGAATATTAATCATTCCACATCAGTTTTTTCAATTATATATGATTGAACATGATACTTTGAATACTTGTTTGGAAGATTTCCTTGATTCTCTAGGAATCATTCTTCCTTGTGTCCCATCTAATTATAGTAGTAACATTGAAGAGTATAAATTTCCTTATTTCTTTTTTATTCTTTTTCATAGTGACCTATTTTTTCACAAAAATTAAAAACTCACATTCCCTTCAAGCACTTATAAGGGTGTTTCTTTCCCCAGTAATCACATGTGGTAAAATCCGTATTTTCTTTCTTCTCGTTATCTATTAATTATTCAATCGTCATATTCTTCTATTTCTTCCTGATGAATCCATAAGACATGCAATTATTTCCTTATCTTGATATAACATAAAACTATTTCACCATATGGAAAAAAAATGTTTGAAAAACCAATACCATTTGGAGGCATGGATTAATGTATCCAAAGTTGAATCTAATATTGCATTCAATGTTGCATATAAAATCTATATCATACCTACTTAACATTGTAATGGTTTATTCACAGTCCACAACAATAGTTTCTTCCTTTTCCATTAAACATAGAAACTTCCACTCCATCTAAGCTTATTGTCGCTGAGGGAAATATATTTCAAAGAATGTGCTCTTAAATTCCTTAAATTCCATGAATTATATCTCCTCTATATCCAAAATATTTTAGATCAGTTACAACCATTTATTAGTATAGTATTTGACATAATTCATTACATGTTTGACCTTTTCCTTTTTGCAACTTCCCAACGCAACAAATATCTTCCTTGAAGACATAATCTATTACTTAACTATAATTAGATTATTATTCCCACTAAAGGATGGGTAATTCTATTGCATAATGAGATCTAACATTGGATAATATAATTATAGAACCAGTTTCCCCATGCAAGAATGGTTATTGGTCATAACCTATTTAATATTCCCTAATATATCCATAAATTTCTTTGTTCCAGTTTCATTAATATTGACCACCTCTTTGTGGAATCTTGTACATTGGAAATGAATATTGATCCACTTCTTCCTTTTAGGTTACATTGATAAATGGAAAAATATAAAATATTATCACATAAAATTATGAACACTATATAATTATAAATATGTCATAATACATAAACTAATTTGAAAACCATATGTTTTGATAATATAATAATCTTAGTCATGGATTCTTTGGGTACATCATTAAATTAAGTTTTATAATCATTATTTTAAATAAATTGTTAATTATATTATGTATATCCCCTAAGAGTGTCAATCATGGTTCAATGTATGCCTCATTTTTATGTACAAGGTTGTGCTGGAGTAAGACCCAACACACATATTCATAGTTTTTAACCATATGTACATATATCCCTAAACCACGTCCACATGAATTATCTATATGGGGATTTATATATCGTAAGACCTATAAAATATATACAATAGAAAAATACTATTATGTCATTCTATAATTATACTCAAAGTCCTTCTTAGGGGTTTATCACAAATTTTTGTTTTATAAATCTAGTTTCCATGGTTCTTACTAATATTAATTTGATACCAACTATAACACCCCAACCCTATACGCATAGAGCTAGTGACTTACTTGGTTACATTTGAATGATTACAATGAATCAAACCCAATTGGAATGATTATTTTAGTAGTTTTTTGAAATAAAAATTAAACTCGTGATACACAGATGTTATAAGAAAATAAAAAATAAAACATGAAACACAATAAAATTAAATGAAAATCATCCATGAAACCCATTCAATGATTTTTTCCACATATAATAGGGAATGGAACAAAAATAACAGTGTGATTAAATGATAATTAAGGGTATATACTATAGAATCATTAATGAATTAATAAGCATAATCAAAATGGAATTGTATATAACTGAGAATACATTTCATGTCTATAACTAGATATGTAAAAATCAATATTGAAAGGTATATAACTAAAACAAATTCCATTTAATCTATAAAATGAGAATGAAAAACATCCATATATAATGTTATAGATAAAATCTAATGGATAAATAATTTATGAATCTAAAAGAAGGAAATTCTTAATTATTTTATAGCTTATTTCCTAGTACATGGTAACACTGCCGTGAAGACATTTAACAAGACAATTTATAACATATTAGGTAAAAACATTTCAAATTTCCCTAAACATCAATCTCATGAGACTATTGATTAATCAAAGGGATATCTATAATTTAGACCCACTAGTTTTGTAACATTACAAATCATAACTCTTATATCGAATAATCTATTTAATTCTAGAACAATTTAAATTATTTAAAATCTGTTTTGAGTAAAAGTAACTGATTTACCAATATTTCCCTAGTTATCCAGACAACAATCAAGTACACAACAAATGAAAAAATATATATATGGTTTAGAAAATAATTATACCCACATTATAATAATATTTATGAATAAAAAAGTGTTTTAAAAAGTAAAATTTTCATAAAGAAGTGATTGGTTCAATAGAATGTTAATAATAACAAAAGAATATTAGATTGTATAGATAACTTTTTCCAATTGGACATTTTTTTTATTCAACCCCCAAGGATGAGTTAATTAAAATGTAAATATAAAATAACATGAAATATTAGTGAATATTTATATTAAATTACATAGGGGTAGAAGATACACCACACACAATAAGTGGTTAATATGGTATTTATCTCACAAATGTAAAAATTGATATGAAAATAACATATAACCTGGTATATTTTGAATTATAATCCATTTGAAGATATTAAATCAAATAATAATCTAAATATAAATTAATTAAAATTTATTCATAATATAAAATAATTGATGTTCTTTATATATATGACATAAAAGAAATATGTGTTGAAAATGGTGTATGCCTCATAGATGAATAAGTGAGACAAGAATTCTTAACCTTTTGATTCTTTTTGTATGATGACACTTTAACCTCAAATATTATTGTTTTAATAATGTCATTAAATAACAAAATATAATTTTTGATATCTATTATATCATATATATTTATTTTATAAAATATTACAACCCATTCATTAGTAATATTTCTTCATTTTCATCATTATGGGTATTAATTGCCTTATTTTTTAACAATGATTTGTCTTTTTATTTTTGTTCCTAATAACTAATTAATTAATTAAAAATATCAAAAATGTGAAAATTGTTTTAAATATCATTTATATTCTGTACATATGTATTTTTAATAATCTATAAAAGTTTTTTATATGAAATGAAATGGACTGTTTTGGGAGATGGTAGCCCATATATACACATGAATGATACTTCAATTTCATTATCATATTAAAATAATGAAGTGTAAATGTTACATGTATATATATATTATAATTATAGTTTTATATTTAATCCATATATGTTGATTATTTTAACTAATATAATCCTTAATACATTCCATGTATAGAATGAACGAATCACATAGCATTGATAAGGCATTAGTTCACATGTCTATAAATGAAGATATCGTATTCTCACAAAATGGAAATGATAATGTTATATGTTATATAACAATTAGGACATAAAAATTATAATATATGTCATATCTAAAATATTAATACTTCATTATTAAAATCATGATAGGTGGTAATTGAAGAATGAACCACATCAATTTATGAAGTAGTAGTATGATGTACAAACAAACGATGATTGTGTTTCCCATTTGATTAATGTCTATGAAATTTAATAATAATATCATACCATAAAAATATAATTATATTTAATATATATAAAATTAATTATATAATCATGACATAATTAAATTTATGGTATGGAGATTTAAATGAAACACGAGTGATTGTTGTAGTATGTTAATTCTCATTAAGGTAACATCTTTTGGTTTATACCAAAAAACTTAGATATATTTATGTTCAAAGTGTGGATACTAAGAGGATTGGATTTATTTTTCCAGAAATTTTTTAATATTTTGTATGATCTAAGGTTTTTTATTTGGTTTAATAAGTGAGTTGGGGTGAGTTCTTTTTTATAATTGAGGAGGAGTGTCATTCTTATACATATAAAAAGGTAAACCCTATTTGGAGGTCTCCCTTATATAATATACCAATAATAAAAAAAATTAAATAAAAAGGATCATATTTTAAAAATATTTCATTACAATGTATTTTTGAAATTGGTCTAGGTCATTTGGGCCTTTAAGATTATGGTTTATTCCATTGTTAAGCTAGTTTTTCTCTTAATTGCTATAATTATTTTAAATTTCATTCACTAATATTTTTTTTGAAAATCAATATTGACCATATAGAAAATATAAATAATTCCAATGGTAAAATTGGAATCATATTTTTCAAATTCATATATCAAAAGTGGAAAAAATTAAAAAAAAATCCTTGAAATGGGATGACAAAGAGGGTTTTGAAAGTGAAATTTTTTAAAAGAAAGAATTTTTTTTATCGAATATCAATGTGAAATTGATTCCAATGACCTAAATTTAATTAATTCATATATGATATAAATATTTAAACACTAAAAAAAATTAATAATAATAAATAATTAGATGAATACAATATATAATTATAATTTACTATTTTTCATAATTCATCAAAATTTGAAAGTTATTAGAAAAATGGAAAAAACACACCAAGATAATTTTGAAATGAAAATTTGAAAAATGAAAATTATTATGAAATTAATATTTTGTAAAAGTGCTTTAATTTAGTTTTTAAATACTTTCTCCATTAAAATGTGGTAAAATTACCTTATTGAAAAACAAATATTTATGCATCATATTAGATTTTTTCTTATCATGTTCATTTAAAATATATTTTTTAATGTAAAAAATATTTATCAAATTTGTGATTTTTATAATTAATATATATAATTAACTTATAGTTATTAATTTAGTTTATTTAGAAAAATTCCTTTGGAAGCTTAGAAATAGTTCCTTATAAAAACATTTCCTATATATTCAATTGGTTTTGATATTAATTTCTATTAACATGGTAACCAATGAATACAAAAAAACTACTTCAATAACTCGTTTTATTATTATTATCACCCTCAAATTTAATCTCTAGGTTATATATTATTATATAAAATACTAATATTTTAATAATATATTGTTGTTTTGAAGAACTCAGTCTATTTTGTAATGCAAACAATCAAACAAAGTTGTTCTTTTCTGTAAATCAAGATAACTCAGCTTTTAATTCATTGTAAACTATAGAATCTATTTATTTAAAACAATATATATTTCATAAAGTCTTGGGATGTTAAATTTATGTCGACACATGGTGTTGTGTGTCATTAATTTTAATAAATACCATGTTCTTACATTAGAATTTTATGGTGTAACAACAAAAGGATCCAAAGTGACACATTATTTATCCTACAATAGATAAGGTCTAACTATGGAAATCCAATGTGATTTTTTCAGGTTTTTTTCCATCTTTATTTCTTATCATTTCAGTTTGACACCCAATTAACCCATTTCTACCATAACCTTAGTAAATAATTTTTAATGTTTTACTATTAATTATGATAGAAAATTAAGATGAATTTATTAGATAACATAATATATTATTATTTAAAATATGAAATGTATTTTTAAAAATTATTTTTATATAATTTGAAACATTTTAATTAAATTTAATATCATAGACGCAATGAGAATGTTGGTTTTTGAATAAAAATGGTCCAGAAATTCATTATTTTTAATAGGAAAATTAAATATGAAATTAATTAAAATTAGATAAATTTTATTAATATAAATATAATTGGACAAAAAATTATTATTATCCCATTTGAAATAAAAATAAAATTTATAAATTATTTATTCCAAAAGTAATATTGTCCATAAAAACCATTATTTTTCACAACTCATTGAAAATGTAATTGTTTCAGAAAAAACAAAAAAAATTCACCCTTATATAATTATTTCAGGTTAATTTTAGAAAATGAATTTATTTTTTAAATTTTTTGTATTTTAAAAAATAGATTTAACAAAAATTTTAAAAAATTAGAGAAATATTATTTTAAAAAAATAATATTTCTGTGTAAAATTTGTTTTGTTATTATATATTGTCTTGAAAATAAATAATATTGATGTTAGACCTGTTTTTTAACGATAAAATATTTTCATTTGAGTAAATTATTTCCCCTTAATAGATTTTAATAATTTATTTATGTGAACCATTTTTTTGTTCAAAAAAATAGCTTTTCGGAAAATGTATTCCTTATTTTATAGTAGTTTTTACATTAATTTATAATTATTTGGCCACTAATGAATTAATTTTTCATACAGTATTGAACATATTTTTCTATATTTAGTTAATCTTATTCATACTTTAATTCCAACTGCTAGGTGATAACTATCAAATTAATTAAATATATTTTAATTGTATGTAATGTGGAATTTAAACTCAGTATTACATGAAATACATGATAAAACTAATGTCTCATATAAGAAAATATAATTTTTTTTTACCTCTAATGAAAAATATTAAAAGGTTATATTTATTTGAAAAAATATATGTCACAACAAATTTTTGTGTTACAATGGAAGAAAAAAAAATCACCATTTTATCCAATCGTGATCTTTCCCACAAACTACTATTTTTTATTGGTTTATAGCCAGTACAAATGTAATAGGAAGAAATGAAGGGAAAATATATTTTATACCAATCACTAGGATAATTTTTGGAGGTCCATCCCTTTCAATTTTATATTTTTTTCAATTATTTCCCTTTAGAAATGATGATTTGTAGGAAGAAATATATAATGAATGTCAAAATGAAAATTTTTCATACATTGATAAGATGAAATTATTTTCATTAATTCATTTATTATATAAATGTTCTCATACCATGTTTAATAAAGCCATATAACATTCCCACACTAGGAAGTCACTAATTGTGCACATTGATCTCGCGTTCATTAGGAAATGTTGTTTTAAAACAACATCATATGTAGTGAGACCATTACTACACAAAAAATTCGAATCATCAATCAATGGAGTCAAATAAAAATCAATATTATTATTTGGATGTCCTGTAATTAATAATGTCAAAAAAATTATGGTTCATGTATCAACTATATGGACTCGGCAATAAAACATTACATAATCATCAATTAAATGAATAATTCACATTAAGGATCTTTTCAGGATTAGAGTTTTATAGAGATAGTCCATAACTGTTACATTTCAAAATATAACAATGTAGAAACTTCAATCCAGTATCGATTTTTTACAAAACATGAACTCTTGAAAAAAAAAGTCATGTCTAGTTCCATGTTTAAGACAACATGAATTTTCCTTGATCCCATCTTTGACCCTATTCCTCATTATTTCATGTGAAAAACATTTCAAAAACTTGGGATGAGAATAAAAATCTCAGTAAGGGATACACAAAGAAGTAAAACTATTAGTTTTTTAAAACAACATGTAAACCATGAATACTTTAACATTGTAATACATTTCACCTTTATGAAGAAGTAAATACTCTTCACTGAATAATAGATTATTACTTACCCTTTTGTAACAAAAAGATTACCATAAAACCCATATAAATAACACATAACTTGGGACATAAGCCTTCTTAAATAGAATAACTATATGGTCGACTTCCAAACATATCACTAAATGGAATAGCCATACGGTCGACTTCCATACCCAATGCATTTGAGGTTATAACGTAACCAACCATCCTAGTATTCAGGGCACCACCCGTCATATGATTTATCACGTAACCACCCTTAAAATGTTCAAGTACCATCATAACACATAAAATATTTAAAATATAAACATTTCACCAATAACATTTCATTTGAAATCACAATAAGTAATTTCAAGATATAGTAATAATCAATCCATCTTCAAAACCCATTTAAAAATGGATTTTTGAATCAATGTTTCCCCTACCACATTGAATATTTTAATGGAATTATAATTTTAAAAAAATACTGTCTATATAAAATAATTACTCAAACCCATTTTTAAAACATGGACATTAAAGATAAATATTTAGAAAGACAAATCTTTGAAATATTTAAAAAATGATATTTTTGTTAAAGAATTCTTAACAAAATGAGAGACTCTTGAATAAAAATAATTACAGAATAAACTTTAATAAGAACATTATAATATAATGAGAAAAATGTGATTCATGAAAGAATATGTTAAAGGACAAAATATATACCATATAATACTGAATTGGTGCATAACAATAATGATGTCTCGATGGAAATGTAAATTGAGATGAAATCCCTTATAAAGATGAAATCCTTAAATTAAGGATAAATAAATCACAAAATTATGTGTGAAAAATATAAATAAACCCAATATAAGTGGATATTATGTGTAAAAAAATCATAGGTTATTTACATATATTCATTAGATGACATATTCAATGAATACAAGTTGATCCCAAAGAATTGAAATTGGGTTAAGAGGTTCCCTTGTAAAAATTCGACAGCCTAATGACATCACATTAAAAATCAAAAAATGAGTTGATGAGATAAAAAGAGAATCTCATAAGTTGTATATAAATTTTACATCAATAATTATTTAAAATAACTTATCCCAACACAATATGATGTAAATTAAAAGGCACAACAAAATAAGTCTTTAAAATAGAGGAGTGTCAAAGGTTCCCTTACCGACCTGGTAACTTACAAAAAATATGCCACATGAAAGAAGGTTCATACAATGAAGATGTAAATACTCATAAATGAGAGTATATTACACAAAGAGTAAAATCATGGTCAGTGCATACACCACATGAAAGGATATAGTGGAAAATATAGCATGAATCTCACGGGAATAAATTGGGAGATGAAACCCTTTACCACATTGTAATCAACTGAGTCTTTTGACCAAAAGATAATAAGAACAAAATTAATCAAAGAATACCAAGAATCTAATTATAATAATGGTAATATATATCAAATGTCAGTACAAAATACCCCACATTCAATGAATAAGCGGCAAACAATGGAAATCTCATGGAATTAAAAGTGAGATAAGAAAATCCATTAAAAAAATTTGGCAGCCTAACAACGCCTCTTAAAAAATTTTAAAATGAATTGGAGAGAGTAAGAGGGGGTCTCTCATCATATGAAAATAAAAATTACATTATGGTTAATATAAAATAAAATCCTCCAACATATGAACATGGAGCATAAATGAAATGACATAAAACAGAGTACTTGAAAAGAAAGAGAGAGGTCAGATCCCTTACCACGTGTCCGACTTGACTCGATCGTTCTTTAATCCCATGAATAATAAAATAAAGTTAATTTATACTTGATTATGAACCTTTTTCAAGTTTATTTTTACTTTTATATCACTTATAACCATGTTATAAACATTGTGTAATCATTTAAGTCTATAACGTCAATTTTGTCGATATTTGGTACTGGAGTCAAAAATGGACTTCTTATAATCACTTGTTGTTCATGTGGTCAATGGTTTATTATATCCAGAATGATATTCATTATTTGGGTATAATATATATCAAATATATCCAGTATATACATGTATTTATAACAGTATATAACATTTAGAGGTAAGAAATGAAATGCACTGTTCATGGAGACGGTAAGTCGTACGTACCCATGAACACTAATTTCATTTATATTTCTTATTTTAATGAAAATAAAACATAATGATACATATTTATATCTTACATATAGTATAATATCATATATAATATCATTAAATACATCTTTTATACATCCCACATAAGGCATTAACGAATCAAATCAGTTTAAGGGGGCGGTAGTCCGCACTTCCTCAAATGAGATTATCATATTCACCCACTATAAAAACCCTAAACCTATGCAATAAATAGAAAATACAAGAGAATAATGAAAACATAAAAATAATATATATATATTTTAATAAATATACTTCCATCATAATGGCCACCATGAGAGGCGGTTGGAGATATTTGAACAATCAACGTTTCGTGAGGCGTTAGTCTTCCATCCACATAAACATTATGTTCTTTATTCATTAGATGGAGGTGTGTGTATGTGTAGCTAGAAAACTTCTAATAAAAACATCCAAGTATATTGAGGATATTTTTGTTGTTTCAAAAGAACATAATAAAAATATTATAGGGGTTGTAAAGTAAAATAAAAAAACAATTTAAGAGAAATTGTTACCTTTAATTTGGGTAACTTCCTTTGGTATGAACCAAAAGGACTTATTGAAGTGACTTATGCCTAAGTTAAGTCTTATATGGAGAGGAGAGGGATTTAGGGATATTAAATAGGCAGAGTTTGGACTAGAAAATGGCTTGAGAGGTGTGAAGAATTGGTTATAAGTGGTCTCCTTTTATAAGGGGGAGGAGGGGCCCTTTAAAGAAAGTGTGAAACTATTATTTTATTATGAAATTATATTCAATTTTTAGTGGTCCAAAAATCATTAAAGATTAAGATAAGATGACTAATGGTAAAAATAAAATCATCCAATCTGAACTTGACATGTTTTAGATATTATTTTAATCAGTATAATATTATTTATTTAAATGATTTATTAATGATGTAAATATTGCATCATTATTATGTCCTAAATAATTTATTTTATTTTGTGTCTAAAAATTATAAAAAATTTACCATGATGTAGGAAATATTTTTATATTTACAATGAATATTTATAGTCGAAAATATGCCTCATATAACACCATATAAAAGTTAATTACTAAAATATTTTTGTTAATGTCAATTTTGTCTTTACATTAAACTAATTAATCTAAACTGTCATTATCACACCCAAGTGCCTCAATGGGGTCCCAAAATCTACCAATAGATGCCATGGTAATTAAAAACTCAACCAATAATGTTTGGACAAGTGTTAAGGTAATTTTTCATTATTATAATATTCCTTTTTCCTGCAATTAACTTATTTACCTTTTCTCGCGGTAAATAAAAGTCAACAGTTACTATTCACCAAAAATTATTTTCATCTTAATGAACCACAATTTAATTTTTTATGAAAACCATGTATGTATGATTTTTGAAATTCAATTCACAGAAGTGGTAAAATTTCATTTAAATGAAAAAGTCAATTTTTTAACTACCACTAAGTGGTTTCACTATTCATCAAAAATTGATGTTTCTCAGAAAAATACCAAAAATTCAGTCTAAGATATATTTGATATTCCAAATTCAAAAAATATTTCTATTTTACCATATTGAAAACATAGAAGTGTCATTAATTAATTTTAGAATTAATTCCCTTTCTAAAAAAATAGCATGTTTTTAGAAACAATAACTTTCAAAAGAATGATACTTCTTTATGACCAATTTCAATGTAAAATTAATTCCAATGACCAACATTGGATTAAATGGTAAAAATATATTGTAATTAAACTTTAAAACCAATTACAAAAATATAATCTAACAATATAAATAAATTAGATTAAAACATAGTTTTGAATTAAAATACAATATTTTTCACTATTCATTAGAAAATGAACTTTATCAGAAAAATTCCAAAAATTTAAAAAAGTAAATATTGGTGTCCCATTTATAAAAAAAATATTTTATATGGTAAAATAGAATGTATTAATGTGACCACAATTATATTAAATTAGGGTTTTCCACTAAAAGGCGGTAAATCAGCCTTTTAATGTAAATTATTCTTAAAATTAAATTCATTCACATTTTAAGCCTCTATCTTTTATTAGATAAATGTAAATACATTTAACAAACCTGTATAATCATATTTTAGTTAGTTTTATTCATTCTCACCAATACAATAGGTAGGAGTTAACTACCATTTAAAATAATAATATTATATTATTAGTGTGCAACGTAAGATATCAAAGAAACCTGTTGTTGTGTATCAGGAACGCTATCATACATAGAAACCCATTTAAAGTAAAATTAATATTTAATTAAAAAATAGAATAAATATGAAAATTTCATATTCTTCATTTATCAGGGTTGTTACATCCTTCCCCCCTTTTGGGAATTGTGTCCTCGCAATATAAAAATTGGGCTCGGGAACTTCATTGAAAGCCCCATATCAAAAAAGTGGCAATAAAACTATCACTTTAAAATAAAGGTAGTGAAGTAAAAAGGTTACCCTAGATAACTAATTCTAGGATTCCATGAAAACATGGATATGGAGGAGAAAAAAACCTTCATTCTCTGATGGAGAGTGATAGAAAACATGTTTCGGAGAAAGTTAACCACCAGAAATTCACAAACTTGTGATGGGTTAACCATTATTTGATTCCCCAGTAGGAAAAGATAACAGACGAGGTTTTTGTTTTTAGTTAATTTTCATTGAGAAATTTAATTATGTTCTTAACTAAAAACATAACGAAATATACTTACTTGTCATGTAGAAATTCATATTTAACTAGATTTCTAACACAAACACATATTTTCTCCAAACGATGAGTAATTAGGATAACTTGTGTTTACATTAAAAGTGATATAATCAACATAGAGAGAATCAAATAATCCAAAAAACATGAACTATATATTTTCCATTTCATTAGATATTAACTAAAACCCAATATTTTAGTACAAGATCAGATAATCACCCAAAAGGATAAACTTTTACATAATGAAAAACGACTCTTAATCTCCGAAATCTGTCTAAAAAACCCAAAGTTCAACAAAGACCATTCAATAAAATTTTTTCCTTAAAATTCATCAACGTAAAACAAACTAGGTTTGAAACCCAAATCTATGAAGGATTTAATCATATAGTCTTCCACGATAAATCATAACATTTATCTCTAAATAACATCAGTTACTCTTAAAATATCATATTGAAAAGTAATTAACCTAATAAAATATTCTCTATGATAGGTCAATCATTTCCATAAATAACCCAAAATAAACTTATTATGGATTCATAAAATCATCTTACAAAAACGAATTAGTCAAACTAACAAAGGACTTCACGTAGTCCAGTGGTATGCGATAAATACCAGTCGCACATTGGTTGTGGGTTCAATTCCAATAGCTTCGTCCGACATGACAGGTTGTCACACGGTCTGCGTGTTGTCCCTTTTCAAAAACTATATAATTTTATAACATTCCCAAAAAGAGATAAATTTATCAAAAATAACAATAACATATTTTAACCATGAAGGTTTTATAATAACATTCATTCTGCATCCCAAAAATTTATTAACCTATAATTTCCTCAAATTCAAGGATCACATAAACCAAAATGGTTCTTTATAACTATATCTACAAAAGAAAATATAATTATTCCTTGAATAAAATTTTCATATATCAAGCATTAGGGTTACACATACTAAAAAAATTCTTTTAATGTAATTCCCATCATCAAAAGAGCCTTAATACTTTTAGGCATTTCACCATCCTAAAATCTACCATAACCCTTGAATCCCTTATATGTTGACTTATTACACATTCAACATTAATCGTGATCTATTAACCATTTCATTTCAACTTATTCTAAAATTATTATTTCCTATAAGAAGAATCATGAATCATATACTAAGATTTAATAATATCAAAACATATGTTAAGAAATTATCCATACCTTTCATTGTTCGTTGTCAGTTTCATCATCCTCAATAAGAATGGAATTAGGTATTGGTAACCAAACATTTCTATGATCTCGGTTATCCCATTCCTGAAACAACTTTATAGGACACCTATTTTTATAATGACCATTCACTCCACAATTTAAACATTTAATTGATCCCTCAGAAATCACTTCTTTCCCTTTCCTTGAGTCCACTGAATGCTTCCTTTTTCCATGGAAGGTTCTTGATTTATGAACTCCTCCCCACATCTATAGCATATTACCATCCCTTTTAAACATTTTACTAGGTGTTTCATTCCACATCCTTAACACATATGTTTTTGAACATACTTACCTTTATGATTATTACCTGAAATTATGTATGGATTTGTTTCTCGAATATACGATGCCCTACAAAAATCGCCATGTTTCATGTTTTCAATCATGACTCTAGATAGTTGTTTGAGAATAAACACAATAGTTCTCATTGCATCTATCATTTCATTCATTTGCTCGTTCAGAAAATTGTCACCATTTTCTTCACATCCAGTGTTACTTTGGTGCCTGCTAGATCTATCCATTTACTAAAACCAAAAAGGCCAGTGTGAGTATATCAGTAAAATCATCATATAATATCTTATGAGGAGGGTAAATACTTATTAATGTTATCATAAACTCATTAAAAATAACTACGACTCTTTCTAATATTCTAACCATTATATTTATGTTACGTATGCATAGATAACACCCTAACCTCTAATGTTGTCTAAAACAAGTTGCGATACCAACTATAAGTACCCGACCTTAATAAATTACATAATATTTAATTAAATGAATAATTCACACTGATGATATTTTAAGGATTAGAGTTTTAGAGAGTTAGGCCATAACAATTACATTTCAAAATATTACAAAGTAGACACTTCTACCCAGTATCCATTTTTTTACAAAACATGAACTCTTGAAAAAAATCATATCTAGTTCCATGTTTAAGACTTCATGAATTTTCCTTGATCCCATCTTGGACCCTATTCCTCATTGTGTCGTGTGAAATTTTATTCAAAAACATGGGATGGGCATAAAAAGCTCAGTAAGGGATTCACAAAGAAGTAAAACTGTTAGTTTTTCAAAACAACAAGTAAACAATGAATACTTTAACATAAGTAATAGTTTTCACCTTTATGAAGTAGTAAATACTCTTTACTATATAAAAGATCATTACTTACCCTTTAGTAACCAATAGATTAGCATAAAAACCATATAAAGAACACATAACTTATAAAGGTAACTTGGGACATAAACATAATTAAATGGAATAACCATACGGTCGAATTCCAAACATATCACTAAATGGAATAGCCATACGGCCGACTTCCATACCCAATGTACCGGTGGTTATAACGTAACCACCCATCCTGGTATTCACGACACCACCTGTCATATTTTTTATCATGTAACCACCAGTCAAATGTCCAATTACCATCATAACACATAAAATTTTTCAAATATAAACATTTCACCAATAAAATTTCATTTGCAATCACACGAAGTAATTTCAAGATATTGAAATAATAAATCCATCTTCAAAACCCATTTTAAAAAAAGGATTTTTGAATCAAAGTGTCCCATACCACCTTAAAGATTTTACTGGAATTATAAATTTAAAACATTAAGTACATATAAATAAATACTCAAAACCATTTTTAAAACATGGACATTAAAGATAAATATTTAGAATGATAAATCATTAAAACATAAAGAAATGATATTTTTTTAAAGAGTTATTAACAAAATGGGAGAATCTTGAATAAAAATAATTGTAGAATAACATTTTATCAAAACTATATAATATCATGAGAATAAATTAATTCATGATATAATATGTCAAAGGACAGTATATACACCATATAAGAGTGAATTGGTGCATAACAACAATGAAGTCTCAATGGAAATGTAAATTGAGATGAAGTCCCTTATAAAGATGGTATCCTTAAATTCAGGATAAATCAATCACATAATTATGTGTGAAAAATATAAATACACCCAATATAGGTGGATATTATCTATATAATAATCATAGGTCATTCAAAAATATTCAACGGATGACATATTCAATGAGTATAAGTTGAACCAGAGAATTGACATTGGGTTAAGAGGTTCCCTTGTAAAAATTTGACAGCCTAACGACATCACTTTAAAATTTAGAAAATGATTTAATGAGATAAAAAGGGAATCTCATCACTTGGATAAAAAGTTTACATCAATAAAAATTTATAAGAACATATCCCAACATAATAAGATGTGAATTAAAAGAAACAACAAAAGAAGTCTTTGAATTAGAGGAGTGTCAAAGGTTTTGTTACCGACTTTGTAACTTACAAAACATATGCCACCTAAAATAATGTTCATTCAATGGAGATGTAAATAATCATAAATGAAACTATATTACACGATGAGTACAATAATGGTCAATTAATACACCACACAAAAATAAATAGTGGAAAATATAGCATGAATCTCACATGAATAAAAAGTGAGATGAAACCCTTTACCACATTGTAATCAACTGGGTCGTTTGACCAAAAGTTAATAAGAATCAAATGAATCACAGAATACCATGAATATAATAAGAATCATTATAATATATATGAAATGGCAGTACACAATACACCACATGCAATTAATAAGTGGTGAACAGTGGAAATCTCACGGAATTAGAGGTGAGATAAGAAAATCCATTACATAAATTTGGCAACCTGACAGCACCTCTTAAAAATTCTTAAAATGATTTGATGAGAGTAAGAGGGGGTCTCTCATCACATTAAAATACATATTACAGTAAGGATAATATAAAATAACATCCTCTAACATAAGAACAGGGAGAATAAATGAAATGACATAAAAGAGAAATCGTGAAAAGAAAGAGAGAGGTCAGATCCCTTACCTCATGTCGGACTTGACTTGATCATTCGTTAATGTCCTAAATAATAAACTAAAGTTAATTTATAATTGTTTATGAACCGTTTTCAGGGTTATTATTACTTTTATATCACTCATTACCATGTTATAAACATTATCTAATCGTTTAAGTTAATAACGTCCATTTTGTCGATATTTGGTACTGGAGTCAAAAATGGACTTCTTATAATCACATGTTGTTCATGTGATCAATGATTCATTATATCCAGAATATTATTCATGATTTTTATATCATATATATCATATATATATATATATATAATATACATGTATTTAGAATAGTACATAACATTTTGAGAGAAGAAATGAAATGCACCGTTCATGGAAACGGTAAGCCGTACGTACACATGAATGCTACATTCATTTATATTTGTTATTTTAATTGAAATAAAACATAATTATAAATAGGTATATTATAATTCCAGTATAATATCATTTATAATATCATTAACTCCATCATTTATACATTCCACATAAGGCATTAACGAATCAAATCAAATTAAGGGGGCGGTAGTTCACACTTCCTCAAATGAGATTATCTTAATTAACCCCTATGGAAACCATAAAGTCATGCAATAAATGGAAAATACATAAGAATAAAAAAAAACATAATATATATCATATATAAATATATTTCCATCATAATGGCCACCATGAGAGGTGGTTGGAAATATTTGAACAATCATCATTTCATGAGGTGTTAGTTTTCCATCCATAGAAACATTATGTTCATTATCAAATTGATGGAGTTGATTGTAAGTGTAGCTATAATCCATGTAATAAAAACATCCTAGTATATTTAAGATACTTATTTTGTTACAAAATAAAGGAATAAAAAGATTTTCGGTGTTGGAGAAGTAAAATAAAAGAAAACAATTTAAGAGAAATGGTTACCTTTAATTTGGGTAACTTCCTTTGGATTGAACCAAAAGGACTGATTGAAGTGCCTTCATCCTACGGTAAGGCTTCTAGGGGGAGAATTGGGATGTAGGGAGCTTAATTGGGTAGTGTTTGGACGATCTAAATGGCTTGAGAGGTGTGAGAAACTGGTTATAAGTGGTCTTTTTTATAAGGGGAATGAGGGGCTCTTTAGCAATGTGTGAAACTATTATTTTATTATATAAATATATTCAGTTTCTAATGGTCCATAAATCATTAAAGGTAAATATAAGATTACTCATGGTAGAAAAAAATTCATACAATTAGAATTTGACATGTTTTGGATATTATTTTAATCATTACAATCTTATTTATTTAAATGATTTATTAACGAGGTAAATACTACATCATTTTTATGTCATAAATAATTTACTTTATTTTTTGTATAAATATTATAAAAAATTATCATGATGTAGGAAATAGTTTTATCTTACCAATTAATATTTATAGTCTAAAATATGACTTATACTAAACCATATAAAAATTAATTACTAAAAGATTTTTGTTAATGTCAACTTTGTCTTTACATTAAATTAATTACTCTAAATTGTCATTATCACACCAAAGTGCCTCTATGGGGTCCCAAAATCGACCCAAAGATGCTCATGGTCGTTAATTACATAACCAATAAGGTGTGGACAAGTGTAAAAGTAATTTTAAATTATTGTAATATTCGTTTTTCCTTGAATTAACATATTTACCTTTAACTGAGGTAAATAAAAGTCCAAAGTTACCATTCCTCAAATATTATTTTAATCTTAATGAACCACATTTTACCTCTTGATAACAACCATGTTTGTCGAATTATTGAAATTCAATTCACAGAAGTGGTAAAGTTTCATTTAAATGAAAATTTCATTTTTTAACTACCACTAAGTGGTTTCACTATTCATAAAAAATTGATGTTTTTCAGAAAAATACCAAAAATTCAGCCTAAGATATATTTGATATTCTGAATTCAAAAATGATGCCAATTCTTCCAAATTAAATACATAGAAGTGGAATTAAATAATTTTAAAATTAATTCTCGTTATCATGACAAATAGCGTGTTTTTAAGAAATAATAACTATCAAAAGATTGATACTTGTTTATGTCCAATTTCAAAGTGTAATTAATTACAATGACCAACATTAGATTGAATGGTAAAAAAATATTCCAATTAAACATTAAAAACAATTAAAAAGATAATATTACCATATAAATAAATAATATTAAAACACAGTTTTTAATTAAAATACAATATTTTTCACCATTCATTAGAAAATGTACTTTATCAGAAAAATTCCAAAATTTCACACAAAGTAAATTTTTGTGTCCCCATTCTAAAGAAAGATTTTATTTGGTCGTATATAATGCATTTTTGTGACCAAAATTAGATTTAATGAGGTTTCTCAATTAAAATGTGTTAAATAGGCCTTTTAATGTAAATTATGCTTAAAATTAGATTCATTCACATTTTATGCCTCTAAATTTCATTGGATAAATGTAAATACATTTAACAAACATGTATAATCATATTGTAGTTAGTTTTATTCTTTCCCGCCAATAAATCTGCTATGAGTTAACTACCATTTATAATAATAAGAATATATTATTAGTGTGCAATGTGAGATTTCAAAGAAACCCGTTGTTGCGTATCAGGTACACTATCGAACATATAAACCCATTTAAAGTAAAATTAATATTTAATTAAAAAATATTAATAAATATGAAAATGTCATATTCTTCATTTATCTGGGATGTTACATCAACATCCATAGATGTATGTTTTACATATTTATTAATATGGGCCAACATGAATATTAACTACTTTAATAACCAAATAGATAAAAACAATCATTAGAAAGACCCAATAACATTTAATTGGATTATAATGTAAATGATAGTATCACATGATTCAAATGACTCAATAAATCACAATCACTAGGAGTATTTAAAATTTTATTAATTTTAAAATTTTATATTTTAAAAGAAACCGATGAAGTTATATTATGATACATATATAAATGTTGTTATCTAGGTGTAAGGTTTAAATAACTCAACTATTTAATGAGAACTAATCTAGAATTCCATTGGTGTGCCAATTTGTGCCACCATTTTCCATATGCTGCACAACTAACTAAAAAATATCTTTTCTCATTATATAGGATGCTATCATTTGACTGCGAATGAATCATGTGATAACCTAGACCAAATTTATTTACCAACCTCTTTCTCTCAAAGAAATTTGAATTCAACAAATTAAATTAAGATAATAATTATTTAAATAAAGATATTATCTTAAAAAATCTATATTTGACATTCACTTAAATTAATTTTTAGCCATAAATTTTATAACAAATTTATATTTTAATATCTTTCATGTAGTATAGAATGAATCCTTAATCGACTTGAGAAAATCAAAAAATTATGATAGTTCTAAAATTAGAGTTGAATCATTATTCTAAATTTATAATTATAGAAAACATGATTTAAAAATTATGTACTAATTTTTGATACTATGATGGATCTAGAATTAGATATTATTACACTATCAAGAACTACATTCACCATGTTGATACAAAAATGCATAATATTTCTGAAAACCAGTAAATAATAGATGACCCATAACCCTATCAAAAAATTTAAATATCCTAAAAACACATTTGATATAAAGACACATACTTTTTCATTCTAAAATAAATTTAGGATTTGATGATAAATATGATAAATAATCATTAATACCAATAATATATATATATATATATAATATATAATAGAACCGTTAGGATTCCTGTTATGATTTATCCAATCGTGATATTATAATAATTTTTTTCTACCTCCATGGTCCTTATTTTTATAAAAAATATAAACTAAAAAAAATTTTATGAAGAGTCAGGTTGAAGGAAATGATGATCCAACAAAACCATAAAAAAATCAAAATTACTTATATATATTAAGAAATATCAATAATTAAGGGTATATAGAACTAAATAACATAAATTAATAAAAAATAAAAAAATATAATGAATATAAATATTTCATAAAATTTTGTATATATTATCTCCTTTTTTTCAAGTTTCCTTTTATTTTTTTGGTTGCAATAAAATTTTTCTAATAGATAGAAACTACAATAATTTTGACTAATTAATGCATATGTATGAAATTTTCTAAGAATTACTATAAATTTAACTATTTACCACAATTATTTAATTATTAATATTATATTAATATAGTTTTTACTAATTGTGGAAAATTATTTCTAATTTATTCTAATTAATGTTAATTTTTACTGATTATCTATTATTACTGCCAATTTTTACAAATTAGTTCTAATATTCACTAATTATTTTAAATTTCAACTAATTATAACTAAAATAGATTAATTTCAATTAAATTATGATTATTTATGCTAATTAAATTATATTTACCATAATTTCTATAATTTCATTTAATTACTACAAATTATGACTAATGTTTATTAACCAATGAAAATTTTTACTGATTATGCTAGTTATTCCAAAATACTGGGATTTTCATTAATTATAATAATTTCCAAAATTTCTATCTAATTATTTATTTATACATCTAATTACTACTATATTTTTCTATTTAATTACAATTACATTCAATTTTTTCTAATTACCACTAATTGTTTCCAATTAACAGTAATTTTAAAAAATTTCCACTTATATTTACTACTAACCAATAATTTTTATATAATTTACTGGAAATTTTTCACAAATCCCATGTTTTTTTAGTGTTATTAATATTTCTAAAGGATGAAAAAAATTGTACTCTTGTCTAACAGAGAATAAGTAAAATTGGATTTTAATGAAGAAAAATTATCTAGATTGAAATTGGTTTTTTAAAATAATAATTATTTTTCTAATGGGAAGTGTGTTGTATTCAATTATTTCCTATATAATATAGTTTTTCTCCAAATTATATAATTTATAAACCATTAATATTAGTGTAATTTTATAAAATTTTCTCCATACCATTAAAATCATAATTGCGGGTTCAACATGTTATGGTTTTTTAATGCCTTAATCTATACAATAGTTTTGAAAACATTATATGTTAAGATGATTAATACATATAATATTTAGTATTTTTGGATATCATAATTTGTTATTAATTCTATATATTGACCGAGATTTTTATTTCATAGATACCCATTTTTAGTATTTACATGATTAGAGTATTTTGGGAGATATTTGGTCAGTCTTAATAGATGTTCGAATTAAATATAACCTTTATATTAACATGTGAAATGGTTATCTAATGAAGAATGATTTATTATTTTATGTGTATAATTAAAAAGTTATTGATAACATTTAGTTTTCATAAGATCATCTATGTTTAGAAAATTATGTTTAATTGGAAAAAGGTTCCTATATTTTTTGAAAATATGTTTTATCATATATATAACCATGGGATTGAAATGTGACTTGGTGACTAAGTGTTGAAAGATATTTGTAATGAATTTAACTATATTAGGAACATTAAATGACTAATCTAATATGAAATATGTCTTGAAAATTTTTCATTTTATTCATGAAATGAGTTTTGAATTATCTTTTGGGAGTATATATTGTTTTATTATGGATCTATGGTGATTTATGTTATTAATGGAAATATTATCAAATTTGATAGATTAAATGATTTTCACATATATATTTTTCTTGGATACATTAAAATTGATTGATTTTATTTGGTGATAAATATTATGTTTATCATACAAGAATATTGGATATCACTACTCTAATATTTATGATTTAGTTTGGGTCTAGAATATATAAAAAACGTTTAGGTTTAGTTTTATATGGAAGGTTTTAAGATGAAATTTTAGTATTATTATTGAGGATTTTCATATTAAATAATAATTTCATTATATAAAGTAATATTCATGTTTGATATTTTATTAACATGTTATAATAATTTATTGGTTTTTAATAGTGGTTAGTAGAAATAAAAATAACCATTCATCCCTTTTTGGATCTTTTTATTCATTATAAGTATATTTTATTACTTCAATCATTATGAATTCATCTTGAGTATTCATTTCATAGAGTATGATATGATATATAAGATGAAAAACATCTCAAATCACAGCCAAAATGATATAATAGTTCTTATGGAGAGGAATAAATAAATTAATTATATTTTCTCATCTTATCTATATTAATGGTAATATAATACCTCATCTCTAAAAAATAATATTAAAAATGAATGTATTATCCTTTTATGATCATTTCTAATGATTTTATATACTCTTCTCTTCTTGTAATAGTATAACATTATCTCTTAAATGAATCATTATGTCAATATCTTATAATCATTTAATGAAAATGATATCCGTATTCAAGATACCAATTACATGTTATTCTAGTTGACCTTGTTATTTTATATTTTTTATTTTTAAATTGATGTCTCATTATCCATTTTTATGATGTATGTTTCTACAAAGATATTTCTAAATATTAAAATGGTTTTCCCATTCATGATCTTTTGTTTAATCTTACACTCACTGGAATTGATCGCAAAACTATAAACTATTTTCATTGAACTTGGTATAAAATGGTGAGGATGAAGGATCATTTTGCGGGTATAATGTAACACCGTAATATTTTATAAATTACTTTCCTTAAATAATATATTTTATATCTTGTGGTATACTCAACAGATAGCTTAAACGAATAACAATATAATATATAAATTATTTCTATATATATATGAATTTTATTAAATATAGATTGATTTGGTAGGTATGAATATAAATAAATTTATCATGGTTTATAGGTAAAATTTTGTTTTATTAATTAGAAGGAAATGATGATAAAATATTTTAATGGTTAGTGAGTTATTTTTAATCAAACTCTTCATAAATGTGACATGCATTATTATCTCAATAAAATTAATTAATAAAAATTGAGAAATAATTTGAATAAAATATGAAAATTATATGTATCCAATTGAATAGATTAATAATAATTTTTTTATGTTTATTCTATATTTGGTGAAAATAAAATATGTTTGTTTGCTACAAAAATATACTCTCTTCAAAAATGGTTTTTAGTATAATTTTTACATGAATATTATAATTAATTTCTGAAAAATTATAAAATTATTGTTAAAAAATGGATATAATTTTTAAAATAAAAATTTAATAATGTTCTTAATATTAATTTTTGGGTTTTATTTGGAAATATTTATTTTTCATTGAATAGTGATATTGTCGATTTTTAGAAAATTATCATTTCTTTTCCATAAATCATGTTATTCAAAAGTATGAATATATTTTGGGTTTGTATTTAGATTAACATAACATACCTTTTATTAACTAAAATAAAATAACTTCCATAAGAATAAAAATTATAAATTTTTTTGTAAAATAAATTTTATGTTTCATTTTTTATAAAACAGTTTTTCATATATTTTTTTGGAACTTATTTAAAATATTTGATTTCTGGATATTCAATATTAATCACTAAAAATTTATTCTATATTTGGAATCAAGTTTTTTATAATTTTTAAATATGTCAATTTAATTTTTCATTATAATGAATTTTAACCACGTTAAAGGTTTTTTACCATAGTAATGAGTAAAACAATATATGTACGGTTAAAAAAATTGGTGAAGTTGAAAAAAATATCCAATTTTTTTTTATTTTACTATATTTTTCTTAATCTAACATTGCATTATATAACTTTAAGAAATGTGTTTTTTAATTTTACATTGATTCTAACATTTGTATAATATTATGCTACGAAAATTACCAAATTTCACTCACTTTATTTTAATTTATAATATAGGTTTTTATAGTGATAAAAATAGAAGGCTGATTATAAATTCATAGTTTTATGATTAATAAGTTATTTTTTATATTAATTTTTTATTAATTTTTTGAGATAATTTAATTTCTTTTAATTCCAACATAATATCAAGACATTGCTTGTGAAAGAAATACAAAAACCAAATAAATGATTTTGAAAATGTAAATATAATATTTCTCTGATTTATTATTTATTATCCTGATTTTGTTCAAAATAAATTATTTATAAATAATGTTGAATTTTTTTAATTGGAGTTTAATTGTTATCTTGATTCCTTTAATGTCATGATATGAAAATTATTTAAAAAAAGGCCTTTAATTATATTAGATGTTTCAAAATTATTTTTAAATCATTAGAAAATTATAAAAATATTATATTGAATAAATGGGATGGGAAATTTTCTATACTATAAATCATGGTTAATTTATGTGCCACATTGAGTTTTTGAAATTACTTTCATGACCCAAAATATTGAAATATTAATTATGATGGATATGGTTAAACATGGTTAGAATGGGGGTTAATGAAAAATATAATGTTTAAAATGACTTTTAAACCTAAATAAAATTTATTTTATTCTTATATTTCAACATTATCACCATTATATTTTATTCCTAGTTTGTTTGGGACCATTTTACTTGTCTTTTTCTTATATTTTATATTCATATTTTATTTACTTACTTGTTTTTAATTCACCTATCTTATGAAAGTATATATCCTATCCACTCTTCCTCAGAGCTCTTAAGCCATTTCTCTTGACCAAACTATAAAAAGTATTTTCACAAACTTCCTATTAATTTCCATGATGATTTGTTCTCTCCAAATAACCAATAATAGATGGATTAAGGTGTATGAAAAAGGTAATTTTTCAAAGAATATTTATAACTCATAACCAAGTTATTTCTTTTTAGTTTTTCTGGATACCAATTCATATATTATATTACCATGATGATATAATAACATAAAAATATTAAATATATTGAAATATTATTATATTGATGGTGAAACCCCTACTAATCTTCTTTTTTATCAAAGTTTTAATGAAATATTGAATCATATGTACATATCGACTACAATATCAAAGAAGAGATGTATTTCATTTCACATTACATCCTATTATGGATGGTTATTATGAGGAATTAAATGTTTATAATTTATATTAATAACTTAATTATGACACTTTTAGGTTAATATATCCTTTAAATTATTACCCTCAAATCCATTAGAAAATTATAATGTTGCTTTCATACAGGTGGACAACCACCTCCATGAATAAATTTTACAATTTTTTAATTTTCCCTTAACATGGATAATTATAAGGGTAGAACAAAGGATTAAATATGGAATATATAAAAAAAATATGATTGTTTAATGTAAAAATTTAACTAATTATTTTTTTCAGCGTAATGTAAAAATGAAAATGCCTTTCATGGGTTTGTAAAAACTATTGTCTCCATGATAAAATGTACTTAATTTTTCATATCCTCATTAGATGGATGTTCATAAAATTTTATTTTTTATAAAAAATTATATTTACTTAATTTATAATATTTATGATATTATAGTCAAATTACCTCTATTACCATGGTCAACCTAATGATGTTTTTTTCTTAGTTACGAACTGAAGGTCCTCCAGAAATCTGATAGGAACATAATCAATTTAATAACAATATATTACATGTTAATAAATGATATTTTTTTATAATGGTATAAACCATAAAAACGTATTTATGAATGTAAATAATTAATATATATTTACTAGATGGGAGTTAATGAATATATGTGTTGATTTAGACATAAAGTAATAGATTTTTTCTCAATTTCGTTTCATAAGGACATGTACTATTTTCACCATCTCTTTTATTTTTTGTGGTGTCTGTACTACCATATAGATGTATTTTATCATTAATTATTAAAATTTGAATTGTCATATAAATCCAACTTTCTCAATATTATAAAATGTCCTTTTTATTTTTATTTTTCAAAAGTCAAAAGTGGATTTCATTAAAAGATAGATTTAATGTTCTAATTTAAAAATAATTCTATTGAATACACATTCATTTAAAATTGTTTCATAATGTTATTATATTCATTTAATGATTTTTATTGTTCAATTGTATCTATAGTTGAATTTTTTAAAAATTTCATAAGTAAATTTTTAATGATTTTTCTTATGGTTCTCTTTTGATTCTTTTGACCAAAGTGAAATTGAATGTTTATATAATATATATGGAATGAATTTATATTTCCAATATGAGTTACATTCACCATTATCAATATTAATCAACATGTTTATATGTTTTTTATAGAAAATCATAATAACATTTTTTGTGAATTTTTAGTTTTCAAATGATTTATAATGAAAAGAATATTTCATTTTATTTTTGTGGGAATATATAAAATAGTATTGTTTTTTGGATGAAATAAATAATTTATTATTTATATTAGTAAATATAAATTCACTATATATTTGTATTTTAAAACATAACACTATGTCATTTTTTAATTTGGGAAGGGGGAGGGAACCAAATTTTTTATGTGATTATATCAATAATGTGACTATTGGGTCAATTAAATTCCTTTAATACATTGTGTAAATTGATAGATTTATCTGATGTAAGATACTTCTAAGAGATTTTATATGGAGTTATTCTCTCTTATGAAGTTACACAGATAACTTAGGTAAGGTACACCTCTAAGAATGTGGTCCGTATTAACACAAAATATGTTACTCTTATGAATTGATAGAGTTATCTTATATTAGTTACACCTATGAAAATAAAATAGTTATATTTTTAGGTGATTCCATGATACAATTTTAATTCATGAAATTTTTTACATGTTTTCAACAAGTTATAAAATGGTTTTTGATAAAAAAAATTATATGAAAATGAAAAATATTGATTTTTTGAATTAATTTGAATGATCATATGAAGGTGAATGGTTTTTAAGGTAATGTTTTAATGAGTTATAATTTTAACTTTATACATTGTTACAAAATAATTTAGGAAATATTTCATATTTTGAACATTAGGTCAATAATATATAAATTATTATTGTGAGGCCAATAAATTATTATATAAAACTATAAATATTATTTATGGGTTATCATAAATTATAAATGGATTAATCAGTTTCCAATCATTTTATATCCGTTAATTTTTTTTTGCTTTCATCCAAAGTATTTAAATTTTTTTCACAGGGCCTAGGGATGAATACAAACTGTAATAAATTCTAGTTCTAAATAATGAGTTTTTTCCTTTAATGAATAAATTTTTCCAATAATGAAGATGGACATTGATTTAAAATTCAATATTTTGGAAAAAATCCAATATTATATACCTTTTTTTCACATCTAATGTCTCGGTTTCCAAATTAAATAAATTCCAAACATAAAATATCATAGTAAAGTTGGAAAATCAAATTATATCTATTAAACATAAAATTAATTTTTGGATAAGTTAAATGTCATTATAGATGTTATAAGGATAATGAAAATAAAGAATTAATATGAGAGGTTTTTTGATAATTATAAGCAACTCAAGACATAAACACAATAATTTGGAAGATATAAGTTTTATTGAGATATGAATAGTAATAAAATTATCATAAGAGATGTTACTAGTTAAGAGGTTATATACTATAAAATAAAGGTTGTACAGAATATTTTTAATCATTTTAACTAATGGTTTTAAGGACTCAAGATTATTATTCATGTTTTTTAAAATAAATTTTTTTAATATTAACAGTTTATTCCAAAAGCTATGTTACATTTAAAGTTGCATTTCATTTTTCTAAAATCAAGAAATAAAACATTAAAACCTCCACTACCTTATTCTAAACCTATTTAATTATTTATAAATAATGGTTTTTGAGATAGTTCATTGAAACAATTTATTAAAAATAAATGATTTTTTCTGAAAAATATCATTATTAATAACTTATTGAAGCATGTGCCAAAAATAAAATTTTCATATTTCAAGCCCCAATATGACTTTTCCCTAGAAAACATTAAATAGGATCCCCCATCTACAAATATACCTAGTCAATAAATTATAATTAGACATTCCAAATATTATATCACAACATTTATTTAATTATTTTTTTCAGAAATCATAATCTGAAATAATATTCATTCCTCTAAAAATATTATCTTAACTATGAATTATTTGAATGGGCCTTTCCAAAATTATTTTTTAAACCCCTTTATAAATAATGACTCAAATAATTATATGAAATTTGTTTTATTATTATATTCAATCCTATTAAATGTGAAAAACATAATTAATATTTTTCTACCATGGTATAAACTTCAGTAGTTAATCTACATAAATAATATCTCTAAAAGGTTTAAATGTATAAACATTACAAGGAATAAATTCAGGCCTCTTCCAAATTAAAAAGTTACCTAAACCATCTAACAAACCTAGAAATGTTCTATACACTATTATATATTTCAAATAGTTGTCTAAGATGCTCATTATATGATTTATCTTAAGTTATTTTGGTTTACACATACTTTTCATTCAACTGAATCGATTCTATATCCTGTTGGAAAAAAATATCCCTAAAAAATCCTTATCATTAATTTTATTCTAACACAAGTGTAAAATTGTTGGTATATAAAAAAACATTCATATATAGATAAAAATTATTATTTTTAATTATTTTTAAAATAAAATTCTATTAATGGTATATTATCTTTCTTCTGTCACCCTATTTATAGAGCAAATTTAAAGAGAATTTCATCATGAATGTCATTCGTCCTTTTTTACTAGAAATTTTTTTGGGGTGATAAATTGTTCCTATTCAAAAATTTGATGCCATGGAAACATGAATCCCATTAAAAATAAAAAATTCAACTTAATATCTCAATATTAAAAAATGATGTACATAACCAATGATTCAATAAAAAATAAAATATAAATAATATTCCAAAATAATCAATGATAATTTTATCTCAAAATTAAACATATTTCTCTAAAATAAAAATAATAGATCCATCAATATGATGTTGTTAAATATATAGGAAATTTATTTTTACTTAATCTCATTTTAATGTTGACATATTTAAAGGTTATAACATCTTAACTAACATTTGTTGTTTCAAAAGAAATTGTTGGAAGGACAATAATTGAGAAATGAAAATAATGATCACCTTGTTCAACTAAGGCTGCAAAAAAAAATTTAATATGATTTTATAACATTGTTACTCAAGGAAGAACTGCTAATATTAAATTATTTAATTCCCTCATCACTTCCTCTCATATATTTTGTTGTAATAAACATTTATATTTTAAAGTAAAATGTTACAAATATTTTATAAATAATTCCATCATTAATATCCAAAAAATAAATAAAGTTTAATGATTTACATCATGATTATATGTAAATAAATTTCATTATAGACATAGTATATCATGTCTTAGTTTGAATTTTAATTAACCCCTATATCAACTTCTTAAAGATAACAAAAAAAATACCTTATATATATTTATTTATTTAGATAATGGTTTATAAAATTTGATATAAAAGACATATTATGTGATTTATTTTTATGGATATGTATATATAAGAATTACGTGGACATTTTCAAACCACATTCCATTCAATTTTTCATATATTGATGATATAAGGGATTCTATTTTACACACGCGATCAAACATTTTAATTGATATCGTGGTGAGGAAATTTTATAATTATAGAATTCTTAATGAGTTATTATTTGTTGACTTAATAATTAGATAAAATATTATATTGACAATTTTTTTATATAAATTGATAAAAAATTCATTTTTTATTGGTTTTAGTTATTTTTTAATTGATTGAAGAATTCCACCAGATTGATTATTTAAACCCAATATTCTTTGTTCAATTATTAATGTTAGGTATGTATAAAAATATGATTTCATGGTAATGGTTTCCTTAGGGTATATTGTTGTTATGTGGTTAGGGAGAGTAATTGTAAATGATATTTTTTATTAAATAATAATGCAATATTTTTGTTTATTTAGATCAATGTATCAAATATTTTATTTTGTTTTGTTTTTTCTGTGATTTCATAAATGTTAATGAGGAGAATATTATATTATATACATGAATTAATGAAATATATGGATATATTATAACATAGTAATAATTTAATTGTGACTCATATACTTATTGTTTTGAATAAATATTCCTTATTGATAAGGTATATATTTGATGAGGGTTATACAGAGGAACTACATGGACATTGTTATTCTCATACATAGATATTATTTTATCTATAATAGTTGTTGTTTTGGTAGATCTTTTATCATATTGATTATTATTTTATGTAGTTTAAGTTGAATGACATTGAATACTTCAGGGATATGCGACAATGGAATGGATGTGGATGATATATAGTGGGTTTTTAATAAATTAATGGATATTTATTTTATTTTGTGTGTGTTACCCAATGATGATTCATTTATATCGTTTATAGATATATTATTATATTCATTAAGTTTACATGAGATAGATTAGAAGTGGAACCAAATATTGTTTATGATGGATCATATTAAATAGTTTTGGGATATGAGATGATGGTATGGATGTGTATGGTATATATTGGGTTTTTATTAGTCAATTACAAATATTAAAAGCATATTAAATGTCATATATTGTTTTTAAATTTTACAGGATCTAGTTGAGGGGGATTATGGGTGACCATGGCAAACAAACACAGTTTTTTAGTTAGAAAGTGAGGATTTTAACATATATTTCACCATTTTTCATAAATATTAACTTTATATATTACGTTTTTTAATATTTTTTTTATATTTCATTGTCTTTGAAACCTATTTCATGTTAATTTTTTAATGATTTTTTGAAATAATAAATATATTTTTATAAATTTTTTCAACATATGGGATTTGTTTCTCTCTAGATTAAAATTATATTAATTCCATTGATGGGGATTTAATACTCATTGTGTTTTCTTCAACCCTATCATAAAATATCAAAATTATTTCCATATTTTACTTTATAATATTTTATGGATTATTTTTGGAGTTAGGAACTGAGATAGTGTAAGATTGTTAGTCCCGGTGTGTTGGGAATTAAATTTAGAAATTTAGTAAATAAATTAAATATCATCTATTTGAATTTTCCATAAAAATTGGAATATAACACAAAATGAGGATCGATTTAGATATTTGATTCGACCATTAAGCTCAGGCCATGGTTTTTACCTTGGGTGTGACATAATCTATGTCGGTATTGGGCCTTTCCCTTGAGAGCCTTCGTGGGAATTTAATATATTAAATTTAATTATATTTTTTAAAATATTAAATTACAACCCTTGTCATAATTTATATATATAAATATATATATATATATATATATGTATGTATATATATTCTTCTGTGTTAAATATTTTGGGTTAGCCACATAATGTTTATAATTGAGAGGACCCCTTGAAGTGGAGAGTTTGAGGAGATCTTGTAGAATAAAACTGGATCAGTTCAGGATCACTGAATAGTTTGTAAAGAAAACATGTAGAACTGACCATCATTAGAGACATTCGATTTTTCTTTACCAAAAATAGATACACCATGAGATATGGTGTTCATATTTTATTTGATTTAATCTTGTTTTAATATTCCTTCGACCTATACATATAAATCAACTATCAAATTCATTCGTGGTTTGTTCATATTGTGGGTATGGGATTATTTTATGTAACATTGGGGGAAAATGTTCATTTTATTAGGGAACATCATTCTAGCAATATAGGATTCATGAAAACTATAAAATGATTGATTTTCATTCCATTTTTTCATGTTTCATTGCATTCTCCTACTGTTCTTCATGTTTTAAAAATCAAAAAACTATTTGGCTAGTGGTTTGACAAATACTAGATAAACAATCATTTCATACTCATTTCAGGGAAAAAATATAGTGTTATTTGAAATTTAGAGTATGATTAATGATGGGATTGAGATATAGTGATAATGATGGTGGATCAGGATTGGATCAGAGTTCCTTGTGTGGTTTTTGATGTATGGTTACCAGGTAAAAAAATGGATGGTTTTCCCATTATTTTGGAATCTATGTTTTGTTGAAGGATGGTAGTGAGGCTAGGATAGACATGATAGATACCCTTTGGTGTTATTAACTACTTGATTAAATATAGAGGATCCAATGATGACCCATGATGATGAAACATTGGTATCTATAAATTTCTTGTTATACATTGTGTCGTCTAGGATCACACGCTATGTAGGGTCCCCTATGCAGTGTTGGGGTTTCATCAAAGAAGAAAGGTATTACACCCCTTGTGGCACATGTAGAATTCCATGGGACACTTACCTGGTGGCATAGTGTGTACCATATAGGATACACAGAAATATCCAGGGGTACTTGTAATTGGACATTCCATGTAATTGGATACAGGAAAGGACACTTGCACGGTTTCTAATACTTTAATAGGACCTGGTGGTAAAGGGAAACATCATGTACTACTAGTACATTTTTTGTACTCCTTAAATGATGTATTGGATCACTTTTTCTATTTATATAATACAAATTTAATATTTTTATCCCTTTATATATTCCTTGAGGATGGTTTGTAATTTTGTCTAGTGCATTTTATGGTGATCCAGTCTATGGAACTTCATTCATGGGTATATTTTCTGTAATACTGCCACGAGGCTCTGGATGAGTTTCCAAATCCTCATTTCCATAGGATTAATTCTTGGTATTGTGGTGTTTATAACTTTTCATGTGTAAAACCCATACATAGAGTGTTAATATACATTGGGTTTTTGGTGTTCCCCATGGCTCTGTGAGTGATACCATTTCTTTTTATCGATAACTCTAGACATCCATCATATACATCTTATACAGAGACATCATGAATATTAAATTTACAACAGATCCCATAAATTATATTTCACTCAATGAGTGTGTCCTCTCAGATATATCTTATGTGGAATCATCATGCATGAATCCTAGTATTGAATTAGAGTTGGGAATTTTCCATAATATTGTGTTTCTATGTTGATTGTATTTGTATATTTGTTTTATATTTGTTGTTGACAAATACATGTGATGACATGCATATTGTTGTTCTTTATTTGATACTCTATATGATTTCAATGTGTCATACTGGGTACTATTATACTCACCCCTATATGGGGTTTCCTTCACTTTTGGTGTCTTATGAAAATGACCAACCATTTATGGGATCCACAGAGGGGACAACACTAGGTGGAGCTTAGTGTTCATGATAGAAAAATATTTATTCCCACGATATCATAACTGTAGTCGTCAAACACATTATATGGTGTACTTGTTTTTAGTTTCATTATGGGGGTATTTTAGTATCAAATTATTTATTCCATTAGTTATATTCATATTCTGTTGGTGGAATTTTAGATATATGAATGTGTGGTTGTCATTTTTTCATTTCAAAATTTTATGGGCATGGATATGTGTGTATGTGTAAAGGTACATTAGGTCAAAGCCTCTAATATTTTTAATATGGCTTCCTGAAACATGAATCTAGAACCTGGCCTATTAGAATCAGGAATGGGGTTATCATGGAGTTGGCCTCATTAATAAGGGTCTTGAGATATCGATGTAATAGGAGGCTCCACCCTAAAACCATAGTCTCTGATATTAGTTTGGGGAAATAGTTTTATGTTTTTCATATTCAAATATCAGGATATGGAATATAGTGTTGGTCCAGTTGCAAAAGTATATATACACTAGGACTCCAATAATCTTCTTTTTGACTCTATAAACTAATACACTAGTTGTTGAGATAATATTGGTAAATCCATCATATAGAAATGGGTTTTGGTTTTCATTTCCTTCATTAGTAATCTTTTTAGATATACTGATTGACCATAGTATATATTGATTATTATAGGATACATCCATGATATTTTTCTACTAGAATTTAGAATTATTATCATGGGGACAATACTATCACTAACAATTCTTTGAAATGTGGACTTATTTAGAAGGTGTTACATCCTTATTTTGTATCGGTGCAGCCATTAACATTCCAGAAAAATATGTTACTGGTGGTTCTAAAGGATGATGTTAATATGTTGATAATTTTTCATGTGTTTCAATTATAGAAACCCCTTAGGTTCAAAGTTGTTCAAGACCCACATGTGACTAAAGAGTTTCATAATTCGGTGACATAATTCTTCCATTTTGTTTGGACACCACCATGTCACATTTTTTTCCATGGTAGAAACCCTCCTCCATGGATCTCCTAAACAATGATGGGGATTAACGAATCAATATTATAATGAGGGGGCTATATCTTGTTCAATGATTGAGTTGCTTTTCAATGAGTAGTATTTTCATGATACATTTACAATTGTGCACATCGTTGAGATTCTACAGATTCCAAATAAAGGTAGTCATTTGGATGAGTATTCATTGATGTTTTCCAACCACTATCAGTATTTGATGGTTATAGTGTTGAATTTTTTATTTTAATAATAGGACTTCATGCATGGAATGAATAGAGACATTATAACTAGAATCATACCTCTATGAAATTCGAATTATGTTGGGGTTTTGGACCTTGATTTGGTTGTCGAGCGTTTCCAGGTTGAGTAAAAATAAACAGTTGGCACCGACAGTGGGAAAATAGGAGACGAGTCTTCAAAATCAAGTAAAAGACATAAAAATTAGTGACTTAGATCATGTGAGATGTTTTAGGAGGTAATCCTAGGATAGAGGGTCTATAGTGTAGTTATTATAATATGGATCCAATCATCATAGAGAGTGTTTTTTCTACTCTTATGTCATTCAGGGACTTCACGAATGATATTTTCTACATGGTGTATGGATGATAGGGAGGATTTGTATGGTTATCCACATTTCTAGACCTAAATAACTATTATAGTAGGTGGATGTGATATTTCTATAGTTATGGGATGAGGTTTTACTTTATGGGTGAAAAGGAATCCCTCTTGGATGAACTCATTAATATGAGGGTGCATAAGATTACACACTATTTGATGAAAATGACCCATGGGGTTTTGGATTCAATGGGCCTTCAGTTTTTGGTATGGGTGAAATGTATGAGGATGTCTCTCTTGAGGTCATTTTGGGATTACCTCCCCATTATGGGAAACAATTCATTATTAATCTGCAGGTTGGGATCGCCCTGATATTTGCACAAGAATATCAGATATCTCTCATAGAACTTTTTGAGCAGAGGGTTAAATTGGATGACCTATAGATGAAGGTCATTTTCAGACCGGATGTTTAAAACTTGGAAGCCCTGATATTGTTTTCCAATATGGAGTATGGGTTCATTTGGTTGTGTATCTATTACCATCAACTATACTAGGTGACCATAAAAAACAAGTATCCACTACCAATGATCTATTTTCTCTTTGATCAATTGATAGTGCATAATGGTTATCTATGATTATCATTTGATCTAACTATCACCAGTTTTGAGTATAATAAGAGGATATATCGAAAACAACATTCATATGTAGCTTCAATCACTATGATTACTTTTTGAATCCATTTTTTGTGATTAAATCCACAAATGTTTTCATGTGAATATTGAACCAGATATTTAAAAAGTTCATAGACTATGTTGTGGTAGTTTCCTTCAACGATATCCTAGTGTACTGATATTTCAAGGAGAATCATGCAAGACACATGGGGGTTGTTCTTTGCATACCCTAAGATGACTAAATTTATAGAAATTTCATTTTTCCATGTATATAATTAAGAGATCCATTTTATGGGACCAGTTATCTCAGTAGATAGTGTAGAAGTGGACCGAGAAAAGGAAAATATAATGTTAACTTGAGATCCACCTAAGATAATGATAGAGGTGCATAGTTTCTTTGGGATAGAAGGATACAATAAAATCTTTGTACCTTATTTATCAAGATAGAGACCCTACTACCAAACTGGACATTAACAGCACTGGAATTTATTATTTCTAGAAACATGTGGCGAGAAAGACCATCTTTATTGCCAATTTATATTAGTGCTGATAAATGTTACCCTTTAATAGTGAATTATTTTTAGCACTGATAAAAGATACCCTTTACGAGAGAAAAAAATAAAACGATAAAAAGGATACAATTAATCAGTTCTCAGTAAGTACTGATAATGTTTTCGAAAATAAAAAATTTAACAATTTCAATAATTTGATAATTATTGTAACAAATCTATTAACATATATATAAATTGTAAAAATTATTAAATAGTTTGTTTTTAATAAATTCATATGTATAATGTATTAAATAAATTATTAAACAAATAAATAATTTCAAATGAGTAAATAACTAAATATATTAATCAATTTATTAATTCAATATTTATTTATAAACATGAATAAATTTAATATATATATATATATATAATAAATATTGATAAAAAGTATATATTAAATTTAGATATATAAATGAATATATAATCAATCAAAAAAATGAATTAATTAAAAAAATTATTTATAAAATTATTACTAAAACAATTATTAATAAAAATGAGTACGTATAATATATATATATATTATTTTTAAATTTTAACAAATAATATATATGAAATAAAAATTTATATAAAATAGATAAAATTTTATTTTAAAACATATTCATGTCATATTCATTTTTTATGTTCTTTATTTTTTCAATTTAACAAATATCAAATATTGTGTGACATTGATTTCACATACATATATATTTGTAATTAATGCAGTTTATATGAAAACACACCCAAAAATATATTTATGCAAAATATTGAAACATATACAACTAATATTTATGTTCTTTATGAAAATTTTAATAGATTTTATTATTTCATTGTTAACATTATAAATTTAATATATTATGTTTTTAATTTAAAAAATTTATTTATTTATTTATAATAAAAATGAAGTTAAGGAATTCATTATTTATATTTTTTATTTTTTATTTCATTTTAAATCTGATCATTATCTATTATTAATTTATTTTAATTTATTTATTAGTATTTTGTATATTCAATGTCTATTCATCTATATTTTAGTATATATATATATATATCCATATTATTTTACAAATTTATTTTTAATTAATAAAACATATCCAATTATACAATATTTTTAAAGTGTACTCATTTTGAATTATTCAGTTACATTAATTTTTAAAATTCATGTATTTAATATTATTTATCCAATAATAATGTTAAAAAAAATTCGAATAAAAATTTATAAATAAATTTTTATAAATAAATATATATACAAATGTATATTTAATATATATAAATATATAAATATTTATTATTGTTAAAATTAAATAATTATTATTTTTAAAATAAAAAATATATATAATTATATAAAAATTCTCTATATATATTAATTATATAATTAAAATATATTTATTTACATAAAACATTTATTAGAAATTTTTTAGCATGGATAATGATCTCTTTTACTAACCCTAACCAATTTAATGCTGATAAAAGGGATATTTATCTATGTTGTTTCAAAAGATATGTTAAAAGTGTTCCAAATATATTTAAAAAACCCTTAATCAGTACTCACTCATCAGAATTAAGAAGCTCTTATGGAACTCATAAGCTACCAGTGTGACTCCACTATGATCCTTTAGAAGAATCAAAGATATAATCCAATATATGTTATTTTATACTTTTTTCTATATCGTTGTTTAATCTTTTTGGTTCCACATTTTGTGTTTTTGTGTTTTTCATAACCTCAATAAACCCTATTCTCATCTCTTCACTGATATCAACATGTATCTTCTGTGCATTTTAATGGCTTGTTAACAAGGAAAATATTTGAAGTTTAACTTCATGCAACCAGGATGAGAGACGCAGTGCAATTTAACATCCTACTACCGAGATGAATTTTTGAGGTATAATGTAATGCATCCACTATTAGAGATGCTGTGAATTTTAACCACATTCCTCTAGAATTATTTTCCATGTATTTCTATCCCATAACTAGGTTGAGATACAATTTCTAGTATAACACGTTGATTTAAGGAATAATTTGTGAAGATTGACATCTAAGAATCATGATGATAGAGGATTTATGACCACTATGCATTATATTTAATGAGAAATATTGTATTACTTTGGGGTTTGACTCATTCCACATCCATTGTGGACAATGTGCACAATCTATTTTGGGGATTATATTGGCTTGGTTTTCTGAAATGATTTTTGGAAAGGTGAAGATATATTCCCGAATTTTCTTTGATTTAAAAGTGTTGGTTATTATGTGGTAAAAATTGGGCATAGAAAAAAGTGGAATAAAATTGAAAATTAAATACTTGTTTTTGAAAACACAATTCTTATTTTGTTGTGAAATTTTGCTAGTGATAGTGTTGTTTAGTCCAGATATGTTCCTTTTTATTTGTGTTTCAAATTGATTATGAACCTTATTTTATTATTTTTTTTAGAATACGCTGCCTAGAAAGGTCCCTGATTTTTCTAGTGGGCCTAGCCTTGTTTCTTTACTCCTTAGTAGTTTCCCATATACCATGGAAATCGAGGTTTGTTAGGGAAAGTGAGTAGATTGATGAAGTTGAGAGTGTCTTCAAGTGTTTAGAACTCCCAAATTTGATACCTTTCATGTTATTATAGTTCTACTTGAGGGTCTTCCATTGGATTAATGGGTGTTTTCCCTTCAACTATATAAGTTGTGATGACATGGGAAGATATTATGTCCCAATTTTTCCAATGGTTTAAAATAGAGGAGGCGATGCTGAAGAAATTGGATGATCTACTGATTTTCCTAGAAGGTCAATAAATACTGAAGGCCTATTTTGAACAGTTCGAAGAGCTGATTTCCTTTTTCGGGAGGTGGGGTCTTAGGATATATCGAGTGATTCTCTTTTTAATGGGGTTATTCATCTAGATATCACGGAGAAATTTCTGATCTCTAAGGATATACATTTATTTATACTGGTGGATGAATAATTTTTTGATGAGTGGTTGTGAGGGAATCATAAACACATGGTCTCAATATTTGTCCCTTGTGTTAGGGTGAAGACGTTTAGAGTTTCCTTGTTTTGGTTTTGTGACTGTTGTAAGTTCATCTTTCGTTATAAAATATTGATGATAATATCCTTTCATATGTAATTTTTTTTTAATTTGAACGATTAAATGGTTATCCTTTCTGCTATTAGATCTCTAATTTCTATTGTTATTTTTTGGAAATGTTTATATTTTGTGGAAATCACTCTTTTGCCTCATGTTCGAGTTTATTTATAGTCTTTATTTTGAACATTTTGATTGTTGTTTCTACTGATGTAGTGTTTTGGAAGAATATTAATTTGTATTTGGCACCATTGATCAATGATGACATACCAAGGATTGGTTCTCCATCACTAAAAAATTTAATAACAAAAATAATGATTCTCTATGCATTTAAATACTATTGGTTACCTATTTCCTAGCATAGAATTTGACCTGATCTTCATGCCCGACATCTCGGTGATACTCTCATCTCACACATGCTCACCGCCATCTCTATCATATCACCATTCAAAATTCACACTTCCTTTTCTTCAAGCACTTATTCACTATATTCATGTTGCAGCATGTGTCGTGAATTTTTGGATGTATGAAATGAGTGAATAAATAGAAAGAGAAAATGAATTCTGAATGGTGATATTATAGAGATTGTGGTGAGTGTGTGTGCTATTAGAGCATCACAAGGATGAAGCACATAGAGTTTAGGTCAGATAATATTCTAAGAAATAGTGAAACAACATTATTGATGTGCACAGAGAATCCCACGATTTTTTATTATCTTATATCTGGACCAAAGAAACCCTTGGGGAGTATGTGAAGGGAATTTTACTCTATACAGTCACTATTTTAACGAAAAATTATATAAGTAAACGTTGATTTAATTTTCATTATTCCATGCATAGATTTATTATTTTAGATGGTTTCTTATAATTTTTCATGCCTTTGTATAAAGAGAAATGATGCTATCTCTGATCAATCATAGTGGTAATCTTGATGTTTACATATTAAAATAATTGTCAATAGAGTTAATGCATTATTTTATATTTTCTTTCAATTTATTTTTTATTAGTTTTACTGGTGTAATAATTTTTTTCTTATATAGCTGGATTGTTTTGATTTATTTGGTGTGCCCTATCCAAAATTCATGCTTCTTCTCCCTTTAAACCTCTTCACCCCTGTAGTGCGGCATTTATCACATTTAGTAAACTTCTGTAAATTTCCTTTGCAAGAAGTGAAACATCACTTCCTCTGCTCAATTACAAATGAAATATGGATATTTTCATCGTAGAATAATTTTACATAGAATTAATTTATTATTTCATATTTATGATTAGTTTATATATTTCTATTATTACACATTATAATGGTTTTATTATATAGTTGGATTCAATTATTTTGAGTTTTGTAGTTCGTTTTAACCTATTCATGCAGTGTTGGCAGTTTTAAAAAGACTATCAATGGGAATCATGGTGACAAATTTTTTAATTTTTTTTCAAAGTCCAAAATAATAAATGTATTAAATCAAATGAATACATGAGTATGAAAGAAATAATAATATTACAATCCCTACCATAAAGAGAATGTAAATCAATAGGGAGTTTGTTCAACAAGGTTATTTCATTATTGAATCCTATATTATTTGGGTCATCTGCAACCTTGTTCGCTTTACAAAATGTATGAGTGAAAATAATTATAATATACATAGGAGAATGAAAATAGTCCATCTAAAATTAAGTAAGAATCCATGTGAGGTTAACTATCTATTTGATAAAGAATCCACAACGGTCGTCAAATCTCTTTTGATCCAGATATTGTTCCATTCATGTTTCTCTAGAAAATAAATAGCATAAATCACTCCAATAATATTGGATTCCATGGAATCAGATGATCTATATCTATAATAGAATCACACTATAGTATTCCTAGAGCGTTTTCAATTGATTGTGCCAAATATTGAGGGACCCGAGTTTCCTTTAGAATCCTAGACAACATAGAATTTACTTCATTCTAGGGGTGGAGATTCCATGAAAACATAAAAAGTGTGTCTTGGATAAGGATAGATACCCTTCACCCCAATAGGATACAGAATCCCAAAATCGCTAACTATTTTGTTGCAAGGACCCTTCTAAATCAAGGCGGCTTCTAGAATGGAAATAAGGATTCCCTTTTTTCTTGCATTATGACTAAATGAGTTTTTTTTATGAATATGAGAATTTCTATCATACTAGATCATAGGGAAAAGATCAAATATAATTGTTATGAATATATTCTTGATTTTATTACAGGATATAATATACAAACAATGTTGTAGTTGAGATTTTACTGAGTCGTGACATAACCATATGCACTCAAAATGATTAGAGACATAATTCCATAGGGCAATGGGAGTAGCCCAAGATAGAAACAAGGGGTTAATGCCTTCACAATGTTAATTAAAAAGATATATTTTAGAGATATGATAAATCACAAATGATTAAAGGCATGTGTAATTGGGAAACCTTTTGTCAAAAATATGCAAAAAACTGTGAATCTTGAGGGATTTAACCATAATTTATAACTTTTCAATCAAGTTTAAGATATTTTCAAAATTACTAAGGAGATGTTCATAAAACAATTTGAATCAAGAATTCCATTATGTGCTCATTCCCAAATAAAAAATTCATTAATGTTGGCAAATGGATAGTTATCAATGACGTGCATAATATATTTAGTTATGTTAACTCTATAAGAGATTAAAATATCTTTAATAGTATTATTTGTGTTCTCAAGTGGTTGAATGGTAGAAACCATTAAAATTAGAGGAGGACCAGTCCAGTTGTTAAGCCAAAAGTTCAAGGAAGATTATTTGTTCACCATCTATTTCAAGTTACACAAGATTCATAAAATAAAAAATGAACATAATCTATAAGATCATAACATTGTCATGAAAAATGAAATTGTTTCATATGTCACGACCCGTCCTCGGGGCCCGTGCCGTGACTACCCCAAGCCCACCTTCCATAGGCCAGGGGCTGGTGACTAGCACCAAAGGCGTAAATCCCGATAACTGGGAAGGCATTGCCTTTATAAAAGTAAACAAAACATCATAGAGTACAAGAGGAAGTAAAACACTAAGTAGAAAGAGTAGTGCGGAAAGGTAAATGAGCCAGAATACAAACCTAAAAGAAAGTACAACTACAACCGAACAAAGTACAATAGAAAAAGACAACAACAGGAAGAACAGAAACAGCTCTTGGGTCGTCCTCCTCGGATCCTACCTGAAGGGTAGGTATAGATAGCCTCCACAACGCTATCGCCCGTCAACCTCCTCCGTGTGTCTTCTCGTCATGAAGTCCACCTCCGGATACTGACTCATCATGTAGTCCACCTCCGGGTACTGACTCGTCGTGTAGTCCACCTCCGGGTACCGTCCAATCCCCGAACACTCGGCCTCTGTCAGCACTGTCCGTCGTCTGCAACCAACACAACGAGGTGCAGGCATAGCCCGTGCAGGGGTGAGTATAACGATACTATGTAGGGACCCCGAGACTCTCAAGGTCTCACTAAAACCATCATGGATAACCACAAATAAGATCTCAATAGATAACCACTACTTAGGTATATGCCCATGCATATACCTAAGTTATCAAGTAACCCATCTCAATCATGAGGAAAACACCAAGATCATGAAATCAACAGATAACCACTACCCAGGTATATATGTCCATACATATACCAGAGTTATCAAGTGACCCATCTCAATCATGAGGTAAACACAAAGGTCAAAAGTCTCAGCTCAAACCATGATTTTCATTATCGAAACTGTAACTGCTAAAGAGCCCCGTATATGGAGTGTACAGTGGTCTTGTCATGACTCTGAGGTACTGCTCACTAACCTAAGACTGATGAGGTACTCCTCCTATCGAGTACCGCGGGTCATCCACCGAAACATAGTAGTGCTTCCCGCTGGGGTATGTCACCCAAACACAGTAGTGCACACCCACTAGTAGCCTGCTGAGGTACTCTCCGGACGAGTACCGCGGGTCTGTATTGTCACACAGGTAGTGATCTGTCCACCATGGGTCTGCAGCCAAACAAAGTAGTGCTCCATCCACTGGACTAGTCGACTCAATCCAAGTCGAGTCGGTCAAGCAGTCGTCAGTTCTCAGTCGATTACACGATCTCCGTACTCCGCACACTCGTCTCTGGGAGGGTTCGCTCCATGAGCTACAGGTAGATACTAAAAGTATCTCAAAGTCCCATGAAGAAGTATCCCAAAGGACAACCTCGTCACAGGGGTCTCAACGCAACAGACGGCGTGTCAATCGAACGCCCGGTCTGTGAGTTACTATCACTTTCGTCCCACGGGCCAGGTTGGTTTCATGTACGAACCAACCCAGCCGTATCTCAACTGTACCCCAACTCTCATAGGGTTAACTCAAAGGGACCTTTTCTCAATGTGATCACCAACGCCGCTGACGGTTCGTCAAAAGGATGCCTGGCCTGAAAGATATCATCTTTTCCGTTCCAGGGGCCCGGTTGGATTTCGTGTACAATCCATCCCGGCCACTAGCCAACTGCATCCAAAACTCGGGCGAAGTATGCCAAAATTTCCGCCTCATCAAGAGGAATTCAACGAGACAGACGGTGCGTCAATCGGACGTCCGGAGGTCAAGATATGAGCGTTTCTGCTCCGAGGGCCCTGTTGGTTTTGTATCCGAACCAACCCGGCCGAACCCAAAGTATTCCTAAACCTTGAGTATAATATACCGAAACGACCGTCTCGTTCCAAGGATCGCTACGCAACTGATGGTGCATCGATCAGAGGTTCTTAGCCCATGAAATGTTCAAAAGACCAAAGAGGGTCTGAAAACGGGGGGTCTGGGCCCAGACCGACCCGGCCCGACCCCCCCTGGGTCGGCCCGAACCGGGTCGACCCAAACCCGGTCCGACCCAGCTGGGCCCGGCCCGACCGGACAGCTGTGGCTCGGCCAGCGCAGCCGAGTAGAATCCGTGGAGCGGGGTGCGCAGTCCCCCCCCCCCCCCCCCCCCCCCCGCGCCGCTGATTGAAGCCAGCGGCGAACCCCCACCACCAGCCTTCCGACGGCGCGCCGCCACCCGCCGGTCACCGGTGCCACTACGCCGGCGTGGGGCGCCACCACCGGCTTCCGCGGACCACCGGACGCGCTCCGGTGGTCCGTTTCTCCTTCCTTCTTTTCCAACGGTCCTCCCGGGACCCGACCTTCACTGCGAAGGGATTGAAACACCATAGCGGCCTGATTCGTCATCGTTCATTGATCCGCACATCAATAAACAAGCTGCGGAGGGTTTTCGGGCCGTGTTTGTTCGGCCTGCGTCCTCCGCGTTAGGTGTTATCAATTGGAAAATAATAAACATATGGTTTTAATCATGATGAGGGTATAATTTATCCAAAATAAATTATATGAACACCTTGCAATCAAATACCGACGCACGAGAGTTTAAAATTTGAATGCGCGGTGTGACGACGTCACGCATTCTTGCCGCTCGATCCTGCGCGGTGCGACGACACCACGTCAATTTCATTCGATCTACAACAACAAGAAAAACAATAAGGGAGGGGTACGACCGTGTTTGTGCGGTCCACCCTCCTCCCGTTAACTAATATCATGCAGTCCAAATATCGTGAATAAAAGACGGAAGAGAATCACGTAAGGAAAAACACATAAACCCCCTACCTCCAGCGCGGCTTGAACGAGGTTTTCGTCGCGGAGAAATTCGTCGCAGAGAAACCGTCGTGGGAAGAGACGTCGCGGAAATAGGATTCAAAGACGTTGACAGATATTGTCCGAGATGGAACGGAATCTCCCTTCCTTTGACATGTGAAGAAGAACGAAGGGTGGCGCATCGTGGGTATGGCGTCGCGGTAAATAGTCTCTGAGGGATTAGCGTTCTTCGTTGGGAAACGCTCGTTCTTCACGTTCTTCGTCGAAGATGAAGAAGATGATCTCGAAGCTCCTTACCTTCATTTTCCCTCAAGTCCTCTCAAGAAACAAAGGAACTAACGAAAAATAAATTAAGCCACACTTAATTTATTAACTCAACATGTCTTTTGAAATTCAAGTGTTTGAATTTCAAAAACTCACATTAAACTCACTACATTAATGTCATAAGTTATTAACATAAGTTAACAATATTAATGGTGAGTTAATAGGGATAGAGGATATGAAGGGGTGGGTTTCGTGTGGGCCCCACCACCCTCATAACCTCCCAAGGGTGGTTGGGTAGTTACCCAACTTCCTTTAAAAGGATTAAAAACTGAGAGTAAAATAAAAATTGTTGTTAAATTTTTATTTTTAACATCCACAATTTTTATCAACTTCTCACGAGTAAATGAAACTCCGGAATAGACGTTCATAAGCAAATACCGGCACTACGGTTCTATCAGTGCCCTCATAATTTGATTCATATCACTGGTTCAAAAGTTAGAAATTCCCGCTCGTTCGTTCACTGAACGTACCCGAGATAAACTACGGAAAATGATTCCGGGCACACTGAGCCTCGGAATCAGGCGCCGTCAGAAACTGTGTTCTTGTAAAATTTCAAAGAAAATTAAGAAAAAATTTCCCTTGAAATTTCCGGGTCTTTACATTACACCCAGCTCAGGGCTTTACGTCCTCCTAAAGATTCAACACAAACTAGGGTCACAAATGCGGTATTGAGCACCCATCTGAGCCTTCCGCTCTCATGTGCTTACCTGGAGATTCTGTATTGCCAAATAAAGTGCACCTGAGGATTCGACCGTCCTCGTAGGATCCACTCATGTCGATCCTCGATCCCTACTGGAACCACCGTGGAAGTAACCCCATCACCATCGTCTTGCTCCTCATGGTCGATGATATGCGAAAAGTTGAGGATGTTTCTCCTCAGTTGAGATACCTGGAAACGTCGTGCACCTAGTGCAACTACAGTGGATGGTTCAAGTGGTAAACCACCTTGCCTACCCATCTGAGGACCTATAATGGTCCGTTGAACCTCGGAGATAACTTGTCGCCTTGGTCACATCCCCGTAAACCTTGCCGAGTTGAGACCCGTATAAGGACGTGATCGTTATCCTAGAACTCAGAGGTCTCCAAATCCTGATAGAACTGAAACTCAAATGACTGCTGCCACGAGGGTATGGCTGACCGACTCAAGAGTGATCGACTGCACCCTCCTGTGCACGAGTTACCCTGTGCTGCCTGGGGTTTCCTTTTTCTCTGACCAAGGAAAACCCATTATGACGTCGTAGTTAAACCACAACCTTTTTTCCTAATACCGCCAATTTGTGTATGAACTTTGATTCCCCAGTCCATACTCAAATCAACGTCGTAAGGCCTCGACGCTGCCACCAAGAGATTCCAACTGAAACTCTCACCTCGAGGGTCTGACCACACCATCAGCGTAAGTGTGATTATCGAGTCTCCTCCCAAGGTATCTCCAGACGTGAGGGTCAAGTCCACGGATTACTGGAAACTCTAGGTCTGGGACAATATTTTTGAAAGCGATGAATGATTCATATCGATGTCTGTTACTACAGTAGCTAGTAGTGGACACAAACTGTCCCTTGAATCATTTTTAGAGCCATTGGGTCACACTCCTTGATCGCATGCAGCCGCACTCTTCCTCCTCCATCCAGCTCCCTGAGCCTGGCAGGGATAACTAAGGTAGGTGGTTGTATCATGTTAAGATGTACACCACCTCATGCTGCTCTCCTAGCTCTGCCTCCATGTCAGCTGCTTCGCAGACTCATCTCTCCTTTAATCTTCCTCTTATGGAAACGTTTAACATGCCTGAGTCTTCAAGACTGGTGCCAGTTTCCTGTTTCTTACTACACTGTGCAGTCTTCATCCGCTCCTGAATGATCTGTACCATCTTTGCATATGATCTGTAGGAGCTGCTAAAATTTCTCCTTGGGCGAAAAGAGAAACTCGGTCTCATCCCCTGGATGAACCACTACCATTTCCTAATACAGTCAATCCTAACATGAATGATGTATTAATGCCATGGATGACGTCGTAAGGCCTCAACGTAACTGCCAAGAGATCCAACTGTCCCTCTCGCCTCCAAGGGTCGAGTCAACAGTCTTAACCAGGACCACTCTGTATCAACCAAACAAAATGACAGGAACGAATTCAAAGATAAGTGTCTTTTTTTATTATTGTAGCTCATAGTACAAAGACACGAATACAACAACAACATGGAACTAGAACTACAAGAGACGTATCCACAAGTTCCGCTCCTATCTATATGCTCATGGAGCTCTAATGCCTTATCCACTACTCGGCTATTGCTTAGGCACCCGCCGCTGCTTCTGCCTCGATGGCTCCTCCAAAGCCTGCGGATCAACTGTACGAGGAGTCGGACAGTCACGTGCCAGGTGACCCTTTCCGCCGCATGAGTAACATTGTCTGTTTCTGGAACGCCTAGCTATGTCCCCTCCATGGGTTCCCCGCACCACCGATCCTAATACCCGAGATCGCCCATCTACAGGTCTGGTCCTCCTGGACCTCTGCATCATCTGTTTACTACCCACAGATGACTCAGCTACTGATCGAAAAACTCGCGGCAATGGTAGCAGCTCCTGAACACGCTCGGGGTGTAGAGCTACGGGCACAAAATCCACCCTAAAGAAGGTCTCGAAGTCTTCCCATGCGAAGGTCATCCCGTCACAAAACTGGAACAAGGGGATCCACCACCTGCATGTTGCTGCTTGAAGAAGGCTGGCTGCAAAGATCACCATGATGTCTGCAGGCGTCCCCACTAGCCTGAAGACTCTCACCACAGCCTCCAGCCAAACCTCAACTGCATGCGGGTCTGTCTCTCCCCAGAACCTGGGTGGCCTCTAGCACTGGAACTCGTGCAGTGCACTCAAGTGGCGTGCATCGCCTACTGCTGGGGCTGGTGGCATCGGTGGCCCAATGTATGGTAGTACCGCTGGTGCCTCCACTTGTGCCTCAACTGTAAGAGGGCCCTGTACCGAAGCCTCATCACTCGACAGGCTGTCAGTACGCACATCCCTCTGGGCACTAGCTGGTCGTTCGAGAAAAGGCATCCTGAAAGAGACAACGTGACACTGTCAAACGATTATACCTAGTGAGCTGACCTGGTTTGAGCTGACATTTAAAAACTTCTGGAAACACACACGCAATCTGTGTTTTTGGGCACAATGTCAGAAATCAGTTTTCAGGGTCTTGGTGTATGGATACGTCGGCCGCCTGCACCAACACTGGACTCACTGAACTGAAAACCACACCCAATACTCTTAACACTATTTCTTCACATAAATAAAAATATTAGAGTTATATGTTCTGTGGTAGAACCGACTCCTTTGATACCAATTTGTCACAACCTGTCCTCGGGGCCCGTTCTGTGACTACCCCAAGCCTGCCTTCCATAGGCGAGGGGCTGGCGACTAGAACCAAAGGCGTAAATCCCAATAACTAGGAAGTCATTGCCTTTATAAAAGTAAACAAAACACCATAGAGTACAAGCGGATGTAAAACACTAAGAATAAATAGAATTGCTGAAAGGTAAATGGGCCAGAATGCAAACCCAAAAGAAAGTACAACTACAATTGAACAATGTACAAATGAAAAAGACAACAGCTGGAAGAACGAAAGTGACTCCTAGGTCATCCTCCTCGGATCCTACCTGAAGGGTAGGTATAGATGGCACAGCTCCTCGATCATTCACCACAGATCCTACCTGAAGGGTAGGTACAAATAGCCTCCACAACGCTCTCGCCCGTCAACCTCCTCCGTGTGTCGTCTCATCGTGAATTCCACCTCCGGATACTGACTCTTAATGTAGTCCACCTCCTTGTACTGACTCGTCGTGTAGTCCACCTCCGGGTACCATCCAATCCACGAACACTCGACCTCCGTCAGCACTGTCCGTCGTCTGCAACCAACACAACATGGTACGGGCAAATCCCGTGCAGGGGTGAGTATAACGATACTCAGTAGGGACCCCGAGACCCTAAGGTCTCACTAAAACCAACATGGATAACCACAAAGAATATCTCTACAGATAACCTCTACATAGGTATATCCCCATGCATATACCTAAGTTATCAAGTAACCCATCTCAATCATGAGGAAAACACCAAGTTCATGAAATCAACGGATAACCACTACCCAGGTATATATTCCCATACATATAACTAAGTTATCAAGTGACCCATCTCAATCATGAGGTAAGCACAAAGGTCAAAAGTCTCAGCTCAAACCAGGATTTTCATTATCAAAATCGTAACTGCTGAAGAGCCCCGTCTCTAGAGTGTACAGTGTTCCTGTCATGACTCCAAGTTACTACTCACTAACCTAAGACTGTTGAGGTACTCCTCCTGTCGAGTACCGAGGGTCAGCCACCCAAACACAGTAGTGCTTCCTTCCGGGTTATGTCCCCCAAATATAGTAGTATACACCCTCTAGTAGCCTGCTGAGGTACTCTCCGGACGAGTACCACGGGTCTGCACTGTCACACGGGTAGTGCTCCGTCCGCCATGGGTCTACACCCAAAAAAGGTTGTGCTCCGTCCACTGGGCTAGTCAACTCACTCCAAGTCGAGTCGGTCAAGCAGTCATCAGGTCTCAGTCGGCTACACGGTCTCCGTACTCCGCACGCTCGTCTCTGGTAGGGTCTGCTCCACGAGCTACAGGTCGATACTCCGAATATCTCAAATTCCCACAAAGAAGTATCCTAAATGACCGCCTCGTCATAGGGGTCTCAATGCAACAGACGACGCGTCAATCGAACACCCGGTCTGTGAGTTACTAGCCCTTTCGTCCTAGGGGCCCGGTTGGTTTCATGTGCGAACCAAACCGGCTGTATCTCAACTGTACCCCAAATCTCATAGGGTAAACTCAAAGGGACCTTTTCTCATGGTGATCACCAACGCCATTGACGGTTCGTCAAATGGACGTCCGGTCTAAAAGATAACAGCTTTTCTATTCCAGGGGCCCGGTTGGATTTTGGCTACAATCCAACCCGGCCACTATCCAACTACATCCAAAACTTGGGAGAAGTATGCCAAATGTTCTGTCTCATCAAGAGGAATTCAACGAGACAGACGGCGTGTCAATCGGATGTCCGGAGCTCAAGATATGAGCGTTTCCGCTCCGAGGGCTCAGTTGGTTTCGTATCCAAACCAACCCGGCCGAACCAAAAGTATTCCGAAACCTTGAGTATAATATACCAAAACGACTTTCTAGTTCCAAGGATCACTACGGAACTGACGGTGCGTTGATCAGAGGTCTGTAGCCCCAGATATGGGCAAAAGACCAAAGAGGGTCTGAAAACGGGGGGTCTAGGCCCGGACCGCCCCGGCCCGACCCCCTCGGGTCGGCCTGAACGGGGTCGACCCGACCCGGGTCCGACCCGGCGGGGCCCGGCCCGGCCCGGCCGGCTCGGTCGGCGGAAGCCGCGGAGCGAGGTAAGCGGTCCCCCCCCCCCTCGCCGCTGATTGAAGCCAGAGGCGAACCGTCGCCGCCGCGCCGGCGTGGCACGCCGCCACCACCTTCCGCGGACCACCGGATGCGCTCCGGTGGTCCGTTTCTCCTGCCGTCTTTGCCAATGGTCGTCCCGGTACCCAACCTACACTGTGAAGGGATTCAAACGCCATAGCGGCCTACTTCGTCGTCGTTCATTGATCCGCACATCGATAAACAAGCTGCGGAGGGTTGTCAGCACGTGTTTGTTTGGCCCGCGTCCTCCGCGTTAGGTGTTATCAATTGGAAAATAATAAACACATGGTTTTAATCATGAATAGGGTATAATTTATCCAAAATAAATTATAAGAACACCTTGCAATCAAATAACCACGCATGAGAGTTTAAAATTTGAATGCGCGGCGTGATGATGTCACACATTCTTATCGCTCAATCCCGTGCGGTGCGATGGCACCACATCAATTTCATTCGATCCGTAACAACAAGAAAAACAATAAGGGAGGGGGATGGTCATGTTTGTGTGGTCCGGATTCCTCCCGTTAACTGATATCATGTGGTCCAAATCACGTAATGAAAAACACGTAAACCCCCTACCTCGAGCGCGGCTTGAATGAGGTTTTCGTCGCGGAGAAATTCGTTGCAGAGAAACCATCGCGGGAAGAGATGTCGCAGAAAGAGGATTCGAAGACGTTGACGGAGATTGTCCGAGATGGAACGTCGTCTCCCTTCCTTTAACATGGGAAGAAGAACGAAGGGTGGCGCATCGCGGGTATGGCGTCGTGGTTAACGGTCTCTGAGGGCTCAACGTTCTTCGTTGGGAAACGTTCGTTGTTCGCGTTCTTCATCGAAGATGAAGAAGATTATTTCTAAGATCCTTGCCTTCTTTTTCCCCCAAGTCCTCTCAAGCAACAAAGGAACTAACCCAAAATAAATTAAGAAAAACTTAATTTATTAACTCAACATGAATTTTGAAATTCAAGTGTTTTAATTTCAAAAACTCACATTAAACTCACTACATTAATGTCATAAGTTATTAACTTAAGTTAACAATATTAATGTTGAGTCGAGGGGGTTAGAGGATATGAAGGGGTGGGGTTCGAGTGGGACCCACCACCCTCATAACCTCCCAAGGGAGGTTGGGTAGTTACCCAACTTCCTTCCAAAGGATTAAACACTTAGAGTAAAATAAAAATTATTGTTAAATTTTTTTTAACTTCCACAATTTTTATCAAATTCTCACGAGTAAACGCAACTCTGGAATAGGCGTTCATAAGAAAATACCGGTGATGCGGTTCCATCAGTGCCCTCGGAATTTGATTCCGAGAACCGGTTCAAAAGTTAGAAATTCCCGCTCGTTCGTTCACTGAACGTACCCGAGCTAAACTTTGGAAAATGATTACGGGCACACCGGGCCTCGGAATCAGGCGCCGTCAGAAACTGCGTTCTTGTAAAATTCCAAAAAAAAATTACGAAAAAATATTCCTTGAAATTTCCGGGTCTTTACATCATAGATGTAATTTTATATCATTTTTAACATTTTCATATTGAAAATTTATCACTCATTAAGTTGAGGACATAAAACAAGGACCACACATTAACTTATTGACATGAAACTATGTCCACACATTATCTTATAGACATAAAATCCATGTGCATGTTTAATGTTATGTACATGAAAACTAGTTCAATTTATATACTTATATACATGAATTTAAATTATATGTATAAAAATTGGACATGAATTCCCAGACAACACATACATTTATAGACATGAAAACTAGTTCTATTTATAAAATTGTGAAAATAATATCAGGTTCATGAAAAACATATTTACCTCCTGAGATATATGTTACTAATCAATGCATTGGATGGTGATTTAGGCCCGTCCCATCACACAATGAAAATAATAAGTATGTGTTCTATAAGAATATAAATAAATTATCAAATTATAACCCATATAAAAAAATTATTTCATAAGTATTTCATCAAAGCACAACTCATGGAAAATAAATAGGTTTAACAAATATCATTCCATCATAAACAAAAACCAACCACAAAAATAATAAATCCTGTATTATTTAATAATATATCCATTAAATCATATGTATAATTAGTCAAAGATATCTTATATGGAAAATAATTTTGCATTATCACTTGAAATATTTCTTGGGGGAAATATAATTTCTATTTAAAAAAAACTTTTTAAAATGACATGAAATTATAAAAAAAAATTAATTGAAAACAAAAACATATTATTTTAAAGTGATCCATCAATGAAGTCACGTGTCATGATGGATGGAGAATCCTCTCACACTGTCTATCTTAAAAAATAATTACTTCTTTATTTTACAAAATTCATAATGAACCTATCTTAGAATGAAACTAAAACATTCCTTTGAAAATGGTTTTTAAAAATAAAAAAAATGAATAAAAATTACTTAAAAATTCATAATATAATAATTAAAAAAAAAATTGGAGAAAATATTATAATAATTGGGCAAGGAATAAAAAATTGATTTAAGGGAAGATTTAAAAATATAATCTCACTAATGAAAATAACTTATAAATATCATATAATTGAAATTGAATTTAATAAAATTATTTGATTTTAAATATAATATATAAATAAGCAAAAAAACAAGTGAAAGTTAAACATAATATAATCAAAATAATTCTAGTTCATAATCATATAATGGTAAAATTAATGAAGTATAATTTCAACCCAATGAAGTGAAATTGGGTTAAAAATTCCCTAACCTTGTGTAATCTATCAAATCATATTCCCCATAAATTTAATAACCATGAAATGAAACACTGTGTAAAATTAATAAAATTAGATTTATTATATTTTATATCAAATTTAATTATATGAATTATACATAAGAAATAAGCGGTGAATAAGGCATATATCTCACTAAAGAAAAAGTGATACCAGAAACCCTTACCTCATGCTTCTGTTTAGTTTTTCTTAAATTAATATCCTATAAATATTTTTAAAAAAATTTATAAATTACGTCATGAACTATAATAATATTTTTAATACCTTATCTCATACATAGATAACATGTTACCTTCCATAATATAATAACTATTCATTGTTTTCATTAATTTTGTTGAATTTGTTTCATGGTATAATTATTGGTTCATTTGTTTCAAATAATGGATTTTCTAGTCAATTTTATATAAAAATATATTAGCGGAATGAAAAAGTATTTATTAAATTATATAATTAGAAAGGGTACCATAAATAATTTCTCTATATTTCCTGAGGATGAATCTTTTGTTAAATGTTAATGATAAATGTTAACATTATTTTTGTAGTTTTTCCCGAACATTGCGAACTAGTTATGTATTATTTAGTATTATGAGAAAATATTATTTGAAAACCCTAAAATAGAGTATTATATTCCAACTAAAAAATAATTTATCTAGAATAATACATTTATGAATAGATATTATGGTCATACTAGAAAATAAGAAATCAATGTTCACACACCTGATTAACCATCATTATCTGGAATATAGTTTATTTTCCTCGAATAAGAGTAGTTGAGAAATGAAATGGGTATGATATATTATAAAATAAACATATCAATATATTATATGAATTATTTTGGAGTTATCATGCCTTGATTGATGATTTATGTGAAGATAAAGTAGAAGAATCAAAGAAATTATGAGAAGTTCATTGAGAAAATTACCTATTGAATACCACCACAATCAAGTTCCCATAAAGACCCTAGAAAAGGTATTTGTATAAGAAAAAAATATATTTGATGTTGGTAAATTGGGTATTATAAGTGTTTTATATAGTTAATAGCATCAAGCCTTATGAGTATAAAGGGGGTGGTGAGGAGAGGTATTTGTAGTCTGGGGTTTGTTAAGTAAGTAAATAATTAATATTTTATATTTAAAGTAAACCACATTTACGGGGAATGAATATCCATGAATGTGGATTATTATTAATTTTTTAATCAATTTTTATGGTAGACAAATACATCAAAACCCCATTAAACATAGTAGTATTTAGGTATTTTAATTCTTTACCATTGAACATTAACAATTTTCATTATTTTACCAATTCCACGATATATATTTTCTTTTAACATGGTAATGTTTTTTTAATAATAAATAAAATTAACATAATAAGTAATTCATACCTTATGATTCCAAATATGGTATCATTTTTACCAAATTCAATTCACAGAACTGGAAAATTTAAATTTAAAATTAATCCCGCATACACAATGAGTTATCATGTTTTTAAAGTGAAAATGATAAAATGTTTACAAACCATTGTACATAATTTCAATAAGAACACGAATCCAAAAAATCATATGGTATAATATTTTTAATTACACTATTTATACTTTAAAAAAATTGAAATATAATTAACATTAGAAATTATTTAGATGAAAATTCTGTCTTAAATAAAAAGTTTGAATTTTTAAATTTTAATCAAAAAACGAAACCTTTCATAAAAAAAATACTTAGATTATTTTGATAACCTTACATCAAAAATCAATTTTATTTTTTTAATAAAAATCAATAAATTTTTCAAAATTTGTCTTAAAATTATTTGAGCCATTAATAGGCAGTAAAATTACCTTTTAAAAAGCATAGCATTTATGATTATAATTGGATATTTTCAAATAACAGGTCTATAAAACATATTAGATGAATTTAAAAACATTTTTGTTGATATAAACATAAAAATGTCAGTAATATCTTCTAGTATTGGTTATTAAGATAATTAATTATGAAAAAAATTCCATTTTAGCCATCAAAATAATCAAAACGCGTCTTTTATGATCAATTGGTTTTTATTTATTTTTTATAATTAATTAGTAACACATGAATTCATTTTATAAACATGTGTAAAATAATTATTCATGATTTGGATAATATCATTCATTCGATCCATTCAAATGAATAGGTGGTAACAATTTTTTTTAATAATACTATTTTGGGGTTTGTTTAGGCTCGTTGTTTTTTAAAAAGTAAACTATAGAAGAGATTAAATTTATTTAAAAAAAATAAAAACCATAAAATCATGTTGTGTTACATTTTACCCCATTTTAAATTAATTTATTCCATGAAATTCATTACAAGGATATAAATTTATGATTATTCCTCTACCTCGTCACATACTGAGGTTCCCACATATCTTCCTAAAATTGGTTTTTTTTCTATAAAAAATGTACCTGGTGAGTTTTATGGTCTCATAAACTATTATATCTATGATCCAAAATATCTACAATTTGTTCATTATAAGAGATATATTTTTCCATTTTTACATCCTCTATGTTTAGTACTTGTGAAGGATTATGATTTTACTTCCTCGGGATAGATACATGTAACCCATCATGAACCTGAGAGAGATTTGTTTGAAGAGTCAATTGATGAACTATTCTCCAGATATGATCGAGAATTTAAAAAAACTTATTTCCTCACAAATAAAAAACTTTAAATTGGAAATCAAAGGTGGATATTTCCAAATTCTTATGTGTAAGACCCACTTTTTAAAAAGGGTCAATAAAATTTGCTATTAAAAATATGAAATTAGATGGAAGAGGTCTCCACAAAAGTAGAACTATGATTAGGAGTACACTAGTTAAATGTGAATACATTAGCATGGATGATAATTCCAAATACCAAGTTTTGAAGAATACCGATATATAACATGGTCATTACAAGGTTAATTACCAAAAAACCATAGAACAATTAGTTTTAAAAAATGTCCTTTATATCTTTATTGGATAAAAATTTAAATAAATATATTTTCAGAAGAGGTATGTATTTTTTTTCATCCAATAAGTATAGTACCACCCATTGGTGATGTCTTTGTTTATTTTTGGTTAATTTGATTCTCCACTAAATGAAGTTGAGATTGTAATGCTTATAGAGCTACAGGATCATATGATCCATAATGGGATGAAATGCTATTTCTTGTATCTGTATATAGAATAAAAATGTATTGCTTAGACTATTTAATTCTCATATATAATAATACATTAATCTCCAAAACATCATCTAAATATCAATGTAAACTATATAATAAATGGTTAACCATATGAAACTTACAAATTATTCCCATCGAAATCTTTCAAATGAGTGTTACTAAATTGTCCAAATCATCTTTTCATCATTCCCAAAACAACATGATAAAGCTATTAATTTCCACACACCTCAAATGATAATATAATCATTATGAATTCTATTGAAATTAGGTAATGACATAAATAACCATAATAATTCAATGAAAACATGCATGCATTCAATAGATAACTCTTTCATTTTACCATAAATCAAAATTATTTCTAAACTCACTCCACAAACCACCTTTTAAACCTATTACTAATCAGTTCCAAGGTAATCAATTCTTTACCATTTATTTATCACAACAAATATATATTAATATCACTACTACCCCATCATCACATATATTTTAAGGGTTATCTTTTCTGTAATCATGTATTCTCAAAAATATCACCTTACCACCTCAACTACTTTTCATGGTTACATATACCATTCAATATATAATTTTAGATAATTAGGTATAAACTGTAGTGGAATAATCCATTGATGTTTCATTATTCAATAATACAATAAAATTAATTCAATAACATTATTATTGAATTCTAATTCATAAACACTCAATATTTATACATCCTTCAAAAACTATTGACTACAAATTAGAATTTTATTCTTTAACACATTTTCCTTATCGTATTTCATTCAGTGTATCATTATCATTAGAAATATAATTGTTACTCATTCATCCTTGCGAGTTATCATAATTAGAATTCCAACTAGAACATTTTTTCATTATTCCCATACTTTCCACTTCCAAAACATTCAACTATTGATAAATCCTTTTTAATATCGTATTTTATGTCAATTCCATTAACTAAACCTTTCACTTTTACATTGAAAGTACTTACATTGTATCTTTATTTAACACACCCAATTAATCTGCATGTTCCATTGAAACATTCATCTTGATGGATCATCCCCCATGATTTAGAGGGGAAAATTGATCTTTCTTTCATATGTGGTCATCCAAATATTTCATATTTATCTTTTTAAATGTGTCAAAAACTCAAATAATTTGAGATTATAGATCATATTATGGTATTTTAGATTATTAATAGCATGGAGGATTCTCCTTTAGACACAAATTTCATTTGGATGATTATGCGGAAAATTATTCTATTGTCTACCATATTCACTTCAAAAAAAAATCCTCCAGGTTACATTCATTTTATAAAACCCAAAAAATAGTGTGAGAAATACTAAAAATACTAGGAAAACCTCATAATCATGTTAAATTTAAAATAAAATTTCAATAGATGACACCACATGTATTCCTATGGTTATTCATGATAATGAACAAAACTATGGGATTTTAACCTAGTCTTATCTTCTAGGTTTATACTCTGGTTTTCTTATCATAGTTTCTAAAGATTAACTAAAACTTTAATATAATAGCTTATATTAATACCGATAAATTTCATAGTATAATATTACATCAAAATAAAGGAATATTGATATTTAAAAAAAATCCAGAATAATATGGGTTTCATGTCATTGGAAACATGGAATCATAAACAACTTCTTTATAAATGATCTATATTATCGCCTACTTATCAATTCATTACAAGAACCCTTTTGAAATTTCATACATAATACATTCCATCATATCCGTGGGAAAATAAAAAAAATAAAAGGTTGATCTAATATGTACGGAAAGGGTAAATAAGAGAGATATAACATTAATGACATTTTTATAAGGTAATAATAACATGAACATAACATTTTAAAATTTTCCGCTTCGTATCAAAGATAAAAATCATGATTCATGGAATAAATCATTTTATTTCATAAGACATGTGTCATAAAATAATCAAATAACATAATCCATAAGATCATACCATTGACATGAGTCATGATATTATGTAACACACATAAACATTTAACATTGTGAATATCTATAAATAGTAACTACATCACTAATTAAGTTAATTACATGAAACCATACCCTTGTATAAGCTTATGGACATATAACCATGTCCACACATGATATTGTAGACATGAAATATAGGTTCATGATTAATCATTCTGAAATGGAAATAGGATCAACACCTAAACATATCAACATGAAAGACACGTCCACATATAAACATATGGACATGATGGCCATGTCTACACATAAACTACTGGACATGAAAACCAGGTCCACACCTAAAATTTTAAACATGATATTAGGTTAATTAATAGAATAATTACCACATGAGATATCAATAATTGAAAAATTAATTGGAGGTAGATATAGGTACCACCCAACACATAGTAAAAATCATACATATGTGTCTCACAAGAACATAAATAAATCATCACATTAGAACCCATGTAAATAAATGAGTTTTAAAATCATTTCATCAAGAAAAAACTCATAGAAAAAAAGAGTTTTCATAAATATTATTCCACTATAATGACAATACATTTATAAAAATAATAAATGGATTTTATATAATAATATTTATAGTAAATAATTTGTAACATCAAATAATGTTATCTTAGATGGAAAATAATTTTTGATGATCTCTTGAAAACATTCTCATGGAAAATATATTCTCTCTTTTGAAAACATTTCTTTTCAAAATTCTGAGAAATTATAAAGCAAAAAATTTTGTTTGAAAATAACTTTGTAGGATTATAAATGAAGCTTAAAACATTAATTTTTAATGACGGTAGGAAAATCCATTCAAATATATAAGTTATAAAAATATTTCAATCTTATTTATGTTGGAAAATTCATAATGAACCTCACTTAGAAAATACAAAAAAATAATAATTCATTTAATAAAATTTTGATAATGTAAAAAATGATAAATATAAATTCATAAAATCATAATATGTAAGAACTCGGATCTATTTTCAGGTATGTTTTTTCTTTTTTTCTAGGGTTTTTGAGAAAAATGATTTTTTTGGAAATTTCAGAAGTAGACACCGTGTACTTTCTGAGTACACTCCATGTACTCTTTCCCCGGCTCGAAGCCGTGTGTTGGCCGTGTCCGAGCCACACACACGGTGTGTAAGGCTGAGGTAGAGGCCGGTTATTTTTGGAGTACGAAAAATTCGAAAAACACATCATTTACTTTCATTTTTATCATTAAATAGACCAGGGTCACGTCTAACCCCCATATTAATCTTCTTCTTCTTCAGTTTTCAACCGTCCAGGAGCGACCGTACGGTTGGATCTTCGACGGATTCCCGCCTCACCGTACGTTCTCCGATTCAAGCACAGTCAGTTGCGTTGGAATGGCAGCAGTACGTTCTTCCTTCTGCTTTATCCTTGTTTCTTGATTACACCTCGTTTCCACATTGTTGGGGGATGAAAATTTTGTGCGTTTTCTCAGATCAACATTGTTCTATGAGGAATCTGTCGTCGAGGTTCACGTATATCGATCTCTTCGGATCGAGGTAGGTGGTTTGTGCCTTTCTGTTAAAAGTTGATGAATATTTTGTGCAATTTCCACCAATACCCTTGAACGAGGTATTGTGTGTTTCTTGTTTTTCCCTTGTTTCTTGTCAGCTTTGCTTGATTATGTTATTCGAGGTTATTGCTTGTGATTAGAGTATTTTTTTTGTGCATAGTTTTCTTTGTCGTGCCTAGTTGTATGATTGTATACTTTTTTTTACTATAGTTTTTGAGCCTTAGTTGATAGCCAAGTAGTTATTAATGTTTACTTGGATGATATACATGCGCTGAGCATGTTTAGTTTTACTCAGGACTGTGAGATCCTAGAGTAGTAGACCAAAGGGATAATTGATGGAAGGGCTTCTCCAGAGTGTCTTTTTTATCACGATGTGAGCCCAAGGGGAGAATTGGTGAAAGGGATTCTCTAGAGTGTCTTTAACTATGACATGGTCCATAGGGGGAATTGATGTTGAGTGATTCCCCAGAGATCCTTTACCACGATATGAGACTATAGGTGTAATTGACGGTGATTGCGTCCCCAGAGAGTCTGCTTAATTACGTAGCTGAACCAGAGGGGTGAGACTGTGTGTGCCTTCCAGAGGGTTGCTAGTACATAGACGTTTAACTATAGGGGTTAGACTGTGATAGCTACCCAGAGGGTTACCTATTTTTCTCTTTTGTTGTCGGCTTCTTACTTTTGTGCGATGCTTGTTAGAACTGTGGATTGTAGATGTTTGTGATTTTCGGTTTACAGCTTCTTGTTTTAGTACTGCCATGTATTCATTGACTATTAGGCACAGATCTTTGGGTGGTTGCCTACAGAAATTGTATCTCACACCCTGTTTGGGCCATGATTTTGGGCGAAAGCAGACTTTGTTGCTGCAGGTATAGATAATGGAATGTGCCCTTCTACTTCAGGATCTTGATTGCACCGGGAGTTGGGGAGCATGGGACCGAGTCGTGGCTCGCGATGCTGAGGAGCTTACTTTGTTTTTCTTTTTCACTTGGTTTTAGTTTTATTTTAGCACGTTGTTGTGATTTCTGTTTTCCTTAGACCCTTGTACCTACTGCATCTTTGTCATCACAATTATACATATATATACATTGCTTCTTCTGTTTGGTTTCTATTGTTATGCATGTTGGTTATCGTTTCCGCTGTTATTGTTGTTTTCATACCTTTTATACCTTACCGAATGAGGGCATAGTTTCCCCACCGACTCACCAAGTCCCTCACTGCTAGTCAACAGCCTCTGGCATTCGGGAAAACGCGATTGAGGTCATGTGGCGAACCGGGTATGGGCACCAGTGGAGGGGCTCCGGACTCGGGACGTTAAAAAGTGGTATCAGAGGGGTTCTTTTCTCTTACTTTACTGTTTGGAGACTTTTTCCGAGGATAGGATGGTTTTGGTACTTGGTATTAAGTTGTGCTCGGAGTAGCTAACCCGTGTATAGGGAAATACCATACTACCTCGTTAATGACCGTTTGTAGGTTATCAGTTTTATGGTTGATATGTTTTCACCTAGAGTGATTCACATGACTTGTGCGGTAATTGTTTTGATATTTGGGTTCTATTTTTGTCGCAACATGATGAGATGAGGTGTTCCATCTCATGCATCATATAGGCACATGTATAAATTACATGTCATGCAGTCTTTCCATTCCATCTGGGGTGCATTATTGATTGAATGCTGTTGTGATAGACTTTGTGTAGATTATTCATGCTGTTGCGATAGTTTCTTGATAGATTATATGCTGCTATGTTAGAAAATTGTTGTTCTCTTTCTTGCTTAAAATGAACACTATATTTTGGTTCTTGAGGAGATATGGGCCCTCACGGATCGGAAATTGGCATCCTTTACCTTGTTTTTAGTGTTTCCATGCAGTTTTTGAGCTACTACCAAGAAAACACAGAATACACGGCATGTACTTTTTAGAACACACCGTGTAGTTTTCATGCCGTGTCATTGACTGTGTGAGAAGAACACGGTGTCGTGGGAGTAACTTCAGGAACATTCCGTGTGAGTTCGGAGCCGTGTACCCGGCTGTGTCACTAACAACACGGGTCGGGGAAGCTTGGGTAGAATACGCCGTGTCGATAGGGAACATGCCGTGTAGTCCTGTACAGGTACCCGGCCGTGTCACGACCAACACAAGCCGGCGTGACCTTCCTTTCCACATGCCATGTTTGTTAGGAAAATGCCGTGTAGTCTTGTCTAGGTACCAGGCCCTGTCATGAACAACACGGCATAGTGTCACCTTCGACTATACATGCCGTGTTTGTTCGGAGCACACCGTGTATGGTTCAACCATGTAGAAGGCCTTGTACTCAATAACACGGACCACCAAAGCCTTGTCTAGTGCACATCATGTTTGTTTTGAACATGCCGTGTAGTCTCGGGTTGAGTCGGACCATGTGGGTTAGCCGTGTAAGGAGACTCGGGCAGGGGATAGTTTTCAAGTACACGCCGTGTGTTGGGGTCAACACGCCCTGTGGTTTGAAGTGTACACGACTTGTAGGGTAGGGGTACACGCCCATGTCAGTGGCTTAAGTAGGCAGACCATGTAGTTTTATACACGCCATGTAGTCGTGTTTTTCAATCTCGTGTGTTTTTCTTCCCCTATTCCCATTTTGTACTCTTGTTTTCTTTATCCTTGTCTTCCTGATCTAAGGTGTGTTTTTGATCTTTCAGATCTATGCTTCTGAGATGTCCTACGGTCGTACGTCTCTCGTTAGGCAGTTATCAGACGCCGGATATGGAAGATCAAATAATTCCTGTCGACCCCCCAGCCGAGCCAGATTTGGCATCGGTTGTCGTACCAGTTGCAGGCGCTGATGCGCAGTTCACGGAAGGTTTCATGAGGATGATGCAGGCCTTCCAGGGAGCACCTTCTCCTGCCTCGTCTATGGCAGACTTGACGCGGGTTTTCCCGCACTAGCATCCTCCCACGTTCTCAGTGGAGGGAGGACCTCATGCTGTAGAGTAGTGGCCGGTAGCCATGCTGACTATATTCGAGCATCTGGAGATGACTCCAGAGTGGCGAGTCATGATCACCACCTACATGCTTCGAGAATCCTCCAAGAGGTGGTGGGACGTGATCTCACTAGCGGGGTCAGCAGTAGGCTATGACTTGGGAGGAGTTCCAGCAACTGTTCATCGACTACTTCTACCTGGAGACCCTGAGGGCCGATCGAGCCCGGGAGTTCATGAGCGTAGAGCAGGGCACTCTATCTGCCATGGAGTATTCCTCTCGTTTCACAAAGCTAGAGCATTTTACACCCCATTGGGATGGGATTGGGGTGTTCTTGGTGAGGAAATTTGAGGATAGACTCAGGAGGGAGATTCGCTCGAAGGTGAACATCTTCCAGATGACTTCCATTACTTTCATCGTCAACCAAGAACTGATTGCAAAGCGCAATCTGAGAGACTCGGGATCTGCGAGCCAGGGTGGTTCTGCTTCCAGATATAGGTTTCCTTCAGATTACAACAATATGCGTCGTAGGGAGCCTATGCGCGGTGATTCGAGGAAGCAAGACGCATCATCAGGCAGTCAGGTGACATGCTACCAGTGTGGCCGGACAGGGCACATGAGGCCGCAGTTCCAGAGGGACCCAGTGGAGTGCTGATATTGCGGCAAGATGGGTCACCTTCAGCGTTTCTACCAGGTTTTCTCACCATCAGCACATGATTGAGGTTCTTCCATGACTCCTCGTTCAGGAGTAGCACCACTAGTTTCTCATCAGTCAGTGAACTGGAGTTCTTCCGGACGTTCGGACCGAGGTGGAGGTCGAGGCCATGGAGGTCATACACCAGTCCCTCAGCACCAGCAGGGAGGTTCAACTCAGAGTGGTCAGTCATGGGTGCAGGGCCGCGGTGCAGGCTAGTATTTCACTGTAGAGCAGACTTATCATGAGCAGGATCCTAGGACATCTACTGTTCGAGGTACGATTTTAGTAGCCTTAGTTTTATCTTCATCCCTTTTCGATACGGGTGCTACGCATAGATTTATCACTGTTGCTGTTGTGGAGAGCCTTGGACTCTGCATATTTTCTTCTACTGACTCTTTGACAATAGGCACACCCTTGGGGACAAGGACATCTAGTGTACGCCAGTGTAAAGAGTTCCCTCTCGCGGTTGCAGGGTATCCGTTCTTTTGGGATCTCTATGTCCAAGAGATGACAGGCTATGATGTCATCCTTGGCATGGATTGGTTGATTCCCTTTCAGGAATTGGTCAACTGTTATCACCGCAGAGTCAGTTTCCTTTCACCAAAAGGTGAATCATTCCTTCATAGAGTTTAATGGGACGTTAGGGCGAGTCGGGCGGGACTCGAGCATCTTGGGCTAGGAGGGGTGACAGCCCAGATGTCTAGCCTTTATCCGGATGATTAGGGGACTCCACAGTTAGAATTTCCTCTAGTGGTGGATCTCTTAAGGGATGTCTTTCCAAAGGACTTTTCGGGTTTGCCTCCGGAGCAGGAAGTAGACTTCTCTATTGAGCTCATTCCAGGAAAGGCACTAGTGTCCATTCCTCCATATAGGATGGCCACACCTGAGTTACAGGAGCTCAAGAAGCAGTTGGAGGAGCTACATGCTAAGGGTTTCATTCGACACACAACTTCTCCTTGGGGTTCGCCTGTTCTGTTTGTGAAGAAGGTAGACGGTACCCTTCAGCTTTGTGTGGACTATCGGAAGCTAAACCAATTGACAGTCAAGAACTAATATCCCTTGACGCAGATCGATGACCTTTTCGATCAGCATCGAGGATCTCGGGTTATCTCGAAGATCGAATTGAGGTCCAGTTATCAGCAGTTGCGCGTTAGACCATCATATATATATCTGATTGCCTTCAAGAGAATGTATGGTCTATACGAGTATACAGTTATGCCGTTCGGTCTCACGAACGCGCCTATAGTTTTCATGGCACTGATGAACCGAGTGTTCCATCCTTACATGGACTCCTTCATTGTGGTCTTCATGGACGATATCTTGGTGTACTCTCACACTCGAAACGACCATGCCACACATCTTGAGATCGTTCTGAGTACACTGAGAGAGCATCAGATTTATGCGAAACTCTCGAAGTGCCACTTCTGGATGGATCATATTCACTTCTTGGTTCACGTTATTTCAGAGGCTGGAGTATATGTGGACCCAGAGGAAGTGAGATTTGTAGTTTCCTGGGAGCATCCGAAGAACGTTTTTGAGGTACGGAGCTTCATATGGCTGGTTGGATACTATAGACACCTCATTCAGGACTTTTCTCGTCTAGCAGTACCTTTGACAGGCCTGACCATGACGTGGGCAAAGATCTTATGGTCATATTCTTGTGAGTAAGCCTTTCAGGAGCTGATAGGGAGATTGATGTTAGCACCGATACTATTCTTTCCAGAGCCAGGCAGGAGCTACACTTTTTAGTGTGATGCTTCGGGTATCGGGCTGGGAGCTGTGCTTATGCAGGGAGGTGTAGTCATTGTATATGGGTCTCGGCAGTTGAGGCCACATGAGAGGAACTACCCTACGCACGATCTGGAGTTGTAAGCTGTTGTTCATGCCTTGCGCTGTTGGAGACACTATCTTCTGGGAGAGCACTTTGTGGACTTCACTGACCACAAGAGTCTTAAGTATATCTTCACTCGGCATGATCTGAATCTAAGGTAGCTTAGGTGGGTCGAGTATCTTTAGTCTTTTGATATTGAGCTCGCCTATACATCGGGAATGGGAAAAACCATAGTAGATGCGTCGAGTAGGAGAACTCAGACTCAGGCAGTTCAGGAGGCTAGTAGTGAGTGGCAGCTGATGGCTCTATTCTCTGAGATGCATCTGGAGGTGTACGACAGACAGGGACAGACTTTTCTATCTTCTGTAGTTGTTACCTCCACGCTACATGATCTACTACGGATGAGTAAGATATCAGACTCAGGAGGCTTAGTCCTGCGGTAGAGTGTGTTAGGAGGGGACCCTCTTCCTGGATGGACAGTGGGTGAGGATGAGATATTGCGCTTCCAGGGACGTGTATGGGTGCCAGCAGACATACCTGAGGAGCTGATGCAGGATTTCCATTCCACTATTTGGGCAGTTCATCCTAGTCTCACCAAGATGTATCGGGACCTTCAACGTCAATACTGGTGGCCTGGTATAAAGAAAGATGTTGCTGGTTTTGTCTTGAGATGGTCTACTTGTCAGCAGGTGAAAGCAGAGCATCAGCGACCAACTGGGCTTTTATATTAGTTACCCCTTCCGGAGTGGAAGTGGAATGATGTTGTGATGGACTTCGTGCCCAGGTTTCCAAGATCAACTTGAGGAAACAATGCTTTTTGGGATGTCGTCGATAGACTTACAATGGTTTCTCACTTATTTCTGATCAAGGAAACATTCAGTGTCGATGATCTGGGACGACATTACATCAGAGAGATCGTTTGTCTACATGGAGTTCTGCGCTCTATTGTTTCAGACAGAGATGCATGCTTTACCACTCAGTTCTGGCAGGGACTTTAGAAGGCCTTGGGTACAAAGGTACTTTTGAGTACAACTTATCATCCACATACTGACGGCCAGTCCGAGCGCACGATCCATGTGCCTGAGGATATGATCTGAGCATTCATCCTTGACTATGGAGGTTCTTGGGAGGAGAATATTCTTATGGAGGAGTTTTCCTTCAATAACAGTTTCCAGGAGACCATTCATATGACTCCATATGAGGCTTTGTACGGTAGTACATGCTGATCACCCTTATGCTGGCTGGAGGCAGGAGAGGAAGCTTTGCTGGGACCTTGTCTTGTTCAAGAGACTTCAGAGCAGATAAAGATGATTCGGAAGAGGATGGATACAGAGCAGTCTTGACAGCAGTCTTATGCTAATCAACAGAGACGACCTCTAGAGTTCAAGGTCGGTAATCAGGTTTTCCTATGTGTCGCACTGAGGTTGGGACATAAGAGGATTCAGAGACAGGATAAGCTTTCACCGCGGTACGTCGAGCCATTTGAGGTCTTGGAGAGAGTGGGGCCAGTTGCCTATCGGTTACAGCTACCTCAGAGGTACCGGGCCATGCACAATTTCTTCCACAAATCTCAGCTCCGACGTTACTTTCCAGATCCGTCTCACGTCTTTTAGCCCGTGGAAGTCTAGCTTGAAGCAGATGTGTCGTTCTAGGAGCATCCTATCCGAATTTTCGATCGTAGTATGATGGTTCTCCGTGGGCGGTCTATTCCTTTGGTACGAGTGCTATGGAAGAACAGGCAAGTACAGGACGAGACCTATGAGAGGGAGGCCGATGTACGGTCGCAGTGGCCGGAGCTGTTCGGGGTTTCTCCTTCTCCGCCTCGTTAGGGAAATTCGAGGACAAATTTATTTAAGGGGGGAGTTTGTAAGAACCCGGATCTCTTTTCACGTATGTTTTTTCATTTTTTTCTAGGGTTTTTGAGAAAAATGAATTTTTTGGAAATTTTAGAAGTACAAGCCTTGTACTTTTTGAGTACACGCCTTGTACGCTTTCCCCGGCTCGAAGCCATGTGCTGGCCGTGTCCGGGACATACACACGGTGTGTATGGCTGAGGTGGAGGATAGTTATTTTGGAGTCTGGAAAATTCGAATTACACGTCGTGTACTCCAAAAGTACACAACATGTACTTTTTTTTCATTAAACGGACTGGGGTCGCGTCTAACCCCCATATTCATCTTCTTCTTCAGTTTTAGACCATCCAGGAGCGACCATACGGCCGAATCATCGACAGATTCCTGCCTCGCCGTCCGTTATCCGATTCGAGCACGGTCAGTTGTGTTGGAATCACAGCGGTAAGTAATTCCTTCTACTTTAGCCTTGTTTCTTGATTCCTCCTCATTTCCAAGTTATCGTGGGATGAATGTTTTTTGCGTTTTCTCAGATCTACGTTGTTCAAAGTGGAATTTGTCATCGAGGTTCATGTATATCGATCTCCTCAGATCGAGGTAGGTGTTTTGTCCCTTTCTTTTGAAAGTTGATGAATATTTTTTGCAATTTCCACCAATAACCTTGAACGGGGTATTGCGTGTTTCCTGTTTTTCCCTGGTTTCTTGCCTGCGTTGCTTGATTGCGTAGTAGAGGTTATTGCTTTTGATTAGAGTATTTTTTTGTGCACAGTTTTCTTTGTCATGCCTAGTTGTTGGATTGAGGACTGTTGTTTTGCTATTGCTGTTGAGAGTTAGTTGATAGGAAAATAGTTCTTGATGTTTACATGGATGATATACATGCGCTGAGCATGTTTAGTTATACTCTGGACTGTGAGAACCTAGAGTAGTAGACCAATGGGAGAATTGACGGAAGGACTTCTCCAGAGTGTCTTTTCAACCACGATGCGAGACCATTGAATGAATTGACAGAAGGGCTTCTCCAGAGTGTCTTTAACTATGACGTGGGCCACATGGGGAATTGATGTTGAGTGCTTCCCTAGAGAGCCTTTAGCACAATACGAGACTATAGGGGGAATTGACGGTGAGTGCTTCACCCGAGAGTCTGCTTAATTACGTATCTAAACCAGAGGGGTGAGACTGTGTGTGCCTCCCAGAGGGTTGCTAGTACATAGAGGTTGAACCATAGGGGTTAGACTTTGAGAGCTACCCAGAGGGTTACCTATTTTTCTCTTTTGTTGTTGGATGCTTACTTGAGTGCTATGCTTGTTAGAACTATGGATTGTAGCTGTTTGTGCTTTTCTGTTTACTTATTCTTGTTTTAGTACTGCCATGCATTAATTGACTGTTAGGCACATATCATTGGGTGGTTGGCTACTGTTATTTTATCTCACACCCTGTTTGGGCCATGCTTTTGGGCCCAAGAAGACTATGTTTCTATAGCTATAGAAAAGAGAAAGCGCCCTTCTACTTTAGAATCTTGATTTCACCGGGAGATGGGGAGCATGGGACCGAGTCATGGCTCGCGATGCTGAGGATCTTAGTTTGTTTTTCTTTTTCACTTGGTTTTAGTTGTATTTCTACACGTTGTTGTGTTTGTTTTTTTCCTTAGACACTTGTACCTGCTGCATCTTTGTCATCACAGTTATACATATATATACATTGCTTCCACTATTTGGTTTCTGTTGTTATGCATGTTGGTTATCGTTTCTGCTGTTATTTTTGTTTTCTTACCTTTTATACCTTACCGAATGAGGGCATAGTTTCCCCACTGACTCATCAAGGACCACGCTTCTAGTCAGTAGCCTCTGGCATTCGGGGAAACGCGCTTGAGGTCATGTGGCGAACCAGGTACGAGCACCAATGGAGGGGATTCGGACTCAAGATGTTACATAATAGAATATCAAAAAATTTGGAATCAATTTTATAAAAACATGGTCATCGATGAAATAAATAGATTAAATGGAAACAGAAAAATGATAATTTTTTTATTTAAAATCCCTTGTAAATATCATATCATTGATGTCAGCCTTAAAAAATGAATATATATTTTATCTATAAATCCAATTAAAAAAATTGGAAATGAAATATATGATAGTAAAAATTCATCCCATGTATAATAATTTCATGACATTATCGACGAAGTATAAGGTTAATCCAAAGAATGTAAATTCTGTAAATAATTCCATTACTATTTTGTAATCATCTGAATCATGTGCCCCATCAAATTAATAATTTTCAAAATAAATATTTAATAAAATTATTATAATTATTTTATTGATATAATATATAAAATGGTAGACTATACACCACACACATGAATGAATTGGTGAATATGAAAAATATCTCACAGAAAAAAATGTGTGATTAGAAACACTTACGTCACACTTCCCCTTAGTTTAGTGTAATTTACCCTCTTATAAAAGGTTTAAAAAATATTATAAATTAATTACCTTACCATAATGATATTTAAAAAACCTTATAAAATTCTTTTATAACATATTAAAACCATTTTATTAAGTATATTTTATTATTTTAATTGTACTGGTGGTGTTCATTTCATGGTTACATCATTGGTTCATTTGTGTAAAATAATAAATTTTCATGAAAAAAGGAAAAAAACCATATGTGGAATGATATATAATTATTTAATTTCTATAATTATGAATATTATTGTAAATGTTTTTTCATTCTTACATGAGGATGAATCATTAAATTTAAAGTTACTGATAAATGCATTGTTTATTTTATGGGATGTTTTCGAACGTCGTGCACTTATTTTGTTTTGTTTAGTATTATGAGTATATATTAGTTATAGAACATGAAATAGGTTATAATATATAAATTAAAATCTTATTTTACCATAATGATACTTTTATTAATTCTCTAAATTCGAAAGTGGAAAATGAAAAATCATTACTCAAGTAGGTGATTAACTAATATAATTGGGAAAATAGTTTCATTTCCATGAATAAGATGAGATTATAAATATAATTTATATTATATATTCTATTATAAACATAATATTACTTTATATAAATTATTATGTATCTACCATTCCTTGTTGAATAAAGGAGGTGAGGTGAAAATTGAAGAAGAAAATAAATTAAGTGATTCACATTGAGAAAATTACCTCTTGAATATCACGTCCTTGAAGAACCCCTTAATGACCTTGAAAATGGTATTTGGGTAAGAAAATAGAACATGTACGTGGGGAGAGTTGTGAAGATAGGGATTCAAATATATTTAAGGAGCTTCATGTCTTTTGAGGTTAAACAGTTGGTGAGGGGAGGTATTTGTACTTGAGGTGGGGTGGTTTTGATTAAGTAAGTAATGATTTTGTTCATATAAAAAGAAGCACGTTGAGGGGGAATTAATTTCAGTAAATTTTGATGATATTTAATGTTTTAAAGGATTAATATGGTTTCCAAACACCTCAATAAATCATTAAATATTATAGTTTCTATGTATTTTAATTATTTACTTTTTAACATTAACTCCTTTCATTGTTTATCTATATCGCGTAAAATATTTATATTTTCCATGGTAAATGATTTAAAAAAAGAAATAAAATCACCTTAATACCTAATTTGGACCTTTAGATTCAAAATATTAATTCCATTTCAAAAAAAATAATTTTGTAATTGGAAAAGGTATATTTAAAATTAATCTCAAGGACGCAATAGAGGGTTTTAAAAGTGAAAAAGATGAAATGATTACAACATTTTTATTTCTAATTTCAAAAATAGATTGATTAAAATAACAAAATTATTTTTAATAGATTTGTAATTGAATATTGTGTTCTTGATAAAATTGAAATATTATTTAATATTTCAATTTATGTTTATGAAAAGTCATGTTTTTATTAAAATTTAGTATTTTTAATTATTCATCAAAAATTGAAAATTGTGAAATCATTATGACGGGGTCACCCTAGTGTAATTTTGTTGAATTGATATAAATAATAATTTTACTTTTCCAAATAAAATATATAATAGTGTGGAAATTTACTATTAAAATGGACATTCTATTAAAATGTGGAAAATTTCTTTTTAAAAAATATGGATTTTTGTTATTTCAATTTGATTTATTTATATAAAAATCACATCAATGTTATTGGTTGAATTTAAAAACATTTTATTTAATTTAAAATATATAATTTTTATTAATATATTTTAGTAATTATGACTAATATAATTTATTATGAATAAATTTAATTGTGGGAAAAAAAATATTATCACTTCTTTATATTCAGAAGGTTTTTTTCATTTATTATTAATTGGTAACCAATTAATTAATTATATAAGAATTTGTGAAATATATTTTTTTAATTTATATAATTTCATTCACTCTCACATTTCCAATGGCTATGTGATAATGGTTGTGTAAAAATAAAAGTATTTTCAAGTTTGTTTAAGCTTGTTGTTTTTTTAAAAGTAAGGAATTGAATAGATTTTATTTATTAAAAAAAGGACATATCCAAAAATATTTGTGTGTTACACCATGATATCATCCCACTTCAATGATTTTACACAAGAGTGGAATCATTTCATGTGGACCTAGAGGTACTTTCTAGTGTTTCGGTAGTTGAGGTAGGGATTTATTAGCACTCCCACCATGAGATTTCCAGAGGATAGTGTTGATTACATAGTGTTTTATGATCAATACAGAACTAGTATTTTATTTGTTCTTATATATATTCAAGAATATATTTCTTATGGCTCACATATATTGATACAACATGAATATAACTACATGACCCACAATATTTAGTTAACATCGGTAGTCTTCACATTGAAGATGTGTAGACAGTACTTAATGAGAGTGTTTTTTATAATCTCTTCTATCCAAAACAGTCTCAATTATATATTAACCCACAAGAATCGTAACATGACAAAGACTTATTGTATATAGTTTCTATATGATTGGGAATTTGATATTTTCTATAATCTTTGTAAGAGGAATGTCTTAGAAGTCTCATTTAGCAAGATATCATACTCATAGTTGTTGAGCGATGAATCAGAGATGTTACCCCTCTTATAGTAATCATTAGTGGATGTAGAAAGAGTGGGTTGAAATCAATCGATGTTTGTTATGGATTTGTTTTATTAGTGATTTAGGGTGGAAAACATGGTTATATAGACTATGAGACCCTCCATGCTCATTTATCCACCAACCATGATTCTGGTGGATTTTCTAAAAGTGGGGAGGATATAGTTCTTTTAAGAGGATGTACGATTGTACTAATGAAATTTCATGAGGAAGTTATGAGAGAGACTCATACATCTCCCTTTAAACAATAACCATGTGTGGTGAATTATTACTAGTTCCTATGACATCTGTTCTGGTTTCTAGGGATGATGAACGGTGTTGGGGAGTTCGACTCTTAAAGGACTATTTTTCCAAAAGTGAAGGCCAAGAACCATGTTCTAGTGGGTTTAGATCAACCCCCATGGGTGATATATTGGAAGTGTCATGTGATATCCAAGGGATTAATGATGGTGATACCATGTATTTTCATAGTACGAGATTATATCTAGGTGATCATAGAGTGATTCACCATGTCATCCCACTTCCAGAAATTTGAGATTATATTTATGATTAGCGCATGGGATGACACTATGTGTAGGAGATTGTCCAAATCCAAGGATTTCCCATAACAATCATTTCTCTCTAGGATTATCACTTCATCTATCATATATATAAGGGATTTAATGAGGCCTTTGGGACTCAGTTGTGTTTTAGAGTGGCATCCCACCACCAAAATGATGACCAGAATAAGCAGTCCATTCAGGTCCTGGAGGAAAGGTTGTAGGATTTTATAGTAGACATTGATCATAGTTAGGAGGATCATATACCATTAGTGGAGTTTTCAATCAAAAGTATCTAACATTACATCATTAGTATGGCACCCATTGAGGCATTTTATGGGAGTCCCTTCTAGTCACCACTATCTGAGACTGACCCAAGGGAGTCAGTACATATCAGTCCGTATTTGGTGAGGGCCACTACATAGAAGGTTTGAATCATCAAGGGGTGGATGAGGAATTCATGGAATAGTTATAATTATAATAATGACTGATGGAAGAGTAGTTTGGAGTTTTATGAGGAAGACCATCTATTCTAAATCATCTCAAATTGATGTGGATTGCATAGATTTGGTTGGGGTGGAAAGATATTTCAAATACTCATTGGACCATTCCATACAATTTTTATAGTTACATAGGTAGTCTATAACGTATATTTACCCCCATTTTTAATCAAGTTACATGAAATCATTTGTGTGTCACAGTAGATGAAAATATGTGCATGACCCCTCAAATGTTATAGTCTATTGCGAGTATGAAATTGAGGTTAGAAATTACTTTACTAAGAACCCATTAGATATTGAGGATATTGGGAAAAAATTGCTAAAGGTAACATTGCAGCATTTTTGGGTTGCATGTGTTTGTTGACAATGCTAGTTTCCTTAGTGAATTTTTGAGTTCTAGAGATGTTGTTGACAATCCACATTGACAAAGAACCATGATAAAGGAATGGATGATCTGGAGGCAGAAAAATAGAAAAAATACACGGTGGAGACTTTTTCCAGTGTTTTCCAAATTTTTGGGGTCCCAAATATAGAGTTTGGTGAGAATTATGAAAAGTGGATAACGATGAAGATCACGTCAAAATATCGAAAAGGCCTGAAATTTTCGAAGATAGGCTTCATGGATTAGATTTCGCAAAGACATGAAAAAATTTGATGGTGGTTCTTTGCAATTATGATGACATTTTAAAATAGAATCATTGAAGATAATTGAGGCGGAAAAGGTAATTTCAAGTGGAGCTTCATGGTGAAGGCACGCAGGTATCGACGAAACTCTCTACGATTACGAAGATATTTGCGATCAGAAAAGTTTTGTGGTGGTTCTCGAAACAAAGTGAATTTCGGCATATATTTTAGAGCATCTCAATTTGAGATTATGGGGCTCTAACTTCATTATAAAGGATTTAGTGTTGACGAAATCACCTATAAATAGTCCTTGACCCCCACAAGAGATGTAGAGAGTTTTTGATGAAAATATTTTTCTCTCGAATCACAAAGGTGGTTCAAAAAGGCAGTGTGCTTCATAAAAGGAATGAGCTTCATGGCGGCTAATCCAGCTCCGTGAATGTGGCATGATTTGTGTTAGCTCAATCATCTTTATGAGGGAAGTCGCTCTCTGATGACTTGAGATCTACGACATCAAATGCTTAATGATGCTGTAAGCTTCGTGAAAAAATAGAATCATTGCTATGGATTTTTGAGATTCACAAAAATGGGAGCTTCGTGATGTTGGGTGCTTTGTTAAGGTACTTCCCAAATTTTATTTTCTAGTGGTTAGGGGAAAAGGTGTATCCAGTAGTTTATAAAATTTTGACATCAATAGAGCATCTAGATATAGTAGAGTATGTATTCATTTGTGGTAATGAAGATACCTTAATGTCTATAAAATGTGAGTGAATCTTCAGACGAAGTAGTGATCTCACTTCTATTGAGAGTGTAGTGAGTTCTCAAATTGTGAGTGGTTGTAAACCAGGAAGGACAGTGAGTCTTCTTCAAACATGTAAATATCAGTGATCTTATAGTGGAATCGGTACATCGACACACTACCTTTGTATTCCCCTTGGACGTATCCCAATGAGGGTGAACCAAGTAAAAATTTCTTTTTCATATGCATGATTTAATGTTTATTCATACTCTGAAAATATGAATCTTTTTTTGAGTATGGAGTGTGAGTTTTACAATATGAGGGATATAATCTATGTCAGCATCGGGTGTTGGGATTCATCACCATAGTGGGTGAGTAAATAAATAAATATTATTATATTAATTTAATTATTCTATTAAAACCCTATACATAATGCTTCCTTATAAATACAATTCCATGGATAATTAGTAGTTTTATCTATATAGTACTTCAAAAAAATTGGTTCCATTAGATGGGACTTTTGGATGATATCTTGGAGAACAACACTGAATCAGTTCTGGATCAAAGATCGATGTGTCAATCGAACATATGTATCTCACCAAAAATAGTGATGTGCAATGTTTTTTAACCAATGATCGATCCTCCTAAAGGTTGGATAAATTTATTTTTTGGGGTTCTGCACGTTTAATTATTCCTACAATGAATGTGAACAAATCAACTTGTGAATTGATTCACGGTTCAATCATGATGTGGGTGTGAATTTATTTGGGGGGAATTTAGGAAAAATTATTTATTTTAATATGGATATGTTTTCATCATTATAACGTAAATGAATTGTGTAAAACCATAACATGGATGTGGTTCCTTCCACTTTTACATTTTTCATGGATTTACCCTATAATTATTCATCCACTCATCACCAAAATTTGTTTATGTTAGTGGTTTCACAAATATTGAATAACATATCATTGTGCACCAGTTTCATTGCTCAATTTACTTTTATAATAATTCCATGTTCTAAGTAATGATGGGATCAATCATCAATAATGGTGATGGTAGAACATGAGCAGGAAAGTGTTTCTCATGTATTTTTTTATGTTTAGAAATTTTTTAATGTGACATATGGTTTTCCCATGTGATATGGAAGCCAGATTTTTGAGAGAGAAGACAATGAGGCTGGGCTGGATGAGATAAAAGAAATCCCGCATGATTAATGGTAGGATTATAATCTAGACGAGAAAAAGATGATTTATGAGGCTTATTCATGGTTTTTTGGAAATATTTGGTTATAAAACATGTAATGAAGTATCAAAATACATGTCAGACTCCCAATATGGTGTTAGGATTTCTATAAATAAGAAATGTATCACATGGAATGTGACATGTGTCATAATAAATGTGAAACATACATGGAAGTTCTCCTTGTACCTTGGAGGATACATATACTTGGTTGGGAATACAGAGGCTCAAACATGATGTGTACTAAGACATAGAAATAGACCTTAGAAGGGGTTGTGATACACAATTAATACCTAGTGCCAATGGAAAACACCATTTACTACTATTAAAAATTGTGTACTCATTCAATTATTTCTTTGATCTATTTTACTATTCATCATGGAAATGTTTCATTAGGTTCCTTTACCTGGATCCCTTCCCTGGGATTCTTTATTTGTTTCCAAGGTTTAGGATGGTGATCCACAATGAGAAACTTTTGTCTTAGGTGGAGTTGTTGGAATCCATCTGTGAGTCCCATAATGAGATACTCTATCATGATTTCCCAACGTGGGGTTCTTGGTGTCATTGTGACCAACAATATGTGGAATTAGACCCCTACATAGTGGGGTAATCAAGATTGGGTTTTTGGTATAGCTTATGGGTCTCAGAGTCATACAATTTCAATGTATCAATCTATTTATATTTATATCATGTACTTCAAATGGCTAGACTCAATGAAAAAGACATATTTGATGGATTACATCCGAGATATCTGACTCATGGAGTGTATTCACCCAGATGATTCTTATAAGGATCCTTTGAACATGAATCCTAAGAAAACATTATTGTGGTGACTTAGCCATGAGATTATGTGTTTATATTGAGTTTATCTGAATATTTTTATTATATGTGTTGTTAACATATACCTATAATGAGATGAATTTTCTTTTTCTAGTTCATATATTTTCTTTTATTTTGGGGTCTCCTATTGGGTTTTGTTATACTAAGTCATACATGGGATTTTCCTGCAATTGTTATGTCTTTTGTAGACGAATAACCATTTGAAGGAATCCTATAGGGATCAGGACTAAGTTGAGATTATTGAGATGGATAAACAAATGTGTGTTCAGTTTTTTTTATCATTCCTCACCCACATTACTAGTTTTACTATTCTTTAGTTTCTTTTGGGTGAGTTTTATTTTTCATCTTTTTCTTAGGAGAACTTGTTTTAGTACTCTTATAGTATAATTTCTAAATGTATGCATTCGTGGTTATAAATTATTATTCATTTCAGTAATATATATAATTATAGATATGTGTGTGTGTGTACATATAACCTAGGGTAAGCCCTCTCATAAGTTTAATATTCCTACTCATCATTGTTCACTGTCCCCTTGCTTGTTTGAGGTAGGTCTTGGTTAGTTGTAGTCTGGGCCCCATTTAGATGGTTCATGACACCCATACCTATTTCATGATATCCTAAGATGTGAAAATCAATCTCATTATGGACCTTGGGGGTTATTTAAGGGTTTGGAAGTGATTGAATGGGATCAAAGATATGTTTAAGATGAATAATTGATTTTCCATTAGGGATAATTTAATGGATTAGTAATGTTTCAGTGTAAAAACCCAACCCCTTTTCAGTTCAGAAACACTAATAGAATTTAATATTTCATAGTGGGTGGATGGTAAATTTTGAGAACTAGTGTTTGGATAAAAAATCTAAGACGTATATAATTTTTAGATATTGTTTTGTGATATGGTTTAAAGAATAATAGCTACTTCTAGTGATTGAGTGAGTCATTTGATATTCATGCTTTATTTTTTTGTGTTTTGGGATAATAATATCTAGGATGTATAGTTTAGTGAGAATGGTTTAGCAGAAACTATACAACACCCAAAGGGTGAGGAGGTTACAGGTAATCTTTCTAAATACCAAAATTTTCATACATTCTTCATACTTAATTTACAGTTTTGAGGAAACTCGACATATTACAGGGAAAACCTTAGTTCATGGGTTGGAATTAGAGTTTAGAAAAAATGCACACCTTTTTACAAAACCCATGTGAAAATTTTTGAATAGGTATAATGCAATTATTTAAAATTTTGTGAATGGGTTAAAAATAATGAGATGTGGTTTTGTTAAATAGTGGATGGTGAATGGTTGGTGCATGGTTTGGAAAATAGTACGAAATAAATGTTTCTATTTGAAAATGATGGATTGCAATTATTCCTTATCAAGATTTCAAAGGGGGTTCCCCTTTTCTTCCTATCCCTCATGTGCACACCCCATCTGACCAAGTCCCTCCTCCCACCTTTGACCCCTTCTATTTTAGGTGATTTAATGTGAATTATTGGATAATGAAGGATGAGTTTCCTTTTATTCCTTCATCCTATTCTCCATCCCCTTGGTCTCTTCTAATTTTGATTGATTTTGAGTTTGGTTTCAAGGATAATGTCACTTGCAAATGATGGAATCATTTTGATATGATGGTGATTTCATATAACATTTTTGAGGATATCCCAAGACAATATATTATCAATATTGCATTCCATTTTAGTGAAGTATGTCATCATGGTCAATTTCATATTATTATTTCTTGAAATTTAAGTAAATTGAATCGAGTTTTGACATCGAATGTTGGGGAATTTTCTCAGGTTAGGAATATGGGTTGGTGATGACCCTTTTAGGTGTTGTTGGGGATAGTTCTAGTGCAGTGGAAGTGTTATGTGAGAATTTTAGACATACATATTTTTTTTTAATTTATTAAATTAATTATGTCTCAACTGCTAAATCAGGGTTTCAAGGTGTTCATTCTGTAACATTATTGAGACCAACATGCTATAAAATTTAAATAATTTAATAATATTTTTAGACACAATTAATAAATATTTATTAAAATTGATAAAAATTTCGTTCTTTCCTCTTCCAATGACTCCCCCCCTTACACCCACCCTTACGCCACTACCTTCACCACCACCACTATATCCCTCACAACTGTTTCTCCCTCTATCATAGTCAATCCCTCAGACTCTCTCACTCCCCTTTTATCCCCTACATACCTTTTAATATTTCACTATACTAATATGTCAACTAATTTCCCCTACTTTTACATCATTCAAACATATGTACATCTACTAATGTGGCACACACCCACTTTCTTAAGGAATATCCCTCTACCCCAACCACCTCTTCGATCATTTACTCTCCTTTTACCTGTGCATCACTATGTGTTCCAAACCCTAATAATTACATACTAATTAAATTTCAAAAAAAATGCATATCTATTAATATTTTTCATTTTATTTTTAAATAAATTATCTTAACTATTTTTTTAGAATTTTAATGTGTTTAATGAAAATATACTAAATTAATTCTCATTTTTTATATGTTTTATAATTTGTTTAATTTTTTTTGGAAATTTTTACACATAAAATCATTTATTAACCCAGTTAAAATCTTTCATATTGTTTTTTCCATGGAGAAACATGTGTAATTTGATTTTATAACATGAGGTGTTTTGTAAAACAATATAGAATGAATTAATCATATGTGTAATTAATATAAGTATAATTCAATCTTTGCTTGACTATTTGGGTTTTTAGAAAGATAAACATATTAAATCAATTAGTGATTGAGTATTATTTTATATGTTTATATATAAATGAAATAGTTTTAAATTTATTTTCTTTCATTGTTTCCTATAATGAAAACATTAATTAAATTCAACATATTTTTTAATATGTATCTTCATTGATGATTAGAATTATTCATAAGATGATATGAAATGATAATTTAAAAACTTTTATTGGAATGTAATGTTATTGAACTGTAAATAAATATAATGTTTTTAGAAAATACTATATTAGATAACATGTTAGATGATATATCCAAAAAATGTTGCATGATTCAGTCATAAAAAGATATAAAAGATTTTGTGATCATCATTTTCCCACTAAATAAGTAATTGATCTTTTAATTACATACTACATATTATGTATTTTAGTAATTATTAATGATGTGTACTCACATTGTGATATAAAGATAAATTTTGAATCAAATTACCAAGTAACACACATCAATACGTAGTGGTTTATAAGTGTTTTTAGATTTTTTTTGATTTCTAATAAATCTATTGATGTAAAGATAATATTTCTATAAACTAATTGGAAATTGTTTAAAGAGAAATAGAGTTTATGAGATACTGATAATGAAGAAACTGCAACTCAATTTGATTGAGGGATATTTCATGGATAATAAAACATTAGATAATGTTTTGTCACTGATTTTGATTAATAGAATGAGAATCCAACTACATAGAAAATGGAAAATTGAATTCCAAATAATATATATGATTATTTCAAAATTTATGGGAAAATTACCAGCATTAAGATGTATCAGAACAAACTATAAAGGCTTATAAAAATATTGACATGGAAAATGATATTATTTAGACTATAGAACAACCTAATTAAGATTATGTCATGTCAATGGATCCTCCTACACATAATTTAGAGACAAATCTAAGAGATTAATTTATTGAGTAGACAATATTGTTTCATGGTTATGTTAATGATGGAAATCAAGAGTTTTATGGTAGATTTATATAATATTTAAAACATTATTTTCTAATAAATTTATACCATATCAAATTCTAATGATAAACTAAAAATAAGGAGACTATAATGATATTGGAATTATTGTGTGATTCATTTCCTAATTCTATTGTCCGTAAATATTATTATGATCAGAAAGAATTTGTTAAAAGCATCTTATGATTTAATAAAATCTATATTCTTTTATTAATGATTATATGGTTTATTAGGGATAACATTGAAGTATAATGGAGTTAAAAAAATTTCCTCTTTCTAAATGGATGTTAATAAATAATTTTAGAACTATATATCATTATTCGAAAATGGAGAATTAGATAAATAATACACCTGTATAGTTTTTCATTACATCACATTAAAACCTAGATTTAAAAGATTATTCATGTCATTTGGAATCATTGATCACATGTAGTAGAATTATATATACAATAATAGGGTTGAGTAAATGTGAAATCCTAGATATTCAAAATCATGGAATGAATTTGATTCATTACATACATATTTATCACATAATCCAATGAATGTTCAATTGGGATTGTCTATCTATAATTCCCCAACACTAGAAACCTAGAGGCAGTGATTTTTTTAATAAATTGACATGTTACAAGGAATCATGTCCTGAAAGACCAATAAGTTTAGCAGTCTTGCAAAATATATTAAATACATGACCATTACCTAAAATTTTCAAACATCAAACACAAAATAGATAATCTTTTGATAATGTAATTATTTCCCTGTCTTAACCCCACATATCAAACATAAAATATATCATTGAATCCTGTTAAAACAAATAATAAGAATGAAGGGAGATTAGATAATTATTAAAGATTAACTACATAGTGGATTCTATCATAAATTAGCCCAAACTTTTATGTCCAGTTAGAAAAATGAAACACAAGCCTTTAAAACATATTCTTCAGCATAATATGGATAGAATAAATCAAATAATTCTATTTAACCTTTCACATGGATGTTATACTATTCAAATAATAACATGTAATAACTATCCTTGTAAAGATGGAATATTTAAATCTAGACATCTTAAACACACCATCAAAACTTCAACCAAGACACCATACTTAATTGGTTAAGAAATTTTCCCAAATCGAAAAATAATTTTCCTGTGAAACTAACGGATGCATTGAGGGGATATAGAGGGCCCCACTCGACACATAAAAAGTCTAATTCATTCTAATTATAAATAGGGTAAAACATAACCAACCTAAACATTCATATTAAAAATATCATGTAAAATTTCAATACATTAACCAAAAGCAAGGAATGGTATCAAAATAGCACATCCATAGTCAAAAATATCATAAAACCTTCAATATAATATGAAATATGGTATAATAATATATTTACATTGTTAAGAATAAAAATCTAACAAAATATGATTAAATAGATGAAAGTGATCTAACAAAATAATTAAAACTCTTTTAGAAATATCCATTTTTTACTTAGAAAGAATTTGAAATCCTATATAATAATAAAAGAAAAAAATTCCCTTTAAAAATAATATAATGAACTTGTAAGGGAAGCATAAAAATTTTATGGTGTCATAAAATTGGAAAATATTCACTCATGATATATATGTTAAAAAATAATATTTCTTTAATTTCTCAAAAGGTTTATATAATACCTCGTTTGGAAAATGAATGAAATATTCCATTCAAAGTGTTTTATAAAAAGGCAAACACTTGTGTATATGACATTTTTTATAGTCTAGGAATATAAATATTATTTTGAAGTGCATATATAATAAATTTAAATGTGGATGAAAAATATTCTCATGTAGATACTTACAAATAAACAATCTTGGATAGTATTTAAATTGCAAAATTAACCCTTACCTTGGGTCTGATACTCTCTATACATGTTCTAAACTCCTCTTCTTTAGGTGTCTCTGATTGATTTGCACTAAAAGACTCGTTAAGTCAATTTTCTACCCAAAGCGTGTCCTCTTGGATTACGTTTGGTATGCTTGGAGACGAAATGGGTTTGGGTTTGTTGAGCCAAACTGCTTTGGAGGTGTGAATTAAAGAGAATGTGATGTTCCCTTTTGTGTGAAAGGTGAGGGGAACATTAGGAAATTCTGAAATAATAATTTATTATAAATTTAATTTAATAATCAAATAGATCAAAAGTCATTTATATCATGTTTATTATGAGGATGGGTATAACCCCTCTCAATTAATAGGTTTTTACATGTTTTGGTCATAAAATTATCCTTATCTTTTGGCTTTAACCCTTAGTTAAATTAATTAACTATTACAATGACATCTAATATTTTTTTACTATATGGTTAATATAGTCACGATAAATTCCAATTAAAACTCATGTGGATCATTAATGAAATTTTTAATAAAATCTAATTCAGTTGGAAAAATCATATATTTTTATGTCTATTATTTCATTTAATAAAATAATGTTTGTTTTAAAAACATATTTCTGTCAATTTTGAAACAATTTAATAATTGATGTTTTTTAAAGTCATAAAAAATGTATTAAATCAAATCGAACATGTCATAGTCAGCCAAATAATTTTTGGATGAAAAAAATACATTCAAATGATGCATATTTTAATATTTATAATATCACTTTTTTCATTCCTTCGTTAATAAGGAATAAATTTCATCATTATTGTGTCATAAATAAATTTAATTATTTAATTTTATAAATTATAAATAAAATACCATGATATAATAAATATTTCTAGAATTCAAAGGACTATTTATGATCTAACAAATCATTTATATAAACAACTTCATTTTTTTAGTCAAGAGATACATGTTTTGGTTATATTACACTTTTCTTTAAATTAATCATTATAAAAGGTCAGTATCACAACCATGTAACACCATGAGGTTCTAAAATTGACCCAATTATGCCACTTGTCAGCCATATTTCATCCAATAAGACTTTGATACCTATTTGTGTAGTTTTATATTATTATAGTGTGATTTTTTAGCCTTTATTTACCCAATTTACACTTTAACAAACGTAAATAAAAATAATTAATGATTTTACCATTCATAATGTCCAAAAATAAAATGTAACTTTTCTAAAAATATGGAGATTATGATTCCAAATATGGAATTAATTTTTTCCAAATTAAAATCATATAATTAATAGAAATTAACTTAAAATTAATTACCTTTGTCAAAACCAGAAAAGTTGTTTCTAAGAAGTAAAAACTTTCAAAAGATAGACATGTTTTTATATGAAATTTCAATTTAAAATTACATACAATGAATAAAAATGGATTAAATGATAAAATCATAAAAAATTTAATCATTAAAACCAATTAAAAATATAATAAATCTATATAAATGATTTAGATGAGAAATCAATTTTCAATTAATATACATTATTTTTCAATATTTATTTAAATATGAAAGTTATCAGAAAAACAATAAATTTTATTCCAACCAATTTTTTTATTCCTTGATTTTAATGAATAATTTAATTATTTCAAATTGAATATATAAAATAATAAAATATTGGATTTAAAAAGTGTTCTCTATTAAAAAGCGGAAAATGCATTTTTTGAAAAATACTTCTTTTATATATAAAAATTGAACTTGTCCTTATTTTATGTCTAAAAAACAAAAAACATGAATGTTAAAATTATATGGGATATAAAAATATTAAAATTTGGATAATTTTATTTATTAGTTATTTCTAAATATCTAGTTTGGTAGGTCGTGGTGTGCGTGAACTCGGTGCTACATATAGCACAATCTATTGAATTATTTAAAAAGAAGAAAACCATTGAATCTTGGGGTGTTACACTATCCTATCATTCAATGAATTTTTTCCTTGCAATTTTTGGATTTCATTTTAGTAAATAATGATTGATTATTCAAAATCCCTTTAGTGTTATCCCACATCGAAAAAATGGTCAATAAAACATTCACTTTAAAATAAAGAAAACTAAGTTAGAAAGTTAGAATATATAAAACATACTAGGGTTACATGTAGGAAAACATTGATATGAAAGAAAATTGTACCAGCATATTCTGATGGAGAGTGATAGTGAACATTATTAGAGTAATTTTAACAACTACAAAGCTATAAATCATCCATGATCTAAGGGACCATTTGATTCGTCACAAAAGAAAGTACCAGGGAAATTGTTTTGGTTTTATTATCCTTTACCTAGTGTTGTAGAATTAATTTACATCATATACTATAAACAAACGGAACCATACATAATTGAAATTTAGATTTTCATCCTATAACTAATTCTTACCACAAACTCATAATTCTATAAAAAAGATAATAAAAATAAAAAATATTTTATTCTTATTAATCATATAAGTTTAAAAATATAAACATATACATTTAAATAAAAAACAATTTTATACGAATAAAGACATCACGTAGGTGAGTGGTAGGATATTCACCCTTGTTACCCTTCATTTTCTAGTTCATATCTCCCAGTCTTACTATACATGACAAGTTGTCACCCATAATGTGGGTTTTCCTTTTATTAAAAGTAAATCATTTCAGAAAATAATAATAAGATATTTTTTAACACTAAATAATAGTACCCGACATCCAATAAAATTTATTCCAACTATTAGGCTTATCCAAAATATTTTTATCAAAACCTGCTGTCTAAAAATTTATAAGGAACGTCACATAATATACATGTACATAACATCACCATGTATTAATATAAAACATGATACATACTTGAATTAAAATAAAACCTTATTTAATATGTTCATTGTTGCTAATTTTTTATATAAAACATAAAATACTAGACATACTTATTAAATACAAAAATTTAATAAACACAAACAAGAATGGAATTAAAAAAATATTAATCAGTTCCAAGATATTCAATAATATCCAATATACTCTGTCTAAAATAAATTATCAATTTATTATAACATCATTATCTCAATATCAAAATCATATTACAGTTTATATTTCCCACATTCAAATATTTTTCAGAAAGATTATAATCTAACTATGAAACATTACATTGTACCATAAAATTTTAAATCCCTACAGAAATAGTACTATAGTACAATCCTTATATACTCTATAATTCGTATAACTTTTACATCATTGATACAGTACTGAAATGACACAATTATGTAATAACAATATAATAACTCTAATTATTCCTCTTCATTTGTGGTAGTATCATAACATGAATTTTATCCAATAGCATCATTTGGGGTATACTCAGATGAGTGTGGCATTGATTTACATAGTGTTTAACTCCTTCGAGAGGAATCATTATAAATTGGAAACCATTTTCTTACCCTTGAAACCATGAATGTGGTGTCATTTTTCTCCATAAATATAAGAAAATTCATTTCTTTTACGTATTAACCAAGGTGATTCTTTCCACAATTATCACATTTGTGAAAATGAGTCTTTCCATTCTTCTAGTTATCCATCTTTTTATCTGCCATTATATTCTTCTCTTTCATCCCATGAAATCCATAAGACTTGGATATTTCATTATTTATCTTGTTAACATATGATACTATTTCTTGTTATGATGAGAATACTTGGGAGACTGCTTCCGTTTTTAATGTATGCTTAAGACCATGAAATATATGACCCTTCTATCTTTTTGGATCATTCCTATTACTAGAGATTTCATTCGTTCTATTGGGATCCATTTATACATGATGAAATAAACTTGGATAGATTACATCATAATGTATAATCCAAAAAACTAGAAAATGGTCAGCTTTAATTGAATATTTACACATATCAAGTATCATAATCATAAAAATAGATTCTATGGGGACATATTATCTCGATCGATAATGGTATTTTTAATTATTCAAAAGGGAATAAAACCAATACACTTAAAATAGAAATCAAAGAGGATGAATGTGAGGAATCCCTAGGGAATCCCCAAGACAAAACCTTTACAAACAGGAGGAAAAGACCCCATAGTAGAGAAAACTAACAAGGGTTCTTCAAGGCTACTCCCCCGATAATGGGCATCCACAGGAAATTTGGCCTCTCTTGGAATATGTCGAATAATAGAACCCTTAGAAAACCTAATGACACAATTATGGAAAAGTAATGTTATCATTCAAGGAACCATGAATATCTTGTGTAAATCTTGAATCAACACCTTAGAGTCGGATTCCACTTCAGATACCTTCAAGGAGAACTGTTTTTAAAGAAAGTCACTCATGTGAAATGCTCTAACTTCAACCCCTAGTGAGCTTTCGGGCCAGTGAAAGCTGCTAAAAAAAACTATTACTGATCCATTTTATATCTCAAAAGTCCTCCACTTCACATCTGGCCATCCATAAATGACCCATCAACATTCTTTTTGAATCCATTACTCAGAGGTTGTAGTCTAACCCAACTTCCATGAGAACTCAATCTGGCAAGAAGTCTATCCCGAAAGATGTAACGGGTATTAGATTACTACCCCCAGTTTACCAGCAAACCTAAATCATGAAAAATTTACTTCATTCAGACATTATATTGGGATAATATCATCTAAACCCCTATTCTAACATTATTTCGGGCATCCCAAATCATCTTAAAGATTTAGGTAACCATGATACTACATACCATGGACTCCATCCCATGTTGATCCAAGACATGAAGCCATCACACGAGAAAATTTTGTATGTATTTGCATGAGCTGCTGAAATAAATCTATTTATCCATGGACGAGCAGATACTAGAATCTCATTCATTCTTTAGAAACAGGTGAACCACTGACTGTGCCTGATGAATAGAGCAGCAGAAATATCCGGTAGCCAACTAGATTCCATTATATTTTATATTTTTGTCCGTAGGTAGAGCCTGGTTCTATTCTCTCCAATCCAAAAATTTATTTTAGGAGTTTATAACCTTGCACCATAGTCACAACTCCCACTCATCACATTACCCTTCAACCTGATCAACCAATGATAATCACCCCCATTGATGTACCCTAATCCAGCTTTAGTGAATCATCTTCGATCCACCTCCTCCTCGGAAAACACAACTTCTTTGCAAATTTCTTGCATCTCTAGACTCATAATTTCATCAAGAAACATGGGATTCTTAGTAGACTCTCTTTTCATTATCATTGGCCCTTGAAAGTGTGGGAAAAAAATTCTGCCCATCCCAATTTTTACCCCATATGTTTATCTCCCCTCATCCAACAACCCATAGTGGGGACCCCTGTTGGATTCCCCGGTGAACCTCCATAGTTTTCCCCAGTCGAGACAGTTTATTGGTATCCTAGTCCTCTATGTTTTTTCAATAAAATTATCAAAGAGTTTTAGCCGATATTGATTTTCCCACAATAAAATCACATGTCAGACGCGCATGCATGGCCTACCTAGAATCTAAAATATTTCTCAGGCTGACTCGCCCTTTTACCTCTAGTTTAGCCACCTGATACCATCTAGCCCAGTGAAACTTACCTGTGTAGTTATCAGCCCAATTGAGCATGTTCATCAGATTCTCTATTGATGAGATAATCCCATTTTGAAAAGTAATAATGGACATGACATGCATCAGAATGGAGGAGGTCACACTTTTAATCATCGCCAATTGTCCCCCCAAATAGAGAAACTGATTTTTCCAGTTCAAAATATTCCCATGTATTCTTTTAATTTGGTCCTCAAAGAAAACCTTATATACCCATTGATTTGAAATTAGTGCCCCATGGTATATCATTACAAACAATTTCTATTTAATTCCCATGATATATTGTATAACTTGTGTCCTTATTCATGATAATTTGTTGAATAAAAAGGCATTTCTCTTCATGAAGTTATTGTGTTGACCACTTAGGATTCCATATACAACCATATTCCGCATAAGGATGAGCAATGAATACCTCATTCCATTCAAAAAGATGATAGTATCCTTAGAGAACATAATATTGGAGCAAGAACCATTCGATGTTGGAGATATGTAAGTGAAAGTCCCCCAGTCCAGTATCTACCTATGTAAATTTTGAGATAGAGCCTCATTTGAAAAGAAAATGAACATAGGGGAAAGGAGGTATCCTTGAAGAACACCCTACACATTATTGAAAAAACCAAAACCATTCCCCAAAAGGGAAATGATGTGGAATGTAGAAGAGAAACAATGAAATCAACGATCACACACCCACCCATGGGAACCTAGTTTCGTTATCACCCAAATAACAAAACTCTATTCTAGTTTGTTTTATGAATTATCCATATCCACCTATAAAATAACATTGGACCCGAACAACATCATGCTCACAACCATCCACAATTATTCTACCACTCCCACCACTCTGTGAAACAATATACCGAGGGAAAAAAGTGTTTCTATTGTGAGACGATCCATGGAATCACCTTGTTCCTCATCCTCACCACTACACTAGGTAAAATATTGTGTGATACATTGCAGGGAAAAACTAGTCTATATTTATTGATGGAAGATGGATCATTGATCTTCAGAAAGAGAAACACCCTCGACGCGCATGAACTTCTATTGAGTGCACTTTCATGGAAATAATCCTATATAGCTTCAACCACCCGCGGTTCCACGAAGTCCAACATTTCCACATAGAAACATCCTAGAAAGTATTCATGCCTAGGAGGACTCTCTAGGGACATGTTGCGAACCACCTAAAAAATCTCATCACATGTCGGGATACCACATAAAAAATCTTTGTATAGAGCCTCAACCCTCCTAGGAATACTCCCCATGAATCCCACCTAATCCATCGATGATATGTCCTCTCCCGTAATACCTACTCATTCAGCTACCAGTAGTGACTTAAATAAATTAAAGGTCATCCTCCAATAGATCTCAATGTCAAATTAAAATGACCAGTCCTCAAGAATAATGTTGATTTTTAAATTTTTTTATATCAAGAAAGTATGAAAAAAAATAAATCTTTGTGTCACCTTTATTAAGCCTCCTAAACCTGGAACATTGTCTATATTACTTCTATACCTCATATAATCTCTAGGCCATAATATAGTATTTATCCCAAAATAGAAAGAATGTAGCATCATCCCAACTCTGCTAATGCAGTTCCTCCAATCAACTAATTTAATTCTGAGGCCACTCCACTTAATCAACTATTGTTTTACTTTTCATATACCACCTGATAATATCAGTCTTGCGACATTTGATCCACATAGAAATCCCACCCTAAGATCTACCTTCCATCTCTAGTTCCCACGAGTCCTTCATCATTTGTATGAAACCATCCACTTAGTGCCAGTTACCCAAATACATAAATGCCGATTTTTCTATATTCCATTGCTTTAGTTACACCAATAGAGCTTCTTGATTAGATATGGCATGAGACAAGTGAAAAATAGAGGTTTTGGAGAAGAACTCTATGCCCTAGATTTTAGAAATAACTCTATAGAGTCTACACCTAATGCAGATACTACCTCTGTGGTTATTACACCATGAATATCTAAACCCACAAAATCCCATGTCCATGAGACCGTTACTGAAAATGAAATTATTAATGTCAATCATACCATTATTAAAATTTGATGAACCACATTTCTTTTCTGAGATGTCTATAATAGAATTAAAGTCTCCTCCTACAAAACATGGAGACCCAGCCACATCAAATGATCCATGATACCCCCACAACTCACTTCTATTGAGGACATCATTACTATAATAAATGAAACAGAATAAGATTTTATGACTTTGTAACCTGATTTTCACCATGATACATTGTTCCAAAACATGAACCCACTCAACCTGAAAGAAGTTCTTCAAAAAAAACACATACATGATTAGTATCTAGATGACCATGAAAATATGAAATGAACCCCTTCTTCCTATCAAAGACATTGATTATACAAGGTTCTTTCATATTTTCAAGGATGACCACCATAGAATACATAAATTTCATGGGATCAGAGGCCATGAAAGTGCCATTTTCATGCACCCCCATCCCACACGCCTTCCAAATAATCAATGAAGGAATTAACGGAAGGTATTATTAGCCTGATGACTAACATTACCTTTATTTGTAATAAAAAGATCCATGTAATGTGCCTCCCTACCCCTAGAACACGTAACTGGCCTTTATGATCCCTCTAAAAAATAGTCTTTCATAGAGATGAGAACCTTCTAATTCATAGGAATACCCTCTTCATCAAATAGAAATAATTTTCTCCCCATTATGGAAGGAGGAGACAAAGGGGTCGCCTCTTTTGGAAGCAGAGAGACCATCCCCAACTGGGGAGGCAATCTACGACTCAAAGCAATTTCCTTGGCCACCCCCTCAAGAAAACCATTCTTTGAGAATTTCGACTGAACATCCTTGTGGTATTCTATCAAATTCCAAATCGATTACATCCACATTTCTGATGATAGAAGTGAATAAAATAGTACCTCTGATGCATTAGGCGATAACTCACATGGAATGGTTGGTACCACCGTAGCGACAACCTTTTCCTTCCCATTGGACAAAACAGATGACCTCGACACTACACCCATCTCCATCGTGCAACCTACTGCCTCCACTGTTACGTGTGAATGAGATTGCAATAGTACCAACTTTGAAAGAACTGTAAACTCTTATATATAGCTATTCAACTATGCGTTTTTAGTAAAAGTTATCCTCTTCACTGACATGTATCAGACATAATTTGAAATTACATATGATTATGTCAGACCGTTGACTATGGACCCCCCCCCCATAGAGGATGATGAGGGGTGGTCCATTGACATCGTCGCTGCACCAAGAAGGCCATAAAACCCTTCCTTATCACTATAACCGCTCTCAGTCTCAGGAACCAACTTCATCCTATGAGGACTAAACATGGTAGAAACCCTATACTTTCAGGCTCTCCCATTCCCATTCCTTTGGAACTCCACCACAGGCCCGTGGAAACCGGATGACGTATAGAACCTGAGTGGGGAATGAAACACCAAAATCTGGAACCAAATGAACCCCTAAGGGAAAAAAATAATTATCCATGGAAGAAAATTCACTACAATAATCATCTGAACACAAATACAGGGGTTGGTCAAATCAAACATTGAACACCATGATTCATTTGTTACTCCAAGGTACATCTATGCCAGAACCACGTCTACTTGTATTATCTGGGCAGAGACATATTTTCAAGGAATTCCCACATAATATTTACATTACCAAAATTTTAGGAAGTTCTTCTATAATTATCCTAAAATTCTATCTTTTTCTAATGTTCCCTAGTCAATGATATTTTAAATCTAGTTTCCAAGGTTACTTCTAAACTTCCCTAGATACCAATTGAAACGCCCTAACCATAGAAGCTCGAAGAAAATGTACTATTTTAATACATTAGAATGATACCATGAATCAATTACCGAAGGACCAATCATCTTAGTAGTCTTTGAAAATATATTACACACATGAACTTTACAATACATTTTCTAAAAAAACCCCCAATATGGATAAACCATTGATAATGCCATTATTTTTATAACTTAACCCTATATATCAAACTGAAATCATTTCTGGGAATCTTGGGAATATAAAACATAAGAAATGGGTGACCTCAGATGGTTAACAAAGATAAACAATATAATAAAAGCTATCATAAATATGCACAAACATTTTAGGAAATGTATAAAACTGAAACACAAGACTTTTAAACATAATTTTCAGCATAATATTGAAATAATTAAACAAATAATGTCATTTAAACCTTCACATGGATATTCTACTGGTCTAATAATGACATGTAATATCTATCCTTATTAATAAAAAATACATAAAGTTGTACAAGTTAAACACATCACCAATGCTTCATCCAAGACACCTAACATAATTGGGTAAAACATTAGTCAAAAAACATAACCTAAATTTTTTTCTAGAGACATACCAATGCATCAAGGGGACCTAGAGGGCCCTACCCGACACATAGAATGTAAGAACATAGTTCTTCTCTTTGAGGTGCGAGCTTCTTCTTTCTCTTTTCCTTAAGTGTTTTTGAGAAAATATAGAAAATGGGAAAAATCCATAATTTTGGAACTACACGTCATTTACTTTTTCCACGTGCCATGTACTTTTGGCCGTGTTGGGATGAGTACACAGGGCATGTAACCATTTTAGAAACAAAGGGTGTAGGAACCAACTACACGCCGTGTAGTGGTCCTTTACATGTTGTCTAGTCAGTCGGAAGGCTAAAATAGTTAGGCGGTGGAGCAGCCACCAGCTGGGCGGCAGTACACGTTGCGTACTCAGGAGTAGATGTCGTGTACTCATGTCGACGGATGAACAGTGTGGCGGTGCCGCCAAAGGAACAATTAAATGAAGGAAGTACACACCATGTACATGGAAGTACACGCTGTGTACTTTGTTTTTTCTAGCATAAATCTAGCAGTAGCCTCCCCTGTTAAGAGGGAAGGATTAGAACCGGAGTAAGGAGTGGGGGTGGATTGTCGGACCTCTGAAGCTCCGCCGGGTGTTTGTTTGGAATCTGATTCTACTTCGGACGATCTTGATGGAACTGCATGGGTAAGACCTCTCTACTCCTCGAGTGTTGCATACCATTTCTTCTCCTAACAGAAGTTATTTAAGGTTAAGTGAGTTTTGTTCTTCGATAGATCTACGTCGTTCTTGGGCATTTTTGGAATCGACCTTCGCATATAGCGCTCGTTGGCGTATAAGGTAGGTGGCTTGGTGTTAATTTTTCCAACTGTCATGTGTTTTGTGTGTTTTTGTGCCACGAATGCATTTTGGGGTGTTGTGTGGCTGGGTCCGTCGCTATATCAAACACCTATAATTGATTAGGTATTTAATTATGTTATTAAAATGCTGGTTGGGATCGTTTCTTGGATCCAGAACCACCCCGTGGGTGTGTTCCACTGTTTAGATGTTTGGCCAGGATACCTGAGGGTATGCCTTAAATGTAGTGATTGTAGAATTTCCTCGAGAGGAATTGCTTGTTTACTGTATATTTACATGTTGGGAATATCCCGTTTACTTGTTATCCTGAGGGCGGTGTTGTGATTATCGTGTGGGCATTGTACTACTTAGCCTGTATGCAACTTCTTCTGTGCCTGTGGGCAGATGATTCTGTGCCATTGGGTGACACTTCTTACGCCTGTGGGAAAATACCGTGTGCATGTGGGCAGATTCTGGGTTTGGCTTATCTTTACCTGAGGGTAGGAGTTAGACGTGACTGAGGACTTTGGATGTTTACATAAAATATTCACTAAGGTGGTATTTTAAATTAAATGATAAAAAATAATATTAAAGTGGCAACATAACTAGTTGAGTTAGTTACTTTTCAATTCTGCTTACTTTATTGCACTTTACTATTGCACACTGTCGTTTCATGCTTACACGTAGTTGGGCATGGGCCTTTGGTGTGTTTCTACAGGGAATTTATTTCTCACACCCTGTTTGGGTCACACTTTTCGGCCCAAATATTTTATGTTTCTGCAGGTGTGGATAGGGACAAGAGTCCCTATACAGGTAATTGACTGTTGTTGAGGAGTATGAGGACATGGGACCTATCCTAATCTCACGATGTCGCTACCAGCAGTTTTGCTTTGTTTTTTTGTACTCTGCTTTAGGATGTACTGTATTGATGTATAACATATTCTGGCTGTTTTCGTAGAACTTGAGATATGTAGCATCATTATTTATATACTGTTGGTTATATCCACTGCTGTTGTTTATTTCAGTTGTGTATGATTTACTGCATCCGCTATTCATTGAATGTTTTATTTGTATTCCGCTGCGTTGCACATTAAATAATGAAGACATAGTTTCCCCACTATCAGACCTGGGCCCTTGCTGCTAGTCGGCAACCTCTGGCATTTGGGGAAACGTTCTTGAGGTCACGTGGTGAACCGAGTTCGGGGCACCCGTTGAGTGGCACCCGGAACTGGGACATTACAAAGTGGTATCAGAGGGGTTCTTTTCTTTGATTTACTATTTGGAGCCTTAGTTAGGGATAGGAAGAAAGGTAGTTGGTAACAAGTTGTTCGTAGGCGTAGCTAACGCATGTATAGGGAAAATCTAGTATACCTTTTATTTTTCAATTTTTTTTTGATTTTAAAAATTTTACAGTTGACATGTTTTCACCGTTGGGTGAGGCACTTGAGATTGTGCAGTTATAATTTAATTGTGGGTTCTATTTAGTTGCAACCTGAGGGGATGAGGGTATGCCATCTCATGCAACATTTAGGCACATTCTAGAAATCACATTCTATGTATAGTTCCATACCATGTAGGTGCATAAGAAATTGAATGCTATAGTTATAGTATTTGAGCTAGAAAAGCATGTTGTTGTGATAGCTTCATGATAAATACTTGCGTTTTGATAGGGTAATTTTTGTGTTAGCTGTTCATATAATGGATTCCAAACTTTGGTTTTTGGGGAGTATGGGCCCCCATTGACTGGAATTTGGTGGATCATTGACTGTTTATTAGTTATAACACAGATAAGATGTCAAACTTTTATTCGTGGGGAGTATGGGACCTCACAGGTCAGAATTTGACACTTAGGTGTTAGTTTTCAATACTTTCCGGGTTCCGGAGAAGTTTCTGAGACATACTGTCTGGAAACCTAGTAGACATGCCGTTTAGTATTTTTACACATGTCGTGTATGGCCTTCTGTTTGGGAAGAAAAATGATCTTTTTAGGTACATTCCGTGTACTCTATGTACACGCCGTGTAGTCTCTTCCCGTGTCACAAAACATGTGGGCGGTGACACGGGTTAGAGAAGATCTTGGGTAAAACACGCCGTGTACCAGATATACACACCATGTAGTTTTGACCCGGAGTCCGGCCATGTAACTAACAACACGGGTCGGTGAACTCCTTCATAGAACACACTGTGTCAATAATGTACACGCCGTGTAGTGTGACCTGGGGACTCTGCCATGTAACTAACAACATGGGTCGGTGTCACACCTCCTTGAACACATCGTGTACCTATGGGACATGCCGTGTAGTCTTGTCTGAGGACAGACCATGTGGACTTAGCTGTGTGACTGGGAAACGGGGTTGTTGACACGCCTTGTGCGGGTGTAACACGCCATGTAGTTTCAAGACGAGTAGTAAGCCGTGTCACAGACGACACATACTGTTGGATATAACACCATACACGACGTGTATATGAAATAAAAAATGTGTACTTTTTTTCATATGAGAGCCGTGTGGCTTAGCCATGTAGAAGGACCCGGACAGGGGAATGGATGTCAAGAGTGCCGTTTAGTTTTTGTTCAAACGGGAGCCGTGTGGCTTAGCCATGCAGAAGGACCCGGCCAGGGGAAGGGAAGTCAAGTACATGCCGTGTAGTTAGTATAAACATCGTGTTGTCTTGTTTTGAAAATTTTGAATGCCTTGTTCCTCCTGTTACCATTTTTTTTTCTTCGTCTTCAGTCTTTGATAATCTTGGTCTAAGGTGTGTTTTTGAACTTGTAGTGTCATGCCGCCTAGACAACCATGCATTGTTCACTAAGAGAGTGGCAATGAGAATACTCTTGAGATGGTGGGCCATGGGCTACCAGTGGATCCTCCAGTAGAGGTAGATGCGGCACCAGATGCTATACCAGACACATGCACGGAGGCACAGTTCTGTGAAGGCTTACTGCAGTTCATGCATACCTTTCAGGGAGCACCGCAGGCTACCACATCTATGGCCGAACTGACACATATCTTCCAGCAGTATCATCCACCTACATTTTCAGGGGGTGCTGGACCATGGGCTGTGGAGTCTTTGATGGGGTCTATGCCGACTATTTTCAATCATCTTGAGACGCCTCCAGGGTGGATGGTCACGCTCGCGACTTACATGCTCCGTGCTTCCGCCAAGAGGTGGTGGGATGTTACCACCAAGTCAGAGAATTATAGGGACATGGCGTGGGAAGAATTTCAGACAGTCTTCTATGAATTTTTCTTCCTGGAGACACTGAGAGAATATAGAGATCGAGATTTCATGAATCTGCAGCAGGGCGTTATGTTAGTGATGGACTATTCTGCTCATTTTACGGAGCTTCAGTGCTTTGCACCCATGCTGGTGGGTGATGAGATATTGAGAGACAGACGTATTGAGGATGGTCTTCGTTATGACATCCTAGAACTGGTGAATGTATTCAGGTTTCCTATTGTACACGCTATTGTGAACCTGGCGCGGATTACAGAGAGGAACCTTCGAGAATCTAGTGGTGTGGGATATGGTGGTTCAACACCAGTTACTTGTACTTTTTCTATTGGAAAGAGGAAGAGATAGGAAGAATTCTCCTAGGGCGGTATTACCAGCTAGAAGAATGTCTCTAGTGGCCAGGTTATATGCTACTAGTGTGGTAGAGAGGGGCACATGAGGCCACAGTGTCCAAGAGACCTAGTGGAGTGCCGAGCTTGTGGCAGGATGGGTCATCTGCAGCGCTTTTGCCGGGCATTTCCATTGATGGCTAGTGAGAGGGGTTTTGTGCAGACTCCACGAGCGGGAGAAGGGCCAGAAGCTTCATAGCAGTCTAGAAATTGGAATATGACAAGTCATGCAGGCAGAGATAGTGGTCGTGGTCGTGGTATCCAGACAACATGATCTCAGAGGTAGTTGGGCGGTACAGCTCAAGGTAGCCAGGCTGTGTCATAGGGCTGCGGCACTGGGTAGGAATATGCTGTGCAATAGACCCAGTAGGAGCAGGATCTCAGACCTTCTACAGTCAGAGAGACTATTTTAGTATCTTCTTTCTTATATTCAGTAATTTTCGATATGGGTACTACACATAGTTTTATATCTTTACCCGTTGTGGAGAGCATTGGGATCTGTGTTTCTACGTCTTCTGATATCATGACGCTAGACACTCTGTTGGGTACTAGGACGGCTAGTGTGCATCAGTGCAGGGAGTTCCCCCGAGATGTTGGTGGGTGTCACTTTCTTTGGGACCTCAATGTCTTATAGATGACGAGCTATGAAGTCATTCTCGGGATGGACTGGTTGGTTCCCTTTCAAGCCTTTGTACACTGCTATTGTCGTAGGGTGAGTTTCATGTCACTAGAGGGAAGATAGTTTTTATACAAGGGAGAATGGGATGTTCAGGCGAGTCGAGCTGGACCAGAGCATCGTGGGAGAGGTGGAGTCACAACCCAAATTGTGATCTTATATCTGGATGACCATGGAACTTTTCAGGAATATTTCCCTCATGTGGTTGATCATTTCAGGTATGTCTTCTCGGATGACTTTTCGGGTCTACCTCCGGAGAGAGAGGTGTATTTATCCATTGATCTTTTTCCCAGAGTAGCACCGATGTCCATTCCTCCATATAGGATGGCTACACCTGAGTTGCAAGAGCTCAAGAGGCAGTTGGAGGAGTTGTAGGAAAAGGGCTTCATCTGAACTAGTACTTCTCCTTGGGGTTCGCTGGTCCATTCTGCGAAAAAGGTAGACGCTACCCTCAGACTTTTCATGGATTATCGTAAGCTGAACCAGTTGATAGTTAAGAACCGATATCCCTTACCGAGGATTGATGATCTTTTTTATCAGCATTGTGGATCACGAGTGTTCTTGATGATTGACCTAAGATCAGGATATCATCAGCTGCGCGTGATACCATCTAATATACCTCTCACGTCATTCAAGAGTAGGTATGGTCCATATGATTATACGGTTATGTCGTTCGGACTCATGAACACCCCAGCAGTTTCCATGGATCTGATGAATCGTGTGTTCCATATGTATCTTGATTCTTTTGTGGTAGTATTCGTAGAAGACATCTTGGTGTACTCTCACACTCTACATGACCATTCCACCCATCTTGAGATCGTATTGAGTACACTGGGGGAGCATCGGCTATATGTTAAGCTCTCAAAGTGCCACTTTTGGATGGACCAAATTCACATCTTGGGTCATATCATCTCTGAGGCAAGAGTTTTAGTCGATCTAGAGAAGGTGAGAGCAGTGGTTTCCTAGGAGCAGCCTAAGAACATGTTTGAGATACGGAGTTTCTTTGCGATGGATGGTTACTAAAGATGTTTCATACAGGACTTCCCCCACTTAATAGCACCGTTGACAAGTCTTAATAAGAAGTTTGTAAAGTTCATTTGGTCGAAAGCTTGTGAGGCAGCATTTCAGGACCTGAAGGGAAGGTTGACATCAACACCGATCCTGATACTCCCAGAGCCGAGGAAGAGCTATACAGTTTACTATGATGCATCAGGTATTGGGCTAGGAGCATTGTTGACACTGGGCGACCGAGTTGTTGCATACGGGTCTCGACAGTTGAGGCCACATCAGAGGAATTACCCAACGCATGATATTGAGTTAGCTGCAGTTGTACATGTGTTGCGTTGTTGGAGACATTATCTATTGGGGGAGCATTTTGTGGACTTCACTGACCACAAAATCCTCAAGTATATCTTTACTACACGTGACATGAATCTGAGGTAGAGGAGGTGGGTTGAATACCTACAATCCTTCGATTTTGAGCTTGCCTATACATATGTTAAAGGTAATGCAGTAGCTGATGCACTGAGCAGGAAGACTCTGATACAGGCAGTGCAGGAGGCCAGCGGTGAGTGGCAGCTCACGGCCTAGTTCTCTAAGATTCATCTGGATGTCCATGAAAGTTAGGGGAAGACATATATTTCATCTTTATCTATGACATTTACCCTCCTGGATAGAGTGAGGATGCGACAACTTTTTGATCCATAAGGCCTAGTTCTACGGGAGTCGGTGGCAGGTGAGGACCCTTATCCTAGTTGGACGATAGGTGATGATGAGGTTTTGCATTTCCATGGATGGGTATGGGTTCCAGGGGATATACGCGAGGAGATGATGCGAGAGTTTCATGCTCTAGCTTGGGTAGTGCATCCCGCGGTTACCAAGATGTACCATGATTTGAGACGTCAGTACTGGTGGCCGGGAATGAAGAGAGAAGTATATGGTATTGTTACGAGGTGTTTCACCTGTCAGTAGATGAAGGAGGAGTATTAGAGACCAGCTAGGCTGTTACAGCAGTTACCCATTCCAGAGTGGAAGTGGGATGTTGTCAAGAAGGATTTCATGACTGGTTTGATGTGGTCACCTCGAGGAAATGATATCTTGTGGGTTTTTTTGGACAGACTCACGAAGGTAGCTCACTTCATGCCAATCAAGGAGACCTTATTTGTTAATGAGTTCAGAAGGCTGTATATCCGAGAGATCGTACGTCCTCACGAGGTCCCTCGTTCCATCATTTCTGATAGGGACACCTACTTCATGTCTCGTTTCAGGTAGAGTTTTTAGATGGCACTGGGTACATAGGTGCTTCTGAGAACAGCCTACCACCCACAGACTGATGGGCAGTCAGAGCATATGAATAGGTACTAGAGGAAATGTTGCGTGCATGTGCATTAGACATTGGGGTCTCTTGGGAGAAGCATATTCCCTTAGTTTAGTTTGCCTATAACAATAGCTTTCAGGCGACTATTGAGATTTAAACTAACAAGGCTTTATACGGTAGGCAATGCCTTTCACCCTTGTGCTGGATAGTGGCAGGTGAGGAAACTTTACTGGGGCTACAGCTTGTGCAGGAGACGTCTGAGTAGGTCTAGTTGTTTCAGAAGCAGATGGCTACTGTACAGTTTCTTCAGAGGTCATATGATGATCACTGCAGACAACCTTTGGAGTTTGTGGTCGGGGATCAGGTTTTCTTGTGTGTTTCGCCAAGGCTAGGACACAAGCGGATCAGGAGACAGGGTAAACTTTCACCGTGGTATGTGGGACCATTTGAGATTCTTGAGAGAGTCGGCCAGGTTTCTTATTGGATGCTGTTACCGCAGTGATTCCGAGCCATGCACGATGTCTTCCACGTATCTCAGTTGCGTCACTATCATTCAGACCTGTCTCATGTCTTTCATCCCAAGGAGGATGAGCTGGAGGCCGATGCATCCTTTGAGGAGAATCTGATTCGTATCTTTGACAGGAGAACGATGGTTCTTCGAGGTCGGTCAGTTCCTCTCATAAAGGTGATATGGCAGCATGACCGAGTGTAGGACGAGACCTGGGAGCGGGAGGCCAACGTACGTGCTCAGTGGCCAGAGTTGTTCATGGCTATATCTTCTCCACCCTTGGAAGGGCAATTCAGGAATGAATTGCTATAAGGGGGTATGTTTGTAAGAACCCGGTTCTTCTCTTTGAGGTACAGGCTTTTTATTTTCTCTTTTCCTTAAGTGTTTTTGAAAAAACATGGAAAATGGGGAAAAACCTAAAATTTGGAACTACACGCCATGTACTATTTCCACATGTTGTGTACCTTTGTCCGTGTTGGGATGAGTACATAGGGCGTGTAGCTATGTTGGAAACAAAGGTTGTAGGAACCGACTACACGCCGTGTAGTGGTCCTTTACACGCTGTGTAGTCAGTCGGCAGGAAAAAATAGTAAGGCGGTGGACCAGACGCCAGCTGGGCGGTAGTAAATGTAGTGTACTCAAGAGTACATGCCGTGTACTCATGTCGCAAGATGAACAGTGTGGTGGTGCCGCCAGAGGAACTGTTAAATGAAGGAAGTACACACCGTTTACTTGGAAGTACATGCCGTGTACTTTGTTTTTTTCCTTAAATCGAGTATTAGCCTCCCCTGTTCATAGGGAAGGCATAGAACAGGAGGAAGGAGCGGGAGTGGATGACCGACCATTGAAGCTCCGCCGGATGTTCATCTAGAATCTGATTCCGCTTCGGACAATATCATTGGAACCACACGTGTAATACCTCTCTTCTCCTAGAGTGTTTCTTACCAATACTTCTCCTAACAGATGTTATTTGATGTTAATTGAGTTTTTTTCTTCAATATATCTACATCCTTCTTGGGCGTTTCTGGAATCATCATTCGCGTATAGCACTCATTGGCGTATAAGGTAGGTGGCTTGGTTTTAATTTTCTCAAATTTCGTGTGTTTTGGGTGTTTTTATGCCACGAACCCATTTTGGGGTGTCATGTGGCTGATTTTGTTTCTATATTAAACACATAGAATTGATTAGGTATTTATTTATGTTATTAAAATGGTGGATGTGATTTTTTCATGGATCCGGATCCACCCCATGGGTGTGTTCAACTATATATCCGTTTGTCCAGGATATCCGAGGGTATGCCTTAAAAGTAGTGAATGTAGAATTTCCTCGAGAGGAATTGCTTGATTACTGCATATTTACATTTTTGGCATTTCCCTTTTAACTGTTATCCTGAGGGCGGTGTTGTGATTATCCTGTGGGAGTTGTATTACTTATCCTGTGGGAAACTTCTTCTATGCCTGTGGATTGATGATCTTGTGCCTGTGGGCGACACTTCTTACACCTGTGGGCAAATACTGTTTGCCTGTGGGAAGATTCTGGGTTTGAATTCTCTTTACCCGAGGGTAGGAGTTAGACGTGACTATGGAATTTGGCTATTTACTTAGAATTTTCAATGAGGTGGTTTTTTAAATTAAATGATTAAAAATATTATTAAATTGGCAACATTACTGGTTGAGTTAGTTACTTTTCAGTACTGTTAACTTTATTTCACTTTACTATTGCACACTGTCGTTGCATTCTTACACATAGTTCGGAACATGCCTTTGTTGGGTGCCGACTGGTAATTTATTTCTCACACCCTGTTTGGGTCACTCTTTTCGACCCAAACATATTACGTTTCTACACGTGTGGATAGGGGCAAGAGTCCCTATACAGGTACTTGACTATTGCTGGGGAGTAGGAGGGCATGGGTCCGAGCCTAAGCTCGCGATTCCACTGCCAGCTATTTTGCTTTGTTTTGTTGTACTCTACTTTGGGTGTACTGTATTAATGTGTGACATGTTCTGGCTGTTTTCGTAGAACATGAGACATATAGCATCATTATTTATCTACTATTCGTTATATCCACTACTGTTGTTTATTTTAGTTTTGTTTGATTTAATGCTTCTGCTATTCGATGTATGCTTTATTTGTATTCCACTACGCTTCACTTTGACAAATGAGGGCATAGTTTCCCCACTATCAGACCTAGGCCCTCGCTGCTAGTCGGCAGCATTTGGCATTTGGGGAAACGCGCTGGAGGTCATGTGGCGAACTGGGTTCGGGGCACCCATTAAGTGGCACCCGGAACCAGTACAATACATAGAAAATCCAATTAATTACTCTTATGAATGGGATAAAACATAACCAGAAAAATATTCATATTAAAAACACCATATGAAATTTCTATTCATAAACTATAATCCATGAATTATATCTAAATAGAACACCCACAATCAAAAAACCAAAAAACCTTCAATACAATATAAATTTTTTTATCATAGTATATTAACCTTAATTAAGCCTAGAAAACCCAAAAAATGATGCTTCCATAGTTGAAAGTGATCTAAAAAACCATTAAATATATTTTTGAAATATCTCCCCTTATAGTGAAATCATTTGAAAGCTTGTATATTTTTAAAAGAAAACATTTCCATTAGAAATAACCTAGTTAGATTGTATGTGAAGCATGAAAATGTTAAGGAATCCTAAGGGCATAAAATAGATGATCACATCGTATAAGTCAAAAAAACATTCTTTAATTAATATTTGAAAAAGGTCATATAGTACATCATTTGAAAAAGGACAGAAATACCCCTTTCCAAAGGTTTTTTAAAAATTCAATAATAGGATATATAACTTTCCACATTTGTCATGGAATATAAATATTATTTTGAAATACATGTATAATAGAAATAGATGTGGATGATAAATATCTCCGAGTAGATACATATGTGTAAAAAATTTCATATTATAATGTGATTATGAAATTAACCCTTACATTAGATCTAATAATCTTTGTACATATCCCAAACTCCATTCTTCAGGTGTCTCCTTGTTATTTTAAAAAAGGACTCTTTATGTTGGGTTTCTGACCAAACGGTTTCTTCTGGGATGAATTGAAAGTTAATGGGGGATGATATTTGATGGGTTTTCTGGATCCAAAGGGCTTTTTATGTGTTAATTAAAGAGAATGAGAGGTTCCTATATATAAGAGAGGTGAGAGGCACTTTAGGAGTGTCTTAAAATATAAATTTATTATAAATTTATTTTTAGTTTATAATGGAACCAATGTGATTTAAGTCAAGGATAATATGGGGAAGGTTATAAATACTCTCAAGTAATAGTTTTTATACTTGTTTAGGTTATAAAATTAACCTTATCTTTTGTATTTAAATATTAATTAAACAGGTTAACATTACCATTTCTTCTTGTTTTTTTTATTATATGGTCAATCTATTTAATATTAAATTCCAAGAGAACCAGAAGTGGATCATTGATGACATTTTCCAAACTAACAAATTCATTTGGCTGGATATTATATTTTTATGACTATTTTATCATTTAATAAAATAATTTTTGATTTGAAAACTCATTTAGGTAAAATCTAACACATTTTTGTATTTGTTTTTGGTTAAAGTCATAAAAACATGATTCCTTCAAAAACAATGTATTAAATCAAATATAACATGTCATAGTCATCTATAAAATTCTTGGATGGAATAAAAATTTCAAATTAAATTTATTTAAATATTTGTAATGTCATTTATTTGATTCTTTCATCAATAAGGCTAACACGACATCATTATTATGTCATAAATAAGTTTAATAATTTAATAGCTAAAAATTAAAAATAAAATACCAAGATTTATGAACTATTTTTATATTTCGAATTACTATTTGTAGTTTATGTGATCATTTACATAACCAAAATGAAATTTTTTTATGTAAGATATATATGTTTATGTTATATTTCATTTTTCATTAAATTAAACTTTATAAAAGGTCATTAAAACACCCAGGTAGCTTCATGGTGTCCTAAAATAGTCTCATGGATTCCAATGGTTAGAAATACCTCATCGAATAACTTTAAGACATCAGTTATAATTTTTTTGTATTATTATAATAATATTTTTACCCTTATTTATATTATTTACCCTTTAACAAAGGTAAATAAAAATTATTAATGAAGTTATTATTCATAATGGAAAAAAATAAACAGTACATATTTTCAAAATTTGGACATTCTGATTCTAGTTATGGAATAAATTTTTATAAATTCAAAACACATAATTTATAGAAATTAATTTAAATTTAATTCCTTATTGTAAAACCCAGAAAAGAGGTTTTTATGAAGTAAAAACTATCGAAATATTAAATTGTTTTTATGTCCAATTTTAATGTGAAATTAATTACAATTACCAACATTATACTGAATGATAAAAATATAACAAAATTACACATTAAAGCCATTTAAAAATTTACTTTAACAATATAAATAATTTTGATGAAAAATCTGTTTTGAATTAAAATGCATTATTTTTCACTATTCATTAAATATAAAAGTAATTCGAAAAACAATAAATTTTATCCAAAATAAATTTTAATGTCCCAATTATAAACAAAAATTTAATTTTGTCAAATTTAATATATAATAGTTTAAAATATTATATATAAAAATTGTTCTCCATTAAAAGGTAGAAGATATCATTTTTTGAAAAAATACTTCTTATAGCGTAAAAAATTGATTTTATCCGTATATTATATATATATGAAACACATAATATGAATTTTATAATTATATGGGATATATAAAATTCTAAATAATATTAATTTTATTTGTAATAAGTTTTTTATAGCTAGTTTGATAGGTCATGGTGTGCTCAAACTCTATATTGCGTGTAGTGAAAGGTATTGATTAATTTAAAAAGAAACATACCGCAAAAGATTGGAGTGTGACACTAAAAATTGATATAATTTATTTAAGAATTTTTCTATTGGTTATAGTATTTTTCAGGTTGTTTTGATCTTTCTGAATCTACCATTTTGGATTTGTATGCAACCAAATAACATTATCTTTTTTATTAATATTCCTGGAAAACAAATACCTAAAAATGATATTGATGTATACATGAATCCTATAATAGAATAATTAAATGAGTTATGAATAATCTATGTAGATATATACTCTAAAACTTCTAGAACAATTTTTTATAACCACACTGGTCTAATGTGGACCATTAGAGACTTCTCTTCACATGTGAACATATATAGTCATAACACTTACATGAGTTAGGTTTCTACAATTTATAACAATGATTTTTAGATTGTAATACTACTTTATTGTAGAAAATAATGGTTTTTATGTCATCATTGATTTTTAATGTATTTCATAGTTTTAGTTGAATAATTCTTTATTGAATGGGTCTATTGATCATAGGACACCTCTAAATTTTATGGAAGGTTATAAAATACTGTTACAACTAGTAAATGTTAAAGGAGAATTTAGAAAGTTACGTCATTTTAATGATTTTAGTTAATATGTATGATTTTCATCATTAGTTAAAATTAGAAGAAAATAATAGAATAAAAAATTATATACATCAAACATTTGATTTGGGAATTAAATTTTTATCATTATAACCATAATTTTAGGAATTTTGAAAAGAATTTTTGGGAAAATTTTATCTTAAAATTGTAAAATTAAAATAGAAATTCAAAGGCCCATATCAATGCTTATAAACACTTTTTAACAATTAATATAAAGAATTATCCATGGTTATATGAGAACGAAAAGTATACTCTAGTAATGTTTTCAAAGAAAATAAGGTAGAATGATATATTCCCTAAACATTTTATATATTTGAAAGTATGTTATGGCCATTTATGTAACATCTCAATGTGTTTTCATATAAATAATATTATTTTTCATCTATTAAATAGTCCACTCAAATATTCTATTAAATCTTTTTATACCATTCACAATAATAATATTATTACATGAAAATTTTAATTTAGTTTTACTTTAATTATGATTTTTTTAGATAAATAAGTGATAAAATTCTATAACATGTTGATATTGAAATGATTCATTATAAAGTTTCACTAACCCTCTGTGTAATTGAGGAGAACCTTACAAATTTATTTATTACTATCACGTTGCATTTTTTTGTAATTATTTTTTTAAAAATAAATTAGTAATTTATTTAGATTGTTGACAGATGAATCAAATTGATAGGATTATTATATATATTTTTTAATCTTATGTAATCATTTTTCTAACAACATTAAATAATAATTTTTCAATATTTTTATTTTATATATACCTTCAAAATTTAAAATCATACATGAAAAATAAATCTTAACACAAATGATCTATTTCAGAAGGATAATTATAATAGTAGTGTATTAACTTTTGTTTAGATACATGGATGATATTGATAAGTTATTAAACTATGTAGGACATGTTGACAACATATCGACTCAACCTCGACTACATCAGAAATCAAAAGAAAATGTTACTATTATCTAACCTGTTGTGAGGATCATAAGTATTAGACTAAAAATGGAATTATTAAAACCACTTGCATATGTACTTCTGAATAATGAAATTTTAGAGTCATTTATTAATTAAATCAGGATACATACAAAGATAAACATGTGAAGTAAAACATGAAATGATAAATATATAAAAAAACTTATTAATAAATATATTTATAGTGGTTTTTATAATATCTATGTTCGTAAATAATGAAATAAACCCACATAACAGGCTTCAATATATATTTTGTAATTTTAATAAGATGAATTAATTTTTTAGATCGTGAATAATGTTACATGTGATGAGTTTTTAGATGATTTTAATGTTCTTTCATGGGTTCCCCTAAATATTTCAATATTGTTTACTGATTGTAATGAGAATATATTTAAATGTTTTAAATTTTTTTGGGAAGAGGGTTTTAAGCACGTAATAGTGATATATTTATAGTTTTCAAATTTAGATTTTATGGATTGTTGAAAAATATTATCATATTAATATAGTATTATCATTTTAGGAGTTTTATTAAAATTCAAGTGGGCCAATATTACTATGGGTATTCCATGGAATTACATAAAATTTAAATATATGAACTTCTCTTTCTAGATGTATGTTAGTGACCATTATATACAGGATTGATATATCTTCTCATTTCAATTGAAAATGGTATATTATGTGAAAGATAATTTGGATGAATGGTGGAGTGTACTAGTTCACATAAAAAAGGTACTTGTAAGGAATTGGTGGATGAAGTTTAAGATTATACCTCTGACATTGAACATACTGAAAAAAATAAATTGAGTTATTTATCAAACATGATTTTGAAAAAATTATTCTTCTAATCATTGGTGATGTAGAAGAGTTAAATAAAGAGATGGATAATGACTTGATTGATAAACAAAAATAATATATGTCAAGTCATCAATTAAAAAGGTAAACACGATTGAGATGTCTCCCTAACATCATGTTCCTCCAATAACAATCTATTTTATATGAAATATAGTATATGACTAAAATGTGTTCATACAATGTCTTTTGGATATTATTATAGAGTATTGTTTCCTTAGGTTACTGTTTAACCACTATGTAAACCTATTATTACCTTAATTAATGAATTTAATTTTAATTACATTCACAAAATAGGTTTCTTCAAACAATATTTGGACTATAATATATTTTTTTAAATTATTATGATTCCAAATATTGAATACATTTTTAAAAAAACTAAACACATAAATGGAAAAAATTAATTTAAATTTATTATTACAAATTTTTCATTAACGAGTGTTTCTAAAGTGAAAAGGTCCAAAAGATTAAAATGTTTTTATTTGAAATATCAATGTGAAATAGGTTAAAATGAAATAAATTTTATTAATTGATGTATAATTTATATAATTATACTTTAAAACCAAATTAATATACAATTTACCTATATAAATAAATTAGATGAAAAAGATGTTTTGAATTACTATTTGGTAGTTTTATCTATTTATCAAAAAAATTAATCTTCTCTGAAAAATAAAAAAAATCACTCAAAGAGTATTTTGATATTTCTATTTCAAAATTAACGTTTATTTTGTCAAATAAAAATTATAAAATTGTATAAATTAATATTTTAAATGGGTTCCCTATTAAAAGGTGGTAAAGATTGCTTTTAAGAAAAATATATCTTTTTATTTATAAAATATTTTTTCTTATTTTAATAAACCTATAAAATCTATTTTGGTGAGTACAAGAAATATTTATTGATTATAAAATATATAAATTTTAAAGATAACATTCATGAAAAGTGGTTTCTTTAATTTATTGAGATAAAAATGTATTCGTATATTGAAAAATAGTTTTCATAGAAAAGTAATTATATTATTTTAAAATAGCTCTTACATTCTTTTATAAATAACTTTATAACCAAAGTATTCATTTTATATACATGAATAAATCATATATATACAATTTAGTTAACCTTATTCGTAACATGCATTCCAAGAAATTGGTGGTAACTATAATAATGGTTTAATAACAATATTTATAGATTATTTTAGTTCGGTAATAGTCGGTATTACTTGTGACACAAGATATCGAAGGGACTCAGTATTGTTTATAACACAAGACACATATAGTGTTTCATGTTCCAAAATCTAATCTAAGTATTGAGTGTAGTGTAATATTACCTTTGTTTTTTGGAAAATAAATCCAAACATAGCACATTCTTATAACAAAATCTATACTCAGTGTTTTGTGAAATGAAAAATATTGAAAAGATTATGTAAATAAAAAAAATTCACAAACTATTGAGGTTTAACATTCTACACCTCTTCAAGTTAAATTTCACCCACAAAATTAATCGAGGTTTTCAATTGTTTAATACTTTAATGTTACCCTCATAGAATCTCACATCGTAAAAATGGATAATAATTCATTCTTTATAAAGGGGATGTTAGATTTGTAATTTTTAACCAAAGTATCTCATGGCTATGTTTCAACATAGGGGAACATATGTTGAAAGATAAAACCCTAACATGGATGAAAATTGTAAATAATCAACGAGATTGAAAAATATGATTGATCTTAAGAAAGTGGGTGGTCCAAAATATGTTAACAAACACAAAACCATAAACTAGAGAAGCATGAAAGATTTCATTGATATCCTCTAAAAAGATGTAGGAAAAAAATATTGCAAATTTTTTTTATTATGCTGAAGAATTTTCATGGGAATATATACACACATGATTTCATGGAAAGCTCCCCCTTTTTGTGACTTGATCAATTTCCACATCATCTTTTATTCCATGAAATGAATGTAATTGTTTCATCCATGAAGCATTAGTAGATCATGAGGTCCCTAAATAGAATTATAGGTTATTCCATATGTATTTAGTTATCACTATTAAAATGTTTGCACATGTTATCCAATATGGATAAATATTTATATATTGAGATGATAATTTAATCACTAAAACATCATCTGATGTTTATCATAAACTATTCCATTATTGGTTAACCTTTAAACCCACTCGATAGATGATAGTCCAAAACATTTTAAATAAATTCACTAAATTTAGTGAAAATATCATAGAATTGATCCAACTTATATCATAAGTAGATCTTGTTTTTTAAATAAAAAACATGTGAATGCTTTCATTGTGTATTCTCTTGAAACATGGTAATGACCTAAATTACCATAAATCCTTATTAAAAACATGTATGATTCCTTATTCCAATTTTTATTAGATATTATCATAAATTCAATAATGTTGCAAACATTATCAATGATAGCATTATCCATTGGTTAATAAATCCTTAATCATTTCCAAGGTAATCATTACCATCCAATTTAATTATTTATATCCAACATACCATTATCTAAACATCATTATCATAATATAAGTATTATATTAAGTGTAATATTTCATTTAATCATGTGTTTATCCTGGACATCACTTTTCCATAAATCACACATCTTTGTCATAAAATCAATTCAACATATCTTTTTCAATACTAAATGAAATAGGAATACTGAAAATACTTATATATTTCCTGATTTGTATAAAATAATCATTGAATTAAAAAAATATACACTTTAATAATCCAACATTATTTTGAAACCACTACCATCGCTTCATTATCTTATTCTGTAATACCCCATTAAAAGAATACGAAATTTTTATTATGTATTAATATTCCTCAAACTCAATCTAATCATGCTTCTACGTTTTATCTAAAAAATATTGTTAAAACATTCCATACATTTTAAATGTTTATTTTGGTCCCTTTATTATCATTATTATAACCAATAATCATACTTCTTTCCAGATTATATTTAGGATATTTATACTTAGGAAATAAATTTTCATAATTACCTTACTTTTTACATATGAACCATTCAATGTTAACCATGTTCCATCTAGTTCACTCTAATTACTATAACATGAATTCTTAGGGAAAGAGACACATATCAATGAAAAAACCATATATTCATGAAAAATTAATTATAATATACCTAAATCAAAACATATACTTCCAAAATCTGTGACACCTTAGGGTTATTCTTGAAAACATCCCTAAAATGTCCTTATAAATATCCCTCTGGATCTCACTAACGGATTATCATTGTTGTTTCCAACAGATGACTAAATTGTTTTTTTAAACAATGTATAACATCCCTGTCTTAACATATAAGGATATTACATCATTTTAGATGCATATTCAACACATAAAAAATCTAAAGTCATGATGACTATAATAGTTTAGTGTCTTTGGAAACATGGAATCATTTTCGTCTAACATGGTCAAATATGTCAACATATCACTTAATGATATTCCCATTTATTACTCATTCATAAAACCTTTCTTTTTTAACTTGGGGAAGGGGGAAAAAGAAAGGGGGTCCTCAGATGCTCAATAAGGGTAAAAAGTGATATATATACTCATAATCTGAGCATAATGGTATGAGAATATAATCATGACATTGGAAGATCATACCATGTATATCGAAGATCATAAAAAATAGTTGTTTCCTAAATATTTGTATTTTATAAGACATTAATTAGTATTAAATCATGAGCATAATCCATCATACCATAACATAATCATAGGACATGTGATTTTTGAAGACGCGTAAACATATAAAACAATTTATATAGTAGTAAATGATTACTACCAAAAACATTTTAAGGGGAAAAGACCATTACTGAACTCGGTTCACACCACATTCCAAAAATATATTACTAAACTAGTTAAAATCATGTTACATCCCTACATTTCTGAACAGGGTTCACCTCCCATTCCAACATTGTATTATTTAACCAAGATCACTCTTTGTTCTAACCGTATATTACTGAACCTGGTTCACCTCCTATTCCATCCATGTACTAATCGATCAATTTACTTATAATTTCATCCATGCATTACTAAATTTGGTTCACCTACTATTACAACCCTATAATCCTAAAAAAGTTACTCATCATTCAAAACCTTTTTTACTGAACTGACATCACCTCTCATTCTATATTTTAATTCCTTAAATTAGTTAACTACATGTTCCATCCCTGTTTTACTGAACTGAGTTCACTCCTCATTATATCCAGGAAAATCTCATGAGATATATTTCTCTTTACCCAGTTAATTGATGGGAGATATAGGTCTCAATCATCACATACTAAAACCATACAGACATTCTCCACAAGAAAATAAAATATTCATCATATCATGATTGATAAAATTATATGGGTTTCATAATCATCATATCATAACCCAATAAATTAAATGGGTGCAATAATAATTTCATCATATAATTTCAAAAGAAAAAACAGGTCATATAATCATTTCATCAAAACATAACCCACGAAGGGAAGTGGGTTTCAAAAGAATATAACATATAAAATATTAATTGGTTTCTACAACTTCATTCCAACAAAACATAAACAATTCAATAATGAACATGAATGATATCATGGGATCATATCTCAAATAAATAATAATCTATAACAATTTATGTCATATTAGATAGAGATTTATTTTTAAAGGATTTCATGGAATTTTTATAAATGAAAATAGAGATTATTTGAAAATACCTTTCACAAATCAATTTTAAAAATTCCTTTTGTATAAATAAGTCTTTATAATTTTATATAAAACATCTCATGAGGAGGTTTTATCTTCTTCTTTGAAAAAAAACACTTCTTTAAACATCAATAATTTTGAAAAACTTTTATCTTAAAATATATTTGGAAAATTATAAAGGAAATTTGATGATATTATGAAAAAAAATTCATTAAAATATTATAAAATAAGATGAAAAGTTTTTTAAATATACTTCCATGAAAAATTATAGACGAATCTTGAGAGAATTTTGAAAAAATATTTCCTTGCAAAATTATAAAATAATTTTATGAAATTTTTTGAAAAACAATTATCTTGAAAAATTATAAAATAAGTTTTAAAAATTTTATAATAATTTTTAAGAATACAAAATTATAGGAAATATTTTTAAAAAACATGGTTCAGAATGAACAAATATTTCTAACTGAAGAGAGAGAGAAATTCATATTTTATAATAAATGTTCTTAATTATTTTAAACATAAAAGAGTGGAAAATAGTACCAATATAATAATATATCATTAATTAACATAGGATATGAAATTTCATAGTATCCTTGAGAGATATATCATAGTATTTTGTTAATGGAATCATAATCATAAACAGTCTTCATAAATTGTGAGATTATTGTAATAAACTATTACCTCTTTTGTTACTGTCACTCACAATACACATGAGAGAATAAAATTAAATGAAGATTAATAAATCATGAGATTTTTATATTCATGATATAACATGTAAAATGGTGTCATAAATAACCCATAGAAAAATACTGGTGCCTAACAAGACCCATGTCGTAAAGAAAAAACATTGAGACATAAATTACTTTACTAATTTGTTAATTTTTGAACCAAAAATTACATTAAATAAATATCATTAGAAGGAATGGTAAATATAAATTAATTTTAGTATAAAAAACCAAATAATACATTAATGTAAATTATATATAAAAAAATAAATGAGTGTCGAATAAGGCATATGTCTTACAAAAATAATAGTGAAATGAGAAAAAAACCATAGTACTTGAGGAACATTGGAATCATGATCCAAATGAAATAAAAACCTAAACTAAAACATATAATATCATTAAATAAAGGATAATAATTATATAACATTTTATATTTTATTTTATACACCACATAATAAGAATTAGTGGTGAATATAAAATATATATCACAAAACTAAAAGTGAGATGAGAAAACCCTAACCTTATGTCATGACTTTCCTCACACACATTCAATCCACATGTATTATAATTATATGTTTATTATGAATCATCCAAAAACCATAATCTCATGCATCTTACCATATATTTTATTATTATGAGATTATATTACTGTATTATTGACAAATTCATTTTAATTGTACGTTTCTGGTAATACTTTATTTGTTTTTCGTATATGTTTTGACATGTTATTCTAGATACTCTTAAGTAGATAATTGTTTAATTATTTTAATAATTTATAAATGATTATAATATAATATATTTATATACATACAGTATATTAATATTTATTATAATATATGGAATATTGAAATATATAATTGAATACACCATTTATAGAGACGGTAGGCTATTTTTATGAATAAATATTGTTTTTGTTTTATTATAATATAGAAAGAAATAATGTAATTGAAATATTTTTATCTATATATTCATATAATAGAAGGATTATTATTTCATATATATTATATAATTTTATTAAAACCATTATTAATATATTCCATTTAAAGTATAAACTAATCCCATCACTTTTAGGAGGTGGTAGTACACACATCCACAATGCAAGTTATTTTAGTTACATGAACTTGAAAGCATGTAGGTATACATTATGTAATAATTAAAGAATAATAATGTAATAAGAAATATAAAATACATCATATTTAAATATTATTCAACTTATAATTACCAACCATGAGAGTTATTAAACGGAAAATGAATGACAATGTTTCTTGAGGGGGTAATCTGTCATACACACGAATAGTAATTTCCTTTCACATTAGAGGGATGTGTGTGTAGGTTTACATTGAGACCATAGAATAAGAACATATCATTATATTTTGGATACTGATGATATGTTAAAATCATGTAATATGAATAATTTTTGTGGTTTATAATGAAAATAAAACAAAAGTGCTTGTGGAGAGATGTTACCTCCTCTTTGGGTAATTCCTTTTGGTTTTCACCCAGGACTAACTTGGATTGGTTTTTATTCAAAACTGGGGATTATAGGATGCTATTAATGATCATAGAATGTATAATGGCATGGGTTTAATGTTCCAAATTTTCTTTAAGGTTGTGAGAAGGTGAGGGGATGAGTGTGTTTTTATAGTGGTAGAGGAGTGGCATTCATGTAAATATAAAAAGGTAAACATTGTTGGGAGGTCTCCGTAACATCATGTGCCTCCAATAATTTTCTATATTCTTTGAATGATAATATTTGTTCCAAATATGGTCATAAAATTTTTTTATATCTTTCTAGAGAATTTTTCTTCTTAAGTAAATGTTTTACCACTATGTAAACTCGTTTTTACTTTAATTACTGTAAATAATTTTAATTAATGTCACAGATAGTTTTAGTCAAACAAAATTTTGAGCATAATAAATATTAATAATAATTCTCATTATAAATATTGAATACATTTTTTCAAATTATAAATCGATAAGTGGAATAAATGAATTTAAAATTAATCCTGCAATCGTGTTGTGAAGGTAGGTTTTCAAAGAGAAAAGCTCCAAAAGATTAAAATGATTTTAGATGCAATTTCAATGTAAAATGGGTTACAATTACCAAAATTTGATTAATATATTTATAATTTTTATAATAATACATTAAAACGATATTAATATAAAATAAAACTATATAACTAAATTAGATGAAAACACAATTTAGAAATAATATTTAGTATTTCCAATATTCATTAATAAATTAAACTTCTCAAAAACATACCAAAAAATCACACAAAATATATTTTGATATTAATAATTCGAAAATAATGTATATTTATTCAAATAAAAATTATAAATTTCAAAAAAACATAATATTAATATTTGTTTCGCCATCAAAAGGTTGTAAAATTGCCTCTTAGAAAATTACATCTTTTTATTTATAAAAATGTATTTATCATATACCTATAAAACATAATGTATGAGTATCATAAATATTTATTAAATATATAACATATAAATTTTATTTAATACATTCCCCATAATTGGTTTCATTAATTTATTAAAATAAAATCGTAAGTGTGCAAAGAAAACTAGTTTTTTTAAATGAAATATCATTATTTCTAAATAGTTCTTTCATTAATTTATAAGTAATATATAACAAACATATTAATTTTATAATTATTTTTTAAAATTATTTAATTTTATTTGTTACATATAGTCAAATAGTTAGGAGATAACAACAATGATATTTTAATAATAATATAAATATTTTATTTTAGTTCGGTAAGACACTTTATTGCATGTAATGCATGATATTGAAGGGACTCTTTATTGTATGTATCAAAATCCAAAAATGGTGTTTTAAGAACCCAAAATTAATATTAGTTTTTATTGTATTTTAATATTACCTTATTGTTGCATATAACATATAAAAAAAATAAAAAACTTTTCTATAAATAAATCTGTAGTCAGAGTTTTTTGAATTGAAAAATATAGAGAATATTAAATTTATTCGAAAAAAATAACACAATATCACAGTGTAACATTCAACCGCCCTTGAAAATAATTTCACCCTGGAAATTCATCTAGGATATCAATGCTTTAATACATTAAGGATCCTATCATTTAAACCCCTATCATAAAAACTAATAAAAAACTTTCTTTATAAATGTAATGTTAGAAACATGATTATAACACCAGGTAACCCATAACATGGTTTCTGCATAGGATACCATATGTGCATGGTGAAAAAATGTACATGGAAGAAAATAATAAATAATAAAATATATTGATAAATATAATTTATCACAAGAAATTAGGTGATCCACATAAATTTATCGTTCACCCTACCATAAATTAGACAAGTATAAAGAGGACATTGATATCATAAAAAATAATAATAATAATATAAAATTTTATTTCAGGTCCATTTTTTCTAAAGTTGAAGAATTTTTATAAGAATGTATAAAAAATGATTTCATGGAATCCTATCCATTTTTTTCCTTTTATAAATTTCCACTTCAGCTCTTATTCCATGAAATGAAGGTAAAATTTTCATTCCTAGAGTATTTGTAGATCATCATATCTACAAATTCAATGATAGGTGATTCCATATGTCTTTATTTACCACAACATAAAGGTTAGACCATGTTATCCAATATTCATAAATCCTAATATATATATAGATAATAATTTAATCTCTCAAACGTCATCTGATTTTTAACATATACTATTCCAGAAATGGTTGACCTTATAACACTTCCAAAAGATATAAGTCCAAGACATTCGAAATAAAATCATCCTGAATTCAATAGGAACTACCATGATATGAAAACCACTACATGGCTCAATCATGCACCATAATCAATGGTCATCTATCCTCCTTACGAGACCTAATGTGAACCTCTCAGGTTCCTCATCGAGATCTTGGTGCTACTACATAAATTCAATATTAAACTATCCACAACCCTGACAAATTTATGACTCCCCACCGTACGAGGGTCATAAACATTTCTCTATATAAGGGTTTCCAATCACAATAGATCCTACTCATTTAAAGGCCTATCCCCAAAACGAAAACATGGATATATAGTTTTTTAACCAGATAATGAACGTCACCTAAGGCTCATTCCCATCCACCTTGAATAACACCCACTATATTAGTCAACATTTTTCCCTTTATGAGGACCTCAACTGAATCCCTCAAGGGTGTACATAACATCATATTGTTCCAAATATGCCACTCTAATGAGTGTAAACTCTATGTTGTCCCTCAACCAATGAATAAAAAATCAAGTCTCATGGCATAAATCTAGAGATTTTGACAATACCTAGGAAAATGTCAAGATATTGAGCCTGATCTCTGCTATCTAAGGTATTCTAAGAAGTTTTCAAATAACACTACCTCCAGCATATCAATTACTAATTTAATCTCCCAATATGGTACTATATGATTTTCCTATATCTGTGTATCCTTATCGTATACATCTCATCACATCCCAACAACACTTGACTATCACCACTCAGATGTGGTTTCTGACCAAGACTTTCCACTGCACCCTGACCGTCCACCAAGATAATATAAACCATATTTAATTTAACTCTACTACCACCATGCCTCTTCAATTATTCCTATAACCACACATAAATAACATTAGTCCCCACAAGTCACCATCACTTAAGCATAGACCATGGATTCTCACTTACCCAAATCATGTCTCTTTGTTACTAATCCTCTACACCCCATGGCATTCTTAAAAACCCACCCAATAACCAAACCATTCATAAGAAAAACTCAACCACGTGACCACCCTCAAATCAGTCTCACAATTAGCGAAAAATTATTAAACTACACTTTAGTAACCACTATATCACCAATAGAGAACAACATTGAGTCATCCATTGAGTGTTATTCCTGTATATGGTTCATACCTTCTTATGATGAATCCCTTCGAAACAAACCATACAACCTACTACCGTCACTCAGGTTCCCCTCTGAAGTACCACGTTACATCCATATGATATGCCGAAGCAGGATGATACTCATTTTTTCTGGATTCTACCTCTGAAAGATCACCCAGGACTTATATTCCACATTACCTACACCTCTAGGCTCGCCTTCCATGATGTTACCCTTTATTTCCTAGAAACATGCAATAAAAATGACAACATGAGTTGCATATCCTTTTATCAATACTCTCACATGTCCCTTTAAGTCAAACTCACACTAAAAAACATCTTCTTAATACCACTATCAATGTCCAAACATCCACCTATATAACACACACCCAAAAGTACTAGCAATCCCATCTGACCTCTCTCATAGATCATCTTGGAGGTCGAATGATATTTGTTTCCCAACTGAATTCATGATAAGAAAATATCCATTATTCCTCTCTCTAATAATTGAAATATAGGTACTAACTCAAAAATTAAAAAGAATGGAACTCTCACCCACATTTAAAAACACATTTTTTCAAGTGCACTAGTGACCATTTTAGCATGGTTCCCTATGAATGCAAATGGTACACATACATTGAAAATATAATCCGAACACCATATCTAGGATTCAAAACACATCATTCAAGGTCCATACTCATAAATTCACCAAATCCAATGCACCATCCTAATGGTTTTTCCTACAATATTTGTGGTCACAAACCACATGATTTTCCATGCTCACATTAATAAAAAAATCCTCATGACCGAAGGCCACAACCTACTAAGGGTGCCAGAACCAGGACTCCAATTCCATATCGTAACCCAAAATTCCTCAGAAATCATATCTAGGATCTCAAAATAAAGCACACACACTACCTAAACAATGCATACAAAGGAAAAAATTGACATCACAGGGAATACCCATTACCGGTTCGCACCAAAGTTCCACCATCACACATCATACATAATTAAGAACTCCATATTGAACTCATACATTCAAATTTTAAACTCCCATTTCCAAAACGTGTTACAAAAATATTTTTAACAAATTTACATGTTTCATAAGAAAAAATTCATTAATTAATTTACCATCACTATGAAAATCCTTCTCTCTTAGACACCGATCAATCTTTAAAAATTATTACCACTAAAAATTTTAATATAGTAATACAACTACATTATACACCTTATTCCTTGCTATTTACTTGTATTAAAATAATTTATTCACTTGAATCACCATTGTTAGAAAACATTATATTTAAATTTTCAAGGAAATATAATGCATTCTACTTTATATACCTCACACACCCATACCATTTGTGCCTATCAAGATTTATGTCACTTATATACATGGGTTCTTTGAATGATGCATGAATGAACAACCATGTTCCATTGTATCCATGAGAAACATATCATAAAATACTAATATCACATTGCATTTTCATCACCCAATGGTGAAATATCTCCAAATGTAATAAAACACAAAAAAAACAACAATTCCCACCCTGAGTGACTTGGGTTTTCCCCATACATGGGTTAGCTACTCTTAGGTATGAGCTCCAAACCATGTCCTAACACCTTTACCCACTTCGTTTTACCATTCAAAAATAGTAATTCACAGAAAAAGACATCCTATAATACCACTCTATAATGTCCCTGACTTGAGAGACACTAAGCTGGTGGCCCGATCCATCTCATCAAATGACCCCAAGCGCACATCCCCATATGATAGAGGTTACTAACTAGAAGCAAGGGTCTAATGAGTGATGTGGGGAGAATATACCCTCTTTACCAGATTATTCCATAGTAGAACACAATATAAATTGTGGTAAAAATATGAAACAACCAATTAACATACATAACCAAGCTTCCACCAATCATGGTACAAACCAAAAATCAAATATAACCATGTCTTTCCGTACTAGTAGTGAAACAAGTTCATGGAAGCCATAAATAAATAAAATAGTAGAAATATTCAAACAAATCATACTCAATGTCCATAACCTCATCCATGAACATCCCAAGCCTAACCCTACTCCTGGGCACTACCCATTACCCATATCTAAACCTACAATAATGAAATCATCTTAGGAATCCAACGGTGGCCTGAGAAGAGTGTGAGTACAACTCAATAGGACACTGCCAACGATATCTACAGATATCTAGTCTAATAGATAGTGCATGGACGTATAAATAAATAATAGATAAAGGAAAGAAAATTTAGGGGCCACTAGTCAACAATCTCTACTTATCTATTACTTATCTGGGTTCTCATTTATTATGTCTCCTTAATTACTAGTTCATCATCATTGTTGATGTTTATAAATTATAAATTCATGTAATATCACAAGGTTCATGACATTTATCATTTGGAATTAGAGAACATGTTAAGTCCCTATCTCGCTGTGGATGATCATATAAAGTGATTACCATACATACCTTGGAGCCCCATTCCAGTTATTTTTGTTGAATAAAACCATTGGGGGTATAAAGCATCTGTATGAATCCCCCACTCGTGCATTCATGGGTAGTTTAGATAATTAGTCCAACCCTACCCTTGTGAGGAGCATTAGTCCTGTATCCCATCCCAAGCCACATGAACAATCTTATCTATATATTCACCACTCACAAACTATATCAGAACCAATCCACACAAATACATACTACAATCAAAATCTACAACATTCAACGTGGTAAATAAAAATGTGCCATAACCCATTAATATATTTCCATTTATAATCAATATCCACTTTTTCAAATCCCCATCCTCATGCCTTATCCCACAAATTATATTTTCAATCTCCCATACATTATTCAATATTCATCAATTACTATGCATTATCCCATTTAACCCGTTTATAATTTTTCAATAATTTTCCTGCATATTCATTTCAAGTTAAATTATTATATCACATAACACAACGACTTTATTACATTCAACCAATTAGGCATACTTATTAATTCCCTTATCCTAACCCATACAGTATATTCATCAATTTCACCTATGAAATCCATTTACATTGCCTTAAATTCAAATTCAATTTCCAATATAGAATGCACATAATTATTTATATACTAATTCCTTTTAGTAATCTCAATGTATTTCATATCCCCTTTGAGACAATCTCATTTAAATCAATTAAACCATTACAAATCCATGTTAACAAACCCCTTAAGCCATTATCAACCTAGGTAACACTATAAATATTCATATTCAAATAAATTGACCATATTATCTTGTTCCACAATGGATCAATGTTATTATCCATCAAGTCCACCCTTGGAATTGTCAATTCATTGTTTTTGGAATGTTAATGTGTCCCATGGGTTACCCTAAAACGTTATATTCTTCCTCTATACATCCCAAAAGGACCATGAGTGGCACAAATCGGTATTTAGACACCCAAATCCCCAAATCTCATCAATGGATTAAAATAAATACAAGGGGTAGCCATGGAATAAACCCAGTAATGAACAAATTTTGAACCATGCTATGGGATATATCTTGTAGAGAATCTACTAAAAATCTAATGATGAACTCACTCAGTATTGTAGACATGGATCCGGATTCAAAAACTTCATTAAGCACTATCCTTGATTTCCCCATAAAATATGGTTTTTATAGATTTTGAAAGAGATGAAATAATGATATACACCCTAATAATGAAAAAGAAGAATGGAGTATACTTTACTCACTTGGTGCATTGACCCGAAACCAACGATGCTACAAACAACCTAGGATCAAAGAGGAATCACCTCATAGAAGCTTGGGTCATCCAAGTTCGCCAATAGGGATTCAAGAGCATGAAAGTATGAAATTACAAAGATGGGGTTAAAAATCCAAGTATGGATTTTTTTTAAATTTCTCAACTTTACTAGGCTACATGGTTAACCCACGCTGTTTTTTAAACCCTAAGAAAACCATGTGCATTATAGTATCTATGAAATGTAGGGCCGTATAGTTACCTAGGAATTCATGTACTGTTATCTTAATCATGCACCAACCATGCATAAGCCTATGTCTAGGATTGCACGGTTTCTTGGGGTACTCTTCATGGTTTTCATTAACCATGCGCATACCATGCAACATGCCCAGAAATATCATTTTCCTCCACTTTCATGCCCCTAATGTTTGGAATACCCCTTAGCTTACTCATAGAATTTGGAAACACTTAATTAATCTAAATAAGATATAGAAACCAACGTGTTAACAAATAACATACCATATGAATTAATAAACAGTATTATTTATAAGTAATTTATATGAAAAAAATTCATTTTATATACATGTTTAAATCATATCTTCAAAACATGGTTATTTTTATTTGTAACATTAATTCCAATGGCTAGGTGGTAACTACAATAATATTTAAATAAAAATATTAACAGTTTATTGTAGTTCAGTAAAACACAATATTACGTGTAATGAAAGAAATTGAAAGGTCTTCGTATTTTATATAACACATCCCAAAATAGTATTTCAAGTACCCACTTCAAATCTTAGCATTGTGTGTATTGCAATATTAACGTGGTGTTGCTTAAAATTCAAAAAACAGTATTTTATTTCACAATAAAATTAATATTCAATGTTGTGTGAAATGAAAAATATATAAAAGATTAAATTAATTTTAAATAAATTCAAAAAATCTAAGTGTTTAACATTATACCCACATCCCCCTAAAAACAATTTTCCCTCAAAATTCATATGGGTTATCAGTGGTTGAATAAATTATGGATCCTCTCATAGAAACCCACATGATAAAAACTTATACTAAAACACTCATTAATAAGGGAATGTTATAAACATAATGGTTACCCAATGTAACTCATAACTAGGTTTCTACATAGGATAACATAGGTGGAAGATAAAAACATTGACATGGAAGAAAAGTGTAGATAATCAAAGATATAGAAAAATGTCACCGATCACATGAAAGTTTGGGATCATTAGAAATCCAATAGTAACCAAACCATAAACTAGAGAAGTGTGAAATAGGCCATTGGTGTAATAAAAAATGATGTTAATTTCACTACATTCAATTTTAGGGTCATTTTTTATAAATGTGTTGAGTTTTCATTACAATATATAAATATATGATTTTAGGGAATCCTCACCCTTTGTTATTCCTCGATCAATTTACACATCATCTCTTATTCCAGGAAATAAAGGTAAATTATTTATTCTTTGAGCATTAGTATTTCATTAGATCTAAAAATTGAATGACATTAGATTCCATATTTATTAAGATATCAAAAAAAAATAGGTTAGCATGAGCTATCCAATATGCATAAATCCTCATATCGTGAGATAATAATTTAATCTCTAAAACCTCATAGGATGTTTAACATAAACTATTCTATAAATGGTTAACCTTATAACCATTATGAATGATGGAAGTCCAAAATATTGAAATAAAGTAACTAATGTTCTCGAAAATCGCATAGCATTAATCCCTAGTATATCACAAAGTAGTTCTTGTTTGACATATAGTGAACAGGTGAATACCTTCATCATCTATTTTCTTAAAAATATTAATAACCTGAATTACCATTAATCTATATTGAAAACATGAAGTATTAATTTTTCCAATTTTTATTGGATATATTATTTAAATACATGAATTTTGTAAACATTATCAATGATTAAACAAAGCTCATGTCCATAAATCCTTAATTAGTTCCAATATAATTAGTGACATCCAATTTTATTTTTCATATCCAACGTTTATTTATATAGTAATAATTATCTTAAAATAAGTAACATATTCGGGGATATCTTTTCATTAATCAAGTGTTTCTCATGGAAATCACTTTTACATTAAATCACTTTCCTAATTATTCAACACAATTCAGCATATCCTTTTCAATACATAATGAAAACATAATACTGAAAATACTTATATATTTCATGATTTTTATAACATATTATTTTAATTAGAAAACATATACACTTAAATAATCCAACATTAACATTAAACCATTACTTTGGCTTAATCATCTTATTCCTTAATAACCCATTCCTAAAATATGATATATGTATCTTTTCATACGGTTTGTCAACATCAATCTAATCATGCTTATTATGTTTAATGTAAACATTACTGTTATAACCCCATATACCATTCAAATGTAGTTATTTTTACCATTATCTTTAGTAGTAAAACCAATACTCAAACCACCTTCATTGTTATCTTTATGACAGTCTCACTCATGAAATAAAATTTCATTATTCACTGAATTTCCACATCTAAAGCATTCAATGTTAACCAAGTTTCTTCTTGTTACCTCCATAGACTATATCCTAGATTCATATTGTGAAAAAAACTAATCATAGAAAAAAACCACATAGTCATGAAAAATTACTTATAGGATGCCAACATAATTTAACCTACTTCTAAATCTATAACACATTTTTCTTATTCTTAGGGACATCCCTAGACATATCCTTAGAAATGTCCCTAGGTATCTCACAAATGTTTTCTCATACTAATTTGAAAAGGATAACTAAAAATTAATTTTCAAACCTACTATAGTTACATAGACATAACATATATTAATATTACATCATTTCAGAAGAATATTCTTTAAAAAAAACTTCTTGTTGACCATAATAGTGTTGGGTCTTTTGAAAAATTTAATCATAATCTTTAATATTGGTGAAAAAAATCAACATCTCCATTAAATTTCTTTCACTTTAGTGCTCCAACATAAAATCATTTTTCATAATCTATGGAATGGAAACCAATGAAAGGGGTGAGAACAAATGATTATTAAGGGTAAGAAAGGAATATATATAGGAATATCCTGAGAATAAGGGATTGATAACATGATCTTAACATTAGAATATCATATGAGGATTACAAAAGACTATAATCAAGAGTCCTAGAATAAATATTAGTAGTTCATTAGAAATGAATCATTAAGAAATCAAGATAATAATACTTGAGATCATAACATAAGTATAAAGAATGTGATTTTGGAAGACTCATAAACATATAAAATGATGTCTATAGTAGTCATGGCTTACTATGAAGATTATTTTAGTTGAAAAACTCTTTTACTGAAATGTGTCCACACATTATTATAGCCCTATATTTGTGAACCTGTTTCACTTCTCATTCCATCCCTATAATACTAAACTAGGTTCACTACCTATTCATTCCTTTTATTATAGAATCATGTAAATTCATTGTTTTATCCATATATTACTAAACCAAATTCAATTCCTATTCTAGCCTGGTATTATTAAACCATGAACCCTCCTCATTCCAGCCAAATATTACTAAATTTGGTTCACCACATGATCCAGCCATATATTACTAAATTGAGTTCACTCATCATTCCAACCCTGTATTATTGAACCGAGTTCCCCACCCATTCTAGCTCTGTATTAATTAAATTATTTTACACCAAGTTAAATTCATGTATTGATGACCAGAATTCACTCTTCATTCTATACATATCTGTCTCATGAGATATATAGCTCTTTACCCAATGAATTTAAAGGAGATATTAATCCCACCCATCATATAATTAAATCATACATACATTCTCAACAATATAAAAAAATTAATCGTATCATCACTCATACAACGATATTGGTTTCATAAACATCATATCAGAGCCGAGGAAATGAATATGGTATCATAATAATTTCATCATATCATAACCTATGTAAAAAAGATATGTCTCATAATCATTTCATCAAAGTATAACCAAATAAAATTGGTGTATTTCAAAATATAATAACATTTAGAATAAGAACCAGTGGAATAAACATCATTCCATCAAAACATAAACCATTTAATAAATAAAATGAATAGTATCCTTCGATCATTTCCCCAGTAAAACATTAACTATAATAAATTATTTCATATTACATAGTGAAGGATTTTTAAGGATCACATTGATCATTTATAAATAAAAATATCCTTTCATTGAAAATGCCTTTCCTAAATCCGTTTCAAAATTAATTTTATTATAAATAAGGGTTTATAATTCAATTTAAAACATTTCTTGTGGAAAATCTATTTTTCACTTAAAAAAATAATTATTTAAAAATTCATGAATTTTCAAAAACATTTCCTTTAAAAATAGATTTCAAAAATTATAATGGAATCTTAAAGATATATTGAGAAACAATTTCCTTCATAACATATAAAATAAACTTGATAAAATTTTGAATAACTTATTCCATTAAAACATATAAAATATTCTCAAAATTATTTTGGAATCGTTTTTCATGAAAACATAAAAAAATAATCGTGAAAACATTTGGAAATATTTTTACTTGAAAATTTATAAAAATAATTATGAAAAAATTTATAATTCTCATTAATAAAAAAATATTATTTAAAACCCTTTTAGAAAACAATCTTTTGAAAGAACACATTTTTCAAACTAAGAGAGATAATATTAGTTTTATTAAAAAAAACATTGTTAATTATATTATGTTCCGATGAGTGGAAAATTGTACGAATACATCAATATAAAATTAATAACTATAGTTTAAGAAAATTCAGGAAACTTATTAATCTATGGATCATCATATTTCATCAATTGACAAATAGTCACAAATATTCACAATAAATGATGATATTATAACAAAAAACTATTACCACTTTAGTTTCTGTCACTCGGAATCAAAATGATTGAAAAACATTAAATTAATACTAATATATCATGATATATGTATATTATTGATTTAACATGTAATATTTTGTAATAACACCCCATATAAAAATATTGGCGCATAAAATGGTTGTACCTCATTAAAGGAAAATTGAGATAGAAATTACTTTACTAATTTGATAACTTTTGAACGAAATATACCATTAATGAAAGATCATAAAATTTATAAGAAAAATTCCATAAATATAAGTATAATAACAATATTATAAATTCATGGGATTTATATACACCAAACATAATAAATTAGTGTTGAATAATGCATATGTTTCACAAAAATAAAATTGTGTCAAGAAAAACACATACTACATGTGTATCTTTGGAATCATGATCCAATTGAATGGAAAACATCAACTGAAACAATGAATATAATAAAATAAAGGATAATAATTATATAAAATTTAAAATTTTATTATTTACACAACACAATAATAATAAGTTATGAATATAGAATATATCTCACAAGAATAAGAGTGAGATGAGAAAACACTTACCTAAAGTCTGGAATTAACTCATACACATTCAAACATCATGTTTAATAATTTTATGTTTATTATAAATCAAACATAGAACCATATTATCTTATATAATGCCATATAATATATTATTATGTTTTTATATTATAATTTTATTAGTAATTTCATGTTAATGTTATGTTTCGAGGAGTATCAACTTTTTTAGAATATGTTTTGACATGTCATTTTGGATCATGCTACTTTGATATTATTTAAATTGTATATTAATATAAAAATATATAAAAATATTATTCATATTCAGTACTATAATATTTACTATAATATATATAACATATAAATAAAAAATGGAAGACATTTTTCATGGAGATGGTAGGTTGTACCTACGAATGAACATTGGTTATATTTTATTGTCATATTGAAAGAAATAATGTAAATAAAATATTTATTTAAATATATTATCATTATCATAGATTTTTTAATGCATATATATCATAAAATTTTACTAAAATCAACCTTAATTCATTCCATGTAATTTTTTAATTAAACACATTGCTTTGATGGGAGGTAGTATACATGTCCACAAATGAAGTTATCGTATTTACATAAAATTGAATAAATGAATGTATAGTTCATATAATAAATAAATAAGTATAAATTAATCCTATATATAATATATATCATATTGAAATATTATTTAAATCATAATTTTCAACCATGATAGTATTTAAAGTAAAAAAATGAATGACATCGGTTTCCATGGTGGTAGTCCTTCATACACATGAATTGTAAGTTTGTTACCCATTTGATGGAAGTATGTGTTAGTTTAGGTTGATACCCTAGAATAAAAACATCATAGTATATTTGAGATACTTAATATTATATAATAATGTAATATCAATAATTAAGTATTTTTATATTGATAATAAAATAATAGAGCTTATGGAGGGATGTTACATATTCTTTGGTCAATTCCTTTTGGTTTACACCAAAGGAATTACATTGTTTGATTTCTGTCCAAATGTGTGGATTCGAGGATGATATAAAGAATTTTTGGAACATATATTTGTATGTTTTTTATGATTCAATGTTTCTTGAGAGGTTTTAGGAAGTGAGGGTGGTGAGTACCCTTTTGTAGTGGAGGAGGAGTGGCATACTTGTAAATATAAAAAGGTAAACACTCTTGAGAGGTGTCCCTTACACCATGTGCCTTAAATAATTTTAAATATTTTAGAAAAGGTATTATATAGAAGATAAATGTTCTTAAAATTTATTTTTACACGTTCATAGGGTATTTGGTCCCTTACACTATTGTTTAACCACTAAGTAAACTTGTTTTTATCTTAATTACAATAACTAATTTAATAACTTTCACTAATATTTTATGTCAAAAACTAATTTTCACATATTAGATATTATAAAAAATGGTTATTAAAAATATTTTATCCATTCTAAATAATATTTAACATATAATTTGTAGAAATTAATTTAAAATTAATCCAACAGATAAGTCGAAAAAGCGCATTATTGATGCGAAAATGTTCTAAAGTGTGGAATCTTTTTAATTCCAATTTAAATGAGAAATTGGATCCAATAAACTCAATTGGATTAATTGATAAATAATATATATAATTATACTTTATAATAAAATTAATAGGAAATTTTCCTATATAAATAAATTATAAAAAAGCAATTTAGAATTTAAATTCGGCATTTCTCATTGTCCATCAAAAAATGAAACCGATTAGAAAAATAATAAAAATTCACCCAAATAAAATTTTTATATTACTATTTTAAAAATTAAGAGTACCTTTTCAAATAAAAATTATGAAATATCCAAAATTTATGTTTAAAAATGGTTCACAATTTCAATGCGTTGAAATTACCTATTTTGAAAAATAGATAATTTTATACAGAAAATTTGATTCTTTCTTATCTTATACACATAAAAATATTAAATGAGTACCATAAATCATGATTCAATATATAATATATATATATATATTATTTAAATAATTCATAATAAGTTTATTGTTCAATTTATTGATATGTAGTTGTGTTTGTACATAGAAAATTTGTTTTCTTAGAAAGGTAATTTCATTATTTTCAAATTGTTCATAAATTTATTTCTAACAGATTGATAACCAAAATAATAATTTTGTATAAATTGTTAAATCATATTTTCCTAATTTATTTAATCTAATTTTTAAATTTCATTCCAATGTCTATGTGATCACTATAATAATATTTTAATATCAATATTATTAGTGTACTGTAGTTATGTAAAACTAAACCTTTCGTGTAATACAAGCTATCAAAAGGACTTAATATTCTATGTAACACAATCCAAACATAGTATTGTGTGGAACGCAAGATAATATAAGCATTCGGTGTTGTGTAATATTAACTTGGTGTTGCATGAAACACGAGACTTACTTAGTTCTTTCATATAATAAAATCTATATTTTGTGTGGTGTGAAATGAAAAATATAAAACATATTAAATTAATTTCAAAAAGGAAATTTCCTAAAATATTGGTAAGTTACAGATACCCTATTTATTCTTCCACTATATGATTTATGATTATTTTGACCAAGTATAGTATTGAAATTTTGTTCCTTATTACATTTTTGTAGTCACTAACTTCCCTTTGAAATATTCACATTCATATGATAATTATTCGTTTAATTTAACCAAAATATCCATATTAGTATTCATAGATATGCTTAGTCACTAAACAACATCTAATTTCAATATATGTTTTACTAATTTTAGAGTTATTTTATTCACTAGGGATATATTGGTAAATATGTATCCTCTACTCAATATAGATATTTCATATAAAGGAATATTTATTCATGAAAAAAATGATTTATTCGATATGTGAGGAATGTTTTGGACCTATGGTGATGGGTGGGGCCTATTATTATATAGCCACTAGGTGTATTTACAACATTATGAAACAAATAAATAATATAGAAATAAATTTGTTTACCTATATATTAAACAATCTTGGGAATGATTTCTATAGTAGAAGTTTCATGTGCATGAGGCATGACATCCAATAATTAAGAATTTCACTCATTATGAATTCAATTATTATTATCCATGTGATTTTCATAATTATATTACCTATAGATAAATTATATTCTTTGTTATTAATAATATTGAAGGTGTTTTTAGTTATTTATATTTCCATATCGATTATGGATTGTCTAGTTATGATAGTGATGTTAGTGATTTAGTGTCATGTGAATTCAGAAATTTACCATTCCATATTGATTATTCTCCATGATATTTTCTCATTGGTGTTATCTACGGATGATCTTCATTCTTGTTTTATTTATTACATTTAATTTGAAATGTCCCATACCAGTTTGTTTAATTACATTAATGGAATATGGTGTTTGAGGTGGTCTGGGAGGTCAAGGTGACTTATTGCCAACACTTTACCAAATTTCTAGTTCATGAACCGTGTTTCCAGAATAGTATCCCTCCAACAGTTGACTTTGTTTCCTTTTCCAAATTTTGAGTGCAGGATTAGTGTTTCTAGAATGGTGAGGTTCCAAAAGAAACCTCTATTTCCATTGCCAAAAATCGAGTTCAGGAATAGTGTTTCTAGACTAGTAATTTTCCCTCGATAGACTGATGTGTACAGTTCTAATGTTATACCCATGTGAACAGTTCCAACAGAAGACCGCTGTAAACAGTGCCACCAGTAAACAATGTGAACAGTTCCAACTATAGCACAATTTGAATAGTTCCATTGGTATTCCCATGTGAATTGTTACAACAATAGCCTTTTGAACACTTCCAATGGTAGCCTTGCAAATAGTTCCAACGGTTGGCTTTTGTCAACAGTCCCAACGATAGCGTTGCAAATAGTTCCAACAGTAGGCTTTTGTGAACAGTTCCAACTGTTTCCTTGTGAACAATTCCTATAGTAGGCTTATGTGAAAAGTTCCAACTATGGCCTTGTGAACAATTCCAAGGGTAAGCTTATGTGAATACTTCCAATGGTAGCCATGTGAATAGTTCCAATGGTAGGATTATGTGAATAGTTCCAATGGTAGCATTGTGAATCGTTCCAACGGTATTCTTAACTGAACAGTTCCAATGGTAGCCTTATGAATAGTTGAAACTGTAGGATTATGTGAAGAGTTCCAATGGTATCCTTATGAGCAGTTCCAATGGTATTCTTGTGAACTGTTCCAGTGGTAGGCGTATGTGAATAGTTCCAACAGCAGCCTTGTGAACAGTTCAAACAGTTGGCTTACATGAACAGTTCCAACGGTAGCCTTGTGAAAAGTTGCAATGGTAAGCCTATGTGAATAGTTCAAATGGTATACTTGTAATTAGTTCCAATGGTTGGATTATGTGAATAGTTCCAATGGTAGGCTTATATGAATAGATCCAATGTTAGCATTGTGAATTGTTCCAACAATAGGCTTATGTTTACAGTTCCAATGGTTCCCTTGTGAACAGTTCCAAGGGTAGGCTTATGTGAATAGTTCCAACAGTATCCTTGTGAACAGTTCCAATGGTATGCTTACGTGAATAGTTCCAATGGTAGACTTATGTGAATAGTTTTTCCAGATCAGTGAGGTTCCAACTGCATCTTCTATTTCCATTTCCTCAATTTTAGTTCATGAATAGTGTTTCTATCTTCCATCAATTCTCCCCTTTGACATTTCATTTTACGTAAACTTCATTTAATGAATAATTTTAAATACTCTATAGCTGATTAAGAGGCCATCAGAACCATATTAATTTTCCTTAGGCTTGAGATTCTTTTAATGGAAAATCTAACATATCTTAAACCGTTACTCCATTAAACTTATAAAAGGGCGATATATCTTACTCCCAAGTTCTTCATCGATGTTCTCTGGTGTGAGATTATTTAACCTTTCATTCCTTCCCTTAGGAGTTATCTTCTCAAACATTCCCCCTTTGATTGGTTCCCCTAATTTTTTGATGCAACCAAGGAGTATCGATCAATCTTCGATATAAGTTATGATCAATCATCATTATTTTGGTTTATCTCCTTCTATTTCGCCCTCCCCTTTAATAGAATGTTTTCTTCATGTTCCTAATGGTATTTTATTGGGTATCTACATGAGTAGTGGTGACTATGCATCCTCCGGTGGATACAGTTGTCAAGGGGTATGAGATCGTAAACTGTTGTTTGGATCGTTCTCGTATAAATATCATCAATACCCGTTTGAGGTAGGGGATTCGTTACTTCTCTATTCATTTTTGTGCTATTTTAGAGTTACCATGTTTTAGAACACTAGATCACAATAGAATCAAAATATTAAATATTTTAACTGGATAAATAAATTAATATCGATCATATGTAATTGCTTCTTCTTTTTCTAGATAGTGTGATATCTATACTAGATTTTTCTTCATTTCATTATTTTTTTAAATTGGCAATGAATGTAATGCTAGAATTAATTTATAATCATTTGGATAAAGATAAAGAGGCGTTTAAATGAATCTGGTTATTGTTGTTGTAATTTTATGATACTCAAATTGATGGAGTAAGCATGTTTAATCAATTTGTGATAGATTAATATTTAGGTTTCCCAAAGAAGGAACCCACGAATAATAAATCAGTTAATTCAATATGGATTAAAGCACTAGTAGTATGAAACTAGATAATTCCTTGTATGGTTTGGAGTTACCGTCTTTCTTTTTTTAAGGTCCAAGAGCACATTTGATATGATGTTTGTTTTACTACTTCATGTGTTGTGATGTGAGCATAGAAGGTTGTAGTGATATATGGTGCAGGGAGACCTATTGATTATGACATCATTTGATGCCTAGAGTGGAAAGATGTATTATTTTATGCATGTGGGTGTCGGGGAGGACACTAGAGACGATGGAATGGGATTGATGTAAATGTTTGGATGCTTGTTGCTTTTTTTGGTTGTTTTTTCTTTTTTACTTTCCCCACTACTCAAGGCATTTGGTATTTCATACCCTTCTTCCAAAATGGGTGAATATGCATGGGGTATGCCACATTCATTCAATGTTCAGATTTTTGAGGGATGATTGGTATACGCTCTTACTATAGGTAGAAATGACTCGATGGGTAGTTCACCTAGTCACCTTGTTGATTCCCTTGTGTTTAGTAGCGTAGAATGTCTTTCCACAATTTAGGGGAATATAGTAATGTAATAATGTTGTCAATAAATGATTAAACAGATGATGTTGACCTATGTTGTTGGATCTTGCTGGGGATCAATACTGAGGTTGCAATTTAATAGAACAATGGACATTGGGTGTAATAATAATGAAATATAATGTGAAATTTGGTTAATAGACAATTATGTTAAAAAATGTATGTACATAATGTGAAACTAATAAAAAATGAATGAAGGAATGTAAAAAATTCTCTTCGAATGGTTGTGTGCTTATAGGATACCTGGACATAGAAGTGGAAGTCAGGAGTCTGAGGGATGTTAGCTGTAGATGAGTCTAAGACTTGGTTATGCTGATAGTGTGGTTGTGAGATATAATATATTCTTTACTTTGTGTGTCTCTATATGCTACTTCACCCTATCAGTTAGAGAAATAGACACCATAGGGATTCTGAGACCTAGGGGGTGGTTCCCCAACATTCTGGTGGGAGAATGGATGTCTGACTACCCCCTTTGGCCCTACTCTCTTCTCTAGGTAGTTACTTGTACATGTATGAATAGTTTTTAGTTTTTTCCATATATGTCTGTAGCGAGTTGTAATGGCTAGTGGTTATTCATGCACATGTATTTTGAATATAGTTTCTTATAGAATACTATAGTTGTGACCTGTATGACATGTGATGGCTTGAGGATATTAATCTATGTGTGTGGTGTAAGGGATTGAGGTATAATTCCCAATGTATGATACATGTTATGAGAGATATGGTGGCTCCCATAAACTGCCTGGTTACTTTGATTTTGTGTACGTAGTGTTTTTCAAGCATGATGTTCATGTCTGGGTGTTTTTTTATGTTCTCTATGGGCATGCCTTTTGGAGAGAGATGCATTGGACTTGAGACGTTGGGGAAAAGTGAAAAACTAGGGGGAAGTAGTAGTGGGGTACCCTTGATATTAATTATTATAATATATACTATTGTATGAGATACTTTGTGAGAGTATACATGGTGAGGCTAAGAACGTAGTATATTTTTTTAGGTGACAAGTTTGTTTCACATGTTGTTCATTTTGCATTATTATGATTTCATTACTTTTTAATAAGAGGCTCTGGGGAGGATCATACTGGGTATACTATTATACTCACCATATGTATATATAAAGTATTATTTAGGTTAGTTGGAGAAGGTAGGAGATCAAGCTAGTTTCTATGAGATTGGGGTTAAGGGAACTGTTCGGGCATGTGGTTGCTTCTATTATTAATTTCTGTTGGTATTTTTTCGCATTTCAATTGTAGTAGTATTGCAAGACATTACATATGTGTTCATGGTATTTCATTAATATTTTAGACTCAGTTGGAGTTGGTTGGTGTGTATCTTATCTATCTCTTTCACATGTTCTCTCTTATAGGGTAATGACTCCAATTTGTGTGTTTTATATACCCTCGGTGCAAGTTTCCAACCCAAGGCCTAATGAAGGCGGGACTCTGGTGTCATTATCTCCCTTACCACATTGCTTTCCCCAGAGGGGTACCCCTTGTGATGAGGGGGTCATGAAAGAGTCGTATAAAAGGATTATTTGAGGGATATGATGGAATTTGGTGTTAGGCACCTGTGAGCATGCATGGATTGATAGGGAAAAAATGTCTGTCAGGTTTATCATAGGATGTAAACACTAAATGCCGATTAAGACATAAAATTTTAGGGGCCCCTATGATCTGATGCAAAGACTTTAATGTTTATAATGGATAAAAATGGAGTTCATACATGTTTCAAGGTAGAGACCTAAGAAAGGATCACACATCATTCTTCATTTTTCATGTGTTTGAATGGGTAGGCCTTGGGATCAGTTGACCTAAAAGTAATAAAAGAAAATAATTAATTAATTAATGTTGAGTCTTCCGTGTTCTATCTCGAGGAGTTATAACTATTTTTTATTTTGTAGGTATGGTTCCATGTCAATATCATCATCAGGTTTGCGTAGAATATGTATACCAAGTTGTGCCAGCAGATATCCGCAAGGTAAATGTTGACGATGATGACACATTGAGGAGGACACACTGCATGTTTCAGCGCCAAAGTCTGCAGAAGTATGAGGGCACAGTTATAGATGCAGTCACAGAATACTTGTTAGAAGAGGTCGAGATAGGATTCAGTTCAATCCGTGCTCAGAATGATCACTGGCTTTCCATGGTTGTGATGATTATACATGAATCCGTGAGGCTGTGGTGGTTATTGATCCTTGTGGATTTCAAGGAGTCGACGATCTCATGGGAGGAGTTATGAGATAAGTTTAGAGTCAAGTTTCATTCTCTGACTACGAAGGCATCCAATATCTAGGATATTATTACCATAAGACATGGGATCTCTTGTGTGAGAGAATTTGGAATCCTTTTTAGGAACATTTAACAATATTCTTCAGACCTGTTTCCAGATGAGGAGGCCATGGTGAGGCATTTCCAAGAGGCTTTTCATCCAGTGATCCTGGGCCAGGTCACCCCATTTATGTTGATGACATATATTGAGGTGTTGTCAATGGAAGAGTTTTTCAAGAGGAAATTTCCTATAAATAGATCTTCTTTAGAGGGGAGTCATCCTGATTCCCAAAAAATCAGATTTGTGGTATACTATTTCTGATTTTAATGGCAGAATAGTTTTTGTTCGGCAGAGGGTAGGTCTCACCCTCTGCATCTCGTTTCCTTGGAGGCAGCATCTCTCAGGCCTATACCAAGGTATAAAGATATTTTTCTCTTTTTGTGTTTAAGGTCATCATTAGAGAGAGTTACCAACCTTCCAGAGCAGTCATCAAGCACCAGGTGTCCCTCTGTTAGTTCCACTGTTGAGGCACTTCTAGATGAGGTAGTAGCAAAATGTTAAACTAGCTTCAGATCAGCAAATGGTGGATGGGGCAGGTATAAGACAACGCCGTGATGTACACTATGCTCATAATGTAGAGCACGACGGTGGTGGTGGTCATCATCAAGGTCAGATAGTCCATGGAGGAGGTTGTGTTCAGCTTCATGATTTTTCATTTCTAGTTCTAGGTGAGCTAGACATAGTCTGAGGTTTCCTTTACTTGTTTTCTAGTTGGTTTTATTCTTCTTTTGATTAAGGAGAAACACACTCCTTCGTATCTTCTACCCTTTTCCATGAATTAGGACTTGAGGTAGAGATAATTCTAGTTCCCTTTTCATGGACTACTCCACTGGGTGGTCGAATTGACTTGTTTGAAGTATGTAGAGAATGTTAACTAGTGTTTGGGTAGAACTGCTCTTGGAAAGATTTACTATGTTTATTGATACAACTATATGATTTTATCCTCTATATGGATTGGTTGTATTCAGTGTAGGATATAATGGATTTATTCAAGAGCCAGGTTGTGTTCTTTGATGTAGATGGAGAGCCAGTGGTGTTTGTTGGCAAGCGAGACCATCATATGGGTCAAAGACAAGTTCCATCCTTATCATCTATGATGGATGAGCTGATGTCATGTTCTCCAGAGGTTTAGTAGTTGGGGTTTCTTAGGGTCATATAATAGTACACTATTTTATTTCTAGAAGAGGATGTAGCATTACCCCCTCGACAGGAGATTGAGATTGGGACTGAGCTACAACCAGGAGCATCTTATATCTATATGTCTCCATATAGGATGACCCCTTCTATGTTATGAGATCTATGTAGGTTACTATTCATTTTTTGAGGTTGAGTGTGTCACCATGGGGTGCACTGGTTTTGTTCACGAAGATGGATTATGAAAGTTTTTTGTTGTGTATCAATTATCATCGGTTAAACAAAGTGATAGTGAAGAAACTCTATCCTCTTCCATGGATTGATGATTTATTCAATCAACAGAAGTGTGTATGTGGTTTCTCAAAGATCGATGTGTGGTTAGGATATCATCAGATGCGTGTGATAGATGAGGATATCCAGAAGACTTTTTTCTACTGTCGTCATGGCCATTATGAGTTTTTTATAATTCAATTTAGTGTTATGAAAGATCTAGAAGTGCTCATGGGATTGATGAACGTGGTGTTCTGTGAGATTCTGGATATGTTCATGGTGGTTTTTATCAATGAAATCCTTTTTTACTCCATGTCTACAGAGGATTTTGCAGAACATGTACATGTCGTTTTTTGGACTTATTCATCCACATTATCTATTTGGTAAATTGATTAACTGTGATTTTTTGGCTCGAGAAGTTCATTTATTAGGGAGTTTTTTTCCGAAAAAGAGTAGTTGTGGATCCATAGAACATTAAATCAGTTGTTTATTGGGAATCCCCCAAGATAGTGGTATATTTAAAACATTTCCTTGGTCTTGCTGAATAATTTAGAAGGTTCGTAGAATATTTTTCTTGGGTTTCAAATACTCTAACAACATTGACCAATAATGATTAAGTGTTCATATAGATAGATCAGTGTAAGGAGGCTCTCGATTATCTGAAGGAGATTTTAGTATGTGCTGTAGTTCTTGTCTTCCAACAGAGGGAGTTATGTTTGATGTTTTATGTGGTGCTTTTCATCTGAGTTAGGTTGTGTTATGATATAGTAGGGATCAGTTTTTTATTATAGGTCTTGGCAGTAACGTCCCCATGAATGTAAAAATTCCACCTATGATATCGAGTTGGCAGCTATGGTGTTTTCTCTAAAGTTGTGGGGACCTACCTCATTTGCAAGCGCTTTGTGGTTTTCACCAATCAGAAGATCCTGAAGTATGTTTTCCACCAGGATGACATAAAATTGAGAAACATTATTGGATGGAGTTCTTATAAGAATATGAATTTGAAATATCGTATACCCCTGGAAAGGGTAATGTTGTTTCAGATACATTTAGTAGGAAGTCACGTGGTGATGTAGTAAGCAAATATGGTTATTACTAGAGTGTTATGGAAGAATTGTCATCATAACATCATGATATGGGAGAAGATGAGGGTAGAGGTTTTATTTTCCAGTTGATGGTGCAATCAACTCTAGTGCAGAAGGTGGAAGAGGCCCAGTTGGGGAATATTGAGGTAGAGGTTTGGATAGACCAAGTTGATTGTTGGGAGGCCCCAGATGGTTGGTCTAGGGATTAACAACACCGAGTGTTGTATCAAAGAAGGCTATTTGTACATTAGGAAAGGGGTGAGAAGATTCTCAAAGAGTTTCATAGTTTTCCTTTAACGTTTCATACAGGAGTGATAAAATGTATCGAGCCTTGAGGAGTCAGTTTTGGTGGCTTGGGTTGATGCATGCAGTTGTAGAGTTTTTGTCTCAATGTTTGGTCTGCCAAAAGTTCAAGGATGAGCACCATGTCCCTGGTGGTTTGCTACAACCATTAGATATTCCTCAATGGAAGTGGGATGACATCACAATATAAATCAATATTGGTTTACCTTGATCTTAGGGAGGACGTGATGAGTTCTGGGTGGTAGTAGATCATTTAACAAAATCATCCCACTTTTTAGCAATCAAGGAGTCAAGCTCGGTGTAATTTTTTTTGAGGAAGTATCTGGAGGGGGTGGTGAGAATTCATGGAGTCCCAAGGATGATCCTTTTAGATCTAGATCCTCATTTAACCTAAAGGTTGTGGATATGTCTTAAATATGCTTTCGATTCTCTACTATGCCTTTTCACTACTTTTCATCATCAATCAAATGGTTAGATAGAGCGAACCATCCAGAATATTGAAAAAATGTTAAGATCTTGTGTCCTAGATTTTGGAGGTTCATGGATGAGGCACTAAACTTTGGTGAAGACCTCTTACAATAAATGTTTTCACTCCACCATCAGTATAGCTCCATTTGAATCTTTTTATGGATGAACTTGTAGTTCCTTGTTGTGATGGACAGGGGTCAGAGAGTCTACAATTCTCTGTCTAGAACTAGTGAAAAATACAATAAAGATGGTTCGAGTGATTTTTGAGAGGACGAAGATAGCTCATGATGATTAGAAATCACGTGATGATCAAATGTGGATACCCTTAGAATTTGATGTTGGGGATCATGCATTTATGAAGGTGACTCCCTGTTTTGGGTCGTGATGGTTTGTCCATGGGAGTAAAATTTCCCTCCTATTTGTTGTTCCTTTCAAGGTTTTGGCTAATGTTGGAGCTTTGGATTATCAGATAGAACATCCCCCATAGATAATCTTGATACATGATGTTTTTCATGTGTCACAACTCATTTTTATCTTCATGGTGAATCTCACATCATCTATTGGGGTGAGATTGATATTTACGATGATGTGACCTTTGAGGAGCGGTCGGTAGAGATTCAAGTCCGCAAAGAAAAGTTGTTGTAGGGAAGTTTTATCCCCTTAGTTCATGTCTTATGTCGACACGGTGTTGTGGAAGAGAGTACTTAGTAACGTGAGTTGCAGATACATGCTTAGTACCCTAGATAGTTTGATGTTTAACTATTTTCATGTTAAAAAAATGTTTGCATTGTGGTTGTAGACCATACTTTTTTATGAAATGGATTTCATTGGTTTCTTCTTGGGGATTAATCACTTCTTATAGGTATCTCAATGGGTGGTTGTTCGGACCCCGTTTCTGTTTAACTTTAGTTGGGTTTTGAATTCTGAGGGATGATAATGTTTTGAGAGGTATCTAATGTAATCGCTCAGAACATGTTGGTCCATTACAATGCTAAAAGATGGTGTTTGAGGTGTTCTATGAGGTCAAGGTGACTTATTCCCAACAATTTTCTATATTTTATGTACATTAGTAGTCTTTCTAGAACAGTGAGGCTCCTACAACAGCCTCTATTTCCATTTCCAAATTTTGAGTCCATGAACAGAATTTTTTGACATGTAAGGTTCCACCGGAAGATCGATTTGATCAATTCCAATGGTAGACCCATGTGAATAATTCAAAATGAGGACCAATGTGAATAGTTCCACATGTAGAACAAGGTGAACAGTTCCAATAGTAAAATGATGGGAACAGTTCCAATGGTAGACCCATGCGAGCATTTCCAACGGCAGCCTTGTGAATAGTTTCAAGGATAGGATTATGTGAATAGATCCAACAGTAGCCTTGAGAATAGTTACAATGGTAGTCTTATGTGAATATTTCCAATGGTTTCCTTGTGAATAGTTACAATGGTAGGCTTATGAGAATAGTTCCAATGGTATCCTTGTGAAAAGTTCCAACGGTATGCTTATATGAATAGTTCCAATGGTAGCCTTGTGAACAGTTCCAACAGTAGGATTATGTGAAAAGTTCCAAAGGTATCCATGTGAATAGTTCCAAAAGTAGGCTTACGTGAATAATTCCAATGGTAGCCTTGTGAATAGTTCCAACAATATGCTTTTCTGAACAGTTCCAACAATAGCCTTATGAAAGATTCCAAATGTAGCCTTATGTGAACAGTTCTAACAGCAGCCTTATGAACAGTTTAAATGGTATCCTGGTGAAGTGTTCCAATAGTAGGATTATGTGAACAGTTCTGATGATAGCCTTATGAAAAGTTCCAATCGTAGGCTTATGTGAATAGTTCAAATTGTAGCCTTATGAATAGTTCCAATGGTAAGCTTATGTGAATAGTTCCAACATTATCCATTTGAACAATTACAATGGTTGTCTTATGTGAATAGTTCCAACAGTAATTTTATTTGAAAATTTCCAATGGAAGCCTTCTTAACAGTTCCAAGGGTATTCTTATGTGAACAGTTCCAACGGTAGCCTTGTGAACAGTTCCAACAGTAGGCTTATGTGAACCATTCCAAAAGTGGCCTTGTGAAAAGATCTAATGGTAGGTATATAAGAACAGTTCCAATGGTAGCCTTATGTGGATAGTGTTTCCAGAATAGTGAGGTTCCAACTACAACCTCTATTTTTTTCCAAATTTTATGCTCCTGAATAGTGTTCCAGCTTCCAATAGTTTCACCCCGTTGATGTTTCCATTGATATAAAATGGTTTTAAAGTCATATTTTAAGGATCTAATCCCTACTCAAAGGCCTTAACTCCTATAATAATATACTTAAGGATCATGATTATTTTACATCGTCAAACCACATGGTTTAATGCTATCCTCATTTATTGGAATATCAATTGTATCTTGAACAACTAGTCCATTAAATATTCTAAAGGGATGACATATCTTCCTCCCTAGTTCTTCCTCCTTGTTCTTTGATGTGGGATGCTCAAACCGTACATTCCTACCCATAGGTGTTGTGTGATCAAATTTTCCCCTAGTATTTGTTCCCCTCTGTTTTTGATGCAACAAAAAAGAATTAATAATTTTCTTTATAAGGTATGATCTATCATCATTATTTTGGGTTTATCTACCTCTGTTTATTTTTTCCCTATTATGGAATGATATCTCTATGTTATTAATTGAATTTTCATGGGTGTTGACCGGTGTGGTGTTGTCTCTGCATCCTTGGGTGGATATAATTGTCATGGGCGGAGGAGATCGTAACCTATTGTGTGGCTCATTATCGTATAAGGAATGTCATGAACTATTTGCGGTATGAGATTCGTTACTTCTCTATTATTTTATGTTCTTATTTAGAGTTATCAAGTTTTCACTCAATAGATCATAATGGAATTTACATATTAAATATTTGAACTAGATAAATAAATTGATATCTATCTTATGTTAATGCCTCTCAATTTTCTAGAGAGTGTGATATCTATTCTTAATTTTTTAGTATTTCATTATTGAAGGAAATTTGTATTGAAATATAAGATGGAATCAATTTATAATTGCTGGATAATGTTAAAGAGGCTTGAAAATGAATCTGGTGTTTTTATTGAAAGTTGATGTTAATAAAATTTATGCAGTAAGCATGTTTAATCAATTTGTGATAACATACTATTTATGTTTCACAAATTTGGAACAAAAAAATAATATATTAGTTAATTCAGGATGAATTAAAGAACTGGTTGTTTGATTCTAGATAATATATTGTAGGGATCTTATTTACTCTCTTTCATGATTAAGGGCCATGATCCCCATTGATATGATGTTTGTTTTCCTACTACATGAGTTGTGATGTGATCCTGGAAGGTTATTGTGAAATGTGGGTCATGGAGGCCTATTGACTGTTGCAGCAGCTGACACCTAGAGTGGTGAGATGCCTCAGTTTATGCATGTGGGAGTCAGGGAGGACACTGGAGATGAAGGAATGGGTTGGATGTGAATGTTTGGATCCATGATGTTTCTTGTTGGTTGATTATCTGAATTACTTTCCCCACTACTCAAGGAAGCTTATCTTTCTTAGACTTATTCCAAAAGGGGAAAAGTCATGTGGTGTATGCCACATGCTTTCCTTGTTTAGATTCTCAAGGGAGGATGGGTATACACTCTTGTTATAGGTGACAAAGACTAAATGGGTATCTCACATACACACCGCGTTGATTCCCTTATGTTTAGTATCTTGGAATTGTTTTCTAGATTTCATTGGAATATGAGAAAATAATAATGTTGCTAATAAATGATTGAATAAATGATTTCAACCCATGGGGTATGATTTTTCTAGGGCACAATACTGAGGTTGTAATTTAAAGGAACATTGGAATTTTGGTGTGATGAAAATTAAATATAATGTGAAATTTTGATAATAGTTAATTAATGTTAAACAATCAATGAACTTAAATTGCATTTGATAAAAAGGGAATGATTGAATGTAAACAATTCTCTTTCAAATGTTTGTGTGATTATAGGATACCTTGTCTTATAAGTGGCTCCCAGGAGTCCAATATACATTAGATGTAGTTGAGTCTAAGACAAGGTTATGTCTATAGTGTGGTTACAATCTATAGTATATTCTATACTTTTGTTTTTCTATATGATACTCCACCATATCAATTATGGAAACTGACACCCCAGGAATTCTGAGCCCTGGGGGTGTTTTCCCAAACATTCGGGTGGGAGGATGGATAGATGACTACCCCTTTGGCCCCACTCTCATTTATTTTTAGTTACTTGTGCTGGTAGGAAAATCTGTTAGTTTTTCCCATATATGTGTGTAGAGGTCTATAATCGCTTGTGGTTATTCAAACACATGTATTCGGTATATAGTTCCCTAATGAATACTACAGGTGTAATGTGTATGGATTGTGATAGCTTGGGGATCCTTACTCATTGTGTGGGATGTAATGGCTTGAGGTATAATTAATGGCGTATGATACATGTTATGTGAGCTTTGGTGGATCCCAATAACTAACTGATTACTTTACTTGCATGGATTTGGTGTTTTATTTCATGAGGATCATTTTTCATACTTATCCAAAGTGTCTGAGGGCAAGCCATTTTAGACAGAGACACTTAGGATATGTGAAGCTGTGGTAAAGAGACAATCTAGTGAGGAAGTAGTAGCGGGGTACCCTTGATATTATTTTCTATAATATATAATCTTGTATGAGATACATGGTGAGAGTATACTTGGTGAGGCTTGGAACATAGTATACATATTTAGGTGACGAGTTAGTTTCACCTGTTGTTCATTGTGCATTAGCATGATTTAATTAATTTTTCAGGAGAGGATCTGAGTAGGATACCACTGAGTGTAGTTTGATACTCACCCTATGTATTTTTAAAAATTTTTCCAGATCACTTGGAGATGGATGGAGATACAGCTGGTTTCTAATATCTTTGGTTTGTGGGAGATATTCGGGCCTGTGGGTATTGATGTTTTTACTTAACTTTGGGATTTTCCAATTTTCCCCTTTCAGTTGTAGTAGTTTTGAATGACGTTACATAATTCGACTGGGGATATATTTTATATTTCATTCTGATATGGAGTTTTTTGGTATCTATCTTTCTCTCTTTTTTCCATGTCTTCTCTTAGAGGTTGATGAATCCCATTTGTGTGTTTACTATACCCTGGGTGCTAGTTCCCAACCCTGGTCCTACTAGTGGAGGGACTCAGGGGGGAGATTATCTCTCTTCTCACATTACTGGCCAAGAGGGGTACTCTTTATGGGTAGGGGGTCATGAAAGAATCTGTTTTTAGTTATTTACCTTGACAAATTATTTATTTTTTTTGATTCATGATTTCTTCTTATGTGTATAACCCATACACTTCATTTTAGATCAAACCTATTTTATTTCCATTCCCATTGTAACCATAATGTGTAATATGATTTATGTGTAAGGATATTCTTTTTGGAATAATGTTATTCTTAAAAAAAATATGTATTTATTTGTGTATTCAAATTTAATATGTAAATCATGAATGTATCTAGTTTACCAAGACAATTAAACTAATAGATCATTTAGAATGCGATTCTTGTATCTTATACTAATGTAAAAAATAAGAAGTGAACTCTATATTACTGGGTTTAGGGTTTCTAGAGTTTGTTATAGAAGAAGTTTAATATAGAACTTGGGAAATAGATTTTGGAAAATGTCTATTATAGATCATAACCCTATCATAATCATTGAGGATAACTATAGAAGAACATTCTACTGTTTTGGTAAGATAATGATTATTTGGTTTTTTCAATATATAAATCTCTTTCTAGATACTAATAGTGGATGTAGTTATAGGAAAATGGTAAATATGGATAGTAAATCCGAAAATAGATCATTGGGATTCACCTGATAATCACCTGGTGATTGATAGTGGGCCTTATAATGCACCTCGTTTGACCCTCCTAGGGGATCTGTTTTGTATGACTTGAATTTATTGACTAATTCTTATAAATATTATGAATATTTGATGATAATTAATAAATAAGGATAATCCTAAGGTGTATGTGATTTAAAATACTTTTAAATGATTTAAAAAACCTATAAGTGATTCTATGGTTCTCCCAATTAGATTATTTTTTCTCATACCATGCTTTTTTGTTTTTAGTCAATTGATGCAACCAAGAGGTATCATGAAAACATTGAATATGAGGGAATTTTTTGGTGAAAATTAAAAACAAAATGGGATGATTTTAGGTATGAAATATATCATCACTATTCCAAAATCGTTATCTTGGGATATGATTAATAACCTATTAATTAACCACCTTCCGAATACATCAGAGATGGAAACTATTTACCATTATAAGAACATGAGTGGTGGAGGCCAAGGTGGAAAGAAGTCTTGATATCCATCATTCTAGAAATATGGAAGTATAAACATTGTAATTTGTCTTAATTGAATTATAAAATGATTTATATGATAAAAATATTTGAACACTTTAATGATTTATAGAGGAAAAATAAGGAGTATGATAGAGGAAATAAATATCATCCGAGGGATACATTATATATCATTGTGTTTAATGTGGTGAGATATAGAATTATCTAAATCAATGATATCTTCTAAATGTTTATCCTAATATAAAGAAAGTATTGTGTTATAATTTAAATGAAATTATGTATTTACATCCTTTGATTAATGAATAAAATTGTAGAATTATTTTACCTATATTATATTGTTAATATGTTTCATAAAACAACTATGGATTATGTAAAATTTAATAATCATATATTTTTCATTAAATAAAGAGTTTTGGATTCCATCATGGGCTTATGTGTTGAATATTGATCATAACTTCATATTTTTAAACACCCCAATTAAAACATACATGGTAGGAATGTTACATTATAAAAAATATTTTGGGATATATTTATGTCAATATTACCCACTAGCTTAGAGTTCTTTTTAGTAGAAAACTTATTTTAGGAATAAACAATTAACATTTTATAGGCATATTTTTACATTTATTAATATCCTCTAGGATTAATACATTCATTGATGACATTTTAATAATATTCAGAATGAGATTACTGGACACTGAAAAAATTATAAATATAAAAATATTATTATTTTTAAATTTTATTAAAAAACATATTAAAAAATTTTATTTACTGATAAATTTATATCATGAGAATTATAAGAATTATATTATTATATCATAGAAAAAGGATAACATTCATATTGGCTGATAATCCATTATGTCTTGTATGGTTGTGGGTAATGATCTGGAATGTGAAGGAATATATGGGTTTAGCACCTAAAACCCACTTATGTGATTCCCTCATTAATATGTCATTTTTTTAGTAAAATTATTTCAAAAATAAATAATTATGATAATAAAGTGGTGTTCCTTTTAATTTTTTGAGACTATTTTACTATATTGGATAAATTTTTCTAACTATATTGGTTTTGGAATATAGTTAGAGATAGATGGAAACACTTTTCACTCTCTATTTCGATCTTAAGATCCATTAAAAGTGAATTAAATACTATTATTTTTGGATATTAATTTTATGTAGTATGGATAAATTAGAAATTGATCAAATTATAAAAAGGATGAAATTGACATTACGAAAAATAAAAATATCAAATAAGTATACTTTATTATATTCTTAGAGAGTAATAGAATCCATCAACATTTGGAAAATAATTACGAAAAACCTTATAATATTACATTCATATATGATTAATCAAACCTTCATTTAAATAATCATATAAATACTGTTTTGAGGCCCTTAACATTCCAATGATCCCCCACCTTATTGTGATCAATTATAATTATAAGTCCCTGTAATTATGTATGGTTTTCTCCCATCCCTATATCTAGAATTACACCAATGTTCTCTTAATTAGAAACCTTCTTACGTATTACTCCATATGTCCCACAAACATCCATTTCTCCTATATTATGTGTATGTTGTATTAACTCTTTTTAAAATATGTGTTTTCAAAAAAAATTATAAAATAACAATCTATTTAACGAGGATGGAATTTATATATGTTGGGAAGAATGTAATACCCAAAAATTCTAAATGAAGCCCATTGTATTTGATAGTGTTTAAGAAACAAAAATACAAGATTAAAAGAGAATGTGAAACCCCAATAATTTTTAACATTTTAAATTTATATTAAATTTAATTTCATAGATAGCTTATGATAAATGTAACAACAAGTTTTTTATCTTTTGATATACCAAAGACAGAGTTAACTGAACAGGAATCACTACTGTGAAATAGGTCTATACCCACGGTTTTCCATAACCGTGGGTATATGAATAGTATGTGAACCGATACCCACAGTTTTCAAAAACCGTGGGTATAGACCACCTATACCAACGGTTGTGCTAAAAACTGTGTGTATAGTTGTCTTGGAAGACCTATACCCACGGTTTTAGTGAAAACCGTGGGTATAGGGTATTTTCTGAAGACATATACCGACATTTTATCCAAACCGTTGGTATTTTCTCATAAGTTTCATTTTGTAATGAATAGAAAAAAAATACTAAATTTTAATTGAACATTTTATCTTCATTTAATTAATATAAAATTTATTATTTTATTATTTTATATGAATTGAAGTAAAATTAATTTTTTATAAATCATAATCCAATTAATGTTTTTTAATCATTTTCATATTGAGTTATTATATATAAACATTGTGAATTTTGGATGATATTCCCTGTAAGAACCTGATTTCTCGTTTCATCTACGAGATTAATTTTAAACTCAATTTTTTATCTTATATTAATTGAATTTAAATAAATTTATTAAATAATTTGAATAATTTTTTTTATAATTTATAATAATTTTAACGAGGTTTTTGGCCAAAAGGAAAACTTAAAATATTAAAAATTAATTATCATGGTTGAGATAATAAAATGATTTAGTGGTGGATAAACTAAGAATATAAGAATTAAAAATTAACAAAAAAACATTTCCAACAACCATTTTCTAGAAATATTTAGTTCTTATATCTGATATTTCAGATTGTGGATCATTTTTTAGGCTTTTATCATGTAAAAAATGCTGTTATGATTGAATCTTTTCAAAAAATTACAAGTGTGCCACTCACCTCACTTATAAAAGTTCACCCACTCTCTACTCTACATCACAACATAAAACTGTCACGACCCTTAACCTGGGGATCATTTCGTGACTACACCAAGCTCACCTTCCATATGCTAGGGGTTGGCGACTAGCACCAGAAAGGCATATATCAAAAATATTAAGGCATTGTCTTTAAACCAGAAAACACATAAACAAAGTACACAATAAGATAAAACAACATATTATAAATACAGAATGTAAATTTGTGAACTAAAGCAGAATGGGTTAGTATACACACCCAACTAAAAGAATTTACAAAAAAAAATTAAAAAATATCCTGAGCTAGTTTTCCATGGAACCTACCAAAAAAGGGTCGGTACATCTAATCAATGTGTCTCCCCACATCAACTGGTCACCTTTGTACACTATCAAGTCCTAGCTCTCAAATCATTGTCAAAGCTGTTCATCGTCTGCACAAGACACAACAAGGTGTCGGTGAATCCCATGTTGGGATTAGTGTAACAATACTTCGTAGGGTCCCTGAGACCCCCGAAGGTCTCCCAAAATTACACAAAGGTAAAACCAAAAATATGATCTCAATCACAAAGCACAAACTAAATGAAAGCTCACACTAGGTTTATAACTTATGAATAGGAAGAGTGATGATTAGTCATAAAGATATTTCATCTTCTTCGATTGAAAATTTCCACTACTATACCAAGAAAAAGTCATCCTACTGCTGATCCACATAGGGTAATAAGTCACCTATTTACATAGGGTTGTATCTCATCAATCTACACAAGGTTGTATGTCTTCGATCTACACATGGACTTATGTTGTCGATCCACACAAGGTCGTACGTCGTCGATCCATAGAGGGTCGTAAGGCACCAATCTACACATAGTCATAAGTCGTCGACGCACAAATGGTCTTAATTCATCACTCTAAATAGGTTCAAAAGTCACTTATCTACAATGGTCTACTCTATGGATGGTCTTTTTTGGGTCGTACTACTTCTGATCCACACAGGGCCGCTCTGATGTTGTTCCACAAAGGGTCTTTCTACACCCGAAAACCAGATATAGGATCCCAAAACATAGTGTGCATGAGTTATGTAGATTCATCTCCATGAGAAATCAGATATACCTCACCAAAAATGATGTACCACAATGACATAACCCAAATAAATGCCATTTCATTTGGGTTACAATGCAATAGACGACATGACAATCAGATCCCTGGTCTGTTAGTTATATGCAATTTAGTACTGATGGCCTGGTTGGATTTGAGTTTGATCCAACCCATACATACTCTTGAATTCTTAAAATCAAAAATGAAGTATCTCAAAAGGACCACCTCATCCAATGGGTTCCAGCGTTTCATACAGTTCATCAAAATGACGTCCGGTTTAGATGATATGACCCTTTTAGAGAAACTGGGTCAAATTGGGTCTGACCTAGGTTTGACCCGACCCAGCCGATCCAGCCTACTGGGCTGTGAGACCATCTTGGGGCACCCAGATAGGCATGTACCACTTTTTGGGCTCTTTCAGCTAGCTGGGCGGGGTGGGTGCTCCCTTGAACAAATTTCATTCGTTTCGGTCCTCCAACAGCGGCGCCAACCTAGCGTCAATTCATCTGACTGGTCCGTGTGGACCCATTAATGGCAGGACACATAGGTGCGGGTTCACACACCATGACATCCTTAGATGTTTCATGCCGAAATATTCATGTAACATGAATAGCACTACCACAACTGGCCACAACCACAGATGCCGGCGGCCCGACAGAAAGTTTGTCGGACCACCGAACATGATTCAGTGGTCTGTTCTTTATCCTGTCGGCGTCTATGGTCCTCCTAGGACAACACCTTTGATTAGTGTCCCTATAAATCTCATTTCTAATAGGTTTATTTATCCGCCTAAACAAAATTACCAATAGAATGTTCTTCAGAGTTTTCGTTCCTTGTTTGGTTCTGCCCAGACCCTCTACATTTGCCTTAAAACATGGGAAGGAATCATTTAACACAAGATAATGATGAACAAAAATCAATTTCTCACAACCACTACCCATAAGAACAAATTTTTCATGGATCAACCTATTAGTCGGTTGATCAGCATTCATCATATTATTCAAGAATGAGGAGGAGGAATCTTTTAAATTCATAAACAATTAAACCCCCTACCATGATTCTGTTGGAAAAAATTGTGGACGAAGAAGAAGATCTATGCACGTTGTCGTTCAACATTCGTCACTGCACATTGACCTCCAAAATGATTCCTCAACGAGCATCATAAAAAACATTCATTGTTGGAATAATATGCCACCAATTCTTCATCAATGATTTCTCCCATGGTTGTCAAATCCCCCTACACCAGCAGATTGATTAACTCTTGGAGTTAAAGAGTTTCACATTAGGTTCATTAATGTGGTTCATTAATGAACCCATTATGTAGTCGTGATTTGTAGTTACACATCTAGTGTAACATGTCCTTTAATGACCTTAATTTAATGACTCACTAAATATAGAGATCCACCAACTGTTTCTCAATGGTTGTAAAAAAAATAACTATTAGTTATTTTATTTTTATTTTTTATAAATGTTAAAAAATTAACTTTTTTTTCCAACCCTGGACGGTGAAAGTTATTCTTCGCCTTATCGAATCAAAGCACTAAAAATTCAATGGTGCATTTCGATTTCTAATCTGAGAAATGGTTTCGAAGATAAATAATCTAGTTTTCACATTTACTGAATGTGCCTTAAAAAAAGTCCAAATTTCTATTCTAGGTTCTCTGAGCCTCTGAATCCCATACTGAAAATTTTCCCAGTCTCATATTAATTCCACATAATTATAAGAATATAAAGAATTTATGGGACATTAAACTCTCCCACCTTAGGTCTGTTTTTTCTCCAAATGCTACAACAAATTCAAAGAAAAAAATGTGGGTACTTAGAACGAATCTAAGCATCCTGCTCCCATGTTCTCTCCTAGAGGTTCTTTTAGTAACAAAGAATGTGAACCAGAGGAATTGACCATCTAAAAAGGACCCGATCATGTCGATCATATATCTCCATTAGAAACACCTCAATCATCACCCCATCATCGATGTCCAACTCTCTCTAGTCTATGACATGTGATGGATCATTCAGGTATCTCCTCAGTAGTGATACATGGAAAACATTAAGCACCCTATGAATATGTTGGGGAAGATCTAGGCGCTATTCCACCTCACCAATTTGATGAGAATCTGGAAAGGTCCCATGAACCTCGGAGATATCTTGTTGCCCCAGCCAAATATTTTCAACCCTCATTGAGGTGAGTCCTATTGGAATATTTGGTCTCCCTCCTTAAACTCCAAGGGTCCCTATCTTCTGTCAATATATGACTTTTTTTCTACTCTGTGTAGACTGCATCAACTACTGGATTATTTTCACCTCTTTAGTTGTAGCCCATACAATCTATGGATCCATAAGTGTTGACTCCTCTGGGTATGTCCAACGTAGAGGTGATCGGCTTGGTCGCCCGTACAAGGCCTCAAACGATTCCATTCCATTAGTGGGGTGATATGAGTATTCTATGTGAACTCAACCAAGGTAAAGTGATCCTATAAATTGCAACCAAAATCAAGGATGCAAGAACATTGATTTACCTTTTGTGCCTTAATGATTTTCTCCAACTGACCATATGTCTGAGGATGAAAGGTGGTGCTCAAATATAGCTGAGTCTTGAACACCTCATGCAATCCCTTCCACAACCAGGATGTAAAACTAATGTCACAATCAGAGATTATCATAAATGGCACCTTTTGAAGCCGTAATATCTTTTGTACTTAGTGGTGTCCCAATCCCTATAGTGATCCCTATTCTCAGATGGGTAGGAACTGGGTGGACAAGGTGAATCGTTCAATGATCACCCAGATGGAATCATGGACCCTGGACGTATGTGGTAGTCAGGTCACAAAGTAAATGGAGATGAAATCCCACTTATATTCTATCTCCTCCGCTGGTTATTCTACGCTTTCTTGAACCAGATGTTTGGCCATCACTTACTAAAAAGTGAGGCATCATGAAACAAACTTTGTGACTCATTCATCAACCCATGACCCGATACTAGCACAGGAGGTCTGAGTATATATTCACCACACCAGGATGTACCACAAAAGAAGATATGTGGAACTCCCTAAACACCTCCTGTCATAGAGTCACTGGTACCATGGTTAATCCTTTAAAAACGATGACATTCTTCTGACATTCATTAAATTATTTCAGAGATTGTCCTGGGTATATCTGGGCACGTCAGGTCTCGCAGTCAATGTACCCAAGCTTTGACTCCATGTCTCAATAAAGGAGTGGTGGAGTGACTATCAAAGTCCATAGATAATATTCTATTTCAATATCCAAGAAGGATAACTGTAATGTGGATTGCTTCCTTATCGCCTCACTTAACAACTGTAAACAAGAACTCCTACTGAGTCCGTATTCCACTAGGATCCCCATCCTAAGTGTGCAGACTATCTCAGTGACATAGTCCTAGAGGAACTACAGCCACATCCATTGCCTCAGGTTGAAGGTCTTTCTATGAGTGAATATACATGAGATCCTGGGATCATAGTAGACAACAAACTATTCACCCATCAAGCAGTGACACCACATCTTCATGGAAAAATCATTATTTCTAACACCAGGTCATGGGTAGCTTAGTTATGTTCATTTTGTCTCAACTTTTGTGATTTGTAAGTGATCACCACCCTCACTTTCATCAGGACACCTCATTGTATAGTTCCTGATTCATTTCACTAGAATACATACCAAACACCCACTTCTAGTAGCCTCATTATTTTGGCACTTGTCAGTCTATGCCTCATATTGTGGAAACCATGATGGAATATCTCTATCCTCATGAAATGCTTTATCTTATTTCTCAATGTTGATAAGTTTTTTTCTACTCTATAAATGTCAGTTACTAATGTTTTATAGTACCCACCCAATCCCAAAAAACTATGCACCTTTGTTATACTCTTGGGTGGATCCCCAGAAAGCAGTACCACTGCCTTCACCGAATCCACTACAAATACATACACCAAGATAACGTGTCCCAGAAATATGACCTCTCGTATCTAGAACAAGAACATCGAGATCTTATTGTAATGATGGTTCTCATACAGAGTATGAAAAACTATCTATAGATGAGTGAAGTGCTCCTCCTCCGAAACTGAGTACACTAAGATATCGCCAATGAATACCAACACAAAGCGATCGAGGTAAGGCTATAAGATCATATTCTTTAGTCCCATGAAAACATTTTGGGCATTTTTTTTGGAAAAATTCATCACCGTAAACTCATACTGGCCATACTAGCATTTAAAGGCCATCATCAATACATCCAAATCTCATACCCTGAGCTGATGATAGCCTAATCTGAGGACTATATTTTAAAACAAATGATCTCACTTCAGCAGATCGAAGAGATCAACAATCCTAGGATATGGATACTTGTTCTTCACGGTCACTTGGTTACGATGTCTATAGTCCATGAAAAGCCTCAAACACCCATATTCTTTCTTTGTGAAAAATATTGGGCAATATATAGGGAAACACTAGGCCTTATGAACCCCTTCCCCTATATGTCCTCCAGTTGTACCCTAATTTCATGAAGCTCCAAGATCATCTGATATTATAGTGTAGATATCAGTGTCATCCTGGGGTAGTGTTTGATGAAGAATTCTACCTCTCTATGAAGAGGTAGTCCCGGAACATCCTCAGGAAAGACATCAGCATAATGGTCCACCATTATCGTATAATTTGGACACCTCTCTCCAATTTCTCCAAGGGTAAGGCTATCCATCTAATGAGTGATCAGTTACACCCTCCTCTATGAAATTCCATTATGAGATTCAAAGGTTTACATCTCACCAGTGAAAGAAAAACCTAGTACCATCTTCGTGGACACGAAGCACTTTGTACATAAAATACTTAATCTTAGCGTGGATCATGGATAGACAGTCCTTAACCTAGATGACATCATAAGGCCTTGATGCTACTAGTAAATGATTCCTGATGATGCCCTCACCTCCGAATGTAATCCCACAGTGCCAACACCAGTTTGTAATAATCGAATCCCCTCTTGTGGGAGTCTCCAGCCATAAGGATCAAGTCAATGGATCCACCATAATAATTTTTCCTTGAATGAAAGATATATAAATGAATTAGTGACATGAACTTTTGTCTATATTAACAATAGCTAGGGTAGAGTAGACACATATAGTACCCTGAATCATCATTGGTGCACAGTGGTCATAGGCCTTAGCTTCTTGAAGATATTCTCATCCTTGTCCACCTTCTCCCTGAGGTCTGGGTGGCCCACCTAGAGGTGGTTGCGATAGATCCTCAAATTCTCACTCACCACCTATTACACCACCAGATACTCTATTAAGTCTTGCTTCCATCAATCCTCCCCACTTGAATATATGCCTCTGACTCGATAGTCCCTCGACCGTCTATTTATCATCGGTGTGGTGGGTCAGGAAGTCACATGCCATGTGACCCTGCCCGCCGCATATGTTGTACAATCTGTTCCTCTACTGACCTCCTCGGTCCCGTGATCACCACACCTCCAACCCTACTTTTTGGGGTCTTCTACAAGATGGTATAGCCCACTTGGGCTTCTGTGTCATCCTCATACTGCCAGCTACAAATGACTCAGCTAGGTTTCATCTAGTGGTGGCTCTCGATATCGGTGCCTGCTCACCAAGAAAGACGACCTCTATATGGTATCATTGTATCACTCTAGCATTCTTCGGATTGTTAAGAAATGTCCTCGGCACTCTAATATCTCATTAGAGACCATAATCAATAGTCCTGACACTTATGAAAGGGTCTATTACCATGTCATTAAAGTAGTGGTAGAGGTTACTGAATCTCACCGAGTACTGGGAAACTGTAAGGCTGCTCTACTATAAGTGCATAATATCTTGAATATGGACAGATCATAGAGTCGCTATAATTAAATCCCCTTTAAGAGGCTCTAGAAGTAAAATAGAGAAATAATTGTCTCCTTATGCATCTGGAGCATCAGGATCCACCTTATCCACGATGTCACCTCAAAGAGACTAACATGTTGGATAACCATCTGGTCTACTAGAGTCTCGTCCAAATGGAAAACCCATGCCTAATCCTCTATCCAGTCCTAATCTGCTTGTGGATCTATCTCACCTCAAAACCATAGAGTTATCTGTCTGTGGAACTCATTTAATGCACTTAGTTAGAAAGAACAGTCCACTGGTGGGACTGGGGGAAACTGCTACCCTACAGGTGGTGGTGCTGCTGGTAAACCACCCAAAGGTACCAACACCTTAATATGGCCCAAAACTGAATCATCATCACTCGGTGGGCCTTCATCCAAAAATATCTTTAGAATCCTGGAAGGCATTTTATGTGGTGTAATCCTATATATAAATTTATGTTCCATGGTCAATATTTTATACTTGGTGAGCTGACTCAAAAGAGATCAAAATAGAAACATTTGAAATACACTCACAATCATTTTTGTCATGTACCATGTCAGAAATCAGAGTTCAGGGTCCTAGTGTATAGATATGTCATTCGTCTCACCAACACTATACTCCTCGAACTAAAAACGAAATTCAAAACACATAACACTATTTCCCAATTGAAAAAATTATTATCTTTGTTCTTCATTAGAACCGAATCATCTGATACCACTTTGAGACCACCTGTCCCCTGGGACCCGTGACATTACTTCCCCTATCCCGCCTTCCATAAGATAGGGCTTGGTGACTAGAACAAGAATGGAATATCACTATAATGGGAATGAATTTCCATTAAACCTAAAAACACACAGAATAGGTACACACTAAGACAATACCACGTAGTATAACTATGGAAAGTAATTGTGTTAACATAATTAGAATAGGCCAGTATAAAAAACCCAACTAAGTTAATGTACATCAAAAATGAAAAATAACTCATGAGTTTGTCTTCCAAGGATCCTACCTGAAGGGTAGGTATAGATCCTCATTGTTTCTCTCCACATCAATCAGTCACCTCTATACACCGTCTAGTCATAGATCCCAAATCTCGGTCAAACATGTCCTTCATCTGTAAAAGTAAAAATGAGGCGTTGGCAAATCCCAGGAAGGAGTGAGTATAAAAATACACAGTAGGGACCACATGACCTCCTATGATCTCCTTGAATTCTCCAAAGAAAAAAAAACCAAAAATCATGATCTCAATCACAGTAAAAATAAAAAGACAGCTTGCACCATGTATATAACATAAGAATATGAATAATAATGAATAGTCATAAAGCTAAATCTTATTATTCCATTGTGAAGTTCTACTAATGAACCACAACGAAGTCTCCTATTGCTAATCTGCACAATGCTGTATGTCATAAATCCACATTGGTTTGTATATTTTCAATCTACACAGTGTTATCAGTCATCGATCTACATAGGGTCGGAAGTCGTCGATCCACATAGGGTCGTAAGTCGACGATCCTCACATGGTTGTAAGTCGTCGATCCACACAGGGTCGTAAGTCCCTAATCCATGATGGGCTGATTTATGGCTCATCCTTTTTAGTTCCCACTACTTTTGATCCACACAGGTTTTCTCTGATGTCCTTTTACAAAGGGTCACCCTATACATGAACTCCACCCACATGATTCCTTCAATTGGTGTGTTTGAGTACTATAGATTTTGAACCACGAGCCATAGGTCTTACCTCAACATTAACAAAGAATCATGAAGATGCAACATGAAGATCCACCATTTCAAATTATTTATAATGCAATAGATGATGCGTCAATCTGACACACGATATACATGTTATAGGCATTTTAGTAACAAGTTCCCGGTTGGATTTGAGTCTTATCCAATCTGTTTGCACTACAAAATTTTCCATAACCCATGTGATGTATCTCAAAAGGGCCACCTCATATTATGAGTTCCATTTCAAATGACGATTCATCAAACATACATTCAGTTTAGAAGATATGGCCCTTTAATAGAAACTGTTTCAAATTTGGTGTGACTTGGGCCCAGCCAAAACTGGTTGGGCTTGGTCTGGTCCGGTTGAGCCCGATCCAGCCAGATGGGTGGTTGGACCATCCCACCGGGATTGTTCCCCCCGGCCGAGCGCAACCTGCCAATTGGGGTGGGGTCCGTGCTCCACCAAACAGGCGTCGTCTTTTCTAATCCTCCATCTGCAGTTCCAACAAGGGTCCATTTCATCTGACAAGTAGGTGTGGACTGGTCAATGGAGGGACTAGCAGGAGCGTGTCCACTCACCACCACATCTAGAGTGGTGGTGGCTCCTCTGTGGTCTACATCATCTGATAGGAACAGGATCTACACCGATGCGAGTTGACTGTGCGACAAAATGTTCACCAAACCACCAAAAGAAATCATGTGGTTAGTTCATTGTCCAATTTAGGCATACAATCCTCCCAGGATGTCGCCTTCATTGCATGGCCCTCAAAAATCACATTTACTACACCTTAATTAATCACCCTCGAAGAACACACCATGAACAAGTTCGGTGGAGGGTCTGGGCCTTGTTCGGTTCAGCCCTCCACCTACATATTAGCATTAACAAAGGGTATGGGATCATTAAACTCAAGATAATTATTAACCCAAATTAATTTCCCATAACAACCACCCATAAAAACCAATGAATAGAAGATCAACCTATTAGTCGGTTCACTCTTATTCTTTGTATTATTAATGAATGGGAATGATAAATCTTTTAAACCCATAAATAATAAATCCTCCTACCTTGATTTTATATTAATCTATTACAGAATAAGAAGAAGATATGCATGTTTTTTCGTTCGACATCTGTCACTTCTCATAGACCTCTTGATCAATTCCTCAATGGGCGTTGAAAAGAAATCGTTTTTCATTGGAAGATGTCATCACTGATAGTTCATCAATGACTTCTCTTATCATTGTCAAGTCCTCATTGGCTAAAAGATTATTTAACTGTTTCAATTAAAGAGTTTCCCATTATGTTCATTAATTTGGTTCATTAACTAACCCTTTAATTATTTGTGCGTTGTGGTTAAACATACAGGGTAACAGGACATTTAATGACCTCCCTATAATGATCGACTAACTCTGTAGTAACGACAACCATTGCTCAAATGTTGTAGAATTTATAAAATATCTTTTTTTTATTTTTTTACAAAAGTCCAATAATTACCTTTTTTATCTGAACCATTCAGGTCAAATTTAATCTTTGCCTAAGAGAATCTTGGTGCTGAAAATTCATTGGTGATCTCTGATTTCTAATATGAGAACTAGTTCAGAATATAGAAAATCTCATACACACATTCACTAAACATACCTTGAAAAAATTTGAAATTTTTATTCAGGGCACTATAGGGAAAGGAATCATGTGCCTTCAATTCTCACAATATCGTATTAATTACATATAATTTTTAAAAACATTATGGAATTTTATGATCATTATAAAAACCTTCATGGTTTTCGGAAATACCTAACAAAATCACATTAAAACTCCACTCCTCTCATCCAATAACACTTATTTTGGGAATAAATCCAAATTGTGATGGACTTTTGTGCAAAACTATGGAGGATATGCAAAGAAGAGGTAATTTTCTTCAACAATAATTTTTTATTTTATTTCTTGCTTCATATCCTCATATTATTATTAAACGATGGTGATACAATAACCTCATTTTCTAAAATATTCATGAATGTTGTTACAATAATTTATGACCTAGAACCATCCACACATACATCAAATGGGATATGAAATAACCATTCATGTGTCTAGGGGACAACAACCTCATGAATGATTTCATTTATTTTTCCCATAACACCTCTCACAATTACTTATGTTGATAGATATAAAATATATATGATGTTTTAAAAAAAATAAACAAATTTAATATTTATGTCATATATAATTTTTTATATTCCATTATTAGGGGATTTGATAACGTCCCTCATCTGTAAAATGGATTGTCGCCTCACGAAGCGATATAATTTGTTTTTCACTAACAATTTTTGTGGAAGAGATAAGGATAAATTTAATAAATATATGTGATATAAATGAAATATTTATGATATTAATGTAATATTTAACTTTATTTATATATAATATATCATATTCTTTTTTATAATTTCACTAACATAATGATGATAACATTGTTCATGTGTGTCTATTCTACCTTCTTCACGAAGCGATGTGACTCTACATTTAACAGCAAACCAAGTTGATGATATATATAAGTATATTTAATGAAATAATATGGTATTTATGATATTATGATATTTTTATAAGGATAAAATATTACTTACCTCCATTCCATAATGATCGTTGAAAAATTGAATTGTTACTCATACGTTTTTACTGCATACCTTCTCCATGATATTAACGTACATCATTTCATGAAAACAATACTAAATTAGTGGTCTTAGAATTATTATTGATGTATAAATATGATAATTATTTCATTATTATTGTTATCTGTGATTATGAAACTATATAATATGAATAATTTCTGAATCTTTCATAACAAATTAAAAATGAGAAAACTAGGCAATTGACACCAAAAAAATACAAATAATGAAAGATTATTAATGAATGGGTGGTAATATGTTATAAAATTATCATATTTGATATTATATATTTTAATATGGGTTTTTATAATTTTATAACTTGTTTAAAACTACTATATGTGAGTTTAAAGAATGTTCAACCAAAAGAAAACATGAGGTAAGGGATTCCGCCTCAATTTCATTTCATTAAGGCATGTTAAAATTTTATGCCATGATTTGGTTTTATAAAATGTTTATATTTACCATTTTAAATGTAATATTCTAATTACGTAATTCTTCATGTTATTTTATGTTTACATTTGAATTATTTAATATAATTTTATTTGACATAAATGATACCAAATGGTAAAGAATTCTGCAACTTAAACTCATTTCATTGGGTTATCATTGTAACTAATATTTTTAGATATGATAATATTTTTTATATAATGACTTTTTATTTTATTTTATTACATTTCCATAATTTAGGTAGACTTATTTATAATAAACAAAATATATTAATTGATTAAATCTCACTTCGTGTAATGATCATTGTAATGGTTTATATAACAAGCTCATTCCGATCAAGATTTTTTATTCTGGAATTTAGATGAAATGAAATAATAATTATCTAAGAAACCCATTTCATTTTTTCTCCTCTAGTTATTTATGAATTTCTTTAAGTAATATTTCTATTTTCCACTCTTTGGAACATAATTTTTTTGAGAAATTTCTTTTAGGTAAATCTAAATTTATTTATCTCTTCTATCGGAGATCCCTATTCATCAATACCAATAAATTTAAACATGTTTTCAAAAAAATTTATAAACTTTCATGAATGATTTATATATTAAATTTTACTAATGTTTAAATTTTTACAAAACGGTTTGAAAATAATTTACTTTTCATTTTCCAGACCAAGTACTTTTTAAACCTTTTTACAATAATAATTGAATGTTTGTTTTACCATGTAGACATTTATGAAATTACCTACCATAAATCAGATTAATAATTATTGCAATTTTAATGTTTCATTATAAAAAAAATATTTTCTTTCATATTATACAAATTCAATTTTCTTAAAAATGATTTTCAAATAAAAGGATTTTCAATTAATTTTATGTCTTAAAAGATTATTTTCAAAAAGAAAAAGATGGTGTCCTCAAGAATGGTTTAAAATTATCTTTTTATTGTACTTCTATTCATCAATGAAACAAAAATTAATTATTACAAAAATGGGTATATGTTGAATTGATAACATCTTTGTTCTACCACAGGATGATTTATGATGATTTGAACTAAGGATAATATTATCATTTACTTCCTTGTTTTATTTTTTTAATCATTAACTTCCCCTTTAAAGAGTCACATTCATGTGATCATAATAAATTAAATTTCTCGTAAATATCTATGATATTTATTATGGGTATACTTATTTCTTAAACCATATATCAATTCTATATAAGATTCTTTACATTGAAAGTTATTTTATAGACTATGGAAAGATTGATAAATCTATATCCTTTAATCATTATAGATATTTGATGTTAAGGCACATTAATTCACGAATTAATAATATTATTATATAAAATATTAATGATTTGGAACTATAATAATGGGTGGGGTTGGTATTATATAACCCCTCAATGCATCAGTAGTCTCATGAAACAAATCTGTATGCCATCATTAAATGGATTTTTACTTGTTTTTTTAATCATTATCGAAAAGGACTTAATGATAGATTTATCATATGCAAAAGACATGAAATTCAATAATTAATAATTTTCATCCTTATGATTTCAGTAACATTATCCATGTTATTTTCACATTTATACAATATCTGAATGAATTTAACTCGGATTTATTGATTAAATGGAATGTGTTTTCTACTATTTACAATGTCATGCCGATAATGAATTATATAATTTTTATTTCTATTTTATTTAATGAATATAATATGTTTTACGTTGTTTATATTTTTTATATTTATTATTATCCATGAGTTTTTCACATTGATTTTATCTCTGGGTGCACTTACTTTTCAGTTTTTTTCATATAGGGCACGTGTGTTCAATTTTTTTCCATTTCTATAATGTTTTTGATTATTGATTCATGATAGTATCTATTGTGGATAACACTTACAGGGAAATTTATTTCACCATTATTTTGTTTCCATTCCCTAGGATACCTTATAATTTGCTATGATTAATTCTCAATGATATTCTATAGGACAAAATGTAATTCTTCATAAAACATGTTTTTGGTTATGTATTCCAATGTAATATGAGAATCATAAATGTATCTAGTTTACCTAGACTACAATACTAATCATTTCTTTAGGATGTTGATTCTATGTATCTTATTCCAATGCAATAAAGAAGATATCAGCTCTCAGATACTATGGTCGAGATCATTATAATTTTATTTAAAAAAAATATTTACATGTTTCAAAACAATAATAATATATATACCTATATTCAATCAGTGATTTAATTAATAAATAAGAGATTTTTAATTTTATTTAATAATTATAAAAATATATTATAACTTTATTTATTAACTTGTAACTTTACATAATATATTATTACATTACATATGATTTTTCTAGAATTTATTATTCAACTAGTAATTTTATTTAAAATATAATTAGATATTATTAATATAATATTGAATATAGTTAATTAATTCATTAATTATTTAAATAACAATAATTTTTCTCTTCAAATTTTAATAATATAATGAATAATTATTAATATAATAATATATAATATTAATTTCACTAGTAATTATAATACAAATATTTAATATTCAAATTCATAATTAATTTATATATAATTTTTTTATATTTTTAAAAAATATTACTAATATTTAATTTATAAATAACTTGTAATTTTTGGGAAGTATTTATTGATAATTAATTAGTAAAAAATAATATAATTAATAATTAATAATTATATTATCTAAAAATATTTTACTAATAATTATAGTAACAATTATTAATAATATTTTATTTAATATTTGATTATATATCATATTATTTATTAATATATGAATTATATATTAAAAATATAAAAAATCATCTAAAATTTTTAATTAATAATTAATAATTTTTTTATATGTTATAATATATAAGTATTAACTTTTTTATTATTAAATACATTATTAATTTTAATTTATAATTAATATTTTACTAATAACAATTAATCATGAATATATTTATTATATTGTTATGTATTATTTGTTATATAATTTTTTAATTAATAATGTATTTGTTCTTATCTAATTATTTAAATAAATATATTTTATTTCTAATTTTAATGGTTAAATTATTAATTAATTAATTTATATATATATTATGTTCCTTAATATAATATATGAATCTAGAGGTGATTGCAACAAAAGTTTTATATTCATTTTAGTATTAAAACGACATTCAAACCACATAATGATGTTCAAACCCCATAATCAATTAATACATTTGAAGGTATATTGACAACATATATTTTTGAATTTGGATCATAATGGGTTAAAAATTTATCTACTGTTGAGTTTTGATATAACAATAATTATCACTCATTGATAGAAATGACACCATAAGACTCATTAAATTGGTAACCCTGAAAACCATCCATATGGTTGGATAATTTTTGTCATTAGTGATTATTAGACATGATATGGTATAGCATATAATGAAAAAATAAAAAATATTTAAAGATAAGATTGATACTATCGAGATTATTTGTAAATAATATGTGGTCCACTAGATATTACTGTTAGATATTTATTCCAGTGACCATGTGTTCTTAAATATTTGACCATACCAATGATATTGAAAAGTCAAAAAGGGTTTTAAATATTTTGAAAACATTATCACCTTCCACTCAATGTGGTGTAATGGTGATGTGGAAAATCAATCTGAACATCCAACTAAGTTATATTTAGTCCATTATGTTTTCCTTGTTTCAATGCAGTAAATGTCTCTTTATGATGTATAACATGGGGATATCTTGATTTAGAGGAAATCAAATGTTTTCATAAAATGCCATAGATATAAAATGTGTTCCATAGAATATATTATAAATATGAATTATTCTAGTAATATTTTTTACAAATTCATTATTCTTTATATGTGTGCATGTGGTAATTGGAGAGAAAGATAAATCTTTGATTCCATAAGTTATATTAATATATATGCATGTGTGTATATATATATATATATTACATAGATATTAATTTATTGTATTCGGATGTCTTTATCATCATAATTATGTATTATTTAAATTTATATCAATGTTATATGAATAAGATATTAAGGTATTAAAATACTATTAATGGTATATGATATGATGACTTAAGTTTTTGTTTACTAACATTAATTATTTAATGTATTATATGATTTAATTTTTATAGGAAAATGTTCTATATGGAATTTAATGTAGATACTAATGAATATACTACCCTAGATTTAAGGAGTAATATTGTGGGTTTGATCAATTGAAGTGATAACATGATTCCTATGTGTGTGGACATTAGATATTTAGGCAGAAAAAATTAATGATTAGTGATATTTATGATATATGAATTTTTTGATTTCTTAGTCTATATACTATGAATGTTAATTATGTTATGTTTTTTTCTAGAAACTTTTTGAATTTATGATAAGATTTATGGTCAAGTATATCAAGAATGTTAGTCAGACATGCTTGGTGGATGAATATAGTACGTTTGTATATTTATTTGAACCTGAATCTTAACTATGTGAATTCCATGAAGATTCAAAATTTGACTTTTGATCTACATGATACCTTTATTTATTTTATATATATTCTCATGGAATCCATTACAAAAAACATCATATATTTTTCAGTGATTTATAATGATTAAAATAATATTCTAGTGAATTTCCTCATGGAATTAGTGGACCAATCCCTGGATAGATTTTAAATGATTTATTTATTTATTTATCTGTAAATACATGATGATCTAATTTATATCACTAATTCTGTATTCAATTTACAATAAAAACTAATCTACTATTTAGATCATAGGATTTATAACTATGTATATTAGTTTTGAGGATTGAACTATGAAACAAGTCCCAAGAGATATTTTGGATCCCAAAAAGATAGAGTATTCTAACTACTATTCTAATATATGAATTGTAATTGTTTTTATGATTTGATGGAGAAAAAATTACTATAGTTATTGAATTAAACAATATGTAATATATCTCACTATAAAAAAATGACCACATTATAATGGGCTATTTTTTACATTAGAGGGGGTTATATCCCCTTATAAAGACATTAGTGGTGGTTGTGGTAAAGCACTGCTAATGTGCTCGCCTACTGTAAGTAGAGGCATTTGGGAGGAATCGCTTCTAACATCATAGTGAATTTAGTGGTTGTTACATTATAGGGGGTTTAAATCCCCTCTAATGTTACTTAAAATTTACTACATTATAGGTGCTTATAACAGAATTTGCCTCTAATCTATGGATTTAGAGGTGGTTTGAACTGCCCCTAATGGGGATTTCATTAGGGGGCATTAAGGTCGGTTTCCACACGACCTCCCCTAACCCATTGACAACACCATCTGCTGTGCTCCCTTGCCCAGTGCCCCTGTTGACACCCCTCACCCATGCCCTGAGCCCGCACCCCTGTTGACACCCCCTCCCAAGCCTCGAGCACCCGGGATGAACCCCCAACATTTCCCTATACACCCCTGTGGACACCCCCACCCCTGCCCAAAGAACCTGTGTTGACACCACCCGCCCTTGCCACGAGCCCACGTCCCTATTGAAACAGCCTCCCTTTCCCCGAGTGCCCCAGTTGAAACCCCCAACCTTGTCCTGAGCACCCCTATTAACACCCCCACCCCTGCCTAGATAACCTGTGTTGACACCCAACACCCTTGCCACAAGCTCACGCCCCTGTTGATACACCTTTCCCTATGCACCCATTGCCCAGAGCCCCTATTGACACCCCTACCCATGCCCTGAGCCCGTGCCCCTATTGACCCCCCCCTCCCTTGCCTCGAGCGTCCCTGTTGAGACCCCCGCCCTTTCCCCATGGACGAACCACTGTTGACACTCCATCTCTTTCCCTGAGTGCCCCTTTGGACACCCCCACCATTAACTGACGTGCCCCTATTGACACCCCCACCATTTCCCCAAGCACCCGGGTTGACAGCCCCCACCCTTGCCCTGCAGTCGCACCCTTGTTGACACCTGACATCCTTGTCCCCTGAGGCCTCCCACCAAGATACCCAATTGACAACCCCTGCCCATTCCCCGAGTGCCCCTATTGACAACCCACACCCTTGCCCCGAGCTCGCACCCCTGTTGATACCCCTCCATTATCCCCCAAGGCCCGCACCGATGTTGAAACCACCCCCCTTGTCCTCCAAGGCTGCGCACCAGACGCCCCTGTTGACACCCCCGCCTTTTCCCCGAGCACCCCTCTTGACACCCCCACCCTTTTCCTGGCGCCCCTGTAGACACCCTCATGCTTGGACCTACGCCCCACTTCACACCACCCCCACCTTGTCTTCCTCCTTTCCTAGTTCCCCTATGGACACCCGTACCCCTGACTCTCACGATCTGTATCATGTGGGCCACAACCCCATCGTAAAAATGAATCTGCTTGGTTTCAAACCCACAACTGGTTCGACACAACAAACCGCATCGAGCCAGTAGGCTGAGCACACTTATACTTATAAAATGCGCTGTATTATATTGAATTACATCCATAAGTATTATATATATATATATACTTGATTAGAAATATAAACAATATAATATATTTGAATATATATTATATATTTCCCTATAATATAATATATATTTTTGTATAATATTTATATAGAATACGTATTTATGTATAATTATAATTTATTTGTGCATAAATATATATACACACAGACACACACATACATATTTGGGTATATTTAATATATATAAATACATATAAATACATATATTAATTAATATATATATATATTTATTTGTGTGTGTGTGTATTTTTATATATATCTAAGATAATTGTAATATATATTGTACATATATTATTTTAAATACATTTATATTATATATTAATGTATGTAATTATATACATTTTTATTATATCACCAACACACATATATATACACACAAAATTAAATGCTTTCATATAATAGGAAATAAATAATCTAATTAAATTATATATATATATTTACTAAATTAACTTATAATTACTATGCTATACTACAATATACATAAAATAATTATACAATACAAATAAATTTATTTGTAATGAAATATTTATAATATAATATATAATTTTATATAAATATTATATTTATATTTATATCTATATTTAATTTGGTCTAATTTATGAAAATTAGTATACATAATCTCATATAAATTTATTTGTATATAAGTATACAATACAAATGTATTCATGTATGTGTGTGTCTAACAATAATATTGTTAATTATTATATGATATATATATGTACTAAATTAATTTTAATTTAATATGCTATACTAAAATATACATATAATAATTATATAATACATATAAATTTATTTACAATAAAATATTTATAATCTAGTATAGATTATAAATATATAATATATTTATATTTATATTTATATTTTAATTTATATTTTGTCAAAATTATGTTGATTAGTAAACATAATCTAATATAAATGTATTTATACATAAGTATACAATACAAAGGTATTTATGTTTGTCTGTGTGTTACAATAATATTATTTATTATTATAATATATATATATATATATATATATCTATGTGTACTAAATTAATTTATAATTAATATGCTATACTACAATATACATAAAATAATTATATAATACATATAAATTTATTTACCATAAAATAATTATAATATAATATATAATATAAATAAATAATATATTTACATTTATATTTTAATTTATATTTTAATTTTGTCTGAATTATGTAAATTAGTATACATAATCTAATATAAATGTATTTATACATAAGTATACAATAGAAATGTATTTATGTACGTGTGTGTGTAATAATAATAATAATTATTGTTATTATATGATATATATGTGTGTGTGTACTAAATTAATAAATAATTAATATTGTAAGATTCAATATATTAAAAATTATTATATAATATATATAAATTTATATATAATTAAATATTTATAATATATATATAATAATATTATATAAAATATATATTTTTATGTAAATTTATATTTAATGATGTCTATATTAGATATATTTGTGTACATAATATAATATAAATGTATTTATATAGAAATATAAAATAAAATTGTATCTAATATTCTATATGTATAATAGAAATCAAAATATAAATGTATAGTTTTTATAAAACCATATATAAATTTAATAAATTCAAATAAATATTTTTACAGTTACATTTATATTATATATATATCAACATTTATATATATGTATTCATTTTTGTTTTGGCGTATAAGTATTTATTTAAAATATTTATTTAATATCCTTATATATGTGTGTTATAATGTATTTAAATACATTTATATAATGTGTTTGGATAATATAAAAACACACATACTTTCACACACCCACATATATATTAAAAAATTTGAATTTATATGAGATTTATTTTAGAAAATAATTAAATATTTAGATGGAGTTTAAAACCCCCTTTAATCAAAGTGATTTCCAGCACTTCATAACCCCCATTAAATTTTATGAATTAGAGGTGGGTTATCACGGCCCTCTAATGTTATAAAATAAGAGGGGTTCAATAACCTCTATAATTTCACAAATTAGATGGGGTTCAAATCCCCCTATAAAGTTATAAATTATAGAGGGTTCAAAACACCTTTTAATGTCATCAATTATAGGGGGTTCTAAACCCCCTATAATTTCATAAATTTGATGTGGTTGAACCCCCCCCCCCCCCCCCGCTCTAATTTTATAAATTAGTAGAGGTTCAAAACCCCCTAAAATGTCACGAATTAGAGGGGGTTAAAAGCCCCCTCTAATTTCATCAATTAGATGTAGTTAAAATAGATTTTAATTTCGTAAATTGTAAGGGGTTAAGAACCCAATCTAATCTAATAGATTAGCAGCATTTCTTGATCCCCCTCTAAAATCTAAAATTAGTGGGGGTTGTGAACTCCCACTATATAATTTAAAAAAACAACTATATATATATGTGTGTGTATATATATATATATATCCAAATTAATGTTATATATATTGCACATCTACAATCCAAGATACTATATATTTCCACTAATTATTAAATTAGTAGTTGTTATGATATAACCGGATCTAAAATCAAACCTAATATTAAAAAAAGAATGCTAAAAATTTTAGAGATGTTATGAACACCCTATAAATTTAATGATTTGAGTGCATAATCCTTTTCTAATTTTTATATAAAATGAATTTAAGGGAGTTTTATAACCCCATCTAAATTCGATAATTAATGGGGGTTGTGTAGAACCCCCTTTAATGGTATAGAAAATGAATTCAGAGGGGTTTGTGCATAACCGCCTCTAAATAATCCCCTCTAATGTACTATTTTCTTGTAGTGTATAGGGATATTTTAATTTATTTAGAATATTTAACTCTAGATTAAATGATATAGATTAATTTAATAGATTCCATTTAATCTATTTAGGATAAGTTTGGTTTTATTAATTGATGGATTACATGAATCTAATATTTCAAAAAAATATTCAAGGAAGATATTTTAATATTATATACAACTAAATAGATAATATTTGGACATTTATTTACAATGTATTTATAGATTTTAGGGGAGTGGTAGTAGTTGACGTAAATAATATTTTTAATTAAAAAATATTACCACTGGTTCTATAAATGAATTTATATATTAAATTTTTAACTATAATTTGGTTTTATTGTTTTTTAAAGATAAATATGTAAATATTTTATTATGATCATGAATTGATTATGTTATTTGATATATAATATTATGTTGTGTATTTAAATATGATTTACATACATGTTTTTTCTGTAATATTACATGTTGATATCATTGTTTGTTGATGGGTATGAAATGGATGAATGGTACCACTATTGTTTTTGTAGTTGTGTAACTATATAATTGATGTGATCGTTATTGTATAGCTACTCTTCATTGTTTTTGTTGTTATAGACACAAAAATAAATGTTTTTGTTGTAAATATATCCTTACAGTGTTATATAGAATGTATTATAGTTGATGGATGATATTAATGGTTGTAGGATGACTGAAGATGGTACATATATAGATGGTATTCCACGGTTCATTTAATTAATTAAATGATTATGAATTTATTTTCAAGTGTGTTTAATTATAAATCATTCATATTATATATGGATATATTGTTATATCATATCAATTAACACAAGACTTGTTTAAAGAACCTAGTGGATATATTCATATACCCACCTCTATTATTATATTTTTTTATACTATCATGAATGATTTTAATGTGGTATTGGGTAAAGTCACCTAGTGAATTTATTTCAGGTTGTTAATATAATAGGATTCAAGCATATATTTGACAACTTTTTCAAGAAATGAAACTGATTTATTATAGTTATATTATGTTTACTGATATGGAAATATGTGATGAACACCATTTACATAATAATATATATGGTTTCATGATGATTTAATTACATTGTTTATGTAAATACCTAATATACGTGATTGATTTAGGTTCATTTTTTAAAAAATAAATTTGTTAATGACTTCTGATAGTGAGATATACAATTTATGTTATTCATAAACCCATGATCGATTGTTTGTGGGCCCAACATGTCACCTTTAGACTCATTTTTATCCCCAAAGGGTTTTTTATGAGATTTATATGTGATATTATAGGTAGATTTTACCCTTCATAACACTATAAAAATCATCCATCACCCAAATTACACACAAAAATGATATATATTAATACCAGTTATTTTTTTTCATGTTTAACCACTTCATCCTAGTATTTCTAATTAAATGTATTAGACCCGTTATTCCCCATAAATAGTGTATACGTGAGCATAAAATTGATGTTTTTAAAGTATTTAAACCACAAGAATTTATTCATGTTAAACTATATCAAATTGGAAATATTTTTCAATCACCTATTAATTTTATACACTATATGTTTGTCTCAAAAGAGAAAGCATCCCATACATCATCTGACTAGAGACTTTTTAATAAATGTCAATATGTGTGGAAATCATGTCTAGTGGTATCTAAATATAAATGGGTCTAGATCTACCAATAGTTAAAATTTTTGTGGTTATAGTTTTGTAACAAAAATATTCATATTTTAGTATCACATTAGAATGAAAAATAATTACCATTTTCCTTGTGGGGCATCCAATAAAATGTTAACAGATAATGGTGTGTCGATATGTGTAGAAAATGTGGGATCCACTTTCATGCCCACATCTGAATAAAAATTAAAAATTCTATAACATGTATCTTATTGATGTGTAATATGATGTATAATGATATATATGTATAAGAAATACATTCATACCCCTAACTTTACCTCCATATCATGGACATGTATTTATGTAATAATTAATACATAATATGGAAAAATTTAGAATAAATATTTATGTAGATTATAATACTGATATGTTTCTAATTTTATATATGTTAAAATATTAACAAATTGATAATTTCCTGATCATCTGATTGATTTATGAAGTTCTCATATATCAATGGAATTCACAGGTTACACTCCATTGGAAACATTCCTTCATCTGGGATTTCAATATCTAGTAGAATATTTACTAAATTAAATGAATCATAAGTAGATTGGAATATAAAAACCACACCAATGATAGAGAGTCTTAACAAAAGGGAAACATACTCCAGAGTAATCTTCATCTATTCATTTGGAAGGTGAAATGTATATGTCTATATGTGATGCCCTCAGGGTCACATGTACTCCTTAGATGAGCCATGGTTCTACTATTATGGGGATTTAAAATTTTTTGGGCATAATTGATTAATAATAATGGATTTTTGGTGAAACTATAATTGTTCAAATTCATGTATCATGGTTAGTTTAACCCCGAGGTATTTGTGTGTCATGTCTCTGTGAGATTCCAATGGTGTTTTGTATGGCATGTGCATAGTTAGACAAATTGTGTCACATGCCTAGGGACCTATGTGCGGGTTTTCTTGTTGTCCATAGGTGTCACATGGTTTAATAATAGTTTCCACAAATTATAGAGCCCTAATATAAAATATCATCTCAATATAACGGACAATAGTGGTGAATGGTTAGGTGCATTTATAGTTTAACCATGTGGAAACCTCTAGGAAACCATGCAACCAACCTTTGAAATGCAAAAAAAATTGAAATTATACCCTTTCCCAGAGTCTTCGTATAGATTAATCACCTACTAATCTCATGTTGGGTTATCTTTAACCATACTTGGTGCATTGATGGTCTCCCCCTGTAATATAGGAAGAATTTCTTAATTCTTGCTAGATCATAATTATCCATTTTGTGTTTTTATCTTATTTCATCTCTTCTTTATAGATCCTTGATAGATTCCTTTTCCAACCATATTTTGTAAACCAGTTGATATTTGAATGTGGGATATAGGGGGTTTGACCATGTTTTGTGTCGATTCTTGTTGATCTTAGATTATTTGGACATGATCTAATCTTCCATAGTTGTAGTTTTCGTTGGATAATAGTTATATATCTGTCTTGAGGTAGGTGTTTCTTTACAAAGGGTTGATTAAATTAATTACTTTTTTTATTATAAAATTCCATTCGGTTATTAATTTATTTGATGTTATTTGTGGTTTTAAAGGATTTCTTATTATGGAACATGTTTTAAAAGGGTTTTTTATTTAAAAATTAGTTTTTCTACAACATGTATTTGATTAAATGCGTGTGTTGTTGTTTCTTTATTGGAAATGGGTTTTCATACATAGAATAATATTTTCATGGATTTGAATGTTTTTTATAAATATTGAACCCGGTTTTGAAATGGTTTTTTGGAAATAATTTAAAATTGGGTAACTTGGGTCCATCAGGAATGGTACATAGGTGACCCTAGTGTGTATAGCACTATTATGGGTTGCATTTAAGATATTGAGGGACCATGGTAGGACATGATATTAGATTGAACCAAAATTATTCACATTTTTGGATTTATTATTTCTTGTATGTATTCCCATAGGATAGTTCCCAAACACAGTGTACTTTTTCATTTATTTTTTATTTATCACATGATGGTTTTTTTTCATGGATTTTTTGCTCGAAATTTGCACATGAGGTTGTATCACATGGTTAGAAATGATGGATCATACCATGGATGGGTGTTTACATAATTAATGGTGTGTGGATATGAATTCCTACATTATCACTTCTACTTACAAAAATATAGACTTTTTGGATATGAAAGTAGCTTATGAAAAATCAAATGAACATTATTTACATATGAGTTTTGATATTTCAAAATGCTATGTAAAACTATTTCTTTTTAATCTAAAAATACTATATTTTTTGTATCAACTTACATTGACTCTATGGTGGAATACTACAGGGATTATTAGTAGTCTCTACATTTTATTTGGGGTTGATATAGATTTTTTTGTAGGATCCATGTAAATGGAAGGGAATCATATAGCATTTCAGCTTCTCTTGTTCATTTCCTTCATAGAGGGATGGTTTAAAGGGGATAGTTGGTCACATGAAGGCTTGTTTCTCTTGTACGATACACAATATTTTGGTTTAGACTATTTGACTTGGTTTGTATCAATCTATTTCTTTGTTTTTCTTCTATATTTTTCTTTAGTTGTGTGTATTAATTTGTTTATATTAAAGACATATTTCCTCTATCATTTTTATACCTAACTGTGATAGGTAAGATTATGTGAATTCTCTAGTTAACCCAGGTTGTTCGATATAATTTGGTATCATAGGAATGCTCTGTCTGATGTGTGTTATCAATTCCTTTTTTTGGTTATATATCAAGGGTGGACATCAAGTAGGGCGATCACAATTTGGGTAGTAACTACAGGAGGCTTCTTGTCCATATAACTTTTGTTTCTGAACTAAATTTTACATGGGTGGCTAGAAAAATTTTACCAAGATTTAGAAATGGAATTTATGTTAATTTGAATAAACTACACGGTAATTTAATTTAAAAGGTCTTATTCCTTCATACATAATTATTTTTCAATCATAAAATTCATAATTTCTTTAAATTATTTTTTCATGTACATTCTCGAGGGACTGGGATGGAGATTGCAGGACTCTATTTCATAAGCTATATTGTATGAAGATATTACGTAGAAATATTTTAAGAAAATATTTAATCGAATAATTTAACCTAAGTTGTTACATGAGTTGAAGACCTAGGAATTTTTTACCATTGAAAATGGGGAGTATCTTGTTCAGGATTATTCCCCCTACTTTATTGAGCTGGTGCATCTGGAACTGGAGTAACTTAAAAACAAGTACCTAAAGTCTCAAACCTAGTGACCCTAACCCTATCAGTTATGATCCAGTTCCATCTACATTTAAATTAGTGTAAGATACAAATAATCAAATACCAATGGAAAAAATAGTTTTATATTATTATAAATGTAGATGCATACATTTATTTTGTATTACATTTTCAGTACACAAATTAAAACAGAATGTTTTCTTAATAACTATATTCCATGCAATATATTCTTTAATATCATTCCTATTAAACTTCAGGGATTCATAGGGAAAGGATAAAATAATTGTGATCTGAAATACTCAATAAGGTTTAATTATAGTGGATGTTTACATGATTCAATAAGAAGAATAAATATAGAAAGTTAAATAACAGAGCCCACATTCCATTTATGTCACCTTGACTACACAAATAGAAAAAATAGAATCAATATGGAGTTTAAATAACTAAAAACATAATACATTTGACAAATAAAATTATATTTAAATGCATCTATATATAATATCATAGCCATGATATCATGGATATTGAAAACTGAATCTTAACTAAGGAAATGATAAAATATTGTACGTCATGTTTCCTGTAATATGATACCTTTACCACCAAGATATATCCTTAATATAGTTCAAAACATACAGGGTTGAAACTAATTATATTTTTCCAACACTATCTATAATATCTTGATCTATCATCGAGGAAGTTTAAAACATACTTGCTACAAATGAATAAGGTCTATCTAATTGTTTTTTGTCTCATTAGACTGTCGATACATCAATGGGATTAATTTAAATAGTCCCCATATACTTCCATAACAATCCAAATCATTCCTAATATATATAATAATCTATTTAATTCATAACCATATTGTCTTATCAAATATCCATATTTAGCAAAGGATACAAATTTATCAATATTTCACTGCAAATAAAATTATTTTGAATTTAAACACCATATGTAAAAATGTTATAAAATTTAGGAAATATACATATCCATGACAAATAATATGGATACATAAGAGAAATTTAATATCCAATTCCAAGTGAATAATTCAAGGGAATGTTAATAAATACAATAATGAATCAAGATAGGGAATTTATAAACATTCCTGGGTCAAAATGGTCTCAATTCACACAATAATATAATAAGTATAGTAATGATAAAATATATATCCATCGGGGTAAGAATAATGGATTGGTATCATTGATGAAAAAATAGTATTTTGAAAATCATTAATGAGGAAAATATAATTTCTATTTTCAAAAAACATTTGAAATTTTTTATCTTTTAAAAAAACATCTAAAAACATAAACAAAATTAATTTTTGAATATTAAATTTATAAATCATTTTTAAAATTATAAACATAATATTAAAATGAAAATCTAAAAAATGAATTTGGAAAAAAATATATTTCTAACCAAAGAGAAAAATGAATTTGGGTTTTCTTAAAAACATTTTCTAAAACATTTTTGGTTCCAATGAGTGGAAAATGGTACTATAAATAATTATGAATAATAATATGATATAAAAATAAAAAAATTTAAATTTTTTTTTTAATAATTACTTTAAATGGAAATTCATGTGGAAACAATCCTGAATAAAATGATATCGTTAAATAAACAAATGTAAAGAACATAACATTGAACTGATAGTCCACCAATGAATAGAATGTGTATAAAATGTAAATCCACACAAAAATTTAAAATGAAACAATATATATTAAATAGTAATTATATACATATTAATAGAATATTAATGAACATAATGAAATAATATAACCCAATGAAAAGAAATTATGATTTGAAATTCATTACCACTTCGTAATTCTTATTTAAAATATCATTAGATGTATTAATTCAAAATGAAACATAAAATTTCGTGAAGGTTGAATTATTCAAGATATTTAATGTCATGGGTCAGTATATACACTATATAAAATAATTTTGGTGCATTACATTATAATATTACTTATTTAAATGAAATTGAGATGAAATCCCTTACCTCATACTTTCCTTTTGGTCATAATTTTATTAAACTAGTGTTTAACGGTGTTAAAAATTTTATTAACTTATAAAAGAAACCTTTTAACATATATAATATCATATATGATCCATTTATAACATCTTATCAATTTTTTTAATAATCATTCATTATTTTCAATGTTTTGGATGTTAATTGCCTTGTTTTTTTGTATATTTGGAATTGTTGTTTTTTAATATTACAAAAAATCACAATTTCATCATATATATGTTTTAATCCATGATTTAGATATCATATTTATTCATCATATATGTATTTATAGAAATATATAAAAGTTATTTATATAAAACGAAATATGTTGTTGATGGAGATGGTAGGTCATACGAACGCATGAACATTATTTCAAAATTATTATCATATTTAATGGAAAAAAGTATATTATATATATATATATATATATTATAATTTTAGTATCATCTTTATGTAATATATATGACACATTTTAATTAAACGCATCCTGAATACAATCCATGTAATGCATGAATGAATCAGATCACATCATGATGCGGTAGTCCTCCGTACACCTGAGCTATATTGTCATATTGAAAAAAATGGAATGAATGATTGTATGTGTGTTATAATAATTATAAAATAAAAAAATAATAAATATTATATATATTTCCTATATAAATGGTTAATTCATAATTATTCCTAACCTTCAACAGTGGTAATGGAAAAATGAATGATATCAATTCGTGAGGCGGTAGACCGATGTAAACACAAAAAATGATTTTGTTACCCATTTAATTGAAGTTTGTCTATTTTTTGGTCATATGTGTAGAATAAAAACATCTAAATATATAAAATATACAATGTTTATTATATAATAATGGAATAATAAAAATTTATGGAGGTGGAGAAGAAAATAAAATAAAAATGTTTTTAGAAGAACTTACCTCTTTTTTGGGTTTCGTCGATTGATTTTCACTAAATCCTTCTTATATAAGATTTAGGTAGAAAATAAGGCTACTAGGATCATTAAATGGTATTTGTAAATTAAATTTGATAGGCATTTTCATATCCAAATATTTTTGAAATGTGTGAAGATAAGAGGAGTGGGGTGGCCTTTTGTAAGTGGGGGAGAGGACGCAAATTTTTTTTGAAATGAATGTTATGTGAAATTACATTTTTACCTACAAAAATGATCCAATAACGAAACAAAACCAATAATTAAATCTATGAGGTAGAAATATGGCAACAAAACTGTTGTTTAATAGGTTTATATTACATTTTTTACCTTAAGATTAATGTATAGTCTCTCGATAAACTCTTTTTTCTCTTAATCCCTGTAAATAATTTTACGAGTATTCACTAATCACTTTTGTAAAAGATTAAGTTGATCATTTAAAAATTATAAATTATCATTATTCAAAATATTGAATCCATTTTTTTAAATTCAAGTCATAAATGTGAAAATAATTAATTTAAAATAAATATCTCAGATGAGACCAAAAAAGAGGGGTTTTCAAGTGAAAATGTTCAAAAGACTACAATGTTTTATATCTATATTCAATTTAATATTTATTAAATTGACCTAAATTGGATTAATATATATATAATTGATTTGATTTCAATTTAAACCCAATATAAAATATTATCTTTTATTATAACTTATCTAGATGCAAATTTGTTTTTCAATTAAAATTTATTATTTTTGCTATTAATAAAAAAAAACTTCTAATAAATATAAAAAAAATAAACCAAAGAAAATTTCAACATTAATAATTCATAAATTTATTAAATTTTATCAAATAATATTTTTAAAAGTCTTAAAAATTATTTTTAAAACAAATGTGCCAATAAATGGTTGAAAAATTACCATTAGAAAAAAAGAGATTTTTTATATGTAAAATTGGATTTGTTCTTTTATTATTAATATAAAAATAAATTTCATGATTTTAAATATGTTTTAATGAATATATAATATATAAATTTAATTAATGTCATCCAATAATATTAAAAATTTCAATTTAATAAGATAAATAACCTTTTATAAAAAATATAATTTTTTATGAAATAATTTCCATTATATTTAATTGGTTGTTATATTAATTTATAAATAGTTAGTAACCCATATATTAAACCATATACATTAATTGGTTATTTAATAATGTTAATATCATCATATTTAACATGTATTGTATATTTTTTTAAATAATAATATTATTAGTATATTATTTTGATAAAACACAATCTTGGGTATAACGCAAGCTATTAGTGGAACTTGTTATTGCGTGTAACGTTGGATAAAATAATATTTTCCTCTAATGAAATAAAATATATTGTTTTTCATAATGAAATATATATATATATATATATATATATTCTATATGAACTATCAAATAAAATATTAATCTTTTAGAATTTTTGGGGAGTTACATCAGATTTTTGAGTTGGAAGTGAAACCCAATATTTGTTCATTGTGAATTATCAAGTTCCATCCAATGTTTATAGAGGTATTCAAAAAAAATTATGAATGAAGTAGATTTATTTGGAATGATAGGTTTGTGTGGAGATTTAGTGGGTAAAATTTCTATCTAGGGTGTGTTTTCTAGCCAAACAAATATATGAAATGGTTGTTAGTTTTCTTCAAGTCCAATTTCTAGGGATTAATCATAAAAATAATTTTACATATGTTATTAGTGTTGAATGTATGTTCATAAAAAGAGTAACTGAATGAAGGTTCCTATTAAATTTTATTGTTTCATATTATCAATCCTTCTAAGGTGTTTTTGTAAAAGGATATCCCAACAATACAATAAAGGATTCACTCTCACCATGTCTGCACAAGATCGTACCGATGCTACCAAGGGTGTTGGGTCTAATCCTTGGGACAATGGGATGTTAATGTGGCACATATGGGATGGATTTGTGTATTAAACTATGCACTATATGAATAGGAAGCAGGGAAAGCTACTATGGGAGGTTTTACACTTATTTTTTCTTCTATAGTGATTTATTTTTTCGATATAGGTTCTACTCATTATTTAATATCATAAAATTTAGATGATGAGTTGTTGTTATGTTAGTTAATCATGATATATGTGTTTTGTCTTCCCAAACCATGGGGGAAAAGTTCCAAAGAAGGTTTAATGTTCCCCACTTGTTGGGTGATGGTACCCACCCTTAAGGTGGAGTGGTAATTCTTAGTGCGAGATCTTGAAATCATAAAGATGATTGTTAAAAATGATTGGGAGATCATTATTAAGGAAAAAATAGACCAATATCACCATAAGTTCAGTTCTTATCTCTTGGTGTGGTTACTGATTTTTTCCCAGGTGAGTGGGACTCTAGATCATGAAGGGTGGGGTATGTTGTTCCTTATGCAAGGGTTATCTTATGAATGTTTTTAGGGATGTTTCATAATATATTTGGCCTTTGTTTGGGTGGTATTATCCCAACGGTGGTGTGTACATACCAAAGAATATTTTTGGGGTGTTTTTTCAAGTTTACCACCATAGAGAGAGGTTATTTTTATTATTTATTTGATTCTTGTTATGATGCACATATCGATTCTATATTATCTAAGATAACATGATGAGTTCATGGAACATAAAGTCTAACTTGAGGATCTAAAGGCTAAATGAATTATTAAATACTGCATGTCACCAAGGGCTTCTCCTTTCCTATTTTATATAAGGTATAATTTTTTCTCATCATTTATATAAATTATTTAATGTTAATTTTGGTGAATCTTAAAAAAATATCATTTTCCAAGGATATCTGATCTCTTTGATGGTATTATAGAAATATAGTATTTTTCAATGATCAACCAGCATTTAGGGTGGCACCAATTGGGAGAATGAGAAGAGGATGTTACAAAGATTGTATTTAGGAGCCAGTTTAGGTATTTCAATCATTTGTTTAGATCCTTTAGTATCATCAATTCTCCATTGGTATTTATGGATTTGATGAAATTAATCATTTATTTGTTCATATAATTATTTTTTATGTTCATTGATGATATATTGGTGTACTTCATGATAAATGGGGATCATATAAAAAATATTATATATGATTCTATGAACAATAAATGAAACTAATTCATCTGAAAAAACTTGTAATTATGATTTTTGGATCTATGAAGTATAATTTCAAGGTAATTTGATATCTGGTATGGTAATCTAAGTGGATCTTGAAATGATTATGTATGTGTGTCTTGGAAGTAGTCCAAAATGATGTTCAAATCCAATGATTCGTGGGTTTAGCTGGTTATTATAGATGTTTTGTTCATTATTTATCTAAAATCACATATTCTAGAATGGATTTTACCAACAAGGGTATAAATTAAGATTAAAATGAAAAATTTCAAATAAATTTTTCAGATCAAATGATGAGGTTGGAATCATCATCAGTTTGGATTCGTTTAGAACTAGGATTATGATCTGAGGTTTTCTTCAGTGATTACAATACATTGTCATTATTTTTCTTGATACATGTGAAATTGTTTGTGGCCTATGGCTCACACTAAATATTCAATCATGATACAAACAACCCTAACCATGTACATGTGTTTGAAGTGGTTATTCATGAACTAAAAATGCATAATCACAATATCTTTAGGGATTAGTTTACATTATACTTTTATCATATGACTCTGAAATATATTTTTACATATAGGGATCAAAACATGTGGTAGAGATGATTTTTTGAATTTCACTAGACTTATGATTATGAAATTGTGTTTACTACTGGGAAAGGGAATGTAGTTTTCGGTGCATTCAGAAGAAAATTATCGACACAAGGCATGAAGGAATCTAATGAGAAGTGGCCCCAAGTGATTTTGTTTGCTGACAAGATTTGGGAAGAGTAATATGTTTGTGGACAGTTTTTCATGGATTTAATAAATAGGAATTGTAATTTTGTGATCATGTTTGTATTGAATAAGTTTCATACACCATGTTTCTATGCTTTAGAAAAACCCATTATGGTGGGGACTCATCGAGTTAGTGGTTTTGGTCTCCCAGTGGATATTTTTGTTTCCAATGTAGGTTGGTTGTTCTAATTCATCTTAGGTAGTATTTACTAGATAGTGAATATTGGTTATGATGGTCTATATAGGAAGGGGATACCAAGATTTTTCACAATATTATATTTTCTTATTGGTGTCCAAGGATGAGGTGGTTTATTTCATTTTTTCTGTCAAGTGTCTCACTTATCATAAAATTAAAAAATAACATTAGAGACCTGGTGGTTTGATGCAACCATTTCCTGCTATAGTGTAAAAGTGTGATGAGTTTTCCATGCAATTCATCATATGTTTACCATAGACTCCTATTGTCAAGGATACAATTTGGGTGATAATTTATCAATATATAAAATTGAATCATTTCTTTCCTATCATGGAGTAGATGAAGGTGGAATTGATTGGGGACTTGAATGTCTGAGAGATTGTTAGGGTTCATGGGGTTTCCTCTATTATTTGTTCTAACATTGAGTTGAGGTTCATGTCCAAGACCTGGAAAGGTTTTTAGTAGGCCATGGGTTCCCAGATAAAATTATCCATGGCCTATTATCCACAAAAGAGATGAACAGATACTGAGATCAATCAAGGTTTATAATGATATGATTCTGGATTGCATGATTGATTATTAAGGACTGTGGGAACTTTTTTTCCCCTACTTGATTTTGTGTGAAAAAAAATTATTAGGATTTAATGAATAAGGATCCCTTTAAATCATTGGATTTGTGTCCATTAAAATCTCCCTTGTTCTGAGAAAAGTGTATAGAGTTTCTCTTGTTCGGGCCAAGTCTCATATAGATGATTTTGAAACAGGTTTAGTCGATCCGAAAAAAAGTTGGTCAGAACATTGAGCCATCATAAATCTTATGTGGACTAGCATAACCATTTTCTAGAGTTTGAGGATGGTGATCAGGTTTTCAAAAATAGTCATCTCACTTAGGACATCATCAAATAGATTTATAGGATTTGTTGGAATAGCGGTTTGATGGCCTCATTAATATTGTGTAATGATTCGTAAAGGTGTATTATCATTTTCCCTAACCATATTTGTTGACATTAATTCATGAAATGTTTCATGGCTTCTAGTTGAAGAGGTAGCACTCAGATAAATCTCATGTTATTGGAGTGGAATACATTTTATATGATCCTGATACCTAAATTTTTTAGTTACCAATTTGGATTACAGATCACCATAATAAGGTACTATTGGATAAAACGATTCCCTTAGTCTGAATACTAAGATTATGTAGATGGGAATGCAAAGAGAATTGGGATTGGGAATCATTGATGATGTTTTAGTGTTCTTCTCTTTTGGAAAAATATCATTAGGAAATTCTATGTAAAGAAAATGATAGTTATCAGGGGAATTGTGATGCTCTCTAGGTCATAGGTATGGTTTATTTGATGCTTAATTTCACCCTGATATGTTGTAAAGATTTTTGTGGGATCAATGATTAAAAATAATAGATTATGGTAGATACTAGAAAGGTGTACGATTAAGATAAGTATGTTGTTTTAACAGTTCAATAACCATTTGGGATGCCTATGTGAGTTTCCAGTGGTGTTTCGCACAACATGTGCAATTCATAGAAATATTGTAAGACATTTCCAGGGAGTATTTTAGTTTTGTTGTTGTTTTTCATGGTTTTCAATCGGTTTGAAAATGCTTTTCCCAAAAATGTGTGTGTCATAGTAAAATTGTTTACCCCCCCCCACCATGAATTCACATTAGGGGTACATTGTTAGGAGCACAATTAGTTTAACCATGTGGCATATTCTAGGAAACTATGTTCCCTCCCAATAAACTGTTAAAATAGATTTAATCAGTTTACCGTGTAATTTTTAAACTTAATAACCCTCCAATATAATATTATATAATTTGTATCCATCCTCAGTGATTTGTATTTTCTATACCCTTGGTTTCTATGATAAAAACCTTCATTCTTTATAGATCATATCAAGGTATGTTGTGCTTTGATTTGGTTTATCCCATTTGTAGATCCTCACTAGATACCTATTACTCGTGTATCATGGAATCCAATTGGGTTTTTATGTTGGATATAATTGGTTTGATGAAGGATTGTCATTTTTTTATCTAGGATCTAGAGGACATGGTCTACTCTTCCTTGATCACCATTGTCGAGGGACAATTGTTCTACCTCTATTTTGAGTTAAGTGTTTTATAAAATGGTTTAATTCTATGATATGCTTATTATACTTGTAAAAATTATTCTAGATTTTCATTTAATTTAATTTACTTGTGTTTTCATTGGATTTCATGGAAATATAAATGTTTTTAATGGGGTTTTTCTATAAAATTGAGCTTTTTCTGACAAGTGATTGATTAAATGATTAAATAGTGGTTTCTGATTGATAATGAGTTACAAATCCCTAAAACGAATTATATTCACTTTGAATATATTTTATAAATTCTGTGAATAGTTTTTAACTAGTTTAAATAAATCATATTAGTTTCCTTTGATGCATTGAGAAAGGGATATAAGTTACCCAATTGTGCGTGAATCCACAATAGAAGTTTTCAAAACATTGATGGACTATTGAAGGAACTGATATCAGTTGGTATCAAAATTATTGTTTTTTCATGTTATATTGTGTATAGTATATATTCTCATAGGATAGGTCCAAACATAGAGTTAATTTTTATTTATATTTATTTATCGCATGATATTTTCTGTCATGGATTTTTTCTCACACGTTTTCACATGAGATTTTATCCCATGGTTTCTCCTGATGGATCATCTCAATGATATGTGTTTAAATTTTTATATTTTGGTGTATGGATATTAATCCTTTAATTATCACTTACACTTTTCATATTCTATGATTTATGGCTATGAATTGATTTTAGGAAAACCCAAAGGAATATGATTTTCAAATGAGATTTTTTATATGAAAATGTTTGTAAAAATATTTATATTTTTAAAAATAGAACTATTGAATTATTATTATTGGGACTTATATAGACACAATGGTGGTATCCTACTATGATTTTTTCTCAGAACCTAATTTTTCGATTGGGTGGTTATAGATGTTGAATTGTAGGATCTAGTTAAAAGGAATAGAATATTATAACGTGTCAACTTATCTTTTGTCATTGTCTTCCAAGAGGGTTGGTATATAGATGACTATTAGTCACATTGAGGATTTTTGGTCCAATATGAATCATTCATTTCTAGATTATCATGTTTGGATTAGTTCTTATATATACATTTGTATCTTTTTCTTCTATATTTTACTATAGTTGTATGGATTTTTTTGTTGTATTAAAGACATTTTTTCTTTATTATTGTTATACCTCACCATGATGGTCCAGAATAGGTGACACATATTGTTCACTCAGGTTGGTTTGTTACACGATAGCCTCCATTTCTCTCAATGTCCTATAATGAGTTTATGATAAATTAAAGTAAAATCACACATCACTATAACATAAAATATTTTACAATGAAGATGAGGGAAAATTGGAAAAGGGTGTGAAAAATGATTGAAGTTGTGTGACCTCTGTACACTCATAGAAGGAACATCATGAACCTCCATGAAAAGGCTAGAAACATATATTTCATTAAATTTTATCATAAGAACATCTTTCAGATATACATATGATATAATTGAAATTAGTGATAAATAGTTTTCATAAAATTTGTGAAGAGAAACATATTCCATAATTATTTAATTATTTTTTTATGTTTCATTAATTACTTTACCTAACATTAATTTTTAATTTAATAAAAAATTAATTTTTTTTATAATTTATGGGTTTTAATTCCATAAATATTATGTTTTGGGATATTTGGGTAATTTTTTAACATTTAAATGGAAATACACCAACATTAAATAATAAGAAATTATATTTAAAATTTTTAATTTAGATATACACAAAATATAAAATTTTATGCTTACGTTTATGCAAACTAATCTATACCTTTAGAAAGTCCTATTTTAAATTTTAAAAATATTTTTACGAATTTATTTCTCTAAAATTTTAATATTTAAATTTTGATTTATCATATATTATACTTTCAAAACTATTATATTGATTTTTCATATAAAAATATATATAATGATATGGAATGTTTTTAAATATATCAATCAGATATAAAATATTAAATTGTTAGGAAACACTAAAATACCTTCTATTTATGAAATGATAGAAAAAAAAGTTAATCAAGGATCTCATGTGAAATAATCCAGATTATAATAATTTCATTACAAAAGGCTGATAAAATTCATAGAGATAATAAAAAATTATTTGTTGTTGTTGTTCATCCTTCTATGTTAGGACTTTTATTGAGTGTGGACTTCAATATGACATATAATATATTTTATTCCCACTCCCCATTCCCAAGTCCAATCGATCTCATTTCTAGCTTGAGTACATATCATCCTTCCATGGGAACAGAACCTGGTAATATTAGGGAATAATGTTGGAAATTCAATATACAATGAAAAATAATGAAAATCCTCAAATGGTAACCAAAATGCACTATGACAGTAAACTAGAGTCCAAAATGATATACTAGATCCATAAAGGGTTCACAAGATTATTTCACTTATTTACCAGATGTAAGGAAATATGCATAGGTATACCACAATTATGGTAAAGAATTACAATCAAAACCTATATTATCTAGTAATATCACAAGGTCTCGCCCATTGTTTCATAAGAGGGGTCTATAGCACATAGTTACCTCAATGCATCTCTCAGCTTGAAAAAAAACCACAAACAATAAATAATTATGCATCATGTAATGTCTTATAAATACTATTTTTATGTTGTGACCAATGTGCATCCCCTCTTCTAATCTATAATAAGCCTATTGGGAGCATTCAACAATGAACCTCACTAATTGATAGAGTGTTTCGTGTACTAATCTAGTGATTGATTGTTAATATATACAATTAAATATTTATTTTATGCACTTCAAAATATTTGTGTTAATATAGTTATATCTCTTAGCACAATCATATACTAGTTAAATTTTCTCTTTCAATATCTGTATAATGTAATCATATAAATATTCAATATCCCTTGAATTTCATCCATCCTATCATCAATTTTTCACTTTTAATGTTCATATGTTGAACGAAGAGAATATCTATGTGTCTTAATAGATAAAAAATTATTAAAATAGAAATAGGATTAATGAAATATACCCAACATGATTATTTCCGTATTTATATCCTCATATTTTAAATGATTATGGGCATGACTAACAATGTGACTAAAATAATTTCAATTATAACTATTTAGATATTTATTAAAAAAATCAGAATTGTTAATAGCTTATATAATCACTCTATGTTGGTTAGATAATATGAAAACACTATGGATTTGAATAACATACATGCATATATAGGACAAGATCTAACTCTATGATTCAATGTTCTCCTTTACAATAATAAGGAATTAATGTGGTAGAGGGGGTCAATTACAACCATGTAAGGAAGTAATCAGTAAAACATTTTTATAATTTCGATAAAAAACTATTATATCAACCTAAATTAATTATTTATAATAAGACGATGGAGACATATATGACCTAAATTCCTATAATACCCGATATAACTACACATTTTCATGATCAACTTAATTATCACAAGACACATTCTTAATAATTCTATCATGATAAATTATATGATTATTGAGAGTAGTTAATCCCATTAGCTATGATAAAACTTTTTATGACTCATACATATCATTATAAGCATTTAAATTTTATTTCTATGTTCTGTCCAATATTTTCCTTATGAAATCCTATATTTTAACAAATGATAATTACAATCTATGATGAATGACACCAAAACATCTTTACACATTCATATGAGCATAATAATAATAGAGGATATCAACATTTTATATAGTTCAAATTGATCTCATGGAGGTGTTGGGTGAACACAAATATGTGGACCTTTTAACATAGCTATATTCCGACATGAAAAAATATATCATATATTTTCCACTAGATATATTTTCATTCAGACCCATATTTTTCAAACTAAGTGTGGTATTTTCCCTTATTACACTCATAAAACATAAATAATAAACTCCCCCTCAATGTGTAATTTTATATCCAAATTTTTTTAGTGCACATTTAATTTCAAATACTACTCCATCATGTAAGGGGTTATCAATTGTGGTGGATGTGTTAACTAAAATTCCTTGGATTTGTACTTGTTGTAATGACACCACAACCAAACTCATACATTGTAATTCAATAATTTATGTTGGTTACCACTAATTAGTTATATCTATTCTATAAAATGATCATCATATTGTTCATTTAACACATATTCTGAAAAAACCTATGTAATGATAAATTAAATCGATTTTATATTTATTAATATGAAGTATATAATTATATTAGTAACAATAATTTAATGTTATTTTTAATAAAGAAGAAATTATTTTAATAAAACCCTTTTCTTATAATATTTTAGTAAAAGAAAAATTTATAATTTTCCAATGTTATATTTGATAAACATAATATTATTTTCAAAATCACAAAACCATGATTTACATTGTGTGAAATTTTGGGATATTTCAGAAAATATTGATTTTTTAGTGAATAGTGGAACATACTGCTATTTGTAAAAAAAAGTAATTTATATTAAAAAAATTATATAATTTAAAAGTATAGACATGTTTTGAGTTTTTTTTAGGTAACCTAAGTATTATTTAGTTATATTTAATCCACTAAATTACTTTTTAGTCAACTTTATATAGGTTTTAATATAAGTTTGTTTTGTGTTTAAAGATGCATTATTATAAAAGCTATTTCAAATTAAATTTGTAGATTATATATCAGTATATATTTTTAAGATTAATTATATGATTATTATTTTTAGTAATAAAGTTAATATAGAACCATCTTTTACTAGAAAATATTCGTCTTAAAATCTTATTGTCTCGCTGTGTCAGCAAGATTAATATTTAACTAAATATATCCACTTATGTCAATTGAAACTGAATAACTGGATTCCATATTTAGTATTTTAATATTTTCTAATGTCTAATAGCATCAAATTATTTATTTGAAGATGTTATTAGTGAAAAAAAGTAATTATAATGATTAAGGTAATAATGAGTTTACTTAGTGGTTAAACCATCATATTAGGAGGGAAATGGCCTATAAACATGTAAATCCCCATTATATAGATATATTCAGACATTATACGTTATAGTAACAACTAATTTTCATTATAGGATCTAGGGTACATGAAAACAATTTAGGTGAAATTATTCCTTCCAAAACAATGAATGTTTTCCACTCACCCCACATACAAAATGTCTCCCCATACATCCTATCATCAATCCTCTTATTCTTGTTGGATTAGAAATTAAATACCCAAATAAATTATAAAATACATTATATAATTATATAATCTTTACATTGGGCATATATCTAAACATGAAAGGCTAGTGTTTCATACTAAAAGGGTTACCCGAAGAAGAGGTAAAGTTCATCAAAGAGTGTTTTTTTTATTTCCATCTCCGCCCATTTAAATTCTACTTATACCATGATTTTATAATAACCTCGGTATCCAAAATATAATGAGTTTTTTATGTTAATTTTACTACCAAAAATCACATACACTTCCACCAAATGGGATATAAAATCATTATTCATGTGTACAATGGACTACGACCTCACGAAATGATGTAATTCATTTTTTTTCCACCACTCCAGGTTGGGTATAATGATAGATATAGTGATTATATTTGATTTTAATAAAATAGTTATGCTTCTATAGTCATTATATCATATATACCATTTTTATATTCTAATACAAAAGAGATACAATAACATCATTCGTGTGTACGGTGCACTACTTCTTCATGAAGCGATGTGATTCATTTTAACTAATGTGTTACATGGACGATAATAATGGTAATGATATTTAATGTATGAAATATAAATTATATATAATGATGTTTTAGATATATTTATCATTTATTGTGTATAATATAACATTTTCATTATCACATTTTCACTCACTAAAAATGTTATAACATCATTTTTTGATATGTGGACTACTACCTCCTAGAAGTGATATGATTCCTTTTTCATAACCATATAAAAATAATAATATATATAAATATATGTGATTAGATAATATAGTTTTTGTGATATTATTACCATTATTTAATAATTTAATATTACTTAGCATCCTTCTATAATGATCATTGAAAAATGGAAATGTTACTCATGTTTACATAAGACCTGTCATCTCCATGACCTTATCTTTTGATCATTTTTCATAATCATATTTTAGGATTTGATTTAAAAGTATATTTTATGTATAATTATTTCATGGTTTCAAATTTATTTATTTTTAAATAATGACATATTTTCCCATAGTTGACCTACAAAATCCATTTTGACACATAAGACGAATTTTGTTAAAAATCAAACTTAAACTAAATTGATTTAGTAATCATATATAACCTTTAAATAAGTAAAAATATTATTATAAAATTAAAATAATTTAACAAGAAATTAAATATGTAAAATATTTTTTTTATTCTGTAACATAAAGAGACTTTTGATGAATCAATCTCATTATAAGGGACTTCATATCAATTTCCTTTCACTGAGGAAATTATTTATTTTATGCACATTTATACTTTTATAAAGTGTATATATAGACTATTAGACAATAAATATTAATAATTTATCTATTATAATAATATTTATTTATTTTAATGTCATTAATCAATTTTTCTTTTGAATTAAGTATTTCCTTAATTACAAGTGTATTTAATTTGAGAAAACATCTTTTAATGTTTTCCTTCAAACTCTCCTCCTATTCCATGTCCATTTTATTAAAATTATATTTGGAATGTTTCTATATGGGTGTAAAATGTTTATAAATATAATTTGATGACTCTATTAATTTACTTCAAAGGATCTCAAAGGAATCATTTTACATGTTTTTAATAGAATAGTGATAATGACTATTCATGCCACCATGCTTGTGTTTTCATTTAATGATTCCATTACAATAATACAAGTTTTATTAAATATAAAACAATATTTACATTTTTTCTTGATATTTTGGTATTTATTTTTTTTTCAAAAATAAAGGTGGCTTTTGTATTAAAAATAGACTTTTTAAATAATATTTTATTTTTAATATCTGAAAGTGATTTTCATAAGGGATTAAAATAATCTTTCCAATTATGAAAATGTGTTATTTCATGTTATGATTCATGGAAATTATATATTATGGGTGAACATAAATAGATTTATGTGAGCTCATTATAGCTTAAATGATAGTCTCACTAAGATAGCACTCACAAGAATTGAGTAATAATTATATTCTCTAGAGAATTATATTGGAAGTTGGATGTATGTTTATTCCAGTTTATAAGGATTTTTTATTTTTTATATAAGGTTTCAATGAGATGATGTCCCAATGTATCTATATGAATTTTATAATCATTAAAATTTGTTTTCATGAAATTAATTTTAGGTAAAAATGTAAAATACATGTTCATTTAAATAAAATTATTTTCCCTTTACGTGTAACATGTTAAGTTTCTGAGGAAGTGTTTTTTATGGATTTTAATATTTCCACAAGACTAGTATCTTACATTTTTTATCCATTACTGTCCTTTTTGTTCACATCCCATATTTATATATTTTATCATAGAATTTTAGGATGGGTAAGAGATTGTACAATGTCATGTAAAAATTCGTGAGGAGTTTTTATAAAATGAAATCCTGGCTTGTTTTAAAAATTTTATATTGTGGAAAATGGATACATGAAAATCCCAAAGGGTGCCGATATTCCAATAAAGCTCTATGAAAAATAAAAAAATTTAGAAACATAATATATATAACTAAATAATTAAAAAAACAAAATATAATGGTTGAGATCAATCCAAAAAGACGGTGAAATTAGTTTGATTATATTTTAAAAATATTTAATTTTATTCATTTTGATAATAAAGTGAGAAAATATCGGTTTGATTTTATTTTAATAAAAAGAATGTCGAAATAAAAGTGCAGATGATTGCTTTGGAATGAAAACTAATTTTGAAAGAGTTCCAGGGTTTTGAAATTTTAGGGTTCAATTGAAATTAGTTTTATGAAAATATGTTGGTTAATTCATGGTTGTTTTTGGAGTCAAGATGAGGATGATCTAATAGTATTTTTAACCCTTCCTCAATGCAGAAATACCATATTTCCCTTGGTATGTTAATTTTTTGTTTTGCTGAATCAAGTTGGTTTTGATACCATATTTAAACCTAATTTCCCATAAAATGGATAATGATCATGCCTTATTTAGGGTTTTAAAATGCACAATTTTATTGATCCTTTTATAGTCATATATCAATGTTCATTATAAAATAATAAGAAATGGATTGTTTTTTATTGAAGAGTTGAAAAAAATACATTAATAAATAAGAATAAATATACCCAACTAACCTTACCCATTATATTTAAATAACCCTAGAAAAAGGTGGAATTACACCATCATCCTAGTGATGAAGAAATTACATGGAAGGAGAAAGAAATAAATCATGGTGAAAAGTGTTATGAACCTGGGGTGGAGTCTGAATAGTGCAACTTCTCACTCCACCCATTTTACTATACATATCCTCACAAAGTTATAGGATGACCCTATCTTTTTATTCCCTATATGGGCTCTGAAATTAATGACTATCATTAAGAATTTTTCCAAATTTGGTCTGGGTTGGGTCACATGTTTCATATTCTATGGAAAAATTAAAAAAATGTTGATTCTGGATTTTAAAATCCCTTCTTGATAATTTAAAAGTGGTGTAATTTAATAAACAATATGTAAATTATAATGTTGTATTTTTCACTTCATGATGCATACCTGTTTTCATAACATTCACCAGTACATGATGTGTAATGCTATTTTTCTACTCTATAAGCATCTTTCTTACTCATTTCTTTAGTTCAATGTTGTAGAAGTGATCCATGATTATCTTCAAAAATATGGTGTCATTCCACAAAGATTATTTAAGATCTAATATTAAAGAATTATATTTTTATTTCCAAGAATAATTGGATACTACCATAAAACATAAAACAAGTTCATATATTCACAAAATTCCATGACATTCAATAATATATTGAATCCAATTCATCAATATACAATAAAATATATGTCTAAAAAAACAAATCAAATTCCCTCACACTTGAATTCATACATGTCCTCAATGATGGAATCTTGACATTATACAAAGGATATTCACCTAAACATACTTAAAAAACAATTTCAAGAAAAAATAATTGATAAAATTGAAATGTAATTATTTGAGCATCACATGTAAAAAATTAAACAGTGTATTATTTTTTAAAGATTACAAATCAACCATGTATTTTAGTTGTCCTCATTTGAAATACCTAGGCATTTTTATTTAAATATTTGTATTTATCAATTTATCATTAATATACATACCAATTTTAATTCACACCATGTTAATTTTTTATCTCATAATCATGGTATGAAATATTTGAGTTGTGAACATACCACAAGAACATGTCACTTATTATAGTCAGGAATTGCATAAAAAATCTCCAATATATAAAGAAATAATTACAAGTAATCATGGGGGATTTACGATTTAGGATCAAATTAATATAAATCTTAGGTAATGTAGGTAAATTATGTAAATAATTTAATCCTAAAAAAGTGTCTCAACTCTATAATAATTTTAATGATAATCAAAAACATCTCAATGAAATTCTTCTTGTCCCCCAACATCTCCTATTTGTCTCATAATTTGATGAAATCCAATAAATGAATCACCCAATTTTATTATTATTTGAATTTTATTTTTCTAAATTATTGTTTTGGAGAATTATCACATCTACCTCCAAAACCATAATGATCTCCTCATGACACTACTTGTAATATTTATAACAATATCATTGGTTAATAAATTGTGTTTTTTTAATTTCCCCAGACACAATCTATTTTTTATTTTTTTAAGAGGATGTATTATAAATAAAATGAGTGTGACTTTCCAAAACCTAATTAAATCTTCTCTACACTTATTCATTACATAATGTTCATCCCTTTCATCAGTTACAATTTCACCGACTCTTATATTTGATAATCAGGAAAAATATTTAGATGAATATAATAATTATAATATGGAATTGTAATGTGTATCATTTCCAAACATGTTTTTTCATGGAATATATGTGCTTAAAAATTATTAACGTGAGGTGTGTCTCAGGATAATGGATAACAAAAATAATGTGAAAACCCTTTTAAATTTGATTCTGTTCAGTCGTAGCACAGATAATAAGCTCAACAAGTTATAAAAGAAGTCACGACCAATATTATCAATAAATATATTAATGAATGATTGTAAAATATTTATAATTGAATGTCTCGAGAATGGGATGAATGAGAGGTAAAATTAGTCATCGAAATTCATATGTATAATTAAATTAATTAATTCACATATTATAAATTAAAAACAAGAAAAAAAAATCAGTTAAAATATTCATTTAAAATGATCAACCCATTCCCCTATATCATGACTTATCAAATCCTAATATATATGATTATATCTACTATTTCATTTACTAATTTTTCAAATAAAAATTATTTAGAAATAAAATTTAAATTCAGGGATTAGTATTTATCCAAAGTAGTTTATGTCTCCTAGTGGAGTTGATTGAAGAAAGAATCATGTGTGGAAATAAAATTGGCAGTTAAAGATCAAATTAAATATAAGGAATACATGAGAAAAATATATAATTTAAACTCTTACTCCCCTTTAATGTTTTTACTCAATCATCGATCTACAGGTTCTTCCAACTGTATATTTATGATGTATAATATTTCTACAGCCTCTCCTTTTGAATAATTTATCTTTTTTCCACTTAGCTCTTTATGGTCATGAAAACTATAAATAAATTGGTGATATAATAGTCCATTATCAATGAATTTTGAAATATTTGGATTTAAATCATACGTGCCTCTAAAAATATAAAATATATAATGAATCACAAGAAACATGGTTTTCCTTCAAAAAGAAGTTTTTTTACCGTCGTGGGATCGTCCTTACCCCTTGTATCATAGACCAACATTATGGATGGTTGAAAATTTTTTATCTCTTAGAGGTCTATAAATGGTCTTAATTTTGTCCAATCAATTTAGATCATCCCTTTTCATTATTATTTCAACAACTTAATTCTTCATGATGGTAGTATATACAAGATCTCCATTTGACTGATCCACCATTTTATTCTCAATATAGATGAACTAAATTGAGTTCAAGTTATATCTATAGATATTTTTATTTATCAAATGTTATGGAGTTGGTCAATCCTTTCATGTTAAAATACATGGCCATCAACTTCTTATTTTTCTTTAGTTCAACATCATCTTTACCAACTGCATCTAACCCATATACCACTTAAATTTCAATGACACCCTTAACAACACGTGTTTATCCTTCTCCAAAATCATTGTACACCCTAACATGTTAGTTCTTCATTTTCCAGTGGATGTTGAAACATACTTGATCACTACCAACTACCAAATAGAGATATCCAGTTTTAACAATGATAAACACATTCCCTATGGCTAAAAATGATCTTCACAAATTGACTGGATTTCACTCCTATTCATTGTCCAGCACTATGAATTTTATGGGGAAGTAGAATTTGTAATCATTTGTTATGATATTCACAATTTACCCTATTGGGTATTTTATAGCTGTGTTTTACAACTGAAAATGTACTTTTTTGGGATTCAGCCAGTCTAGTCCCAAACTCTTTAATGTCATGTATGATATGATATTTACACTCACACCTAAGTAATACAAAGCTTTTCAACTTTTTTATCTCCAATAAATATGGAATATTATAAGATACTTGGTTCTTATTTCTTCTTAGGGAGGTCCTTAAATACCACTATCGAACACTCTCGTGTGAGTGTAATAGTGTCAATAGCTTCTAGATTCATCTTATTGGTTACCATCTCATTGATTTATTTTTCACATGCCTCCATTTTTTTAGAACCTCTTAAAAATATATATTAATATGATTTTTTATAACATGTATTAGAAATATAACATTCTAAACATTATTATTTAGTTGAACAATTCATCCTATAAAATATAATTTATCTTGTGATGAGCTGGTTCTTCTTATTCTTCTTATTTAGCTACATGTTATTTATAAATATCAGCTTCCTCTTCTATTATATACCAGTTCATTTTTTTACCACCCACTTCTATGTTTATATATTTAATATATTCATGTGTGCATATATCATGGAATTTTTAGTGTTCATCTAGGCCCCTATCTTGTTTGATAAAAAATCAACTTGATTCTCCATTCTATGCAATAAAAACTTTTTTAATTCTTCTTTTATTTCCTTATTGTCTTCCCCAGAAGTGATCAAGAATATTTCTAACATCTCTTCCAAAGTATGTACCTAGCTCGTATCAGAGTACCCTTGGGATTCTTTTTTATGGCACACATGATGTATTTTTTTTATGTTCTTGTCTTTGTTGTGGTTATTGTATCCAACAATGAAATTGACAACCATGATTGTAAAAATTATAATTCGTTTCTTTTATACATGTATGTTGGGGGTTTATCTGTTGTCCAATCATGATGTCTATATTCTTTGTTAATTATTATAGTTTGTTCTTTAATCCATTAATTATTATTTATTACAAGAATATGTTTTCTTAATGTCCCTTTTCCATTCCACTAGAAACTATTACTCACCATTTCATCCAGTAATTTGTAGCTTACTTTATGTGACATATTAATTAATGATCCTCAATATACAACATCAATAATTGAATTTTTTTTCTACTGAAAAACCCTTACATAATGTTTTTATTATCATATATATCCCTATTACATTATGGGGATATTTTGAGTCATAAATTTAAATCGTTCCCTGGAATAATATAGTGATTCATCATAAATTTGACAAAGTATATAATTTTTAACTGTAGGTCCATTGAAAAACAAGGTAGAATGAATTGGGTGAGTATTTTTGGTGTTATCTCACCCCATGTAGTGAATGAATGTGTTGATTGGATTTGGATTCAATATAATGTTTATCCAATTAATAAAAATCAAAAAAGACAAAGTCTTACCACATCGATTGATACATTCTAGATGTGGAATGTATCACAGATCGAGAAGAATCTTCCCAAATGATTATTTAAATCATCATGTGTAATTTGGTTGAATTGAACATTTTTAGAGACCATTGAAATTATTTCAGGCTTGATCTCAAAGTGATTTTCTACAACATGGGTGATATGATTCTTAATTACAATCATATGACTAATGGAGGCCCATATTCTATGAATATATGAAGCCTGATATCTCTTTTAAGATCCTAAAAAATGGGTTTTCATAGAACCCACCATAGTAGTAATTAATTTACTCTCAATTCTTGGATCAAAATGGTGTGGGGGCTTGAGGATTTATTTTCTCTTTGACCATGTGTTATATTTGTGCATTAATGGTTTGAATGTTATAAATTTCTCACAAAACACCCAATGTTAATAGTTGAATTGAAATAAAGAAACAAAATTAAAGATAAAATGAAAAATAAAATAATAACTTCTAACCTTACCCAAAAAACGACACCGGTTGTAATGGCACAATGGGTGTCGTTAATTTTCTACAAGTCTATGAAACAATCTATAAAAACTCAATATATGCAACTAATTAATTAATATAAGTAAATCAAAAAGCCAATATCGATCCAAAGAGAGGGTTAAAAATTTTAAAAATATTTATATTTATTAATTTAGTGAATGTGGTTGGGGAATATTGGTATGATTTTATTTTGAGAAAATAAATTAAGAAAGGAATGTATAATAGATAGTTTTGGTGTGAAAAATAATTAAATCATGCTAGGATTTTTTTTAATTTTCAGGTTCAGGTGAAATTGGGTATAAAAAATAGGTTTATTATAGCATTATTGGTGTTGGGTTCGAGATGAGTTATATCTAGTGGTAAGGGTATCCCCTCCTCGATGCTGAAATTCTTTATTTCCCTAGATCATATAATTGTGGGTGTAACTAAATCATGTTTTTCTTAGAAGTATATTTAAATTTGATTTCCCCTCAAGTTTATAATTTTCATTATTTAGTTATTGTAGTTAGTTTTTCAATATTAGGGTTACTTTTAGAATCAAAAAACAATGGTCTTGAAAAATGAAAAATAAGGTTATTTGAATTTGATTAAGGAATTTCAACAAATAAAATAAATTAATAAATAAGATTAAATTAATCTAACACACCTTCCCCCTTCTATTTAAATAACTCTAGAACAAGGAAGGTTTACCCCTTCATTATAGTGATGAGTGGATTAGAGGGAATTAGAAAATATAAATAATGTATAATGAATGGGAGATGAACATGAGGAGGGCCCTTCATATTGTTTCTTCTCGCTCTTTTCTTCTGTCTCCAACTACCCTCCAACAATTTAAAAAATCCATCTCTTTATAGTTTATATATGCAATTTTATATTAATGAATATCATTAATAAATGGTCCAATTTTGGTTTGAGGTAGTTCCCATATCATAGATTCAATCAAAATTTATTGATATGTTGAATCTGGATTTTTAAATGCTATCCTATAAAATTACACATGGTGTAATTTATTACACCACATGTATTATAAATTTTATTTTCTTCCCCTCACAATGTGCCTCTCCTTTTTTGAATTTTACTGGTACATGATGTATGATGTTTACACGATGTATATTGTCATTTTCAACTATGGATTCCGTGTTTTTTTCTCAATTATTTTCATTCAGCTCATTAAATGTGCTCCACGATCATACTCAAAAACCTAGTGTCCTCCCATGAAGTGTCTGTAAACTAAAAAATTAACCTTTTTAAATTTTATGAAATTATTTTTATCATACCATAACAAATTAAAAATTATAAAATATTCACCAAATGGAAATAAGAATTTATAAAATATTGAAATAAATACATTAAATTAACATAAAATATGTGCATGAAATACTGATATAAATACATATCAGAAGATTTCATTTTTTATTATAAGGTTTTTTATGGATGTGTTTTGACCTAATTCCCTAATACTCTAAACCTTATAATATAATTAATTTGAAAAATATTAAAATTATTGAATAATACTCATTATTATGTAATGTTTAAAGATTCTTCCTTATATTTGGATTCAATGTTATGTTATAATAACATCATAGGTTAGGATAATTATAACAAACTCCCCATAAATGATATTTATTTATGGGAACGTTAAAATGTAAAATCATTTGAAGATCACCATGTTAGTTTACCTAATTTATGTATTTTAAAAATTATTTTTTACAATGTAAATAAGTAAGATATAGTGGGAAGGTGTCGAAGGTAATATATCCATCAAAATAAGTATCACAAGATAGTTGGAATCAAAACATAATAGTTTCTTGTAGTGATGGATCAATTTAAATAACCTATAAATGGTAGTGGTATCAATTCTAGAGAGGAACCCAATTTACCATGACATAAAATGTATATAGTGGATAATTTCATAAGGAAACATCCCTCATCATTCATTGGATCATTTGACATAGTAGTAACAAAAATATGGGCAAATTCACATGAAAATATATTTTATTTCATGGTATGTTTCAAATATCAAAATGTAACTCATTTTTTATCATTTTATTAGTAATTTTAATTGATTGTGTTCTTTGGATAATAATTCTAGGGATAAATATGATTTTTATTTCATGCAATGGGTAATATTTAAGGATCATTTTTCTGGAGAATTATTTCACTAAGGTTGTTAAATTCCAAATAGAAAATTAATTCCAGGAATGGTGTCGAAAATTATAATATTTTGTAGAAACATATTTATAGAATATCAGAATATTGTCTAGGTGTGTAGTAAATTTATTTTGGTAAATTGTTATTAAATTTAACAAGATCTATTTATGATTGAAACCATGTATACTAAGATATTTTTCCACATGAGAATTTAAAATATATGAGAAAGTATTTCTTTGTGCTAAAAAGTTTGATATGGAGTTTTATGAATATTATATTCCTATTGATGATGATAGAAAGAAATTGAAAGAATATAAGGTGATGGGGAAACATACATTTAATTAATTAGGTGCTAATAAATTAATTTCCTTACTTGTGGTAAGTGTGTCAAAAAGAACCTTGGATAATTTATTATGGAGATAATGAAGTTTTAATGAAGTGTAAATATAGGTATCATGGATCGTGAATGCAAGGAAAAGAATCCTTAAGAATCAATTAATGGGGTAACTGGTAGCCATACCATGGTATTATGTTTTATTATTAATTAGTTGGATTATTATGATAATGTGTGTCCGAAGTTAGATTCACATGATGTAAATCTTCCTGATCAGAAAATAAAAGGTGTAGTGTGTTCATTTAGTTTACTATAGTTGATCTTGGGATATGGAATAAAGTTGTGACAGGTATTTTACATGTGTTTTAAAATTATTTTAATACCCTATTAGACTATTAATGTTTGTATTCATTCAGTTTTTTAGTAGTCTGCATGTAAAATGGGAATATCACCTAATTAAAGTTAGATATAGCTTTTGGTAATAAATCAGGGTGGAAATATTTAGAAAACAAATATTTATAAAAATCTTATTGTTTTTCATAGTGGAGTTGTATTTCCTAAAAATATTATCAAACTAAACATATAATATTTTGATATTATATTGGTTTGGATTGGATTTCAATTTACCATGATAAGATATATTTCAGTTCTATTTTTTTGTTCAATGATTTCATTCCATTGGTAACGTTCAATGAATCCATGAAATTTATTAGTGATGGAAGTAAAAATATACTATGTTATATTGATGAAAATAAATAAACTGTTCAAATCACTGATGTTTTAATATTAAATGAATTTTTTGATGTTTTTATAGATGATTTTCATGTTTTATTCTTAGTAAGGAGGATGAGATTATAGTTCACATAGTACCGGATGCTAAGCCTATTTCTAGAATCCCATATCGAATGGCTCAGGTGAAACATATATAATTGAAAAACCAATTTATATAGTAATTATATAAAGGATTCATGAAACCTAGAACTTCCTGATGGGGTGATTCTGTTTTAATAGTTAAAAAGAAATATGGATCAATGAGAATTTTCATAGATTATGGGTCCGTGAATAAAAGAAATATTATGAACAACTATCCTTTTCCCAATATCATTTATATTTGTTTATTGGATTAATTAGGAAGAATATTTTTCATTGGTGGATCTGTAGTTGTAATACCATTAGTTGAAATTGAAAGAAGCAATCTTTCTGAAAACTATGTTTTAGAATATATATGGGCACTAAGAATTTATAGTTATGGAATATAGGTTTTATAATTCATCTATTACATTTATATACATTATGAATATAATTTTTCATGAGTTCTTTCAAGATTTTCTGGTTGTTTTTATTAATGAAATTTTGGCATATTCTACATGTCAACAGGATCATGAAAGGAAACTAAGGGTGATTTTTAAAACCTAAAAACTAATGAAATGAGATGGAAAATTTATCAAGTGTGAATTTTTTTGTAATACTTATCATTCCTTGTTCATATTGTTTCTAAATGTGGTACTACTATTGAATCAACTAAAACAAAAGTTATTGAAGAATGTCCAAGAGCCACAAATTTCATAATGATTCATAGCTTTCAGGATAAGTGGGTTACCACTAAAGTGTTTTTGAAAATAGGGTTTGGTTTTCTATCCCATAATCAAATATAACTAAAAAAGGAGTTAAATTCTTTGGTTAAAAAAATGTGATTATCTTTTTCAAGAACTAAAAAAAAGATTTGTAAATTCTCTAATTTTGGAAGTACCTTCTGGAAAAGGATATTTTTAAATCTATGGTATACTTCATTAAAAGTACTTTGTTTTTTTCTAATATGTAATGATTAGGAAATTTTATATAATTTTACTAAATTTAAACATCATGAGTTAAATTACACTACACATGATCTATATTTATCTATTTTGGTTTTTTATTAAATGATTTGAGGATTGATATGTATTGTGTAAATTGGGAAATATATACTAACCAAAAAAGTTTTAATTTTATATTCACTAATATGGAATTGAACATGAGACTGATAACATGGGTATAAAAAATCAAGGATTATAATTTCATGACCCTTTACCACATAAAAATAAATAAATAAGGACATAGATTATTTGAGCCCAAAAAAGACTCATAGACCATGATACAGTTAGGAAATGACCCTTGGATAATAATTTGTTGAACATTGTCGTATATGTTATCAATGCAAGAACATCCTTTGTTTCGTTTCACGTTTTAGTGCAGTTGAATTTGTAAAAAAGAATTACAAAAGTTTAGATGAAGAATAAATCTTTATAGTAAAAGGAAGGATCCACTAATACGTGTAATAGTTATGATTTATTTTCGAATAATATTACGTCTTAAATTTTTTTAAGGGTTATGTGTACTTAGTATTATTAGTTTAGGAAATATTTGATGATTAAATCTCCTAGTTATTTTTCTAATTCATCTGAGAAGTGCTATGATATATTGAGACCACTAGAAGTATTACTGGATAGATATGATGAAAAGAGATATTGGAATAGTTACCATGATGTTTTTGACATCTCAACTGGTTAATGAAGGATGGTAGTTATCGAAGGGGTTGATTAAACATTTTATATAACTAAAGTGTAAATGGGAGAATGTATCAATGGATTTTGTGGTAGGATTTAATAATACTTCTCTAGGTAATAACAAGATTTTTGTTAGTATAGATAGATTAAAAAAATCTACATATTTCCTCCCCATTTGAGAAAAAATATAATAATATATACATTATTTAATATATATATATAATGTAGATAGTCATGTTACATGGAGTTCCTCTTTCAATTATATCATAATGTGATCCTAGATTCACCAATAATTTTTAGAAAGGGCTTCAGATGTCATTTGGTGCTTAATTAAATTACCTTAGGTCTTTACATACTCAATATCATGGAAAGAATGGGAAGAAAATTAAAATCTTGAAATTTATTCTTCTTTATTATTCAATAGATTACTTTAGAATTTGGTATAAAAAAATTCTCTAGTTTAGTTATCTTTATAAATACATTTTTATTATAGTATACAAATTAAACCATTCGAGGCATTATATGGAAACTGGTGTTAGATGCCATAATTTTAGGATGTTGTAGGATAAAACAAGATGATATGACAATATTTATATATAGAAATGGGAAAGAATGTTACATTTATTAAAAGAATCATGAGGATGGATAAGGTAAGTTTCAAAAGTTATATAGATAACTAGAGGAGTGATATTTCTATCGAGGTGGGTGGTTATGTATTTCTCAAAGTTTCTCCATGGAAACGTGTGATGTGTTTTCGTAATAAGGGGAAGATGAATCTATAGTTTAGTGGACCATATGAAATCTCGGACAAATAAGGATCAATTTCCTAATATGTGGCCTTACATCCAATTTTATCTTAGGTATATAACATATTTTAGGTTTCAATGTTATGGAAATAAGTGTCGAATTAATATAACATTTTGATTCTCAAAGTAGGTCTATTGGAAGATAATGTATCTTATAATGAATATTTAGTTTAGTTTCATGATGATAAAGAGAATTTTTTGTGGAATAATTTTATTTATTATGTTATGGTTTTATGGATAAATCCATTTGGATTCGAAGGTAACATGGGAATCTGAAAATGATATGAGAGAATTCTATCCACACTTGTTTTATAGTGAATAAAATTTTAAGGACACAATTTCTAAATTGGAGGAATATTATAAAAACCTAGGTAATGATAGAATAAATCTTTTTTATATTTATTTATATGAATTATATAGTTATATTATTTATAAAATTATTATGCAATCATTAATCAAAAATGAAATTGTTTTAATAAAACACTTTTATTATAAGGTTTTATTTATATTAATAATTTGTAAATTTTCTAATATAAATTTAATAAAATTAATAACATTTCTGAAATAAGAATATTTTAATTTAAATTCAGATAAATTATTTAATCTTTAGAAAAATAAATATTTTTCAATCAATTATGAAAAATACTAATTTTTTGTAAAAACAATCATTTCTTTAAAAAAAATAAGTAATTTAATACTGTAAATATTTTTTGAATAGGTTTCTATGTAAAATAAATTTTATTTTTATATATATAATGAACTAAATTACTTTTTAATTAACTTTATATTAGTTTTTTGTATATGTATTTTTGGGTTTAAAGACGGGGTTTCAAAAAAACTAATTAAAAATTAATAAGGTTTCTTCTTTTTAATTATTTAATATAATACCAAAGGGAAATTTTTTAATTAAATTTATATATTATATATAATTAAATATTATTTTTTATTCGTTGAATTAGTATTTTTAGGCAAGGAGATAATACATAATCATCTTTTTCTATGAAAGTACCATTCTTAAACAAATGTTGTAACACCCCAAGATTTCATAGTATGCTATATTTTTAAATTAATTTAATAACAAGCACTACACGCAACACCGAGTTTAAGTGCACCACGACTTACCAATCTAGCCATTAAAAATAGGATCTGAATAGTATTAACTGTATTTTAAATTTTATATTCTCCATATAATTTTAACATCCATATTATGTGTTTCTTAGACATAATATAAGAACAAATTCATTTTTTTAGATAAGGAAGTATTTTTCAGAAAATGAAATTTTACAGTCTTTTTAGGGGAACCCTTTTTAACCCAATATTTGACAGTATTATGTATTCAATTTTACAGAATAAACTTCTTCTTTAAAATCGGTAGATAAAAATTTAGTTTTGATAAATATTTGGTATTTTTCTGATAAATTTCATATTTTGGTAAATAGTGAAAAATACCAAATTTTAGTTAAAAACAATTTTTTTAATCGAAATACTTTATAGTGTTAAATTATGAATTTTATTTGTTTTGAAGTATAATTAGATTATATTTTAATCATTTAATACAATTTATTTCATTATAAATAATTTCGCTTTGAAATTGGGCAGAAATAAGTGACAATCTTCTTGGTAGATATTGTTGCTTAAAAACACGCTCCTTATTTTGACAACGGGAATAAATTTTAAATTAATTAATTCAAGTTATATGTTTTTAATTTGGTAAAATAGACATCATTTTTGAATTTGGAATATCAAATATAGGTTTGGCTGATCTTTTCGTAATTTTTTGACAAACATCAATTTTTGATGAATAGTTAGAAACACTGAGTTATTGGTTAAAACCGGGTTTTTATTTAAATTGTTATTTAATTTATTTAAATTTATTTTAGGTCAGAATAGAAACATAATATGTATATATGTTAAAAATAATTAATTGGATTCATTTTATAATAAGTTTAGAAATATAAAAATTTTATTCAACTTTTTACAGTCCTTTATCCACTTCCTAGGAGTATTTAAAAATTTGCATAAAACATAATTTTACCGCATCTGTGAGTTGAATTTCAAAAATTCAAGAGACACGGTTAACCTTAGTAAGTAAATTATTGTTCAATAAGATGAAAATAATTTTTGGTTAATAATAACTTTTGACATTTATTTACCATAGTTAAAGGTAAATAGGGTAATTCAAGGTAAAATGAATATTGTAATAATTAAAAATTACCTTAAAACATGTCCTGACCTTATTTAATGAGTAATGTACGACCATAAGAATCAATGGGTCTATTTTGGGACCCCATGGATCCACTTATGAATGATAATGACACTTTAGATTAATTAATTTAAAGTAAAGGAAAAAATGACGTAATCAAAAATCATTTAGTAATTAATTTTTATCTAGTGCTATATAAATAATCATTTTTCTGATAAACATTCATTGGAAATCTAAAAATCTTTCCTAAATCATGGTATTCTTTTATAATTTTTAGAAATCGAATAAATTAAATTATTTATAACACAATAATGATGCACTATTTACCTCTTTAATAAATGATTTAAGAAAATGAGATTATAAATATTAGAATAATTTCCAAAACCTTTCCACTTTTTATTGGATGATTTTATTTCGACCATGAGTCTTCTTATCTTTGAACCTAATGATTTTTGGACCTTCAGAAACCAAATATCATTATATAAAAAAATTATAGTTTGTCACTTTCCTAAACAGCCCCTCTCCCCTTATAAAAGGAGACCACTTCTAACCAATTACATACACCTATCAAGCCTATAGGCTTGTCCAAAATATAAATGATTAATCACCCTAAATCCATCTCTTCTTCATTTTTTCCTTAACTTAGTAATAAGGAACTTCAAGAAGTCCTTTTCGTTCAAACTAAAGTAAGTTACCAAATATAAAGGTAGCAGTTTCTCTTAACTTCTTTTCTTTTATTTTACTTTTCCAACCCCTAAACACTTTTTACTACTTTATTTTATAAAAAACTCATTATCCTAAATATACTAGGATGTTATTATGAGAATTATTCAAACTATAGTTACTCACACCTCCATCTAATGGGTGAAGTATATAATGTTTCTGTTGTTGGAAAACTAACGCCTCACGAAACGATGATTGTTCAATTACCTTTTACCGGCTCTCATGGTGGCCATTATGATCGAACTGTATTTATATATGATATATATTATGTTTATATTTTCTTCATTCTTCTGTATTATTCTTTTATAGTATACCTTAATAGTTTCCATAATGGCTAAACGCGCTAATTCATTTGAGGAAGTGCAGACTACCACCCCCTCAAAGTGATACGACTCGTTAATACCATATGTGGTATGTATAATGGATGGAGTTAATGATATTATATTTGATATTATAATGGAATTATAATATACCTATTTATCATTATGTTTTAATTCCATTAAAATAAGAAATAGAAATGTATGTAGCGTTCATGCATACATATGGCTTACCATCTCCATTAATGGTTCATTTCATTTCTTACCCCAAAAGGATATGTACTATTATAAATACATGTAAATAATAGATATATATGATATATATGATTTCTAAATCATGAGTATCATTCTGAATATAATGAACGTTTGACCATGTGAACAACTTGTAACAATAAGGTGTTCATTTTTTACTCAAGTAAAAAATTTCAACAAAACGACCGTTATTAACTTGAATTATTACATAATGGTTATAACATGGTAATAAGGGATATAAAAGGAATAATAAACTTTGAAACGTTTCTTAAGAAAGTATAAATTATCTTTATTTTATTATTCAATATATTAAACAACAAACATGTCAAGTCAGACACGACGTAAGGGGTTTCTTATTTCTCTTTTAAGTCTGTGAGATTTTTATTATTCACCAGTTGTTAATTGCATGTGGTGTATTTTGTACTATCATTTGATATATATTATCATTATTCTTTTTATATTCATTATATTCTGTGATTCATTTGGTTTTTATTTAATATTTTCCATACAGCACGATTGATTAGAACAAGGTTAGGGTTAACTTCACAATCTCTTTATTATTCAGGGTTGTTTTTACGTATCTATGTACTGAGACATATTTATTATCCTTGGACATGTTTCATAAAAGAGTTTTCAAAGGGTTTCTTTTGAGGGAATTATTTAATAAAACATCATTTTATATGTTTTAAATATTTATTCTTCTAAATTAGTATCATTATTCTCCATGTTTTCAAAATGGGATTTAAGGACATATTTATATGGACATGAATGTTTTTAAAATTTTAATTCCTTTCAAAAGATTCAAAGTGGTATGGGACACTTTGATTCAAAAATTTCCTTAAATGTCTTCATTTCTAAATTGTGTGACTTTTAAACGACTTCATAAAAATTGGTATTTCTCTCAATGCATTTCACTGATCATTTTCATCTAGGTCAACATACTTTAATGGATTTTAAACATGTTTGAAGAATATTTATTATGATACAAATCTTCCTTTTTTGTAATGAATTTTTTGTGATATGTTTGACTGTAGATATGTTATTTTTATACAATTTCTATTTTATGTATAAGGTATTGACATTTCGTATGAAAGTTTTAATATGAATGTTTATGTCATATTTGAACCTTTTCTTATGATGAATGTATTGGACTGGTATGTTCTGGTTTGTAGACCGGTAAAAGTAAGCCCTTCGGGTTGGGGTCCGGTTATAGAAGACCCTTTGGGTTGGAGTCCGGTTATGGAGGATCTCCTGGTTGGAGTCTGGTTATAGAGGCTCTCTAGGTTGGAGTTCGGTTACAGAAGCTCTCTGGGATTGAGTCCGGTTACATAGTCTCTCCGGGTTTGGGTCCGGTTATGTAGGATCGAAATAGTGATGTAGATGCTCAATATACAAGAGGGGGGGGGGTGAATTTTATACTTTAAAAATTCCTTGGGAACATTTTATGTTATTTAAGAATAACTATGTTTTCCTTAATCAAACTAAAAGTCTAGGTTGAACAAAGTTAAACTAAGAAAATTCACAACACCTCTAACACCGAATGTAAACATGGAAAGAGATTCCGAAAGCAGGTTCCGGAAAGATGGTTCCGGAAAATGAAACTTAACAAAATATTACAATATGAGATTCTACCTTAAAGTGTATAGAATCTAAATTAATCAGAGTACATATAAGGAAGTATAAGAAAGTTATACTTTCCTTATAATACAAAATACAGCGAAATAAAAACAAGTAGTGGAACTACTAGTAACAAAATATAAGTCTTTTAACCCAAAGAGAAGGGTATCCAACAATATTGGATAAAAGTCCCTTGATTTATACTTTCAAGAAAGTCTGTCTTACCCACACCAGGGTAAGCCCTCGATACGAAGATCGGAGTCTCTGTCTTGGTATCCCCGCAAGCCCTCAACTTCAAGGTAGTTGTCAAACTCTGTCTTCCTCAGCAAGGAAGCCCTCGAACTTCAAGGTAGTCGGCACCTCTATCTTCCTATCCCCGAAAGCCCTCGAATTTAATCACCAACATTCGGAGTCGCACGAAGCTTTGAGAGTTAATAAGGGCCTCTCTCTTTAGAATTCACTTTAACAGCATGTATTCACAAAACCAAGTTGTTCATCTGTCATCAGTTTTAGCAGCCACGAGCTCTTTCAAATGAGCTCCTATTTATAGGTAAGGTCGGATCCTTCTCCAACGGTCATATTTTCCTTAAAGATCGGAGGGACCTGTACATGTGTCACTTAGACAACGCTTAGTTTATAATAAAACAGACGACATCATTTTATAACAAAACAAGTGTAACAGAATGTACAACATCGTTTTAAACTCTAACATAAAAGTTCGGAATGAAAACTTCGGAGTGAAGGTTCGGAGTGTAAGGAACAATAGTAAGAGTAGACAAATTTTAGAAGTGTAGGTAATATAAAAGTTCGGAGTCTAACAAAGATATTTTTTGGAGTCTGAATTAATTCAGAGTGTATAAAACAAAGATACTCAAATTCTTTTTAATAAGTGAATTCAGAATGAGAATTCAGAATAAGAATTTGTCATCAGAAATCGTAATGAGAATTCTTCATCAGAATTCGTAATGGGAATTCGGAATGAGATTTCTTCATTAGAATTCGTAATGAGAATTCGTAATGAGAAGTCTTCATTAGAGTTCGTAATGAGAATTATTCATCAGAATTCGTAATGGGAATTCTTCATGAGAATACGTAATGGGAATTCTTCATCAGAATTCGTAATGAGAATTCGTAATGAGAATTCTTCATTAGATTTCGTAATGAGAATTCTTCGTCAGAATTCGTAATGAGAATTCATCATCAGGATTCGTAATGAGAATTCGTCATTAGAATTCGTAATGAGAATTCGTAATGTGAATTCTTCATTAGAGTTCGTAATGAGAATTCGTCTTCAGAATTCGTATCTTGAATCTGGAATAGAACTTAGTCAGAGTTCATATTCGGAATTCGAAATGAAACATCCTTATAGTTCTTATCTAGAATCGAAATCCTAAAACAGAATGCTTTATATCAAAGTTTCAATGATTCCGAGAAAATGAATCTGAATCACATACTTAAGAAAAATATGGATGAAAATATGATAAGGATAATTTTTCTTATAAAAGAGATTTTTCCTTAAGAAATCAATTTTTCTTATAAAAGCGATTTTTCTTATAAAAACAATTTTCCTTATAAAAGGAATTTTCTTAAAGATAGGGTGTTTGTGATTTTCAAAACATGAAGGAATGGAAAAGTCATAAGGAAACCCTTATTGACTCAACAATCTCCCCCTTTTTGGAAAGCACAAACATCCTTACGAAAAATAAATTCTAAGAAGAAAGAAAAACATTAATGCTTATCTCCCTTTGCTTTAAGGATATTGATAAATACGACTAACTCCCCCTTAGGCTTTGAAACTCTAAGGATCGTATTCAGATTTCTGTAGTGATAGATAATAAGGTCTTCTTTAATAAAAAAAAACTCCCCCTTAAACAAATTCTTATTAGAGTTTTTCTTTTTCTTAAGGATCTTTTTCTTCTCCCCCTTTGATAAACTCTTATTAGAGTTATTCTTTTTCTTAAGGATCTTTTCCTTCTCCCCCTTTGTGATTTTCAAAAAGAATTGGAGGGAATGGAAAAACATAACTAAGTACCTGAAATATTAGTAATGACAACAATAGAAACGAAAAGCACAACTTTCATTAAATTTGAAATCTCAGCAATAGAAAGAATACAACAAAAAGATCGGATTTGATTATTTCAGATCTTTTTCCTTTGACATGAGCCCCTTTAGAATAGTCTTGATCTTCTTTAGGTCTTTATGATCTTCTTCAGCTTGCTTCTCTAAGACAACTATTCTTTCGGACTGAGCTTCAATTTTTTCTTCCTGGGCTTTCAGCTTTTCTTCCTGAGCTTTGATCTTTTCTTCCTGATCCTTCATCCTTTATTCAAAATTGATCTGATGATCCCTTTCAAACTTCCAGTTTTGAGAAACGGAATTGAGCTTCCCATTCAGATCTCTCACTTCTTGAATCCGGAAGTTCTTCTCTTCTGTTAGCTTCTCTTCAAAAGATGAAGTTAACTCATTTATCTTCTTGTCCTCGGTCTCAAAAGCATCTTTAAAATTGTCTTGAAACTCATCGAGCAACCTCATCTCTTCCACAGTCTTCTTCGACCAATTTTTCATCCTCTTGCAAGATTTTTTATGGGATTCATACCCAACGAAAAATGTTTTGAACTGAGCCTCTATTTCAATACACTTGTCCATAACCATAGATACGGAGTCAGATTTCTTATTCAACGCATGTTGGAGCATCTGGCATCTTGAATAAATACCTGAGAAGGTCGGAATGGTTCCCACCAACTTCTTCAAAGACTGAACAAAAAAATCATGGCCCACTGAAGATGACTCTGAATCTGAAACTTTTCTTGGAGAAATTTCTTCTTCAACAAATTCAAGCTTTCTCTTTGAAGAGCTACCAACTTCCTTCCTCTACTTCACTTCTGAGCTCAGAGTATCAACAAGAATTTTCCATCCCTTGTCTTTTTCCAGAATTGAATCATGTTCCGGAGTTCTCTTTTCACTATCAGAAACTTGAACAACATTATCTTCTTCATCAACGACTTCCTGAACACGAACCCCTACGATTTCCTTTTGAGAAACATCTAGTAAAAGATGTTCTTCTTCTCCATGATAAGAAACTTCTTCTTCTCATTTCTCTTCTTCTATTGTTGGAGTAACTAGCTTCGAAGATTCTGCTTCAGAAGTTTTTGACGCTCCTTTCGTCACAGAATCTAAAGATCGGAAAAGGGGAATATCTGAGCTCAAAGTGATTCAACCTTTGAAGAAAATATAAAAAATAGACAAAGGCAGGAAGAAAGGATCAACAGCAACTACACCGCGCAAGTTATCTCACTATCGCGCAAGTACACATGCGCGACACCCTTGGTCGTGCAGGTGACTTGCGCGACCTAAGTGGTAACCGCCCGGTAACCGCCCGGGGTCTTCTCCTGCCTATAAATAGACCATGTGGGCCCCCCATTCCGGAGGATCTTTTTCAAGAAACTCGGATTTAAGCTCCCGACGCCCAAGTCACTTTTCAAAGATTCCGGAACACTTTTAAAGGTAATTTCATACCTAGAACGGAAGATTTAAAGAGAATAAGGAAGGCCAATGTGTTGAAACTCATCAACACTTGCGCGCCGCCTTATTCCTTCAATAGAACTCGTGCGTCCCTTTTCTGGAAGAACCTCAAGAGGATTCTAAAGGGATTTATAAAGAGTCGCTCATATATTCTAATGATGTTTGAGAATCGTGCAAGTACCCCTCATGTCGGGCAAGTATACTTGCGCGACCAATACTTGCGCGCCGCCGCAATACTTGTGCGCCTTTCAAGACGTGCACGCCCCTACTTTTTTGGGTGCCCATATTGCCCATTTTACCACTCTTAAGCCATCAAACCTTTCCTTTTCAAGATTCAGTCTTCAAGACACTCTTCAAAGCCATATATGGCATGATTTCTTGATTTGACTTCCTTATCTGAAAGGAATTCTGTGGAATATCTCTCAAAACCTAGTGATTTAAATATCCTTATGTCACTAAATATGGAGAGTTCATTCATTCAACCTCATCCTTTAAGATGAGAGAATCTATAAATTGGGTCTCCTTTTCAGGAATAATCCCCAGTTATATGTCCTTTAACTTGGGCATCTTCCTCAGGAGTAATTCCCAAATTCTTAAAGTTCCCAAACTTGGACATCCTCCTCAGGAGTAAGCCCCAAACCTTAATTCCTTAACTTGGGCATCCTCCTCAGGAGTAAGCCCCAATCATAGTCCTTTAATATGGGCATCCTCCTCAGGTGTAAGCCCCAAACCTTAATCCCTAACCTGGGCCTCCTTTTTAGGAATAAATCACAGTCATAATCTTGGGCTTCCTTTTCAGGAGTAAGCCCCAAGTCCCCTAACCTGGGCCTCTTTTTTTAGGAGTAAGTCCCAGTCATAATCTTGGGCTTCCTTTTCAGGAGTAAACCCCAAGCCCCTTAATTTCTCTTAACCAGTCCTAAATTATATTTGATATGGGGTTCCTTCTCAGGAGTAAAACCTAATTATAAATCCTCTCCTAATTTGGGTTTCCTTCTCAGGAATAAGTCCCAAGTTAGAGTATTCAAATCTCCATAAAGCACATATACGTTTATGGACCCTGTTCCTGGATTTTCTCCCTAAAAGTAAATCCTAAACCTTCATCTATTTGGGCAGTCATACATACATAAGCCCCAAACAATTTCTTATGATTGCATCTTTCATAGGACAATTGTCTAATTTTTACCAATACCTCTTGTTTCTCACACCGAGCATGACTCATGTGAGCTTAGAATGTAAAAGTAATTATGACATTCTTCTTTGAGCCATCAATCATAAACATCATACTCCATTACTCGAACTACGTGGGTTCTGATTTCTTTTCCAAAACAAAGGATACGTAGGTATCCCATTTTTTGGGTTCGATCCCAACTTTAAAATAATCCATGTCCTTCTGAATGACGATAAACTTCAAGTGCCCCACTGAGTGGCTTTAAAACCAGCCTGGTCATCATAATGACCAAGAGACTTTTATATAAATGTTTTGAAGGATACCATTAACCAAGAATCTCTAAACAGATATAGATGATTCTCTATTGATGAAGATCCTCGAATACTTATAAAAGATTGTCTAAAATTTCATGCATATTTAATCATTGATTGTTAAAACTAAATGAAAGCACATTTTATACTTGGTAATGTAATAAGGATTCACGAACATAACTTAAATCTATAAAGAGAGTCCTGGAGTAGACAATAATTCCCCTCAAAAAGGTGTGATGAGTCCGACCTCCCATCCTCTCGACCAATGCAAATTCCTAAGCCTCATCAGTCCACAAGCTAATGAGCGCCTACCTTTGGAAAGTAGGTCCAAACGGATGTGGAATCATTGGATGTTTCCGGTTCTACGAACAAACCCGCTAGAAACTGATCAGAACATTTGAATCTCCCGTCCATGAGGTCATCCCCGAAATCCGTGAGAAACAAAAAATGGTGAACCCGACGTGAATCCTTAACCAAGTTAAAGTGATGTTATTCTTATTTGTTAGGACCCTTGGGCCAACAAATCAATCATTGACATGTGCTCATCCAAAAGATGCAGTGGCCGGATTCATCTTGATTATGTCTGTTATATGGAACATGAACTCTTTTCCAAAGATCTTCTGGAAAATGGCTTTTCTTAAATTCACCCCTGTGAATACTGCTGCTGTGAACACCTCTACTGTGAGGTCTGCTACTGTGAAAACCAATGCTGATACTCCTGCTGGAACATCATCCGCTCTAAGGATGACATCACCAACTCAGCATCTTCAACACTGGGTTTCTAATGCACTGGTTAAGGAGTACCGTCGCAACGGTACTATCCCAACTCTGGAGGCCGCTCGTCAAGCCCTCCAAGTTAACAACTCTACCTGGTCGTCCGGTCAACGTCAACCAGCGATCAAGAAGCAGGCGGTGCTGACTACCGTCTCCAACCGTTTTGGGTCGTTATCCCCAGAACGCAATTTCCATTCACTCCCTTACTCCGAGGAAGTGAATGAGCAGGTCCCACAGGGCTGTAATTCAAAAAGACAGGAGTCCTTCTCGAGAGATCCCATCAACAATCACCGCCAGACTCGTGCGGTAGTGCGCCCTCAACATGATGAGGGTACCGACTCCAGGCATTCAGCTCAGGTTCCTCGAACCCGAGCAGGCAAGATGAACCACCAGAGACGGAATCTGGTTAACAATAGGCAGGTTTTCATCCCTGCCATCTCCGGAGAAGTCCACCAACCTAACTTGGTGACAAATAACGAGCAGGAACAATAACCTGTCCGTTTTAATTCCGTTGTCCAGCAGACTCGTCTGGCAGCATCACGCCAATCCCGCCAGGCAATTCCGGCGGAGTACTATAAGCAGGAACATACACCTGCTTATGCATCATCAGTTAGTCAGCAGACTCGTCTGACTACATATGATGAAGTCCACTAACCTAACTTGGTGGAGAACAATGAGCAGGCATACACACCTGTCCGTTTTAATTCCGCTGTCCAGCAGACTCGTCTGGCAGCATCACGCCAGTCCCGCTAGGCAATTCCGGCGGAGTACCATAGGTAGGAACATGCACCTGCTTATACATCACCAGTTAGTCAGCAGGCTCGTCTGACTACATATGATGGATCTCGTCAACCGCGTTTGGCGAAGTGTAATCAGCAGGCACATACACCTGCTAATACTAATCAAGCCTACCAACAGTCTCTCATGGTAGCGCACGGAGTAGTCAGTCGGAAAGCCCCGACGACAAACAGGAGGCAGACTCAACTCTCTGCCTCCACACTTGAGTACTGTCAGGATTCACTGACAGGAAAAGGAGGACAAGAGCAGGCACATACACCTACTAAAATCCCGGAATGGACGTATATCCCCGTTCTGGCGGCTGAAGTCACCAAACATATTTTGTCAATGGTGAAAGAGCAGAAGAAAATTCATGCTCATATTCTGGATGCTTGCCAGGATATCATAACAGCTTCAGCATCATCTCAGGGACAGACACATAAATCTATCCCTAGCAGTAGAGTGACACATAAACGATTCACTCCGGAACAGACACACACATCTGTTCCAGTCCAAGAGGGTTATGGGGCATACTCCCCCATATCATACGGACAACCAAGTCAGGCACATACACCTGATTTGAGTGGAGATCGTCAGCCTAACCTGACCATCTTTCCTGATCAGGCACGTACACCTGCTAATAGTAACCACTTTCGTCAACAAGTGGTTTCTAAAGTGAGTAAGAAGGAATCTAAGAAAAAGATCTGCCCAGCACAGTCAGTAGATCAAAGGCCAATCTGCAACAAGGCCTTGCTTGATGCTGGAGTTCTTGAAGCCCCCAGACATTTATCTATCGGAATTCAAGATTCTACTCCCTCAGTTCCGAATAACAGGAACATTAATTTTGAAGGTCTTCAACAGACACTTCTTCATGAAGGCTTGCTTCATGAAAGTTCGGTCAATCTTGAAGTTTCTTCTTCAGATGAGAGCCAGAGGAACCCTCTGTGTGGTCAGAAGACCAAGGAGAAAGAGATCTCATCTTTTGTTGCAACCCATTATGGTAGTCCTCCCCATGATGATGAACTTCCCTGCGAAAGTCCTCTCTGCATTAGTGATTCACATTGCCTGGAAAATACTCCAGTGGATAATGTAGTGCCGAGAAAGCCCTCTTATCTTGAGGCACTTGCAAATGTGAAACCAGTCATGTCTGATGATTTATCGCTAACAAGTGAAATACTTTCTCAATCAGAAGATAGCCCAGGGTGTAGGTTATTCTCCGGACCACCCCTAAGTCATGCATCTTCTAGTTTGATTAATGATCTATCTACCAATCTTATTGAATCCGATGAAGAAACAAGGAAACACCAACTCTGGTCAAAACAGGTAGAAGAATCTTCATTTAATGATAAAGAGAAAATGCTGAACATGAGGAGAAAACTGGGAAAAGGTGAAGTACCAGTCATGTTTTGGCCTTTGGCTGACTCCCAGTACGACATTCCAAAGATGTTGACGGATGATGGAATCCATGATATTCGTCTCAACATATGTAATACTCTTTGTCAATTGAAGAAGAAAGTATTATCTTACGGTGATTATGAAAATCCTATTAAGATAATAGAAGGGTTACAACGCCAGATTGATTTGGCATCTCTATCAGTCTCTCGGTATCCAAAGGCTGAAAAGCAACAGAGAACCCTTCAACGTTCATGACTTGGCGCACTAAGAAAATTGTGTCAGTTAATTTCCAATGCTCCATCTAGTGTTCATATCAGAGGATGGGGTGTTCACGGAGCACTACATTTCACAGTGCTTTCCAGTCAGCAAAGCCCGCCGAAAATGGTTTCATGCAATGTTATTGCCCATGGCCGGCCACAGTCAATGGGCTTTGTTCATAATCAAAGGTTTGCTCAAGAACAGGATTCAACTAGTTCCTCTCAAAATCAAGTATATAGAGAACAAGTTGTTTAATTTCTCCTACATCAAGCAGGTGAGAATATTGCACAAGTCTCTCATATGGAGAAAACACATCATCAAATGAAAGACGTTTCGGAAATCATCCTACGGTCTGTTGAACCAGGTGATAAAAGTGGATATAGGTTAATGCATCCAGCTAATTTCCGAACTAATATTCGCAAGATCAAGATAGATTTTAAGAAGATCTCAGACATAGCATGTCAAGAGACACCCCAGCTTGTCAGACTGGGGACTTCTCTAACCCAACCCTCAGAGTCAACAAATGGGATTCGAGGAGTTGAGCGGAAGCAGCAGGAACATCCCCAGTCCAACGGACTGGATACTTTTTCAAATCCTCAATCCCTCCCTCAGAGAAAGTCAGTATTCTCTCGATTAGGGAATAAGCCTCAAGAGGAACGAAGAGCCAAGCTATCAGGAGATTCTCTCCAAGTGACGGTTCTCCAAGAAGTTCCTGAGGGATCAAGTCAACGGAATTCCATGTCTCATCATGGACATAGAAGAAGACAATATCACGCAAATTCTGATAGAAAGGATTCCATGCAATATGCATCCATTAATGTCATCAATGCAGTTGCTTCTGATTCACCAGATGAGGCTCAATCAGAGGGATCAGACGAAGAGTTTCCTGCTCAAGAAGTTGCGCACACAGACCTAAATGAAGAAGGTGTGCGCACACGTAATCAAAGGCTTACCCAAAATCTGGGTATTCCTTCAAGAAACCCACTTCCCCCTCTCCGAAAAGGATCCAATAAGGGGAAAGGAAATAATCAGGTTACTTCTCACCCTTCCTCTGAAGGAGGTCAATCGCTCTCATTAGAGCAAAGGCTTGCACAACAGGAGGAAGAAATGAAAGAATTAAGAAGGTTGAATGCAGAACTACTTCAGAGTAGTCTTCTTCTTAAGAATGCTGAAGTCCGACAGCTGAAGGAATTTTTTGTAACTACTGAGATGGATCAGGAATATCCTCCTTTATCAGTACACCCTCAGAGGTCTAATCCTACGGGTCAAACGCAACAACGGTTGGAAGCACTACCATCAGTTGCAGCACCAACCACCACATCTGTCCAACCTCCATTCATTGCACCTATACAAAACCAAGTTCAACTTGATGTTTCTCAAAAGTTAATAACTACTATTGAGTCATTAACAGCTCGGTTAGAATCTATGGAAGGGAAACGGGTGCAAGTTCAACCTGAAAAGAAAGTTTACCCTGAATGGTTAGATTCAATTTTTCCTCCATCCAGTTTTGGAAACCCTGTTTTCCCTACATTCAATGGATCAGGCGACCCTAAACAACATTTGATGCATTACATGTCTTGTTGTGATCCTATGATGAGAACTCCAGAGCAGCAAGAAGCAGTGAAACTCAGATGCTTCGTGCGAACCTTGTAAGGATCAGCTTTTGTCTGGTATACAAGCTTGAAATCCCGGTCAGTCATCAGATGGGAAGATCTTCGTCAAAAATTCCTTCTTCAGTTTAGCTCAACTTTTCCAAAAACGACAGTTTTTGATCATACAAACTGCAAGCAAAAGGAGAATGAAAGAGTCTCTGATTTCATTGCTCGTTGGAAGGGATTAACGTATTCCCTGAGTTTAGCACTCCCTCAGGAGGAACTGTTGCCAATCTGTGTGGGAAATTTGCGTGAAGAATTACGCACGCCATTGATCCCTGTGAAATACACAGGAGAGTTTCGAGACCTTACTTCAATCGCTCAACAGATTGAAGATTCCCTTATACAGGCTAAGGTTAAATCTCGTATAATTCCATCAGCTCCAGGAAGGAGAATGGGTAAAGCGGAAACTGCTACAGTTATGCTTAAACAAGCACCTGTACCTATTTCTACTTCAAAACTTTCATGTTCTCGAAGGGCTCCACCTCCTGAACGCCAACAACAAAGGATGTTTCGTCCAAATGAACTAAGAGATCAACGACGAAAACAATTTGAGGATTTGAAGAGTAAAACATACTCTTTCCGAAGTGAGCAAGTTCCTGGTTACTTCATTTCAGCCCTAGAAAATAATATTGTACAATTACCAGTTCCCAAGAGGCCAAACAAGGAAGGAGATGAAGACCGTCCCAATTATTGTCCCTTTCATCAAATGTTGGGGCATCCCATCCAGGAGTGTTTTGTCTTTAAAGACCTCCTGTAAAAGATGGTCGTCTTGGGACAAGTCAAATTGAAGGGTTCTTCAGCTCATGTAGCATGTATTACCGCTACAGATCCAGAGGAAGGAGGCGAGTGGAAAGAAGTCAAAAGAAAAACTGCGAAAAAATATAATGATTGGATGGTCAGAAAGACAATCAATCGGACCCATTCCATTTTGCGAACACAATTGAAGAAGCCAATTGTGTCTCCTACAAAAGCTGCAGTAAAGCCTCCATCAAAAGACAGATCCTCAAAAGGGCAGCGCAATTCAAAGAAGAAAGAGGAATCATGAGAAGATGAGTATGTATCAAAGCCTAAATTGTCTTTGACTCTGGAAGATTTCATGCCATCTACTTCAAAGCCACGGGCACCGCCCCATCAAACGGCACAACCTAAATAGGCTAACCAGGCAGAGTCTTTATCAGACGAAGAGTTAATCTTTGGTTCTGTTAATATGATTCAATTAACATATCCATATTCCAGTCTTGATGAGCCTGAATTCCCTGTATCAAATAAGGGGATCCGAGGAGGTTCTAGAGGTTCAGGATATAGGGGAAGACGTGGATCTTTCCGAAGCCACTACTCTAATTTTACCCCTTCTAGCACTGTATATGCAGCATAAACTCATGGTAGATCCCTTCAGCGAGCTCAAAAAGAACAAGAAAGTTCTTCTGCCAATGGCCAACTCAGTTTTGGAACAGTTATTTTGGAAGACCGATTAAAGGTTCCATCTTCTTTATCTCAGCAAGTAAATGAATCTAATAAGTCTAATCTTCCAAAACCAAGGATGTTTCCAACTTCAATACAAGATGCATCAGCTTCCAAAGCATCTGCATCCAAGGTACCTGCTAAACCGCATATTCCTATTGGGAAACACATACCTCTAGATCAAAAGTATGACATATTGAAACACTTGGCCCAAGTACCAGCCAAGTTATCAATTTTGGATGCTTTGAATCTGTCAAAAGATCTTCGGGAAGCACTCATCGAAGCTTTGTCAAGTCCTCAGGAGTTTGAAGCTGAAATTGCTGCAGCTGAAATCTATCACATAGAGAATAATCCTGCGGAATGTCATGCAGTGATATCTTTTACTGATAAAGATGAAGATGATGTTGTACATGGGCACATAAAACCATTGTAGTTATCTGGAAAAGTCAATGGTGTAGATGTTCGAAGAGCTTTCATTGACAATGGTTCAAGAGTCAACCTCATGCCCATTCATACACATCGTCGATTGGGCCTCACGGAATCTGATTTATCTCCTTATACCATGATGTTACAAGGATATGATGAAAATAAACAAGAACCACTAGGAGAAGTTACACTCAGAACTCAGTTTGGAGATCTTGTATCCAATTCGGATTTCATGATTGTTGATCAAGACTCAGCTTTCAATATCTTGCTTGGAAGACCCTGACTACATTAGCATGCAGCTATTCCTTCATCATACCATCAATGTCTCAAATACTGTTTCGATGGTCAAGTTGGAACATTGTATGGTGATAAGGCCATGTTTAAGACATGTGAGTCTCAATACATTGAGGCAGAATTTTATCACATGAAGGGAAGAGAAAAATATACAATGAAGGAAATTACCAATGTTAATGCTCCATATGGTTTGGAGAAAATTCCAATAAATCCATTTTCACATGTGATTACAGATTATGTGTTACCTATCAGTCGAATTGTCAAAATAGGCCCAAATCAAAATACTCTTATGGAAAGATCCATAATGTCAATTACGACAATCGAGCCAGACAACATGGGAGAAATTGGTAACTTACCAAGCAGTGATGAAAGCATAAGTGGTGACATTTTCATTTTGTCTGCTGAAGTCCAACAAGTCTATACTTCGCTACTCAGGCCAGAAGAAGTTATAGCAACACCAGAGGTAAATGATGATGTTGATTCTCAATCCATCATCTCCTCTTTATTTCCCAAAGAAGACCCTTTATCATCAATAGGGATGGAAATGGGAGCTTCTTCTTCAAAATGTGAAAATTTTGTCATCTCCTATGATCATGAGAATTTCGTTTTTTCATCTAGTTTGCAAGTATAAATGGAAGAAATAACACATGATGAATAGGAAGAGGAAGATCTTAGAGATACTCCTCCAGCATTTGAAGAGGGTATCTCTACCACTGTGGATGAACTCAGAGAAGTAAATCTGGGTACAAAGAGAGATCCACGCCCCACTTTAATTAGTGCGGCCATGACCCTTGAAGAGAAAGAGATGTATATTTCTTTTCTAAAGAAAAATAATGATATTTTTTCTTGGAATTATACAGAAATGCCTGGGCTTGATCCTGATGTTGCTACTCATCATTTGGGTTTACCTAAAGAACATCGAGGTTTTAAGCAAGCCACGAGAAGAACACACCCAACCTAGGCTTCCAAAATTGAAGCTGAAGTGGATAATCTGATCAAAGCAAACTTCGTCAGAGGAGTTCAATATCCCAAGTGGTTGGCTAATATTGTCCCTGTAAAGAAGAAGAACGGACAAATTAGGGTTTGCATCGATTTCAGAGATCTTAATCAGTATTGTCCTAATGATGATTTCCGAATTCCGATTACAGAACTCTTAATTGATGCGACAGCTGGCTATGAAGTACTTTCTTTCATGGATGGATATTCCGGATATAATCGGATCCTAATGGCCCTAGAAGATGAGGAATATACAGCCTTCAGAGCTCCTCAAGGTGTGTTTTGTTACCGGGTGATGCCCTTTGGTTTCAAGAATGCGGGTGTAACATATCAACGCGCCATGCATCGTATCTTCAAACCTCTTTTAGGGAAGTTTGTTGAATGCTATGTAGATGATTTGGTGGTTAAATCCAAAAACGTTCTAATCACTTGGCTGATTTGGAAGTCGTATTCCACAAGCTTCGACAACATAATTTGAAGATGAACCCCTTAAAATGTATTTTTGGGGTAACCTCAGGAAAATTACTCGGCTTTGTTGTATGCCATCGTGGTATTGAAGTCGATCCTGAGAAGAACAAATCAATCCTTGATATGTCACCTCCTCATAATTTGAAAGAATTTAGAGGACTTCAAGGACACCTAGCCTATATTCAGCGTTTCATCGCCAATTTGGCAGGCAAAAGTTTACCCTTTACCAAATTATTGAAGAAAGGAGTCACTTACCAGTGGACTAAAGAATGTCAAGAAGAATTTGATGTTCTCAAGAAATACCTCTTGAGTCCACTAGTACTCCTGCCACCTGTTGAGGGTAGACCGCTTATCCTCTATGTGATAGCTTTAGAGCGATCATTGGGTACCTTTCTCGCTCAAAAGAATGATGATGGGAATGAAAATAGTCTCTACTATCTCAGTAGAACTATGCTTGAAGCAGAAACCTGGTATTCAAGTATTGAAAAGTGCTGCCTAGCATTAAACTTTGCAGTTCAGAAACTGAGACACTACCTGCAACATCACGAGGTCCAATTGGTATCTCGTAATAATCCACTCAAATTCATCCTTAGTCGTCCAATGCTTACAGGACATCTGGCATGGTGGGCGGTTATTTTACAGCAGTTCGACATTCAGTATGTGTCTCAAAAGGCAATTAAGGTCCAAGCTCTAGCTGATTTCCTGGCTGAACATCCTTTAGTGGAAGACACGTATTCAGATATCGAACTCCCTGATGAGGAAGTTTTCTCTATTCAAGAGAGTCCTCAAACATGAGAAATGTATTTTGATGGTGCTTCTAGAAGTCCAACGGGGAAGAAAATGGAAAATCCTAAATTCAAAAAAGTTGGTTTAGGAATTGTGCTCATTTCTCCAGATAAGGCATTGTTACCTTATTCCTTTCTATTATGGGAAGGTGGTACCAATAATGAAGCTGAATACCAAGCTCTCATTACAGGCTTGGAGTTAGTGCTTCACGCACAAGTGAATCACTTAAAGGGGAAAGGTGATTCAGACCTGGTAATAAAACAAGTCAATGGGTATTATGCCATCAGAAAAGAAGAATTAATCCCTTTGTATGATTACGTCAGAGAGTTAATGTCGGAATTCCCGTCAGAACCGACATTTTCTTATGTCCCAAGATCACAAAATTCTCAAGCTGATGCATTGGCTAATATAGCCACGGCTTTAGCAGATCCAAATCGGGACGAGACAACCATCAGTATTGCCCACCGTCGTGCAATTTCACCTTATGTTCAAGTCAGAACAGAGGAAATTAATGAAATTAGTCCCATTCCTGAACTGTATGGTGATACTACAGGATGGATGTCACCTATCAGGGAATACCTTCAAAATGGAATACTTCCACCTGATAGAGCCGAGAAAGAACAAATCCGGTGACGTGTGGTCAATTTTACTCTTTATGATAGCCCAAACCACCTCGAGAAAATTCTCTACAAACGTGGTTTTGATGGAGTTATCTTCAGATGTATTGATGGTGAAGAGACAATGGCTGTCATAAAAGAAGTGCATGCAGGAGTCTGTGGTGCCCACCAGTCTGGACATAGACTGTCTCATCAAATTCGAAGGCTTGGATACTTTTGGCCATCAATGATACAAGATTGTGTTAATTTCACAAAGAAGTGTCATTCATGCCAAGTATATGCCAACTTCATTCATCAACCTCCAGAGTTCCTTCATACAGCTAAATACTCATGGCCATTTTCCACATGGGGAATGGATGTGGTGGGACCTTAACCTTCAGCTACGGCCAAGCAGTTTAAGTACATTCTTACTGCTACTGATTTCTTTTCCAAATGGGCAGAGGCAGTACCTCTCAAATAAGTCAGTTCTAAATGCATTGTTAGCTTCATCAAGTCTAACATCATTACTAGATTTGGTGTCCCTCATACCATATTGACGGATAACGGAACCAACTTCTGTTCTTCCGAGGTAAAGAAATTGTATCAAAAATACAACATTAAGTCCAACCATTCATCTCGATATCATGCGGTGGCTAATGGCCAGATAGAAGCCTTCAACAAGACTCTTTCAAATATACTACAAAAGATGGTGGATAAAGATAAGAAATCATGGCCTGACAAACACTTTCATGCTTTATTGGCTTATCGGACCACCACCCTCACAACAACGCGGTCAACTCCATATTCACTGGTATATGGAACAGAAGCAGTCTTTCCAATTGAAGTTCAATTGCCCTCACTCAGAATAACCATTTGTGATCAGTTAGCTACAGATGAGCAATCCCAAAAGTGGTTGAATGAATTGGAAAAGTTAGATGAGAAAAGATTGTGCACTTTGCACCACTTAGAAATCTATCAGAATCGAATAGCACGAGCTTTTAACAAAAAAGTTCGTCTTCATTCATTCATTCAGGGAGAATTGGTATTGGTTCTCGGAGCACCAATGATACCAGGAAAGAAGCCTCCCAAGCTTGAACCAAAATGGGAAGGACCTTATTCAATACATAAGGTCTACTGTAATGGAGCGTATTCTCTAATCTCAATGGATGGAGAACACATCACGACTCCAACTAATGCCAGATTTCTGAAGAAGTATTTTGAATAAACACAAAATATTGTTCGCAGAGCCAAAACAGTCACATTGGTTCATATTATGTCCTACATGACACTAAACTGTATTATTTCCTACATGACACTAAACTGTATTATGTCCTACATGACACTAAACTGTATTATGACCTACATGACACTAAACTGTATTATGTCCTACATGACACTAAACTGTATTATGTCCTACATGACACTAAACTGTATTATGTCCTACATGAAACTAAACTGTATTATGTCCTACATGACACTAAACTGTATTATGTCCTACATGACACTAAACTGTATTATGTCCTACATGACACTAAACTGTATTATGTCCTACATGACACTAAACTGTATTATGTCCTACATGACACTAAACTATATTATGTCCTACATGACACTAAACTGTATTATGCCCTACATGACACTAAAATGTATTATGTCCTACATGACACTAAACTGTGTTATGTCCTACATGATGCTAAACTGTATTATGTCCTACATGATGATAAATTTTATTATGTCCTACATGACACTAAACTGTATTATGTCCTACATGACACTAAACTGTATTATGTCCTATCTACATGTCATTAAACTGTACCGAAGTTCCTTATTTTGTCCGAGATGATAATAAACTATATTTTGTCCGAGATGACATTAAACTATATTGTGTCCTAGCAATATGACATTAAACTGTGTGGATCTTTCATCGTCCAGCATGACGTTAAACTGTGTCAGTTCCCTTATCATCCAACATGACATTAAACTGTCACATTGGTTACTATTATGTCCTACATGACACTATACTGTATTGTGTTAAACTATATTATGTCCTAGCAACATGACATTAAACTGTGTGGCACTTCCAACGTCCAGCATGACGATAAACTGTAAAAAGTCCCCAGAACTAATATCCTCATATTGGTTCAACTTAGTCCTAGCTACATGACTTTAAACTATACAGCACCAGTTCGTCCTTGCTATATGACGTTAAACTATACAACAATGGTACAGTATGACTTTAAACTGCAACTTCATCCTACACGACATTAAACTGTGAAAAAGTTCCCTAAACCGTCCAGCATGACCTTAAACTGCATCATCCCTGGTCCATGTATATGACCATAAACTATTTGCAAATCCCTTATGTCCAGCAAGACGTTAAACTGTGACGTCCTAACTACATGACGCTAAACTGTATAAAAGTCCCTCACGTCCGGAAATACGTTAAACTATATAATCTCAAAGGTCCAACATGACGTTAAACTACACCATTCATGGTCCATGTATATGGCCTTAAACTATTTGCACTTTCGTCCGACATGACATTAAAATTGTACATTCTTTTGTCCTTACTGCATGACATTAAACTGTACAATTCCCCTTTTTTGTCCTACATGACATTAAACGGTTATTTTGTCCCTGCTACATGACACTAAACAATGCAGCACCAATAGTCCTAACTACAAGACTTTAAACTGCATAGTCCCTCAATATGTCCTACATGACATTAAACTGTGCATCGTTAAGGTTGTTTTTACCTCTTGTTTCTCACACTGAGTATGACTCACGTGAGATTAGAGCAAACCTCAACCATAACACTCTCTATGGGCCCCTAACCATGTGTAAGTCCCAACAACATTTTTTATTAGATCATTGTCCCCAAGAACAACTTGATCATTAATTCATTCTTTAATTGAACTACACAGACTTTGATCATTGCCCTCCAGGCTGGGTATGTAGGCAGCTTGCCAAGGTTCAAGCCCAAAAAATAATCTCTTCACATCGGTTCACCACCATCTCATATGATGTTGATTTGTGATGCCGCCCCTGGAATCAATATCTTTACATTGTTTCACTTTCGTCCTTGTTATATGACGTTAAACTATACAACACTTTTGTCCGGTACGACAATAAACTACAATATTAATTGATTTTCTCATTTGAGAAGGAACCATTATTGACATTGATTTTTTAAATCATGTTTCATTTTCAAAAGACTACGTGCATACATGGTAATACCCAATCCTTTTATCTCAGGTTAAACCATCATTGCACTAAAGTCCCCTTTCAACCTTCACATGTACGAACCAAATTTGTACAAAGGGTAGTTCTAGAACTACGTGGACTTGATTCCCATCTTTATAGGATATGTAGGAACATTCGAGTATCCCTCGAATCCAGTCCCAAGTCTTTTGGGCCTAACCCCAAATTTCACTTTCAGTCCCTTGGCTGAAAAGTCCTCATGAAAACACACACTGTGTATTCATTATTATGGTTCAAATTCTATGACCCTAAACTAAGATTTCTCATACTTTCGTCCTACATGACGTTAAACTGCATTTCAAGAACTACGTATGGCTTGATTCCCATTCTTATGAGATACGTAGTGAAGTCCAAATTTCAATTCACGACCCATCCACAACATGATTATGGTTTTCATTGACCTATGTATCTCTATATACATTGTACAATACCCATCTTTATGTGTTATAATCCTAACCATAAATATTTTCAGATCATCATAACCCTTTTCATGACTTCTAATCACAAAAATGACAAACTTCTGAGAATTCTTTTGCCTAACTATGCAGCACGTGCCCATAGGTGGCCTTGCATAAACAGTCCACATAACAGACTTGTTAGCCAATAGATACTATTTATTTGACCATGCAGCCAATTCCCTTAGGTGGCCCTGCATATTTCAACCCCCTAACGGGTTTGTTAAATAATGGTAACTTCATTCTTGGGAGGAATGCCTCTTTTGTCTTTATTTTTCTTAAACGAAAGTATGTAGGGATCCGAAAAAAAATATCCATCCTTAACATATTTGTCCCATATCCTTTTTCATGATCTGAAAGTATTCAAGTCTATGGTTTATTCTTCTTCCCTACGTTTGGGTCAGACCTTCGTAGGAGTGATATTCATCCAGTTCTTCGATATTCTTGTTCGGAAATATCTTCTCCATATTCAAGTACCTATTTCCATAGAAAAAACTCTATACTTTAGAAAATTTGAATCTCCATAAACTTTCACTGGCATTTTAGCACTAGGAAAGTAAATTTCTGGGAGATCTTTTGCCTGAGTATGCAGCACGTGCCCATAGGTGGCCTTGCATAAACAGTCCACATAACAGACTTGTCAGCCGAAAGATGCTATTTATTTGACCATGCAGCCAATGCCCATAGGTGGCCCTGCATATTTCAACCCCCTAATGGGTTTTGTTAAATAATAGTAACTTCATTCTTGGAAAATACTTCTTCTAATGCCTTTTAGCTCTTTTTCATATCATTCCTCAGATTCAAATATTCTTAAGCCATAGTTTACATATTTTATCTCATTCTTGAGCATGGTAATATGTTTTCAGATAAATTGTCAAGGAATTGAATCAATTTTAATCCATTTCGGTCAAAGATATTTCGTCCTTAAACATTATCCCCTTTTATGTCTGTCATGCATGACTTTAAACTTCCCACAAAAGACAAAGGAACTCTGAATAAAAGCCAAGTTCTAGCTCACTAAATATACATTTTTGTATGATTTAGGTAATATTGAGCAATAAAAATGTTCAAAGTTTGTAGGATTATTTGTAATAATCCTAGTAAAAATAAAACTATGATTACTAGGCCCATTGGCTGAATTAAATTTGAAGCAGGTAATGAAAGAATGCAGGTACAAATGATTGAAGACGAAAGTGTTTTTCATTGATACACAGGAGATAGAAAGACATCCACAGACTGGAGTCTCTTCTCTTTATCAAGAATTACAGAAGATTGTCAACATAAGTCTTCATTTGATGTATAGCATCCTGAGCCTTATCAGCAGTTACTTGAAGCTCGTGCACTTGACCAGCTTCACTCTTTTCAGCTTGCTGAAGTGACTTCTTAGCATCTGCGATGGCTTTCATGCCATTCATATGAGTTTCATCCAATGATTTATTAAGCTGATCAAGTTCCCCAGTAATAGCATCTAACTGTTGCTGGAGTTTCACCTGCTGGACGACCTTTTCTTTATTTCTTTTTTGCTTCAGATCCTTCATCTTGGCAGCATAATCAGCTTCAGCTTGGGATACTGCAGCCTCAAATTCGCCTATGTTGACTGACAATTTCACTCTGGACAAATCTTCACGACTTGTCTGCACTTGTTCCCTCCTGAAAATGATCTGTTTTAATACAGCATGGATCTTTTCATACCCAAAACCACCAAGTCCCAGTATAACAAATTGGGATGACAATCGAGAAATTCGGGATCAGATGTTATCCACGGCCAAAAGCGGTGTATTTATAGGACAGGAGGCCTATCTGCGCGCCGTACCCAGGATGCTTAAGGCATGCGCGACGCGAACTTGCGCGCCGCCCTCTGTGCCCTGAAGAATTGCACGCCCCCTTTTCCTTTGGATGGATTCGACTTCCTCAGAGTAAAATCCTCATTTCTCTCCGGATCCAACTCTGAGGGGGAACTTTTGTTGACGTTCCTTTCGTCACAGAATCTAATGATCGGAAAAGGGGAATATCTGAGCTCAAAGTGATTCAACCTTTGAAGAAAATATCAAAAATCGACAAAGGCAGGAAGAAAGGATGAACAACAACTACACCGCGCAAGTTATCTCACTATCGCGCAAGTACACTTGCGCGACGCCCTTGGTCGCGCAGGTGATTTCGCGACCTAAGTGGTAACCGCCCGGTAACCGCCCGAGGTCTTCTCCTGCCTATAAATAGACCCTATGGGCCCCCCATTCCGGAGAATCTTTTTCCAGAAACTCGGATTTAAGCTCCCGACGCGCAAGTCTCTTTTCAAAGCCTCCGGAACACTTCTAAAGGTAATTTCTTACCTAGAACGGAAGATTTAATGAGAATAAGGAAGGCCTAAGTGTTGAAACTCATCAACACTTGCGCGCCGCCTTATTCCTTCAATAGAACTCGCGCTTCCCTTTTCTGGAAGAACCTCAAGAGGATTCTAAAGGGATTTATAAAGAGTCACTCAAATATTCTAATGATGTTTGAGAATCGCGCAAGTACCCCTCATGTCGCGCAAGTATACTTGCGCGACCAATACTTGCGCGCCTTTCAAGACTTGCGCACCCCTACCTTTTTGGGTGAACATATTTCCCATTTTAGCCCTCTTAAGCCATCACACCTTTCCTTTTCAAGATTCAGTCTTCAAGACACTCTTCAAAGCCATATATGGCATGATTTCTTGATTTGACATCCTTATCTGAAAGGAATTCTGTGGAATATCTCTCAAAACGTAGTGATTTAAATATCCTTATGTAACTAAATATAGAGAGTTCATTCATTTAACCTCGTCCTTTAAGATGAGAGAATCCTTAACTTGGGTCTCCTTTTCAGGAATAATCCACAGTTATAAGTCCTTTAACTTGGGCATCTTCCTCATGAGTAAGTCCCAAATTCTTAAAGTTCCCAAACTTGGGCATCCTCCTCAGGAGTAAGCCCCAAAACTTAATTCCTTAACTTGGGCATCCTCCTCAGGAGTAAGCCCCAATCATAGTCCTTTAATATGGGCATCCTCCTCAAGAGTAATCCCCAAACCTTAATCCCTAACCTGGGCCTCCTTTTTAGGAATAAATCCCAGTCATAATCTTGGGCTTCCTTTTCAGGAGTAAGCCCCAAGTCCCCTAACCTGGGCCTCTTTTTTTAGGAGTAAGTCCCAGTCATAATCTTGGGATTCCTTTTCAGGAGTAAACCCCAAGCCCCTTAATTTCTCTTAACCAGTCCTAAATTACGTTTGATATGGGGTTCCTACTCAAGAGTAAAACCTAATTATCAATCCTCTCCTAATTTGGGTTTCCTTCTCAGGAATAAGTCCCAAGTTAGAGTATTCAAATCTCCATAAAGCAAATATACCTTTATGGACCTTGTTCCTGGATTTTCTCCCTAAACAAAAATCCTAAACCTTCATCTATTTGGGCAGTCATACATACATAAGACCCAAACAATTTCTTATGATTGCATCTTTCATGGCACAATTGTCTAATTTTTACCAATACCTCTTGTTTCTCACACCGAGCATGACTCACGTGAGCTTAGAGTGTAAAAGTAATTATGACATTCTTCTTTGAGCCATCAATCATAAACATCATACTCCATTACTCGAACTACGTGGGTTCTGATTCCTTTTCCAAAACAAAGGATACGTAGGTAGCCCATTTTTTGGGCTCGATCCCAACATTGAAATAATCCCTGTCCTTCTGAATGATGATAAACTTCAATTGCCCCACTGAGTGGCTTTAAAACCAGCCTGGTCATCATAATGACCAAGAGACTTTTATATAAATGTTTTGATTGATACCATTAACCAATAATCTCTAAACAGATATAGATGATTCTCTATTGATGAAGAACCTCGAATACATATAAAAGATTCTCTAACATTTCATGCATATTTAATCATTGATTGTTAAAACTAAAGGAAAACACATTTTATACTTGGTAATGTAATAAGGATTCACGAACATAACATAAATCTATAAATAGAGTCCTGGAGTAGACAATAATTCCCCTCAAAAAGGTGTGATGAGTCCAACCTCCCATCCTCTCGACCAATGCAAATTCCTAAGCCTCATCAGTCCACAAGCTAATGAGCGCCTACCTTTGGAAAGTAGGTCCAAACGGATGTGGAATCATTGGATGTTTCCGGTTCTACGAACAAACCCGCTAGAAACCGATCAGAACGTTTGAATCTCCCATCCAGGAGGTCATCCCCGAAATCTGTGCGAAACAGAAGTTCAGAGTGATAAGTGTTCCGAAGGTGTCCCATTGTAATCATCTACTTGTTTCAGCACATCTCCGGTTTCACCACATCCTTAAGAACCCTCTTCTACTTGTTCAACTTGCTCAACTTGTTCTACTTCCTCAGTATTCTTAGCAATACCTTCTTCTGGAGCAACGAGATTTCTTCCTGGAGTCTAAGGTAGAGATTCTAAGGAGAAAGATCTCAGAACTGGAATAGTTCCGGATACTATCTCATTAAACTTTAACAACGCTTGGACTTCCTCGGCTTATGACATCTTCTTCTTAAGCTTCTTTTCCTTTTCTTGTTTTTCAAGCTCATCGATAGTTCTCTCCTTCAAGGCCTTAGCCTCCGCGGGGTCCAATCCGAACTGCGGATCCCCTTCTTTCATTTTCTCTCCATCAGCTCTCTACTTTGTAACAACCTCATCAGGATAGGCTTTCTTCTTATTAGGATTTGGAGGTGCGGAATGGACTTCCTTAGACTTATGATTCCCTGCTTGTACTTCCACTTCTTTCAGCTTTCTCTTCCTTACTGGCTTAGACAATTCCGGTTCAGCAGCCTTCGGAGCCGCTTCTTCTTGATTTGGAAAATCAAAGAACTCACCAGTTTCCTTGTTGAAAGCCACATCCATCCTCTTAAGAGTACCATTGTTGACTATCATGATCTTGCAAACTCTTGGCTTAGATTTGCAAGCCTCCTTAAAATACTCAAGGCACCGATCGATTAACTTGGAGAGGATTGCTGGATACATAATAATCTGAGCTCTCAGATTTCCTTTATTCAAATTTTCAATAGTAAGAAGAATGTGCTTCATCAAGTTGAACTTCCTTAGATTTATCAGGAAATCTAAGATATAGATCTCACTTGTCTTCAAGCTATCTTTATCACCTTTCCTCGGTACGATAAGTCCTTGTACCCATAACTCCAGAATCCAGAAATTTGTAGATAGACTTGCAATCTTCGGAGCCTTGTCATCAGCCAGTCCGAGAGTTTCTAAGGCTTTTTCCTTGTCGAAGCTACCCTTGGAGTCTGGCAACACATGTGAAATAAACTCGTCTTCTCCTTCATAAGACAGCCCTACCAAGTTTACTGCCTTGGTGTGAGAAAGCTTGTAAGTCTTTCCATAAGACTTAAACGAGAACTTCTCCCTATTATCTTCCTTAAAGAAGGAAACTGATTCATAAAACTCGACAAGTAAGTCTGAATATACTTCATTTTGGTTCCCGGTTTTTGACACAGCAACATCTTCCCATCCATTCAACTTAATGTTCTTTGATATAAGGGAATCATAGTTGTTGAAGAAATCCAGATGGACTAACCTTTCTCTGTAAACTAACCATTGCAAAATAGTCTTAGTGGATGAAATTTCTTGAGATGCTAACTCCGCGGACATTCGGATTTGAAGTCCTCTGGGACGTTCGGAACGGAGAAAACTGAAGTTCGGAACGGCCTTAAATCAGAGAGGCCGAGATTCGAGACGTGAGAGCTTGAGATCGATGTGGGACGAGTATTTGGGTCCCCTTTATATAGGCAATGAGATGACGGTTCACATTCCATAGTTGATCTAGCGGTTGGAAAGAGCTGAGATCAGATCTGACGGTTGAAAAATTGAATCCGATCTTTTTGAGGTTTTTATTAATACAAAGAATTAAGAAAACTATAAACCGAAAACATAGTACAAGAAATTTCCAGCAAGTAAAATATGACTACGAAAACTTGAGTAAGGTAATCATACCTTTCGGATTGGATTAGGAGGATTATTCATAATGGATAATATAAAAAGATGTTAAAAAAACATTATTATGAAAAGACAAAGTTCTCAAAAGTTTACTACGGAAAACAATCTCACTACAAAAAACTCAGTATGAAAAAGTCAATACGAAAAACACATTACGGAAAAAAATCGGTACAAAAATCTGGTTATGAAACTGCCAGTACGTAAATTTTCATTCCGAAAATTTTCAATACAAATTCTTCCATTCCAGAAGTATTCTGTACGAGAATGTCCAATCTGAAAATTTGTAGTTCCGGAAATTCAATTCCGGGAATATTCTTTCCGAAAAATTTGAAAACAAACAAAAAAACTTTTGTTAAACCGTCAAGAAAATGTACTCCCCCTATGAAAAGGAGTTTATTACTGTAAGGAGACTTTTTCAACAGAAAGTTAATTAAGAAAGATTACCTTATGGTTATCATTCCTAACTTCTATTTAATATATTCAAATCTATCAGAAGGCAAAGATTTTGTGAAAATATCAGCAAGTTGATCTTGCGTTCCAATAAACTGAAGAATAATAACCCCTTTGAGTGTGTCATCCCTAAGAAAGTGATGCCTAATATCTATGTGTTTTGAATGGGAGTGATGTGCAGGGTTCCTACTGAGGGCAATGACACTTGTGTTATAACACAGAATTTGAGTTTTAGTAAAACTCAAGCCATAGTCTGTGAGTGTGTGTTGCATCCACAACACTTGAGCACAATAACTTCTAGCTGCTACATATTCAGCTTCATCAGTGGAAAGTGCTACAGAATGTTGCTTCTTGCAGGACCAAGAAACTAAAGAATCTCCTAAGAAATGACAAGTTCCGGATGTACTTTTTCTATCCATTCTACATCCACCAAAGTCAGCATCAGAAAATCTTTTTAGAACAAAATCATTTCCAGATGTATAAAATAATCCTAGATCCATGGTTCCCTTAAGGTAGCGAAAAATTATTTTTACTGCCTTTAAGTGAGATTCCTTAGGATTGGATTGATATCTTGCACATAAGCATACCGAAAACATTATGTCTGGTCGACTAGCTGTTAAGTAAAGTAGACATCCTATCATACCTCTAAAAGATGTTTGATCTACTGGTTTCCCAGCTTCGTCAAGATCTAAAGAGTTTGAGGTACCAATGGGAGTACTTATACTTTTAGTGTTGTCATAACCATACTTTTTAAGAAGATCTTTAATATACTTATGTTGAGATATGTAGGTTCCTTCTGGTTTTTGAGAAATTTGAAAACCAAGGAAAAATGTTAACTCACCCATCATACTCATTTCAAACTCATATTTCATTAGACTAGAAAAAGAGTCAGTCAAAGATTGCTGAGTTGAACGAAATATAATGTCATCAACATAAATTTGAACAATCAAAACATTTTTCTTATCATTCGTTATAAAAACAGATGGATCTTTATTTTCCTTAACATAGTTATTTTGAAGCAAAAATCCAGTGAGTCTATCATACCATGCTCGTGGGGCTTGTTTAAGGCCATAAAAAGATTTGGTAAGTCTAAAAACATGATCAGGATGTTTTGTATCTTCAAAGCCAGGAGTTTGTTCAACAAAAACTTCCTCTTGAACATAACCGTTAAGAAAAGCACATTTCACATCCATTTGGAAATGTTTGAAATTAAAGAATGCTGCAAAGGAAAGTAGAATACGGATAGATTCAAGTCTAGCTACTAGAGCATAGGTTTCTTCATAGTCTATTCCTTCTTGCTGATTATAGCCTTTAGCAACAAGTCTAGATTTATTTCTAACAATGACTCCATTTTCATCACATTTATTTCTGAAAACCCATTTTACTCCAATAACAGAAGTTTCCTTAGGTCTTTCAACCAAGGTCCAGACTTTATTCTTTTCGAATTCATTTAGTTCATCTTGCATTGATTTGATCCAATCATCATCACATAAAGCTTCATCAGTGCTTTTAGGTTCTAATTGGGAAAGAAATTCTATATGTTCTACTTCATTTCTTAAGGAACTTCTAGTCCTTACAGGTTGGTTTACATCACCAATGATACTATCACTGGGATGATTCTTAAGAAACACCTGATTTGGGTTTTGTAAAACCTGTTCATCAACATAGGGTAGAAAGTCTTCTGGGGTAAATGATTCAGAAGTATATTCTTGAACAATTTCCTTATCAGAAGGTTCTTCTATCAAAGGTTGACAATCAGTTTTTGAAAACACATCTGAAGATGTAAGTTGAGATGGTTTAAAAACAAAAGGATAAGACTCATCAAATTTTACATGTACTATTTCCTCAACAGTACAAGTATTTTTATTAAAAACTCTATAAGCCTTAGAGGTTGTGGAATATCCTAAGAAAATTCCTTCATCTGACATTGGTGAGAATTTATGTAAGTTATCTTTAGTATTAAAAATGAATACTTTGCAACCAAAAACCTTGAAGTAGGAAAGTCTTGGTTTTCTACCATTCCATAACTCATAAGGAGTTTTATTAAGAAAAGGTCTAATAAAAACTCGATTTATAGTATAGCAAGTAGTACTTACAGCTTCATCCTAGAAATGTCTAGCAATAGAATATTCACTCAACATGGTTCTAGTTATTTCTTGAAGAATTCTATTTCTTCTTTCAACAACACCATTCTGTTGAGGAGTTCTAGGTGCTGAAAAATTGTGAGTAATACCTTTCTTACTACAAAAAGTTTCAAAATCATAATTTTGAAATTCTCCTCCATGATCACTATGAATAGTTTTAAATGAAAGGTTTTTCTCATTTTTAACTTGAGCTCAAAAACTTTTGAAATAAGAAAAAACTTCAGATTTCTTTGCTAGAAAATAGACCCAAGTAAATCTAGTGTAATCATCAACTAGAACAAACACATAGTATTTGCCTCCAATACTTCCAGTTTGTGTTGGACCAAAAAGATCCATGTGCACTAACTGTAATGCATTGGTTGTTGAGACTTCACCGATTGACATAAAACTAGATTTATGTTGCTTTCCATATTGACAAGGATCACAAACTTTAGAAGAATCAAATCTAAGCTTTGGTAGATCCTTAACTAGTTTCTTCTTAGAGAGTTTACATAGGTTCCTAAGATTACAGTGACCTAGTCTTCTATGCCATAACCATGAATGATCTTCCATTGCACTTAGGAAAGGTAAATCTTGGCTCCTAAGGTCTTCTAAGTTCAGAGTGTAAACATTCTCTTGCCTGCTGGCTGAGAGAATAAATCCTTCCTTGGAATTGTGAACTAAAAACTTATCATTCCTAAAATTCACAAGGTAACCTTCATCACATAACTGACTTATGCTAATGAGGTTGTGCTTAAGACCCTTAACAAAAAGAACATTTGAAATCAAGGTTTTACCTAAAAGAACAATATTACCAATACCAACAATCTCTCCCTTAGCATTGTCTCCGAAAGTTACCTTTCCTCCTTTCGTTTTGATAATATTTTCAAAATAGATTTTGTTACCAGTCATGTGCCGGGAACATCCACTATCCATGTACCATGTATTGTTGCTGGTACTTTCTTTATTTTTCTGAAATAAAGAAGAAAATTAGATTTTCGGAATCCAAACTTGTTTGGATCCGAGATTTCCAGACAATAAAATTTTAGGTATCCACATTTTCTTTGAAAAGTAAGCTTTGTGAAATCCTAGAGATTGGGTTTTGTTTAAGGAACCATTCTTTGCCCAGTGACCACCACATTGACACGTGGTACAAAATGGGGCACTTTGGAAAACAAAATAATTGTTACTGAAAATAGGTTTTTCATGGGTATAACCAAATCCAGATTTATTTCTTAAAGGTCGTATTTGGGAATACATTTTATCAAAATTTTCCTTTCCATGGGTAAAGTTTGATAAACACTTCTTTAAGGAAAGAATTTCAGACTTGAGTTTTACAACCACGTTTTTATCCTCAAAATCATTAGTTTTTGAACTAGAGTTAGGCTCGAAAACATTTTTCTTAGAAATTACTTTTTCTAATTATTTAGAAAGTTTTTACTTCTCAGAACTTACTTCCTCACGATTTTTTGAAATATTTTCAAATTCAGAATTTTTCTTATCAAGATCTTTAGAAAGATCTGATATCTCTTTTGTAAGAATATAATTCCTAGATTTTGCCTTATCAAGTTTCTTATTGAGTTTGGAATTCTCAATCTCAAGAAGTTCAGCAAACCTAGAGACTTCTTCATAAGTAGGTGAAGTATTTTCCTCATCAGAAGATGATTCTTCATCAGAAGAGTTATAATACTTACCATCATTAGAATTTAAAGAAACATTGGTCAATGATTAAGAATTTCAATAGGTAATCTGGCTATAAGACCAAGATTCTTCTATCGTGAAGATTCATAATCAGAAGATTCATCTGAAGAGTCACCGACACTGGCACTCCAGGTGTCATTAGCTTTTAGAACATTCTTAGTTTTAGCTTTATAATACTTCTTCCGGTTCCTGTCTGAATGCCTTTCTTTCCTTTCTTTCTTTTTGAGCACAGGGCAATTTGGTCTAATATGTCCAGCTCTCTTACATTCATAACAAGTAACTTCTCCATCTTTCTTATCTTTCATGTCCTTCTTCTTATACTTAGATTGAAAATTTCTCTACCCAGCTATCTTGTTCATCCTTCGAGCAAGATTGGCTAATTCATTTTCTGAGACTTCACTCTCACTAGATTCGGATTGGAAAATGACTTTCTTAGACTTGGATCTGGTTACTCTTTCAGGAGTCTTAGCTTTCATCTGATTTGATGTCGTAGTAAAAGAAACAGTACCATTTCTATTATTCTTCTTGATGTTGTCAGCATCTCCCTTCATTCTTGTTTCATGTTGTAGAAGAGTTACAAAAAGCTCATCAGGAGTAATTTGAGTGACCTTCCTGTTCTCATCTATAGCTGTTCTCTTGGATTCCCACTCATTGGGCATAATATCAATTATTTTATCCACAAGAGCTTCATCATCTAAACCTTTTTCTCCCATAGATTGTAGACTGTTAACAATAGTCATAAATCATTGTTGAACATTACAGATAGGTTCTCCATAAGGAAAGTTGAATCCATGATATTCAGCTCTAAGCATAGCTCTTCTAGTCTCAATCACTTTAGAAGTCCCAAAGTGTGTGACCTCTAACTTCTTCCATATACAATTAGCTGCTTCACAAGAAGAAATTTGGCTATATATATTTCTGGTCACTGAACACAGTAAAGTATTGCGTACCTTATAGTTGAATTGATATTCTTTCTTTTCCTGGTTAGTAAAAGATCTGACTTCCTTGTCAGAAATTTTATAATCACCGTTAAGCATAACAAAGATGTCTAGTCCAGTATTGATAACAAAAGTCTTCATACGATCTCTCCAGTATTCATAGTCATTTCCATCAAAGATATGTGGTCTTGTCGGATTCAGATTATCAATTGATCCAACATTGATTCCTACCATACTTATAATAACATTGCACACAAACTTGTTAGTAGCAAAGAATCATAATAACAAAGTTTGGAATGAGAAATGTTCGGAATGGAAAAGTGAGCAAGAAAAACTTGTATGTGAGTACAAGTATTTCAGAGACCTCCTTTGATACCAAATGTAAGATTGGTATAGAGTAAGAGGTTTCCAACCTCTGATACCAATTGTAGGATCGAAATAGTGATGTAGATGCTCAATATACAAGAGGGGGGGGGGGGGTGAAATGTATACTTTAAAAATTCCTTGGGAACCTTTAAAGTTAGTTAAGAATAACTATGTTTTCCTTAAGCAAAGGAAAAGGCTAGGTTTAACAAAGTTAAACTAAGAAAATTCACAACACCTCTAACACCGAATGTAAACTTGGAAAGAGATTCCGAAAGTAGGTTACGGAAAGATGGTTCCGGAAAATGAAACATAACAAAAGAATAAAATATGAGATTCTACCTTAAAGCGTATAGAATCTAAATTAATTAGAGTACAAGTAAGGAAGTATAAGAACGTTATACTTTCCTTATAATACAAAATACAGAGGAATAAAAACAAGTATTAGAACTAATAGTAACAAAATATAAGTCTTTTAACCGAAAGAGAAGGGTATCCAACAACCTTGGATAATGGTCCCTTGATTTATACTTTCAAGAAAGTCTGTCTTACCCACACCAGGGTAAGCCCTCGATACGAAGATCGGAGTCTCTGTCTTGCTATCCCCGCAAGCCCTCAACTTCAAGGTAGTTGGAAACCTCTGTCTTCCTCAGCAAGGAAGCCCTCAAACTTCAAGGTAGTCGGCACCTCTGTCTTCCTATCCCTGGAATCCCTTGAATGTAATCACCAACATTCAGAGTCACACGAAGCTTTGAGAGTTAATAAGAGCCTCTCTCTCTAGAATTCACTTTAACAACATGTATTCACAAAAACAAGTTCTTCATCTGTCATCAGTTTTAGCATCCACGAGCTCTTTCAAATGAGCTCCTATTTATAGGTAAGGTCGGCTCCTTCTCCAACGGTCATATTTTCCTTAATGATCGGAGGGACCTGTACACGTGTCACTTAGACAATGGTTAGATTATAACAAAACAGACGACATCGTTTTATAACAAAACAAGTGTAACAGAATGTACGACATCATTTTAAACTCTAACATAAAAGTTCGGAATGAAAACTTTGGAGTGAAGCTTCGGAGTGTAAGGAACAATAGTAAGAGTAGACAAATTTTAGAAGTGTAAGTAATATAAAAGTTCGTAGTCTAACAAAGATATTTTTCGGAGTCTGAATTAATTCAGAGTGTATAAAACAAAGATACTCAAATTCTGTTTAATAGGTGAATTCGGAATGAGAATTCGGAATAGGAATTCGTCATCAGAAATCGTAATGAGAATTCTTCATCAGAATTCATAATGGGAATTCGGAATGAGATTTCTTCATTAAAATTCGTAATGAGAATTCGTAATGAGAATTTTTCATTAGAGTTCGTAATGAGAATTCTTCATCAGAATTCATAATGGGAATTCTTCACCAGAATTCGTAATGGGAATTATTCATCAGAATTCGTAATGAGAATTTGTAATGATAATTCTTCATGAGATTTCGTAATGAGAATTCTTCCTCAGAATTCGTAATGAGAATTCATCATCAGGATTCGTAATGAGAATTCGTCATCCGAATTCGTAACGAGAATTCGTAATGATAATTCTTCATTAGAGTTCGTAATGAGAATTCGTCTTCAGAATTCGTATCTTGAATCTGGAATAGAACTTAGTCAGAGTTCATATTCGGAATTCGGAATGAAACTTCCTTATAGTTCTTATCCAGAATCCATATCATAAAACAGAATGCTTTATATCAATGTTTCAATGATTCCGAGAAAATGAATCCGAATCACATACTTAAGAAAAATATGGATAAAAATATGATAAGGATGATTTTTCTTATATAAGCGATTTTTCCTTAAGAAAGCAATTTTTCTTATAAAAGCGATTTTTCTTATAAAATCAATTTTCCTTATAAAAGCAATTTTCTTAAAGATAGGGTGTTTGTGATTTTCAAAACAAGAAGGAATGGAAAAGTCATAAGGAAAACCTTATTGACTCAACAGGTTACAGTTAGCCCATAGGTCCTCGCACGAGGCCTTGACATGGAAAATAATGTTTCGTATTATACATTCTTTCATTATGAAAATAATATTGATGGGTCATGTGGTCATTTGACTAGTAGAATCCCCATGATTATGTTTGATTATGGAGTTATTTACTCAGCTCATATTCCTGCCATAAACGTATTCAAGTTTATTATTGGTAAAGGCATGTGGTTTCAATTATTAACCATGTTTAATATTTATTTTATCTTCTGTTTCATTTGTTACCCTTATTGAGCATTTGATCTCACCCCTTTCTATATTTTATTTTTCCCCAGATTCCAAGAACTGTTTTGTGATTGATATGTTGGGTTATGATAAGAAAATAATGGCGTTCATAATGAATTTTTTAGGTTGTGATGTATTTTATAAAGTGTAATGTAACATTCGTGTATATAATCTATTTTCTAATACTCCTAAACCGACCGGACCTTCGGGACTTGATTCCTTGTAATCACGCCTATGTATTAAAATAATGCACCATCTCTGGGTAATTGGGGTCAAGGCGTTACAGTTGGTATCAGAGGAAGTTTACCAATAACCTTATAGACTAGATTTTGATAAACTTTGATTAGAACACATATCCCTAAGATATAATTTAGGGATTAGTATAGAATAACTTCCTAGAATATTATTAATATAGATATTTTGTGAGTTTTCCTAGAAAATACATCCCTGTTTGGATACGACCAGGTAGAGGTGGCTCTGGAATAGTTTTAGCAATGGGTAAAACCAAAAAACATCACTTTAATCTAGACTTGAATGGGAAATGGTGCATGACAACATATTTTATTTACAACACTCCGAATGGATATGATTAGAATAATTCTAATTTTATTTAAAAATCATTATTAAGGGTTTATGAGTATATACTTCCTCATTTAAAACACTTTTTATTGATTATATCTATAAACTATGAAATTTAACTTTAGTGTTTTACATGTTTGAAATTATGTATTTCATTTCATAAACTAATCTATTTTATTCCATTGTATAGAAATGGTGCCCAGTAGAAGAAATTTGAACTCTTGCAATACATATGATCCAATGAGTAAGAATTAGAGTATCTTTCACGGTATGAAGCCAACATTTATAAGAGAAATAGTCTCCATTGTATTATCAACATATGAAGAAATAGTATCATGTGTTAATAAGATATGTAAATAATTCTATTACACTTATGGCTTTGATGGGAAGAAGGAGAAGAAAAGGATAGAAGAGATAAAGATGGATAAAGGGAAGAGGGAAAAGAAATATTTTCCCATATGTGATAACTGGGGAAATAATCAACTTGGTAAATGCTTAAAGGGAATGAGAGTTTGTTATAACTATGGAGAAAATGGACACCAAGTATGTGATTGCAAGGGTATGAATAAATATTCCAATATACGATGCTTCGTCGACAAGGAGTTGAGACACTACGCGAATCAATGTCCAAATCATCAGAGTATAATCCAAATGATGCTATTGGATAACAATAAAGTTATGATACTACCGAAGATGAAGATAAATGATTATGTTCCTTCCATTGTAATTAAATTATTGGGTCATTTTATTATTTTATTAATGATGTACATGTTAAAAAAATTATATAGTATATAAGGATTATACTGCAGTAATATTTCAATAAGGAATTGAGATTGAATGGAACCAAGAAAAGTGACTGAATTGCAGGTTATTTTTTTTGAAATTATATGGTTGAGATAATGATAAACCGTTATATGGTTCTGATACCAAGGTAGTGATTTTAGAATAATATATGGTTGATTTGTATAAATTATATTGGATATTCGTGACTTCCTTGGAACTGATTAATATTTTTTTTATTTCATCATTATTGGTATATTCAATTTTTGGGATATAAAGAATATATCCTATGTTATATAACGAATAAGGGAGCATGAATGTAATCAATAATGTTTTATGGTAATTCAGTGTGTTACAAAGTTTTAAAATAATACATGTTGAAGGTGTTCACATGTTATTATGTGGAAAAAGGATCATCATTGTGGTTAAATTCATTATAAATTTTTGACTGTGAGATTGGATAGATTTATTTTGGATAAGTCTAATAGTTGGAATGGATTAAGATACTATTGATAATTTTATTTTTGTATTTTTATAAAAATTACAACAGGCATACCGTGTGACAACCCGTCACGTCAGAAAAAACTGTGGGAATCAAAACCACAACCATAGTGAGATTGGTATTTATTACCTACCACTAGACTATGTGAAGTCCCTAGATTGTATAATTTTATTTCTTTTTTATAGGGTTTGATAGGTGAATAATGAAATAAAATTTTTTGAACCCTATATGAATTGGATAAATAGAATAATTTTTTAAGTTATATTATCTTTTAGAGTGAATGATGAGTTTGTGGTAGAAATCAGTTAAAGGATAGAACTCTATTTCGTAATTATATATTATTTTTCTCTTCTATTATTCAATGAAGAAATTATTTCATAAACATTAGGTAAGGGATCTTAAAACTAAAAATGTGTTATCCTAATACCTTGTGTATTGTTGATCCGTTGATAATTTCAATCATCATAGAATGATGGATTTGAGGCCCTCAATTCTGCAATTGTTTGTGACTGATGATCTCAATCACTCCCTATAAATATTTACGTTTTTCCTCAAATTATGTGTCTCAAAGGGCCACAAAAGTTCTCCTAATCGAGATCAGAATTTGGTGGTGACATTTTCATTCCCTTTTTCCTCCAATTAATACTAACTTTTATTAACCCAATTTCTGATGTGGGTTTTACCACAAAGGTATTTTATATTTTCAACCTTCTATTTTCAAAGAAAAATTTCATATTTCAAGAAAGCAATTTATTTAAGTAGGGAAGAATGTAACACCCCAAGATTTCATAGTACGTTATTTCTTTAATTTAATTCAATAATTTTCACTACACGCAACACTGTGTTCAAGCGCACCACGACTTACCAATCTAGTCGTTTAAAATAGGTTATAAATAATATTAACTACATTTTGAATTTTATATACTTGATATAATTTTAACATCTATATTATGTGTTTCTTAGACATAATATAATAACAAATTCAATTTTTTAGATAAAGAATTATTTTTCATGAAAAGAAATTTTGCCGCAGCTTGAGGGTGAACCCTTATTAAATCCAATATTTGAAACTTTTATTTATTCAATTTTAAATAATAACCTTTTTATTTAGAATCGGGATATAAAAATTTAGTTTTGATAAATTTTTGGTATTTTTCTGAAAACATTCTTATTTTGTTAAATAGTGAAAAATACTAAATATTAATTAAAAACAAAATTTATTTAATCGAAATAATTTATAGTGTTAAATTATTTATATTATAGGTCTTTAAGTATAATTACATTATATTTTTATCATTCAATACAATTCATGTCATTATAATTAATTTCTCATTGAAATAGGACATAAATAAGGGACAATCTTTTGATAGATATTGTTGCTTAAAAACATTCTATTTATTTTGACAACAAGAATAAATTTTAAATTAATTAATTCAAGTTACATGTTTTTAATTTGGTAAAATAGATATCATTTTTTAATTCTGAATATCAAATATATCTTAGGCTGAATTTTTGGTATTTTTTTGAGAAACATCAATTTTTGATTAATAGTTTGAAACACTGAGTTATTGGTTAAAACCAGATTTTTATTTAAATTGTTATTTATGTTATTTCAAATTTTTTAGGTCAAAATAGATTTATAATATCTATATATGTTCAAAATAATTAACTGGAGTGATTTTATAATAATTTTAGATATATAAAAATTATATTGAACTTTTTACCGTCTTTTAACCACCTCCTAGGTGTATTTTCAAATTTGCATAAAACATAATTTTACCGCTTCAGTGATTTGAATTTCAAAAATACAAGAGACATCGTTATCCTCATTAATTAAAATGTGGTTCAATAATATGAAAATAAGTATCGGTGAATATTAACTGTTGACTTTTCTTTACCACGGTTAAAGCTAAATAGAGTAATTTAAGGTGAAAAGAATATTGTAATAATTAAAAATTACCTTAACACATGTTCAAACTTTATTTAATGAGTAATGGCCGACCATGGGAATCCTTGGGTCGCTTTTGTGACCCCATGGAGCCACTTATGAATTATAATGACACTTTAGATTAATTAATTTAATGTAATGTCAAAAATGACATAATCAAAAATCTTTTAGTTATTAATTTTTATATAGTGTTATAAAGGTAATATTTTCTACTATAAATATTAATTGGAAAGATAAAAAGCTTTCCTAAATCATGGTAATTTTTTATAATTTTTATACATTGAATAAATTAAATTATTGATGACACAATAATGATGTAGTATTTATCTCACTAATAAATGATTCAAATAAATTAGATTGTAAATATTTAAATTATATACAAAACATGTCCAATTATTATTGGTTGATTTTATTTAGACAAGGAGTCATCTTATCTTCCACCCTAATTATTTTTGGCCCTTTAGAAACCTAATATAATTTTATAATAAAATAATATTTTCACACTTTCCTAAATAGACCCTCCCCCCCTTATAAAAGGAGACCACTTCTAACCAATTCCTGACACCTATCTAGCCTTTAGTCTCATCCAAATTATGAATAATTAAGCTCCCTACACCACTCTACTATTCATAGAAGCCTTAACTTAGGCAGAAGTCACTTCAAGAATTATTTTTGGTTCAATCCAAATGAAGGTACCCAAATTAAAGGTCACAGTTTCTCTATACTTATTTTCTTTTATTTTACTTCTCCAACCCCTAAACACTTTTTATTCGTTTCTTTTATAACAAAACTATTATCTTAAATATACTAGAATGTTGTTATGAGATGTATCATATCTACAATTACACACACCTCCATCTAATGGATGAAATACTTAATGTTTTTGTGGATGGAAAACTAACGCCTCACGAAATGATGATTATTCAATTAACTCCTACCACCTCTCATGGTGGCCATTATTATGGAACTATATTTATATATGATATATATTATGTTTATGTTTTATTCTGGCTTCTGTATTTTTCTTTTATAGCATACCTTAATGGTTTACATTATGGGTAAATGTGATAATTTCATTTGAGGAAGTGCGGACTACCGCCCCTCAAAGTGATATGACTCGTTAATACCATATGTGGGATGTATAAAGGATGGAGTTAATGATATTATATTTGATATTATAATGGAATTATAATATAACTATGTATCATTATGTTTAAATTCCATTTAAATAAGAAATAGAGATCTAACTAGCGTTTATGCATACGTATGGCTTACCGTCTCCATGAACGGTGCATTTCATTTCTTACCAAAAAATGATATGTACTGTTATAAATAAATTTATTATCGGGATTTATATGATATATATTAAATCTAAATCATGAATATCATTCTGAATATAATGTAATTTTGACCATGTGATCAACTTGTAACTATAAGGTGTTCATGTTTGACGCATGTGCCAAATATTGACAAAACGAACGTTATTAACTTAAATGATTACATAATTTTTATAACATGGTAATAAGTGATATAAAATGAATAATAAACTTGAAAAAGGTTTTTAAAAAAGTGTAAATTAACTTTATTTTATTATTCAGGATATTAAATAACAAACGGGTCAAGTCGGACATGAGGTAAGGTGTTTCTAATCTCACTTTTAATTCTATGAGATTTCTATTATTCACCACTTGTTTATTGAATATGGTGTATTGTGTACTGAAATTTGATATATATTATCATGATTCACTTTATATTAATGATATTTTGTGAATCATATGGTCGTTATTGACTATTGTTCATATGACTCGATCGATTACAATGAGGTAAGGGTTAATTTCACAATCTCTTTATTATTCAAGTTTGTGCTTACGTATGTATCTACTGGGACATATTTATTATCCATGGACATGATTCATAAAATAGTTTTAAAAGAGATTCTTTTAAGGTAATTTTTTACTAAAACATAATTTTAAATGTTTTAAATATTTATTCTTCTAAATCAGTATTATTAATGTCCATTTTTTCAAAATGGATTTTAAGGATTTATTTATATTGACATCAATGTTTTTAAAATGTTAATTACATTCAAAATTTTCAAAGTGGTATGGGAAAATTTAATTAAAAAATTTCATTAAATGTCTTCTTTTCTAAATTGAGTGACTTTAAAATGATTTCATAAAAAGGTGCATTTCTCTCAAATCATTTTACTGATCATTTTCATCTATGTCAACATACATTAAATGATTTTAAACTTGTTTGAAGATGATTTAATATGATACAAATATTCCATAATTTAATGAGTGGTTTGTGATAATTTTGACTATGGATGTGTTATTTTTATACTATTCATGGTTTTTGGATAATGTATTGACATTTCGTAAGCTAGTTTTAATATGAATGTTTATGTTATATTTGAACCTTTTCTTATGATGAATGTATTGGACTGGTATGTTCCGGGTTGGGGAACGGTAAAATTATGCCCTCCGGGTTGGGGTTTGGTTACACCAGACCCTCTGGGATGGAGTCCAGTTACAGAGGCTCTCTGGTTTGGAGAACGGTTACATAGGCTCTCTTGGTTGGAGTCTGGCTACAGAGGCTCTCCGGGATAGTGACAAGTTACAGAGGCTCTCTGGGTTTGGGTCCGGTTACAGTTAGCCCATAAGTCCTAGTACGAGGCCTTGGCACATAAAATAAAGTCTGGTATTATACCATCCCTCATTACGAAAATAATATTTATGGTTCTTGTGGTCATTTGACTAGTAGAATACCAATGAAAATTTTATATTATGGAATTATTTACTCAGCTCATATTATTGTCATAAAATTATTCATGTTTATTATTGGTAGAGGCATGTTGTTTAAATTATTCACCATTCTTAATATTTATGTTATCTTCCACTATATTGTTTACCCATACTGAGCATTTGAGCTCACCCCTTTCTATGTTTTATTTTTCCCAGGATTCTAAGAAGTGTTTTGTGATTTATATACAGGGTTAAGCTAAAGGAATAATGGCATTCACAATGGATTCTTTATGTTTTGTTGTATATTATAAAGTGTAATGTAACATTCATGTATGTAATCTATTTTCTACGACTGATAAACTGATCGGTCCTTCGGGACATTATTCTTGGTAATCATGCCAATGTATTAAAATAATGCACCAACTCTGTGTAACTGGGGTCAGGGCGATACTCTTGTTGTCTCATTACATCTGCAGGATTAATAATAAATTTATTTTTTACACTTATATGAATTCAATTTGGAACAATTTATTCCATATCTTGAATTTGAATATTCTATAATTATTATAGAGTTAACTAAATTTATGAACAATGTTATTAGTGAAAAATAATGAAAATTAATTACATCAGTTAAGGAAAAAATAAGTTTACATTGTGTTTAAACTTTAGTATTAACAGAAAAAATGACCTATAAACTTATCCAAGACAAATTAAATGACAATATATATACCAAGTACCTTATTTGATCTATTTTTATTAATTATTAGGGCCTAGGGACCTGGAAAAATGTTGGTGTAAGTCTCTTTTCTATAAATTTAAAAGTTCTCAACTCACCCCACATATAAAAGGCCCCCCCTATCCTCCTATGTTTACACATATTAATACAATTTTATTTGAAAATTAATATCAAAATAACATCTAAACATACCTCTCCTCATCTTAGAATCCATAAATTGGGCAGAAATATAACCATGGAAGGCCTTTGGTTTAAACCAAAATGAGATACCCAAAGAAGAGTTCATGATTATCAACAAGAATTTTTTGTTTTATTTTTTCATTCACCCCATAAATTTTTTTTATAATATGAATTTATATTAACCTAATTATACATATTATTGTTAAATTATTTTATTTTAAGTTTATTTCATACACCCAAACTCACATTAATCAAATTGGTTACCAAGTCATCATTCGCGTGTATGATATACTACTGCCTTGCAAAACGATGTCATTGAATTTTACATTACCACCTTGAACAATTGGGTTTAATAATGGATATAAAGTTTATATATGAATTTTATAAAACATATATACATCTTACATCATTATATCATATATAATTTATTATATTCCCAAAAATAATATATATGATAGAATCATTTGAATGTACTTTAGACTACCGCGTTACGAAGCGGTGTGATTCGTTTTCACTAATGTGTTACATGGATGGAAATAATGGTAACAATATATGTTATATGAATGGTATATTATGTAATTAATGATATATGTTCCATTATGGATGTATAATATTACATTTTATTTCTCCCCTTTTCACTCACTGAATAAGTGATAATGTCATGCATTAACGAGTGGACAACCACCACCTCAAAGCGATTTGATTCCTTTTTCCGCCACCACATAAAAAGAATGACATATATTAGTATATATGATTAAATAATATCGTATTTACGATATAATTACCATTTATTAATGAAACATTTTTACATATCATCTTTTCATAATGGTCATTGAAAAATGGAAACATTACTCTTGTGTACATACAAACAACAGTCTCCTTGAACATAACATTAGTTCATTTTTTATTAGCATATTTCATGATAGTTTTTATAGTATAATTGATATATAATTATATCATGATTATTAATATGGTGATTATAAAATATTGACCACTTCGACAATATTCAACCACCCAAATCAAATATTCACACAAAATTCGAATATGGTAAAAACATCTGACTTAAACATAATTAATTATTTAATTATATAAAATTTTTTAATAAGTGAAATAAAATTAAATATAAAATAAAAAAATTGTCTCAAAAAATTTAATAATTGACATAATTGTTTTCAGGAATATAATGACATATGTGAAGAATCAAACTCAAGGTAAGGGACTTCATCCCAATTTCCTTTCATTGAGGAAATTATTGTTGTTATGTACCTCTATTATTTTTTAAGGTGTATATACATCCCCTTTTACTTTATATATGTTTAATTCTTTAATTATGGTGACATTTAATATTTTTTAATTTCATTATTCAATGAATTTTTTATTTAATTATTTCATAAGGGATAAGGGACTTTTCCTTGAAAAAAATCATATTTTAAGTCATTACATAAAAATATCATTCTCTTTTATGTCCATGTTTTTGAAATTATATTTGAATTTTTTTTCATATGAGCATAAAATATATATATTTTTCATTTTATACCTCTTTTGCATTACATCGAATGATTTCAAAAGGAGTCTTTTTATGTGTATTAAATGAAACAATAATAATGAATATTCTTATCGATTTGACTGTTATTTCATTTCTAGATTCTATTACATGTTTACATATTTATTTAATTATATAACCCTCTTGCATGTTTTTTGTGGTTATACGGGTATTTGTAAAATAAATTCAAAATAATGGTAAATTTTTTATTGAAATCAGAATTTTTAAATAAAATGGTATTTTAAGTTCTCAAAATGATTTTTATGAGTTAAAAATATTTTTTCTAATGATTATAATGTTTTATATCAGGTTGTGGTTCTATTACATTTTATATGATTATTTAACCTAGATACGATTGGGTAAACCTTTTACAGCTTAATAGATTGGTGTTCCCAGATAGTTCTCCAATGAATAGGGTAATGATTGTATATTCTCCAAAAGATTATATTAAAAGATGGTTGTATTGTTATTACAATTTGTAAAGGGTTTGTAAGAGTTCGGTAAGAGTTCTATGAGATGATGTCTCAATTTAAATACATGAATTGTTTATTCCTATAAATGAGTTTTCATTGTAAATATTCTATTTCAAGAGATAAAATAAATGTTATTTTCAATGAAGAAATTTCCTTTATAGGTAAATTGTTATATTTTCAATGAAGGGTTTTTTCATGGGTTTAATTTTTTTCCACTATACAAGTGTTTTACCTATTTTTATATCCCTTAATGATACATCTTTTGAACATAAAATGTTTTCAAATGTTTTTTAGAGGATTTAAGGATGGGTAAGAAATTGAAAGAGTTAATGTTGAAATTCATGAATAGTTTTCGTGAAGATAAATCATGTTTTTATATGTTTTATATGGCGATAAAATTGATACTGATCAGAAGTGTCTGCTTTGTATTATATGGTTTTGTTATGAATGTGTAATAAAGTAATTCCATAAAACTCTTATCCTGATTATATACTCAATTTAGAATAATGTAAAATTGAAGACTAAAACTCTTGATAATGTAATTTTTAAGGATGATAAATTATATATTCCTACCCTATATCATATCTGGTCGCATCATTATTTACTAAATCATTATATAATGTCTTATTGATTAAATACTGATAATTAATTGGAATGTAACAAGTTTTTCAATATATATTTTGGTTATCTTCATCATAATTAGTATTTTTACAAGATTCATTTGAGAATTTGTTTAATTAAATTTTTTTGAAGGAATAACTTCCACATATGTCTTATAACATTATTATCTTATAGTATTTTTAAACTAATTACTAATATAATTATTGACATATAATATCATTAGACTATTATAGTCCTATTTCATGAACTACAATAATGGTCACATCTAATCATCTTCATTGATAATAGGCAATGTAGTATTTAGTAGACAATAAACATGTTTATGATATTGATATATTATAGATGTATATAATTTATGGGCTCTCATTTTTAAGAGACTATAAATATTCTGATAAACTTCTTCCAGTGTCACTCATTCACAATGTTTAACAATTATTTATATGGAAAAATATATCCAAATACATTATCATTATAAAATATTACATTATTATAGTATAAAGATATAAACATGATTACCTATAAAAATTATTTAAAAATCTATTATATATCTATACAACATCATCAAATGATGATTATTTTTTAATTATTTAAAATTAATTAATGGTGAAATAGTCTTGAGGCCTTTTGTTTGGATTGGTTTATCTTAATCGATTATCCTACTACATCCTTGGAGGAAAACTCTCAGAGCCACCATTTTCTTAGATAGCAGCAATCACGAATCCCATTTTTGTCATGGTGTCCAATCTAACATTGAACATCAACGTATCGTACTGAGTGGCCTTTTATTACAATAATAATCACTTACATGTGAGGGGTTCTTGGTGTTTGGGATGAATAATATTTTATCGTGGACATGTTGGCTTTTACATTCTAAGTGAGACATATAATATGTAAGCCATTAACAAAGAACAAAAATTCCATTATTATAATTTCTATAGCCATATTGAAAACAATTACACATTCAACTATGATCTTTTAGTAATCAGTCATCTCAAGATCAGTCATCACTCAATTATCATACCATGTTATTTAGGACAGTTCTTATTTTCTATATAATGTAAATATTTTTTAATATTATTTTAAAATTCAATTATATATATTATAATACAGTTTCATATGCATCGATATTATTTAAATAATAATATTTACATTTTCATAATAATAATAAAAATATATGATAAATATATCTAATTCATGATGAAAAAATAAGAAATTTTGACTTTTAATTGAAAATAATAATAATATATTCTATCTTTGCATAACATTATTGGGGAAGAGAGACATCGACTAGTAATTCAGTTAATAATACATTTATATACTATTATTATAATATTAATTGTTATTAATTATTTTTTTAATCATATATTTAAATATATAATATTCATAAATATTTTATTAATATAATTAGTAATTATTAATATAATAATATATATTATTAATGGATGTTATAATTATATAATTAATAATTTATATTTATATTTTTTTAATAATTTATTATTAATTATATTAATATTTGTTTATCCATACATTATAAATAATTACTAGTAATTAATTATTTATTATTAATCAATGATAAATAATATAGTTAATAAGTAATAATTACCTTACATATGATTATATTAATAATAATTATAGTAGCAATTTCTAATAATATATTAATTAATATTTTTTATCATATCCTATTATTTATTAATAATAAAATATATTAATAACTATTGAAAATTTAACAAATATTCTTTCAAATATTTAATATTATATTATATAATTAATTAATATTAAATATTATATTATTAAATACATTTTTTATTACTACTTATAGTTATTATCATAACAATGGCTTATAATCTTGAATATATTAATTACTTATTTATGTATTAGTTGTTATATAATTATATAATTAATTATGAATTAGTAATTATATAATAATTTTGTTAATTAAAATTTATTAATAAATTTATTAAACTTATTTGTAACTAATTATTATATATCTATATAGAAATATAGAAATAAAAATTTTAATTTATAATTTTGGAAAACTAAATTGGGGGTGTGCCTCTCTTTCACGCCTATTTTTTGGAAAATACATAGAAAACATTATCTCTATATACACTTCCTCAAAGAATTTAGATGTGTTAATGAAATTCATGTATCATCAAAACTATTTTTAAAAATGTATTAAAACTCAACCTATTTTTATTTTTATTTTACAATTTATAAAATATTTTATTTTAAAACTCTTGGTTAGGCTAGTTTGGTACGGTGTAAGGGAAAAAGAGTTAGGAAATGGAGTTAAGTTATAGTGGTGGAACGTGACATTCACATGATGTGGAAGGAAATGTGACAAAATGTTGAATAAATCTATATATCCTCTAACCATTAGTTACCAGCCTAATTTGGGATTATTATAGGTGTTGTAATGTGATTGTTGTTTGGTTCCATATAAGGGGTGTTTTGTGTTTTGTTGATTGGTTGGTGAGGTGGTTGAGAAGAATGTAGTGAATATATTGGGGAAAAATCCCCACATGTGATAGGATTATCTTAAGAAGAAGAAATGAAATAAGTATTAAAATGATAATAAAAAAGAAAAGTATATAAATAATAAGAAAATTGTAATTATATTAATAATTGGAAAATTGAGATATTAGTAAAATATGAGGGGGACTATTCAATAGTGAAAAATAAGATCTACTTAACCGAAACCTTGCTTATTATATATATATATATATATATATTTGTGAGTGTGTGTGTCTATATGGGTAAATTGAACAGTTAATGTTATAAGGTTGTGTCATTTATTAATTATTAATTATTTGTTTTTATTGATGATAAATGTATTCCCTCCAAAAATTAAATATTATAAAAAATTTATTTTAAAATAAAAATATATTCATATTCATATTTATGTATAGAATTTTATTAAATTTGATTATTTTGGTAATAATGTAAAGAGTCAGAATTTTTGTGGAAATTTTTTCGTAAATACATGGGAATTTTACGAGTCTGTGAAAACTAACAGCGCATGATTTCGAGACCCGATGTTCCTGAAATCAATTTCTGATGTTTTGTTAAGGTACGTTCAGTAAATGTATGAGTGATATTTTATAACTTCTGAACTGGTGCTTGGAACTGAAATCTGAGGGCACCGTTGAACTCTCAGCACCAGTATTTGCTTAAGAAGACATTCACCTCGATGACAGATGGTCAGGAATGATAGTTAGTTTTTTAGTTTTTATGAATAAATTAAATCAAAATAAAGTTGAAGCTTTATTTTTATTTTTAGTTGGTTAAAACATCTAAGAAGAGGTTGGAGGTGGGGGCCACCACACTATAAACTCCCATGAGAGGTTACAGTGGTAGGGCCCACCAGAGGTCTTAAACCCCTCTTCATATGGGGTTATTGTGTTGGGGACCTCCTGGGACCACTTAAACTATTGAACTCCCCTCATTAATGAGGGGGAGCCTCTTCATCTTCTCTAGACACAGTGGTGCTAACCCACCGCATTTAATTAACTAAGACACATCTATTATTTAAATGCCTCATTTTGAATTTATTCCAATGAGCATAATAGACCACATAATCTATTATTTTGGGGGGGGGGTGTGATATTCATTTATCTGGAAAGGAGGATTGAGTAGGATTGGAGCTCCTGGAGATAGAATGCAGAAGAGGAAAGGCTCTCCGATGAAAAATACCAACGAAGAATTCCGACTTTCTTCGCCGTTTTCCCTTGGGATTTCCTCCCAAAGTGGGACATCCTCACCTACAATGAATGACGTAAAAACTTCTTCCTCATCACCGCCACCGAATGATACGAGGTAGGGGTTCAAGCTTGAAAATTGTTTCGTGTTCTTTATTTTCCATCGTGGTTTAGAATTCGAAGCCGCTTGATATCACCCTAACGCAGAGGGCGTAGGCCGAAAGAACATGGCCTGACCCCTCCACATTCTTTGTGGATTTTGTCTCTAATCATTGCAAGAGAGATGAATGAGATACTCTCAAAAATGATGAATGTGGATCAAAGGAAATGTCCCAAGGAGAGTGTGATTTCATCCAGAACAAGAATCAGGCCACCGGAGCTCGTCCAGCGACCCGCGGAATGAACACCGGCTGGTGGAACCGAGGTGCATCAACGTGTGGTGGTAGCATCGAATGGTCCTCCGTTAATGAAACGAGTGGATCAAGATGCTATGTCGATGAGGAATTCACGGCGTAACCGTCGTCACACAATGGATCGAAGCAGGGTCGTGGCCCCTGGTCGCGGCGGTGCAGCAACGGCGGGCTCGAGCCTGTCCGCAAAAAGGTCTAGCATCCCAAGCCACCGGGTCACCGGAAGAGGCGTGACACAACCGGCACTACCCAAGGAGTCGGCTGGTCGCTCGGAGAGCCAAAAACAGCAGGACCCCGCTGGGTCTGATGTGACACACCAGCGTCAGCCTAGAACTAGTTCCACCCGCCCGAATGGCTAAGATGTTCGAGAAAAATGGGGCATAACCTCCATCCTGGACACGTCTAGGGTGGTCCCCCATGTGCCACTATGTCGTGGGCCGCCGGGCTGGTCCCTGCGCAATTCATTCCTTTAAGGCACGTTGGGTTGGATCCGCGAAACGGGTCAGACCCACAGACTGGGTCAGACCCCAGTCCTGACACGGTTCGGTCTGACTGGGTCGGACCGGACCCGGACCTGTTTGACCCGTTTTCAACCTTTCCCCCATAACATGGGCTACAAGTTTCCATTTTACGAACCATCTATGGTGATAGAAATCTTGTAGTGAGATGGTTCTTTTTTCATAACCCACTTGAGGTTTGGATGTTGTTGGGTTATGGTTAGGTTGGATTGAACCTAAATCCAATATGGCCCTCGGAACGGAAATGCCAATAACTCTATGACCGAGCATCTGATTGACACACCATCTATCACATTGTGTTTCTTAGGGAATGATGGATCTTTTTGATACATAAACATGGGACATCGTTGTGGTTTATGTATCAACACTTGGCTTGATGAGCAGACCTACTCGGAATCAAGCGTGATTTTTGGAAAACCTGTGGCTGGCTGTACTCTGACGAGTATTCCTGGATCATGAATTGGTCTGATAGTTCTGACTTCTGTTCCTAGATCATGTGCTGGTCCGACATAATAGCTGGTCCTGAACCATGTGTTGGTCTGACAGCTCAAACAACTACTCCTGGGTCATGTATTGGTCTAACAGTTCTGACTTCGGGTCTTGGATCATGTGTTGGTCTGACAGAATAGCTAGTCCTAGATCTTGTGTGGGTCTGACAGCTCCAACTTCTATTCATGGATCATAGGTGGGTCCGAAAGTTCTAATTGCTGGTCCTGGATCCAATGTGGGTCCGACAACTTAAATGATTCCATATCTATATCTGATCATCTTTATCAGTCTACATATGTTTTATACCTATGTGAGCTGAGTGAGTGATTCCTATTTTTTCCTCATGATTGAGATGGGTTATATTATAGATTAGGTATATGTATAGGAATATAACTATGTAATGGATATTCATTGATTTAAAACTCTATGGTTTACCCTTGGTGGATTTGGAGAGAACATGGTGGTATCGGGTTCCCTAATGAGTATCGTAATACCCACCCCTGTATGGGCTATGCCCGCAACTCATTGTGTTGGTTTCAGACGACAGACAACATTGAATGATGTTCAGATTAGCAGGACTTGATGGTACCCGGAGGTGGACATTACGACAACTCGGTACCCAGAGGAGACAGACAGACGTGGAGTGCTATAGAGGCTATCTATACCTAACCATTGGGTAGGATCCATGGTGGATGATCCGGGAGCTTCTCTTCACCTCTCAGCTATTTTTTCTATTTTCATTTATACTTGTAATTTATAGTTGAGCATGTATTTATGGCCCCCTTTAATTTTAAGCACTCTTTGTATACTATTTTACTTACTATTTTTCTTCCAACTTGTTCTCTGTTTTGTTTGTTATAGTTAAAAAGGAAATGCCTTCCCTGTTTTTGGGATTTAAACATTTGGTGCTAGTCGATAGCCCCCGGCCTATTGAAGGTCGGCTTCAGGTAGTCATGGAACGGGCCCGTTGGACTGGTCGTGAAAAATTGGTTTCAGAGGAGTTGGTTCTAAAGCAATAAATTATGAATCTAATCTTTATTTTTTGTGAAGAAATAGTGTTAAGGGTACTTAGTGCGGTTCTCAGTTCAGGGAGTTCAGTGTTGGTGCGGCGACTGATGTATCCAGACCACATGATAATGACTACTGATTTTCGACTCAGTGCATGAAAAAATTGATTGTGTGTGTGTTTTCAAGAGTTTTCTTTGTGATCTCTTTGAGTCAGATCACCAGGTATAACTTATTGACCATGGAACACCTGTTTCCTTTCAGGATGACTCCACACAGAAAGTTTTCCAGGGTTTCGATAGTTGTGGGTACGGATAGACCACTGAGCGATGAGGCCTTGGTAAAGGGCCCTTTTCCAGCAGAGGCACCAGTGGTACCACTTCCCAGTGGGCCACCGATGCCACCAGCCCCATCAGCAGGGATTGCATGCCAGGTGAGCGTGTTTCACGAGTTTTAGTGCCAGATTCCACTCAGGTTCAGGGGTGAGACGAACCCGCATGAATCTGAGGATTGGCTGGAGTATGTGGTGAGAGTCTTCCGACTAGTAGGGACACCATCCGACCTTATGGTAATCCTTGCAGCAAGTATTCTTTAGGAACAAACATTCAGATGGTGGAGCATGATTCACTAGGTGCATGGCAAGGTGACACTACTCCAGGTAGACTTTGAGAGCCTATTTCAGAAGCATTTTTTCCCAGCCACCCTATGTGTGGTACGGATATAGGAGCTACTAAATCTATAGTAGAGTAGAATGAAGGAGGCATAATACTCACTGAGTTTCACTGAACTCTCATGTTACTCCACATATATGCTGTGATACCCATTCTTCAGGGCCCGGAACTTCAAGCAGGGGCTCAGGTGAGAGATCAGAGCTTCGATGATCCCCGTCAGCAATCTTGATGCAGATGGGGGTGTTAGAGAGAGCCCTTCGAGTATAGAGTTTTCTTGCTGAGATGTTACCAGCAGTGTGGCCCATCACTAGTCGACATGCAACGAGGTCTTATATAGCTGGGAGTAGACAGATTTCGTAGAGGTCCAAGTGGATCAGACCATCCGATGGATGACCTCAGGACACAGGTTCAGTTGTGCGGGGAACACGAGACAGAGTCAGTCATGATAGAAGTGGGAAATGCTACTCTTGTGGCGGTAATGGTCACAAGGCTCTTGACTTTTCGATCCATCGTATGGACGATCAGAAGACAGTTGAAGGACATCCCAGGCCGAGGTAGGGGTTCGATCGAGGAGGACCATAGGGAGAAGGCAGACGTGGTAGAGGAGCTGGTCCTGTAGCTGGTAGTGGACGGAGATTCAAGGTGTTAATGCCACCACCACCAGGAGGTCCACCCCCACTGCAAGGAGTTGTTGTACAGGGGATAACTCATCTACAGGTAGCTAAGGAATATGACCATGATGCTTTAGAGATGATTCGAGGTATGATCTGTGTCTACACCACATTATCTATTATTCTTATAGACATAGGTGCTAGTAACTCTTTCATTTCCATTGCCCTCGTTCAGAGCTCATAGATTCTGACAGAGCCGTTCGTTCGATCCTTATAGTTAGAGACTTCTACAGGAGCAGACTCGTTGATTACTCACTAGTTCTGGCAGTGTGAACTTACTCTATGAGGTGAGTTCTTCAGCTGGGATCTCCTCATAGGGGTGTCGAGGTCTTACAATGTCATATTGGGTATGAACTGGTTATCAAAATTCCATGCCCATAACGACTGTATTAGGTGAAAAGTGCGGTGTGTCCGCACGAATGGGACCATTTTTACCTTCACCAGTGAGAAGGGAACCTTTGCAGCACATGACGGACTTAGTCAGAGGAGGGTGCAGCCAATCACTCATCAATTGGCCTTCCTTACCATCAGAGCTGTAGATGTGGAGAGTCCAAGCTATCCTATAGTGGTGGACTAGTAGACGGATGATTTCCCTGAAAATTTTCAAAGACTACCTCTTCACAGAGAGGTGGACTTCTACATATACATGTACCCTAAGACGACACCGATATCTAGACCAGAATATCGTATGGCTCCTTATGAGCATCGTGAGCTGCAGGTATGACTAGAGGACTTGCAGGGGAAGGGATTAATCCGGACCAGTGTTTCTCCCTGGGAAGCCCCAATTCTATTCTCCACAAAGGCGGATGGGAGCTTGAGGATTTGTGTCGACTACCATTGCCGGAACTAGGTGACCGTGAAGAACAAGTACCCACTCATGAGGATTGAAAATCGCTATGATTAGCTGAAGGTAGCATGGTATTTCTCGAAGGTAGACCTTAGATCAGGCTATCACCAGCTCAGAGTTTGAGATAATGATGTGTAGAAGACGACCTTAAGATGTCGGTACGACCACTATGAGTTCTTTTTTATGCCGTTCGAGGTAACCAACACTCCAAGAGTGTTCATGATACTTGGGAGCAGGATATTCCAGCCATACCTCAATCACTTTGTCATAGTCTTCATAGACGATATTCTGATTTACTCGACTACTGAGGACGAGTATGCCTACCACTTACGGGTACTACTGGACACACTCTGAGAGCACGAGCTTTATGGTAAGCTCTTTAAGTGCCAGTTTTGGATCTGAGAGGTTCACTTTTTGGTACATGTCATCTCGTAGGCTGGAGTTATAGTGGTTCTAGCGATGATTGAGGTGGTACTTTCTTGGGAGCCACCCAGGAGTGTGACGGTGGCCCGAAGTTTCTTGGGTTTGGCTTAGTTCTACAAGAGGTTCATTCTAGAATTCTCTAGAGTGGAAGCACCACTATCATCCTTGATGAAGAATAGAAAACCCTTTGTGTGGTTGGAGAGATGCCAGAAGTTCTTTCAAGAGCAAAGGCAGAGGCTGACTAGTGCCCCCATCTTGAGGCTTTTAGAGGAGAGTGTAGGGTAAGTAGTTTATTGCATTACATCAGGGACCAAACTCGGATGTGTCATGATGTAGGATCGAGCAGTGATCACATATTGCTCTCAGCAGCTGAGACCTCATGAGAAGAACTATGATACCCATGACCAGGAGTTAGCAATGGTGGTCTTCTCTTTGAATATGTGGAGGCATTATCTTATGAGCGAATGTTTTACCATCTACTCTGATGACAAGAGTCTCTAGTATATCTTATCACAGAAAGAAATTAACATGAGGAAAAAAAGTTTTCTTGAGATCCTCTAGGACTATGACTTTGAGATAGTCTATAATCCTGGGAAAGGGAACATTGTTGTAGATGCACTCAGCAGAATATCTGGTTTACAGCTTCTAGGCGAGGCGACAGAGCAGCTAGCTACATTACAGATATCCTTTGTAGATATAGAACGAGAAGCCTTTCTACAGTCAAATACGATGACTCCCCCACTCCATTATCAATTCAAGAAAGAACAACATGGGGACACTGATTATGAGACACGATGTGCTCAGATATCCATAAGGTAGGAAACTGATGTATTTTCTGAAGTTGGGGAGCACATCATCCTCTTTAGAGGATGTACTATGGTGCCAGTGTCACTTTAGAAGGAAGTGTTGTGGGAGTTTCACAAGTCCCCTCTAGTGGTACATCTAGGAGTGGCGAAGATATACTAGGACCATTGACGACATCACTGGTGGCTAGGTATGAAAAAGGTAGTAGCAGATTTTGTCTATGGATTCCTCACTTGTCAGCAAGTGAAGGTAGAGCACCAGGTACCAGTAGTCTTGGTTCAGCCATGAGAGGTCCTAGAGAGGAAGTGGGATGTGATATCCATGTACATCGTGACGGGTCTTCCACAAACATCCAGGGTTCCCGACTTGATTTGGGTGATCGTCGACCGACTCGCCATGTCAACCCACTTCATACCGATCAGAGAGTAGGGTTTAGTAGAGAGCATGGGACGCCTCTATGTGTGGGAGATTGTGTGGCTACATGGAGTATCTTTTTCTATTTTCTCATACAGTGAAGCACAGTTTACTTACCATCTTTGGAAGGGGATGTAGGAGGCTTTTGAGATGCAGATATGTCTAAACACCACCTTCTATCATCAGAAATATGGCCAGACTGAGAGGTCTATTCAGACCCCCAAGGACATGTTACGTGCTTGTGTCCTTGACTTGAGTCGCGGATTGGAGGATCACTTACCGTTGGTGGAGTTTTCCTACAACAAAAGTTATCACTCCACCGAAGGGATGGAACCTTTTGAGGCATTGTATGAATGACCTTGTATATCGCCATTTTGCTGGACAGACCTAGGGGAGTCAACACTAGTGGTACCAGAGATGGTACGAGGTACTATAGAGAAGGAAATGATCATCGAGGAGAAGATGAAGATTTCATAGAGCAGGTAGGTGTCCTATGCTGACAGGGGAATAGAGACCTTTGGAGTTCAAGGACGGAGACAATTTTTTCTATGGGTATCACCTTGAAGAGGCCTATGTAGAATTGGCTGAGGTGTCATGCTATCTAAAAGGATAATCAGACCATTCCAGGTCCTCCACAAGGTTGTCAAGGTGTCTTTCCACTTAGATCTTCCACCTCAGTTGCACCAAGAGCATGACGTCTTCCATGTATCTCAGATAAAGAGATACATGCACGACCCTTCCCACATCATCTACCATGGGGAGATGGATGTCAACGATGGGGTAACTTTTATTAAGGTTCAAGTGGATATTTAGGATCAATAGGATATGGTCCTAGGTGGATGGTCCATTCCTCTGGTACGCATTGTAGAGACCCTAAGCTTATCGTACATGGACATTACATTACTTTTGCGGAATACTTAGTACATAACGAAAAAACACACACAAGGATCGTAATAGTTTAGTGTCTTTGGAAATTCGGAACGTAATCTTCTAATCGTGGGGAAAGATCTTCAATATCTCTCATAAAGATCTTCCCTTTTTTTTACCTAAAAACCTTTCTTTATATCCTGGGGAAAAGAAAACATAAAAGGGTGAGCTGAAATGATCAGTAAGGGTAAACAAAAGAAATATCAATCACATCATATACATAAGAACATAGCTTTTGGAAATCTTAACCTGCAAAAGAGCTCATAATATCATAACATGGGATAAATCATAGAAGTGAAAATGAGATCCCAATAATCATAACATAAAACATGAAACTTTTTGGCATTCACACATAATCATAGAGAATCATTTATTGTTAGTCAAGACTCATTGCCAAGACTATCTTAGTGGACAAAGTCCCTTTCTGAATCGAGTAACCCTCGTTTCAGTCCTGTTTCACTGAACCGGTATAACCTACCGTTCCAGCCCTGTCTATCTCATGAGATATAAAATCTTTACCCAATGCATTGGAGGGAGATATAGGTCCCACCCATCTCATAATGATACCATTCTTATGTGTGCCACAAAATCATAAATCAAACATCATTTCATAACCCATGTAATAAAATGGGATTCTTAAACAACATGACATCATAAAACAATTCTTATAAGATAAAGGAATTCATAAAAATATTTCCATCACAATATAATCAAACCAATGTAATAATAGGGATAAAAACAGAACCCTTTTATTATCTTAGATGGAAAATAATTTTGATAAAATACTTGAACTCCATTCTTGAGGAAAATATCCTTTCTACTTCAAAAACATTTTTCCTTTCATAAAATGTCATACGACTTTAAAATAAAAGAAGTTGATTAAAAATAAACTTGAAAACTTGTAAAGGAAGTTTCTTGGAAATAATGGTTTAAAAATCCATTCATGCCGTATAAGTTAAAAAAACATTCTTCGTACCTTTGTCGGAAAAGTCAAAAAGTACCTCGTACGAAAAACGACAAAAGATTCCTTTCATACATATTACTAAAAACTCACCGAAGGGTAAAAATGGATTTAAACAATTGTAGGTGGATGGAAATAGTATTACATATTGATGAAACCTGGATGTGGATGATAAAATACACCCCAGTAAATACTTATGAATAAACAATGTCGGATAAAAATGAAATTGTGATATTTCCCTTACCTTAGGTCCGATTTGCTTTGTTCGTGTCCGAAGCTCCTGTATAATGGTTTAAATAATGTTATTGACTTATTCCAGAATCATAAATATTGATATGAGATCATATATGGTCATATTATTAGCTTCTTGTTAGTAATATTTCATTGTTACTTGTTACTCGGGTCTTTATAACTTTTTGTTCTTATGCGTGTTTTGTCGAATAAATTCTTATTCTTATCTTTAGGTTATAAATAATTCATTTCCAGAATGGTATTAGTGTAGTATATACCATATTCATTCATTCAATTCATTTATATAATCATTATGAAATGAAGATCATGTAGAACGAGTCGCATCACATCGTGGAGACGGTATTCCGTACGTACGCACGAGTGATGATATCGTTCCTATAATCGTGGAATTGTATTGGAGTATATATATATATTATTTCAGTATCAATATTACTTCATAATAATCATATATAGTTACTCATTACACCATTATACCCATCCTTGTAAGGTGATGGTGGAAAATAGATTACACCACGGCGTGGAGACGGTATTCCGTACGTACGCACGCGCGGTGATTTCATTTTTCCGTAGGATGGATAGAAGGTGAATTAGGGTTGTTTCATATTTATAATAACATATCAGTATGTATGTAATACTGATGTTATTACTTTATCATGAAACAACTAAAGAAGAAGAAGTTGAAGAAGAAAGAAATTGAAAAGATCGGTAATGGATATTACCTCTTCTTTGGAACGCCTCTTTTAATCCTCCACTTAAGGAACTAAGATTGGTCTTTGGAGAAGACCAGGAACTCTAGGATTATTCTAGGGAAGTGGAGAGGAGAAAATGGCAGGGGTTTTCCGAGCTTGAGTGCTCAAATTGGTGTGAGGAGGAGGGAGAGGAGGTGTCCTTTTATAAGGGAGGAGAGAGGCACCTTAGGAATATCTCAAAATATTATTTTATATTAAAGTCAAAATCGGTTTATAATGGTTCCAAAGGGTCTTATTTCGAAGATAAAGTGGGGAAGGGTCGAAATCCTATCAACCAATAGGATTTAGACAAGTTTAGGTTATTAATTTAACCTTATCAATTAGATTTAACTCTAAGTTAAATAATTTAACTTTTACCGTGTCTTTTTGTTTTCTTTCACTATATGGTTAATACACTTACTATAACTTGCCAAAAGAACCCCAAATTGTTTATTATTAAAATATATATCCTTATCTAAGTCATTTGGCCGAACCTTAGATTTTTAGGAATAAAATAACAATTAATAATATAATATTTGATTTAAAAACTATTTTGTGTCAATTTTGACACTATTTGATATATGATTTTTGTGAAAGTCATAACAGAATTATATGTTCGAACCAAGTTGATTAAATCAACAATAATATATCATAGTAACCTAGAAAATTAGTGGAATTCATAAAAAGTCTCAAATTATATATTAATTTTGGTGTTTATAACATCAATTATGTCAATATTTCATTAATAAGATAATTACTACATCATCATTGTGTCATAAATAAATTAAATTATTTGATGTCTAAAAATTACAAATAAAATACCATCATGTTGTAAATCTTTTTATATTTCTAATGAATATTTAAAATCGAATTTATCTTATGTATAACCCCATATTAAAAATGATTTACTTATTAAACTTTGATTTTAACTATTTTAACCCTTCTTTTAATAATAAATGTCCTAATCTAATCCAAGTGGGCCTAAATGGTCATATTTTATTCATAAGTTTGTTTTTGGTCGAATTACACTTGTCCAATAGAATTAAGACATGTGTTAGGGTAATATTAATATCATATTTACCCTTAGTTACCCTATTTACTATTAACTGCGGTAAAAAAGTAAAAAGTTACTATTCACCAAAAATTATTTTCATCTCATTGAACCACATTTTACTTACTGACATCAACCGTGTCTCTCAGATTTTTGAAATTCCATTCACAGAAGCGGTAAAATTACGTTTTATGAAAAATTCAGTTTTTAACTACCACTTAGTAGTTTCACTATTCATCAAAAATTAATGTTTTTCAGAACAATGCCAAAATTTCGTCCTAAGCTATATTTCATATTCCGAATTCAAAAATGAAGTCTATTTTACCAAATTCATAACATAGAAATTGCATTAATTAATTTTATAATTAAATCCCGCTGTTAAAACAAATAGCGTGTTTTTAAGAAACAATATCTATCAAAAGATTGACACTTCAGTATATCTGGTTTAAATGTGAAATTACATCCAATGACCAACATTGTATTAAATTGTAAAAATATATTCTAAATATACTTTAAAACCACTCAAATTAATGACTTATCACTATTAATTATTTTGATTAAAAAAGTTGTTTTTAATTATAATTTAGTAATTTTCACTATTCATCAGAATATGAAAGTTATCCGAAAAGTACCAAAATTTCATCTTAGGCTAAATTCGGTACTCCGAATCCAAAAATGAATTCCATTTTGAAAAATAAAATTTACAAAATTTCAAAAAGTGATTATTACTATTCATAACGGCTAGTTTTAATAATATTTTAATAGCATATCGTTGTTTAGTGAAACTCGGTATTGCGTATTACACACGCTATCGAGGATTGTCGCGATTGCGTGTAATGCAAGGCAAGTCAAGAATGCGTGTTGTGAAAGCTCCTTTTGGTGTAGCATACAACACAAGACATTAGTGAAATTAAAAAGAATATTTTTCATAAAATCTTGGGCTGTTACATTCTACCCCCCTTAAAATGAATTTCACCCTCGAAATTCGTCGGGGTTATAAATGGTTTACTATTCGAATGTTTCTTTAATAGAAACCCACATTGTAAAAAAAGAATACCATAACTTGGCTTTAAAAACTAAAGTATGAAATGTAACGATTACCCAAATAAACTAATCACCGGGTTTCCACATAGATGAAAATAAAAATATGGAAGAGAAATCTAACCATCATGTTCTGATGGAGAGTGGTAGAGAACATGGCTATGGAAAAGCCAGTAATCACAAATCCATAAATTTGTGACGATCTAAGGTACCATCTGTTTCATCAGGTATAAGAGAACTAGGACAACATTTTTGGATTTCAAGATCATTTCCCTAAAGTTAAAGAATTTGAATTAGAATAAATACTTACTTTATTTTGGTACAATCTCACTGTTGTTCGTGCCTTTAACAATTTCCACTTCATCTCTTAAATAAATGTAGTTGAATTTGTTATTCGTGAAGTGTTAGCAGATCATGTGATAGAATGACGGGTCATTCCATCTGTCTCAAAAGGTTAGAAAAATTTTTATACATAAGTCGATCTATAGTGGGATTAATCATATATGGTTCCTAAAATGGACTTATACATCATATATCATACTGCTTAATATAATAAAACTAGTTTCTACTAAACAGGGACTTCCTGTAGGCCAGTGGTAGGTGATAAAGGCCAGTCGCACTTCGGTTGTGGGTTCGATTCCTACAGCCTTGTCCGAAGCGATGGGCTGTCGCCCGTCCTGCAGGTTGTCCTTTTTCTAAAACTATAACATCCCATCAAGAATATCGAAAAAACTTCTATCCTTAAACAATACTCACTTATGTCCAACATAATCCAGTCTAATCTTTAGGCTTATACATAATACTGCAGTCCACTCTCATAATATAGTGACAACGATTACCAGAGATTTAACACCATCGTCGATCCCCATATATCATAAGATATGTTTTGTTGGTCACATTCCAATCATTCAAAGTCCTTAATCATGTATTCTCTTGAATACCTTAGTGAAAACATGAGTGCAGTTAAAAGTTAACACTTTCCACATACCAAAATCCTCAAAATTCTATATACTCAAACCATGATATCACTTAGTCCTTATATCAATCATGAGCTCATGAATACTATTAAACATTTCATTTCCTCCTTATCCCTTCATTATGCACATATCATCTACTTTCCAAAATATTTGAATCACTTTTCATGGTTACCGGTACCTTAGAATTATTGACAACCACAATAGACCAATACATAAATATTTCAATACACCATAAAAGTACCTCAACAACATTATTATTGAATACCAATACATAAACACTTCAGTCCATCCACTTCAATGATTGTCCTAGAATAAGTCCTTCCTTGATTTAGAAGTACCTTTTTTGGTCTGGGAATTGAGTTGGGTAATGCCCATGTTCTCCACAAATAAGACATTGAACTCCATAACAGTCTGTCACTCTATGACCCTTTTCTCCACACAGATAACATCGGTCCCTCCATTTGAGGTAGTCCTCAAGGTTCTTCTTCCCTTCTTTAGAAATCTCAATCTTCCTTTATTTATGATCCTCAACATGAGAACATGAATAATAGTTTATCTTCCTCTTCTTTGATGAATTTGGCATACCACTAAATTTCACCTTGTTAATCATATATCGCGATGACTGATTCGGCATAATCACAATATATTTCTCTCTAAGAATTATACAATCTTGTTGCTCATAGTCACCAATTTATCCATTGGATTCAATGTTAACCGAATTCCTTCGGGTTCCCTTCATTAACTAAAACACAAAAAGAATATTGTGAGAGGCAAAAATCATGCTAGAGAAAATAGCACAATAAAGGGGGAGTATCCTCAATATCTAACATCTTAGGTTTAATTCTATGACCGTTAGCGTAATTCTAGTACTATAACCTATACGTATACTTAACCTTAGGGACATCCCTAGACATACCTTAGAAATATCTCTAGGGATCTCACTAACGTTCTCGCATCCTAGTTTCCAAAGGTTGACTAAACCTTCCCTCTGATACCAACTGTAGAGACCCGAAGCTTATCGTACATGGACATTACATTACTTTTGCGGAATACTTAGTACATAATGAAAACACACACACAAGGATCGTAATAGTTTAGTGTCTTTGAAAAACTCGGAACGTAATCTTCTAATCGTGGGGAAAGATCTTCAATATCTCCCATAAAGATCTTCCCTTTTTTTTACCTAAAAACTTTTCTTTATATCCTGGGGAAAAGAAAACATAAAAGGGTGAGCTCAAATTCTCAGTAAGGGTAAACAAAAGAAATATCAATCACATCATATACATAAGAACATAGCTTTTGGAAATCTTAACCTGCAAAAGAGATCAAAATATCATAACATGGGATAAATCATAGAAGTGAAAATGAGATCCCCATAATCATAAATTAAAACATGAAACTTTGTGGCATTCACACATAATCATAGAGAATCATTTCTTGTTAGTCAAGACTCATTGCCAAGACTATCTTAGTGGGCAAAGTCCCTTTCTGAATCAAGTAACCCTCGTTTTAGTCCTGTTTCACTGAACCGGTATAACCTACCGTTCCAGCCCTGTCTATCTCATGAGATATAAAATCTTTACCCAATGAATTGGAGGGAGATATAGGTCCCACCCATATCATAATGATACCATTCTTATGTGTGCCACAAAATCATAAATCAAACATCATTTCATAACCCATGTAATAAAATGGGATTCTTAAACAACATGACATCATAAAAAAATTCATATAAGATAAAGGAATTCATAAAAATATTTCCATCACAACATAATCAAACCAATGTAATAATAGGGATAAAAACAGAACCCTTTTATTATCTTAGATGGAAAATAATTTTGATAAAATACTTGAACTCCATTCTTGAGGAAAATATCCTTTCTACTTCAAAAACATTTTTCCTTTCATAACATGTCATACGACTTTAAAATAAAAGAAGTTGATTAAAAATAAACTTGAAAACTTGTAAAGGAAGTTTCTTGGAAATAATGGTTTAAAAATCCATTCATGCCGTATAAGTTAAAAAAAACATTCTTCGTACCTTTGTCGGAAAAGTCAAAAAGTACCTCGTACGAAAAACGACAAAAGATTCCTTTCATACATATTACTAAAAACTCACCGAAGGGTAAAAATAGATTTAAACAATTGTAGGTGGATGGAAATAGTATTACATATTGATGAAACATGGATGTGGATGATAAAATACACCCCAGTAAATACTTATGAATAAACAATCTCGGATAAAAATGAAATTGTGATATTTCCCTTACCTTAGGTCCGATTTACTTTGTTCGTGTCCGAACCTCCTGTATAATGGTTTAAATTATGTTATTGACTTATTCCAGAATCATACATATTGATATGAGATCATATATGGTCATATTATTAGCTTCTTGTTAGTAATATTTCATTGTTACTTGTTACTCGGGTCTTTATAACTTTTTGTTCTTATGCGTGTTTTGTCGAATAAATTCTTATTCTTATCTTTAGGTTATAGATAATTCATTTCCAGAATGGTATTAGTGTAGTATATACCATATTCATTCATTCAATTCATTTATATAATCATTATGAAATGAAGATCATGTAGAACGAGTCGCATCACATCGTGGAGACGGTATTCCGTACGTACGCACGAGTGATGATATCGTTCCTATGATCGTGGAATTGTATTGGAGTATATATATATTATTTCAGTATCAATATTACTTCATAATAATCATATATAGTTACTCATTACACCATTATACCCATCCTTGTAAGGTGATGGTGGAAAATAGATTACACCACGGCGTGGAGACGGTATTCCGTACGTACGCACGCTCGGTGATTTCATTTTTCCGTAGGATGGATAGAAGGTGAATTAGGGTTGTTTCATATTTATAATAACATATCAGTATTTAAGTAATACTGATGTTATTACTTTATCATGAAACAACTAAAGAAGAAGAAGTTGAAGAAGAAAGAAATTGAAAAGATCGGTAATGGATATTACCTCTTCTTTGGAACGCCTCTTTGAATCCTCCACTTAAGGAACTAAGATTGGTCTTTGGAGAAGACCAGGACCTCTAGGATTATTCTAGGGAAGTGGAGAGGAGAAAATGGCAGGGGTGGGCCGAGCTTGAGTGCTCAAATTGGTGTGAGGAGGAGAGAGAGGAGGTGTCCTTTTATAAGGGAGGAGAGGGGCACCTTAGGAATATCTCAAAATATTATTTTATATTAAAGTCAAAACCGGTTTATAATGGTTCCAAAGGGTCTTATTTCGAAGATAAAGTGGGGAAGGGTAGAAATCCTATCAACCAATAGGATTTAGACAAGTTTAGGTTATTATTTTAACCTTATCAATTAGATTTAACTCTAAGTTAAATAATTTAACTTTTACCGTGTCTTTTTGTTTTCTTTCACTATATGGTTAATACACTTACTATAACATGCCAAACGAACCCCAAATTGTTTATTATTAAAATATATATCCTTATCTAAGTCATTTTGCCGAACCTTAGATTTTTAGGAATAAAATAACAATTAATAATATAATATTTGATTTAAAAACTATTTTGTGTCAATTTTGACACTATTTGATATATGATTTTTGTGAAAGTCATAACAGAATTATATGTTCGAACCAAGTTGATTAAATCAACAATAATATATCATAGTAACCTAGAAAATTAGTTGAAATCATAAAAAGTCTCAAATTATATTTATTTTTGTGTTTATAACATCAATTATGTCAATATTTCATTAATAAGATAATTACTGCATCATCATTGTGTCATAAAAAAATTAAATTATTTGATGTCTAAAAATTACAAATAAAATACCATCATGTATGAAATATGTTTAGCTTTCTAATGAAGATTTACAATCGAATTTATCTTATGTATAACCCCATATTAAAAATGATTTACTTATTAAACTTTGATTTTAACTATTTTAACCCTTCTTTTAATAATAAATGTCCTAATCTAATCCAAGTGGGCCTAAATGGTCATATTTTATTCCTAAGTTTGTTTTTGGTCGAATTACACTTGTCCAATAGAATTAGGACATGTGTTAGGGGAATATTAATATCATATTTACCCTTAGTTACCCTATTTACTATTAACCGCGGTAAAAAAGTAAAAAGTTACTATTCACCAAAAATTATTTTCATCTCATTGAACCACATTTTACTTACTGACATCAACCGTGTCTCTCGGATTTTTGAAATTCCATTCACAGAAGCGGTAAAATTATGTTTTATGAAAAATTCAGTTTTTAACTACCACTTAGTAGTTTCACTATTCATCAAAAATTAATGTTTTTCAGAACAATGCCAAAATTTCGTCCTAAGCTATATTTCATATTCCGAATTCAAAAATGAAGTCTATTTTACCAAATTCATAACATAGAAATTGAATTAATTAATTTTATAATTAAATCCCGCTGTTAAAACAAATAGCGTGTTTTTAAGAAACAATATCTTTCAAAAGATTGACACTTGAGTATGTCTGGTTTAAATGTGAAATTACATCCAATGACCAACATTGTATTAAATTGTAAAAATATATTCTAAATATACTTTAAAACCACTCAAATTAATGATTTATCACTATTAATTATTTTGATTAAAAAGTTGTTTTTAATTATAATTTAGTAATTTTCACTATTCATCAGAATATGAAAGTTATCCGAAAAGTACCAAAATTTCACCTTAGGCTAAATTCGGTACTCCGAATCCAAAAATGAATTCCATTTTGAAAAATAAAATTTACAAAATTTCAAAAAGTGGTTATTACTATTCATAACGGCTAGTTTTAATAATATTTTAATAGCATATCGTTGTTTAGTGGAACTCGGTATTGCGTATTACACACGCTATCGAGGATTGTCGCGATTGCGTGTAATGCAAGGCAAGTCAAGGATGCGTGTTGTGAAAGCTCCTTTTGGTGTAGCGTACAACACAAGACATTAGTGAAATTAAAAAGAATATTTTTCATAAAATCTTGGGCTGTTACACGCATTCTCTGGCAGTAATGGAACCTCCAGGAGACCACAAGGGAGCGGGGGGCTCAGATGCATTCTCAGTACCCCCATTTGATCCAATAGATCGAGTTGTAGCTTAGGAGGAAATAATTCCCTACGGTGGGGAGAATGAAAGGAACCATAAATTTTTGAGGTAAACATTTTCTTAAATACATGGAAATTTTACGAGCCTAAGAAAACTGACGTTGTGTGATTCCAAGGCTCAGTTTTCTCAGAATCAATTTCTTAAGATTTGTTTGGGTACGTTCAGTGAACATACGAGCGAGATTTTATAACTTCTGAACTGGTGCTCAGAACTGAAATCTGAGGGCACCGTTGAACTCGTAGCACCAGAATTCGCTTAATAATACTTTCACCTCGATGGCAGATGGTCGGGAATGAATGTTATTTTTTGTGTTTTTATAAATAAACTAAATAAATATAAAGTTAAATATTTATTATTATTTTTAGATGGTTAAAAACACCATGAGGAGGTTGGAGGTGGAGGCCACCAAACCTTAACCTCCCATGAGAGGGTGTGGTGGTGGGGCCCACCCGAGGTCTAAAACCCCTCTTCATGTGGGGTTAATTTGGTGGGGACCACCCGAGACCACTTAAACTCTTGAACCCCCCACATTAATGAGGGGGAGCCTCTTGGTCTCCACTACACTTAATGGTGCCAGCCCACCCCATTTAATTAATTTAGCCACATCAATTAATTAATTGCATCATTTTGAATTTTTGCCAATGAACATAATAGACCACATAATCTATTATTTCGGGGGGGGGGGGCTATTCATTTTGCTAGAAAGGAGGATTGAAGAGAAGAGGAGCGCTTGGGGATAGAACGCCAATGAGGAAAGGATCTCCAACTAAGAACGCCAATGAAGAATGGTGACCATCTTCACGCCTTTTCCTCAGGATTTTCTCCCAAAGTGGGACATCATCACCAACAACGAACGACGTCCATATATTCTCCTCATCACCACCAAAGAACGATACGAGTAGGGGTTGAATCATGATTATTGTTGTATTTTCTTCATTTTCCATCGTGGATTAGAATTAGAAGCCACTTGATATCACCCTAACATAGAGTGCACGTGCCGAACAAAGACATCGCGACCCCTCTGCATTATTTGAGGATTTTGGTGCTAATCACGGCATGTGACCGTAATGAGAGACTCTCGTTAATGATGACTGTGGATCAAAGGCAATGACCCAAAGAGACATATACTTATTCCAGAATGAGAATCATGCCACCGGAGCTTGTCCGGTGACACACAGAAAGAACACTGGAAGATGGAACCGACGTGCATCAACGTGTGGTGGCGGTGGCACAACCGCACTTCCATAAGAGAAGCTATGGCCCTTGGTCATGGATTTGCAGCGGCAGCTGGCGCAAGGCCAGCCCTGAAAGAAACTGGTGGCTCAAGAAACTGGGTCGACCGGGATAGCGCTGCACAACCGGCACCGCATGGTGGATCGAAAGGGGGGCGCGACCCCTGGCCGCTACGGTGCAGTTTCTTCTGGATCGAGCCCTGCCAAGAAGAGGTCTAGAGGCCCGATACTTCGTGTCGTCGAAAGAGGCGCGCTGCAACCGGCACCACATGAGGAGTCTGATGGCCGTTCAGCAAGCCGGAAATACCAGGACCCCGCTGGGTCCCGCGTGACACAATGGCGCCAGCCTTGTGCCTGTTCCACCTGTCCAAATGGATAAGCCATTTGGGAACTAGGGGTACAGACTCCCCCCTGGATGCATCTAGTGTAGACCCTCATGGATCGTCGAGCCGCAGGCCGTCGAGCCGAACCTAGGACGGGCCAGACCGAGCGAGGGCCGGACCTAACCCAGGTCGGGCCACCAGCGCAGGCTGGGCTACCTTCACGGGCCTGTCCTCCCCTGAGGTCTGATTTGGATCTGCAAACCATGTCCATCCCATAGATCGGGTTGGACCGTAGGCCAGACTCGGGTCGGGCTGGGTCGGTCCGACTGGGCCGGACCGGAACAAATCCTGTTTGACACTTTTTCAATATTTCGCCCATAACTTGGGATACATGTGTCTGGTTGATGAACCGTTTGACGCGACAAAAATCTTGGAGAGATAAAATTATTTTTTTCATACCCAACATGTTGTTTTAACACAGTTGGGGTATGGTCAGGTTGGATTGAACATAAATCCAAACAGGCCCTCAGAAACAAAATGCCAATAACTCTAAGACCGGGAGTCTGATTGATGCACCGTCTGTCATGGTGAGTTTCATATGGAAAGAAGAATATTTTGGATATATCAACATGGTAATTAGTAGAATTTGATGTTTAGACACTTTTCTTGAGTATCAGACCCTCCCGAAATCAAGAGTGATTTGTGGAAACCCTCTGGCTAGTTGTACTCTGACGACTGTTCCTGGATCATGTGTTGGTCCGAATGTTCTGACTTTTATTCCTGGATCATGTGTTGGTCTAACATAATAGCTTATCCTGGATCATGTGTTGGTCTGATAGCTCTGACGACTGTTCCGGGATCATGTGTTGGTCCAAAAGTTCTGACTTCTGTTCCTGGATCATATGTTGGTTCGACGAAATAGCAGTTCCAGGTTCCTGTGTGGGTCTGAGAGCTCCAACTACTTTTCTCGGATCCTATTTGGTTCTAAAAGTTCTAACTGCTGGTGCTGGATCATGTGTCGGTCTGACATCTTAGATGATTTAGTGGCAATATCTGATCATTTATATATCTCTATATAAGTTGTATACATGTGTGAGCTGAGCAAGTGATTCCTATGTTTTCCTCATTACGGAGATGGGTTACATGATAACAATGTTATATGTATGGGTATATACCTAGGTAATGGATATCCTTTGATTTCATACTATGTGGTTTGTCCTTGGTGGATTTTGAGAGACCTTTGTGTTCGTGGGGTCTCTACTGAGTATTGTTACACTCACCCCTGCACAGGATATACCCACACCTCGTTCTGTTGGTTGTAGATGACAGACATCATTGACTGAGGATCAGAGTAGCCGGACTAGATGGTACCCGGAGATGGACCTTACGACGAGTCAAGACCCGAAGGAGATAGACAGACATGAAATGTTGTGGAGTCTATATGTATCTACCCTTCAGGTAGGATCCATGGTGGATGATCCAGGAGCTTATCTTCATCTCTCAGCTATTTTGTCTCTTTTCAGTTGTACTTGTAATTTACAGTTGGGCTTGTATTTTTGGCCCCCTTTACTTTTCATCACTCTTTATATACAATTTTTCTTAGTGTTTTTCTTCTAGCATGTTATCTGTTGTGTGTTTTATAGTTAAAGGGAAATTTCTTCTATGTTTTAGGGATTTTCACCTTTGTTGATAGTGGCGAGCCCCTGGGCTATGGAAGTCGGGCATGGGGTAGTCACGACATAGGCTCCGGTGGACGGGTCGTGACAAATAAATTTTAGTTTAGATTGAATATATCATTTATTTTTGGGATAATATATTATAAAATTATTTAATATTAATAATTTTGCTATTTTTATCGAGTAATAGACAATTCAATGAAAATTATTTACCGAAAAAATAAAATAAATAATTCAAAACATTAAAAGTGTTGGGAAAATTTTCATTAACTTCCAACAACCCTAAATTTTTATTCAGTTTTCCATTTTCGTAATAGCTTTAGATTTTATGAATGACAATTATCAAATAAATTTAATTTCTTCAATAGATTTCATTACAGACAACTCCATGTTTCAACTAACCACATCATAAAATTATTATATTATTATGATAGTTATATCATAACCATAGGAATAGTATGTATGAATAGGATTCACTAAATTATAAAAATATATGTTTTACAAATGAGTATAAAATGTATTATTTTATGAACAATTAAATTTAAATGTAAATATAAACCATTTGAAAATAAACTAAATAGTTTTCTAAAAAACAATTTTTATGTTCACCAATGTGTTTTAACTCAATAAATTAAACAAATCACGTTTTTGAACCATTTTAATAAATTTTATATATTATATACTCAATCAAATATTTAACATTCATCCTATGTTTTTTTGTCATGAGATATGAATAAATCTAATTTTATTCTAAAAAATAGTTTTCAAAAAATAAGTTTTGTCACAATTTTTTACTTGTTTCAAAATTAATGAATTTTTTTTAGAAAATTTATTAAAAATTTTAAAATAGTTTTTGAAATAATCTTGTCAAAATTATATTACAGCGACGTAATAATTTTTTTAAATGAAAAATATTTCAGTTAATTGTAAAAAATTATAGTTTCTATTAAATAAAAAAAATCTTATTCAATGAAATTATAAGATGAATTTTATTAAAATATTATTAAAAAAGTGATATTATCCAAAATATATATCTATTAATACAATTTAAGTCATTTCAATACATTTAATATTTATTTTTTTTATAAAAAAGATTTAATATTTTTAAATCATTCTCTTTAGAAGACAATATTTTTGTCATGTCTGGAAGAAGAATTTATATTTATATTTTTTATATTATGTGAATTAAATTTAGATTAATGTATTATATATTTTTTATAAGTACAATTTATACTATAATATAAGGTAAAATTTAATTTTTTCTAAAATTAATAGTAAAAATAATATAAATTAATTATTGTTGTTAAGGTTAAATAGATTTACCGAGGGGTTAAGCTAAAAAAATGTGATAAATTACATAAAACATGTTAAAACACACCATTTTAGAAATATATATACCTTATAAAATATATGGTTAAAATAAATACCCATTTTGGATCCTTTTTCATCTGAAAACCATGGGTACACTTTATTATTTTCAAAAATTCTATGGGTGTTATCTCCCCCACTTATAAAAGGCCACTTTTTAATCTCTCTTATTCACACATAAAAAAAATTTGGTTCTGCTAATATTAATACTAATATATTTCTTCAATACACATAAACATCATTGAATAATTTTTGAGATCATAAATCTAATCTAAGAAGTCATTGGTTAAAACTAAAGTTGTTGTCTAAAGTAGTTGGAATGTTTTAAAGTATGATTTTTTTGTTTTACTTATTACTCTAAATCCTTAAAATCATATTCAATTATGTTAATATAATAAATAAATTTTCTAAAGTATAATTATATTTTAGTTTTTATATGTAATAACTTATATCCATTACCTCTTCCATAAAATGGGAAACTGAACTGTGGATTTTGTGTACGGTGGACTACCGCCTCACAAACTTATGTTATTAGTTTATCATCACCAACTCGAACAGATGGATATAATTATGGATATAATATTTATATATATTAAATTAATTATATTATTATTCCTATTTAATTATAATACAACTTATAACTTCGTACCTCCCATCCCATTGGTAAATCACAATCTCACTCGTGTGTATGGTGGACTATAGCCACGCAAGCCATTGTGTTGTGTTTTTCATTTCAATTTTACTTGGATAGTATTAAAGATTTGGTAAATAAATATATATATGATATTTTTAAACTAATTATTTTTATATAATTATGATTTTACATATAAATACTTACATTCCATTCCATGGGGGATATCATAACGTCATTTGTCTGTATTACAGATTGCCACCTTACGAAGGGTTGTGTTTTTTTCACTAATGCAATGAATAAGTGGTAATTAGTGTTTAATATAATGAATATTTATTATATATATGAAATAAGAAAACTATTTATGGTAAATATACAATATAATTTTTTTGAATTATTCCTTCTAATAAATGGAAACTATGTTCCACCGTACATAAAACCTACCATCTCGATGAATAATATATTTCATATTTTATCTATAAAAGTTATATATTAACATAAATAAATAGATTACTGATATATATTATATTTATATCAATTTTGACATTATATATATTATTTATCCACAATCAATGTAAGCGAACCGAAAAAGATAATTCCAAACATACAAAAAATACAATGTAGTTATTATCTGGAGCACTATTATAACGTTGAATCATTACTAATTGGGAAATAAAAGTTTTTATGTAAATAATATATGATATTATACGAAATATATTGTTATGTTTCATTTATATATTTTTAATAAAATTATAATTATTATAGAGTAGAATAGAATGTCTATGATGGAAGTCGAGACTTAATGTAATGGAATTTTATATCAAACTGTCTTCTTTGGGACATATATAATGTTATTAACTATTTTATTATATATGGTGTATTTAAATCACCTTTTACATGTAATATCATGATTTAATTTATTCTTATGATACATTTGGTTTATTTTAATTATATTCTTTCATGGTGCTTACAATTTATATTTACTATAGTTGTAAGCATTTTACGATGTAATCTAATCGTTTATTGGTGTCGATAACGTTTTTTCATTCGATGTTTTAATATTAAGATATATCACTGAAGAAACTCATGATATTTATTATAATTTGGATATTCCTTGAAAATAAATGTTTTCACTTCATTTTAAACTTTTTATGTTCCCATGTTTCATAGATAATGTTTTTAATGGAAACAAACATTAATTCTCTCTTTGGTCAAAAAATTGTTTTCTTCCATATCAGTTTTTTCTATAAAATAATAAAAAAAATTAGTGTTCCTCTTGTTTTAAATTCAATTATAAACTTTTTTTATATTTAAAAAAATAAAAAGAATCATTATGTCATTTTCAAAATAAGGAAAATTTGGATTTTACCAAAAATATAAATGGAATATTTGTTTTAAATTGTATTGAATGTTACAATTTCTTGAAAAATCAATTATTTAAATTTAACATTATCATATTAAATTTTTATTTTCAAATAAAATTATTTCTATAATTTTTTATGAATTTATTGATTTAAAAAAATGACCTCCAAATAAATTTTGATTCCTCAAAAAATGATCCCACAATCTTTCCAAAGTCCTTTTACATTGTGGATGACACCCTTTGATGTTAATAATGTTTATCTGTGAATATGATCCCATGAAATTATTTATAGTGTTTATATATATGATTTATATTGAAGAAAACACATTATTTATAAAACCAATTTCATTTGTGGGGGTTTTGCTATGGTGAAATGTTAATGAAACCCATTTATTTTCAAGGTTTCAAATTTGATGAAATTCTTATGCACCCCATTTCATTTAAGTATTTTTAATATGACGAATGGTTTATGATCTCGTGGAACAATAATATATGTATTATTTTATGGGTTGGACCTATATTCCCCTCTAATTAATTTGGTTATTATTAATTTTTTATGATCTCATATGGTTCATAGGAGGTTATCCCAAGCCTGAATAGAGTGTACATGGGATGTTATCACAAGGCTAAAGTTGTCACATGGGTGGTTATCCCAAGACATAAATTTTATGAATGTCTTGGTGGGTATTCCTGGAATATGTTTTTATATGGTTATATGTTTTTCACAACTCTATTCAATATGCCAATTTAATTATTTTATGGAATTAGTTATTTTATTCTTCTAATATTCATGCCTTATGAACTATAATGATTTATGTCATGACATTTGTTTATGTACTATGATATGTAGGGTATTATTTTTGAAATTTTATTCTCATATTATCATACCCTTATTCCCATGTTTTGTTGATATCTCCCATTCTAAACTTTCATGATAATCTCATGCCACCATTTCTTCTATTTTTTTAGTTTATGAATAATTTTATTATGTATGATATATATAAGAATGATACTAGTTCTGAAGAACTTAGTAGAATGTGTTTTAGTTGAATCATGAACTAGTTTTTATGTATCTATGTTTCCTAATGCACTATAGCTAAATGATTTTGGCATGGATCATTTTGATATCTAACAATTATTCATTAGTTAATATGTAATATTTTATGTAAGAGACGATAAAGACTCCACAGTTGTTTTTAGAGAAATATTTTGTCTAACATGTTGAAATTATTAATACAATATTTTTGTGAGATCCATGAGGATAAGTCTATTTATAGTAAAATATCCAAGAATATTAGTGAATGATAGAGTGTTTTGTTTCCACATTATTAATTCCCTAACAAGATAATAAATATAAATGTAGTTCTGACAGTAATGTATAAATGTGTAATACCTCTAAGAAAGGAGTTTCAGTATTGAATCAATAATTAACTAGTACACAACAATGAGGCTTACAATGATCATATTTGATACTCCTGGGGGATATGTTTTGTAAATTCATAATCTCTTCACAAATCATGATGATGGATTTGAATTATTAATAGGAGTGACCTTGGTTAAACCCAATGATTCATTGATTGAAAATATTGTGTCATGATTTAGAAATCCTATAAATTATTTTTATTATTATTTGATTTCACACTATTATTAGTGTTCCATACATTATGATTTTTGGTTTTAATCAGCAGATGGAACCTAAACAACCTGTGATATTGTTGGATGAAATGGAATATGGAATGATTTACCTATTGAGAAAAAATACTTAATATGATCTAGAATACACTATGTTACTTCTATTGTCAAATTATTTTTTTGGGTTTTGAATACTTATCAACCAAATGATAAATGCTGGGAACAAATTTCTGTTGAGTCGTTCTGAAGGAAACATCGTCCTTCTTTTTGTGGTTCTATTGATCTATTAGTTGATGTGGTATATATCGTTTCCATTGAAAATATATATTTAATTCCTAGTTCAGAGAGCATAAAAATCCATTTTTCCAAAAAATACTTTGATGGTTTAACAAATAAAATAATAAATTCTTATCAAGAATATGAGACAATAAGATGAAATTAACTCAATGTATTAAGATGTGTTTGTAAGATTATATTTTGTTAAGTACTTCTAAAATATAATTCATATGAAAATGGAGAACTATATTCTTGAGCTAAATAAATAGAAATATGAATCAGTTGGAACTAATGGAGAAAATTTCACAAGACATGTGATATACCCTTTAGGTATTTTCAATAAAAATAAAAGTGAGGTAGATTTTTTCTTTAGTGGCTTAAATCCATGTATTTGAGAAGTGTTATCCATAAGGGACTAAGGTAGCTATAAATAAAATGTTTTTTGAGTAATAAAGGAGGAAATGGAGAGTGTAGTGACATAATAAAACAGTTTTTATATTATAATTGATATATATGATTCAAGGGAAACTCTAAAAAAACATGTTGATAAGGGGATGATGTTTCCATCATTATTAATATTTGAAAAAAATAGGGAGAAAATTTTCCTAAGGGGACTACTAAATGTTTTATATGTGGAAATAATGTTCATCGAGGATAGAAATTATTATGTTATGGGATGATGTAATATGAGGTTAAAAATAGATACAAATCATCATTTATTGCACCCCCATCACTCTTGTATTTTAAATGTATGTATTTTGGAATTATGTAAATTAATTACAAAATCTAAGTGTTAATGGGGATGATAATCCACAATAACCTATAAAATTAATGGATATAGGGATATAATATGTCATCATAATGGTTGAATTGAAACATTAAAATTAGGGAACAATTATCATCCCTTATGTTTTGAATTTCGTATTCGATTAGGTTTGACATATCTCAATTAAAGACATATTGTCCATACATTAGAGGATCTTTATGTAATTCTATGAATTAATTATGTCCCTTTGCATGTATTATGAGGTAATGATGTAAAATTTGAAAATTTATCTTTTAAGGATTAATATATGAATCCAATGGGACTTTTTAGGTATAAGAAAATAGTTTATTTAATGAATAAAGTTAGAATTAACTTTTGGAAGAATATCTGAGTCCATGTGATATTAATATAAGATTTATGGATACCATCATGGGATTATAATTACAAAGTTGATTATAAGGTCAAATCCATAGACATCCCTATGGGGGGTTTATGTGAAGTATGTTTGTAAGGATTATGGATATTTTGGGAAAAATTTATGTGAATACAACACTTTGTCTATGACTTAATGAAAATGCCTTAAAATTTTGTAAACATAAGATTAAAGATATTGGTTACCATTAGTATTTGTCTGAAATTTTTTTATTTTAGTGATTGTAGTTAATTTTATTCTTATTGGAAATATATCAATATATTTTTGGAAGAATACATAACTTGTATGTTGGGTGACAACCTATCGCCTCTGATAAGTTAACAGGGCTTGAGCCCAAAACTGAAAGATGACAACGGTATATCACCTACCACTAGCCTATTTCAATGATTATTTGAAGTGGTAAAAATGAAGAGAAACTTTTTTATGTATGATTGTCATTACCTTGTATGTCCGTAATTTAAGAGATGAATGTTTAATAGGATTATGTAACCATTATCCCTACAGGAATGGTAATGGAAAAAACATGTCCGCAAATTTTTTCATTGGACTTCCCAAAATATCTAAAAGGAATTTTTTTAGTTTTTCAGTGATAACCATTTACATTCATTAGACATCATCAATATTAGATAATATTTCCCTTTTATAATCATTAAATTATATTCATTATGGAAGTAGTAAGGTTTCATGGAGCATAATATTTTATAGTACCTGGTTAGGATCCAAGGTTTACATCATTGTTTTGGACAAGTCTTGATTATGATCATGACATAGAATTTATTTTTAACACTACTTATAATCCGCAGATATATGATTAGTAATTAAAACCCTAGATTATAAGTTAATATTTTTTTCTATTTATCTCAATGGTGGTTGGGATAAATAGCATACTCTGGTTGGGATTTGAAACAAAAATAACTTTCACTTGAGCATTCAGATGGATCTTTATAATGCTATATAGAGAAAGGATTATTGAACTCCAACATAATAGGATTAAGTTAATGGAGAAAATCTATTGGGACTATAAAATTCTAAATAAATGATACATATGGATAAATTCATTCATCATCATATAAGGGTAGTACAAAGTCGATAAAAATTCATACTAATAATCATCATCATTATCTATAATTTGAAGTTGGAGAGAAGGTTTTCTTAAAAATATCTCCATTGTTTAAGGAAATTATAAAAGTATAGAAATTTAAACTAATAAATAGGTATACCAGTACCCCTGATATTCTTTATCATATCAGGATCATAGCTTGTCACTTTTCACTTCCACCGGACCTCTCTCATGTTCACATTGTGTTCTATGTATCTATCATGAGATTGTACATACCTTATCCATCACATGTACTGAAATCAGATGTTATAATAATGAAGAATTATCTTTATTAGGGGGAATATACAGATGATATTATAGATAATATAGATAAATTTATATTAAACAAGACCACTCACCTAGTCGCAGTTTTTTTTTTGCAAAACGGCCAGCTCAAGGAATCTACATGGGAAACTGAGCATATAATGGGACAAATTTATCCTCGATTTTTATACCAAAGTGACAAATTTATATGGATAAATTCATTTTAATTGGGGTATAATTTAACACCCTGATAAATTTTCAAATTTGTTTCAAATAAATCCAATTACTTTGATAGTTTATGTTATATACAACACATAATTTTAAAAAAAACACGACATACTATTAAAATATTATTATTATAATTAATAGAAATTCATTGGAATAGGTGGTATGAAGAATTTTAAAATTAATTGTTAAAATATATCTTTTACACATATATATGATGAATTATTTTATGAATAAATAATTATAAATGAAAATAAAAACCTTTAAAAATAAAATATATCTTTTTTATCAAAAACTATTTTTTATGATGAAAAACAAGTTTTACATCTATAAATAAAACAAATAACTTTTGATGATTTATTTTATCATATGTTATATTTTAAATAAAATATACAATTTTTATCTTGCCTATTTTATAGTCATGAGATGAGAATAAATCAAATTTTACACTTTAAAACTATATTTTCCAAAAATGAAATTTTTTCCGCATTTAGTGAAATTATTTTGCAATTATTTTTTGAAAATATGAGAAAATTTATTTTTAAAATTTAAAATAATAGTTTAAATAATCATATAAAAAATTATCTTACACTACGTTTTTGATTATTTTTTAAAAAGTGAAAATGTTCTTGTGAATAGTGATAAATTCCGATTTTTGTAATGAAACTCCATTTTCATTAAAAGAACATATAGAATAAATTTTATTTTAATATTATTTTAATATTAATATTATCTAAATTATTTATAAATTAATCTAATTTAGTTTGTTGTAATCAATTTATTTTGGAATTTTTATAAATTTTTTTTAAACATTAGAAACTGTTCTCTTTGGAAGACTACATTTTCATCTCATTTGCAAGATTAAATGTAGTTTAAATATTTCCACTCATATGAATGGTATTTAGAAAAATGTATTAAATTATTTTAATAATAATTATTTATATTAAATATTAATTTCAACTTAATATTTTGTCAATATTTATAATAATAATAGAAAATATCAATTACCTTGGCTAAAATTAAAACGGGTTACCGGGAGGTTCAACTAAAATTATAAAGGGGAAAATGAACTAGAGAATTATACAATTCCCATTGTATGGACATTTTTCAATCTTATAAATACAATTGTTTCACATATAGACACTTTTGTGCCTTTTCCATGTGAAAAACATGGTTAAACATTATTCGTTTCCAAAATTCCATGTTTTTCCGCACCCCCACTTATAAAAGGACACCATGTGTCTTCTACCAATTACACATGAAAACCCCTTTGGATTATCCCATACTAGACTGAATATATTCCTTACATACCTCCAAAAATCTTATAGGCATTTGTAATGAAACGATCAAAACTGTAATAAATAAATTTTTCTTTTGGATTTAATGTCCCATCCTATAATATGGTTATAGAAAACAAATGAACTAATTTTGTTTAATTATATCCTATTGGATTTAAAATACCATTTACCATCATTAAAATTTATAATATTGATATTTAATAGTGATTATGTTATCAGTATAAATATAGTATTTTAATTAATCCAATTGAAAGAGACAATGGAAGTGATGGACATAAATAGTAGGATCATAACTTATGAAGCCCATTTATCATAGAATCTAAGGGTGACATAGTTTATTATATTTTTCTATGACCAATATCAATATGAGATAAAAAAATTAAGAAAGAGTGAATCTATTTATAAGATAACTTTAAGATCATCGATATCACAACCCAAACCATGTTTACCAAACCTCCCCATGAATGTATCACCATCGGGCACCTTACACTTATGGTGATTGTTAGTGTTTTAAAGGGGTATGTATAAATATCCAAATAATATTAATAAGTAATTTTTTATATATTAATGAATATATTTTCATCCCATTATAGTTACCTTATAAATGATTTTTATTTTGATTAAAAAAACGAAGATAATATTTTTTGTTAATATATAAATTTAATTGACAAATCAATTTTGTTGAATAAATGGATATATTGAAATTAATAACAATTTAAAAAAATATTATTAATAAATAATTTTTATTAATGTTAAATGATCATAAACATTTTGTGAACAAAAATGTGATTTTTATAGGGGTTCAATAACTAGTATTTTACAAAAACCACTCCTTCTTAATAAAAATTGGTTGTTATTTTAAAAGTGAATATTAAAATAATTAGAAAATTATTTATATAAAATGAATACCATTTTTGGAATAAGAATATTTAAATTATACAATGGTTAATTTTTGATAATAATATGAGATAATTAAATTTTCATGTAACCAATTAAATACCATATAAATATACATTGTGTATTATAACATCATAATGACATGAAACTGTTGTAATAATTTCTATAAATGGGATACATGACCTAATTTATGTGTTCCCTTAAAAATAATGTGATTCTATGTTTATTTTATTTACTCTTTCTAACCATTACGAATCCTCAAAAACTTATAATATATTTTATGGTTTTAAAATTTTTTCGTTAAGAGTGTGACTTGCCTTCACATAAACACGATAGTTATTTTAATAATTTAGGCTCATAGACAAATAAAAAAATTAGTACCACCCCCTTTTGGTAGAAAATGTTCAGAAAACATTGGTTGTTTTGTGGTTTTAGATATTTTATTATTTAGATTCTAAAAAAACCCAATTATCCATTATAAACCCACCCAGGATCTCATTTATCTTAACTAAAACACCTTGGTTCTTGATGATACTATTCCCTTCACTCTATTGATTCCTCCAAAGCCTCCAAAAATCCATCAAGAATCCTTTACATAGTGTTTGGATTCACACACTCACATAAGGGATCCTTAACATCTTATCCACCTTTCAATTTCAATAACCTTTTATGAAATTATTTATTATAATTTCCATTAGTCATATTTTATTTCATTTATAATAAACAACATGCAATAAAATTGATTTTATTTGAATGAGGTGTTATTTATCCTCTCTCATTTGGACCCTTACCAATGTTGTTATTATACTGAAATTCTGAAAAGCATCTTCACCTCTTCTTTATTTCATGTTTCTTTATGATTTTAAACATTATATTCCCATTTCCTAATGTTAGTAAATGTATTTCCATTCCCATATTAATAACCATTTAATTAAAAAAATAAAGAGAGGCACATTTCCCCCTCATTGAAAATTTTTAGGTTTTTTAAATAACTTCTTTATGCTACTGAAATTTCACCATGATTTTCCAAGCCAAACCAATTGTATAATTAACACCATACACATTTTTCATTCAAGGGATTAATCTTTTTGTACATATACAGATATTTTGGGGACTAACAACTATTTATTATACATTCATTTGTTTTCGGATAAATTATGATGATGAATGAAATCATGTTGTATGATCTATGTGGCACAATTACTCATAAGAATAAAATGAATATGATGAGGGCATTGAGATAACGATCTAATGAATTGGTTAATTTTTAGTATCATGATAAGTCACATTGGGAAATGTGTTAAAGATAATTAATTTATTGGACTTTTTCCTACACGATGTATTTGTGGGTTCATCCTTGACATATCATTTTGATTCGTTGTTTTAAGTAGTTGTGACATTTCCCATGTTATGATTATCATTCTATAAAATACATTATTATTCATTTTACTTTTATTCCTTATCAATAGGCCTATTTTATAACAAGTATCACTTATTACATGTTTATATCCATATTAGGATATATATTTCCCAGATTTCTTATGTTTTTCCTCAGGATTTACCATGTAGTTTTAAGTTCAAAGGAGTATTTTGAGAATGGTAAAGATGTTTTAAAAAAAATGCATTATTCCTAATTTTTTATTGTCAGGTAATGTACATCTTTCCCAAGAACACATGACTTATTGATAATTTGGGTTGAATTTAGTGTAGTATTATTTAATTAATACAGTATTAATATGAAATAACGATCTTGTTTTTTATAGGTAATATCCAAAATACAATATAGGTAGGCATTAGGATAAACTAAAATGATTTGTCCGAAGAAGAGGTAATGTTTTATACTAGGAATGTTTGTTTTACATATTATAATTACATAACAATTTCCAAAATATTTATGATATAATAACAAAATTAAATTCAATATACATATATTTAATTATTTAAATGGAATAACTTATATACTTTTACTCTCTGTCAAATAAGAAGTGAATCTGTCGATCATGTGTGTGAAGGACTGTCGCCCCGCAAAACAATGATATTAATTTTCCATCACCACCTCTCACAGATGAATATATTTATTGATATTATGATTAAGAAATATATTAATGATATTATTATACATATAGAATTATAATATGAAGTCGAAATTCTTACCACCTGACCCGTTTGAAAATAATAATGTCACTCGTGTGTACGACGATCAATCGATTCATGAACGAATGTGATGTTTTTTTCATTTCTATTTTACTCGGATAGCGATAAGAATATATTAAATGAAAATATATTATATTTTAACATAATTAAAATTTTTAATTGTTATATCACATATACCTTCAATCTTTTTATTCCATAGTGGATAAGATATTGGTGTTCATGTGTACGAGGAAGTTCCTCCTCACAAAGTGTTTGGCTTCATTTTTTCAAAAATACATTCCATGTATTGGGATTAGGGTAAAAATAATTAATATATGTGATATATTTGAAATTAAATTATTTTTATAGTAAATATATTATTTACATTTCATTAATTTCATAATGTTCATGCATACTTATGTCCTACCATATACAGAAATAATGTATTTCATTTTCTATCTCCGACATTTATGGATTAATATTATTAAATATATTATTTATATATATGGTATTTGTTTCATGGTTAATATTATAGATATTATAGAACCTTGATCAATTTAATATGACTTAAAATAAAAAATCAAACTATACACAAAAAACAAAGTTTTTATTTCCCGAAACATGATTTTAACAAATATTTTTTAATAAAGAGGTAATAATAGAACATAAGTATATAATAAATGGTATTATATATAGAATTATAATTCTATAATAGATTTTTAATAAACTCATATTTTTTATGCATGAGATTCAAATTTGTGCTATATAATTAGAGACTTAAGGTAAAAGAATTACATCTCAAACTATCATCTTTGGGACATATATTATGTTATGAACAAATGTTATTTTATAAGGTGTATATTAATTACATTTTACGTTTAATATCATAATTTATTTATTTTTATGATGTTAAAAGATTCATTTAACATTATTCTTTAATGGGGCTAAAAATTCATATTTATTTATTGGCAAGTGTTTTAAAAAATATACTCATTTTTTATTGGGGTTATTATCATATGATATATCTCTCAATAAACTCATGAAATTTATTATACAATGGATACATCATGAGAATAAATTTTTACCTTCATTTTCCAATATTTTTGTACGCATTATTATAATATTTTTTTAAGATAACCACCATTATTTATATTTTTGGTTGAAAGCACATTTTCTTCCATAGACATTTTTTTAAAAAAATTTAAAACATTTTTAAGATTCCTTTGGGATTTGTTATATTCATTTTTACAATTTTTTTAAATATATATACAAATTTTTCAAAAACGAATCATCATATAGATTTGAAAAAAAAATGTTTGGATTTTACCAAAAATATAAAAATAATATTTTATTAAAATGTTTTGAATTTTTTATAATAATGACCACTAAAAGTTTCGATGAATACCTAATATGTTTCAATGATTATTTTCCAATAAAAATATTACCTATATGTTTTTTAAATTTTTAGTTTTGAAATGTGATTTTAAATGAATGGTTATTTTCCTCAATAAATGATCCTTGTTTATTTTCAAAATCATTCAATATATTAGTTGAAATAATTTTATGTTAATTATAATTTACTTGGGACAATATCTAATGACACAATTTGTAGTATTTCTCTAGAGATTTTTGATATGATGAATGTTTTTATGAAAACAATTTTTTTATCATGGTATGTACTGTGATTAAATTTTTATGGACTCCATTTCTTTTCACGGGTTATAATATGAAGAAAATTTTATTAAACCCATTTCATTTTTTGGGTTATGATATGAAATATTTTTTATTATCTTTTATTGCACAAGTTTACATATTATGTGATGGGTGGGACCTGTATCACCCTCCAATGCATTTTTTAATGATTATTGTTATGTGATCACATAGGGTCCATGAGTGTTTATCACAATCCCGAAAGGAGGGTACACACGAGGTTTTCCCAATCATGATGTAGGTTCTAGAGTGGATAGAAAATACATAACATTTTTTGAATTTCTTGGTAGGTATTCTTGAAATAAGTTTTTATGTCTTTTATATTATTTATCAAAACTCTATGTTTTATGAAAATTTAATGCTCTCATATCTTATATTCGTTGATTCTTTTATTATTAAGTTATTATGGATTTCCATGATTTACTTCGAGACTCATGTTTATAATTTTTTATCAGTAGTGTATTATTTTTCATATTTTATTCTCATTTCCTCATACTGTTTTGCTCATGTTGTGTTGATATCTCCCTTGATTACCTATAATGATAATTTGATCACATCCGTTATTAATTTTCCATGATCACGGTTATGAACAATGTTTTTGTGTATAATATGTCTAAGAAGGGTGATAATTATGAAGAACTTAGTGGGCGATGGTGTAGATCACTTATAAATGACTTGTTTAAGTATCTTTGTTTCCAAAGGAAATATAACTAAATGATTCTAGCAAGGAATTTTATTATACGTAATGAATATTCATCTATACAGATGTAATATATATATATATATATATGGGAATTTCGGGTCTATTATGTTTAGACACTTCAGTATTTAAAATAGTATTTTGGGAAGAGATCTATGATATTTATATACAAGTGACCCTATTATATAATTTTTGGTAGTCAAAATGGTTGTAAGGCCACCAAAAGAATGTAGATAATTAGGATACCATAATTTTTTTTACATTCATTGGAATTTCATTTTCATTTTAAAGGGAATTTTTTTTGGTAGAGATAGAATTTATTTCCTATGATTACATTCATATAGAAATTATGATTTTGAAATTTTTGGAATTTTTATATTATAGTATCATTTATAGATAAATATATATACATATAAAATATTTCTTTACATATTAATATATAAAAAATTTATTTAATAAAAAAAATTAAAAATATTTTCATTTAAGATATAATTTTAAATATATAATCCTTATGGAAAAAAATTATTATCCATTTTATTTAAAATATAAATAAATATTTTTATTGGCCTCATAGAAAAGTAAGGATATGTATATACCTATATAAATGTATATATGTTTATATGTATAAAATCAGAAGTTTGTGTATTAATACACAAATATTAAAATATATTATTATATATGTATATTTTCATTTATTAAAATAATTATATTTTGAAATATATATATATAATTATGTCATTATATGAAATGTAAACTCTATTTGGATAGTGTTAATGGTTCTTGTAGAGATTTTGGTAGGTAGCTGTTTGAAACTCACAACATAATAATTGATTTGATATTTAAGGGGGTCGGTTCAAATAATTCGAGGGGCACTTAGTGGGTGGTGTCTTTCATGAATGGTGGGACTAAGAGTGTGGCATCAAATGCATGTGGGCTCCCGGATGGGATGTTATCATGTCTGTGGGGTGGGTCATGTTATTTTTTTAATATTTTTTATAAATATTCTATAAATAAAAATTTCAAAAAAATTATTTCAATAATATTTTCTTAGCACTAGGAACCAAAAACTATTAAAATCACTCATTTATATGATATTTTTTACACCATTAAATGTTAATATCATTTAAGGTCACACAAAACATCAAAACTTTTTTAGCATAAATTTATAAAAGTTATATCAATTATATAAATTTAACCAATCATAATGCTTATATCACCCCACTACGTGGTATGGATAAGATATTTATAATATATGGTTATGTTACATTGTTTTTATGATTTATTATTGATTTGGTTGTTGTGTGATTATAAATGGTTTTAGGTAATGAGACAATATTCCATAAAGAAGTGGATACTAGCACTTTATAGATTTTTTTTTCAGGGTCCTACTATATTTTTACAGTGTGTATTATAGTATATATATACCTTATGTCTAGTTGGTGGTGTTTTTAGCAAGTATAGAAATAGAACGTTTTAAAAAATAAGATTTATCAATAATGAAACTTAAAATGTAGGATGAAATATGTTCATTCATTATATTTGATGATACTTATGGACAATATAGTTCAACATTTTCTGTTTTACCATGTTTACCTTACATGGGTTATGGTTGTTAAGGACACAACTATGTTTTACAATTTTATAGGTTGATTAGTATGAATTCATTATAATGAATTGGTTGTTCGTCTCTAGGGTATGAACTATATAGTATTTTTATACACTCATAACTAATATATATATATATATAAGAATATTTTGGTGGAGTTATCAGGTAGTGTTAGCTCTATAATCAATGTACATAATAGTTTTTCGGTTTTTGGGTATTTCAACAAATATTGTTGATGTATATGGGTGGCTTGGACTTCAAATAATTATGGGGATTTACTAGTTATTTTTTGTGGTATTAGTACGCTTACATTTTAGTAAATTTGAATGAAATTCATGTAGTATGCATTGTTTATGATATTTGTTGATCATGGATTTCTTGTTGTTCAGGGGTTAGTTGTTTTCTTTTTAAATTATTGTTTTCTAATATTTTCAATATAGGTAAATTCCTATCATTCATTTAATTTTATATATTTATACTAGTTATCATTTAATGACCTATTAAAGGCATTCATAAACAATCAAACATATTTTAATCACCAACTTTAGGGGTCATAGTAAATCAAGCCATGATAGAATGTGATCATAAAACTTTGTTAATAGATAGTATCAAGTTTGTAAGTGAGTATTATTTTTCATTGGTAAGTAATAAGTACATATAAACATAGAATATTCATCAGGATTGGGATAAAGGTTATGAATGTGTGTGGTTGATGTGTTCCAAGGCACAATCAGTAATCATTTATAGGCTATTTCCTTAGGTATACTATTATTCAATTAGGGATTCCATTATGTATGTGATAATGCACCATATATCATTATCTTGGACATGATGATTACATATTTTGAGTATTGTATGCTAGGTTATGTGGGGTGGAACAATGAAATTTTTTTCACTTTTTATCTTATTTTTATTTCCCAGATCCTAGGATGATCAATGTTCCCATTGTTATATGTATAGATAGGTTTCTATATTGGATCTATAGGGAAACTATTCCATATTGTTTGTTTAGATCATGTTCCAGCTAACATAGATATTATTTAGTTATTAATGTTTAATTATTCATGTAATGTAACATGGTATCAAGAGACTAAAATTATATGTAAAATAAGAGTTAACACTAACTGAGTGTACATCTATAAAAGTATCTCACTAAATGATCCCTAGGATGATGATTTATTTATCTAAAAATCAGATTTCTATGGGTATTCACCAGATCTCATACCACAGATTGACCTTAATATAGATTCCATTAAAAGGAAAAAATTTCTCATTAAATGATTCATGAGGAAAAATTATTCACATTATGCTATCAACATTAAATGAGCATTATTCTAGTTACTGAGTCATTTTATAATTGAGATCATCGTGAAACATCTCATTATGGAACATGTGTCTATGATAAATTCATTTTTAATGATCTTGTTTATTTCTTTTCAAAAACGTTGTAGATGATGATCATTTGTAATCATTAAATGTTTTTATTTATTAATATATTACATTTTATATCCTATTTAATTTTGATATTTCCAAATTATGATAATTTAAAAATTAAATTATTGAAATAATTTATGGTGTGTTCCTTGAAAGTTATAGATAATTCATTTTGTGGAGCATTTTTGCATATTTCATGGGAGACCTAGTGGTGATAATTTGAGTGGTTTTAAATATGTTCTTGGATATGTAAGATAGATTGTAGAATTATGTAGTTTTTTTATTTTCATTAAGGTTTCATGATGTTGGATCAGATGAGATAATTTTTCTTCGGAATGATAGAATTTCTCTTCCACTAATATGAAGTAATATGTGATAAATTATATGATAGTGTAAATAAAATGAGAATCGTAGATAAAAATATTAGATAAAACATTCTTGAGAATGGAAAACATACCCTTTGTTTTGTGCTACAAATTTTATCAAATGTCACGTGAATGGTAACTCTATAAGAGTTTAGAAATTATGCGTTCAAAGAAAAAAAACATTTTAATTGTTCATTAGTATAGTAGAAAATTTACTACCTATTATCCTTTGGTAATATCAATGAATAATTATCTAGTAGAATACACGAAGTTTTACCTTCCCGAGGGATTGAACATTATTTTGAATTATTTTGGTCTCAATTTGTGTTTTTTCCTTAAAAAGTTTTTTATATATATAACACACATTTTAAAGTAGTCATGGATACAATGAACATCAAACATTAAGTGTATAATAGAACATAATCAATAGGATATATATTTAAATAAATTAAATACTTTTTTATGTTTCAATGATGAATATGTTCATATTCATTTTGATTGGTATTTTACTCAACCACTTCCATGATATAAGTATCAATAATTAAATTATGGTTATTTAGACACTTCTGATATAGAAAGAACTGAAAAATTCCAATTGTGAGATACTATACATTTATATTAATAATGATATAGTAAATGAACTAAGGGAAATTGATGATATATTTAATAAGGAATAATGACTAGTATATAGATGTGTGGGGGATTTATATGTATGGTATTGTGTGATTAAAATAACATTAATAATATATGACTTATTTTAACGTTGTATCTTGTGGATTCAATCTTCAGTATAGTTGTAGTTAAAGGTGATGATTCCAAAGTATGATGATATGTCTTATTTTAATAGATGAATGTAAAATAAGATACCTAATGTAGTTATGGATATATTTAAAAATTAAAGAATTGGTTTTTATACATTATTATCCCTAAAAAAGTTATAAATAATTCTACAAGGTGGTACCATGGATTTCAATAATGAAATTATTTATTAAAAAATGGTTGAATATACTATTTTTTCAGTGAAGAATATTAAATTATATTATTGTGCAATGAAGGTATAAAGGCTTTGATGAAACATTTATTATGGCTATTTATGATTATTTAATTAATCATTTCCCAATATAATTATGAAATTTTACGACATTTCATTGCATGAATAAAGGTATGTGAATGCATATTACATACTCTTTCGTCAATGTTTATTCATGGGATTCATTGTAATGGTATTCATTACTTTCATTGAGGGGGGATCGGGTATTATGGGATATTAAAGATAAATTATTATGATGCTAACCCATAAATTCAATCCTATGAAATTTCAATTAAGGGTTAGTTTACTCAATTATAAGGTATAATTATCCTATATTATTATGTTTTATAAGTTATAATGTTTATTTCCAATACGTATAATATAATTTGGTTTCATAATATTCCTTGATAGTTATTTCAAATCATAAAGACTATTTAAAACTTTTTTCAGGCCATATTTTCATTTAATAGCATATACTTGTTGAGATTTTTAAAATCCTTGGAGATCTTTAGTGTGGTCTGTGTGTCTCAAAATAAGAGTATATAGGGACGATGTCGCAATAAATTACAATAGGGATGTAGGATTCCTTTGGTTCGAGTGTCATGGAGTCATAAAGGTGATAATCATAAAACATAATCAGGAAAAATATAGATAATTTTATAGATCCAAAATTATATGTGTTTCCTCTTCAACATGATTAAATTCGACCATTACATCGTGTTATGGTTAATTAAATTAATTATTGATTTTTTTTAATATTAAATTTCTTATATCCTTACTTAATTATATCTCACAACTTCTGTAGGTATGCATCGTATTATGTTTTTCATTCATATTATTGAAAGGGCCACCTTTACAAATTCATTAGTGAAAAAAAATTCCTTTACCATTTATTTTTGCATTTAATATTTTTAAGGAGAGTTATTTCAATGCTAGGAGGAAAATAAAATTTTAATATGGGTTTTTATTACTGAACTTATGTTTTCTTTAAAATTTTGTATTTTGGAAGATAAAATACATTATCACTTTTTATATATTTTCAATTTGATTATTCAAATAACAAATAAGGAATGTATATATTTTTTTTCTAAAAGTGTGTGAGAATAAAGAAAACTATTCATTTGTTTTAGTTAATCAATAAGGAAAATACAAATCAAATAAATAGTGACAATGTTTAATTTCAATTGGAAATGATAAAGAAATAAGTTTTCTTGAATATAATTAATGAAATTAACTTAATAAATGAAATTATAATTATAATCCAAGATATTATAAAAAAATAAAGGAAAATAGAAATTAAATGAGTGTAAAATAGTCATGTTCATAGATTTTACCAATATAAAACATCATTTATGAAAAACATTTATTTCACCACAAATTTGACACTCACTAACACAATATGAAATAAAATTTATAAATGAGGAACAATTTGATAAATGAATCTTTTCTGAGAAATAACACGATAATGAAATATAATAAGATGGTGATGGAATGAATGTTTGTGATGGTAATTAAAGAAGAGATTCATGTTTTTATTTATGTCAAGGTGTAGAGGAATCAAGATTGGGTATGATAAAAATTAAAAAATAAATAATATGTTTTTTTATACATTTATATGATGGAAATGAACTTCATATGGGTGTAAGGGAAAATGATTTCATGTTTTAGTTTAGGTTTATATTTTTAACATCTATTATTAAAATAACTCACATTGAAAATACAAAAAAGGATGATTTTTGAAATGAGTTATTAAAATAAATGATTAAAACAATTAATCAATGGATTGGGTTTTCACATTAGTTATTTAAATAACTAATATAAATATCATTCGTGCTTTTAATTTGACATTGGTTATTAAAATAAGTGAAGTAAAACCATTTATGAAATCGATTATCATATTAGAGACATTAAATTCTTGACATAAAATTAATATTTTCTAGTTGGGATTATAGAATATATAAGATCACGTGGTGATCATTTATAAAAATCATGCATATGAGATTTCAAGGAAATAATTATGGGTTGGAATTTACATGGATAAATATATTGATATTATATATATTATAAAAGATTAAAAAAATTTCTAATTTCTAATATTTTAATGTCCATTTTTTTATTTCAAAATAGGGTAAGATGATAATTTATCCTTATAATAAACCCTATAAAATTAATATGGTTTCATTATAATTGAGTATTTACCCATGAGATGTTTTTGAATATGATTAATGATATAATTGAATTATAGACAACTTTATATTTAAATATTTAATTATTTCAAAATATGTTGATCAATTTTCCATTTTTATTGGGTAAAATTAGTATACCTTGTAATATGATTTTAGAAAAGATAATTATTATACCATTAATTATCAAAACCATTATTTTCCCAAGTATATCGTTAGCTGTGGTTTGGAGGAACACAATTATTTATTAATTTTAAAATTTAGTTAACTGGTTGATTTTTTGATTAATTATATTAAAACTGAAATTTTAATTTAATTTTCTCATGAACTATAATTTTTATTATGATTCCACTTGTTTATAACTGATTGAGACATAATGCATATTTTATGAATAATAACACTGGACGTTCATATTTCTTCCCATCTTAGACATGTTTTTCATTTTTATCTATAAATAATAGATTCAATTGATTTTATATCATTCTGAAATAATTTTTTAGAGTGGAGACTAGTGAAATATGATTGAGAAATGGTAGTCACTTTTTGTAGGATTTCAAATAACTTATATATCTTGTTTCTTATTTGTATTTATACAATAAATTTTAATTATTTTTCTTATTATTATTATTATTATTTTTATCAGTGGTAAACATTTGGTAGTCATCATTTTTCAAGAAATTTTGAAATGGAAAATGTTGATTGAGTAAATTTTGAAAGAATACATGTCTACATATCAATATATAGTTAGTTTATTTTCACTAATAGTGTTTGATTAAATTATAATGTTATATTTTTAATTATTTTTCTACAATAATATCACATGATCATAGATATAAATTAGGGAAGAAATGACTTATATGGTGTAAAACCATTGTGAAACAAAGATATTGCTTCCACGGGGAGTTTTTAGTCATCAAAAATTAACACGGCCTTTACCTGGTGAAATCAACTTAATTTTTTCAAAGGGAATTCCCCCAATTATTTTATTCATCTAGTAATAGTTATGGAATGAGAGAGAATGGGGAGGTATATTAACAATGTTTTATGAAGGAGTTTTCTAATTTATGACTCACGAAATTAAAATTAGGATGAATTTGTGTATATGATATGATATTCGGACATGATAATAGAAATGGAAGGTTTTTCAATGATGGGCAATAGTGGAGGTTAGTATGATCAAGTGTAGTAATAATAAGTTTGTGTCATAATTGGATCTATTTTCAGTGAGGAAAAAGTGTAATGGGGTTGAATTTTGGATTATAAGTAGAAAATGCTATTTAAGTGAGATAATAAGTGTGATAGTATAGTGTTGGATTAATGAAAATAAGCTCCAACCATTATGCAATTCATCATCATCTTTTTATTATAAGAAGAGTGGTGTGGCTATGATTTATTTTCATGGAAGTGGTAACGAGTTCCATAGATATCATATGATTTGGTAATTGAGAAGTGTGTGGCTAAAAATTTGTAGAGAACCTTTATTGGCTATGCATGGTTTTGGTCATGAAAAATATTTAGACAAAATACGTAATAAAAATAATTAAAAAAATTAAAAAAAGTAAATAACAAGAAAATAGTCATAATAATAATAATAGATAAAATAATGAAAATTAACGAAATAGAATGCGGTTTATTTAGTAATAAAGAATAAAGGCGTATTATTTAAACACCACATCGCATATTTTTTATATAAACAATATTATTTATTAATAGTATATTATTATTTATATTTAAATATAAATATATATCTAAAACAAGAGCATATGTGTGGTTGTCTATTTGGAATACATTTGGTATTATGAAAGATATTATTTTTGGTTGGTAATAATAATAATAATAATAATAATAATAATAATAATCGGTTTGTTATTATTATTACAATTAAGACCAATCCCATGCTGGTGTGGTATTATTTGGGTGAATATAGCTCTGAAACCAAGGATCAAATCATGTTGTATTTGAATTCTTCTAGTTATGGTATGAGAGTTATAGTAGGTATTTTATCCTCACTATTTCATAAACTATTTTGTGTATTATAGTATCTACTTTTACAGAAAACTAGAAACTATTTGGAAGTCTTTTGGGCACTATAAGAAGTTATTGGTCTTGTTGTAGTAAATTTTGAGCTCTCACTAATAAATTATAATAATTTTATCATGGTTATACAATTATGGGATGATTGGTCTCATAATCCAATTATCTCATAAGGTGTGTGAATGGGTTGTTTCATATCTACGTACCTCCAAATAATAATTTAAATTCTTATTTTTTTTATTATTTTTGTTATTGTATAAAAAAATTTATGAATTTTATAAAATCATATGGGTTTATGTTAATGGATAAAAATATTTATTTTCACTTTTGTATACAGATTAAATAAAATAAATACAATTTTCCTTGATTTTTCTCATTAATCGAAACTTATAAATTTTTAGTCCTATGGAGTTTATTTTATGGGGTTTTTTTGGAATTTAAAAATAATGGATTCCGATATTACTGGAAACAAATCCCATTAATAAATAAAAATTACATATTTGTCTCAATTTCATTATGATATTAAAACATTTCCCCTAATTTATGGATTATGGGCTGTTAATACTATTAATTTTGATAAAAGAAATATTAGATTCATATATATGGGTATAGAAATTCCAATAAATTTTTTAATGATCTTGATATTGAAAATCTTTTTATTAGACTCATTATCTTGAATGTTATTATAATATGTTGTAATGATTATTAGTTTATAAAAATTAAAGATATTGATGATGTCATTCATGGTGGAGAGTAGAAGTGAACCGCTGGAAGGTATTTTTCAACCAAAAAAATCATGTATAAGCTCATATGAATTAATATGGAAATCTAAAGGATATGACATAAAATTGAACATCAACAATTTTTTCCATTATTTGATTATAATTTTTAATTAATGGATGGTGTTTTTTGAAAAAAATAGTTCTCAATTATTCTGATATGACTCAGTATTAAGTATCATTATTTTTTTCTTTTCATTAATTTATTAAAATAATGTAGTATACCTAGAGTCTCATTCTTTTTTATGTGGTGAATTATTATTTTTTTCATTATTTAAACCAGATAGGATGACACTTTTATTGAAAATAGATCAATGTATCAGAGAGATACTAGTTTACATGTATAGTATTTACCTAAATAATTTTATCGTATGAGGTGTTTGATATATAAATGACATGTTCCAATAGTAATAATATATTGTATATTTTTCACCTTGGTGGTCACTCCCTTTGTGGAATTAAATGTCATGATTACTAGTATGAGAACATTTACCATATGATATATTTGATTTAATAAATAAAGATGAAAATATTATTAGGACAACATTGATTATGTGGATAATTTGATTGTTGATTTTGTCCACAAAAATGTTTTTTTAATAATGTATGATTATAGCTTAATTTTGGGTATATTATTATGTATGATATTTCATATCAAATTTTTAATCCTACTTGAGTGATCTGAATACTATTCCATATAAAACCACAACATTTGGGTGGTTTTCATAGGTTTAACCTAAAATTAATATTATTAAATGACTCAACCATATATCAATAATAATATTTCCTCTCTCAACCCATTTAGATTTGTGAATAGAAATAAAACAATCTATAGATTATTTATATAGTGTCTCATTCATAATATGGATTTCTATATGTAGAAATTATAATATAAGGCCCGTGAAAATATCTTAAACATTGGATATCTGGATACAATATTGTTGGAGTTGGTTTGTAAGGATCCAATTAAATTTATAATAAATGTATCCCGTATATATACCATATTATTATATGATTGATATTTGTGGTGTGTATGAAAAGATGTATCTTGGTAAACTAGTTTTATTGATAATGACACTAATAATTATAGGATTAAATAAAATTTCACATTAATTTTATTGTGAATTTATAGTAGTATAATCCACTAGTAGATATTTGACATAGATAACCATGGGTGATGTTGGGTTATTGAGAACGTGACCATATATTGTATTTTCCCTACTGAATTATTATGCTTCAATGATATTGAATTGGTCTTTATCATTATGGGAAAACATATTTATTATGATGATATACTCATCACTACATTTATATACTTATTTTTAGGAAATTTTTGATGATGTTTTCAGGTGGAAATAGCACGGTGATCTTGGTGGAAAGTAGAAGCATGGTGTTTAATGGTTGTTTCATATACCACAAAGGTTCATAGACAGTTAAATATTCATGTAAAAAGAGTTATTTAGATTTTACTTATCCATATTTGTACCATTACTTCAATTGGATTATTTTGTATGACCTTCAACTTTCACTCAATGATTCTGATATCAATTTATCTTAAATTACTCACTATTCAATTTATAGTTTTTTAAGATTATATTATAGTATTTAGTTATGTTTTTATATGTTAATGAATAATATTTTAAAAAATTATACACTTTTTTTAGTTTTTATCCAACGGTATTTTAGAATTGTGGGTTAAGGGTCACTATTCGTTTCATCTCTAACCATGGTAGGGTCTTAGTTAAACTACATCTTTAAAATATCGTATTCAAATAGTTTCATATTGTTTTTCATTATCCCTTAACAAAGTATAAGGAAATATAAATTGAAATAAAATATATGAAAATCACCTTTATCATCCATTTTATTGAATAAATCATTTTCATTATAACCAATATATTTGAATTGTAACCTCCCAAAAATTCATGTTGTCAAAAAAAGTTATATGTTATTAATATTTGTCTTTATAAATATAATGTTTCCATAGAATAACTCTCAAGTGAATAAATCTCATATTATTTTAAAATTTTAGGAGTAATATTAATTCCATTAATAACTTCAATGTTATCAAATTATAACATAATAAGGTTTGAATAATGGAAAAAATAAAAATATACTCCCATTTTATATGATATCCTTGAAAATTATTCTTAAAAACACAGTATTCTTAACCACCAAACCATTAATTTTTGTTATATATCAAATTATATAGCTCTCAAAATGAGCACTAATTACTAATATAATATGGGTTTAATATCTTAGAAATCATTTTCATCCCCTTCTTAATTTATAACCCAATCACCCAAGAAAATATGAGTAAAACCATCTGGAGAGGTAATTCACAGATTCTATTGGTAAAAATCCATACACGATTTATCCCTAGTTAGTTAATTCTAATGATTAGGTTAAATTATTCCATATCTAGATCTATTCATATCTTATATAATTATTCATTACCTATCAAAATAATAAATTTTTTATATTTGAATACTTGGTAACTTTTTTCTAGTGATGTGAATAAAAATAAAAAAAATACATTATTTTCACATACATCCCTAGAAGATCAAATACCTGAGAATATATAAAAGACTAGGATTATTTATTATAAATTAATGTAAAAAATATAATATATAAAAGTAAAATAATTACTTGAATAAGAAATGGTAAAATATCTTTTGATGAAAATACATTTATAAAGGTATTGTGTTTTTTAGATTATATATAAGTATATAAATTCTATGATGTTATCTTTGGAAAAAATAGTCATTTTATTTGGCATACCATGCTATTTCTATATGCTTATATCTCTCAAGAATTTTGTACTCATTTTTTGGATTTGTCACTCCAAAAATAGATTGGATTTTGATACAGTCATGATGATTTCATCACAATGGGTAGATATATCATATTACAGAGAAAAATATAATGATGATATATATGATTAAATCATTATTCATGTGAATAAATAATAATAAAAGGTATACAAGGAAGAGTAAAACATTTAATAGAAATATATTCCATATTGTGAAGGTACATATGGTTGATTAGAAAAATCTATTACCGGTAGTGTATTGTATAATAAATAAATATACTACACAAAAATCTATTTTTCATATGAATAAATCATTCATAAAGAGATATTTTTGGGGATAGTGCCAAACTGCCACATATGGCTATGAAAATATTGTATAATTTTTTTTATAAAAATAAATAGACCATACTGATACCATGACATGAACACAACAAAAGCTATGAAGATAGGATGCAAATATTTTGATCAACCTGAACACACTATGGAAGGTTAATTCTAGGTAAAAGAATATAAGGATTTATTTTCTATGAAGCGATAACTCATTCCACAACATGGAGAATGACACCACAACTAGTTCATAATATGAAAATATTTCAAGAGATTACAAGATGATATTTTGGGATCTAAATATAAAATATGGATGGATATCTTAAATTTGACTATTAAGTATGATAAAAAAATTGTAAAGAAAACTAAAACACAATATTATATTTATTCAAGATACCCGCATATCAATGAACAAATTCATGCTTTAAATATGGTAAATACGGGAAATTTTTTATGTTTGATTCCATGTCATATTTTTAAGAATAATAGGTGTCATGGTAGACTTATTTGATGATTTATATGTTTATTAATACCAAATTATTAGTGACATGTGTTAAATTCACGGATCCCAATTTATAAAAAAATATTTCATTTTTCAGAAATTCATGAATGTGTTAATTAAGAGACTATGAATGCAGACATATGAAATATTGAAAATGGATTCTATTATGATTAATTTCATTGAATATCATGATTTAAATATAAAAGATAAGAAAAATGATGATCTCATTATTTATCTAGTGTTTATCTTTTGTGAAGAACCATTGTAATCAATATTTGGGTCATGTATTCTTGTATTCATTTTCTCAAAGAAGTGAAAAAAGGAAAAAAGGATGAGGGAATGACCATTGGACTGGTAGTTAATGTTTTATTCATCTTTATAACACATAAATTGATAAGTTTTACCCCCTAATATAATGAAACAACATAAAACTATGCTAAATTTATTTAACTTTTGTATTTAACCAAGTAAAATATATATTTCCTTTCATTTAATTTAACCAAATGTATATTATGCGTGCTCAAGGAATGAAATGTTAAAAATATTCATAGTGACTTGATAATAATAAATAATGGATGATTCGAATAAATGAACTATGTATTTCTTCCATCCGCCCTCTTAGGGTGTATTGGTTTTATTGTTGAAATATGTGGTATTAGATCCATCATGTTATTTCATTATGAATCTATCGTTTTTGGGATTAATTCCATGGAAGAAGTGGTTAATAAAAAATTAGATCATTTATTCAATGTTTGTAATTATTATATTTGGAATAACCAAATAATATCTCACTTATAATCTCTTGGGCATGATGTTTATGTTTTTGCAATTCATGTAATAGAAGGTAGTGTTGTTCCAAAAAATTTAATGGTTATATCTCACAAGAGACTTCTGGAGGATGGTTCAAAGAAACAAAATGACTTATCTAGAGAATTATAAAAAATATATATGAATCCTTTTAAATATACATCAAAAAATCCATTTGGGAAAAATTATTTAACATCTATGAATGATACATCATCGTAAATGTATAGAAGATATAACTAATACAAAATAGATTAGATAATTTTAATATAAGACCAAGTTAAAAAAATATTGTATTCTTCAACTATCTTATTGATGATTCAAAAGGAATCTGTGAGCATAATGATTAATTTAATGATAAACAAATTAAAAATTATAAATATTATCCTCAAACCATTACAATATATATAAATATCAGTTCAACATAAAAACATCTCCCAAAAATTATTGATTATTCATCTACATAGAAAATTGGTTACATGTCAAATGTGGGTGAAGCTGAAGAGTTATTCTGTTAAATATTATAATGAAATTTATTTTAAATCCATGTATATTTTGGATATTCATGATGATTAAAATAATCAATATACCATCAATGAATTTTTACCAATTTTAGTGATAAAATTATTGTGATGAAATGGAGGATATGAAGTAAAGCTACCATTGAATTTAATTAATTATAGAAAATTTGGGTATATAGTAGTGAGATTTCCAAGAATTCATTAAGTGGAAACTAAAGTTGTAATCATCCCAAAATATTGGATAAAATTTTCCTTAAAAGTAAATATTAAATATTATAACACATCTAGTAAAAGAAATAAAAATAAATTACTATTGAGTAAATAATAAAATAAAATGAAAAGTTAATTTGATATAATGAGGAAAAATTTATTTTTGATACTGAATATTTTATAATGTAAATTTTTTATAAATAAAAATATTAAATTTAGTAATATTACAAACCTGAAGGTGTTTTCTGTCAAAATAGTAAACTCGAAGGAGAACTTGGTGAGATAAATGTTCAATGTAAGAAATATAAAAATATTTTTAACTTGATAAAGGAATCAGCAGAATAAATAGATTAATTTGAATAAAAAATTATTTAATTTTAAAAAGTGGTGGATTGAAATGGGACTATCTATGAAACATCAAGATAAGTGTTTTATTTCTAGTTAAAATTTTAAGGGAAAAAATTTAATTGATGATCTCAATGATGATGTTTTTGAAAAAACAATAATATAAAAATCAATTGAAGAAGGGGTGGTTCTTACATAAATAGACATGAAACTAATTGGAATCACCTGAAAAAAATAATTATTTTGTATTTATAATAATCTAAGATTAAGAAATATTATAAAGATTCAAATTATTCTAATGATGTGTTAAGAATGTACTATGTGGTCTATGTCCCAGTAATAAGTGAAGAATATCAGTGGTCTTTAATGATGAAATGTAAAGATAAGGGATATAAATGGATCTAAAAACTGGAAAAACTTGTTGGTAATAATTTCAAAACATTTAAAACTACTCAAAAACTACAAAATACTTAGAGGTTGGAAATAACTAAATAAATAATAAGAATATCTATCCCTAGACAAAGTGTAAATATTTGTTCTATATCTATCACATCGTGACCTATAATAATGATGTGGAATGATTCTTGAGACGTTAGGAACTAAGGATTTAACATTAAATAATGATAACATATTATAAACAATAAACATGAAATTATGTCTATGGATATAGTTATAATTATTCAATCTTTTGTAAAAAAACATTTAAATTGTAGATAGTGAAGATGTCCAAATTACACCTATATATGGTATATGAGGATGGATTATAGACAACTAAATTCCTTATTAGAATATTTTATAGCCATTATATGACGTATATTATGATTACATAACATATTCCCAATAAAATCTGGAGATACCACTGTATGTTTCTACTAATTTAGGAATTTTATGCATGGAAATAATAATTATTAATAAGGATATCTCTAAAAAAATTAATGATACTGAAAAAATATTACTAAGATCCTTAATATATATTTTTCATTCAACTAGATCAAAAATAATAATTTATTTAATAATTTGAATGAAATTGTTGATGATATGGTTTGATTCACCAATGATGGAGATTTAAAAATATTATGAAGCGGAATGGTCAGTCTATCTAAAGATGATCTGAGGAAAAAAATAAATATATATTTAGATTGTATTAGATATCATATATTTAAATTTAGTTAATCTTATGACTCTATATTTTAGATCACATTCAACTAGAAGGGTTGTTTTATCTAAGGTATATATATAGAAAATAAATAATATTAGAATAGAGATACAATGAATATATATAAGAAGTGGATAATAAGGAAACACTTATCATAAAACAATTGAAGAAGAAAGCATCCTTCAAAAAAGGCCTTGAAAATATTCATTAACAAATCATTGAAATTTTTTCCATGTTGAAATATATGATTTACATGCCAAATTCGGATGATATTGGGAGATGACTTACGATGCAATTGTTAGAGGAAAAATAGTGATAAATTCCTACCATCTAAAGAAGAAATGAGATTCAAATAATCTCATTTAGATTTACATTAATGTTTATGGCCCCATTTAGGTTCTTAAATTATATATTGGTGAGTAATTAATCATTTAAATTAATTATTGATGTATAATACCATGTATCATGTTCCCATAGGTAAAAATGGAGGTGATTGTGGGTATTTGAAAGATTCATAGTAAAGATGAGAATGAAATTGGGATGATGATCAAGATTATATGATTCCTAGATTATAATATACAGGGGTAAAAAACTGTTTACTAATTGTTTCTGGGATTTAGGTAATTGGAGGGAGGCTCCTTTCATGTAGAGACTTGTTAGTTCTCGGATTTCCGGATTTCATGATGGATATTTTGTTTCAGGCTGGAGTAGTGGAGGAGATATTGTCCATGACAGTTGTGGGTCGACTATCATGGAATTTTATATCAGGTTGGGGCAAGGTAACTCGTTGTATGTAGAGGCGATGGCCATTTTTACTGGAAAAACTTTTCCTGTAATGGAATTTGGATATTACTATTTCTGAAATATAATATATGATCTTGTATAATGCTATTAATGGGAAGGGTATAGTTTCTTATTCTATTCCATGTGTTTTTAGAAAATTCATAAGCATAATGGGTGTTAATATCATATTTTCTCATATCTAGTGGGAGGGAAATAATATTATGAACTACCTTTACCTTAATTGACATTTTTGGAACAGTGAATTTGTTTTTTCATTAATTTTATATCTTTAAAATTGAATTTGTTAACATCATTAGAGGATATTCCCTTGGTATCTAGTATTTTAGGCCCCCTTAATTCTTCCCTTATCTTGTACTATGCAAATAGTCCATTGTCTTCTTGAATATTTTCTTTTCATGGAATAAAAATTATAGATTGTGGGTGATCAATATTCATTGATCTAATAATCCATCAATGTACATATATCTAGAGGTGTAAATTTTCATCGATAAGCAAGAAATTATGAATGATGTATCATCTATGAGAACAATTCATAAAAATGGTGTTTTACAAGGAAAAATTTAATATTAATCCTTGAAAATATATTAATCCTTAAAAATGGAATCTCTCATTTTGATTTGAATCATGTTTTTTCAGTGGTGGTGTATACGAAAAATCATGATTTATTGAATCATATATAGTATAATATACCGCATCTGATCTGGCATAGAAGAAAAAAATAACATTAATGTGTATAGTAATAAGAATTTAATCACTAATAAAGATGTAAATTATTGTAAATGTTGATATGTAGTAGAATAAGGCATATTTTTATGATAAACTCTCATGATTATGGAATATATATTTCATCATAAGGGGATGAACCAAATCATGGAAGTTAGAGATATAAAAATTGAAAAACATAATTATTGGATCAAATAAATAAGACTATATTGGAGAAATATTAATGATTAAGAAAATATAATATAGATATAAATTCTCTTGGATTTTATAGTCCAATATGTGAATATGATTCTAATATTGAACCATTGGATAAAAAAGCTACTAAAGGGACTCAACTATTAAATCAAACTAGGAATATAAGAGTAGAGATATATTATTCAATTATTAATATGTATAAAAATTATTTAAAAAACCTTGAGAATAAGAAATATATATAATTCTTATTTATTATCCCAATTAGATCCATCCTCATTTTAATAATCAGAGTATGATAAATCATACGTCAATTCTGTGAATGGGGAGTTAGATAAAATTGAGAAAAAATAGACTTGATAACATGTAAATAATAAGATGCATCATAATATCAAAGAAACAATGTGGGTGTTCAATTATAAATAAAATGATCACAGAAATGTGATCCTAAATAAAACAAGTTTGGTTTATAAGGGCTATTCCCAAGTAGAAATAATTTATGTTGAAGAAACAATCACACTGTTTGAGAGACTTGAATAGAACTAATTATTTTATATATAGATATTTAGAAATATTTTATAACATACCAAATAGACTTCGTGATGAAATGTTTAAATATATTTACTGATGTGGAAATTTTTAACGAAAATAAAATTATGTTTATAATTATGGATGATGAGTTAATGGTTATCATGTTGAATAAGGTTTTCTATGGCTTGAAACAAGAAAATTTGGCCTATAATAATTTTTTATACACAATAAAATGTTTTAATAAAAAAAATATGTAGTTGAAACAAATCCTTATGATATATAGACTAATCATTAGAATTCTTTTGTGCTCAAATTTATTTTTTATTAAGATTATAGAATGATAGATGATTCCATTGGAGGTATTTTAATATTTGATGAGCTCTAGTATTGGGATATTGATGACGAGAGGACTCACATATTTTATAATCCTTAAAGAAAATTAAAAAATGGGATATACATTTTTTTCGACAGAAAAATAATTGAAGTAGACACTAAGGATGTTATAGATGCATGATATCAAACAACATTCTATTCCAATCATGGTATGAAAAAATATAGTAAAATATTTTTCAAGAGAATTTATTTATCCCATTATATATTTATGAATTATTGTATGTTTATTATATCACACAATCAAAATACTATATATCTTTTATAAAACATTCTTGGAATCTTGTTTTTAGACTTTTCAAAGGAATAATATCTCTTAGATATCAAGAAGTCCTAATTTGTATTTAATGCACACTTATATTATATTTATGTTTATTTTGATGGGAATGATAGATATTTATATTCATACTTAAATATCTATTAGCTTGAGAAAATTCTCATTAGACGTTCCAAAGTATAAGAATCCTTATTTATTTAATGTTTTTATGATTTTTAGTAAAAACAAGAGAGTACCTCTCTCAGTATAAATAAATATTTGTACAATTTAGAAAAATAAATCATACATATAGTATATATGGATGAAAAAAATGGATGATGTTGGATAATATATATGGCTTGACATGGTTTTCCATTCTGACAAATATAGTTTGAAATAGAAATAAAAAAATATTGTATATTCACTATGAATGAATTATTTTAAGACATGGAACCATGTTAATAATGATATGTAATATCAATGAATTATAAATATGAAATATATTTATAGTAATAAAAAATTGGAAGATATCTTTACAAAACTAGTGGCCATGATAAAATTTCAGAATCGTATGCTTAACCTTAGTGTTTTACCACATACCTCATCGTGAAGATATATAAAAACTCCCCTCTCCACTCATGTATTAAATATTAAACATGGATACTTTTCTTTTACTAGACCATTACTTTGGGCTAAAACATTAATGGAGGAAAAAAAGTACATAAGTAAAAATTGATGATGAAATCCTCTATCAAAGAGATTTTTACCTATTTGGGGAGTAATTGGTATAAATCTATTGGAGGTGTTATGAATAAGGATTATTCTTAGAAAAAGTCTGATATGGGATGTTTACTAATGGTTTAATTTTAGGTTGATTTTATTTTTTATCAATATGTGTTATGAGTTGAAGTGACATGTCAAAGGTTTCTCTATTGATATCTTATTTTACACACCATGATTTAGTCATGTTGTCTTAGTATGAAAGATGAGTGAATATATTCTCATTTGGAATTACTGGAGTTTCTTTGTCATCAATTACACAGGATATTAATAAGAATTCAAAAAAAACCAAATGGGTATAATGTTGGATCCAATGTTATCATTGGATTTTGTTTTTTATTTAATTGGTGTATATGTATATACTAAGATACTTTAATCAATTTTTTAGTGTACACATTGATCAAATTTGGTGTAGTGTAATGCCTAAAAATTCTTGGAGGAACATAGAAAATCTCAAATGTTGTCTGTTGTTGTCTATTCCAAAAGAGAAAGACTCATTACACAATAAATTCTCTTAAAATCAAAATAGTATTTATGAATAATTAGTTAAAAAAACTAAAGCATCTAAATAAGATTAAATCATTCATTGATATTTTATACACAAAAAAATTAAATAAATGAAAAAGTTGGTCATTCTATAAGAATATATGAAATTATACAAATTTGTATAGGGGTTATTAGAATAATCTAGTGTTGGTAGAGTATTATGACATAGACAAATAGTTCACATTGTAATTTGTGTTGAATAGAAATAAATATTTTATTATGGGAGGTTTTCAGGGATAATACCATTCCATAGATCTTGACAATTAAATAAAGTTGCGTATCTATTTTTTGATGAAAAAAAGTAGGTCACTCCATGTCCATGTAATTCATGACACTAAGGTTATGAATATAGTTCTCCCACATGAAAATATACTTGGTCACTCTATAGATTTGTGTGTTCTATGAAAAAATCTATTTTGATAGATTTTTTGAGAATTAGTACCTCATTTTATATTCAAGGGTACCAAAACACATCCTTTTTAGACCGAGATATTATATAAGGAGACTATTATATGTTATTTCCATGATATATACAAGGGATTGGGATGGAATTTTTGGATCTATTTTATTGATGGTATTTTATCTTGAATAAGTATTTCATGAGAAAATCAAAAAAGAATTCATGATACAAATTATGTAATGATGGAACTCTTTTCATGATGAATGTAAATCCCATAAATTTATGATGTTTGAATCCATGAAATATTTCATGAGATTATGGTTGATTTGGTTTATTTAATGGTTCATTAAAGGCTATTTTCAATACACAGTCAGTGAGTGATGTGTGGAAAAATCATGGGGTTAAAATTTTAGGAATTAATCATTAAGAACATGGATTTTACCATAAATGGAGATAACACAGTGACCCCTAAGCTAGAAAGGGTAGGAGACATATCCTTTATGTGTTTGACACACCCTAGTAAACCCATTGTAATTTTATATCCTAAATTCCATGTGTCTAAAAATCCATTACATAGACCAAAGACCCATTTTCCAATGTTTTGTGATGTTCTAGCCCATACATGGGTTTTCACCTTACTTATTCCATATCATGAATTATCTTTTGTTTCATCACCCACATCGCCATCCAAAAAAGTTAAAAAAATCACCCTAAAGGGGGGTTCAATGATTTTAACTATATCCATATAATGATTTATGAGTTAACTTTACCTCTAAAAGAATCATAATGAAACATAGAAAATTTATTCATAAATTTAGAATGTGTTAAAGATAGAGAGAATCAAGAGTAAATTGATTGATAGAACTAGAAATCAGAAATTATAGAGGATATTGGGATAAATTTAATAGATTATCAATATTTTAAAATAAATATAGAAAAAATTATTTTTGATTGGACATTTTTCTTTTGTGGATAAAAATTATAACAACTATTCCTGTCATATATTCTAGTTTTTTGTGTTTTAAATATGTATATAGAGGGAAAATATAATCGATAGTATGCTAGGGAGACAAAGGATCTTTCATGAGTCAGGATAAAAATATATTGATTTTTTATACATTAGTACATTGAAACACTATTGGAATTCTCTATGGAATATCCCCTTATGCTGAACCTAGTAAAATCAACATTTAGTTGCATTAATTTTTAGCAATTAAATATTATGTTTTATTGAGGATTGAAATGTTTGAAGTTTTATTTATAAAAGGAGAACAATTTCTAATAGAATTTGAGAATAATTAATCCCCAAAATTCTCCCCCACATTGAGTGTATTTTTTATCTTGTTGAAACATAATCACCACTAGTAATTACTCCATGAGGAAACAATATTCATTATATCTCTATAGTTGTGGACTTACTTCCTCCTATGGGATTCCATGGGATATGGTATAATATGTTATGAATTCACCTATTTCATTTTCTCCTTGCATTTTAGATAATACTTTCATGGTATTTCCGATTAACACTATTGATTCCATATTCTAGGTAGATCCACCCTCTCTTCCCCCTTATGAGTAGTATCTAAAAAATATCATATAATAATGAATATTTAAGAATTATATCTAGAATTCAATTATTTTTGTAAATAAAATTTCATAAAAACTAAAGTTACACATTATTAATTTTTTTATTTATTTTATATTTGAGGAAGGAAATAAGTGTAGCATATGGGTCAATAGTGAGATCTACCACATCGATATTACAAGACCTTTTTCTAGTGTTTTTATCTAACTAATGTTTAATTTTACCTCCCATTTTTGGATGATATACATCCACCTTTATGGTCCCCAATATATTCATATCTTTTATTATTATATTATGTAATTACATACCATAAGAGGGTAATATAAATAAAATCTCATCTCAATGATATTTTGTTCAAATATTCATTTTAAATCTTTCATCTTTAAGGTTTTTGTAATGAATTAGATTAGGTTAAAAGTAAACATTATAGGAAAAAATATAAAAACTTATAAAATTAATTCAATTCATTTAATTGGGTTAATAAAATACATTAATTGAGCCATTATAATAGTTTTATGATAAAATTACTTATTTAAAATTTACTAAAACCCATTCTAACAATTTTTCACACATAGTTAATATTATACAAGAAAATTTGAAGAAATTTCCGAAAGTACCTCTATCATATAAAATAAATAATTACATTAGATGTTTCTATTTTATGTAGAAAATATAAAATTAAATTAATCTTCTTTATCCATTCTGTAACATCATAAATTCCATTATCACCCAAAAAACTCACAGTTTTTTACATCCAAATATAATGGTCTAATTCATTTCATGTAGGATTTCCTAAATTTCATTCCTTCATAACACATATATCAAAAAAAATAGATTTTTTAAGATTTTTTTATTAATATAATGATTAACTAAGGGATTATTATCCTTGGACCACTCATTATGTTTTTTATCTCTCTATTAAGAAATTAATAGAGTCCACAATAAAATATATTAAAATAGTGAATAAAAAATATTATCACCGATATTCTACAAAAAAATATATAACACCAATAATGGACTATATAATATATTTCAGTGACAAAGAAGGTATTCATAAGAATATATTTTTATAAATAATGAAATTAAAATTTTAAACATAAAAATTGGTTTTCCTCAAAATTTTAGGTAATTCCATGGACTAATAATTCTTTAATGAATTCGCATTCACTAACTCTCTTTCTCATTTTCTATAAAACTAAGAATTCACATTTTATTTCACGTGTATCCCTTATAAAAAAATTTAAATATTAGTTTTCTTATTCAAATTTTAAACAAAATTACATTTATAGTTTTCTTTCCTCAATATTTTTCCAAACAACGGAAAATCAATTTACTAAAACAAAACTCATTTTATCAAAAAAAAATTGAATAATTTATATGAATATAAAATATTTTAGTTAATATATGTATATATTTTCATTGAATCCCAATAAATATACTACATTATCCATGATCATAATGATTCCTCATCAATCATGGATGGACAAACATTTCACAATAAAACAAAATAAAAATTATTCTTTAACTAGTTAATAGTCCTCTTATTAAATATATATCCTTAGGTAACTCAAGGTTTAATATAGATAGGATTGATATGATAATTTGAAAAATATATCTCAAGTATCAATTATTCAATATATATTTAGAACACTAGGTTCATTGCATCATGATACAAGCAGTGGATCTTATACTATTTTCCAATGCAATTAATAAAAAACCTGATTATAATCCTAAGCCTATCATAATTATTTGTCCTTAATAAAATACTACGACTTTTAATGTTTGGTAAAAATGTGATTAGTAATTAGAAAAATTTATTGGGTTATGTTGATTTAAAAAAAATAATGAAACTTTTTTTTAATGATTTTACCAAATTTTGGCATAAGGTGTCCCCATATCATACAAAATAAAATCATACTCAAGTAAAATACCTTATAAAAATTACTCTTATAGATCTAAAGAAAGACTATTCCACTAATTCATTTTAGGGTTAATAATATATTAATATAAAATTAAAATAAATCCCATCATTTTAAAGAAAATAAAATTTTTTAAGGAAAGAATATTTTATAATTGTTACATTACAATAAATTAGGAATAAAAAAATAAAATATAAAAACAAATATAGAAAACAGGATAAAGAACCATATTATTTATGAAAATAAAATATGAAAAAAAGGACACAGTACTCTATGGTGAAAACACCTCCACTACGGGTATTTGAAGAAACACTCCATATCATACCTCTTCCATAGTCTATATTTCAAGGATTTGGGATATCACTAAAAAAATGGTTTGTTCCCCTTAGTTATTTAATTGAAAAGACATGTATACGCACAAACAAATGCTATTTATGTAGAGTTTTTATAAAATATAAATTAAAATATATCAGTAAAATATCCCAAATAGTCTAACAAAAAGTAAAAACCATATAAGTGTATGGGTTGATAATAAAATATGATTATATATTTTAATATTTTAATTATATAAAACATTAATTGTAAGTTAAAAACCCACTAAAATAAATGGATGAAATTTTTTTAATGTTAGAAAACAATATTAAACAATACCATGGAAATCATATCAATTTATCTAAACTAACTAGATTCTAATTATTAACATGATATAATGATCATTGAAAACCAATAATGCATAAAAAATAACATGTTATACATTATTAGGATACATGACCACAAAATCCAAGGATTTGGCTATCTATAAATGGGAACCACTAATTTAATAACACTATCAATAAATGAAATATAACAATATAATAGAGGTAAATATAAATCTAAAAATCACCAATTTATCCATAAATGTGGTTTAAAAAATTTCATATAGAACGATTCATTTGAAAATTAAAAATCATCCTAAATAATCGAAACAATAACCCAAAAAATCAGTTGCATAATTTTACAAGAATTGAATTACTTATTTAACTTGTCTTTCTGGAAACTATATTTATTTTACTAAAAATCACAGAAACCATCTATTAATTCAAAATATGAATGGTGAAATTATTTAATAAATTTGTATAAAAAATCAATCATTATAATTTTCCTTTTATAAATAAAAATCATAATTAGAAAAAATATTAACCCTATTAATAATAAAAAATGGTTTCAATTGATTAAAAATCATTTATTTGTTCATATATAACATAATTAATAAAAAACAACCAATTGACTTATTAAAACAAAGGATAATTATATAAGTGTTGTTTTACTAAAATTTTACTCAGGGTAAAAAAAATTAACATGGGATTAAGAAATATATGATGCCTCTAAAACTATGTGTGTCCCCAAAGTTCAATGGAATGTGTCCAAAAATATTCAGAATTACCTAAAAGATCATTCAATGTTTAGTGTCATAATAAAAAAATTATTTAACAATAATGAAATTAATTTGTATCCCTACAATTATCATTTTATAAGTGGAAAGAAGTGATGAAAGGATAATATATTTGGAGTCATTTTCCATTAATATCATCCATAAACTCTTTATAATGGATGAAAAATGAATCATGAAGGTAGATAATCTATTAAAATCAACAAAGATACCTTTTTTGATGATGGTATATGTAATATTTAAGAATATGGTGCCTTAAAATTTTAAATAATTTCAACATATGTTTTTAATGTTTCATGATTATTATTCATGGTTTGAAATTGGTATATGAATACTGGTCACCATCCTTCCAAAAAATTAATGAATATTCATTATTACTTTTAATGGTTTAAAAATAGTGCAGTATTCCATATATCCTCCTTTCAATCATTAATTTTTAGGTATTTTTTTACCTGATTATTAAATTATTCATCAAATAGATTTCATGATTTATTTAAAATTTTCATTAAAATATCTTATTAATGTACAAACAATAAATAGAAATTTTATAATTCATATGTACATCGTATTAAAAATAAATAAATTATAAAACATTATCTATGGTCTACTGGAAGAAAATAGGATATATAGATAAAAATGAAACAAACAACATATTATATTCTATTTAGATTATTTATCCCGATATTTAATGGAAACCATAAGTATTGATCAATTGAATATTATATCCTTTGGTGATAAATTGTTCTTGTGTAACATGGATTGAATAAAATAGATTTTACCATCCACATTTTATGATGAAAATTATTTAAAAATTATTTAGGTTGAGAAAATTATTTAGGTATCTTTTCTAAAATAATTCATTTATATCATAGAATGATTCTTGGTCCCTTAAATATTCTTATCTCAATTAATGATATATTATTTGATGTATTAAAACTCTTCACATGTATTATCACATCGGTGATATGAATATTAGTTTACAGAATATAATTCCACCATCCTTTGAACACTAATAAGGGTGTTAAAATATAAAAAATTAAATAAAATATCCTTTTAACCACATTAATTCATCATTTATATATGTGTCAAAAACAAACCTCATCATTATGGGTATTTTGAATTTGGAATGAGGTATATTCTTCAATTGAATTAGATGTATGATAAATTTTAATTTGAATTTTCGGATGGGGATAATGAATATTTAGACACATTTAGAGCAATAAAGATCTTGTTTCAGAGTTGGAGAATTGGTTATAAAAGGATAAAATTTATATTCAAGTAACCATTATTTTCATGAGACCTTAATGTGATACAGATAGTACCAACAAAATCCCAGTGGATAAAAAAAGTTTAAAGGGAAGGCAAGGGATGTGGTGAAATTGTATAGGCCACTAGAGACCTATTGGAAGATCATTGAGGATCACTTTGGCCTTTATGATCCTGATGGTTTCGACTAGTTTCCAGTGAGCACATATATGTTTTTAATCATATTACATAAGAATTTATTAAAATAGGGTCTAACCCATATCTTTTACCATATACAAGGGAGCCTAATCTTTCCCACACTCCTTATATCCTCTTTTATTTATGGTTACTTTATATCATGTATTTTATGATCTTTATATAGAAGTATACTTCTATAAGTAATGTTTTCCCTACATGATTTATTAGTTATAGTATCTCTTTCCACTTATCACTAAATTATGGTAATTCCATTATTCCTACGATTGGGGTTGTTTTTATATTCATAAATTATATGTGATTTAGTAAAAATAAAATGATGATATCGAAGGGGGTAACTCGTACAACAATGATGATGGTGATCTATAACATTTAAATCAATATTATTGATGTTTATACCATATAATGTGAAATTAGTGGTTACATTTTTTAACAAGGGATACCTGAAAAGGAATCGATAATTTGGTGTTAAGGAAGAGAGAATAATCATAGAATATGATTGTTGAGACAAGTTATCCATTGTAGTTTTATTTATTTTAATTTTTTTTGGGACTATATATCCAAATGTCATGATCGATTATTTTAAAAAAATAACTTAAATGTTTTTTGGCGTTTGGGTAAATTATTAATAGTATATTATGGGAATCCTAGACCAAGATTAAGGGTTCTAGAATTGTAAAATAAAAAAATCACATTATGAGGATTCTAGGTCAATATGTGGAATCTTTCATATTTCCCTTTAGTGGATAATGGGAGGCCAAAGTATTATTTAGTGGAAAATACTTATGAGGGATGATTTATCTTATTGAGGAGGGTTATATTAGTATTTTTTAGGTTTTTATTCATAATTTTTTTCCCCTATCGGAAACATTATAGGGTTGATGAGATTATACAATTTTTTGTTCATATGCTCTCCCATTGAAAGATATAATAGGGGAATTAATGTATGGGTGTTGAGGAAAATCCATGAATGGATTATTAGAAATGGGATAGTACACAACTAATGGAATGTTAAAAAACGGTTTTGGAGATATATTTACAAATATTTTTAATTATATGTGTAGGTTTTAGTATGTTCATTTATTGGAATAATCTCTAGGGATGTGGTTTAAAATGGTTGATATTTATATTGTATGTAGATAAGGTCTCTTAAAAAAATTGGATATGTGTTACTACCATTTTAACAACATATTAGGTAATGTCGATAAGTAGTTTTTGTAAAAATTTATCATTCATTTATAACACAGGATTGTACATTGAGTTGAGGAACCCATATATAAAATAATAGTGGATATAGTTATTAATGTTCTATATAGATAAGTTTATCTCTATTTGGATCCTAGTATGTGATTATATCCATTCATTCTCTTGTTTGAGGTGATAGTTGATCAATCTAGTGAATATATTGATATAAGTGTTGGAATATTAGACTACGGTGATTAGTGTGGGATAAGTTGGACATGTAAGAGATAGGATAAGTGATACATGATGTTTTAATCCTAATAGGTTTATCGGTAGTTTAGATATAAGAGTTTGATGGGTAATAGCTATGTGTTAGGTGATGGATTGTGTTGGAAATGAATAGTCTGTTTTATTTAATAGGATAACTATGTTGTTATATTATGTCAATAGAGTTATGATCCCCTTGTGATGTGGATGATTATATAAATTAGTACATTACTATTTTGAAACCTGCTTATAGATGATCATGGATTTTGATGTATGTTCAAGATTATAATTATAATGTTTCTAATGGATCAATTTGTTGTGATTTTCTCCCTGATTGTTTGAATATTCTTGGGGATAATTATGTTGTTATCTACCACCCAAATGATCAGTAATATAGAACTATATATGTAATTATTTTCTCATAATGGTGTTTCTATATTTGAAAATACTATCTATGTGAATACATGATTGGGCTGATACTGTGAGTTCAATGTTTTGAGAATTTTTATTTTACAATAAAATACCCGACCTAATGGAATACCGGTATTTTGTTATTAAATTGTTAATTTTCATTTTGTACATTTTATATATTACTGTAAATTTTAGGTTTCATAGTGGTGGGTTCCTGTAAAGATTTAATTCTTATACCATATATGTAAACCCATATAAATGTATAGAATATACACAATCATGCAACATATTAGGTTTATATATGAGGTCAGGCGGGAATAACATAACATGTTAATTGTGAAATAAATAGGATGAGGAATGGATCAGGGGTCAAGGCCTCTATGATTATTATGATTCATGAATTTTAATTATATAATATCATCCCTAACTAGTTATCTCGTATTTATATTACGACTAGTGGTTCACATGATTCCATTTTTATAGTATGATAGAATTTTATTTAAATTGTTTACTCATATACATTAAACCATTATATGTAATTTTTTATTATATTATTAAGGGTTTCACCATTTTATATTTATTTATTATTATTATATTTTTTTAAAAAAGATAATATTATCCAAAAAAATAGATTGTAGACTATGGATTCTAGAAGGAATCCTTTGGTATAGGGGTCTCCAGGACTATTATTTTCCTAGAGGCACCGACCTTATCACTATTAGGGTGAGCCATGCAAGTGAATTATAATTATTATTAGAGATTTAATTATATTTTTCTTAATATTTAAAAACAATGTACTGAGATAGGTTATTTTAGAATATGGGACTTTATTTTACATAGTTAAACCACATATAGTAGATGTACATATTAATATTGATTTGAGATTATTGTTATTTCTATTCACAGTTATAATGATAATTTTTTAAAAATAGTGATGATTTTTAGGTGATTTATTATTTTAATCTTAGACTAATGTTGAAATATGTGTTTATGCCTACATCATACTTTAAAAAATTAATCACAAACATGTGCATGAATTCCTATGACTAGAAAATGGATACTTGATAAAAATCATTAACAATGAATTGTTAAAATGAAAATTGATTCTATTAAATTTTTCATAAAGTCAATTTCGATGAATTTTTTTAGAAAATTATTGTTTAATTAATGAAAATTAAATAATAGTTTACAAATTGATTTATAAAATACCAAATTTAAGAAATATTAATTTATCAACTCCATTGGTGGAGGATTCCCAACATGATTACCAATTTTATAGGTTTGTATGATTATATTTCGCATGTTTATGATCACTATATATGATAGGTTTTTATTAAAATTTTATAGTAATAGTATGTATTTTTATTGATGTAGTTTTCTTTGAGAACATTTGGTTATAAGAAATGTAATACATGATATTTATTAAATCATCTAGAAGGTATAAGTAAAAATATAAATAAAATTTTATATGGGATATTTTCTGATTGATATGGGATGTCTATAATCCTTATCATAGATTGAGATTTTGAGATATGAAATTGTTGTGTATGTATCATTGGATGGAAGGAGACATATTGGTAGCTAGTTATGCGTGAATATATTCATGTTATTTGATTGTGAGATGTGATGGATGTGTGGGTTGAAAGAAACATTGGCTGAAATACCTTGCCATTTTATCTAGGAATAATATTAGAATAGTTTTAAAATATATAATTAAATAATTATTCATGATTTGAAATGGTAGTGTACATACACTATCTTCTAGAATTGATTTCTTACAGTTGTTTCCATTTAGATAGTTTTAACTTTTCATAGATTCAAGAAAGACTTTGTTCACATGATGAGTGTGTTGAGATAATTGGTAAAAATAATTCAATAATATTGAATTTTTATGATACCACATTTAGAGGATGAAAGAATTATGATATTCATATTTACATTTAAATTAATAGATGGAATATAGGACAATTTAAAGGATTAGTCTTGGAAACTCTCTTCTTCAATTGATAATAGAGAGTCGGTATTATAGTATCATCCAAAAAATATGGTTTGTTGTGCCCTATTATTCCATATATAAAATAATGAATGTTTTTGTGTTGTATGTTTGATTTTTCAAATGGTGTGATATATAATTAATCGAGTAAAGGTTTGATTAATGAATTTATTAGATAGGAACTAGGGTATATGTGAGTATAGATTAGAAGAAAAGTTGGTTCTAAGATAGATTGTCAATTTAGTAGTCATAGATTCAATATACGAATTCTTGAGAGGAATGTGGTTTAGAAAGTTCATTTGTATATAGAAACCAATTATGGTTTTAATTGGTTTTATATATTAATGAGACCCTTGAAAATAATTGTTTTTTTATTTGATAAAAACAGAATAATAATCCTAACAGTCTAATAATTTTTGATAATTATACTTGTAATTGGTTGTTTGAAAAAATGGGTATTTTTATTTTCAATGGTCCATTGATATGGAATGTTTGGGAGACATCTTATACTAATTAAGGTAGTGCCTTTAAGGTTATAACTTATTGGGTTTTTCCCTTTTTATTTGAGATACCCTTATGATGAGGTAAACTCAAGCTAGATAAGAATTCATAAGGATTCTATTATGATATCTGTTAAGTATTCTATTATTTTAATAACACTCCCAAATTGTATAGTGTCAAATTGATTACAAAATGTATACACAGAGTGATAAGTGGTAATGGCTTTTCACTGGTGTTGGGATATCCTTGACTGTAAAACATTTAATGCTCAGATTAGGGTAATTATTGGTCATATATTTATTATGATAGAACATGAAGAATATTTATTAAGATGATAGATCATTAAGATATTGGATATATATAGATTCAAGTACTATTATTTATATATTTTTTAATGAAAATTTTATAGGTTGAGAGTTTTGGGTTTTAATTAATCGAGTTCTTGAGAAGAGTATTCTAGTGGATGTCATTATAAAAAAACAGAATGTTATGGAGAAATATTTGGAAGGGGGATTCAAAAAATAAATGGAAAGAATGATTCTTGTGTGTGGTTAATTTTGATAAAAAATTATTACATAATTTATAGGCAATATAGATAATTATTTCTAGGGTGTCATATTTTAATATCTGTCAAGATAAATGGGTTTTATTTGGATCCTAAGGAATTACTGATTTAAAATTAAATCTATTGATTACAAAAAATAATTGATCCTATGAAAATTAGTGTGAGTTAGATTTATTTAATAAATAAATTACAAACTATGATGGTAGATTCATTAAAAAATTTGGAGATAATGTATTGTCATGTTTGGGGATCTTGTGAGAATAGTCAATATTATCCATGTAGAAGTCTAAGCTATCATTTATCTATCATAGAATATGTTCGATGATCAAAATTTTTTGGAATCCTTGGTGGTATAATTTCCCAATGTCATCAAGTTGATATTATAATTGTTAAAATATGGAACTACCACAATATAGTGTAGTTTATTGAAATTGTATAGGAATATTGTACTACATGATTAAAATTAGTATTTTGGTTAATTCACTAAGACTTAATGGATGGTGGGATTAAATAGAAACATTTATAGGTGATTGTTATAGAAGATAATTGATATGGTGAGTTGTTTATAGTTGTCATCTTTATTATATGTAAGTTGGGTTTTGAATGCTATATTAGCTTCATTAAAATTATAGGTGGGGTAAATTTTATTTATGAGTGGAGGATGGGAAGAGTACATATTTATACACATTCCTCTTATCAAAATTTTTATTTTTGAGGTAGATAATTGTCTAAAAAGTCTTTGATTTAAATTTTATGAATTCCGATAGGCATTTCGCCTTAAAAGATTTAAATTAAACCACTGGAAGCCTAGTGGTATCACAAAAAATGTCTTTTTAAAAGTTCAGGGGTAGGGAACCATCATCCAGACCACAAAATACTTGGTGGACGGCCACTATAAAACTAATCATCTAATAACGTTATAATGGGGATTTAGACTTTTTTTTTACTTGTAATATTTTTAATATATATAAAAAGGTGTAATACCATTTTATTATATCTGAATGTAAGGGGCTTGATCAACCCTTCTCTCATTCATCACTAAGATTAGGTGTAGTTTTTCATCATGTGCTTTAGGATTTGTATACTGGATTGCATCCCACATGTGAATATTACTATGTATACCTTTTTATTTGGGGTCTCAATATCTTTTTTTCTCTACATCACACAAAATACATATTTCACTATATTTTTCTTTATTTTTTGGGTTTCATTAATATCTCTCCAAGGGGCCCTGTGGTTGAGGGTACTTCAGTGTGTGACCAATTTATGATATTTTTTAAAATTAGTATTATGGATTTTCTTCCCATGTTTATAGGAATTGTGTTCAGCAAATATTGTCATTCTCTTTTCAAATACCTCAAAAGATTGTATTTAAATTTGTAGAATTATATTTCTTATTTGGACATAATTAGTTTTACTTGGATCAACCACACTATGATAATCAAAGGATAATGTTATCATTTATGTAAAAATGCACAAAAATTCACTAGTATCACTGGTTTGAGGGATAAAACTGTTGTAACCACACCATAACTAGGATCAGTACCATAAAAATGACAATTGAAATTCTGAAAAAAGGGGATATCCACATACTATTACTTTAGACACTGCTTTAGAGTTAAGTCACATCTGTAGATTTCTAACATATAATTCCCTTCATTAGTATTACTTATATAAATGTATTCATCCATGAATATGTATATATATGCTATTTATATACTCCTTTGTTCCTTTATAGGTATTCTATGAATGACTCATTGAACAAAAACTCCTTTATTCCAAAATAAAAAAAAATCCTTTCTTGTGAATGTGTGAAATACCATTTCCTTACTAGTTCAAAAACACACAGTTTATATTCATTTAAATAAAAAATGTTTTAAGAAAAAAACACCCTTAAAACCCTCATATCATGGTTTCTCTCCCTAATTCATATTAATCAAATCATTAATCCAATGTTAGTTTCCTTATAATATGATGTATAGATACCGTCAATTAAAAAAAAGTTACATCAAACCCTCTTACATTTCTCCTAATAGATATTAAAATGTTTTATAAATATTCTCTCTCTCCCTTTATATCTTATTCATTTATTTATAAAAACTATAATTCATCAAATAATACAACTTTAGGCATTTGTTTTATATAGAAGCTCCACAAATATTGGATATCTGATTTCCCCCACATTAATATTCAATTTTATCTCTGTCCACCATTATTAAAAAAATTATAAGATATATTAATAAATATTTAAATACATTAACTTCTAAAAGTTCCTCTTACTTTAAATTCCCTTATTCTATATAAAATATTCCCATCATGGGTCCCCATTTTTCAGCAGACATTAATATTTTATTTAAACACCTTTAATTCCATAGTAAATCCTTTATAATTATTTTATAAATGAATAACTATAATATTTATAATCAATTTATTGAAATCTACCACATGTCATTAATTCATCATCTAGTAATGTCTCATTTTCATATAAATGAAATCTCCAGAATACCAAATTAAAATATAGGAATATATGGGAGGGGTTGCCGATGTTTCTAAATTTTTTTCTAATCATGGCATTAATATCATCATGTTTTCATCAACCTGATTCTCTCACCATTACACAGATTTCTAATGGTGTTTACTATGGATTACCAAAAAGAAACTCGAAATCACAATTTCATAGATCTAACAACATTGCAAACAACTTCAGAATCCATAATACCCTTTATAAAAACATGAACGTTGACATAATGATGTGGTTCGATAACTCTACATGTAAAAATCCCACCAAATTCCCCACACCACATCTTCCCAACATTAGATCCTTTTTTATTAAAAAATCCGTATGAACAATATTCCAAACAAACTCTACCATGTAGGGGGTATCCCATTTCATATTAGTGGATGTTGAGACAACCACACTAAGTGAAACAGTGTTGTGAACCCAATATTAATTTCTGATATCCTTCGTTCAATATCAAGATAAACAAATATCTATTCATGTCTTCCATGACTGGAATAATTACTATGGTTATCTTCCCTATTTTTCACTGGTGGAATTCAAGTGTTAGATGCTCAATATTATGGCATGGTCACCATCTGTTGGTTATTTTGACAATTTCAATGTCATGTAATGCTTCAATGAAATTCCCCCTTCATCAGCAGAGTATACACTACCACCATTATGAAAGGCCTATTTAACATTCGTACTGATTATTTTGTAAGAATATATCCCTTTTGTGAGTGGATGTTTATCTATATGCATGATTCAAGAATTTAGAGTTACTTTATGTATCTCTAGGGTCTGATCCTCTACCCTTAAACAAGTAAATGGTATACACATCTACCTTTACAAAAGTCATGTGTATTCCCTTATATCCATATTAAAGTATCCTTCTCTGCAAATGATACCATTAAATAAAAGGTGGAATATTTGATTTGACATTATAAAAATCATGATTACCGTTATGTGAGTGATCAAATTTCTAAATTTCCTTTACAAAAAATATAGATTTAACTCCTTCAATACATATTTTCAACATATGATCCCCTATCCGTCTTCTACTCATCTTCCTCTTATTCCAACAATGTATACAAAATTAATTTGTAGTGTTCCAGAAATCCACCTATTTATTTTTTACAATATAACCACTTCTTTATCCACCATTATCAATGAAATAAAAGGGTTTCACTTCAACCACAGTCATCCTCAACTATTCTACCTCTAAATGAGTAAGTATCTCAGGAACAAAATAAAACATTCTCAAAGTGTACACTTCCCCTTTATTCTCTTACTTTTGAAATAATTTCTTTACTCTTATCCATTGAGAAAATAATAGTGTTTCATCACAGGATTATATTATCCCTTTTAGTTTTGGGAATTGAATCCATATATTTACCACCCCTTTGTCAATGTAACCTAATTACCTAATCCAAGAATGTTTTAATTCACCATTAAGCTATGTTTTCCAATTCTAAAAAAAATTATATGCTGAATGAATAATTCTATAATAATCCTATAAGAAAAAATATATAAAAACTAAATTAACATAAAGTAATTAAATTAAACATTGGATCCATAAATATATACCATATCGCTATATTTTTAAAATATATTTCTCTTTAATAAATTTGATGATCTCAATAGCTTGGGGTGCGCACAAAAAAAGAATGAATTGAATAATAATTTATTAAAATAATAAATAAAATATATTGAAGGGAATTTAAATTAAAATAATTATTATAATTTAAATAAGTTATTATAATAAATACCAGTTTAGATATTAATTTCCAGAAAACATTTCCTTTCAAAGTGATTATTCTTACTAAAGATTAAATATGTTTTATTTGAATGACAATTTTCTGAAATTTTATAATTTTTATATGAATTATTTTAAAGTAGTTCTTAATTCATAATAATATTATTATCTTAGGTTGATTTTTTTATTTCATCTACAAATATTGGTTTTTATGAGAATAGTAAAAAATAATAATTTAAAAAAATGACTTTAATTTGGGTATAACCAAACTAAAATGTTTTTGATTCCTTTTAAATTGAATGATTTGTATTTTATAAAATATATTTTATATTTCCATCTATTAAAATAAATTTAAAAACCGATATCTTACATTTTTAATCATAAGTTATATATATTTGGAATCTAATTTTTTTGCATCACAAATTTTTTATTTTAAAAATATTATTACCATTTTTTTAAATTTAATATAATGAAATGGTAATAATATTTGAAATAAAAATATATAATTTATCTGATAATTTAAATTTTATTTTTGATATAAAAATATGATTTCAAGGTTAAAAACAAGTTTCTCATATAAAAGAAAATTATGGTGAAGTTTAAAATAATGCAAAAGAAACTAAAATTAATCAAAACATACCTCAAATTTTCTATTGATAGGTTTTATCAAACATGAATCAATCCTGCCCAATTATTTTTTACATTTGGATTTTCATTCATCGAATAGTTTACATCTTATTAAAAAACTACCGCTCTCATCACTTATAAAAGGTGACTTCCACCAATCATTTTTATACACTCTAAAATTTATATGTTTACTTAAAAATCTAACTAATTCCCACCCAAACATTTATATATATTAATATAGGTCCCAATATATTCAAAGGGTCACGCCTTAATGGAATAATCAAATTTTAAAATAAATTATTCCTAGGAGTAATGTTCGATTTCCAAAACACTAATTTTTTTATATTTAATTGTGTATTCATCTTATAACTGAATTTTTTTTTTAAATAAAAATTAAAATTATTATAATTTTATATTTATTTGTGATTATATTGATGCAACAACCATAATATATTCCCCTCTTAATAATTTTAAAAATTTTACTATTGTCTGTGTTACGTGGGGACTATCTCCTCCATGAATGAAATATTCAATTTCTCAAAAAATAATATAGAAGGAAGGATAAAAATTGTTATTAAATGAGTAAATTATTTTTTTAACATTATTATAATTCTAAAATGAAAAATAAATTTCAACATTTCATTTGTTCTTAAAAAAATGAAAATGTAATCAATGTGTTCATACTGATGACTACCTCTATGAATGATGTGTTTCATTCTCATAATTACCTTACATGGATAGTTATAAAATATATTCAATGAATAAATATGTCATTAAAAATTTATATATGTCATTTATATGGTTTTTAATATATTAAACAAAAATTAATGGTCATTATCAATTATTTCATTAATATCAGAAAATTACCCAAAACGAGTTCATTATGTATCTTGTTCTTATGAACCATGCCCATTGTTTCCATAAATTATAAATTAAAATGAATAAATCATTGAAAAAATATGTCTTAAATATATTTTATTATATTTTAATAGTCAATAGGGTATCAAAGAATGGGGGTTCACATCAGTTTTACTAAACATGTGAGAAAAAATTAAAATTACTAATATGATGTGTTGAAAACTACCATTAACTAACTAATAAAGGTGAAATGTATATTTATAATTGAAAAATGTTAATATTAATAGATATTAATATGGTTAAAAATATGTTATTAATAATTTTATAATTATTATATTAGAGTTTAAATATATTTTGTGAATATAGGAAAAAATGTATGGTTTTTCACCTAGATTCCCATTCTTGGAAACATGTTTTCGTATTATGAATATATTATTATTTTATATAGTTTATAGATAAACCAATTATCGTAAATTGTTATTATTATTTATTCTTTAATGGGATTTACAAGTCTTTTAATTACTCAATCCTTCCAATTCACTTGTTTTTATTATTACAAAATTTGTAAGCATTTTTTATTAACTCTCTTGATATCCATTGTTTTATATTAATTATTATTTATATATATTATTATAAGTTTATTAAACTATAAACAAATACATTATTATTGTTCATATAATATTAATTTTCATATTATTTAAATTTCATTCAAAAAAATATTTCTAAAAATATTCTTAAATTATGAATTAGGTTATTTATAAGGATTTCTCAATCTCAATTTTTATTCATTGATATATTATTAAAATTCAAAAAATTATGAGAAATTTTCATTTATATACTTCGCATGGATGTCTTTATAATATATTTATCATGTAATTAAATGGAATCAAAAATCCATATTATATTCTTCAATTCATGGGTTTTTTATGTGAAAGAAAATAGTGTTGTAAGGGTTTCTTTCTAATATCATTTTTAAATTGAGATGATTACAAACAAATTTTCACATGGGAAAATTTGTGTTAATTCATATCTAAAACCCCATATATATTCATATTATATATTAATTTTTTTATGTTTTAAATATCATATCTTAAATTTATCTCAATTTTAAAATAATTTACTAGGTGTTACTCTTATAAATTAACCCCCCCTGCTTATTTCGGTTGAGAATCATCCTCATCAAAATAAATATTAATTTTATTATTGTCCCTTTCATTGATTCAATAATTTATTAACATCATTTTCTGTATGAACCCAGATCTTTGTTTTGGTATGCTTTCCTTTCTCTGGAGTTTTTGAGAAAAAATGAAGTTTCTGGAAATGTTTGAAGTACACGTTCTGTACTCTATTCCTGCTCGAAGCCGTGTATGGTCGTGTCCGGGCCACACACGTGGTGTGTAGGGGTGATGTGGAGGCCACTTTTGGCAGAGTACAAAAAAACCTAGTAAAAGACCTGTACTCTAAATGTACACAGAATGTACTTTTTTTTCATTAAAAGGACCGGGGGTCGCGCCTAATCGCCATAAACATCTTTTTCTAGGTCTTGTTTGTCTGAGATCGTTGGGAATCCACGAATCTTCGACATGCCACCTTTCCTCCATCCTTTATCCGATTCGAGTACAGTCAATTGCATTGGAATCACAGCGGTGAGTTCTCCCTTCTTCTTGATCCTTGTTTTCCAATTCCTCTTCCTTCTCAAGATATCGTGGGTTGAGTGTTTTGGGTGTTTTCTCAGATCTACAAAGTTCAAGGAAGAATCAGTCATCTTGGTTCAAGTATATCAATATAGTAGGATCGAGGTAGGTGGTTTGTGCCTTACCGTTCAATGTCTTTGAGTTCTATGTTAAAATACCACAAATACTCGTGAACGGGGTATTGTGTGTTTACCTTTTTGCGCGTTTTATTTACCTGCCTTGATTTTATGCATATGTATAGGTAAATTAAATCATGTTGGAGGATATTTTGTTGTTCTTGGATCTTTTCCCAAGATTCGTTCTAGTTATGACATTCATGTTTCATTTGCTTTTGGCTGTTACACCTGTTTCCATGCCTTGTGTCTGTAGGAAGGAGTTTTTTTGTATAACATGCTTTTTTCACTGTATACTATTAGCCAAGTAGCTCTATAGATTTCCATTTTTTTCCAAGTAGCTCTATAGGTGTACTTTGGGCTTATATAATTATAATGCACTAACCGGCACATGACTAAGAGAACCCGGTGCTATAGACTATAAGGGATAGACGAAGTCAGCAACCCAATGAGTCTTAGACATTATAGACTATAGGAGGGTAGACCGAGAACGATTTATTAGTGATTCTTGGACATTAGACTACAGGGGATGGACTGAGTGATATCCCATAGAGTCATGTATTTTTATAGACTACAGGATGGTAGACCGAATGCGCTTCCTTAGAGAGTCTTACCCTATTTGTTTTCTCTTTAAGAACCTTCCCAAGTTAGAGGAGGAATTGACCGACTGAGCTTCCTCAGAGAGTTTGTGGTATAACTGAGGCCATAAGAGTAATTGACCGAGATATCTTCCTTAGAGAGTCTCTAGACCTTGGGGCATAGAGGGTTAGACCACATGATCTTCCTCATAGAGTCCCTGACTACCCTAGACTATAAGGGGAATTGATCAAGTGTGCATCCCTAGAGAGTCTCATAAATTCGCATGACCAAACCAAAGGGGTTATGCTAAGTGCAATGCCCTGAGGGTTGTGGTACATCTTGGATAAGACCAGAGAGGGTGGCTGCAAGTACTTACCAGAGGTTTTCTTGATTTTTTTCTATTTTCTTCACTAGTGTTGTTGGTTTTGGATTGATTAATTTTGTGTATCATCTTACTTTACTGGTTACTGTTTACTTCCTTCTGCTTTGTTGTTGATGTTTACTACTTATTGTACTTTTACCTGCCATATACCCACTAACTATTAGGCACAGATCTTTGGGTGAATTACTACTGGTATTTAGTCTCACACCCTATTTAGGTCATTCTTTTGGGCCCAAACAGACTATTTTGTTGCAGGTATAGACAAGGGCAAGGTCCCTTCGCTTCAGGTACATGATTTCTTGGAGTAGGAGAGCAAGGGACCAATCATTGGCTTGCGATGATGAGGAGCGATTAACTTTTCATTTTTACATGTTTTGATACCGTGGTGTTTTTCAGCATTGTGACTTGTTTAGATGCTTTCCTAGATATGTATCTTGCAACATTCCATATATATATACATATGTGATCCAGTTTTTTGATTTAGTCTTCTGCTGTTTATTATTGTTGGTTATTTACTAAATCTGTTATTTCATGTTTATTACTTCCATTGTGTACTCTACAAATGAGGGTATAGTTTTCCCACTATCACACCCAAGACCCTCACTGCTAGTCATTAGCCTCTATCGTTTGGGGAAATTCACTTGAGGCCTTGTGGAGAACTGGCTCGGAGCCCCGGTTAGTTGCATCCGAGTCGGGACGTTACAAAGTTGTATCAGAGGGATTATTTTCTCTTGATTTACAATTTGGAGCCTTTATCCAGGGATAGGATGGATTCGATACTTGGTATTAAGCTGTGCTCTGGAGTAGCTAACCCATGTACATGGAAAATCTATACTTCCTCGTTTATTGCAGTTTTCTGGTTTTGAGATTTTACGGTTGATATGATTTCACCTACAGTGACTCACTTGTGTTGTGTGTTATTGTTTTGACTCGTGTGGTTCTATTTATATCGCATCCCAATGAGATGAGGGTATGCCATCTCATGCATCATATAGTCACTTGTAGAGATCACATGCAAGGAATTCTTTCCATTCCATCTAGGGTGAATTAGAAATTGCATGATGTTGTGATAGGCTTCTTGTAGATTATGCATGCTGTTGTGATAGATGCTTGATAGAATCTATGCTGCTTTTTAAGAGGATTTTTGTATTGTAAATTTCGTAAATGAACACCAAATTTTGATTCTTTATGTGTTATGGGCCCTCTTGAACCAGAAATTGGTGGATCATGATCCTGTTTTCTCTTGTCTATGACTTTAGAAGATTCCAAGCATTGATTCGCGGGGAGTATGGGCCCTCACAGATCGAAATTTGGCACCTCTTTTCATTGTTTTCTATGTTTTCTGGGATTCTGTGCAGTTTCTAAGCTACTGCAAAGAAAAACTCAGAATACATGTTGTGTACTTTTTTATTACATGCCGTGTAGTTTTTAGACCATGTCACTAACCATGTGAGGAGGGACCCAGTGTTGTAGAAATGACTTCAGGAAAACGCCGTGTACCGTAGGTACACGCCGTGTAGTTTCGAGCCATGTACCCAGCCATGTCAGTAACAGCATGGGATGAGGAAGCTCTAGTAGAACGCGCCGTGTTGGTGAGGAGCACGCCGTGTAGTTTTTTTTGGGTACCCAGCCGTGTCACAAACAACACGGGCCGGTGTTACCTTCTCTCATACACACCGTGTGGGTAAAGAACATGTCGTGTAGTCTTGTCCCTAGTAACAGGCCGTGTCACGAACAACACGGGTCGGTGCTATCTTCTATTATACACATCATGTTTGTTAGGAGCATGCTGTATAATGGAATTCGTGTAGACAGCCGTGTAACTAACAACACGGGCCTCTGAGACCGTGTCTAGTACAAGCAGTGTCCCTAGGGAACACACCGTGTAGTCTAGGTTTGGTTTGGACCGTGTTGTTTAGCCATGCAATGTAACACCCCAAGATTTTATGAAAAATATTCTTTTAATTTCATTAATGTCTTCTGTTGTATGCTACCGCAAGATTACCTTGCGCTATACGCAACACCGTATTAGCTTGCTGTATACGCAACACTATTCATGGATCGTGTTACACACTATTTTGATAAAAGTTATTCTAAGAAACATTGAGTATATATATATATATTCAATGTATAAATGAAATATGGTTGGATTATGTTATACAAAACAACGAAGGATACTTTCACAACACACAACCCTGACTTGGCTTGCATTACATGCAATCGCAACCTTCCTCGATAACGTGTGTTGTACGCAATACCGGGTTTTACTAAATAAAGATATATTATTATAATATTATTATTAACTAGCCGTTATGAATAGTATTAACTAAATTTTGAATCTTATAACATTATTATTCATCTTTCACATTTTCTAAAACATGGTATAAGAACAAAATAAATTTTTCGGGTAAAATAAGTATTTTTTTAAAAATTCAGTTTTACCACCTATTAATGGCGCACCCACATTAAATCTATTTTTTGACAAGTTTATAAGTTCAATTTTACAAAATAAAATTCTTCTTTAGAATCAATATATAAAAATTTACTTTGGATAAATTTTTCATATTATTCTGATAACTTTCATATTTTAATGAATAGTAAAAACACGCTATATTTTGATTATAAATAACTTTTTTCATTGTAATAAATTATGTGGTTAAATAATAATATTGAATTGTTTAAAAGTATAAATAGAATATATTTTTACCATTTAATATAATTTATGTCATTATCCTTGATTTTACATTGAATTCGTAGGTTAAATAAATTCAATCTTTGGCAATGTTTTAACTTTTAAAACCTGTTTGCTTAAACAACAGGATTAATTTTAAATTAATTACTGCAACTTCTGTGTTTTGAATTTTGAAAAATGGATTCCTTATTTTTAATCAGTGGGACCAAATTATGTTAATAGGTTACTTTTATTGTTTTGATATTATGAATAGTAACTACGGTAATTTTTTTTATTTACTACGGTTAAAGGTAAATAGGGTAATTCAAGGTTAAAAGAATATTATAATAATTCAAAATAACCTTGACACTTGTCCTAACTTTATTGGATGAGTAGTGGACGACCATGGGCATCCTTGGGTAGATTTTGGGACCCCATGGAGCCACTTATGAAAGACAATGACACATTAGATTAATTAATTTAATGTAAAGACAAAATTGACTTTAATAAAATGCTTTCAGTAATTAATTTTTATAAGGGGTTATATAAGTTATATGTTAAACTATAAATATTCTTTGCAAATATAAATAATTCCCTACATCATGGTATTTTTTTCATAATTTTTAGACATCAAATGAATTAAATTATTTATGACACAATAATGATGTAGTGTTTAACTCATTAATAAATGATTTAAATAAATAAGATTAAAATGATTAAAATATCATCCAAAACCTGTCCAATTCCTATTGGATGATTTCATTTAGAATATTAGTCAACTTATATTCGTCATTAATGTGTTTTGGACCTCTTGAAACCGAATATATGTTTATAATAAAATAATGTTTTCACACTTTCCTAAAGAGCCCCTCCACTCCCTTATAAAAAGAGACCACTTCTATGAAATTACTCACACCTCTCAAGCCTTTTGGCTCGTCCAAACTCTTCCCAACTAATCTCCCTACATCCCTATCCTCCCCCTTGAAGCCTTACATTAGGCAGAAGACTCTCCAAGAAGTCCTTTTGGTTCAAACCAAAGGAAGTTACCAAAATTAAAGGTAACAGTTTCTCTTATGTTGTTTTCTTTTATTCTACTTCTCCAACCCCTAAACTCTTTTTAATACTTTCTTCTATAACAACACCAATATCCTAAATATACTATTATGTTGTTATTAGAAGTATTCAAACTACACTTACACACACATGCATCTAATGGATGAAGAACATAATGTTTCTGTGATGGCAAACTAACGCCTCACGAAATGATGATTGTTCGATTTTCCACCACCGCCTCTCATGGTGGCCATTATGATGGCACTGTATTTATATATAATATATATTATGTTTATTATTTCTTTATTCTTCTTTACTTCCCAATTATATCAAGTCATTACGGTTTCCATAGTCGGTAAATACGATAATCTCATTTGAGGAAGTGCGGACTACCGCCCCCTCAAAGTGATGTGATTCGTTAATACCATATGTGGGATGTATAAAGGATGTGGTTAATGATATTAAATATGATATTATACTGGAATTATAATATAACTATGTATCATTATGTTTTAATTCCATTAAAATATGAAATAGAAATGAAAGTATCGTTCATGCGTACGTATGGCTTACCGTCTCCATGAATGGTGCGCTTCATTTCATACCTCCATATGTTATGTAATATTATAAATGCTTGTATATTATGGATATATAATAAATATATATGATATATAAATCATGATTTTCATTTTGTAGGTAATTAAATCATGATATAAGTAATAATAACATCAAGAACAACAAGTCCAAACACGTACGATAAATAAGATGATTTTACCCAAAACACTACTTTAACATTAATTTACATATGAATGGGTAATATAAAGTAATACGTGAACCATATATGATATCATAACAATGAATATGATTCTTTAATAAGTAAATTACATTATTTTAATCATTATACAGGAGGTTCGGACTCTTACGAAGCAAATTGGACCTAAGGTAAGGGAAATATCACAAACTCATTTTTATCCGAGATTGTTTATACTTTGGTATTTACTGGGGTATATTTTATCATCCAAATAAAAGTTTCCTCAAAATTTAATATTATTTTCATCCACCTACAATTGTTTATATCCAATTTTACCCTTTGGGGAGTTTTTAGTAAAAGATATGAAATGAATCTTTTGTCATTTTTCATACGAGGTACTTTTTGACTTTTCTGGAAAAAGTACGAGAAGAATATTTTTTTTACTTATACGGCATGAATGGATTTTTAAAACTAAATTTCCAATAATATTACTTTAAAAGTTTTCATGTTTTTTTAATCAACTTCTTTTAGTTTAAAATTGTATGACATGCTAAGAAAGGAAAAATGTTTTTGAAGTAGAAAGGATATTTTCCTCAAGAATGGAGTTCAAGTGTTTTATCAAAATTATTTTCCATATAAGATAATAAAGGGTTCTGTTTCTATCCCAATTATTAAATTGATTTTATTATGTTGTGATGGAATTATATTTATGAATTCCTTTATCTTATATGAATTTTTTTTATGATGTTACGATGTTTAAGATTCCCATTTTTATTACATGGGTTATGCAATGATGTATGATTTATGATTTTGTGGAACACATAAGAATGGTATCATTATGAGATGGGTGGGACCTATATCTACCTCCAATTCATTGGGTAATGATTTTATATCTCATGAGATAGACATGGCTGGAATGGTAGGTTATACCAGTTCAGTGAAACATGACTGAAACGGGGAGTGAACTCAGTTCAGAAAGGGACTTGTCCACTAAGATAGTCTTGGAAACGAGTCTTGACTAATAAGAAATGATTTTCTATGATTATGTGTGTATGCCACAAAGTTTCATGTTTTATGTTATGATTATTGGGATTACATTTCAGTACTATTATTTATCCCATGTTATGAAATTATGATCTCTTTTGTAGGTTAAGATTTCCAAAAGATATGTTCTTATGAATATGACGTGATTGATATTTCTTTTTTTTACCCTTACTGAGCATTTGAGCTCACCCTTTTATGTTTTCTTTTACATAGGACATAAAGACATGATTTAGGTTTAAAAAAAGAAGATCTTTATGGGAGATGTTGAAGATATTTCACCACGATTAGAAGATTATATTCCGAGTTTCCGAAGACACTAAACTATTACGGTCCTTGTGTGTTTGTTTTTGTTATGTACTAAGTATTCCGCAAAATTAATGTAATGTCCATGTACGTCAGGCTTCGGGTATCTACAGTTGTTATCAGAGGAAAGGTTTAGTCAACCTTTGGAAACTAGGATGCGAGAACTTTAGTAAGATCCCTAGAGATATTTCTAAGGTATGTCTAGGGATGTCCCTAAGGTTAAGTATAAGTATAGGTTATAATACTAGAACTATGGTAACCCAAGATGTTAGATATTGAAGTTACTCCCCCTTTATTATATTTTTTTCCTAGCGTGATTTTTTCCTATCACACTATTCTTTTTGGGTTTTAGACGATGGATGGAACCCGAAGGAACCGTGTTGATCAATGTAATGGACAATGCAATGATTGTCTTCCTGAACAAACAAATGTTATGGGAGAAGGAGTGAAAAATCTTATTGCTATACTTACACAAGCTATGAATCATTCTGGACTTCCAAATGAGCAGAGAAGGGAAAAATATTCTATTGAGTCCTTCATGAGGCAACGTCCACCTTCTTTCAGTGGTTCTTCTGATCCACTTGTTGCTGAACAATGGATCAGTACCACTAAAAAGATATTTTCAGTTCTTCAATGTTCTGAACATGAAAAAGTCATCTTAGCAGTATATCATTTGGATGGTGAAGCTGATCAATGGTGGAATCTTATCAAGAATATGAGGACAAGAGATGAAATTGAGTACATGGAATGGGACGAGATCAAAAACTTATTTTCCAACAAGTACTTCCCTTGTATTCTTCGAACAAAGATGGAGAATGAGTTTCTTGAACTAAAGAAAAAGGATGATGAATCTGTTGGTATATACAAAGCGAGTTTTACAGGGCATGCAAGGTAGGCATCTGGATTTATCATCCAACCTGAATGTAATGTTGATCGATTATTCAGTGGATTAAAACCAAATCATCAAAGGGCATTAGCTATAAGAGACTTCAGTAGCTATGAAGAAATTGTGTGTTGTTCTATCAAAGTAGAAATGGAAGTTGGTATTACTTATCCATATCATTGTTTTAACGAGAAACGAAAGATGGAGTTCAAGGAGAAATCTTAGAATAATGGTGAAAAGAAGAAGACTGTTTCCTTATGCTCAAACTGTGGAAAGAAGCATGGTGGAGATTTTCTTAAAGAAACAAGTAATTTTTTCAAATGTGGAAAGGAAGGTCATCGGGCATTTGAATGCCGCAATGATGGGAATAAGATGTCTAATGATGCAAAAAAGGAAGGGATATACAGAATGAACCTACTACACTTCAATGCTTCAAGTGCAAGGAAATGGGGCATTATGCTAATAAATGACCTAATCCAAGGGTTAGTGATGATCGACATGAGCAACCACATAAGGCAAAGGACAAAGGGAAGTCACATGTGATCACTATTGGCGAAGTTGAATATGACAACAATGTGGTGGAATGATTATGTGTTTATGTAATGGGATTCCAAAATAATGTTGTAAATAGTATCATGGAATATTGTATTATTTATGTATTGGTCTATTGTAGTGTTTAATGGTACCGGTAACCATATAATGTGATTGAGATATTTTTGTAAAAAAAGATGATATGCGCATAATGAATGGAAAACGAGAAAATGAAATGTTTGGCCGTATTCATGAGCTCATGACTGATATAAGGAGAAAGTTATATCATGGTTTGAGTATATATAATTTTTGGATTTTGGTATGTGGAAAGAGTTAACTTTTGAATGCATTCATGTTTTCAATAAGGTTAAATGGGTATTCATTCTTCAAGAGAATACATTATTAAGGTATTCACATGTTTGTAATTTTACCAACAAGATATATCTTATGATATATGGGATAAATGATGGAATTCACATGATTGTTATGTGACATTTCAAGTAATGAGCTTGGACCAAAGTATTTTAGATAAGCCTAATGATTGGAATGGATTATGTTGGACATAAGGTAGTATTGTTTAAGGATAGAAGTTTTTTTTGATATTATTGATGGGATGTTATAGTAATGTAGTTTTAGAAAAAGGACAACCTGCAGGATGGGCGGCAACCCATCGCGTCGGACAAGGCTGTGGGAATCAAACCCACAACCGATGTGCGACTGGCCTTTATCGCCTACCACTGGCCTACAGGAAGTCCCTGTTTAGTAGAAACTAGTTTTATTATATTAAGCAGTATGATATATGAAGTATAAGTCCATTTTAGGAACCATATATGATTAATCTCACTATAGATGGACTTATGTATTTTTTTGATAACTTTTATAACCTTTTGTTTGAGACAGATAGAATGACCCATCATTTTATCACATGATCTGCTAACACATCACGAATGACAAATTCAACTTCATTTCTTTAAGAGATGAAGTGGAAATTGTCCAAAGAAGGAAAAACGGTGAGACTATACCAAAATCACGAAAGTATTTCTTCTAATTCCAATTTCATCAACTTTAGGGAAATTATCTTGAAAAAAAAAATTTTTGTCCTAGTGCTCTTATATCTGACGAATCAGATGGTAGCTTAGATCGTCACAAATTCATGGCTTTGTGATTGCTTGCTTTTCCATAGCCATGTTCTATACCACTCTCCACCAGAACATGATGGTTAGATTTCTCTTCCATATCCATATTTTCACCTATGTGAAAACCCAGTTATTAGTTTATTTGGGTAACCATTACGTTTCATACTTTTGTTCTTAATGATTGGTTTTGGTATTCCTTTTTACAATGTGGGTTTCTATTAAAGAAACTTTCTAATAGTAAACCATTTATAACCCCGTCGAATTTCGAGGGTGAAATTCATTTTAAGGGGGGTAAAATGTAACACCCTGATATTTTATGAAAAATATTCTTTTAATTTCATTAATATATTCTGTTTTATGCTACACCAAGATTACCTTGCGCTATACGCAACACCGTATTATCTTGGAGTATACGCAACACTATTCTTGGATCGTGTTACACCCAATTTTGATAATAGTTATTCTACGCAACATTGAGTATATATATATATATTCAATGTATAAATGAAATATGGTTGTATTATGTTAAAGGAAACAATGAAGGATTCTTGCACAACACGCAACCCTGACTTGGCTTGCATTCCACGCAATCGCGACCTTCCTCGATAGCGTGTGTTGTACGCAATACCAGATTTTACTAATTAATGATATATTATTATAATATTATTATGATCTAGCCGTTATGAATAGTATTAACTAAATTTTGAATCTTATAACATTGTTATTCGTCTTGCACATTTTCTAAAACATGGTATAAGAACAAAATAAATTTTTCGGGTAAAATAAGTATTTTTAAAAAAATGCAGTTTTACCGCCTTTTAATGGCACACCCACATTAAATCTAGTTTTTGAAAAGTTTATAAGTTCAATTTGACAAAATAAAATTATTCTTTAGAATCAAGATATAAAAATTTACTTTGGATAAATTTTTCATATTATTCTGATAACTTTCATATTTTAATGAATAGTAAAACCACACTATATTTTAATTAAAAACAACTTTTTTCATTGTAATAAATTGTGTGGTTAAATAATAATATTGAATGGTTTAAAAGTATAAATAGAATATATTTTTACCATTTAATATAATTTATGTCATTATCCTTGATTTTACATTGAATTCGTAGGTTAAATAAATTCAATCTTTGGCAATGTTTTAACTTTTAAAACCTGTTTCCTTAAACAACATAATTAATTTTAAATTAATTACTGCAACTTCTGTGTTTTGAATTTTAAAAAATGGATTCCATATTTGGAATCAGTGGGTCCAAATTATTTTAATAGGTTACTTTTATTTTTTTTGATAATATGAATAGTAACAACGGTAATTTTTTTTATTTACTATGGTTAAAGGTAAATAGGGTAATTCAAGGTTAAAAGAATATTATAATAATTCCAAATTACCTTGACACTTGTCCTAACCTTATTTTATGAGTATTGGCCGACCATGGGCATCCTTGGGTCGATTTTGGGACCCCATGGAGCCACTTATGAAAGACAATGACACATTAGATTAATAAATTTAATGTAAAGACAAAATTGACTTTAACAAAACTTTTTTAGTAATTAATTTTTATAAGGGGTTATATAAGTTATATGTTCTACTATAAATATTATTTGGAAGGATAAAAATATTTCCTAAATCATGGTATTTGTTTCATAATTTTTAGACATCAAATGAATTAAATTATTTATGACACAATAATGATGTAGTGTTTAACTCATTCATAAATGATTTAAATAAATAAGATTAAAATGATTAAAATATCATCCAAAACCTATCCAATTCCTATTTAATGATTTCATTTAGAATATGAGTCATCTTATCTTAGGAATTAATGTGTTTTGGACATCTTTAAACCGAAGATATGTTTATAATAAAATAATATTTTCAAACATTCCTAACGAGACCCTCCACTCCCTTATAAAAGGAGACAACTTCTATGCATTTACTCACACCTCTCAAGCCTTTTGGCTCGTCCAAAATCTTCCCAACTAAGCTCCCTACATCCCTCTCCTCCCCCTTGAAGCCTTACATTAGGCAGATAACTCTCTAAGAAGTCATTTTGGTTCAAACCAAAGGAAGTTACCAAAATTAAAGGTAACAGTTTCTCTTATGTTGTTTTTTTATTCTACTTCTCCAACCCCTAAACTCTTTGTAATACTTACTTTTGTAACAACAACAATATCCTAAATATACTAGGATTTTTTTATGAGAATGATTCAAACTACACTTACACACACCTCCATCTAATGGATGAAGAACATAATGTTTCTGTGATGGCAAACTAACGCCTCACGAAATGATGATTATTCGATTTTCCTCTACCACCTCTCATGGTGGACATTATGATGGAACTGTATTTATATATAATATATATTATGTTAATTATTTCTTTATTCTTCTTTACTTCCCAATTATATCAAGCCATTACGGTTTCCATAGTTGGTAAATACGATAATCTCATTTTAGGAAGTGCAGACTACCGCCCCCTAAAGTGATGTGATTCGTTAATACCTTATGTGGGATGTATAAAGGATGTGGTTAATGATATTCTATATGATATTATACTGGAATTATAATATACCTTTGTATAATTATGTTTTAATTCCATTAAAATAAAAAATATAAATGAAAGTAGTGTTCATGCGTACGTACGGCTTATCGTCTCCATGAACGGTGCACTTCATTTCTTACCTCCATATGTTATGTACTATTATAAATGCTTGTATATTCTGGATATATAATAAATATATATGATATATAAATCATGATTTACATTTTTGAGGTAATTAAATCATGATATAATTAATAATAACATCAAGAACAACAAGTCCAAACACGTACGATAAATAAGATGATTTTACCCAAAACACCACTTTAACATTAATTTACATAAGAAAAGGTAACATAAAGTCATATGTGAACCTATATGATATCATAACATTACATATGATTATGTAATAAGTAAATGACATTATTTGAATCATTATACAGGAGGTCTGGACTCTTATGAAGCAAATTGGATCTAAGGTAAGGGAAATATCACAATCTCATTTTTATCTGAGATTGTTTATACTTTGGTATTTACTGGGGTGTATTTTATCATCCACATCAATTTTTCCTCAATATATAATATTATTTCCATCCACCAACAATTTTTTCAATCCATTTTTACCCTTCGGTGATTTTTTAGTAAAAGATATGAAAGGAATCTTTTGTCGTTTTTCATACGAGGTACTCTTTGACTTTTCCGACAAAAGTACGAGAAGAATGTTTTTTAATTATATGGCATGAATGGATATTTTTAAAAAAATTTCCAAGAATCTTACTTTACATGATTTCAAGTTTATTTTTAATCAACTTCTTTTAGTTTAAAATTTTATGACATGTTAAGAAAGGAAAAATGTTTTTGAAGTAGAAATGATATTTTCCTCAAGAATGGAGTTCAAGTGTTTTATCAAAATTATTTTCCATCTAAGATAATAAAGGGTTCTGTTTATATCCCAATTATTACATTGATTTGATTATGTTGTGATGGAATTATATTTATGAATTCCTTTGTCTTATATTAATTGTTTTATGATGTTACGATGTTTAAAATTCCCATTTTTATTACATGGGTTATGCAATAATGTGTGATTTATGATTTTATGCTACACATAAGAATGGTATAATTATGAGATGGGTAGGACCTATATCTACCTCCAATTCATTGGGTAACGATTTTATATCTCATGAGATAGACATGGCAGGAACGGTAGGTTCTACCGGTTCAGTGAAACAGGACTGAAACGGGGAGTGAACTCGGTTCAGAAAGGGACTTGTCTACTAAGATAGTCTTGGAAATGAGTCTTGACTAATAAGAAATGATTTTCTATGATTATGTGTGTATGCCACAATGTTTCATGTTTTATGTTATGATTATTGGGATTACATTTCACTACTATGATTTATCCCATGTTATGAAATTATGATCTCTTTTGCAGGTTAAGATTTCCAAAAGATATGTTCTTATGAATATGACGTGATTGATATTTCTTTTGTTTACCCTTACTGAGCATTTGAGCTCACCCTTTTATGTTTTCTTTTCCCCAGGACATAAATAAAGGATTTAGGTCTAAAAAGAAGAAGATCTTTATAGGAGATGTTGAAGATCTTTCACCACGATTAGAAGATTATATTCCGAGTCTCCAAAGAAACTAAACTATTACGGTCCTTGTGTGTGTGTTAGTGTAATGTACTAAGTATTACACAAAAGTAATGTAATGTCCATGTACGTCAGGCTTCGGGTCTCTACATGCATGGAGACATGGGCAGGGGCTTAGAGTTCAAGTACACGCCGTGTGTGGGAACAATATGCCGTGTAGTTTGGGGTGTTACACGACCAGTAGTGGCAGGAGTACACACCCATGTTAATGGCTAAAGAAGACACGTCGTGTAGTTTTTATACATGACGAGTGGTTATGTTTTGTAAACTTGAATGTTTCTTCCCCCTGTTCCCATTTTGTACTCCTATGTATTTAGTCTTGGTTAATCCTGATCTAAGGTGTGATTTTTATCTTTTAGAGCTATGCCTCCAAGAAGTCCTCTGGTCATACGTCAGTATCCAAATGGTGATTAGACACTGGATATGGATAATCCGGGACCTCGTGCATATCCTCCTGCTATGCCAGCCTTGGCACGAGTAGATATACCCTTCACAGGTGCCGATACACAGTTCAGGGAGGACTTCCTGGGGATGTTGTAGACTTTTCAGGAAGCGCCGCCTCCTGTCCCGTCGATGGCTGAGTTGACGAGGGTTTTTCAGCAGCAGTATCCTCCTACTTTCTTAGGGGATGGAGGACCCCTGGCTATAGAGCCGTGGTTTGAGGCCACCCTGACTATCTTCAAACACCTGGAGATCCCTCCAGAGAAAATGGTAAATCTGGACATATATATTCTCCGGGACACCACCAAGAGGTGGTGGGAGGTGATCTCACAGTCATGGCGCCAACAGGGAATGTCATGTGATGATTTTCGACGTACTTTCTATGACTACTTCTATCTGAAGTCCCTGAAGTCCGATCGAGCCCATGAGTTTATGAGTATCCAGTAGGGTACTCTTTCTGTTATGGAGTACTCGTCTCCCTTCACCGAGCTGTTGTGTTTCACGCTGATCCCTACAGGTGATGAGTTATTCCTTTCTTGGATGTTCGAGGAAGGTCTCAGGCAGGAGATCTGTTCCCAGGTGAATATCTTCCAGTTTACTTCAATATCTTCTATCGTCAACCAGGTGCTGATCACTGAGCGCAATCTGAGAGACTCTAGGGCAGTGATCCACGATGGTTCGTTATCCAGAGCTGGTGTTCCTCCTATAGATAGTAGGAAGCCTCATAAAGAGTCTTCTCGAGGATATTGGGGTTCACGAGATACTTCTTCTGGTAACCAGGTTGTGTGCTACTAGTGCGGTAGGAGTGGGAATACTAGGACTCAATGGAAAAGGGATTTGATGGAGTGCTGATCTTTCTGGGAAGATGGGCCATATTCAGTGCTTTTTTTCAGATCTTCTCACCTTCAGCTAGTGGTAGGGGATTCTCTATGATGCCACATTCTAGAGATGCATCACCAGTTTCCCACCAGTCCAGGAATTGGAGGTCTTCCGGCCGTTCGGGCTGAGGTAGAGGTCGCGACCATGGTGGTCTGTCACCAGGTCATCAAGGATAATAGAGTTGATCAGCTCAGAGCATTCAGCTAGGGGCGTAGGGCCATAGTGCAGGCCAGTCATTTGCCATAGATCAGACCTATCTGGAGAAGGATCTCGTCCCTTCTACACTTATAGGTATAATATTAGTATCCTCAGTTTTATCATCACCACTTTTCGATATTGGTGCATCCTATAGAATTATCTCTTTTGCGGTTGTGGAGATCCTTGGGCTCTGTATGTTTTTGTTTACCAACATTTTGACTCTTGACATGCCTTTGAGAATGAGGACTTCTCGCATACGCCAGTGAAGAGGGTGCCCTCTTGAGGTTGCAGGGTGTCATTTCTTACGGGACCTTAATTTTTAGAGATGACGGGCTATGAATTCATTCTCGATATGTACCGGTTGGTTCCCTTCCAGGCAATCGTCGATTTCTATCGTCGTAGGGTCAGTTTTGTATCACCAGAGGGTGGATCTTTTCTTCATAAAGGTGAGTGGGATGTCCAGGCGGATAGAGCTGGTCCCAAGAATCATGGGATAGAGAATGTTACAGACCATATTTCTGGTCTTTATTATGATGACCAGGGGACATCATAGTTAGAATTTCCCCTAGTGGTGGATCATTTCAGGGATTTCTTTCTAGAGGACTTTTCAGGTTTGCCTCCAGAGCATGAGGTAGACTTCTTGTTTGAGCTCATGCCAAGAGTGGCACCAGTGTCCATTTCTCCTTATAGGATGGCTACACATAAATTGCAGGAGCTAAGAAGCAGTTGTAGGAGTTGCAGTCAAAGGGTTACATTCGACCCAGAATGTCTCCTTGGGGTTCTCCTGTCCTATTTTCGAAAAAAGCAGATGGAACCCTTCGGCTTTGTGTGGATTATTCGAAGCTGAACCAGTTGACGATCAAGAACTTATATCCCCTGCCAAGGAATAATGACCTCTTTGATCAGCTTCGAGGAGCTCGGGTGTTCTCAAAGATCAAATTGAGGTTGGTTATCATATGTTGCATGTTATACCATCGGATATACCACTGATAGCCTTCAGGATCAGGTATGGTCTATGCGAGTATACAATCATGTCGTTCGGTCTCACAAGCGCGCCAGCAGTTTCCAAGGAACTGATGAACCGAGTGTTCCATCCTTAATTGGACTCCTTCATCATGGTCTTCAAGGAAAATATCTTCGTGTACTCTTGTACTCGACACGACCATTCCACATATCTTGATATTGTTTTGAGTACACTAAGAAAGATTTGGCTGTATGCTAAACTCTCGAAGTTCCACTTTTGGATGGATCAGATTCACTTCGTGGGTCACATCATCTCAGAGGTTGTAGTATCTGTGGACCCAAATAAAGTGATAGTTGTAGTTTCCTTTGAGCATCCAAAGAACGTATTTGAGGTACGAAGTTTCCTCGGGCTGGCAGGGTACTACAGACACTTCATTCAGGACTTCTCGCGCTTTGCAGCACCGTTGACAGGTCTGACCAAGAAGGGGGAGAATTTTTTATGGTCAGATTTGTGTGAGTTAGCCTTTCAGGAGTTGAAGGTGAGGTTGAAGTCAACACCGATACTAGTCTTTGCAGATCCAAGCAAGGGCTACACTATTTACTGTGATGCTTCAGGTATCAGGTTGGGAGCTGTGCTTATGCAGGGAGATAGGGTCGTTGATTACGGGTATGGGTAGTTGAGGCCACACGAGAGAAACTACCCAACGAATGATCTGGATCTGGCAGCAGTTGTTAATGCCTTACGTTGTTGGAGACACTACCTTCAGGGAGAGCACTTTGTGGTTTTCACTGACCACAAGAGTCTCAATTATATATTCACTCAACATGATCTGAATCTGAGACAGTGTAGGTGGGTTAAGTATCATCAGTACTTTGACTTCAAGATCACCTATATGCCGGGAAAGGGAAAGGCAGTGGCAGATGTGTTGATCAGAAGAACTCAGATTCTGGCAGTTCAAGAGTCCACCAATGAGTGATAGATTATGGATCTATTGTCTTAGATGCACTTAGATGTTCATGACAGGTAGGGAAAGACTGTCCTATCATTAGTAGCTTTTAACTCTACACTTATTGATCAGGTTCGGATGATGCATCTATCAGATTCGGAGGCCTTAGTTCTGCATGAGAGTGTGTCAGGAGGGGACCCTCTTCTAGGATGGACAGTGGGTGAGGATGAGATCTTGTGTTTCCAGGGAAGCATATGGGTGCCAGCAAACATACACGAGCAGCTGATGCAGGATTTTCATTCCTCAATTTGGGTATTTCATCATGGTGTCACCAAGATGTAACATGATCTATACTGCCAGAACTAGTGTCCAGGTACGAAGAATGATGTTTCTGGTTTTGTCATGAGATGTTCTACTCGTCAACAGGTGAAGGTAGAGCATCATAGACCAGCAGGGCTTTTACTGCAGTTACCCATTCCCGAGTGGAAGTGGAATGATGTCGTGGTGGACTTCGTGACTGGGTTGTTGTGGTCACCTCGGGAAACGATGTTGTTTGGGTTGTCGTCGATAGACTCACGAAGGTTGCACACTTATTTCCAACCAAGGAGACCTTCAGTATTGATGATCTGAGATGGTTGTACATCCTGGAAATTTTACATCAACATGGAGTTCCACACCCCATTGTTTCAGATAGGGATGCGCTCTTTGCTTCTCGGTTCTGGCAGGGACTTCAAAAGGATTTGGGTACACAGGTACTTTTGGGTACAACAAACCATCCCTAGATAGATGGCCAGTACAAGCACACAGTCCAGGTTCTTGAGGATATGCTTCGAGATTTCATTCTAGACTTTGGCAGTTCTTAGGAGAAACATATACCTCATTTGGAGTTCTCCTACAACAACAGTTTTCAGGCAACCATTCAGATGGAATTATATGAGGCTCTATACGGTAGGCCATGCCGATCACCCTTATGCTGGCTGGAGGCAGGAGAGGTAGCTTTACTGGGACCTCGTCTTGTTCAGGAGACCTCAGAGCATATAGAGTTGATTCGAAAGAGGATGGCTACAACACAGTCTCGATAGAAGTCTTATACTGATCAACGGATATGACCTTTGGAGTTTGAAGTCGGGGATCAGGTTTTCCTACGTGTCGCACCGAGATTGGGACAAAAGAGTATTTAGAGACAGGTTATGATTTCACCGCGGTATGTCGTGCCGTTTGAGGTTTTGGAGAGAGTTGGGCCAGTTTCCTATCACTTGCAGCTACCTCAGAGGTACTAGGCCATGCACGCCATCTTCCATGTCTCTCAGCTCTAACGTTACTTTTCAGACTCGTCTCATGTCATTCAGCCCAAGGAGGTTGATCTCAAAGCGGATGCATTGTTTGAGGAGCATACTTTCTGGATTTTCAATCATAGTACGAAGGTTCTCCATGGACGGTCTGTTCCTTTAGTACGCGTGATTTGGTTGCATGGGTGAGTATAGGATGAGACCTGGGAGAGGGAGGCAGATGTAAGATCTTAGTGGCCGGATCTGGTTGGGGTTTCTTCTTCTACGCCTCGCTAGGGAAATTTGGGGACAAATTTATTTAAGGGGGAAGTTTGTAAGAACCCGAATCTTCGTTTCAGGTATGCTTTCTATTTTCTAGAGTTTTTGAGAGAAAATGATGTTTCAATAAATTTTTGAATTACACGCCGTGTACTTTCTGAGTACACACTGTGTACTGTTTTCCTGCTCGAAGTAGTGTTCTGGACCTGTCCGGGCCACACACAAGGTGTGTACGGGTGATGTGGAGGCCAATTTTGACGGAGTATGGAATGTCATAGTACACGCCATGTAACCTAAAAGTACACGCCGTGTACCCTAAAAGTACACGCCGTGTACTTTATTTTTTTCATTAAACGGACTGGGGTCTCACCTGATCGCCATAAATGTCTTCTTCTAGGTCATATTCGTTCGAGAGCACCGGGAATCTGTGGATCTTCGATGAGACACTGTTCCTCCATCCGTCCTCTGATTCCAGCACTGTCAATTGAATTGGAATCGCAGTAGTGAGTTCTCCCTTATGCTTGTGCCTTGTTTTCCAATTCCTTGTCCTTCTCAAGATATCTTTGGTTGATCGTTTCGGGTGTTTTCTCAGATCTACGACATTAAAGGGAGAATCAGTCATCGTGGTTCAATTATATCAATATCCTAGGATCGATGTAGGTATTTTGTGCCTTACCGTTCAAAGTCTTTGAGTTCTATATAAAAATTCCAGAAATAACCATGAACAGGGTATTGTGTGTTTAACTTTTTTCCCTTATTGATTTCATTCTTTTCTTTTATGCTTGTGTAGAGGTAAATTAAATCATGTTAGAGGATATTTTGTTGTTCTTGGATGTTTTTCCATGCTTCGTTCTAGTTACAACCTTCGGGTTTTGTTTGCCTTTGGCTGTTACACCTGTTTCCATGACTTGTATCTATAGGATGGAGTGTTTTTTGTATAACATGCTTGTTTCCCTATAGACTGTAATCCAAGTAGCTTATAGGTGTACTTTGGTTTTCCAAGTAGCTCAATTGGTGTACTCTGGCCTTATAGGATTATTATGCACTGACCGGCATGTGACTGAGAGAACCTGGTGCTATAGACTATAAGGGATAGACTGAGTGATCATTCCCAAGATTCTTAGACATTATAGACTACAGGAGGGTAGACCAAGAGAGCTTCCTCATAGAGTCTTGGACATTAGACTACAGGGGATGGACCGAGTGATCTCCTAGCGAGTCTTTGATTTTTATAGACTACAGAAGGGTAGACCGAGTGTGCTTCCTCAGAGAGTCTTACCTTGTTTGTTTTCTCTTTAAGAACCTTCCCAGGCTAGAGGAGGAATTGACCGAGTGAGCTTCCTCAGAGAGTCTGTGGTAAACCTGAGTCTATAAGAGGAATTGACCGAGATATCATCCTCAGAGAGTCTCTAGACCATGGTGTTAAGTGAGTTAGACCACGTGATCTTCCTCAGAGAGTCCCTGACTACCCTAGACTATAAGGGGAATTGACTGAGTGTGCTTCCCCAGAGAGTCTCATAAATTCGTATGACCAAACTAGAGTGGTTAGGCTAATTCCACTGCCCAGAGGGCCGTGGTACTTCTTGGATAGGACCAGAGAGGGTGACTGCGAGTACATCCCATTAGGGTTTCCTACTTGTTAGTTGTTCTCTTCACTATTGTTGTTGGTTGTGGATTTATTACTGTTGTGTATCATCCTTCTTTACTACTTACTATTTACTACCTACTGCTTTGCTGATTCTATTTACTAATTATTGTACTTTTACCTGTCATATACTCAATGACTATTAGGGACAGATCTTCGGGTGAATGCCTACTGGGATTTAGTCTCACACACTTTTTGGGTCATGCTTTTGGGCCCAAACGGACTATGTTGTTGTAGGTATAGACAAGGGAAAGCACCCTTCAACTTCTAGTACTTGATTTCTTGGAGTAGGAGATCAAAGAACCAAGCATTGGATTGCGATGCTCAGGAGCTATTTACTTCTCTTTGGTACATGTTTTAGTACCTTGGGTTTTTTATGCATTGTGACTTGTTTTGTTACTTTCCTAGATATGTATCTTGAATCATTCCATATATATACATATGTGCTCTAGTTTGTTTATTTAGTCTTCCACTGTTTATTATTTTTGGTTATTTATTACTTCTTCTATTGCATGTTTATTACTTCCACTGTGTACTCTGCTAATGAGGGCATAGTTTCCCCACCATCACACCAAATGCCCTCGTTACTAGTCGACAGCCTCTGGCGTTTGGTTAAATGAGCTTGAGGCCTTGTGGAAAACTGGCTCAGAGCCCCGGTTAGTGGCATCCGGGTCAGGACGTTACATTTTCTATTATTTTTACTTCTATTGAAACAATATGAATATATTATTTTAACATTTTCCACAATTTTCGAATTGAAATAGGTTTCCCCTTTTAACACTTTCCATGTGAACAATTTATTTCATCATTTTGAACATTTTGAATAACAAAGCTTCAATTAAATGTTTTAAAATTACTTTTCAAAATTATATTATATCTTATTTACTTTGAAAATAAACTCATTATATTTTTGAAAGTTTTTTAATTTTATTAATCAATAAATATTAAAATGTTTTTTTAATATATGTCAACATTATTTTATGGTCTTTCAATTACTCGATGAATATTTTCTAATACTACCATACACATTCTTTCTTTTTATGGATTTTAAATTTTTCCATGTATGTATATATGAAATCTTTTGATTTTACATGGGTTGATTAGGTGATGTTGAAATAATAATTCTTTCATGTTCTTATGACACACCTGTGTATGTGTTACGTTATATGATCATTGGACTCTGGTTTATATATCCCTCTAATGGATGGAGTAAATCATGATATATAATGAGATAATATAAAAGGAAATGTAGAGTTAACCAAATTCACTATGATACATTTTCAACTATGTTTATGAGAATGGGGAATGAACCTAGTAAACTATTAGAATTTTTCCATTTTTATATAATGAAATTATCAGTTATCATTCACTAACGAAATTATTTTCTATTAATATTTGTATTCTAGATGCTTATGCCTTATTGTTATTATATACTCTAATCGGTCTGGAATCATTATTTATCATTATATATGATGGATTTGGTATCCTAGAAACAAATTCTATGTACATTATGATAACTTATATTCATATTTTTGAATATTAATAATCATATTATCTCATTTTTATTGTTATTCTTCATAACATAGTATGTGATAACGTATATAGTATAGTTGTTTCACTTAAAGGTCATAGAAATTCCATACTATGATGAGAAATCATAAGTGTTGTGAAACTATTCTTAATTATAAGTTCTATGGATAGATTATATCATTTTTGGGAAACAAATGATACAGTTTCTCAGGGGTGGAGACTTATAGGAATTTGAGGCTCCATCTCATGGTGCTCACCCTTGGTCATATCTAGAAGGATATTATAAGAATGGGATCCTCCAATAGGAAATCCTCATTTATATGTGTCATTGGATGTTCATATCTTTAGACATGTGTATTGGTCCATAGTCGATAATATTAATATAAATGAGTATTATGAGTTGAAAACATTGACGTATTGATGAGAAATGTGATGATACATATTCGTGGAGATGTTGGATATGTTGGGTGTGTCACAATTAATTTTTCATTAATGAATAATACAGGGAAATAGTTTTCCTTTATGTTCATTAATGAATGTTAATATCTTGTTCCTGTTGAATGAAATGATTAAGCATAAATAAATCCATGTCCATTTTGTTCTATATGTAATTACAATTTCTGAAAATTCAAATAATGATACATCGAGAACATAGGTTGATGGTAGTGGCATGAAACCTGCTTGATTTTAGATATTGTGATAAAGTGATTACATTTTACAAAAACTGTTTGTATGAGGTATTATGTCATTTCGGTATTAACCTCTTTCTCTATGGGTTCCATGGTGTCTTTCGAGATGCTAACCTTGGAATTTAGGACGCATCGCTTAATTCCATAGAGAAAAAGGCCTAGAGGGTCGCACACTAAGTGTATCCATATTCTCAGTTAAATAATATATTATTATAAATTATTTAACTGGTTGAATAAATATTATTCCCACATGAGGTTTAAAAATTATTGATGTTTTCTTGATCACAATTATTTTGTCACTAGTTATTCGATAGAAAATAATGTGAGTGGAATATTTAGATTTTTTTATTAAATATAATAATTATTTATTTATTAGAGAATAATGTAGTGATATTTATTTAGTAAATAAATATACATTATTCAATGTCCGATAAATATTATGGAGGAATGGTCGACTAGGAATTTTGTTCTGGTAAGAAAGTAATAAATATCGAATTTTATTTGTTTAAATAATATTTAATTTTTATTCACATGTTATTCACATATTTAGAAATATTATTATTATTATTATTATTTGACATGGGGTTTTTTCTATATTTAAATAAATATTTAAGGTATTTTTTTCTAATTAGTATATTTTAACCATATCAATATATAAATCTCATTATGTTATTTTATCAAGATAACAATTTACTTTTCTATTTTTTTCACAACAGAATTGGATAATTATCTCAATCCATTGAGATCTCTCTTCTCCAAGATCACTCTAAAGAATAGAGAGAAATATTCTTTCACTAAATCAAGGATAATTCCTTGGTATAAATTCTCATAGTGATTAGAGGAAGATGACACAAACATAAGGATTTGTCAATCTAGAACCAAACGATTCATTCAGTGACATATGGAGATTCATGGAACACGTGGTGATCACTACTAGAGATAATATTTAATTAATCCTTACAAATTAATGATGATGAATTTAATATGTATTTCCAAATTCCTAAATAAAGAAATAATTCCATCAAAATAGTTATTATTTAATTAAATTAATTATAAATAATATGTGATGATCCCCTCTCACTAGTTATGGTGTGATTCCTGTTGTCTACCTTCATTGATTTAATTCTTTTGAATGCAACATTTATCATCATGGAGATCTCAGATTGATCATTGAATATAGAAAAAAGGAAATTTTGGGCAACACCAATCATAGGGTTCAACTACCCTCAAAACCTACAAGTGGTATTAGAACTGTCATATAATTATTAATAATTTTATATATATCATTTGTGATTTATATATATTAATATAGTTTTTCAATTAATTTTTAATCATTCATTTATTCAGAATCAAAATATAATTTTCTTCTTCCTTTTTTTCTCATAGATCTAATTAGTATGATTAATTTTATGTATAAAATAAAATTGAATATATCATCTGGATGTGAAAATTATTATGGCCAGATAACACAAGAGTGCACACTGTATAATAATAATTACACGTCGTGTACTTGTTCTCAATGCATCAAGAATTAATTTGGTAATTAATTAAAACTGTGTGCATTGATTACACGCGGTTCATGAAATAATTTATGCACTGTGTTGACTAGTCTACTATGGCACAAAGTAAACCATTGTAAATATCATGTAGCGCACATACATAGCATGTGGTATATTTGAGTAATATATGGACAATGTATTAATATACATAGCCTACCTGATTGGTGATCATGAAATTTGGATATAACACATCATATAGACCATTGGACAATCTTTGTACTCTATTTTTTGAAGTATAATTTACAATTCCTGTTCCTAAGCATTCAACTTGGATTGATTATAAGATATGTACATGCCATATATGCCACTTGTACTCACCATGTACTTATACCAAATAATTTAGATTTAAAATTTATTTATTATATTATGTAAAACTGGAGGCATGTTATACCATGTGGTTATTAAGTTGATAGGAAACACCATGTGATGGGTTTTAATATTTATATATAAATGTTTAAATAATATCTATTTAATTTTGAGATCTACATATCATTTGTTAGTTTTATTATAGGTGTTACTCTATGTGAATTGAAGCATAACACGTGATCAAAATATCAGGTAATTCATATAAAAAATTAATTGACACTACATTTCATGAAATTACTTGATAAGTCATCTATGAAATATATCACAATAGTAAACCGTATAGGATTTTAATACGTGTTGGGTATATTTAAATGAGTATTAACCATGATTTCTCTTGCTAATATTCATGTACATAGTTAATTTTAAATTAATTTTTTAATTAGTTTAAAATTATAATTTATTATAATATCTAAGAAATTTATCTGAGAATTATGATAAAATAATTGATTAATTAAAGATGATAAAAAATTTATTTGAGCATGATTTATCTTCAATAAAAATGATTAATAATTGAATTATTTTTTTATTAAATGGGTAATTCATTGAATTAATGTGAATTATCTTTGGTACAGACCAAATTTTTTTATATGATTAGTTTCATTCTATTTATAAAATTAAATGGTTTGTCAGCCTACCTTCTCTTATATTATTATTTATAGTCGACATGCCAATGATTTCATTTAGAATAACCCTTTTCCCTCACCTGCGTGAGAGTAAAATAATATGTAACTGATGGAGATCCCAAACTACTGCAGGTGGTTCAACATAGAATTCAGGAAAAAACCAATCCAACATTGATACATTGGTTGACATGTGGAAATCATTAACCCGATCATTATATGGTTCAATGTGTTTACCACCATGTCAAAGGTTAGTTTATCAAATACAAGATAAACTATCCACTAGTAAAATATCATTATAAAACCACTTTATTTGTTATTATCTGTTTCATTTTTATTTCAATAGGGATTTTTTGATGAGATCACATAAATTAATGAAATCAGTGATCATGGAAGACTAATTAAAATAAATTGGCTTTTCTATAAATGATATCTAAGACATGGTTAATCACTTAAGAAAATCAAATTAATATTAAAAAGAATCTAATAAATATAATAACTGGTAATTTACACATAAATTATATAATTCCTAAATTATATATAATAAATTTGTATAGCCTTCCACTACTTATGTTAAGATTGAACCATAGTTCAATATACTGGACCCGCCAAGTAAAGTGTGCTTTCAATTATTAGGTAATTATAACTTGAATTTTACGGTTGTATTAACTTAGTTCACATAATAGTTTTGAATAAAAATCATGACTTTTTGTAACTAAGATGAAGTTGTTGAGGAAATATAAATTAATGGTTTCTGGATCAGGGATTCCACCCAACAGATCAATGAAATATGAAGTTAATGTAGTTGGCATTTAGAATGCCTACCTAACACTATTTAATATTCTTAATTAACCATTTTTGGGTTAATGTGATGTTGAATATGGATATTTTCAATTGTAATATCTGAGAAAGATGATTTTTTAAATATAATGCTGAGGGAAATTATGTTTCGATAAATTATTGAGAGACTAGTATATTTTTTATTTATTTTTTTGACTAAATTATATCAGGTAAGGTACTAATATTATACTCATCTTATTTTTCACACTTAAATTAAAATTACTCTAAACATGTCACTATGATCCATACAAGAGAAGGATAACCTTCTAACCATAAAACATTTCTATGAGTGTAAAAGGTGCTTACATGTTATACTTCCTCATGAATAGAAATTCTATATACAAGAAAAACATTTTTCTTTCTGTGTCTCGTAATGAGGAAAGAGATGAAAAGCTATCTCTTTTGGAGAAACATAAAAATGATGATATAGATTTTTAGTTCATCATGTTATCATACATGTACAATGATCTTGTGAAGAAACATGATGACATTGATTCAAATTGCATGATGTATCGGTTTCATGATATCTTTAATGAGAATGTGAGACAAGATATGTGTGAGATATCTAAAGATATGTTGAAAACTCATCCTGGATATTCTACACAAGCAAGGCCTCATGTAGTTAATATCTTTAGATATATTGAATTCTTAGACATCATAGGTGTTCAATTACCATTTGCATTACATACCAATCTAATACTATCATTACAACCAAATAGCTTCTCTGTTTTTTTGTCAATTACAATATAGTCAATAATGAAAAATGGCCTCTCACAATTTCTTGCATTGACTCTCTAAGTGGATAATAACATGGGATATGTTAAACCTATATTCATTTTAAATATAAGAAAATGGAGAACAAGGAAAAGGTGACCAAGACCTATAAATTATCGGAATATCTCAAGCACCATCCTTCCAAGAGGAGGAAGATCTAGAGGCATGGTATGGAAAATGATATAGTATGTTTCTTATGTCGAATAGTAGTCCACTAGGAGAGAATCAACACCCAAAAGAATGGGGATAAAAAAGGTGAATTTGTTATGAAGTTTAATCATTTAATATCTCTATGTTGGGTATTAGATATTGCTTCTAGTGATCAGATATGTATCTAAATGCATGAAACATGTATATTTTGAATGATTTATAGAGGAGAGGAAGATTTGAGAGCTAGAAATGGAGAGGGGCTACCAGCCCAAACAATCTGTGACTATCACCATTCGTTGAAATCCATGATTATTTCAGTTTTAAAATATAGTTTTTCTATACCTATAGTTACCCATAACATAAGTTTTGTATCATGCCATGATACATATGGATTTATTTTAAAATTTGGATATAGATGACTTTCCATGTATAATTAATACATAAGTTATGTCATGGAACTTTTAAATAATGGTAATTGTTTATTAAATTATGAAAAATAAGTGTTACAAATTGATAACGAATCATGTTCACATAACTCTAATAACACCATGCTATGGAATCACCATCTTGGTCATGTAAACTATAGTCATTTGAAAAAGCACTGTCTAGGTGGTTATTTAGACGATTATAAGGTAAAACCACTTGAAATATTTTATACTTTCTTACAAGGAAAAATAACCAACCAACCATTTCATGTGTATGGTAAAATATCCATAGAGCATCTGGGATATTTTACACACTGATTTGTTTGGAAAATTTTTAGTAGAATCTATAGGTGGATATTCTTACCTCATAACATTTACTGATGGCTCGAGTAGATATGGATATATCTACTTGATGAGGTATAAGTCAAAGTCATTTGAGAAATTAATGTAATTTAATAATGGATTAGAAAATCATCATTGGAATAAGAAAAAGAATCATCGATCAGATCAAGGTGGGGAATATCTTTTCTAAGAGTTCATAATATTTTTATGGTAGTTTGGGATTCTATGTCAAATCACTCTTCCTTACACACCATAGTGAAATGGAGTTAGTGAAATGGGAATCATACCTTGTTATACATGGAAAGGTTGATGATGAGTAATGAAGATCCTCTATTATCCATTTGGATATATTCATTACAAACTTTGGAATACACATTAAATCGAGTACCAAGTAATGTGGAAAATCGAATTTTGTTCATGTTATGGAGTGTAAAAAACATATTTTCATAGAAACTTGTATGATGTATTGAAACATTTTCAAGTCCGTCTCAAGAAACAGACTAGTACCCCAGGGCACAAAATCTATCTTTATAGAGTATCCCATATAAAAAAGGGATTCTTCATATAAAAACCTTCATAATAGAAAGGTATTTTCAGTAAACAGGTCGACCTTAATTAGAGGGAGAACATCATCAAAAGGGTTCGTGGGATAAATATTAACATTGTTGAAGTTGATGCTCAAGATACAAGATATTTGTTATAGGAATAGATTCCAAAGGTCTTCAAGAAAGAATTAGTTCTTTAGAAACATGTCCTGTGTGGGAATGTAAGAGAGGTAAGAGAAACACAGAGATATGTTTTTCTAGTCACCAAAGATGTTGACTCATTGTTGGATGAAAAAGATGAACATATCTTATCTAAGGAGGTATTAGAGAGATTATAATATACAAGATGAAAAGAATCCATGAATTGTGAAATGTATTCCATGTATCAGAAACATGTTATTGTTTTGGTCAATGTTCCAATTGAGGAAAATCCCATTGGATGCAAATAGGTATTCATGAAGAAACTGGACTTGTAAAGTAAATTAAACGAATATAATGTATGTAAGGTTTATAAAGTGTTTAAACAACATCATGTAATTTACTACAATGAATCCTTTACACCAGTTTCCAGGTTTAAATACTTCATAATTCTACGTGTTATAGTATCTTACCGTGACAATGAAATTTCAGATAAAAATGTCAAAACTGCATTTCACAATGGGAACCTTCAAAAAGATGTCTATATGGAACAACTATAAGTTTTTATGACTCGATGTGATGCCAAAAGGATTTGAAAGTAGAAGTGATCCATTTATGGATGGATGCAAGAATATAGGTCATGCAACATTTTATCCGATGAATCCGTAAAATAATCTAGTTTCATTAATAATAAATGTGACATATGTTTTTAAAAGAGGATTAGTGGGAAATTTTTCATTGTCCTAGTATAATATGTAGATAACCTATAACTTATTGGAAAACACATACTGATATTATCATCTATTAATGATGGATTAAACATGTGTTTCTCCATAAAATACATATGGGAAGAACCCAATATTCTAGGGAACATGATCATTGATAATAAATCTAAGAGGCATCCTGGACTAAGTCAAAGTATATATATTGACCAGATAATAAAATATTTATTAAGGAAAATTCCAAGAGGGTATTTGTTCTAGTGGGACATGTTTTACACATTTCTAATAAAATGTTTCATCAGACACAACATTCTATAGAGATTAGAAGTATGATCTCGTAGGATTCAATGATAGGATAAATCTTGTATTCTATGATATGTAATATACTTAATGCTAGTTATGCATTGATCATGGTAGAAAGATTGTAATAAGATCTTATAGAACATCATTGGACTACTTTGATGGTTATTCTTATGTATCTGAGAAGAACTAAGAATATTTTCTTGGTATATGGATGATATGAGGTGCTAAACATCTGGGGATATACTGATACGAGTCTTCAAAAATATCAAAAGGACTTGATGTCAAAATCCGGATATGTTTTATATCTAAAAAGAGTATCTCTTAGTTGGAAGAGTTCAAAAAATCCCATTATTTCATTTTCTACAATAATGTCCCAGTATATATAGGATTCTGATGTAGCTAAAGAATCCATTTGGATTTGAAAAATTGTCTATGATATTGATTTGGTACCTAATAATAATGATTCTATCACATTTTATTTTGATAATACTATAGTGGTGGATCCTGCAATAGAGAAAAGGTCATGCTACTAGACAAAGAACAATCTATGGAAGTATCACCTCATCAGGTATTTTTATCAATGGGGTGATGTTATAGTGAGCAGAGTACCCATGGAAGATAATGTGGATGACCCCTTAAATAAAATCATATATTAGTAAAATCATTTTTGTCTTAGCAGCACTATCTAACATATGGTTTTTTGCAGTTGGTTCTTCTGAAAGTGGGAGTCTACTGTAGGTGGTTCCTTAAAACCAAATTCAATGTACTTTGTGAAAACTAGTATTCAATTTTTTGAATATTAATAAATATCATATCACATTTTCAATGTTCTTATACATAAAAACGTATGTGATAATGTCTCTAGAGTAGTTGTCAGTAAAATTTCATACCAGTTCCCCTCTATGATGAGTACCCAGAAGTTGTATGACATTATTCCAGAATATATGTTCTATATCCAGTTTATATAATTTTAGTGACACAAATGATCCATGATATCATGGATAGAGTCTCATAGGAATTTGAGTCACCTTCTCATGGTGTATTCCCCAGGTAATATCCAACAGGTTATTATGAGCACAAGACATGCCAATAAGAAATCCACATTTATATGTGTCACTAGATGTTCTGATCTGAAGACATTTGTATTGGTCCTTAAACATTAATATTATTATTAATGATTATTATGAGTCATGAACATTGATGTATTGATGAAAAATGTGTTTACAGATGTTCATAGTGGGGTGGGATATGTTGGATGAATCATGATTTATATTTCATTAATGAATAACGATAGAAAGGATTTGTATATGATGTTCTTTAAAAGAAGTTAACATATTAGGCCCTTTTATGGAAATGAAATGGCCTAAATAAATCAATATCCACAGTTTTTTTAATGCATGTTAAATTTCTTGAATGTCAAAAAAAATATACATTGTGTACATTGGTTGATAAAACAGGCATGCAACCAACTTTATTTGAGATATTCTAATAAATGGATTACATTACACATTAAGAATCTGTGTGAGGTATTATGTCATTTTGTCATTAACTTGTTTCATTATGGGTTCATTGGCGAGTTTCTTAACTCTTACCTTGGATAGTAGGCAGATTCACCTAATTCTACTAAGAAAGAGGCCTAGAGGGTCACACAATAACTATATCTAGAATCTAAATTAAACAATATTTTGGTATTTATTATTTAACAAGATGAATAAATATTATTTCCTCATGTGTTTTAATAATTATTAATGTTTTCTTGATCTCATTTATTTTAAAAAAAATTACTCATGAGAATATAATGTGACAATAATATATACAAAATATTTATTTTCTATTTATTGAATATATAATTTTTTTATTTATTGGAGAATAATTTATTGATATATATTTAATAAATAAATATAAATTATTCATATTCCAATAAATAGTATGGAGGAATGACAGACTGGTATTTCTGGCCCGATGAGAAAATAATAAATATTGAATATTATTTTATTAAATTATAATTAATTTTAATTAACAATTTAAGTGTATTTTTAGAAATAATAATTTTATTAGTATTATTATTCATTATGTTTTCACTAGTTTTAAACAAATAATTAATGTTACTTATGAAATTATTCTATTTTAACCCTATCGATATATTAAATATTTTAGGTAATTTTGTCAAGAAGAAAATTCATTTTTTTGGGTTGTTCACAATGGAATTAGAGAAATATCACAAGACCCGTAGATGTCCCTTCTCCAATATCACTCCCAAGAACAGAGAGAATTATTCATCCATATGATCAACAAGAATGTTTGGAAGTAATTATCAAAGAAATCAATGGAAGAAGATGAAAGTGCAAGGATCTATCATGATATCACCCAAATATTCATTTAGTGATGTCTTGTTATTCGTGAATCACATGTCGATAACATATAGTGGGAATCTACACCTAAATCGAGAAACAAAATGACGATGTTTCATAGATCTGTTAAGAGATCCATCAACCAAGAAAGTATTTTATCAAGGTAATTCTTATTCAATTAAATTAATTATAAATAATATGTGGTGATATTCTCTCTCTAATTCTAGTGTGATTCATGTTGTCTGTCTTTTTTTGATTTAATTTCATTGAACATAGTGTTTATAATCATGAGGATCTCATATTTAGGATTGAACACACAAAAAAACGAAATGTTTGGAAACACTCATTGTATGCTTCTGTTGTGCCTGAAACAAACACTATACTCTAACTAATCTTGTATTATATTATAAAAAATAATTATTCCATAAATCATGATTTATGGTATTTGACTTGTTTGGTAGGTTTTTTTAAGTTAATATTAGGATCTCATACACTTATTTTTACCTTATTCTCTCCTAAAATCATCGATTGATATATCTAATGTTTACTCTTACTGAGCTTATGAAGTAGTCATTTATTATGTTTCTATTATTCGAGGTTATGTAGGAAGGAATTTTATTGGATATTTATATGAAGGGTTATAAGTGAGAATAAATTACAGGAGATATTAAATATTGTTCTTATAAAAGTTAATTATGTATCTCGTCTCTAATTAAACTAAACATTTATAGATCCAGGGTGTGTTTTATTAAGATATGTAATGATTAATCATCCAAAATTATGGAATATGCACATATGTTAGGATTTGTTCATATCAGTAGGTATCAAATTAGTGTAATGTTAATTTTCAAGGTATGATTTGTTTGGGGGGGGAGTAAGATTAAAAAAACATAGGTTTGACCTAGTGGATAAATCTAAATACATGATAACATACTAATTTATTGGTGGAAAAAGATATGGTACTATTTCTCATGAATTAAATCCCTATCATGATACAAACAAGTAGATTTTTCCTATATCATATTTTCACCTAGTGGTAATTACTCTGAAAATTTTATTTGGCCATTAACTTGATTGTCACCTATTCATGAGAAATAGATTCAATGGTACACCTAGTTTGACACTCTTATAGGATATTCACTAGTGATTAACATGTTTTTATAAAACATTTGATTTTTTTGGGTATAACTAGAGAAACTAATATGAAATATATAATGAATAATCTATATTGTAACTTAGACATTAATATGTTGGGGTATACAATTATTCATATGTTATTAATTAAAATTTTATAGTTATTAATTTTAAAAAATCCTTTTCCTCAATATTCCATTGATTGAGTAAATAGTTAAAACCAGGAGGAACCATGTTAAAAATGGGTGTATTGGAAAATGAAGTTATATTACCAAAGAAAAACCAAATTTGAAGGGAGATATGTTGAAAACCATCATAGAATTTCTACCCAAGTTTCCCATGCAATGAATTATAATGTGATCCATGTTGTGATATCGAACACACAATGGAAGAAAAAACATAAAATCAATACCATTATATTACAATATACACATTCTTTCATTGTGGAATATAATATACTTAGATATAACCAATAGATCAGTGCTATATAAATTTTATTTTTTTCTCTAGTTCTCAAAAAATGATATTTTTATTTTAGGAATATATTATTTAGAAGGTAAATAATAATATTGGTAGAAACTTTTCATGAATATCGGGAAATAAGAGGACATTCCCTTCATGAAAGGAAATTAGTTTAAGAAGATATTTTTCAATATGTATTTTCTGCAGACACATAACACATATTAGATATCTAATTCTTAGAGCTGAATTAGAAGGATGATGAATACATTAATAACCATTAGGAATATTTCATGAGAAATTCTATGTACAATATTGTTTTTGTCATCAACTATGAATGAAAAATTGATTGATCCATTAGTTTCTTAAAGACAAATACCTAAAGAGAATTGTCTATATAAGACTATGATATCTATGAAAAAATAATTTGATGTCCTCTAAAGGAATAAATTAAGAGCATCAACTCTCATTACTCTTATATTTTTTATACTTGAAGAGAAAATAGATTTTCAAGGAAGTTAAAATGGGAAAACCCATGAGGAAAAGAAATTTACAACCCATATTGTCAAATATACAGAAATTATCATGGGAATATTTCAATTATGAAACATCTAAATACATCAATTGGATAAAATAAGTCCACTAGGAAGGTGAATTTAAAGAATACATAAAGAGTCCGAACAATGATGAGAAGAAATATCATACAAATGCATTACCTACAATATAATGATAAAATTTCAAAGTGTAAGACCCCAAAATTTTAATAATTGATTACCTATAAATACTTTATTATGTTGGATAGCATGATCTAAAAGAAATACTAAACATAAAGGAATATCACGATATATTTACATAATGATATAAGTATTAAAAATAACCATTTAAAAAATTATATGTTGAAATAACATATTTTAATGGGAATAAATACATAATGTGATGTGGCGTGATGAAAATAAATTCTAATTTTAATACTAGTGAAATTCAATTGGTTTGGCTAAAACAACAATGAAAATAAATTTATAATTAAAAATAATTTTTTTAAATTGTTGTTTATATCAAGAAACATAAACTATTATGATCTAATAATAATAAAATTAATTGATATTATTAATATTATAGTACTAAAAAATTAATATTTAATTTATAGTAAATAGGAATAAATAATTGTTAAGATTTTAAAAATCATTTTTCTATTATTAAATGTTTTCCACTATATTTTTCGATTTTATTTAAATTTTAGTTTTTTCAAATTTTGAAATTTTATTTTATAAATAAATATTATTTTCCATTAATAATAATAAAATAATCATATGATTAATTTCAAAAAAATATTTAAAATTATTGATTTTTATGAGAATAGTGAAAAGTATTGTTTTTGAAAAAACTAGGACTTTTAAGAAATAACATGGATAAAAAACATAGAAAATAAGATAATTTGTAATGAAAAAAATTGTTTTATATGTGAAATTATATATTTTATAATATTATTTTTGAAGTAAAACCTATTATTTTATATTTTAGATTATAGGTAATATTTTCTAAAAAATTCGTATGTAGGCATACTAAATTTTAATTTTAAAATTATATTTTATTAGTTTTAAAAAATGTAATGTAATGAAATATAATTTAAATTTATAATCATTGGTTATAAATTTAATATTAACTAATACTTTATTTTTAATAATAAATATTAATTATCTTTATGTAAAAACAAGTTACCATAGTTAAAGCTTAAATGAAAAAAGTAACAATTCTAGGGGTAAATGGCCAGAAACAAGTTAACAACATGTTTTTAATTGAGTGGGAGGGTTATTATATACCATATATCACCCTTTAATCAATTTTTATTTATTTTTTAAGCCACGTGACATGTTTAACATGCGATCCCTTTATATTAATTTTAAATAAATGCAAAAAAACCACTCTTTCCACTTATAATAGGGGTATCTCACCACCCCATAAATATCCCTCTATAAATTGAGTTTCCACTAAATATTACTCCCTCATTATATCCCAAGAATATTATTTCACTCTCATTATAATCTATTAATAATATATTATCATAATCCCTTCCTTTCTGAGGAATCAAGTATGAGAAAATTGAATTTCCCAACGTATGTTCATTATTTTCTCTATAATTATTCAAGTTATCATTCCATTTCTAATGTATTATTCCAAATAGTATAAGATGAATTTAGTATATATTTTAAATTTAATTTTTTATATTATGGGCATTAAAAATTAACATTTATCCCCTTTTCCTTAATGAAAATGAAATTGTCTTTCATCCATTATGTTGACTACAGTCTCCACGATAAAACATGTTTCATTTTCCTTCACATACATAGAATTTATGATCTTAATATATACTTTAACATAGAATATTTATATTGATAAAATATTTTATATTCTTATATAGTAAACCCTATTAATAATTTTCCCCTATCTATAGAAAAATTCATTATACATGTGTGTGTGGGGACTTCCACCACTATTGAATGATGTATTTCATTTTTTAGTACATCCACACATAGATGGATATAAGGATTATATAAAAGGATAAATAATAATTATATGATATTATTAATGTTCTATTATAAAAATTAGAGAAACTGTTAATTATGATCAAAAAATGTTTATCATTAATTCAATCATCCTAAACGTGAATACTAATTGGAAAATGATACCTTCTTTATATATAATGAATTTATATAAATTTTACTACCTTAATAATTTTTTTTCATCATTATATATCACACTAACAAAAAATATATAAAATATCATTATTCTTTAGGTATAATTATTTTATAAATAACCACCTCATAATCATACATTAATCATGATAGGTTTATTTTTTGGAAGGTTTAACCACATAATTGAACAATAATATGAATTTATATAATGGATTAAAATGAGAAAATATTTACTGGTAAAATATTATATCAATATATGAATTAACTTTGTGGTTAAATTGTTTTATCAATGTTTATGTATTTTTTGACCAATAACTTTTTTTATAAGAATGTTTTTAGAATTCAGGAATCTGATCCATCTATATCATAATCAGATCATCATATCCTAAGGAATTAGAGGAAGAAATTATTGATTACATGAAGTTTTCCTTTTTCATACTCATATAATGAAATTAGTTATTGGGTGAAGAATCCATTTTTGTTAAAGAGTTTTTGTATAATATTGTGATGTGCGGAGTTAGAAAATTTTCATCCTTTCTGAACTAAAAATGATTATTCTTTCCAGATCATAAAGAACTGAAAATTCTTGAAAACTCTCATGATAAACGAATTTGAATAATTGGTGGATAAGTTTGAATAATTTCATTATTACAATATCGATATTCTATCATAATGGTAATTCCATCATAATAAGAATTCCATCGTAATGGGAATTCTATCATAATGGAAATTCCATCATAGTGAGGATTCCATATGACTAATATATGAAAGAAAAAAAATCATAATGAGCTATGAAGGAAATGAAATATTTAATGAGTTGAAGAAATAGAAAAAATCACAATGCTCTGAAGAGGAAACAAAAATCATATTAAGATGAGAAAGAAACAGAAATCAAATTTATCTGATAAGGAAATAGAATTCTAATGATCTAGGAAGGGAATGGAAATTATAATGAACTAATAAATAAATGAAGATGAAAATGATGTTAGAAAGAAATAGATACTTAATGAGATGAGGAGAAAATAGTTTTCTAATCATAAAATTATAATGAAGACTCAAAAAGTGATTCTATAAATTTTATAAAGAGTTAAAGAGGTCAAAATTGAAATTAAATTTTACATAATTCATTCAGAAAACTAATGAGGTTTAAAGAAGCCATAGTTGAATTTTATTTGGGAGGTATTTTCAGAGTTTGTTGAAATCTAAATAAGTAGCGAATGATTTCAATTATACCACTTTTTCATTATGAGTCACCTTTAAATACATTATCATATAATAATTATTATTATTTTTTAAAGAAATTAGTAAAGGTGAAGCATTAATGAAATAAAGTGAAATTTATTTCCAGAGAGAGGTCTCTTGTGAAGGATTGGACACTTGAATTCTTGTTTACCAAATAGAACAATATTGTATTGAGAAGTTTGTATTAAAAAAATTAGAAAATTTTTGAGTTTTTCAGATTGGAAATGGGTCTATAGTATTGAGTCCATCGTATTGAGAGAATCTGATCCGGAATCATTATTTTCAGATAATTGGATCCCAAATCATTGTATGGATAGAATATAACCCAGATTCATTATATTGAGAGAATCAGATCCAAACTCCTCAAATTGAGAAAATTGGATTGGGGATTCAGATTAAGAAATTGTGGAGTAGTTTAAACAAAATCCTTATTTTTTTTAGCTCAATTGTTTTGTAATAAGACATTATAATCTGGTGGGATTCAATATAACCATTCTTATTAGGATATAGAAGTTGTTTAATGGTATTTAGAACAATTTTTATTCATGTTTTAATAATAGTGTATTCCCACAAACCCACGAGAGTGGATATGAAAAGGATGTAGGTTCTCATACTGAGGATTAACGTTATAAATATTTTGTGATTTGCATCCTTTAATAAATTTTAATGTAATCTTATTTAATAAATTATTATAAGGAAATAAATATTAACATATTCCAGGGGTTATGTTTCAATCTTTTTTGAAACTTATAAAAAATTACCAACTATTTCAACCCCCCAAACCTGGTTTTATATTTGATCTTTTGGGAAGTAAATTTTTATCAGAGTGAAGTTTCCCTTGTGAAATCTATATCATGGATAATATTAATTAATTAAAAAGTCATGTAATTCCAATATTATATGGAAAAAATAATTATGGGTGTAATAATAGGATGATTTCTTATCTCGTATCACCTGTACTAGAAGTTGTTGGTGCTGCTACTATTGGGTTTCCACCAACTTGGAAATATGCCCTAATAACCATTGATGATAAGAGAAATATATAATTTGGTAGAAAGGCTATAAATTATGTTCTCATTTCTATATCATAATATTTTTATTATATGCTAATGAGTATCAAAACTTTTAAAATTATGTTGAATAAGATAGAATGTTTGTTTGAAAGGAATACAAAATTTAAGGGGGAAAAGATAAAAATATGGTTTATTAAGTATGAAGAAATTATAATGAATGAAAATAATAAATTGATAAATACTTTACCGGGAAAAATGAAAACTATTTCACTATTAGAGGATTCTGAGATGTCCTAGAAGATTCTATTATTGTGACGAATCTTATGAGAAGCTTTCCAGACTTTTTTGACTCAATAATTTCTTCTTTAGAAGATAATTATGATACATCTCTGGATGAATTTTATAACATTATTATTGCTAATGAAAATAAAAATGATCCAATGTTAAATAAGAAGATGAAATTTGAATGTGATTTGGTGTTATGAAAAGATGAAAATCCGTGATGTTCATGATGATGATCTTTATGAGTTTGAAGACAAACATGATTTTGAGTTAAATGAAAAACTCATGTCTCTTATTACAAAGAACAATCAAAGTGGAATATGATATTATAGAGGTAAAATTACAATAAAATTCATTGATTTTGGCAGAATCTGACACTTTTCTATAAATTTCCCTATGATGAATGTTGTATAATATTGAGATGATTCCACTGAAAAAAAACTCGATGGACGAAGTTGAAGAAAACGATAAAGGATAGTATTTTTATAAAAAATACATGTACATTTTTAGTAGAAACAAATTAATAATATTGTCTATGATTTTGGAATCATAATCAATATAAAATAATTATTTTAAATATGAAAGTTAAAAAAATGGGAACCTTTATAGAAAATGTTTAGAAAACAAAAGACTAATTAGATTGTGAAGAAGGTGTGGAAGAATCATATAGAGAGTATCAACTCAGATAAAAATTTTGATCATGTCATGATAAAAAAACATCTCAAGAAATAAATTAATGTTATGAATACATATTGTTAAGAATTTTTTCATAGATGAAAATAGTTCATCAAGAAGTAGGAACAATACATCAAGGAGATTTTATGGTACAAACATAGATTTTATGAATGAGGAAAGATGATTGAAGATCTTAGTAAGAAGATGGATGATAAAGAATAAGTAGATAACATGTATCAATAAAAACATTATGAGTTAGAAATTTCCATGAGTAAGATGAATGAAATCTTCAACAAAGATTCAAAAATAGAAGTTGAGACTTTTAAAGTTGTTGAGAAGGCTCAATATTGGAATCGGGGGAAATATTATCATAATAAAAATAATGTTTCATCTGATTATTCTAACATTATAGGTTTTTTAAAATGTTTTGGGAAATGTTGGGGGAATAAATTAAATGAGATACTTATCAAATCTATAAATGTATAAAACTCACTCAAAAGAAATGATGCTACACGTATTGAGTGTGTTAGAACTGAAAGAAGTTACGAACCTCAACAGGGTTTCCAGAAAGAAAGTTAAATATTCAATAGAAAAACAATATTTTAGGAATATTACTAGTGTTTTAGAATTTATTGGCATTGTGATTATATTTTTTTCCAAAATTATCTCAACCTCAAAGAAGGATTGAGAAAATTCGGTGAAATGGTGAAAGTAGAATGAGTAGCATTCCTAACATAAATAAAGTTGAAAGTGTGAATTCTCAAGATGTTTGAAACATTATAAAAAATAAATTTGAATTCATGGAATAATATTGTAGAATATTTTATTAGGCATTTTATCATGCCGAAATAGGTATGAAATTCCTTTAGAAATAAATTCTTCAGGTTATAAAAGAAAAGGACGATGAAAATAATAAAGTTATAGAAATAACATTTTTTAGATAGCTTTGAAAGCATTTAAAATTAATCAGTCCTAGATACCTGATATTAGATATTATTTACATATGAAAGATGATTTAAAAATCATTACTCATTGTTAATTTCATTATAGAGGATCAGTTAAATATGGTAATCATAGTTCCATAAATATCAAAGTAATTAGAACCACAGATATTTAAGTCAAAAAGTTAAAATACAAGGAATTTTCATTTACGGATGTACTATGTCACGAACCGAATCTGGTCGCCTTCAAACTCGGCACCCGACCCGGTCCATGGCAAGACCCGAAGGGCGTTCCCGATCCCCACGGGCTGGCACAAGTTCCCGGGTATCGTAAAATGAAAATTGGGAACGATTTACCCGAGTTTATAAACATAAAACAACAAAATAATCCAATGAAACAAATCTGGATTTTTCAAACCAAACAATCTTTTACAAAAATTCAGAACTGAATTACATGGCTTAAAACAACTCAAAAGGTCTATACCAAAGTTAAAAATCCAAATAAGGACAGCCCAAGAACCCTCATGGCAAGGGGCACCTCCCACAAGCCACCACCACAAGACTTCACCACCAAGGACCTGCTAGAAACCCGAACCACTGGAACAAAAAAAAATTGTACCCAACCTGCGACAAAAAAAACCATGTCTACTTACACCCAAGGGTGTAAGTAGGGTGTGATCCAATGCCCAGTAGGATACGACCACTAATAGATTCCATGTGATAAACATTTAAAGACGAAAAGCATGCAAGTTTTCAAAAACATGAAAAGCTAGTTACAATTTCTAAAAGATGCTACTTTGAATAAAAACAGTTTTCAAGTGGGCTATCATTAAGAATCAACACTTTTAAAAAAAATGTCAACACTACTGAATTTTCCAGCCAACTATACCGTATGCCGATGGTAAGTACAAAGTAAACAATGAGCACAAGAAATAGGAAGTAACACCTAGGCACTAGCTAGCTGTGGGTCCCAGGTACCTCGTATCTCGGTGAGAGTAACCATCACAAATATCCATTCTCGTGCACGAGCCACTAGTAGGGAACATACCCATAACCTAGTGGTCCCCAATCATCATCATCATAGTTTAGTTAGAGTTGTAAGCGTCAATCTTGCTAAGTGAAACTGAGGCCAAACCCCACGGATTCACTAGCATACTAGTACACGTCCACCCACCTAGATACCCAGGTTTTCCCCTTGTGCTCAAACATGTTCAACACATCAAGAAATGGACATTCAACATGAAAATATCATTTCCACATCACAAATTCACCAAACATCCCATATGTATACCACACAGGTCACAAAAAATCCATTTTTCATTCAAAAATGATTTTGAAATCCGAATCACACCAAAATAGCCCACAACACATTTCACATTTCTTCAACACTTCCACTAAACCATTAAACAATTTTATAAAACAATTATATGATATTTAAACTCATATAACAGCCCACACACATGGAATATAACACTTCTTTCATATTCAAAAATTCAATTTTTCACATCACACTCACACAAAACACTCCACATCACTTTCACATCACTTTCACTCCAAAATATCTCCTTCAAACAATTTAATAAAATATTTCCAAGATGATACATAAAACATAGCAGCCTTTTCACAAATGAAATGGACCTTTTAAAAATATACTCCTACCAAAACAGTTTGCTGATATAGTTTAACCTATTACACAACCCAATAAAGCATTCAAAACTTCCATAAAACAATTATAAACAGTATACCCAAACTTTGCACATAAAATCCATTTCAAAAATCTCTTTTTAAGCCAAAAGCACAGCAATACCCTACCAAAATAGAATTGGCAGCCCAATAAACATGAAATAATCCACATTAAAATGTTATATAATCACGTTGAATAATATCACAAAAGATACCCATGAGAACACACAAATCCATAAAACACTTTCAAGGAGTATAACAAGGTTATACAAATAAAACCATTCAAATACACCCCATTTTTAGGACCACATGGAACTATATCATTACCTAACCATAATTGTCAGCCCCTTTCAACAACTAATAAATCACTTCCACATTTTACAAAACTACCACCAGATATAACACATGAAATACATTTGAAAAATACACATTTCAAGCAAAAATGTAACTCTAAAAACAAATGCTTTACTATTGCAACCAAAAATGGTTTTCACATAATGCACAACACATAAGGAACATTCAAAATTATTTAATCAAACAAACTAACTCATCATTAAATGGTTACCCACGGAATCACCTACCGAATGTGTCGAAACCCTCAAAACTTGGTGCGAAACCTTAAGCGCACCACCGTTGCACCAAAAGGAATACAAATCCAGACCTAAACCACAAAAATTTACCCAAAAGAATCCAAATCATACATTAGGATCAAACCCCAACTTCTGGACATGAGGAACTTCAAGAAAAAGGAAATAAAACTAAAAGAGGATGGAAGGAACCAAGAAGGAATTCCCTTACTTGAAATATCTTGAAGGAATCGGCCACAATCCACAAAATAATGAATCACCAAGTACTCAAAACTGGTATGGAGGTTCGAAGGATTCATATTAGGTCATGTGGGGACTGAAATGGGGGAAAAATGATGAAAAATGAAGGAGTTATGAAAGGATCAATTTACCTCTCCAAATCTTCCCGATTTTTGAAACCCAAATAAGTTCAGTACTAAATCGAGATGAAGAAGAGCTCCAAAGAGGGGAGAGAGAGCTTGGGCGCGTGTCTGGGTTCAAGGGGCGCATATGAGGCTTTTAATCACCGAAAAATATTTAAAAATGAATATGTTATTAATTAATCAAATATTATTTTTAAAACTGGAATTGGGCTTTCGGGCGGGCCCAATCCCTTAAATAAAAACCAACATAAACCTTGGTTATGGATTTCCAAAGGCTCCAAATTTTAACTGTGTTGTTAATATATCAGGGGAGGACATTTAGGAGTTGGAATGAAGGAAAAATATTAAAAAATGAAAAAGTTATAAAGGAAACAAATTTTATTTTTAAACCTGGAATTGGGCTCGCGGTTTGGGCCAATTCATGAAAACTCATCTATTTCTCCATAAAACCTTTGGAAACCATCCAAAACAAAAAATGAAAGGAAAAAAATGAAATTTAACTTAAAAATAATTCATGTATGTGACATAATAAAACATAACTTAAATAGTGTAAGTAAACATTTTTATAATAGGAAAATTGTTTTTTAGAAAATATTATTGTATCATAAAAAGTTTGAAATATGTAAATTTTTTTAAAAAATGAGAAAGAACCAATGGAAGTCGCTTCCAAAAAGGAGAAAGCAATAACTACTGTAACTTGAGTGTTGAAGATGAAAAAGTAAATTTTTTCACTAAAGAATTAGGAAAAATGGATATATTAATTCAAATATATATGGGATAATGAGAAATCAATCAATAAAAGGAGATTTATAATTTGCCTGTTTTTTTTTTGATTTCACATAGTTGAAAAACATCATATTTATGAAACGTAAGTCGAAGGCTGTGGAAATGCTTAAATTTTCTAAAAAAAGTTATGAATTATGTGGGGTATATATAAAGAAGATAATAAAATATATTTCAACCAATATCACAATAAATTCATTTTATGAAAATATGAGAAATCATGGTAGGAACCATCAATATATTTCTCCCAATATTCCTAAAAAAATGGAGTGTAGAAATAAAAATATAAGCATAGTTTATATGGGAATAACTTTTTTCGAAGAATAAAAAACTTCAAAATTATACAAGAAAGAATCTATTAGTGCATTTGTAAATGTTCAGAATTGATTTTTTTAGATCTAATTCCAACATCAATCCTTATGTAATGTGTTATAACAAAAAACCATAATTGATGTAATTCAATGTTTTTTGAAGTCCATGTTTAGATAAAATCAAAAATCCAAATTTGGGAATGTCTGATGAGATAGTTGAGGATGAAAATTTTATGGGTTATTCACCAAATATATGAAGTTACAAATATAGGAATTTTTTTTAAAAGGATGGTAGAATCATATCAGGTGAAAGTAATTGAAAATCAATACTCTTTATCAAAAGTTATTGAGAATTTTGAGGAGGATAAGCTATAGATTTACAATGATAGTGTTTATATGTAAATACATTATTTTCTGGATCTAGGATAATCTTCTGAAAATGAAACTTTATCTCTAAAAGAAACATTGAAATTTACCACATTACCAAAAAAAAGTTCAATCCAATAACATTATTAAAAATCATAAGGCTCTGGTTCAAAACAGATGAATGTTGAGATTAAAAAATAAAACTTCACTTATCTCAAAAGTTAAACAAGAATAAATTCCTAAAGATATTCCACACAAATAATGTATCAATTATATTAATGAATAGATAGATTACATTGACAAAAATGAAATAAGGGAAATTTTTCGATGGATAGAAAATAAAAATATCATCAGAACAAATTAGTTTTATAAAAAAATTGAATGCTAATGGATATGTTTTAATAAGTAAACAAATACATGTTTGTAAAAGGGATGCAAAGGCAGAAGGTTTGGATATTTATGATAGCTTTTCCCCAATTGAAATTCTATAAACTATTCGAATGTTTCGTGACATGGATTCTTATTAGAATTAAAATGTTTTTTAGATTGATGCAATGTTATCTTTCTTAAAAAGTGAGATTGACGAAGACGTTTACATTAAACAACCTTTTGGATATCAATTTAATGAGTATGAAGAAAATGTTATTCAATTGAAGAATTACTTGTATGGGATGAAACAAGATCAATGTACTTGGTATTTAAAACAAAATAATTTTATCAGAATGATAAATTTTTCTAAAAAAAATGTTTATAGAAATGCATATATGAATGATGTTGACACTGGAACACTAATTGTAAATGTTTATGTGGATTACATAATATTTCTTATGGATTGAAAATATTTTTGTAAACTATTTTCTGACAAAATGAAGTGGAATTTTGAATGTAAAGGTTGGGGGAACTAACTATCTTCCTTTTCTTATAAGACCAACAAAAACAAAAGTTCATATTCTTATCTCATGAAAAGTATACTAGTGGACTTGTTATATTAGTTTGGGATGTAATAATCCAAATATGTTTATACACCAATTATAATGAGAATAATGTTTACTAAAGATGAATCTAGAAGAAATGTGAATTAGATGGATTTTTGGAAGCCGATAGGAAATCTACTTTATCATAAAACCTGAAGACCAAATATTTTCATGATGTGACTTAGTGTGCCAGGACTTAAAGTAATTTGAAATAATCACATATTTTTTTATAAAAACAAATTATATGATATGTTAAATTAATAACATCACATGTTTTTTTGTTTCAACTTTATAGTAATGTTGATCGGACTATAGATTTTAATGATTGAAAATCATCCATATGAGGAACATTTTTCTTGGATGAATGTTTTGTGTGTTTTTATTGAATGAAACAATGTTCAGCAACTTTGAGTACAACTGAATCTAAATATATTACAACTTCTAAGTCTTGTACTCAAATTTTATGGATGAATGTTTATTTGAATGAATTGAATATAAATGATTCTAGACCATTGAAGATAATTTTCGATATTTAGAGTGAAATTAATATTTCTAAAAATATATTCTAACATTAAAGATCAAAACATATTGATATATGGTTTCACTATATAAAAGATAAATTTGTTTTTGGAGATGTTTTTTTGGAATAAATTTCAACAGAGTATCTGATCATGAGTATCTTTACAATAGAAAAGTCAACATAAAGGATTTTCGGATTGAGGGAGTAAATTTATATTCATCCCCTTATAATTTCTTCCTAAAACTCATATAGAAGAAACCAACACCATGTATTGGATTATGTTGACAAAGGGTAAGATAAAGTTAAAACTTTTACCCTGTAAGAAGTTTTCACTTATTATTCATTTATTAATCTGATGTGTTGGTTATTATAAAATTAGGGTGGGGGGAGAAAAATTCTAAAGGATAAAATAAAATTGCTGAAATATTATCTTTAAATGGATGAAATTTTTTATTACCACCATAGGATAAAATTCCTTCAAAAACATTACTGTAACCAATATTGTTGTGTTAGGACATTCTCTTTTGAGAAAGCATAATTTTTGATAAAATTACAAAAAAATAGTTTTTTAGTAGATTTGAGTTTTGAAAAAATTATGAGATTATGAAAAGTTTTTTTACAATGGTTATCTACAAATCTAATTGGAGAGATTGAATAGAATCTGTTGTTAAATTTTTTTACAATTTTTTTTTTTGTATTTGATGACACATAACCCCTTTTTATATGGATTTTTTGTTATTTAGGAATTGTATCCATCTTCATATTATTCAAATCATTGAATCAAAAAAAATTAGAGGAAGGAATTTATTTGGATGGAAGTTTTCCTTTATTTTAATCTGAGAATGAAATAAGTAGTTGAGTGAGGAATTCATTTTATTTGTGAATAGTTCAAAAATAAGATTTTCAAGTGAGGATTTATAATGATTTCATATATTCTAAAAAAATTAGATGATGATTTTCTAATCATAATTCTCCTAAAAATCATGAAAACTCTCTTGTTAAGAGATTTAAACGAAATGGTGGGGAGGTTTGAAGAATATTAGAGTTATAATATTTAGATTCCCTTCTAAAGGGAATTCCATCGTAATGGGAATTCCATAATGATAGAAATTCCATTATAATGTGGAATCCATCCAACTATGATGATAAGTACATATTATTTTCATTGATATGAGAAGGAATCTGAATTTTTAATGAGTTGATGAGGAAACAGAAATTGTAACGAACTGAAGATGAAACATGAATCATAATGAAATGAGAAAGAAACAAAAATCGTAATGAGGTGACAAGGAAATAGAATCATACTGATCTTATAAGGAAATAAAAATCATAATGTGATATTAATGGAACAAAAATCATAATTATATGAGAATGAAATACATTTGTAATTTGTTGAGAATGAAACATATTTGTAATGAGCAGATTAAGAAGAAGAATCCAAAAATAAGATTCTAAATAATATATGAATAGTTGATGATGTCTAACATGAAATTAAATTTTTCATAAATGTCATTGAAATATAAGGTGGTTTGGATAATAAAATATAAAATTTTAAATTTGATTTTTTTTAAATTTTTTAGAAATATGAGGAAATGGTGAACGTTTTTATGTTCCCCTTCTTTTCTTTCTAAGTACCCTATAAATAATTGATCAACTCACTCATTCATTAATTTTCTTTCATGTAATAGGAAATGGATGAGTGATGATAAAATAAATTGAAATTCATTTCTACTAAGATATTTCATGGGTAGGATCAGACAACTGAATGTTTTTTTACTAGATTGTGCATGATCATATTGAGAATTTGAGAAGAGTTTAAGTTTTACATAATGAAAATGGGATAATCGTATTTAGTCCATCGTATTAAGAGAATCAGATCTAGAATCATACTATTGAGAAAAATAGATACAGACTCGTCATATTTATATAATCAAATCCATACTCATCATATAAAGATAATCACATCAGGACTTGTCATATTGAAAAAATTAGAGTCAACCAAATCTGATTGAATAATCAGACTGGGAAATTGTGGAGTAGTTTCATCAAAGTATTTGTACTTTTATTTGATCAATTTTTAATAAGAAACATTGTAAACTTGTGGGATTTAGTATAATATTTCTTATTAGTAAATAAGAAGGTGTTTAACGGGATTTGGCAGAAGTTGTATTCACTTATTCATAATAGTGTATATCTCTAAACCCACTAGAGTCTATGGCAAGGATGTAGGTTCTTACACTGATTCTGAATCTTATAAATCTTGTTCTATTTACATTCTTTCCTACTTTTTCATGTATGTGTATTTACTAACAATTAATAATGATGTACATATTAAGAGGTTTTAGATGTTTTGTTTCTAATTTTTTTGAAACAAAAAAAAATGAACATCTGATTCAACCCCCCCCCCCCCACCCAATATAGTTGTTATTAGATCCTTTGTAACATCAATATGTAAATATTGTTTTTTATGGTATGCATAGATAATCATTTCACTCATTAATTATGTAATCGCCCTTATTTCATTAAGAATCACTCAAACATACTCATTTACTATTTCATCATAATGGATTGTTAACAAAACATCAAAAAAAATAAAATTACAGCTTTAGAAACTATCTTGGATAATATATTACAGTACCTTATATGATATAATAGTAATATATATTTGGAAATTTATTGATACCAACACAAATTTTATAAAACCTGTTCAAAGTGATAAAGATTATCTGCACTCATTGTTCAAAATTATTAAATAATATATAATATATATGTATTGAATTATTATAAAAGATATGTATAAATGGTTATGGTATTAAATAATATTCTTGGATATGTACTTAATAGACTAAAATTAATTATTTAGAATGATTGGTGGAAGTTCATAATTAATCTGGACTGATGATAGGGTTTTCTTCTCAAATTCTCTTATTCAAGACATGTTTTATATTATAGACCTAGTATCATATATATTGTGTCTAAACAAGATATTTTATATATTATATCATGAATTATATTTTAATTATGTTATTTTAGGATCCATTACAATCTATCTCTTTTATTCTGTTTTAACTAAAATTTCACTCATTTTGGAAGGGTTCTTTTACTTAATCCTTAATTACTTGAGACATGTTTATGTTGTGATCCATATTTCCTATTGAAATGTGTATTCACTATCAATGGATGTTCCTTTATCACATATATTTTTAATGGAAAATAATAATCCAAATTAGATAATTTTCATCGTATGGATTTTGAATAAGTTGATACCATGAATGTAAGGATGTTTGGAAAGTAAACTTCCAGTCATTAAGTTGTGATAGTCTTCCATGAAATAAAATTTGGGAAAATTATACCAATTCATTATTTTAAAAGGTATTCTATTTTTTTATATTAAATTACATTACTTCTAAATAACACACATATTTTAAATAGTTCTTTCATCAAGGAGTACATTTCTCATAAGGAGTAAATTTGAATTTTACGTCATTGCTAAAAATGTTTTATAAAAGTTATTTTCGGTTTTTTCCTTCCATTTACCTTATAATTTTGAAAAAAAATTGAATAATGGGTTTCATTTAAAATATGAACAAATAATTTGTGGTATTGAACTCGCATTTTTATGAAATTCCATTTTTGATCTCTTATTTTGTGATACTGTTTGAAGTATTATTTTGAATGGGCATCTTTTATTTATGAAATGACCTTATATGTTTCCTTTATTTCATTGGGTATATTTGAATTTACAACCATACACAATATTTGAATGTATGCCTTTTCATCAAATTATTTTACTAATGAATTTACCATATACTTAATAACCCATAGGTTTTGAATATCGCATTTAAAAAATTTGTTTAGAGGATGTTCACCTAGAAAGATAATTTATTTAGTTGTAGGTAATGTTTTTAAATTATTTTTTATAATTCACTAATATATAATGTTTATTATGTACTGATATTATATATATTTAATTATACAAAAATCCTTTTTTTATTCATCTAGTGGTTCCTTAAGGAATTGTATGAAATGTCTTGTTGACTCTTATGGTGAATTCATTGGACATAATCATGTGACAGGATTTGACCATCCTTATAACTCCCATTAAGGCATAAAAAGGTTTCATGATAAAAAATAACATTGGTTTTGGAGTATAACACTCCCCATATCAGTATAGTATCATGGAAGATAGCCTTGGAAACATGTTTCTAATGTCTAAAGTTTTGGATTGTATTTGTATGATATCAGTATTATTGATATTCATATTTAAATTTACTATCATGGAAATAGTGTGCTTTCATTTTTAGTTTATTTTGTATTTGATTATATTATTTATTCATATTATATTATATATATCAAGATTAAGTTTTTGAAATCTTCTATTATATGTTTCACTTAGTATGTTTTTTATCTCATTTATTTCTAATGTTTTATTTCTGAAGGTTTTGAAATAATTTTTTATACTTGGAATGTATAGAATGAAAACACATGTGGGTACATTTTGGGTAGATATTATTGTATTTTTATGGATTAATTATGTTGGTATATATTTTTAAAATCATCTTGTTAAATAAAGAACATGGTCTTCATCAAATATTTTTTTCTCTTTATTCACAAAATCTATAAACCTAGAATATCTAGGGAATGTATATTTTGTAATATTTTATTTTCATAATATAATTACAGTATGGTAGTTTCTAGTGTTACACAAAATAAGTTTATAGATTATTCTAATTAATTCATACATTTTATGGTTGATGATGAGAACTATTCTTAGTGACCTCCTATGAAAATGAATAAAGGGTTGGATTATGTGATCATAACTACTAAAGTAGATCATGTGGGTGACATGCTGAAAGGTTCATTTATAATTCACTATAGAAACTTCCATATACTAGTTGAGAGATAATCTAATTATGTTCAATTAATCAAATGGTGTGCTCCCACAACTGGGATTGAATTAAATATCGATGGATCATGATTGGAATGGTTGATACGTGGAGGTGGTTTGGTGAGAGAAACTTACAATTTCAGGACTTTGGGGTTCAATTCCTTATATGGGTTTGGTAATTCCATCCAAGATGAGGTTACAGCCTTATTAACAAGTCTTATTCTATCTAAGATGTATGAAATTTTAATTTTTGATGTTGAATTAGACTCTACTATGATGGATGGTTTTTTTAAAAGAAACGGTATGTTATTCATGTGATCTTATTTATCTTATTAGAAAATGTAAAATTATTTTCAATAAAGATATTCAGGTCAGGAACACCTTTAGAGAAGGGGATTTTATGGCGGATGTACTTGCTAGAAAAGGGAGTCTAGTTGAGTGCCTCATTTTTTACTCCTACATTATGTCTCTTTTGGAGAATTGTAAAACTATTATAAGGGGTGATGCTCTTGGAATCCATTATTTTTTACCCACATGTGTAAACTATCTTAGTGGATTTATGTTTTCTTGTTTTAGAAGTAATAAAAAGTTATCCTTCAGTCAGTACCCCGAGTCATCCTTTGATAATCTCTATGTGTTAGGATAAAAATTAACATCAAATAGTAATTACCACAATTTTTTGTTATTAATACCTACTCATGTGGTTTATCTAGAAAAAATGGTTTTGAAAAAATTCATAATTCATGATATGCCTATCTTTCAAGAATATGACCATATATATACTGAAAATTTGTGTAGTTTTTACCCAAACCAATATATTGATTATTCAATAGAAATTATAAATAGTTATAATTCTATTTCAAGTGATCCTTATATAATATTCTATAATGAGTTATAATAATTAAAGAATAAAATTTTAGAGATTATAGATAACAGAGTCATACACCCTAGAGTATCACCATGGGGTGCACCTATTCTTTTTTATAATAATAAATGTTTCACAATGTGTCTTTGCAATTATTATTGGGAACCTAACTTGGTCATTATATAAAATTATCCTCTACCACATATTGATGACAGGTTTAATAAACTACTTCGAGATCATTATTTACAAATAATTCACTTCAATAAAACTATTATCAATTAATGGTTAATATGAATCATATTTCCACAAAATTCATGTGAGGTTTGGACAGTATGAATTTTGAGAAATTTTATTTGGACATAATAATTCCTGATGATGTAATCATAAATTAAAAGAATAAACTATTTACAAATTTACTTGATCATTTTTTGGTCTCTGTTATAGAATATATTCTCATATAATCCATGATTAAGTATAACACCCATAGATTTTAATAGAGGAACATTATGTTCAATAGCCTATTCAACAGGAAACACCGAGCTTTAATGACCTTTGAAATATATAATCGTTAAAACCAAGCTCATAATTGAAAGGTATGAATAATATTAACTAATTTATAGAATATATATAAAATTATTATTCAATATTAATTTATTGATACATTTTTCCTAAATAATCAATTTGTTGTTACTAAAGTAATTTTAATCATTTAAAATAATTTTCCTTTAAAAATTATATCTTTTTATTTTTTTGTTAAAATATATTTATTAATTTAAGTTTAATTTAGAAAATATATATGTTAAAATTAAATTAATTTTTTAAAAAATAATTTCAAAATTAATATAGGGTGATGTTTTTGGATTTTTTGGAAAATAATCTTATGTCAGTGAATCGAAAAAAATACATATTTTTGTAAAAATGTAAATTCTTTTCAAAAAACTAATTAATTGAAATGTTACATTTATATATGAATAAATTTAAAGTAAACTAATTATTATTTAGTTTTATCAATCCCAATTAATTTATTTTAAAAAATAATTTTCTTGGATATTTGTATAACTTTACTTTTGGTCCTAAAAATGGGTTTTTGCTAAAAACTATTTGAAAGTGAATAATGTCTCTATATATTAATTAATTAAAAAAGACATATGTATGAAATGTATACATTACAATTTTATATTATATATATATATATATAATTTTAAATTCTTATAAATCTGGATTCTAGTCATAGATTTAATATAAAATTTTCTTATGATTCATAAATACACTTCATGAAAACCCACTTTTTCATCACATCTACATATTTAATTTTAAATTATATTATTCAAAATAAATGAATTAAATTTTAAAAAATGGATTCCATATTTTGAATACTAATTATTTATATCATCTAATATATTTAAATTAATTTTTTTCTGTAATGAATATTGAAAATAGTAATACTTTTTTACCATGGTTATGAAAAAATAGATTTATGAGAGAGTTAAACAAAAACATATATGAATAAAAATGGAATTTAAATATATATATATATATATATATATTATTTTGTTTAAATAATTTTACATTATCCTTTTCAAATTATCTATATTGGTCAATTTTCTATCTTTTTGGATCGTTAAAAATATAGGTTTTATATTTTATTTTCAATAATTACAAGTTTTCCACCCACATCACTTATAAAATTTCATCCCATAACCTCTCATATTAACACATTAAAAACCAATTTTCTCAAAATATATCTAACTAAATACATAAATTAATTAAATCTCCATGACCTAAATTCCCTAGATTGGTTATAATGGAATTCTAATGATTATTTTGGTGCTATCTTCAGGAGGTTGTCCAAAGAAAATGTATCATGCTTAAAAGAGATTACTTACTTCACTTATTCTTCCACCATCTTCAAATATTATTATATTATTGTGATATAATAAAACTATTATCTCTCATATAATTATATTTTATCATGTTAATTTCATAACCCCAATTCATCGCCTCTTATATAAAAAGAGAAATGAAATTGTCATTCATGTGTAGTGTGGACTACCGAATCATGAACTGTTATAATTCATTTTATATAACCTAAAACTACGGAAGTTTTTAATGGTGGATTTAAAATGTGTGTGTGTATATATATATAATTTTTTTAAAATAATTTTCATTTTTTAATTTTCATATAAAATAAACCTTCATATATTCCATTTCATGGGGGATATGTTGATATCGCGCATGTGTACGGCGGACCACTGCCTCGATGAGCTGTGTGATTTTTTTATCACTAATGCCTTACATAGATAGTAATAAGAATGATTTTATTTAATATATATTATATATATTACATAATTAAGATATTAATTAAATATTTATAATTATTAAAATGTAATATATCATTTTATTTCGTACATTTCAGGTCATTAAAAAATTTTATCATCATTCGTCCATACGTGTGGACTATAACATATATGAAGTGGTGTGATTATTTTTTCATCTCCACATCAGATGGATGATAAATATAATTTTTTTAAATAAATAATATGATATTTAAGATATTATGGTTATTCAATAAATATAATATAATACTTATATTCTTTCAGTGATGGTCGTTGAAAATTTTAAATGTTTCTCATGCATATGTATAAAATAGCTTTTCCGTGATTATAACATATTTATTTTTATATAAAAAATATTTTTTGATGAATTTAAAGCGAAAATTTATTTAAAAAATAGAAATATTTATTATTTATTATTTTTTAAATTATGGAACACTGACCACATTGATATTGGTCACCACCGAGAAGTTATTTTGAAACAATGAACCGATCGTCCTCAAAACACCCAATAGGGGATTAATATATTACATATTAAAATATGTAATTAAAAGAATTATTTATATATATGGTATTAAAACTATAAAGGGTTCTTAATTAATTAAATAATTCATATAATATTATTATAATTGTGTTAATATACATATATAGAACATTGGGACTCGAGGTATGGGAGTACACTCAATTTTCCTTCATTGAGACGGATTCTGATGTCACTAACCTAGTTTATTTTTTATAGATTATAGAATACCCATTCATCATGAAATATTATGAATCCATCATTCCTAATTCTATTTTAAGATTCAATTTGAATTATTTCAACCGTTGGTATTTTAGTTAAATATTCCCATGTGGTAAAGGTTATCATAACTCAATATATTTATATTGGGTTATATTACATCATTGTTTCCTTTGATATGTTATGATTATTTGTGAAATGAAATATAATTAGATTATGTTTTTCCAACTTTTTTTCATATTTAATTTTGATACACATAATCTATCCAATGATAAAATTTCAATTCATGGATATGATATATGTAAGGGTTATGTTGTTTAAAATTACCTTTCCTTGGGACATACACATAATTATATGGACATATATTATTTTATGAGGTTTATATAATGAAAAATTTTCATGTAATATCATGGATATATTTATGGATTTGACATTTAATGTTTATTTTGTTGTTTTTCATTCATGGAGATTTTGATTGAAATGATATAGATGTTAAAAAATATTTATGTTACAATATCCCATACTTTTAGGATTGTTATGTTCATTGTTTACTTTTATGAAATAATATGTTATTATTTTCGTTAACTATATCTCTTTCATTTTTCATCTATTTATTAATTTGGTTTACATTTTTAATATCTATTTCTTCCCTTATTAATAAAATAAATACCAAGGACATCTCTAGAAATTGATCTCGGTATTATTCTTCTATTTAGATCAGTAATTTATTACTTATATATCTATGGTTTTAAAAAAAATGTACTTTTATAAACAATAATTTTTTCCTATATCTATTTTAAATTTTCTTTTACCATCATTTAATTATTTTTAAATTGAAATTTTGCAATGTACTCTAAATGGTTCAATTTAGACTCCCTATATGATATGTTTGAAACGAATTCTTATTATTAACACATACAACAAGAAATTATTATCCCACCATCATACCCAATTTTTTAATTTTAAAATTAATGTATAATGTTTCAATGTTATTGCAAATAAGATTATTTTCTCAAAAAAATTTACATTCTTAGTTTTTAAAGGTAATTTCAAAGTGAAAATGTTTTTTCCAAATGAATTTTTTAATGATATTTTAATGGTATTACATTCATAAACATCAAATTCCCCTGATGTTACTTATGATCCAATAGGTATATTTTTTTAATGATACCATACTCATTCAAACATAATAAGGATTATGATTGTTTTAAAAGTATTTTTATGGAACATGTTTCTTTTCAATGGGTTAATCATATATCAAAGAGATTGATATGGAACAAATTCATTTTCCATGCGCTAATCATGTTATAAATGGAATAATAATTTTTTATCAGTTTTATGATGACATATAATATCTATGTACTTTATTTTTTTTGTGGTTCTTGTAAATTTTTTATATGATGGGTCGATCCCCATTATAACTCACAAGTGAGCCCTATGAAGGTTTTACGATGGGCACACCCATATAGTGCTTCAATGTATTTGGTATGGATGTTGACTGAATAGTTATTCCATTTTAATGGGTTTTGTAAGTGTTACATATGGGTTTCATGAATATAATACTCTATTATACCAATGTAACATCCCGACATCGGATAAACCAATTGGTGCCTCAAGTTGGTGATTCACATGGCCTCAAAAACACCACCCCATATGCCAGAGTTTTCTGACTACTAGTGAGGGTCTACAAAGGTTTAGTGTGAATACTATGCCCTAATAAAAAGAGTGTAGCATAGTTGTGTAATCACATAAATCAATAGCATAAGCGTATTAGATAACTGAATAATAATATATATAAGAATCCAAATGATAAAAGTAATAATAAATCAAGACAAAGGAAATAACATATACAAAATGACAACGCTATGTCAGTGTATAAAATGGTAAGAAATTCACAATGATAGAAAACCATTACAATACATTTGTTAAAATTAAAAAAAAATGAATTATCCCAAGATAGGGACATCAGTATAGCATGGTCTTCTGCTCCCCACATCCTATGCACATTAAAGCAATCATTATTGATTGAGAACTTAATCTGGTACCTACCTATATCCATGAATTCTTTATGGGTACCCAACAACATACTAAATAGAGTATTAGACAACACTCTATAGACCACATCCAATGATTTCTATATCACGTATAGTCTATGTATAAAATCTAAGTAGTATGAAATATATAATAGTGACATAAATGGATAATAAATTGTGAGACATGTAAATAGGATATTTTCTATAATCCCAACGCTCAATGTAAATAAAAATTGTAACAATGATCCCCTTTAAATCATGAGAAAATATCCACTATAAACCATATAGAGTAATCTAGTGTCCCACCCAAAAAGGTTTGGATCCATGTTATAAATAACTGTAGAGTCCTCATCGTTTAAGGAATTCATTTACTGAATAAAAGGATTAAATTACCATGGAATCCCCATTGAGTCCATGGAGAGTCCCATAAAAACCCCATTAAAGACATGGGTGGACACTAAGAATCATGTCCATAAATCATGTCCATGGTGGTCCAAGAAATAGATTTCCAAGGAGTAACAATATCTTTTCCATTTAATATAATCTAGATCCTTAGAGTCATACCATGTTGTTAGACATTATTAAAATATTAGTATGATTTTATAGGCATGAGGCCCTAGCTTCATAGTTTTTTCAAACCGTAAGTCCCTAGACAGACCCATGGACCACCCTTCATGGTTAGTAGTAACCATGTGTTCTTGATAGCATGGTTCTTACTAACCAAGCATCCAAGCTATTCTTCTAAAAAAATGAGACTCTAGGATCTGAATAATCCTCTGACACACCCACAAACCCCCATTACCTTATTAGAAATTCACATCTTACCAAATCCAAATAATTAAGCTAAAATTTAAAACATTCAATACCTAATAGAAAAAACCTATATATAAAAATATATCTTCTTATGATAAATCATCACAAATTTCTATTTTGAATGTTCTAAATCATCAGAAAAGAGTTCCAACAACAAAGGACATACATCTACCTCACTCTCCATGGTCTTTTCCTACACACAATCATACTACCATAGCACATGATCTAGAGAAACTGACCTCCTTTAGTGATATTTCATACTCTAATTAATGATAAATATGGGATTCTCCTTGAAGGAAAAATTTACCTATAACTCAACATCATCTTTTTTATGTGTAAGATATGGATATGAGTGATAATGATGGGTTAGATGTTGTGAATATCTCGATAACCCTGAGGTAGCATCAACCGATAGGATATAGTCATGGATCTATACAAAATCTCGAAAGGCATGACATATGATGTTAAAAGATTACCCTATCTCTGAATCCATCTATTCCCCAACCCCCAAGAGATATGTAAAAGAGAACTGATCCATAATCTCATACTCAAGAGGTTATCGACGATAATCAGCATACGATTTATATCTAGACAGTGCAATATCTATCCTATTTATGATCAAATGGACCTGATCTAAATTATCCTGCACAAGATGTGGATTGATTAGTGTTGCCTCTAACACCTATAACCTGAATAGATGTGATTAAAATGGACTAATTTATAAAGTGACATAAGGTTCTATATGTATAGTATTAAGATAGATATTTTTTTAGGTGAATTCAACTAGGGCTATAGGCCTCTCCCAAGAACCCCAAAAATCTAAGACGCACTCTCTATGAATGTTCTCTAAGGATTATATAGTGCGCTCTGACTAGACATCAGTCTGAGGGTGTTATGTTGTGATCAAAATCACCTGTGTACCCAATTGCCTATATAATTATTTATAAACCATGTTGTAAATGGGGTATCTCTATCTGATAAAATGGTATGAGGAACCCTTTATATGTTCATAATATCATAGATAAAAAGTCTCCCATGATAATCTACTGAGAAGGTCTCAATAATAGGTAGAAAATGGGAGACATTCATGAGCTGACCACAAGATCCCACATAGAACCCCTTCATCGAGGTGGTCATGGAATCCAAGACATGAAATCCATCAAAGCATCCTCTTATTTCCACTTGAGTATGGGATATAAATACAAAATACCAAAAAAACTGATTTTCTTCATTTATATAACAATAAGTGGAGAACCTCAATAAAAAAACAAGAAACCTCTCATTTCATACCTAGCCACTAATACTAGTGGCATAAATCTTGACACTTCTTGGTAATGTCAGGATGTACATCCCTAGACTATTCATGATACTCTTGCATCAAATCCTCAAATATGGATTCTAGAACCTAAACATGACCATATATGTGAAGAATCTCATCCTCATCAACACTACATCCAAAAGGTGTGTCATCACCAGCCAAACACTCTTATAAGTTTAACCCCTCAAAATCTGTTAGTTATGGCATCCTCATATTATCCAAAGAGTGGATGTCACTACCCCTGGAGATAAAAAATTCTTCCTGTGATAATACTACACCTCCTAGGGGTTATTGTAAAATAGGACAATCAATTTCCATTCCCTATTGGCCTCTTAAACAACATATGTCAGTGTTTTCCATTGTAGAGAATCAGATACTCCATTTCATTTTCCAGGCATAATGGCTATCTCAAAATTGAAGGACTGGAGATACATAAACCAACAGATCTATCGAAGGATCAAGTCACACTATGTAAACATATAATTTAGATTTTTTAGTTTTTGAACCCCAAAAAATGATCTCCCAATACGTAATGCCTCAAATAATGTAAGTCATCAAAAACTACATCTGACGTGATATTGGGTATCAGGTAATTTCGCTCATGAGGTCTCATGGGGTGAGACCCATATTCCAAAACTGTAACCTCTATAACAAGATATATCCCAACCTGATGTTTGATACATCATAGTTCACAGTATAGCATCTTCCTGGAATTTTAAGAATCGATATTGGTGAAAAAGTCATCATAACCTTGATCTCTTGAAAATCCTTTTCACATTCTTTAGAACAACTAAATTCCAACCCTTCATGGTCAATCATGAATGAGGTGATTTTAAGCTTCAGAAGTCTAGGATGATGCCCCTATAATAACCCAAAAACCGAAGATACTCAAAATATCAAATACATTCTTTGGTTGCACCAAATAATCCAAAGTACTTACCTTCCATGGTTCCACATATGCTTCTCTCTCTAAGATGATGTGATCAAAAAAGTGAAATTATTCTATCTATAACTAAATTTTATATGAACAACATAAAAACTATGGTCATGTAGTGTATTCATAATTATTTCAAGGTTCCTATCATGATCATTTTGGGTCTGATAATGTAACATGATTTCATCCATGAAAACTACCACTAATGAATACAGATGTAGATTGAAAACACATTCATTTGTCCATCAAATTTTCTTCCACATTCGCAAGACTAAATGGAAAAATAGAAACTAATATAGAATATACCTTCAATGAATGGTTGTATGAGGTAATTATTCATGTAAAACTTATTCCTGATGATAACACGATCTCAAAATTGTTTATATGAGAAAACATGATCTTCTCGGAGTTGGTTGAAGATATCTTCAATCTAATGTACTAAATATTGATTCTTGATCATAAACTATTTAATTTTTTTATAACACACACATGGAAAAATGTTTTAATCTGACCATTTCGCAAAAAATATCAGCAAAACCTATCCACATGTATTAAGTCATATAAACCACATCTTGTATAATTCCTCTAGATGTCCCTTGAGATATTGTAACTCAGTATTACCCATCCTGTAAGTAGTAATGAATACTTTTGTAGCAACCAAAACCATATTAATAAAGAAATAAGACTCTTTGTTAGGTGGTTAACTAGAAAAATAATCAATACATCCTTGAAATAATCAATAACTAGAGAGAACTCATCTTGATGAAATCCTTGGTCATAGATATATAAACTAATAATCAGGTATTCCATTCCACCAAAACCAAGATTCTCGGGTCCATCTCTGCCATCTTGGACATCCCACTAACCCCGGTGGATACACCTTCCACCCTATTGTGTGGTGAAGGATACCCTTGAGTGATATAAATATAAATTATCATGGAAAGAATCCAAACATTCAATTTTAAGAATAAAAACCATCTATGTCATCTCAAGGATAAATAAATACCACAAAAAAGCAATACCTGCAAATATCAATGGGGTATTCAATGAAATGGTGTATATTGACTTATCAAATCCCCAATGGAGTGTCAAGTGTCATAACCCCATCAAAAAACTAGTAAATTGATCCCAAGGCTATCCAAAATAGGAATTGATAGGAAATATTGATTGTAGATGCTATTAAGATAGTACCTCTCACTGTAGACTATTTGAAACACTTATCCTTAGGTATAGGATATTATGAATTTATCTAGACTGAACCACGACCCTGAGTAACAGCATGACTGCCCTATGTAGGACCACTCTAAGGTTGAGGTGAAACTAGTGTTCAGATCCCCCAACCATAGAAGCCACAGAGGCTTGAATAACTAATATTAAACCAACTCCCATCCTAACCTAGAGCATTGAATCCCTCCCGTAAACTTAGAGTGGTATCTGAACCCCTCTCACTGACCACTAGAGGAATGGTACTATATAACCATTGTACATGGCCCATCTGACCACATTTTCCACACTAGATTGGATCTTTATCCCACCGACTCTGCATGTGTCCCTGCATTCAACACTGATGATAGAATACAGATCTACCAGAACTCACACCATGTCCGGTATTACCCTCACAAAAACCTCAAATCGCCACATTTATCTAGTTTTCACTAACCAAATGGATGAGAAGACTCACTAACCCACTCAGGGACCCCATATTCTATCAGATTATGCATAGAAATAAGGACATAACATACTATTTTATATATTATATTCAAACAATACATGTTCACCTATGACTGGATGAAATTCATGATAACTTAATTTAGGCATCTCACCTTAGATATATCAACATCAATATAGTTTGGTGAAAATTTTTGATGCTCTATAATGTGAGATGAATAATCAATAATGATCATCAGACCCTAATCTAGAAACATAAAATCACTGGCCCATTCAACTATCAAAGTCTCAAGAATAAAATATTCATGAAACCTATATTGGAAATCACTCCAAACCATATCTTCAAAGATATTATCCTAATTCAAATGAAATCCCTCCATCTCTTGGAATATCACAAAATAATATAATTCATGAGATTAACTACATAATCTAGATGATTCTCCATGTGCATCAAGATCAACAAGATAATCGCAATCTAAATCACATTATCCTAGAGACGGTTATCCCCTATGAATGGGTGTTATTTCTACTACTGCAAAAAAACACCATTTCTTCTATAGTCATTGTAGGCTTCAGGGTTTACTTATCATTTTATATAAAGTCCGAGGATCCATCTCAGAACTAGGAATCATCAAAAATATCTAGAATAATAGGTGATGCTATAAGAATCACTAATAGGTAATATACAGGAAGATCTAGGCCCACCACCTCCAAAGAATGGTTATCACCACCCTCCTCGCACATGACCATAGGTCATCACTATGAAATATCCCTATATTTTCGAACAAAACTACTCAAAAAATATTTTGTAAACAACACGATCATATATATATACATATTATGGGTACAATGATTTTATAAACAAGTATTTCCCCTCTTTTGAATCCTAAATCTATGACTAGGTAATAGGAACTATCATATAGAATAAGAGAGATACTACCTACTTTCCACTTGTAATGTTTGGTATATAGTAATTTCTTTGTTATTAGTCAGGTGTTCAAGTGTATAAAGTTTGAATTTCAATTTTAAATGAAAACACCCTTTAAAATGAAATTACAATCCCTATTTAACAACAACCATTCATTTTATAATTCAATTTATTTTATGTTCATTCTAATTTATTTATAAATTTTCTAATAATTCATGAACTATATGAATCACCACTTATAATTTATAAGGGCCTATACACCTTAAAAATTAATGTGTTGTTTCCATTTAATCCCAAATACTATTTTATCAGGTCCATGCATGAAATGTTATTCGATAAAAAAAATATAACACAAGTCACACATAATCAATTTCATGAATTCTGGAATTTTATCTTATATGGAACAAAATTATACAAGGAATATTAGTCCTATAAGGTGCCTAAAATGAGGAATGATGGAACAATTCGTTCTCATAACAGTACAAGGATAAAATCTAGAATCGAAAGTAACATCAAACATCATGTTCGTCACCCAATGGTGAAGTTAAATAAATTGTAATATTAATTATCTATAACTTCATATCTCATACCAAGAAATTTGGATTTTTCATTTATGTGGTATATCTACTACAATGGATAGAAAATCACCAAATTCCAACACTTTATTAATCTTCTATATATGATTCCCAAATAAAAAGACAAAATATAAGAAAAAGGATCTAATTCATCTTCATAAAGCCCCGAACTGGTAGCCACTAAATGGTTCCCAATGTTAGTGGGTAACATGGCCTTAATAGTTACTCCTTATAGACTAAAGACAACAAACTAATAGTGAGGTTATTAGGAGGTATAGTGGGGATAATATGACCTCTTAATCAGAGTGTATCACAGTTGTGTAATCACATAAATCAATAGAGGATTCATATAAAATAAATAAAGAGAAGTAGATAAACATCCATATGATTTTAGTAATAATAAAGTAATCCAAATTCAATATCATATACAAAATGAGAATGTCATGTCTCTATAAAAAATGGTGGGAAATTCATGGTGATCGAAAACCAGTAAAATACAAGTATCAAAATTATAAAAAAACAAAAATAACTATCTCCAAATAGTATTGTATGTATATCTCATTCATGTTCACCCTTACTCCTATGCACAATAAATCAAGAATTGGAATGTGGGTTCTTTACCTAGTCTCTACATATATCAATGAATTTATTTCGATTATCCAGTGTAGGCCCATAAAATGCATGAGATAACAATTAATACAAAACCACCAAAAATGTCTATAATAATTCTAGTATGTGTATATAATATGAGAAGTGTGAAATATATAATAATAATATAAGTGAATAATAAAGAGTTATACATGTAAATGTGATGTTTTCAGGATGGCCCTAGTTTATTATAAATAATATATCATAACAAGGTTATATGTAAATCATGATAAAATATCCATTGTGTCCATTGCTGAGTAATCAATTATCATTATCTAAAAGGGATTGTGCCAAGGTATGAATAAATAAGTTATCCTCATAATTTTAATACTACTTAGGCTGGATATAATGTATTAATTATCAATAAATCTCTATCATGCCTATGAAGCATCACTATAGACACCACAATAAAGACTTGGGTGGAACCCAAGGAAAATATCCACAGAGTATGCCCAAGGTGGTGCCTGCAACTCAGATGCATGGAGTAGAAATTTATTTAGAATCCAATGTAATCTAGATCCATTGAGTATAAATTCCCTTGGAATGTAATGTAATAAAATTTCATACCATTATGGGCTAGATATAAAGAGTATAAATGTCCAAGGAATCTAATATAATAAAATTTTAGACCCTCATGGGATATATCCAATGAGTATACATATTAATTTAATCTGAATTAAATATAATCTGTGGAGTATAAATGTCTGTGGTATCCAATATAATAAAACTGTTCCATTAACCCATTACATAGTTATTTAATAAAATGGTATCATCTAACCCATTCCACATTTCCCATCTAAACCATTTATCCACATTTATAAAATGTAATCCTAATTCTAGGAAGAATAATCCCTCACCTAAAGTATCATTGGATTAATTATGGATCCCACTATCATAGTGATATCAAAGAAACACCAAAAGGGGTGGTAACTCATCATGAAGATACATAAACACACCTCATAGGAATTCTGGATTGAGGTTGACAACCACCATCAATATCATGGTGTTATGTGGGTATCCTATCAAGGTTCCAAAAATTTAATCAACAAATTAAAATAACTAAAGCAAAATTCCTTGAATGTATATTCAGTATCACGATGAAAAATCTCTATAAAACAGATAGACTTTGTAGTAAAAGTTATCGACCACCTACCATATAGTCTTAGTAGAAAACACATCTGGTGTTAGCTCTTAACATGGCCTGAATCATAAGAAATCATAAGAACATATGAATACACAAGAAACAAAAAATTTTAACTTGAACTAAAATAACCTCATTGAGGAGAATATAAATGTTAGAATGTTCAATAGAAATTAAGAACTCACTAGTGTGGAATCAATGAGAATAATAACCCATAAATCATATGTCTGATGGAGAATCGACATAAAATACTAGGTTAGGGTTCAACAAGCTCAAATAGAAGAAGGATTTCCACTATAGAAATATAAATATGAATGTTTATTTAAACATTTAATGACATAGGGGTAAAATGGTAATTTTATACTTTTTAACCGGGTTGCATGGTTTGGCCTCATGGTTGGGAAAACCATTCTCCAACTATGCGAAAACCTATACCTTAAAATGGATCATACATAATTCATATACACGGTTTGGGGAACCATGTGTAAACTACATAATATTGCACTTATAAAATATACTGGTGGATTACATAGGTGTGCAACCATGGATTCCTGGTTTCATCAAACTATGTGGCCCTATATAGACACTTGGACCACCATGCACAGTTAGTAGTAATCATGTGTCCTATAATGATTGTTTTTACAAACCATGTGGCCAACATGATTCTTCCAAAACCCACACCTCAATGCTTTGAACAATCCCCAAACAGCCCCTGAATGTCTCATGGCCTCATTTGGCATTCACATTTTTGTAAAAACCTAGTAATCAATCCAAAATAGAAAAGATTTTTACCTCATCAAAATCCCCAGGATCACACAACTAACATATTTTGTTTATCTTGCCTTTTGGTTATAGTGATTTATTATCTCAATATTGACATCACAAGGCTCATAATTAATGATTATTAAGTCTCATTGATTTGATTAATATTTATTACATGTCTCATGATTTATGAACTTAGTATCGTTGGTTATGAATTCTCTTATGTTATGCTCATGCACATTGACTATGTCATCAAACCCTTATGCTCATCTTTCAATCACTGATGAAATTCAATTGTTAAGGAATATATTAACCATTTTAGATTATTTTATATCACGCTTATTATGTTTTCTTTTCCATGTGTTATAATAAATGATGTTAAATAACATTATTCTATAATGGTTTCATATGTTTCAAATTTTATGGGAGTTGTTTAAGACTTAATACAGAATATGAAAATCTAGGTGTATTGGGATATGGTGTTCTTATTTATGAACCAGTGTTTTATGAATCCATGTTTTTATTATTTCACCGTATTCATATGAAAATATAAACCTAAAATTTCATCGGTTATGTAATTAATATAATATTTCTTTCTGGTTTTGTATGGCGTTGATAGAAAATAATGGGTCACATTTAATCTCAATCAAATACAGAATTATAAAATTTATGTTTTGGCACCAGATCCGAGAGTATGGGTTAAACTATCTAATAGTTTTTATCAGAGTATGGATTAGATAAGTTTGAATATTATGATGATTTAATTTAAGGTTATCATAAGGGTTATGGATAGAATCATAATTTTAGTAGTTTAAGGTAGATCCTACATTTATATTTGTAATAAACTATTAGAATTTATATGATCTTTGATGATTAAAAATATTTTTATAGGTGTTAATTATAATTAGAGGAATGTTATAATGATATAATTTTAGTAATAATGACAACCAAAATGACATGAAATAATTCATCACATTCAGAAATCCCATGATGCATGAACCCACTACTGAAAAGTGATAAGGGTGAAATTCCTACCATTGTCATATGTGATTTCCACATTTTTTTGGCATTTTTTAACTTAAATGGTTTTAAATATAATGATTGATTTTATATTTTGGTCATATTATTTATTAAATAGATAACCATGTGATTGAAAATAGATTTGATGACTAAGTGATTAATGTTGGTTTATAAGAAGATCACTAAATTTTTGGGATTGATAGCTGAGAGTTATGAGATAACCTTTGAGGTAAAAACACTCCTTAATGTTGAGGTTATTATGGTTGTATGGGATATAGGGTTATTTATTAATGTAATTATTGATTTTAAAAATATTTTTTTACAATTTAATTTTGGAGATTGATGTATTATTTCATGACATAAGGGTTTATTCATTTTAGGAATTATTCTAGCATGTGCCAACAATTTTGGTTTTTGTTAATGTCTAATTATTAGAGGAATATCTTATTTTTCTTTTGTGGATTAGATTATAATAATAAGTTGATTTTAGTTCTTAATGACTAAAAAATCATCTCAAATCCTCATAATTTGTAAAAAAACTATAACATAGTGATGAAAATTTATTGAAGGATTAAATTCAAAATATAAATTATGTATATTTCCATATTTTTTAGTCTAGTTGGTAAATAAAATCCTCAACTCTAAGAAAAGGATCCTGAAATAATATTTTTATTCATCAAATTGATTACCTCATCTCACTTAAAAAAATTATAATGTTACCACCTAAATGGATCTTATTTTAAAATCTATTTTTTCAATTCCCATAAATTTTCTCCTATTTGGAATCTAAGTATTTTTTATTCCATATAACCATCATACTTCATTTTCACTCTTATCAAAAAGATGTTTTATTAAAACTTTTTATGATGTTAGACATCAAAAAATTTACTTTAAAATTTCTAACATTTAATTACCAAAGTAGTGTTAAAATTTTTAGGACTAAATATATAAAATGGGGGAGGATGTAACACACTGATATTTTAAAAGGGAAAAATTAGGATTGATGGCACATTCAACATGAAAAACTGTGATTAAATGACATTGAAAATATATAACCAATATAACATAGTCATTAAATTGGATGATATGAATAATATTAACTTGTTTATGACATAAATATAAATTCCACATTCAATCTTAATTTATTGAAACATTCATATAAAATAATCAATCATTTTTTAGAAAATTTATTTCTTTCATCGAAAATATGTTTCTTAAAAAAGGAATTAGATTAATTTTGGTGAGAAAATATTATAATTAATTTCAAGAGATTAAAGGATAATAATAAATAAAATTAATTTTAATTTAGAAATCATAATATAAAAATAAAAATAGGTTAAAATTTTTAGATTTTTCAAAAAATATTTATTTCTCTATTAATAGGGAAAAATATTCATTTTTGTAAAACAATCATTTATTTGAAAAAAATAAAGTAATTTAAAATCCCAATATTGATTTTAAATTTATATTATGTAACATTAGAATTATTTTTTATATAAAATTTAGTTAATTACTTTTTATAGTAATTTACTGTATTTTGGTATCTGTTTATTCTTGGGTTTAAAATGGATTTTTTTAAAATTATTTTAAAGTGCATGATATTTCTCTATTTTAATCAATTAAAACATCCCATAATGAGAAATAAATTATTTAAAATGTATATAATAAATTTATTTATATATATATATATATGCATAAATTCATATAATGATGGTTACCAGTAATATAGTATATATCAAATCATTGTGTCCATGTAAAATACAATTCATGAAAAATGACTTTTTCGCGTCTATATGTTTAATTCTAAATGAAAATTTAATATTTTTATGAATTAAATTTACTAAAATGGATTCCATATTTGAAAATAGAATAATTTATATTATTTAATAAGTTCAGAATAAATTTGTTTCTATAATTAATGTGGAAACAATAAAAATATTTTATCTCAGTTAAGGTAATAATGGATTTTACAGGGGTTAAACTAAAAAGTATAATGGTTAAGATGACCTAAAAACCTATAAAAAATATATTTTATATAAATATTTAAAGTTTAAAATGTCTATGTCTTGATATTTTATAGTTTTATATCCTTATTGGATTTGAAACATGTGAGTACACCTTATTCTTTTAAGAAAAAATGTGTCACACTCACCTCACTTATAAAATGTCTTCCCCTCTCCTCTCTTATTCAAAATATCAAATCCCATTGGATCATAAAATAAATTCCCAAATACCTTATTTCATTCCATCTCTAATACATTTATCCCATATTTATTCATAAAAATATCCCCAGAAGGATTTTCGTTGCTATACAAGGGAAGTTGTCCATTCAAGAGGCATTGCGCTTAACCGATCATTTTATTTATTTATTAATCCACCTACATAGAATATTATTCTGTTATTATTTTATAAAAATAGCATTTTATAAAATTTATTTATATTTTATTATGTTAATTTTATTACCTCAATATATCTTTTCTTCTCTCAAATGGGAAACTATAGCATTATTTGTGTCTTAAATGGACTATCCCATCACAAACTGGTTTAATTTGTTTCCTATCACTACACATAATAGTGGTTATAATAATGAATTTACAGAATATATATGATAATTTTAACATAATTATACTTTTATAATTTTTAAATAACATATATGTACTTACTTTCTATTTCGTGAGGGAAATGATTTCATTGCTCGTTTATACGGTGCACTACCACCTCATGAAATAATGTGAGATTTTTCAGTAATGATTTAAATATAATGTAATATGGATAATTTTAATGAATATATTTGATATATTTAAAATATTTATTATATTAATGAAATATATATAATTAATAAAGATAATATTCCATTCTCTTTCTAATCATTCTAGTCACTAAAAAGGATAACATTATTCGGGTGTATATGTGGACTACTGCCCCCGTGAAGTGATGTGATTATTTATTAATCCCATATCAAATGAATGATATATATATTTATATAAATAATAAATATTATATTTATGATATTATTATCATTCTGTAAAGTTAAAATAATACCTACCTTCTTTTTATAATGATCATTGAGAAATGGAAATGTTGATCATACATACGTATGGACTACCTTATGTATGATTGTAAGATAGTTCATTTTTCATAACCATTATTCATGGATAATTATAAAATTATAATTTATTTATATAAATTATAAATATTTTGTGATTATTATTCCATATATTATGGAACAATTACTACATTGATGTTAGTTATCACACCGAAGTCATTTCGATACAATTAATTGACCATCCTCAAAACACTAGACTTGGAATTAACATATTATGTATTTAAATGTGTCAATTTAAAAACAAAACAAAATAAATTATTTATATATAATATATTAAATCTGTAAAAGTTTTTCTAAAAATAAAAAACAACTTATATTATTTTATTGTATAGGAGTTCAAGAAAATATAATGATATTCCAGACTCGAAGTATGGGACATCTATGAATTTTCCATTATTGAGGAATATTTTAATATTATGTACATAATTTATTTTATATAGGATTTTTACTGCCCATTGTGCACATTATTTCATGAAAACATCATAATTAATTGTATTTTATGTTGAAATATGATTTATTTCATCCAAGGGGTTTTGACATGAATGTAACTAATGGTAATAGGTTTCATAAACCAATTTCTTTTCATTAGGTTAATTTTTTCTCAATTTCCATTAATATGATACGATTTGGGTTTTAATTTCCTCAATTTGGATTATTTTCTATTATTATTTTTTGGGTATTTACATTTGTTACGCATAATATCTTCATTTATTAACTCTAAGTTGAATTATTTTATTTTTTTAGGTGTTAATCTTATCATATTATATTTCCATGGGACATAAGGTAAATAATATGACCATATATTATTTTTTGAGTTTTTTTATACTTAAAATTTTCCATGTAATAGAATGAATAACATTATGTTCTTGACATTTAAATTTTTCTTGGGATTTATTCTTTAATGTGGCTTATAATTGAGAAGTTACCAAAGTGTAAAAAGTTTTATGATACAATCTCCATTGTTTTTTGGATTGTTTATGTTCAGGGTCACTATAGGAAAAATAAAATATTTTTATTTTGTTGAACGATATATCTTTTATTTTATTCTAGTCATGAATTTTTTTACATGATTAATTTTAATTTCTTCCCTTATTGATAAAATACATATCATGGAAGTCGCTAGTAATTGATACCGATTGTGCAGCTCCATCTAGATTGGGAATATTTATATTCCATATACAAGTTTTCTATAACGTATTACAACAAATTCATTTATAATAAAATGATTACATAAATCTATTTTAAAATTTAATTCAAATTATTTTAAATTTCTTTAAAAGTAAATTTCAAAATGATTTATATATAGTTTACATTCGACTCCCTCTATTAAATGTTTAAACAAAATATTTATTCATAATAAATAAATAATGAAAGTATTTTACCATCCCCATAACCATTGATTTATTATAATATTTCTTTATACGTTTCCATAGGTATTCTCAATGAAAAATATTTTTATCATATATTTAAAATTTTTTTATTCAAATGTAATTTTCATAGTTAACAGGATATTTTTCCTCAATAATATTTTTCATGATAATTCAATGGAATTTACATTATTCAAAATCAAAATCCATTGATGTTACTTATTATCCACTGAGGATAATTTTTAATAAAGCTATCCCCATTATTTGGGATTAATTATGATTTTTTCAAATTGATTATCAAGGAACTCAATTATTTTCAATGGGTTATTCAAATTTCAAATAGATTTTCATAGAACGAAATAATTTTCTTTGTGTAAGGATGTTATGAGAGGAATATTTTTTTTATTATTTTTATGATGAAAATGAAACCTAGTTGTACTTAATTATTGTATTGGTTCTTGGAATTTGTTTATAATATGGGTTACACCCCATTATAGATCATGGGAGAGCTAGATATAGATTATATAATGTTTTCACCCATATTTTACTCCAATTCATTGAGTGGGGAATTATAACATCAGGTTACTCCATTTATATGGGTTATGTAAGGGTTATGTAAGGGTTATATTAAGATAAATAACAATATACAAACACATTTTTAATTTTTCTACGGGTTTTAATGATTCTATTTCTCAAGATTAACATCACAAGGATAATGATTATTGATTCTTATCAATATAACCTTTTTAACATTTATTCCATGTTTTATTATTTATCATCTAGTTGTTGATTTGTATGAATTATCCTATTTCATTACAAAATACATTGAATATTACATCATTCCCTTATGCTCATATTTTTCTCGCTAATGACATTTGATTGTTAATGCTTATGTTTACCCTTACAGTGCATTTGATATCCCACTAATTTTGTTTCTTTTTCCCCATGTTATAGAGAATTATGAAAAATTAACTTAGTCAAGAATGTTTTTATATTTGAGGATTTTTATGGGATATTTTGAAGACTTAACATGGAATATGAAAACGTGGGTATATTGGGAGAAGGTGTTAATCTTTACAAACTGATTGTGTATGGATCCAGGTTTATTAATGATTTATCAAATTAAATAAAAATCTAAACCTAAGAAGTAATTGGGTATATAAGTTATCCAATATTTTGCTCTTGGTTCTGTAATGTTTGGATGGTATATATTGTGTCATAGTTATTGGTATCAAAGCTAAAAAAGAAAAATTTATATTTTAGCATTGGATCTAGTAGTTTAGGTTCAAGAATATTATATTTGTGAAGAGAATTAAGGTCATCTAATTATTATGATAAATTAATTTAATAAGGATAAAATATATTATAAATTTATAAAATTTTAATTATTGGAATAGAGTGAAACATTTATGGGCCATGAAACTAGTGAGTGCATATTAAGGGATCCTTCTGAGATTGAGGATATAGAATAATGGCCAAGACTAACCACAATGAATGTGATCCAAATTTTTTAAGATTATTTGGAAACTATTAATAATTTTGTAAAAATGCATCTGGGATACAAAATCCTCAAACCATGTTGACCTTGAAGGGATCGAAGACTATTTAGACCAAATAATTAGAATAAAATGTTATGTAAATGAATATAAAGATGGTCAGTGAACCTTTTATCACATTAACCTACATAGGACATTGTTTTTTATGTATTGAGTGATTTATAAAATAATATTATTTGGTGTTTTATAAAAAAAATACATTGTATTATCATATGACTCATGTCTAATAATGTTTAATGATAAAAAATATACAAACCCATGATTCAGAGATAAATGTAGTAATGTTTTCTATGAAAATATGGTGGCCTTATATCTATGGTGAAATGTGTGATATATATAATGACAATAAAATAACAAAGAATATATTTACATATAAATAGTTGAATATTAACCAAAGTTGATATTTGGGGTGGACTAATGATTATGAATACTCGATACATTACAAACTCGGGATATCAAACATGGTGGTTGATGATTTCAGTCAGAAATATTATTCTAGTTTCTCTATGATGAGTATAATAAATTATTGTAATATTGGTTATGTATATCACAGAACATAAAATTAAATTTTAGGGGGATAAATCATACCTTGATCAAATGAATATTCAACCATCAATTTTCGTGATGATTAAAGAGGTGCAGAAGGAGGATATGAAATAAATAATAGTATTTGAGGAATATTCTGCTGTTAAAACATGCACATGATAGATAGATAAGATTTAGGAACAAGAAATGTGTCCTTTTAAAATGATATTTAAATAAGGGGTTCAATGAAGCACCTACCTCACTATTATCTATGCATCATGTAGGTATAATGTTATATATGGTTCTTAATGTTCATTTAGGCTGGGAAAACAAAAAATGGAAATTGTATTGTATATATCTCGATGTTTAGATTGTCATCATGTTAAGGTTGAATTTTTGAAGTCTAATGTGATGATGCAATCATTAAATATACATTCATGGAAATGGGAGAACATTACATTATATTTCATTATAGGACTCCCCAAAGCATATATAGTCCATAAATAATTTTGGATTGTAGTAAAACAACTTTTGAATTCACCACATTTTATTTAAATCAGATATTATTTATCCCTCTACCAACAGACAGTGATATAAATTAGAGAAGTTGTAATGCTACATAATTTACACTTATCAATTGTATCTGATCATGATTCATCATTTTCCTCAAAATTCAATTGAAGTTTCCAAAAATAATTTAATATAATATTTATCATTAAAAATATAAATAATCCAACTAAATATGTTTATTCTGATAGAACCACTCATAAACTATTTGATATATTGAATTCATTCTCTATATATTTTAATGGATGTTCGGATCAACACCTTCTTCTTATTGATTTTTCTTACAATTGTTGTTGTAGCATTAGTATTCATATAGATAAATATGTATACCACTATGGAAAGAAGTGTATAACTCCATCATTTTGTAATAAAGTTGGAGAACATAAGATATTGGGACATGATCTGTCTAGGGAAACAGTAATAGAAGATAGATCCCTTTGGTATCAGATCATGGAAGCTGATAGTGGACATAACAATTATACTGATAATCAATAGTGGGGTCCATCTTTCAACTTTTATGAGATGTTATTCCTATGAATATATACTTTTTAAAAATATTATGAGGTTTTGGAAATAATGGGATGATAATACCTAAATATATCAGTCCCTATGAGATTCATGATCATATCAGAAGGTAGCTTATCAATTGGAAATACCACCGAACCCCTCATAAGTTCTTGTTGTGTTCCTTGTATCTCAAAAAATAAATTACATTCTCATTACCTTACATTTACTAATCATATAGGTTGTATAGCTGGATCATTATATTTATTATAAGGAACAACTAGTGGAGATTCATGATCGAAGCGATAATGTGATTAAAACAATACCACTCACCTAATAAATGTTTTTCAATGAAACTATAAATTAATGTAAATATGTGGGATCTTGATAATGTAATGTATAAAAACTAAAAACTTTTTTTTCAAAAATAGTAAATTAATTTATAGGGCTAAATTCATATATAAAGAGGAAAAATGTAACACCAAATGTTTTTTGAATAAATTTATCTTTAATAAATTTTATGTGTTCGATAGATTGTGGTGCATGAAACAACAAACATAGGTGAATAATTATATATTACCATAAAAACGAAATAAATTGTAATATATTTAATAAAAACTAATTTGTAAAAATTTATTAAGTAAATATAATATGTTCTACATTAATTATCCATGTCCAAACAAAAAGGTTTAATTTAAAAAACATATTTTTTATTGTATATTATATATGTATCTTTGAAAGAAAAATTTATAAAATTTATAAAATTTCTATTTTAAAAAATAATCCTCATTTATGAATTCTATATAAAAATATTATATTAGGATGATTATTTGGGATTTTTTCAGAATGGATTGATTTTTAGGTGAATATTACAAAATATAGTTTTAAAAATACTCTAACATTTAAGAAATTATTATGATATAACCATGAATTACAAATTTAAGAATCATTTTTCATTAAAAAATAAATATTTTATAAGTAAATATATACATTTTAAAATATTAATAATAATTATAAACCCTATATTTAACATTTTAATAATTTAGTTATAATTTCATAAAAATATTTTTTATTCATTAAACGTAAATAATTTTAGAATTAAATTCTATCAAATTTATAAATTTGTTATTATGATGATGATTTCATATTTGGAATAAGAATATACAAAATATCTAATAAGGGTAATTTTATTTTTAGTTATAAAAATATGTTTCCAATGATAAAAATAATAATTACCATGGTAATAGAAAATTATGATAAAATTTAAAACAAAAAATAAAACAACTAAAATTACCTATTCCATATATAAAATTGGGTGTTAAATGAATTAAATACCCCACACTCTTCCCCTGTCGATTATTTTTTATTTTTGAAGCAACTCTCTAGGAATATTTCACCTCTTATTTTAAAATTGAACATCTCCTCACTTATAAAAAAGATTCTATAACCCATTTGAATACAATAAAAAATTCAATTAGCAGATGAATATATGACCAAAATACCTCCCCAATATTAATATAAAAGTACATGTGTTTTATTTATCCTCCAACAACCACCTTTAGGGAATAATCAAAATTGATAAAGAGTTATTCTGAGGAGTAAGGTAAACTTCCCAAATCACGCTTTTTTTTTATTTTTTCATTATGTATTCCTCTTTGACCTCAAAATAATTTATAACATAAAAATATAATTATTTATGTAACATTATTATACTAAATTGTTTTTATACCTTTTGAAATAACATTATCTAGTCCACTTCCAACCATTCAAAAATGATAATTTCGTTCATGTTTCATGCAGACTGCAAACTCTAGGAGGGACATGTTTTGTTTTTCGTAAACAAACATCCATGGATAGATAAAATGACTTATTAATGAATAAATAAATTCGTTATAACATTATTGATTATATTAAATGATAAATCAGTTTATAACTTCTTTTTATTCTTATAAAAATGAAAACATCGTCATTACATATGTGTGAACAACCCTCTCAATTAACAATATATTTTATTTTTATCATTGAGATAAACAGATAGTTATAAAATATATTTGAAAAATATATATGATATTAATTAGTAATATATTTATTGAATATTTTTATCAAATTATGACAAAAATTTTAATGATTTTTATAATGTATTCTATTAATATATATAAATTTTCTTAATAAATTGTAATATATATCTGGTTCCCAAAATACATGGCTATTGATTCCATAAAGTGAACATGATGATTGATAAATAATGGAAAATTAATGATTTAAATAACTTTTAAAAAATTTAAATTTTGAAATTGGTATTAAAGAATGCTCATTGACGTCAGTTTTACAAAACATTTGTGATTCACATGATATTACTAGCACACAATGATGAAAATAGACATTCTCTAACTAATATGTGTGTAATTAATGATTATAATTGAATAATATAAAATTTAATAAATATGAAAAAAGATTAAGAAAATAATTTAATTTTATGGTTGTTTTTATTATATAATATATTTATGTTCTTTTTGGAATGCTGGAATACAATGTTAAGGTTTTAATCTAGGATTTCTATTAATTGAAGCATGTTTTCATCTTATAAACCAATTTTTGTTTTATGTGTTGTATATACATACAAAATAGATTATAATATTATTATTATGGTATCATTATTTTAATTTAAAATCTTTTTATTAATGCATCCTTCCAATTATTTGGTTCAATTACTATAAAATTTTTAAGGGATTTTTAATAATTCAATGTCCGTTCATTAAATTTTGGTTGTTCTTAATGAATTTTTTTATAAGTGGGTTACCTTCTTCCATATAATTTTATTTTTTCCTTATTTAAAATTTATTATTTAGATAATTAAATTTCTATAATATAATATATTTTTTAAATGTTTCATACTTAATCATTTTTTGTTTTCTATAGGCGTTTTCACTACTTAATTTATCTTCATTGAGATATTATTTTTATTCCAACAAAATATTTTTTAACACACCTACCATGTTTGTATTTTTAATATAAATACTATGAAATTAATGGAATTAAATAATCTATCATATATAATATCTTTTGTGGGATTTATATTTTAATGGAAATGTAGTTTTATGGGTTTTTTCCAATCACATTTTTTGAATAAAAATTTTTATGAACAAAGTTTCATATAGTGAAAAATAAGGGTAACACTATCTCTAAAACACCAATAATTTTTCATCTCCTCTTTTTATTATTGAGGTTTCACATGTATATTATCAATTTAATTTTTCATGTAAAATAATTTACATGATTTGACCTTTGTATGTGAAACTAATCCAAATTTTATTTTTGGACCAGAATCATCCTTATATATGTACATATTAAATTTATGGATACCTTTTTTTTTCTTCAAAAATATATTATTATCATTTTCCATTATTTCTAATTTCATTAAAAAAAATTCTAAATTTTTGTTTAATATTTTTTATAAATGTTATTTTGATAATTTTTTTCCAATTTAACATTTTCCATGTGAGGAAATTCCTTCATAGTTATGAAAAATCTTTTTTTAAAATCGTCTTTTACAAGTTTTAAAATGGTTTTACAAAATTATTTTAACTCATAATTATTTTTAAAATAAAATAATATATATTTTCTCTTTTCAAAAAGTTATTTATCTAAGAATATTATTATGGTGTATTCATCTATGTCAACATCCTTGGATGTTCTTTATATTACACTTGTGATATGTTATTATTCTACCATCCAAATTCTTTATTTATATGTTTTATAAAAATTTCTTAAAAATTACTCATAAAAAACTCGCCTTTTCCCTGAGTTAATTCATTGATGTTGAAATATGAATATTTCCGGTTCCACAGTAACACATATGCATTCTTTTCATTACGTGACATGTAGGAATAAAATTAGATAGCTCTTAAATTCATTGGATGAGGTATAATATATCATGAGATAATATAAAAGTAAATTTAGAGTAAACCTAATACAATATGGGATGTTATGCAATATTTTTATGAGAATGGAGGGTGAATCCAATACATTATGGAACATTGTCTAATAGTTATGATGTTCAATGAAATTAGACCTCACTGAGTAAATGGCTTTATATGCTTATGTGTATTCCACAATCTAAAGTACTTTTATTATGATATTATCTCTTAAATCATGATTTATTAGTGATTATTATGCACTATTATTACGCATAAAAGTTTTTATGAAAAAAACTTATACCATGCCCATGATTTTTGGTGTATCAATTTTTGGGATTGTTTTTGTAATTTATGATCATGTTTTCATACCCTTATTATTATATTATTCTATCTTATGATCAGTGATTTACATACATCATGTTTATCCTTACAAAGCATATGATGTCACCCTTTCTTATGTTTCTATTTTATCTAGTATGATATAATGAATTAGGTAGGATATTTTTGAGAAGGGTAATATCTGAGAAGAACTTATAAGAGATGATTAATATTGTTTTTAAATATGTATATTATGTATATAATATCCAAATCCACTAAACCATTATAGTAATATGGAATGTATTAATAATATATATATTGTATTTTCATCTTAAATAATGGTAATTGAACATTTGTTAGGATTGGGTCACAACATACTAAAACAAGGGTCATTGTAGGAAATTATAGTCATTTTAAACATCAAAAAATCTTCCTATATCTCTCATTAAAACTAGTAGGACTATAGTATATTGAGATTTTAATTTCTCTACTGAACATATGATCTCAAGTATATTCTTACTCGAAACAATTTATGAATAGATATTAATTACAAAGTGTGGGATATACAACTTAATGAAAAATTGATACCAATTTACTATAAAAAAATACACATGATTTTTAATTTACTAATGTGGTTGAAAAACCTTTTAAAAATAATCAACAATTATCTCCCCCTTCTAGGCATGCCTATGGATTTGAAACCATGACAAACATTGATTCAAATAACTACTTCCAAATATAGGTAAATCACATTTTGGGAATGTATTTTAATAGAAAGTAACATTTTATTATCCTATATAGAGAGATAGAATATACTAATTGTAGTAATCTAAAACATATAAACATAATATTTGTATAAATATACTTCTATCTCTAATATATCGTCTAATTTTTAGGGGAAATATATCACTATATATATTTCCTAATACGATTTATTTATAATCATATTTAAAAATATACTATGAATTATCATAGGATTAAATTTTATAACATTTTCTATATAAGTTTGACCATATACATAAAATTATTATGATGGAAATTTTATCGAAGAGTGGTACCTTCCACATTATGTAGGTAGAAGAATTGGGATTATCATAATGAAGTAATGCTTAATAATCATATTTTTCATTCCCATTTTGAATAGTTAGGTAAATTAAATATATTAACATTTAATCAATTATTTATCAAGAACATATTTTATAGCCATCATCATTAATCCTTTTTTAATGGTCTTCTTTGTATTAATCCACCTACACACTATTCTTATTTATTTTTTTAATCATTTAAAACCTTTTGTTTTGGTTTTCTATATTATTGGAATAGATTCTACATATTCATGTCTCCTCTAGTGTCGTAAATATTTTACATATTTCTGTCATATTACTTCTCTATTGGAGGAAACTTCCAAAAATATTCTTCTCTTTTTTTATTTTTTCTATGAACACATAGGTATGATTTATCAACGACGGCCAAGAGATCCATCTTTAAAATCTCCTTAAATTACGAATTCATTTTCCCATGGTCTTCCATCTTACTCATAGTTGTAACATCTTATTTCATCTTATGCTATAATTTTTTTCTTTCTTCTGAGGAAGACTTTTCTGACTAACAAAATTATGAGGCTTTATAAACCCTCTCTTCAATCCTATTTTTATTATCTAATATAGTTAACCTGTATTTAATGTGAACAAGTATCTTTTTAAATAACACAATCTCGGTTGAGATGTTGGTATATCATGTTTTGGCCCAAATTATGGAATTTTTTCTTCAAATAACATGCACAAAATGTGGCCATGTCTTCTATAGAAGTATCAATTGTGAGATGAATTATTTTGTAGATATTTTCTTCTAATATTTTCATGTATCTTATATTCTCTTCCAAAAATCATATATGCATATATTATAGCTAATTATGTTGAAGATACATTTGAGGGGATCTTCTTCTAATAATTTTTAGGTGTTTATCCTCTCCGCATATTCTTTTATTATTCTACCTTTCTCCATCAACATGGTAGATATCACTTTAATACTATGGATATAATCTATTCTAGTTTCTTTATTTCCATAATATGTGGTCTATGTTTTATTATCCTTTCCATAAATTCATTCTCTATATACATCAACAATCTTGTTTCTGAAAAAAATCATTATGAAAATGAGTTTTCTATTTAATTTTTGTGCTCATCTTATTATTGTTATATTTAAAGGAAAATTCCTCCCTTTTTGAGTTTTTCCTAATAAAAATATTCTATGATTTAATAGTTCACCTCAGGAATTACATCCCAATGATTCCCCTCTTCTTGTAAAGTATTAATCATTTATTCATGGCTATATAAAAATCTATTTGAATGGAAGTAACATGATGTATCCATTTATTCACTAGAATCCAATATTATTTTTCAACTCCAATAGGAAGTCTAAATATTATATTTCAAATTATTCTTCCAAAAAATGGATAGAATTAGATGAAAACATATTTATAATTTTTACCTCAGTTAGATACCACAAATTCTATGAATACTTTCTATTTCTTTTATTCTTACTATCTTTAGAAATAAGGAATATTTTTATATAGCTTGTCAATTTTTATGGAATTTTAAACTCTATTCAATATGATATCATTTCCCAATTAATATTCCTTTCACTTATCTTTAGAAAACTTGTACTTGGGAACCATATTGAAAATTTATTTATTTTATTGTTCATTAATACCTCATTAACTGATGGATGAATCACTATATTTATTTTTCCTATTTAAAATATAAATCCATTTTGGATCAATAAGAAAATTTATTTATGATAAAAAAATTTGTAACACTAGGATAATCTTTATTTTATTCTATAAAATCTATTTTTCATCTTTTGATTTTTACACAGTTGAAAAAGGGTGCCTTTTTTATTGACTCAATTTCTACAAGAACCCCCAAAATATAATGTAGGTTGAACACACAATCATAATCTATATGACATAATACTAATTTATAAGATCCCAAGGCACTGTAATAGTGGGTGGTATGATAGAATCAAAGTGTGACTAATTTATGGGATGTTACTACTTTTTAAATATAAATCATATTACCATGTCCATAATAACTGTGTTCAATAAATATTTACTTTTACTTCTACTAGACCTCACTAAATTTTATATGAATATGCACAAATTTAATTTTTAAATGTAAATAATAATTTTTTTTTATTTTTTCACTCACACAAGGCTAAACTATGGAACATGTTATCAATAATGTATTAAATCACCAGAATCCATTATTCTCACTAGTTTTGTTGATACCATGGTTTTGGCCAATCGTCACCTTGGGTCAAAACATTATAATATTTTAATGAATAATGAGAACATATAAAAAATGGTGTACTACCATTCCTCCTCATCAAAACACAACTCTAGGGTATGATCTCTTCTATATTTTTGGGATATTTAAGTCCCTTAATCAATAACACATGCATAGATGTGTCCATCCTCAAATTGATATAGTTGTAATATTGATCACCTCTAATATTATTTGATAGGAATTCTACACAATTCATACTCGAACATTATCTCCTTCATTTTAAAAAAAACTAGAAATCCATATTTAAATTGAAATCTAAGAATACCTTTTCCTTACTAATATAAAATAACTCCCTTTTTATTTCGATGACCATTTTTTGTAGAGAAAAGAAACTACCTTAAATCATTATTCTTTTATTAACACCTACTACTTATTAGAAATTATACATTAAAGAGAATCTGGGGTTCCTTATCCATCAGAATACTTATATCTTTAATGAATAAATTTTTAATCGACCTATCTTACTTTTTTGAAAACAAGTATCCTGTTGGTTACTGTTAAGTCTCTCTCTTTTTCTATTAGTCATTATTCTCTTTATTATTGGTAAAATAATAATTAATGAAATAAATATATGTTAATTTATACATGATTAATAACAGTTTTCTTGTTTATTATTCCTTTTATAACACTTATTTCTACATTATAAAAATTACAATATTATTTATGATAATATCGATCGTTTTGTTGATATTCAGTATTTTAGTCAAAAAATGAACTTGTTATAATTAAAAATTGTCCAAGAGGTCCAAATTTCCTAATCTCCAGAATGATATTCATGATTTAAATATCAGATATATCATATTTATTCAGTAAATATGTATTTATTAATGTCTATAAAAATTGGAGATTAGAAATGAAATTCACTGTTTATGGAGATGGTATGTCGTACATACGCACGAAGGCTATGTTCATTGATTTTTTTAATTATTAATGGAATGAAATGTAAATTTTATATTGGTATATTATAATTCTAGTAGAATATCATATGATATATATATATTAGTTATGATCATTAATTATATCTTTTATATGTTTCATGTATGTCAAGAATGACTCATCCCACTTTAGGGGGGTGTTAGTCCGCTCTTCCTCAAATAAAATTATCGTATTTACATATTATGGGAAGAATAATAGCATGATGTAAATAAAATTACAGAATAATAGAGACAACATAAATATAATAAATATAATATATTAATATAGTTCCATCATAACTTCCACCGTGAGAAGTGGTTGGAGATAATTTAACAATAATCGTTTCGTGAGGCAGTACTTCGTCATCCACATAAACAGTATTTTATAAATCCATTAGATGTAGGTTTATGGGATTGTATGTCTAATAATTAGAATAAAATAACCCTATTATATTAAATATACTGATTTTGTAATAAATTAATTTAATAAATAGACTTTAGGGTGATGAAGTGTTGAGTTAATTAGGTTTCCTTATGAATTTTCAATTCCATCATGTTTTGAAAATCTCAAACACTCTATCTTAAGGTAATTTTTATTTTCTATAAGTAGTATATTGATATGAAAAATTTTCCTTCCCCATGGAAATTTATCATTACCCTGTTTTTCATTGTTCATATTTTTTTGTATCTCTAAATATTACTCTTTTATTCCTATGTGAAAAATTTGGTTTCACATCTAAAACCACAGAATTCTATAAATACATAGATATAGAGTATTCTGTTTTTAGGATTTGAATTCAGGTTCCAAATTATCCCAAATTTAGAATCTGAATTCTCGGAAATTCAGAATCCAAATTCTCTAAAATTCAGAATCCTAATTATCTAAAAATCTAAATCTAAATTCTCTAAAATTCAGAATCTTAATTCTTTGAAATTCAGAATCTAATTCTCCAAAACGTAGAAATTTAATTCTATGAAATTTAGATTTTGAATTATATGAAATTCAAAATCTGAATTCTCTGAAATTCAGAATCTGAATTCTTTGAAATTCAGAATGCGAATTCTCTAAAATTAAGACTCTGAATTCCTCAAAATTTAGACTCTGAATTCCTCAAAATTAAGACATCGAATTCCTAAAAATTAAGACTCTGAATTCCACATAATTTATTTTTTGAATTCCTCAGAATTTAGATTTTGAATTCATTAGAATTCTGACTACGATTTCTTCAAAATTCCGACTCGGAATTTGTAACACCCCAAGATTTTATACTGTGTTATTTCTTCAAAATAATTCAATAACTTGCACTACACGCAATACCGAGTTCAATCACACCATGACTTACAAAAAAAAGAAGCCATTCAAAAGAGGTTATGAATAGTATTATCTAAATTTTAAACTTTATATAATCCTTATAATTTTAGAATCCATATTATGAGTATCTTAGATATAATGCAAGAACAAATTCATTTTCAATATTGCACTTTTATGAAATTTTAATAGTGAACCCTTTTTAAATACAATATTTTAAACTTTTTGACTAAATGGGGACATCAAAAATTTAAAATGAAACATCCCAAGCTTCCACGGTACACTTTCTTTGAATAATACAGTAGCGTGTGTTGTACGCAACCTCGAGTTCTAACACACACCACAACTAATTAAACTAGACGTTGTGAATAGTAATACCTAATTTTTGAAATCATATATATTTTATATTTCAAAATGGACTTCATTTTTGGATTCGGAATATTGAAATTACCGTAAGGTGAAATTTTGGTACTTTTCGGATAACTTTCATATTTTGATGAATAGTGAAAATTACTAAAATTTAATTAAAAACAACTTTTTTAATCAAAATAATTAATAGTGACAAATTATGAATTTGAGTGGTTTTAAAGTATATTTAGAATATATTTTTACAATTTAATATAATGTTGGTCATTAGACATAATTTTACAATTAAACCGAACATAAACAAGTGTGAATCTTTTGATAGTTATTATCTCTTAAAAACACGCTTTTTGTTTTGACAGCGGGAATTAATTTTAAATTAATTTCTGCCACTTCTGTGTTTTGAATTTAGGAAAATGGATTCCATATTTGGAATCAGGATGTTAAAATTGTGTAAATAGGTAACTTTTATTTTTAGACATTTTGAATAATTACTGCGGTAAATATTTTATTTACCATGGTTAAAGGTAAATCCGGTAAATAAGGGTTAAAAAATAATATTATAATAATACTAAATTACCCTAAAACGTGTCTTAACCCTATTGGTTGATACATGGTCGACCATGGGAATCTTTGGATCTATTTTGGGACCCCATGGATCCACTTTTAAGTGATAATGACACTTTATTTTAATTAAGTTAAAATGAATACAAAAATGACACAAGCATATATCTTTTAGAAAAACAATTGTTACATAGGGTTATATATGTTGGATTTTAGATTATAAATATTCATTAGAAAGATAAAACGATTTCATACATAATGATATTTTATTTATAATTTTTAGACCTTAAATAATTTATTTTATTTATGACACAATGATGATGCAGTAATTACTATAATAGTGAAAAATTAAAATAATTTATATTATAAATACCCAAATAAATATAATATGAAACTTTTAATGAATTAAACTAATTTTCTAGGATAATATGATATATTAGGATTGATATAATTGACTTTGTTCGAAGTAATAAATCTGTTATGAGTTTCACAAAAATCAACTATTGAATAGTGTCAAAATTGACATAAAAGGGTTCTTAAAACAAATATTATATTATTAATTGATATTAAATTCCTAAAAATCTAAGGTTCGGCCAAGAGACTAATATCATGATAGGTTCATCATTAATTTACCACTTGGGGGTCTCTTGGATGTATATAGTAAGTTTATTAACCATATTATATAAAAATACAAAGAGACATTGTAAAAGTGAAACTAATTAACTTAGAGTTAATAATTAAAGATAAGGTTAATATAAGTACCCAAACCTGTCTAAATTCTATTGGTTGAGTGTTTTTCGACCTATACCCACCTTAACCTTTTAATAATAAGCTTTGAGCCATTAGAAACCGAATATGAATTTATTATAAATTAATATTTCTAGCTTTTCCAAAGGTGCCCCTCTCCCCTCTTATAAAAGGGCACTCCTCCTTCTCATTTCTTCACACCTTCAAAGCCTTTTGGTTCGGCCAAACTCTGCCCAAATACTCTAACAACATCCCTCACTACAACCTAGAGGCCTTAGTTTGATCAGAAAGCCAACCTAAGGATCCCTTTTGATCAAATCAAAAGGAAGAACCCGAAGAAGAGGTAATGAGTTCACCACCCTTCTCCAAGTTCATTTCTTCTTCCACTTCTTCTTCCTTTGTTCTTACCATTCTAAAATAATAACTCCAGTATCTCACATATACTGTGATGTTATTATAAATATGGTACAACCATATTCAGTATTCTATCCACCCTTTGAATAACATGTCACCATACGTGTGTACGTACGGCTTACCGTCTCCACGTCGTGGTGTAATTGTTATTCAATATATTATTATTTGGATGGGTATAATAATGATGTGTAACTCATGTAAATAATAAAAATAACATGTTAATGATTCTGTATATATGATATACCATCCATTTATATATTATTTTAAAATCAAAAGAATGATATTGTCGCTCGTGCGTACGTACGGACTACCGTCTCCACGAACGCGATGAGATTCATTCTCCATCGTATCCATTCAAGTATAATTATCATTTGATGATTTAAAAATGATGTTTAAGGACTAGATATCATTCTGGATATGAATAAGATACAACAACCATGGCTTATGTAACAAAACATATAAAAGAAAATGAGTAAGTTAACTCCCGAAATGACGATAATACTAAGATATTATTATCAAATCAATATTAAAAGATCATATATGATATCATATTAATGTATATGATTCTTGTATAATTTAGTAACAATTATTTCACTATTGTACAGGATGTTAACCTACCCCAACCAAGGAAAAGTACAAGGTAAGGGTTATTTCACAATCTCTTCATTATTCGAGGTTGTTTATATGTAATAATCTACTGGGATCTCTTTATCATCCACATCCATGTTTTCTTCGAAATGTATTTCAAAACATATTTATTATTTACAAGAATATGGGTTTAAGTCATTTATACCCTTGTTTGACTTTTTATAAGAGGTTTATAAAGGAATATTTCCGTCATTTTCAAAACAAGGTCCTTTTTAACCCTTTCGACAGAATTAAAGTAAGAATCTTTTTTTGACTTATACGGCGGGTGCGGCTATTTACCGCTGTTATAAAATCGTCAAATATTCCCTTACAAGATTATAAGAATATTTTCAAAGTAAATGTTTTAAATATATGATTTTTAAATGATTTCAAAAAAGATATATTTCTCTCAAATACATGAAAACCCAGTGCAAATGTATACATATTTAATACAAGCTTAAAAATGTTTTCAGAAAACCTGACTCTCGAGTTTGGTAGACAGGAAGGGATTGGGAGTGGACCCATCATGGCCTGTAATTAGTCGAGTAGTCTCATAATTAGTTATTTTGTTTTCAGAAGCTTGCATAATATATTCAGAAAAGCACTGAAGTATATTTGAGCAATTTTAAACGTAAGTATCTTCTAAAAAAATTTCATCGGTAGGTCTCATGAGAAAAACTAGTGTCTTGGCACAAGGCCTTGACAAAATCCTATTTGTAGTCTTGGCACGAGGCCTTGGCTATGTGGTTATGATAGTCTGGCATTATGCATTCCAACATTATGAAAGTGGTTATTGATTTTTGCATGTGATTATTCGATTAGTAGAATATCCATGTGAATAAGTAAATGGCATTATTTCATTTTATTTATGCCATACCATGTTGAAAGTTAATATTTAAAGGCTTTTGTTTTAGTTATACATTGCTTTAAATGTTTATTCTTATTTATGAAAGTTTTCGCTATATTGTTATCCTTACTGGGCATTTGAGCTCACCCCTTTTCTATGTTTTATTTTTCCCAGGATGTGAAGATGTAAGTTATGAATGACCTGTAGGGATTTTATGAGGGGTTAATAGTGTGGATTGTGGAAACATTATGTTGTTGTAGTAGTTTTTCATTTTATGATGTAATGTAAAACTTATGAATATATCTAGTGTTTCCAAGGCTACTAAACCAATCGGTCTTTCGAGATTTGATCTTTCTTGTGATCATGCCAATGTTATGTAATAATGCACCGACTCTGGGTAACTGGGGTCGGGGCGTTACAGTTGGTATCAGAGGAAATTTAGTACAAACCGTGGAAGCTAGATTTAGATAAACTCTGATTAGAGCACGTAGACCTAAGATGAACTTTGAGGATTAGTGTAGAAGAACTTCCTAGAATTTTGGTATTGTAGAGATTTTGTGAGTTTTCCGAGCAATACATCCCTGTCTGGATACGAGCAGGTAGAGGCGGCTCTGGCACAGATGTACCTAGGGGTAAAACCCGAAATCATCGCTTTGAGCCAGACTCGAACGGGAACTGGTGCACGACAACGGGCCTTGCTGCACTCTTGGTTACGACACTCCCGGGGGATATGCTTAGGATAATTCTCATTTTCTTTACAAACCATTATGAAGGGTTAATGAGTATATACATCCTCAAAGGAGACATTTTTATGATTATGGATTATATCCATAAATAGTTCAATTTATGTTAAGTGTTTTATAAGTATGGGATTATGTATTTTGATTCATAAACTTATCTAGTGTATGCCATTGTTTAGAAATGGCTCCCAGTAGAAGGAATGAGAACTCCAGAAATGCACATGATCCAAAGAGAAGGAAGGATCATATCTTTCATGGTATTAAGCTAGAATTTATAAGAGAAATAGTCTCCCATGTATTATCATCATATGAAGAAATAATATCATGTGTTGATTAGATAAGTAAAGAGTTTACCGAGTCCTATGGCTTTGAAGGGAAGCAAGAGAAGAAAAGTATGGAAGAGAGAAAGATGGATAAAGGGAAGAGGGAAAAGAAGAATTTTCCCATATGTGGTAACTGTGGAAAGAAACACCCTGGAACTTGCCTGAAAGGAATGGGAGTTTGTTATAAGTGTGGAGGAAAAGGGCACAAAGTACGTGACTGCAAGGGAAAGAAAATGGTTTCAAATGTACAATGCTTCATTTGCAAGGAGTTTGGACACTACGCGAACCTATGTCCCAGTCATCAGACTATGCCGCAAATGATGTTATTAGATAATAATCAAGTTATGATACTACCACAGATGAAGAGGAAGGATTAGAGTTCTTATGTTGATTATGTCAATTGAGTGTTGTATCAACAATGTACTTGTTATAATAATTATGGAGTATATAAGGATTGAACTGCAGTACTATTTCATTAAGGACTTGAGATTGTGTGGAACAAAGAAAAGTGACTCAATAGCAGGATCAATTTTTGGAAAATATATGGTTGAGAGATTGATAAATCATAATATAGTTCTGATACTAAGGTAGTGATTTTGGAATAATATGTGATTGTTTTGGATAAATTATATTGGATATTCTTGACTACCTTGGAACTGATTAAAGATTTGTATATTCCATCATTGTTGGGGTTTAAAACATTTTTGGATTAATGAAGTATATCCAGCATTCTTTATGGAATAAGGGAGCATGAATGTAATCAATAAGGAATATGGTAATACATGATGAAGGTATTCATATGCTATTACGGGGTAAAAGGATCTATATTATGTTTACCTTCCTTATAAATATTGGACTGTGAGTTTGGACAGAAGTATTTTGGATAGTTCTAGTTTGGATTATTTTGGATTTCCATAAAAGGACAACCCGGAGGTCGGGTGGCAACCCGTCGCGTCCGGCAAGGCTGCGAGACTTGAACCCGCAACTGAAGAGCGACAAGGGTGTATCACCTACCACTGGCCCATGAGATGTCCTGGATTAAATAATGTAGTTTTTATTAAAAGATCATGTAGATGAATTATAAATTTGTTTATTTTGGAACCCTATACGAATAGTGTAAATAGATTTTTTTTACATTCTATTATCTTTTGGAGTGAAAGAAGAGTTTGTGGTAGAAATTTATTAATGGATAAAACTATAATTATAAAGTAATTATATATCCTTATGATCTTAGCCAATCTCATAAATAAATTCCTCAATATTATGAAAAGCAACTTAGAACAAAAATGTTTTCCTAGATGGTACCTTAAATCATCACTAATTTATGGCTTTGGGATTGTTGGCCTTTTCATAGCCATGTTCTCTACCACTCTCCATCAGATAATTGATGGTTAGATTTTTCTTCCATATACATATTTTCCTATATGGAACCCTAGTATGTGTTATTTTTGGTAATATTCATACTTTCGACTCTTTATTTTAAATAGAGGCCTCATTAATTCATTTTTCGATGTGGGATTTAAACTAAGATATTTTGAAACGTAAAAAATGTGTTATCCTAATACCCTATGTTTTGTTGAACCGATGGTATTTCAAATCATCATAGATTGATGAGTTTAAGGACCTCAATTTTATACTTGTTTGTGATTTATGACCTCAATCACTACCTATAAATATTTACGTTTTTCCTCCAATTATATGTCTCTAATTGCCACCAATGTTCTCCTAATCGAGATCATAATTTTTTGGTGACCCTTTCATTTCTCTTTTCCTCATATTAAGAATAAATTTTAGTAACCCAATTTTCGATGTGGGTTTTCCCACAAAGATATTTTCTATTTTCAACCTTTTATTTTCTAAGAACAATTTCAAATTGCGAGGACGCAATTTATTGAAGGAGGGGAGAATGTAACACCCCAAGATTTTATAGTGTGTTATTTCTTCAAAATAATTCAATAACTTGAACTACACGCAATACCGAGTTCAATCACACCATGACTTACAAAAAAAAGAAGCCATTCAAAAGAGGTTATGAATAGTATTATCTAAATTTTAAACTTTATATAATCCTTATAATTTTAGAATCCATATTATGAGTTTCTTAGATATAATGCAAGAACAAATTCATTTTCAATATTGCACTTTTATCAACTTTTAATAGTGAACCCTTTTTAAATACAATATTTTAAACTTTTTGACTAAATGGGGACATCAAAAATTTAAAATGAAACATCCCAAGCTTCCACGGTACGCTTTCTTTGAATAATACAGTAGCGTGTGTTGTACGCAACCTCGAGTTCTAACACACACCACAACTAATTAAACTAGACGTTGTGAATAGTAATACCTACTTTTTGAAATCATATATATTTTATATTTCAAAATGGACTTCATTTTTGGATTTGGAATATTTAAATTACCCTAAGGTGAAATTTTGGTACTTTTCGGATAACTTTCATATTTTGATGAATAGTGAAAATTACTAAAATTTAATTAAAAACAACTTTTTTAATCAAAATAATTAATAGTGAAAAATTATGAATTTGAGTGGTTTTAAAGTATATTTAGAATATATTTTTACAATTTAATATAATGTTGGTCATTAGACATAATTTTACAATTAAACCGAACATAAACAAGTGTCAATCTTTTGATAGTTATTATCTCTTAAAAACACGCTTTTTGTTTTGACAGCGGGAATTAATTTTAAATTAATTTCTGCCACTTATGTGTTTTGAATTTAGAAAAATGGATTCCATATTTGGAATCAGGATTTTCAAATTGTGTAAATAGGTAACTTTTATTTTCAGACATTTTGAATAATTACTGCGGTAAATATTTTATTTACCATGGTTAAGGATAAATCCGGTAAATAAGGGTTAACAAATCATATTATAATAATACTAAATTACCCTAAAACGTGACTTAACCCTATTGGTTGATACATGGTCGACCATGGGAATCTTTGGGTCTATTTTGGGACCCCATGGATCCACTTGTAAGTGATAATGACACTTTATTTTAATTAAGTTAAAATGAATACAAAAATGACACAAGCATATATCTTTTAGAAAAACAATTGTTACATAGGGTTATATATGTTGGATTTTAGATTATAAATATTCATTAGAAAGCTAAAACGATTTCCTACATAATGATTTTTTATTTATAATTTTTAGACATTAAATAATTTATTTTATTTATGACACAATAATGATGCAGTAATTACTATAATAGTGAAAAATTAAAATAATTGATATTATAAATACCCAAATAAATATAATATGAAACTTTTAATGAATTAAAATAATTTTCTAGGATAATATGATATATTAGGATTGATTTAAGTGACTTTGTTTGAAGTAATCAATCTGTTATGAGTTTCACAAAAATCAACTATTGAATAGTGTCAAAATTGACATAAAAGAGTTCTTAAAAAATATATTATATTATTAATTGATATTAAATTCCTAAAAATCTAAGGTTCGGCCAAGAGACTTATATCATGATAGGTTCATCATTAATGTACCACTTGGGGGTCTCTGGGATGTATATAGTAAGTTTATTATCCATATTATATAAAAATACAAAGAGACACTGTAAAAGTGAAACTAATTAACTTAGAGTTAATACTTAAAGATATGGTTAATATAAGTACCCAAACCTGTCTAAATTCTATTGGTTGAGTGGTTTTAGACCTATCCCCACCTTAACATTTGAATAATAAGCTTTGGAGCCATTATAAACCGAATATGAATTTATTATAAATTAATATTTCTAACTTTTCCAAAGGTGCCCCTCACCCCTCTTATAAAAGGGAACTCCTCCTTCTCATTTCTTAACACCTTCAAAGCCTTTTGGTTCGGCCAAACTCTGCCCAAATACTCTCCCAACGTCCCTCACTACAACCTAGAGGCCTTAGTTTGATCAGAAAGCCAACCTAAGGAGCCCTTTTGATCAAATCAAAAGGAAGAACCCGAAGAAGAGGTAATGATTTCACCACCCTTCTCCAAGTTCATTTCTTCTTCCACTTCTTCTTCCTTTGTTCTTACCATTCTAAAATAATAACTCCAGTATCTCACATATACTTTTATGTTATTATAAATATGGTACAACCATAATCAGTATTCTATCCACCCTTTGAATAACATGTCACCATACGTGCGTACGTACGGCTTACCGTCTCCACGTCGTGGTGTAATTGTTATTCAATATATTATTATTTGGATGGGTATAATAATGATGTGTAACTCATGTAAATAATAAATATAACATGTTAATGATTCTGTATATATGATATACCATCCATTTATATATTATTTTAATATCAAAAGAATGATATTGTCGCTCGTGCGTACGTACGGACTACCGTCTCCACGAACGCGATGAGATTCATTCTCCATCTTATCCATTCAAGTATAATTATCATTTGATGATTTAAAAATGATGTTTAAGGACTAGATATCATTCTGGATATGAATAAGATACAAAAAACATGGCTTATGTAACAAAACATATAAAAGAAAATGAGTAAGTTAACTCCTGAAACGATGATAATACTAAGATATTATTATCAAATCAATATTAAAAGATCATATATGATATCATATTAATGTATATGATTCTTTTATAATTTAGTAACAATTATGTCACTATTATACAGGAGGTTAACCTACCCCAACCAAGGAAAAGTACAAGGTAAGGGTTATTTCACAATCTCTTCATTATTCGAGGTTGTTTATATGTAATAATCTACTGGGATCTCTTTATCATCCACATCCATGTTTTCTTCGAAATGTATTTCAAAACATATTTATTATTTACAAGAATATGGGTTTAAGTCATTTATACCCTTGTTTGACTTTTTATAAGAGGTTTATAAAGGAATATTTCCGTCATTTTCAAAACAAGGTCCTTTTTAACCTTTTCGACAGAATTAAAGTAAGAATGTTTTTTTGACTTATACGGCGGGTGCGGCTATTTACCGCCGTTATAAAATCGTCAAAGATTCCCTTACAAGATTATAAGAATATTTTCAAAGTAAATGTTTTAAATATATGATTTTTTAAATGATTTCAAAAAAGATATATTTCTCTCAAATACATGAAAACCCAGTGCAAATGTATACATATTTAATGCAAGCTTAAAAATGTTTTCAGAAAACCTGACTCTCAAGTTTGGTAGACAGGAAGGGATTGGGAGTGGACCCATCATGGCCTGTAATTAGTCGAGTAGTATCATAATTAGTTATTTTGTTTTCAGAAGCTTGCATAATATTTTCAGAAAAGCACTGAAGTATATTTGAGCAATTTTAAACGTAAGTATCTTCTAAAAAAATTTCATCGGTAGGTCTCATGAGTTAAACTCGTGTCGTGGCACAAGGCCTTGACAAAATCCTATTTGTAGTCTTGGCATGAGGCCTTGGCTATGTGGTTATGATAGTCTGGCATTATGCATTCCAACATTATGAAAGTGGTTATTGATTTTTGCATGTGATTATTCGATTAGTAGAATATCCATGTGAATAAGTAAATGGCATTATTTCATTTTATTTATGCCATACCATGTTGAAAGTTAATATTTAAAAGGCTTTTGTTTTAGTTATACATTGCCTTAAATGTTTATTCTTATTTATGAAAGTTTCCGTTATATTGTTATCCTTACTGGGCATTTGAGCTCACCCCTTTTCTATGTTTTATTTTTCCCAGGTTGTGAAGAAGTAAGTTATGAATGACCTGAAGGGATTTTATGAGGGGTTAATAGTGTGGATTGTGGAAACATTATGTTGTTGTAGTAGTTTTTCATTTTATGATGTAATGTAAAACTTATGAATATATCTAGTGTTTCCAAGGCTACTAAACCAATCGGTATTTCGAGATTTGATCTTTCTTGTGATCATGCCAATGTTATGTAATAATGCACCGACTCTGGGTAACTGGGGTCGGGGCTTTACAGAATTCTTGAGAATTCGAACCCCGAATTCCTAAGAATTATGATTACGAATTCCATGTCAAAAAATCTGAATATTATTGTAAAATTGATTCCATGGGTTGACTTACTTAGAATTATAATTATATTTTTCCTTAGACTGTGAAAAAATTGAATTTGGTTAGGCAATAATATTTTACATACTCTTGTTTGAGTTATAAAATGATGTCGTGCATTCTTTTACTAACGGTTATTTGAGTGAAACATGTACAAGTTCCTTTGAAATTCAAGGAAAATATGACTGTTAGAGGAGGGATCCAACCATTGGAAATGAAACTATAAATAAAAGCTCATTTGAAAGGTCTCATAACAAGTAATAACTATTCTAAAAATCAGGAGATTACAATCTGAAGTTATTTCAATAGAGGGACATTAATTCTTTGTGCATATAGAACATCTTTTATAGATTGCTTTGTATGACTTCGAATGTTTCTGAGTATATTTGAGGGCTTCCAGGGAAAGGAAGACAGAGGTGCTAACTACCTTGATGTTCGAGATCATGAAGGGATATCAATAAAGACTCTGATATTCGTATTGAGGGCTTATCCTGGTGTGCGTATAACAGACTTTTTGAAAGTATAAATTACGGGACCTTTATCCAAGGTTGTTGGATTCCTTACTCTTTGGGTTAAAAAATTTACTACTTATTAAATTTATTGTTTCATGTTTTTTTCCCAATGCAATTTTATTGATATAGAAAGTATAACTATATTAAAATTTCTTATTCATGTACTCTGATTATTAAGAATCACTACGTTTTGAGGTATAATCTTTGTCCATGTAAACTTTTCTTAAGTGTCATTTCGGGAAAAATATTTCCAGAATCAAGATAGTTCATAGAACTAATGGGTCTAGTGAATTTCGCTTGTTTAACATTGTTAAACATTGATATTCATTAAAACATTCAAATGAATTTTTTGAAGTATAAAATTCACCCCCTTCTTGTATACTGAGCATCTACGTCATTATTTCAATCCAATAATTGGAATCAAATGAGGTCACTAAAATACATATATTCACATATAAGTTTTCATTCTCAGGTTTTTTCTTTATCTATATTTTATTTTCTTATGATATTTGTATTCTTGTTTACAAACTTTTATTACTAAAAAGTTTCTGTGGAAAATTTTGTTCTTTTAGATGGCAGGAATAAATGTCAATTCCATTGACAAGAATAATCCTACTTGAAAACCTATATTTGATGGGAATGATTATAAATATTGGAGAGATTGTATGAAAAAAAAATTAATTAACACTGGATTGGATAACTGTTTTTGTTGACTGGGGATTAAAATATTCCTGATAAGGAAGTCAAAACTTTTACTAATCAAGAAAAGTCAGAATATCAACTAAACTACAAGGTATACAATACATTGTTGTGTTCCATGACCAGGAATATATATAGCCAGAATTCATCTTGTGAAGTTGAAAATTTTATTTGGAAGAAGCTTGAAGTTACTCATTTGGGGACATCCAATGTTATTGAAGCTAGAAGAGTTATTCTTAGAGCTGAGTATCATGGTTTTTTCTTTCCTTTTGGAGAACCTATATTTACGGTAGTACAGAGCTTCATGAATATAGTCAATATCTTACAATAAATTGGTGAAAAAGGATTAGATGATGAGGCACCTATATACAAGATTACAGATATCATGCCTAATGAGTGGGAATTAGGGAGAATAGTTATTGATGAGAATATGAAAGTCTCACAGATTACTCTTGATGAGCTTTTTGGAACTGTTCTTCAACATGAGACTGTAATGACAAGAGATGCTGACAATATTAAGAAGAATAATGGGAATGGAAGTGTTGATTTTACAACTACCTCTAATCATATGAAATCCAAGACTCCTGAGAGAGTTACAAGATCTAAATCGAAGAAGGTCATTATTTTATCTGAATCATGTGAAAGTGATCATTCTGAGAATGAACAAGATAATCTTGATCAAAGTATGAACAAGATAGTTTGGACTAAAGACATTTAGTATAGATATAAGAAAAAATAATGAAAGTACAAGAAAGGCATTGAAGTCACTTGTTATAAATGAAAAATATAATGGAATATAATGCCAGATTGTCCTATGATTAAGAGAAAAGATAGAAAGGATAAGCATTATGATAGGAATATAAAGAATTACTGTAAAGATAAAGATAAAAACGTTTTGAAATATAATGGCACCTAGAGTGCCTGTGGTGGCGGCTCTTCTGTTGAATCCCCAGATTACGAATCTTCTGGTCAGAAGAATCTTAATTTACTTGCTAAGAAACCTATTAAAAATAATGTTTTAATAGAAAAGGTACACAATGATAAATCCATAACCAATGTATCCTAGAATGATAATTATAGTGATAGTAAATATTATGAATGTTCAGATGAAGAATCTTCCTCTGATGAAGATAATACATTACCTTCCTATGAAGAATATTCTATGTTTTCAAAGCTCCTTGATAATGATAATTCTAATGTGAAGAAAATCATGATAAGGAAAATTCAAGGATTTCTATTCTTACTAAGAAAATATAATATCTTTCTAAAGATCTTGATAAGAAAATTTATTATTTTGAAAGTATTTCAAAAATTATGAGGAAGTTAATTCTGATAAGGAAAAACTTAATAAGGATCTTGAAAAAGTAATTTATAAGAAAAATGTTTTTGAGCCTAACTATAGTACTAAAACTGATATTTTTTACGATAAAAACATAGTTATTGGGTTCATGTCATAAATATTTTCCCTGTGGAAGTTTTTTTCATACATTACCTTATGTATAGAAAATTTTTATTAGATGTATTTTCAAATTTTACCTTTAAGGAATAATTATGTATTTGGTTATACTAGTTCAAAACCAATTTTAATAACAATTAATTTTTTCCTCAAAGTGATCCATTCTGCACTAGTTGTCAATGTGGTGGGCATTGGGAATAAAATTCTTCCTTAAACATAACCCAGTCTCCAAGTTTTCATAAAGCTTATTTTTCTAGGAAAATGTAGAATTCCTAACATTTTTCTTTCAGAAGTTTCCAGAACCATGAAGGTTTGGGTTTCGAAAGTATAACAATCTCGTTTTCAAGAGAGTAAATATTGTACCAACAAGAATTCATGGTACATGGATAGTGTATGTTCCAGACATATGAAAAGTAATAAAAACATCTTTGAAGATATTATTAACATGAAAGGAGGAAAAGTTACTTTTAGAGATAATGATTAGGGATAAATTATTAGAATAAGTAATATTGTATTTCTTGTGAAAATAATGATTTAGAATTTTTTATTTGTTAAGGGTATTAAGCACAACCTCATTAGCAAAAGTCAATTATTTGATGAAGGTAACCTTGTGAATTTTAGGAATGATAAGTGTTTAGTACACAATTCGAAGGAAGAGTTTATTATTTCTTCCCATAGGCAAGAGAATGTATACACACTAAACATAGAAGTCCTTATGAGTCAAGACCAACCATGCCTTAGTGCAATAGAAGATCATTCTTTGTTGTAGCATTAATGGTTTGGAATCAATAACATTATGAACCTGTAGAAACATTAAATGAAAATACTAGTTAATGATCCTTCAGATATTAGATTTGATTCTTCAAAAGTTTTTGATCCTTGTCAATAAGGAAAGAAACATAAATCATGTTTTCAATTAGTTGGTGATGTCTCAACCACTGATTCATTGTTGTTGGTGCAGATGGATCTTTTTGGTCCAATAAAAACTGGAATCATTGGAGGGAAATACTATGTGATTGTCTTTGATGTTGATTACACTATATTTAAGTGGGTCTATTTTCTAGCAAAGAAATCTGAAGCTTTATCTAATTTCAAAAAATTTAAATCCCAAGTTAAAAATTTGAAAAACCTTCCCTTCATAAATATCTGTAGTGATCATTTTGGAGAATTTCAAAATTCTAATTTTGAACACCTTTGCAGCTGAAAAAGAATTTGTAATAACTTCTAAGCACCTATAACACCTCAACTAAATGATGTTGTTAAAACAAGAAATAGAATCCTTGAACAGATATCAAGAACCATGTTGAGTGAATAATCAATACCCAAACATTTATGGGATAAAGCTATAAGTACTTCTTTCTATAATATAAATCGTGTTTTAATTAGAAATTTTCATAATAAAACTCATTATGTGTTGTGGAATTGTAGAAAACCAATACTTCCTACTTCAAGGTTTTTGGTTGCAAGGAACTAATTCATAATACTAAATATAATATACAAAAATGCTTACCAAAATCTGATGAAGTAATTTTCTTAGGATACTCCACATCATTTAAGGCTTATAGAGTTTTCAATAAAAATATTTGGACTATTAAAGAAACAGTAGATGTCAAATTTGATGAAACAGATCCTTTTTTTTAAACAACCTTAACCTACATCCTCATATGTTTTTTTAAAAACTGATTATCAACCCTTGATAGAAGATTCTTCTGATATGGAAAATTTATATAAAAAAAATTCTGAACAATTTACCCCTAAAAAGATCCTACACTATGTTGAAGAAGAGGTTTTACAAAACCCAAATAAGTTGTTTTTATAGAATCATCATTGTGATAGTATCATTAGTGATGTAAATCAACCTGTAAGGACTAGATGTTTTTTATGAAATGAAGTAAAAAATCTAGCATTCCATTCCCCATTAGAACCAAAAAGCAATGATGAAGCTTTAGGTGATGATGATTAGATAAATGCTATGTAAGTTGAGCTAAATGAATTGAAAAAGAATAATGACTGGACTTTTGTTAAAAGACCTAATGAAACTTCTGTTAATGGGGTAAAATGGGTCTTCAAAAATAAATGTGATGAAAATGGAATCATTGTAAGAAATAAATCTATATTTGTTTCTATATGATATTATCAATAAGAAGGAATAGACTATGAAGAAACCTTTACTCCAGTAGCTAGATTTGAATCTATTCATATTCGACTTGCCTTTATAGCATTCTTCAATTTAATACTTTTTCAAATGGATGTTAAATGTGATTTCCTTAATGGTTATGTTCATGAGGAATTTTTTTTAATCAAACTCTTGGTTTTGATGATAAATAATATCCTAAACATGTTTTCAAACTTACGAAATCTTTGTATGGACTCAAGAAATCCCCTAGAGCTTGGTATGATAGAATTACAGGGTTTTTTCATTAAAAAAATTATGTTAAGGGAAGTGTTGATCCAACCCTTTTTATAAATATAGAAAAGAAATTTTTTTGGATTGTTCAAATTTTTGTTTATTAAATTATATTTGGTTCAAATAAACAATCAATAACTGATTTCATTGAGGATTTGATGAAATCTGAGTTTGAAATGATTTTAATGGTTGAGTAAACATTTTTCATTGGTTTTAAATTTTCTCAAAAAACAAAAGGAGTCTATATATCCCAACATAATTATATTAAAAATATTATTAAAATATTGGGATATGACAACACTAATGGTATAAGTACTCCCATTGGTACTTCAAATTCTCATGATCTTGATGAAGCTTGGAAAACTATAGATCAAAAATCTTTTAGAGGAATGTTAGAAAGTCTACATTACTTGTTACCTAGTCATCCAAGCCTAATGTTTTCAGAATTCTTAAGTGAAAGATATTAAACTAATTCTACGGAATATCATTTAAAGGTAGTGAAAATAATTATTTTTCTATTTAATGGAAACCATGGATCTTGGACTCTTTTATACTTCTGGAAACGATTTTGTTTTAAAATGTTTTTAGGATGCTGACTTTGTTCGATGTAGAATGGATAGGAAAAGTACATTAGGAACTTTACATTTCTTATAAGATTCATTAATTTATTGTTCGTGCAAAAAGAAATACTTAGTAGCACTTTCCAATCCAAATGCTGAATATGTAGTAGTTGGATGTTGTTGTGCTCATGTGTAGTGGATACAACACACACTCAAAGTATATGCTATGATTTTTACCAAAACACAAATATTTTGTCATAATACTAGTGTCATTTCTTTAAGTAAAAATCATGAACATCACTCTCATGAAAAACACATAGAAATTAGGCATCACTTTCTTAGGGATCACACATTAAAGTAGATACCATTCTTTAATTTATCAGAATACTAGATCAACTTGTTGATATTTTCACAAAACCCATACCATCAGATAGATTTGAATACATTAAATAGAAGTTAGGAATGATAACCATATGGTAGTCTTCCATATCAACTTCTTGTTGAATCACATCTCCTTACAGTAAGAAACTTCTTTTGTTAGGGGGAGTACATATTCTAGTTAGTTAGAATGAAAATTTTTCGTAATGTAAATTTTTCATAATGAAATAATTTTTATTAATGGAATTTTTTAGTAATAAAAATTTTTCATTACAGGAATTCATTCATAGTCTAATATATTCACAGATAAATTTTTTTGATAAATAAATCCATTTTCGTTTTAAATTTTTGAAGTCTAAAATTTTTCATAGTCAAAATTTTTCGTTGTTAGAATTTTTCGTAGTCAACATTTTTTTGTCAAAAATTTTTCTTATCTAAATATTCTTCAAGAAGTATTTTCGTCATTAAAAAAATCCCTACACAATATGAATGGTATGAATTATTTCAATATGTATTTGTAATCAACATTTTAACTTGTTTGTATTTCATTCTCTTTTATGAAAAATTTATCATATTCATTTTAATTTTTCTTAAAACTTATTATTTTTTCTAAAAATGTTAAAAGATCGTATTGGACCAAATTTCTTTCTGCGGATATCTTTTCAACCGTTAGATCTGATTAGAAAGTGTTCAACCGTCGGATCAATCTGGAAAGCTGAACTGTCACGTTGATTTCCTATATAATGGACCCCGATGATTTCCCCATATCAAACTCAAGCCTTCTCATGATGAAGCTATGCCCTTTATACATATGGTCATTCATGATCTTCAAGGTTTCGTTAGTTCTGAATGTATTCGGATGCTTTGACTCACAAAAAAATGTCATCTGTAAAGGAAATCAATGATTGGATGATTTATAGAGAAAGGTTGGTTCATCTGAATTTCATTAATAAGTATGATTCTATTATCTCATAGAATATCAATATAAATGTGTGGGAGAGTTTTTTCATATGTAAAATTAAATCACATGATCCGATGTATTTAGAGTTACTAGTTGAATTCTACGAGACAATAATATTTTTCAACGAAGGTGGAAGAGATAAATTTTCTTTCAAGAGTTACAGGAATACATAATCTCTTTCTTATTGCAAGGAAGCTAGTTTGATTGGTATTCATTATAAAGGGAAAGATGTGTTCTATACTCACAAACTACCCAATGTATCAGGTTTCGTTGATAACAAAAAAGCTCTATCTTACCTTTGTATTTTAGAGGTGATGACTCTGAAGATAGTACATCTCTCTACAAACCTTCAGATTCATGAATTATGGGTTCAAGGTTTTTTCATACCGAGAAAAGGAGATAAGAATACTCTAATGAATATTGATATGTATATATTGGATCTCTTGGTGAACCTCAGAAAGATTTACCTTGTCAAGTATATCTTGGTTATGATTGAAAATATCCAGAATTGGAATTTGATGTCACTGATTATCATGTATCCATGTATCTATCCATTCTTTCAAAAATCATTGTTTTTTGTCTTCAGTCCTCTTTGATTTCATATTGTTACATGCTGAGGAACTCCAAGGTGATGCTGAGAAGTGATGATACTCTTAGGGGGATGGATATTGGATTTAATAGTCAATTCAGCGAATTTTATGATCTATCAAAAAAAGATGATAAAGTCTTAACAAAGAAACAATAAGAAGCCGAGACATCAATGAAGGGTGGAAGGACGAGGAATTCCAAGGAGCCAGATGAGAATGAAAAAACCCTAGTGGCTATGGAAACTCAATCCGCTCCTCCAAAGCCAAAGATGAAAAAAGCACATACTGATGAAGTATTAGAAAATTGGAGAGAAGATAAGAATGACATGAAAGCTGGGGATCCTACTTTTGGCATAGATCCTGATGAGTTAAAGTATTTGAAAGAATAGGTTGCTGAAGATCTTGAGAGTCAACAGAAAAATAATAATAAGAAGAAGAAGATGTCAGAAGCTGAGATAGTCCACCCCATTTTCAAGGAAACCGAGAAAGCTTTTGAACAGGTTCGGTTACTGAAGACATTTCTTCTAGAATCACATCTTGAGACTCCAAGAAAGAAGTTTGTAATTCTAGAAAAACATGAAGAAGAAGAAGTTGAGGATGAAGAAGTAGTAGAAGAATAAGAAGAAGGCAGTGGTGACACCGAAGATGTGTTAAAGCATGTTGAGGAATATCATGAGAAGGAATTCCCTTCTAAGAAATTAACCTTCCAAACCTCTCAATATGAATCATCAAAGCTTTATACTCCTAATAAGGATGAAGAGAAGTGTAAAGATGAAGTAAATAAACTATATGGGGAACAAATCATCAATACAGATTTCATTCACCCTGAGGATGATGAGGCAGGAGCTGAGAAGGAATAAATTGATGAAGACAACATTGTTCAGCTATCAGATACTGACCACGAATCTTCTAATCAAGAAGAAGTCATTCTAAATGATGATAAGGGAAAACAGGTGGTTATGGATACACCTAGAAATGATGTGGTAATGAATAATGAAGTTAGTGGTTCATTGAATAGGATGACCATTGAATTAGAAAAGGAATCCTCCCCAACCAAATTCTGGAATTCAAAATCATCCTCTATTGGACATGACTTTAGAGTTCAGTATTTGAAAAGGCATGGCGGGACTATTCCAATTTTTCTAAGAATAGACATGATATGCCAGATAATTCAGCATTCACTATGTCAAAAATCGAATTTAGTATCCATTGAAATAGAAAAGTGTGTCAAACATGATGCATACTTCAAGACATATCTCATTAGCGATGAGGCTCATAATACATCATAAAAAAAATATATTAAAAACTAGTCTAAGAATAAAATAGAAGATATGAGAATATTTGATGAATTTCAAGATATTTTCAATTATTGTTTTGACACCGAAGATGTGAAGATCAAGGATCTCACTAACAGTTTTGAGGAGAAGCCAACTCTTGAATAGACTTCTCGTAAATCAATAAGTGAATGATCTTAATAAGAAGCTATACTCAGTTTCTCAGAGTTGGAAAAGGGAATGGGATCTCAGAATGGAGATAGAAGAGAAGATTACTAAGAAGGAAGAAGTTATAAAGGATTTGGAAGAATCTCTTAAGGCTCAGGAAAATAAAATTAAAGCCTTGTAGAAGAAAAAAAAAAGAACAATATCAGTTTCTCAAGCGTACAGAAGAGGATCACAAGGAGCTCATGAAGCTAAAAACAATAGTTAATAAGATGATGTCAAAGGAGAAGGAAGGATAATCTATTCCAAATCCATTATTTTGATTCATTTTTCATTTGTACAAATTCACTCAATCCTAATGAAATTCTTATTGTCATTCATATTTTTTTGTTGTTTAGTTCTAATCTTTCAGGTACCAAATTTCATTTTCATTCCATGTATTTATTTATAAAAACAAAAAGGGGGAGAAAATAATGTCAAAAAATAATACTTTGTAAAAAAAATTCCATAACTAAGGTTGAGTTCATCTAAGGGGGAGTTTTCATCTGGAAGGTTTTCATATGCAAAAAAATGGAAAATCTCATTCAAGAAATTCAGAATACGATCCTTAGTGTTTCTAAAGCCTAAGGTGGGGTTAGTCGTATTCACATTGATCTATAGATAAAGGGAGATATGTTTTTAGTTACAATTCTATAAAAATTTCTATGTCTTTATATTCTTTTTCGTAAGGATGTTTGTGCTTTCCAAAAAGGGGGATATATTTTAGTCAATAATGTTTCGTAATGAATTTTCCATTCATTCATGTTTTCAAAATTACAAACCCTCTATCATAAGGAAAATTTTATTTTCCATAATTTTTATCTTGATAAGGAAAATTTTCCTTCCCCAATGAAATTTATCCTTACAATGTTTTCATTGTTCATATTTTTTAGTCTCTTTAAATGTAACTCTTTTTATTCCATGGTGAAAAATTTGGTTTACATATAAAACCTAGGAATTCTATAAATACATAGATATAGTTTATTCTGTTTTCGAGATATGAATTCAGGTTCTGAATTCTCTAAAATTTAGAATTCGAATTCTTTGAAATTCAGAATCAGAATTCATTGAAATTCAGAATCAAATTCTCTGAAATTCAGAATCCAAATTCTCTAAAATTTAGAATCCAAATTCTTTGAAATTTAGTTTCTGAAATCTATAAAATTCAGAATCTGAATTCTATGAAATTCAAAATCTGAATTCTCTAATATTCTGAATCCAAATTTATCTAAAATCAGACTCCAAATTCTTTAAAATTCATGCACCTAATTCCTCAGAATTTAGACCCTGAATTTCTCAGAATTCTGGATCCGAATTCCTTAGAATTCCAACTCCAAATTACTCTGAATTAAGACTCTGAATTCTCCATAATTCAGCCACTGAATTCCTCATAATTCCAAAAATTAATTATTTAGAATAAATACTCTGAATTCTAGAGAATTCAGGCTACCAATTCCTTAGAATTCAGACTCCAAAATCAATTGAATTAGATTCTGAATTCCCTAAAATATAGAATATGAATATATTTATAATATAGACTCTGAAGTTTATCTTTTTTAGAATCTGAATTCATTTTTTCCTTAGACTCCAAAAATTTTAATTTGTTTGATAATCCATATTTTACTTAATCTTATATGAGTTATAAAACAATTTCATTCATTCTGTTACTAACTAACCATTTTTTGAGTGACACGAGTACATGTCCCTCCAAAATTCTAGGGAAAATATGACTGTTGGAGGAGGGAGCCGACCATTTGAAATGCACCTATAAATATGAGCTAACTTGAACGATCTCATAACAACTATGAACTATTATAAATATCTAGATATTACACGCTGATGTTATTTCTAGAGAATGGATTTAATTCTTTTTGTGTATTGAACATCTTGTTCAAGTTTCATTGAGCACCTCCAATTTTTTTTGTGTACATTCGAGGGCTTCTGGGGATAGGAAGACAAAGGTGTCGACTACCTTGATGTTCAAGGGCTTGCAGGGATAGAAAGAGAGACTCTGATATTTTTATCAAGGCTTTATCCTAGTGTGGGTAAGACATACTTTCTTGAATGTATAATTCAAGGGACCTTTTTCCAATGTTGTTAGATACCCTACTCTTTGGGTTAAAATATTTACTACTTGTTACTTGTATTGTTTCATGTTTTTTTTCACTTCATTTTGATTGATAAGGAAAGTATAAATATATTATACTTTCTTATACTTTTACTTTGATTTGTAAGATTCTATATGATTTGAGGTTGAAACTTTGTCCTTTTAAACATTCCTCAAGTTTCAATTCCAAAACCAATTTTCCAGAATCAAGCAAGTTTGTAGAACTAAGAGGTCTAGTGAATTTACCTTGTTTAACATTTTTAAACATTACCATATTTAAAAGTTCCAGAGGATTTTCTTAATGTATACTATTAACCCCCCCCCCCCCCCCTCTAGTATATTGATCATCTAAATCATTATTTCAATCCAACATAGAGATGTGAAAATAAATGAAAGAAGCTTGAGAGAAGACATTGCCTCAAATTCGGAAACTATTTTTTATTTTATCTAAAATGACTTCTTGAATTTCCTTATTCTCTAGGTATATCATCTATGAGGAGGATATGGATTTTGTGAGATTTTTTTGGCAGATTTTAAATGATTCAATGGGATTGAGATGTGTAAGTAAGGATTTAGAGGTGATGCCCTTTTTTAAGAGGGAGGAGGGGTACTATAGGAAAGTCTAGAAATGTTATTTTATTATCAACAGTATTTTGATTTAAAAGGGTACCACACTCATTTAATTAGAATATAATGTGATTATTATTTCAAATCCTTTCAAAAAATATGTTTTAGACAAAATCGTTTTTCAAATATAACCTTATCATTTAGCATTTACCATTAGTTAACTAATTTCACTTTTACCATGTCTTCTTGTATATTAATACTATATGGTAATATAGTTACCATAAAATTCCAATAAAACATGTAGTGGTTCATTAATGACATTTAAAACATTATCTAAATCATTTTGATGAATATTAGATTTTTAGGATGATTATAGTAATTATAAAATAGTATTTTTTTTAAAACACTCATTTACTTTAATTTTTATATTATTCATAACATTACTTTTTACAATTCTATAAAAACTGTATTATTTCAAAAAACATTAGTTAATTAAACTATAATAATTCATACCTACCCTAAAATTCATGTATGAAAAAAAGTTTCAAAAAAGATATTTTTATATTAACATTATCATTTATTTTAATCATTCATTAATAAGGTAATAACTACATCATCAATGTGTCATATATATATTTATTTATTTTCTGTAAAACAACTATAAATAAAATTCCATGATGTATTAAATATTATAATCTTTATAATAAATACTTATAGTCTAAAGTATTACTTATATAACCCCATATAAAAATTATTGTACTTAATGATACCAATTATGGTTATATTTTCCTTAACGATGAATTAAAAGTAATTAAATGTCATTTTCACACAAAAGTGGCTCCATGGGGTCCTAAAATCAACCCATGGATTCCCATTGTTGTCAATATCTCATAAAATTGTATTAGGACTTGTGTTAGGTTAATTTAATATTATTATAAAATTACTCTATTTATAATATTTTCTATTTAACCAGGGTAAAAAAAATATTTACTAAAGTTCCTATTCATAATGTCTAAAAATAAAAGTTACCTATTTACAAAATTTTTACCTATTAATTCATAATATGGAATCCATTTTTATAAATTCAAAACACATAGCATGCATAAATTAACTTAAAATTAATTCTCATTTTCAAAACCAAAATGTGTGTTTTTAAGAAATAAAAACTACTAAAAGATTGACATGTGTTTAGGACCAATTTCAAAGTGTAATTACATAAAATTAACAAAAAATGTATTAAATGATAAATATATAATAAATTTACACATTAAAACCAATTAAATATAAAATATAAATATATAAATAAATTAGATTAAATGGTACTTTTGAATTGAAATGCGGTATTTTTCACTATTCAGTAAAAATTGATCTTTAGTAGAAAACTACCAAAATATCATCAAAAGTAAATTTTGATGTTCCTATTTTAAATAATATGTTTATTTTTTCATGTAAAACATATAAAGGTGTCAAAAACAATATTTAAATAAGCTTCACCATCAATAGGTAGTAATACTGTATTTTTTGAAAAAAAAAATATCTGAAAAGATGAATTTATTCTTATATGATATCTTGAAAACATATAAGTTGAATTTACAATATTACATTGAATATATATAATATATTTATAATTAAATTACAATCCATAAAGAATGATTTGAAAACACAATTTTTCTCCATTAAAAAGTTTTTTATAAAAAAAATCTATTATATTCTATTGGTTTTTATTTCTATTTATCATAAATTTTATAATCAATGAATAATATTTAAAAATTTTGTAAACAATATTTCAAAATTTAGTTGATTCTGTTAATTCCTTCAATTCCAATGACTAGGAATTAACTACCATTTAAAATAATAATAATAATATTGTATTATTTTTTAGTATAACTCTATGTTGTATGAAACATAATATTTCAAAGAAACCCATTGTTGCGTGTTGAGTCTGCTATTGGACAATGTTCCTCCTTAAAATAGAATTAATATTATATTCAGAAATATTCATATATATGAAAATGAATTATATTATAAGTACCTCTATCATTATATCCTTCCCCCATTTTGGAAATTACGTCCTCTCAATTTTAAAATTGGGCTCCAAAACATCATTAAAAGCCCCACATCGAATAAAGTGTCATTAAAAATATCACGTTAAAATAAATAAAGAGAAGTAAAAAAGTCACCCAAGATAACCCATACGAGGATTCCATGTATTAAAACATGGTTATTGAAGATAAACTAACCATCATGTTCTACTGGACAGTGGTGGAAAACATGATTAGGAGAAAGTTGACAACCAAAAAAACCACAAACTTGTGATTGGTTAAATGGTCTTTGTTCCCCAGTAGGAAAAGTAAAAAGACAAATTTTTTGCCTTTTGTCCCCTTTCATAAATTTTTAGAATTTATTTTTGTGATTGACTAATACAATAAGGAAATATTCTTACTTTTCAAGTAGTGTTCCACCATTTCATAAGTTTCTACCAAAAACTCATCTTTTCTCCAAATGATGAGTATTCCGGATGTATTGGTCACACATGAAGTTCTAGAATATTCTAATTGGGAATAACAAGATCCATAAAAGATGAGACATATATTTCTGCTTTCTTTAGAAATTAAGGAAAACCAAAATGCTTAGTACAATATCATATAATCCTAAAAAAGGATAATTTTTTTAAAAAATAAATACTACTCTTAATCTCCAAAATTTAACAAACAATACCCAAACCTGAACATAGACCGTTCAAAACATAATTCTACTTAAAATTATTCAATATAAACCAAACTATGTTCTAAATCAAAAATTCAGAAGCATTTGATCACATAGTCTTCCACAAAAATGTATCATTTATCTCTAAATAACATCGACTACTCTTAAAGTCTCATACCAAAAAGTAATTAATCTAATCACATATACTCTATGATTGGTTAATCATTTCTATAGCTAACCCAAATCTCTATAATTTCACCATAAAAACATTGATTTTTACAAAAATAAAATTCAACTATTACTCTGAAATTGAAATACCAAAGTATTCTATTATCCTTAGGTATATGATTTTCCCAAAAAAATCAAAAAACATCCAAAATAACTTTTATCACTTAATCAACAAATAATTTTCTTATTCTAATGATATCCTTTTGAAAAAACATATTATCTTAAATAAACTAATTCATGACCAATTAAATCATTTAACTAAAAATAATAAGTCATAATAAACTAGGACATTATGTAGGTTAGTGGTAGGTGATAAATCCTATCCGAACATTGGTTGTGGGTTCGATTTTCAATGCATTTTCAGACACAAGGGGTTGTAACATGGTCTTTGTGTTGTAATTTCTCAAAAACTATATAATTTTCAAACATTTTAAAAAAATGAAATAAATTCCTAAAAAATAACCCCAACATATTTTATCCTCAAATGTTTTCTCATACCTTGTATTTTCATTGAAAAAATTAATAACCTATAATTGTCTCAAATTCAAAGATCATATATACCCACATGGTTCATTATAACTACATAAAAACAAGAAGATATAATTCTTCCTCAAATGTAATTTTCACATAACAAACATTAGGGTGACACATAAAAGTGAAAAGTCTTCCATAGTAATCCCATTATCAAAAGACCATTAATACTACTAATAATTTCATCACCGAGATATCTAACATAAATCTCGAATATCTAAAATGTAGATAACTTAATCATCCAAAATTCCTCATGATACCTTGACCATTTTACCATAACATTCTATAATGCATATTTCCTAAAAACAAAATCATGCAAAAGGTCCTAATGTTTAAATAATGTCAAAACATCAGTTAAGAAATAATCCATACCATTCATTGGTGGTTATCAGTTTCATCATCCTCCATTGGAATGGAATTAGGTATTGGTAAACATATATTTTTACAGTCCTATTGACCCCATTAATGAACCTTATTTGTTTGAAATCTATTTTTATAATGACCTTTCACATCAGATTTAAAACTTTAAGTTGATCCCTTTGAAATAAATTCTTTCCCATTCTAGGAGACAAATTGACACTTCATTTTTCCATGAAAGGTTCATGATTTATAACCATTATTACCACATCTATAGCATCTTCCCATCCATTAGAATCATTTTACAAGGTATTTATTTCTAAAACTTTTACACATAGGTTTTTTAATATACTTACCATTATGATTATTACCGAAACATCTGTAGGGATTTGTTTCTTGCATGTATGATGCCTTATAAAAATCACCATGGTTTAGTGGTTCAATCATGAATCGAGATAGTTAGTAGAGAATAACCACAAGAGTTCTCATTGTAGCTCCCATTTCATTCAGTTGTTTATTCAGAAAACTGTCATATTTTTCTTCACATCTATATTTACTTTGGTGCCTACCAGATTCATCCTTTTACTAAATCCAAATTTGTTAGTATGATTATATCATTAAAAACATAATATAATATATTATGAGGAGGTTAAATACTAATATATACTTATTGATGTTATTGTGAACTCATTTAATTTATCTAAAATAACTATGACACTTTCTAATATGGTAACCATTATAGTTACGTCACTAAATCTTAAAAACATCCTAACCTCTAATGTTATCTAAACTGACCCATAATACCTATTGTAAGGACCCAACCATAAACATTATATAATATTAAATAAGTTAATAATTCACATTGAAGATCCTTTAAGGTTTATGGATTTATAGAATTAGGTTTTAACTTATACATAACAACATGAATATTATAAGTAGAGACTTCTACGAACTATCCATTTTTTTATATAACATAATCTAATTAAAAAAGGAACATGTCTAGTTCCATGTTTTAGATAGAATTATTTTTCCTTGATCCCATCCTGAACCCTATTAATTTTAAAGTCCTATAAACACATTTAAAAACATACGATGATCATAAAATTCATAGTAGGGGTTATAAAATAATTAAAAAAATATTAGTCTATCAATTAATACTAATCTATGAAATCATTCTTTTCTCTCATATAACATATTCTCTTCAAAATACCTCATGAAATCATAATATTACTAGATAACACACAAAAAACCTAAATAAAAAATATAACTTATGACATCCATAACATACTTAAATTGTAGCATTCACATCTACATAATGTGTTACGTTTGGAATACCCATCACCCAAAATTCCCTAAATCTCTTAGGATAAACATTAAAGATTACCTTCATCACGTTGCCCAATTCATTGGAGAGTTATCTCAAGCTCACCCACCCTAGGTTTATCTAGGAACCACCTATATTTGGTTTATCATATAACCACCCATAAATTAACCATGTACCATTACATAATCATTACACATTAAATATCATCATTTAACACATCAGTAACAATAATTGAATTGAAGATATTGAAATATTCAATCAATTTCCTAAAACATTAAAAACATTTAATAAAAATATTATTTAATCAAAGTGTCCAATACCGCATTGAAACATTTCAATTAATTATATTTTTAAGAAAATAATATCTATATTAATAAACCCTAAAATCAATTTTGAAAACATGGTCATTAATGAGAAATATTTTAGAATATTTAATCATTAAAAAATTTCAAACATTGTTTTTGTTAATGAGTACCTTATAACAGGAGAAAATAATTGAAATAAAATAATTAAAGAATGACATTAAAAAAATTGATAATATTTTTGTAATAAGGAGATTAATGACATAATATGTCAACAAAAATTATATACATCATATAAAATTGAATTGGTGCATAAGAACAAGTAATTATCAATAGAATGTAGATTTACTATAAATCACTTACAATGATCTTATAAATGACTTAAGAATTTATCAATATGGTGATTATTTGTAGCACCAGTATATACACACAAAGGGATGTGTAAATTAAAACATAAATAAAAAAATACTGATTCCACACATAATCTTGTAAAAACATAATCAACAATGTAATCAAAAAAACCCAATTAGAGGAAATTGAGTTTAGAAATTCCTTTATGAATATTCGGTAGCCTAACGACGTCACATAAAAATATAAAAAATGACTTTATGAAAGAAAAATGGTATCTAATAATTTGGAAATAAATTGTATAGAAATAAGTATAAATAATAATAGACCAAAAATTAAGAAAATGGAAATTAAATGAAAAAATTTAAACTATGTCTTTAACTATAAGAGGAAGGTGAAAGGTTCTTTTACCTTACATCTCATTCTTCATGTACGTCCCTTGTTCTTCCTAAAAAATAAACTTAATTTAATTTATACTTTATTTCACAAATTTTTCAAGTTTAGTATTACTTTTATATAACTAATTTCCATGTTATAAAAATTCCATAATTATTAATGTTTATATCGGTCGTATTGTTGATATTCGGTACTTGAGTCAAAAATGAACATGTTATAATTAAAAAATGTCCATGAGGTCAAAAGTACATTTTATCCAAAATTATATACATGGTTTAAATATATTATATATCATATATATCCATTATATATTTATTTATAATATTCCATAAATATGGAGATAATAAATGAAATGCACCGTTCATGGAGACGGTAAGATGTACACACGCATGAAAGATACATTCATTTTTTATATTTTTTAGGGAATGAAAACTAAATAATACATAGGTATATTATAATATATGTATAATATCATATGATATATTTGTTACCTATTTTCATTAATTCCATCATTTATACATTCCATGTATGGCATGAACGACTCATCTCACATTTAGGGGGCAGTAGTCTGCTCTTCGTCAAATGAAATTATCGTATTTACACATTATGGGAATCATAAAGGTATAATTTAAATAAAATTACATAAGAATAAAGATGATATAAATATAATATATATCATATATAAACATAGTTACATTATAATGGCCACCATGAGAGGTGGTTTATGATAATTGAACAATCGTCGTTTTGTGAGGCAGTAGGTCGGCGTCTACAAAATCATTATATCATAAATCTATTAGATGGAGTTCGGGGTGACCATAGTTTTAATAATTGTAGTAAAAAATCTATTATATTGAAGATTCTATTTTTTATATAAAATAATTGAATAAATATAGTTATTTTGTTGGAAATGGGAAAATAAATGAAGGAAGCTTGAGAGAAGACAATACCAAAAATCAGGTAACTCTTTTTGATTTAAGCTATATGGACTTATTGAATGGGCTTATTCCCAAGGTAAGGCATCTAGGATGAATATAGGGATGTTGGGAGATTATTTTGGAATATTTAGGATGATCTATGGGGATTGAGAGGTGTTAGTAAGGGGTTAGAGGGGATTCCATTTTATAAGAGGGAGGAGGGGCACTTTAGGATTTTTTTGAAATATAATTTTATTATAAACTGAATTTATATTTAAAAAGATGCCAAAAATAATTTAATTATTAGATATGGTGATTATTTTTAGAAATAATCTCAACCAAAATGTTTTACACATTTTTTTCTTTAAAATTTAATTTTATTATTTATCTTCAACCCATAGTTAACTAATTTAATTATTATCATGTTTTCGTGTATATTAATAATATATAGTTAATATAATTACCATAAATTGAAAATTTATATTCAAGTGGTCTTGGAAGGAAATTTCCCACATTACTTAAGTCATTCGGCTGAGTCGTATATTTTTACAACATTTATATCATTTAATTAAAAAGTATTTGTTTTAAAAACTCAATTATGTCAATTTAATTCTATTCAATCATGCCTTTTTAAAAACCCATTACAAATTTATTATTTAGAAAAACCTTCATTAATTCATAGATAAAAAGTCATAATTATCCCTAAAATTCGTGGATGGCATAAAAACCTCAAAATAAATTTATTTTAATATCAATAATCTAATTTATTCAAATATTTCATTAATAATATAATTTCCACATAATCTTTGTGTCATAAATATATTTATTTATTTGATGTCTAGAAATTATAAATAAAATAACATGATGTCTGAAATATTTGTTTTCCATTCTAATTACTATTTATAGTCTATAATATAACTTATATAACCCCGTATAAAATTTTTTTTTCTAAAGGATACATGATTTGGTAATATATTACTTAGCTTTAAAATAAATGTAAAAAAAATTCATGTCCACAGATAAGTGGATCCATGGGGTCCCAGAAACGACAAAAGGATTCCAATGGTCATAAATATCTCTTCCAATATTATTAGGACATGTGTTAGGGAAATTTATTATTATTAAAATATTTTCTTTTATCCTTATTTACTATATTTACCCTTTATCCATGGTAAATAAAATAGTTAATAAAGTTAGTGTCCATAATTGATAGAAATAAAAGTTATCTTTTTACAAAATTTTGGCCTCCTGATTCTAAATATGGAATCAATTTTTCAAAATTCAAAATAAAAAAGTTTCATAAATTTATTTAAAATTAATTCCCCCTATCAAATCCAAAAAGTGTGTTTTTAAGAAGTAAAAACTCCCAAAAGATTCACATGTGTTATCTCCAATTCAAAATTTAAATTACCTCTAATGACAAAACTATATTAAATGATAATTAATATAATAAAAATAAACTTTATAACCAATTTAAAGTACAATATAATTATATAAATAAATTAAATTAAAAGAGAGTTTTAAATTAAAATGAAGTTTTGATGTTAAACTAATAAAGAATAAGTTTATTTTGTCAATACAAACATATAATGCTGTAAAAACTAGATTTATAAATTGTTCTCCATCAAAAGTCAGTAAAGCTACTTTTTCAGAAAAATACTTCTTTTATCCAAAAAATTAAAAAAATTTCTTATATAATATCTATAAAACATACAATATAAATTTAAAACATTATAATGAACATTTTCATATATGTTTCATTAAATAAAAATCCATTAAGAGTTATATAAAAACCCAATTATTCTCTTTTAAATAGTATTTCATAAAAACACATCCATTATATTCAATTGGTTTTTGTTTCCATTTCTATTAAATTTGGTAATTAATGAATCATGATTTAAAAATGTGTCAACCATATTTAAAAATTTAGTTGATATTATTTATTCCTGCCATTCCAATGATGAGGTGATAACTACCATTTAAAATAATAATAATAATAATATTGTATTTTTTATTACATATCAATGTTGTGTGAAACGTATGATTTCAATGAAACCTAGGTTACCTGTTGAGTATGCTATCAGAAAAAGAGTCCTCGTTAACATTGTGTTAATATCGTATTCACAAATATCAATAGATATTAAAATGTATTATTTTATAAATAACTTGGTCATAACATCCTTCCCCACTTTTTGAATTTTTTACCTCGTAATTTTAAAATTTGGCTAAAAACATCATTAAAATCCCAACATAAAAAAATAGTCCATAAAACTATCACTTTTAAATAATTAAAGAGAAGTAAAAAGGTCACCTGAGATAACTCATACTAGGATTCCATGTATTTAAACATTGATATGGAAGAGAATCCAACCATATAGTTCTGATGGAGAGTGGTAGAAAACATGATCAGGACGATGTTAACCCCCATAAAACCACAAACTTGTGATAGGTTAAATGGTCTTTGATTCCCCATTAGGAAAAGTAAATGGACAATATTTTATGTTTTATGTTCACTTTCATAAAATTAGGTAATTTTCTTATAATATTTACCATGAACATTAGGATATATATTTACTTTTCATGTAGAGTTTCATCCTTTAATAAGTTTCTACCAAAAACATATCTTTTCTCTAAATGATTAGTATTAATGAAGACTTGGTCACACATGAAGAATTAGAATCAACTTCTAGGTAATATCATGATACAAAAAAGATGAACCTTATATTTCCCATGTTGTTATACATTATCCCAAAACAAAATTCTTAGTACAAGATCAGACAACCCAAAAAGGATAATCTTTTATAAAAATAAATAATACTCTTAATCTCCAAAATTGAGAAAATAATACCGAAAGGTCAAAAAAGACCATTCAGTACACAAATATCCTTAAAATTATTGAAAATAATCCCAACAATGCATGAAACCCAAAATTCAATAGTATTTTCTCACATAGTCTTCCAAAAAATATTAACATTTATCTCTAAATAACATCGGCTACTCATAATGTCCCACACTGAAATGTAAATAACTTAATTACATATTATTTTTGATAGGTTAATTATTTCCATAACTAACCCAAAACCCTATAATTCCTCAATAAAAACATATAGTCTTCCACAATAAAATTTCGCCATTAATCATCCATTGAAATTCCAATGTATTATATTTTCCTTAGGCATATAGTGTTCAAAAAAGAGAAAACATCTTCTAAAATAACCTTTATCACTTAATCACCAAATTATTTTCCTATAATAAGGATGTATATTTGATAAAACATAAGATCCCATATCAACTTATTGTTGATCAGTAAAATCACATAACTAATGCGAATAATTAATACTAACCTGATACTTTATGTATGTTTGTGGTATGTGATAAATCCCAACCACACATTTTTTGTGGGTTCAATTCGCACAGCTTTGTCTTACGTGATGGGTTGATATATGGTTTGGGGGTTTTCTTTCTTCAAAAACTAAATAATTTAATATCATTCTAAAAAATGAGATAATTTCCTAAAAAATAACCTTAACTTATTTTAACCTTAAATGTTATCTCATACCTCGCATTTTCCTCAAAAAACTAATAACTTCAAATTGTCTCAAATTCAAGTATAATTTAAACCCAAATAGTTCTTTATAAATATATCCACAAATGAAGAGATAATTCCTCTTCAAATAGAATATTCCCATAACAAGCATCAGGATTACACATAAAAAGAAAATTTTATTCTAAAGTAATCCCATAAACAAAAGACCATTAATAGCTTTATACATTTCATCAACTAGATATCTAACATAAATTTAGAATATATAAAATCTAGAAAACATAATACTCCATAATACTTCATGATCCATTAACCATTTTTCCAACATATTCCTTAATACTTATTTCCTATAAACAAAATAATGCATAATGTCTTAATGTTTCAATAATGTAAAAATAGCAGCTTAGAAATTATCCATACCATTCATTGGTCATTGTCAGCTTCCTCATCATCTATTGAAATGGAATTAGGTATTGTTAAACATATATTTGTATAGTCCTATATAATCCCATTACAGAACAATCTTTTAAGACATATATTTCTATAATGACCATGCACACCACTTTTAAAACATTCAACTGATCCCTGAAAAATAACTAATTTCCCTTTCCTGGATTCAACAAGATGCCTCATTTTTTCATGGCAGGTTATTTATTTATGACCTTTATTACCACATCCATAGTATCTTCCCATCCCATTGAATCATTTTATATGGTTTTTATTTCCACATCATTCACACATTGGTTTTTGAATATAATTACCTTTACGATCGTTACCTAATCATCCGTAGGGATTTGTTTCTCTCATATATGGTTCCTCATTAGGATCACCATGGTTTATGTGGTTAATCATGACTTCATATAGTTGGGTCAGAATAACCACAAGAGTTCTCATTGGAGCTCCCATTTCATTAAATTTCTTATTTATAAAACCATCATTGCTTTATTCACATCCACTGTTACTTTGGTTCCTGCTAGATCCAACCATTTACTAAAACCAAAATGGCCATTGTGAGGATTTCTGTAAAGTCATCATATAATATCCTATGTGGAGGGTAAATATTAAGTTATAATTATTCTTGTTATTATAAACTCATTCAATTTATCTAAAATAACTATGACTCCTTCTAATATGATTACCATTATGGTTATGTCACTTATGATTAAATAACAACATAACCTCTAAAGTTTTCTAAACCGACATTGCAATCCAACTATAATGACCAAGATTTATATATTAAATAATCTTGAATTAAGTTAATAATTCAAATTGAGGTTATTTTCAGGTTTAGACCATTAGATAATTAGTCTAAAACTTATACATAACAACTTGAATATTTAAAGTATACACTTATACTCACTATCCAATTTTTCCCAATAAAAGATTTTTAAAAAATAAAGATGTAAATTTCCATGTTTTAGATATAATGACATTTCCTTGAACTCATTCTTGACCCTTTTCATCATTCTGTCATGTGAATAATGATTCAAAACATGGGAAGTGTATAAAAAGCTCAATAAGTGTTATAAAATATGGAAATAAAACATTAGTCCAAAAATTAATACAAATTAATAAAAGCATGATTTTCACTCAAATAATATATTACCTTTAACATACCTCATTAAATCATATGATTAATAAAAAACACCTAGAAATCGTAAATCATAAAGGTAACTTATGACATCCATAACATACTTACATTGTAACATTCACTGATACATAAGGAGTTACATTTGGAATAATCTTCACAGTATATTCTCTTAATCTCATAGGAGAAACATTAACATTAATCTCTGTCACGTTACCCAATTCATTGGATAACTATCTGGGGCTCAGCCGACCTAGGATTATCACGGAACCACCCATATTTGGTTTATCATGTAACCACCCATTAAATAACCATGTACCATTACATAATCATAATATATAAAGGATAAAAATTTCACTCATCTATCACAAGAAATCAACACTAGATATCTACATATTCAATTCATTTCCAAATATTATTTTAAAACATTTAATAAAGATATTTTTGAATCACTATGTCCCATAAAACATTGAAAAATATAATAGAATTATTATTTTAGAACATTAATAAAAATATAAAAAATCCAAATTACCATTGAAAAAACATATAAATTAATGTGAAATATTTAGAAGAATAAATCATTAAATAATATAAAACAATGTTTTAGTTAATGAGTCCCTAACCACATGAAAAAATACTAGAATAAAAATATTTGAATAATATCATTAAAAACTCATAATATCATGAAAATAAGAAGATTAATGATAAAATATTTTAAATGGAAGTATAAAAACCATATAAAAGTGAATTGGTGAATAACAACAAGTAAGTCGCAACAGAATGTCAATTGGGATGAAATCCCTTACAAAGATTGTATAAATGATGTAAGAATTTATCAATGAGGAAATTATATATAGAAACAGTATATCCACAAAATGGGAAGTGGAAATTAAAAAATAAAAAAATAAATAGTGATTCCACACATAATTGAGCATAATATAATCAATTAAGTAATCATAAAACCCAATGAGAGGAAATTGAATTTAGAAATTCTCATACGAATATTCAACAGCCTAAAGGCATCACATAAAAATTATAAACTGAGTTGATGATAGTGAAAAAGTTATATCATATTTTTTTAAATATAATAGATATATATAAGGATATATAATCACATACCAAAACATAATAAAATGGAAATTTAAATACAAAACATAAACTAAGACTTCGACTATAAGAGGAAGGTGAAAAGTTCCCTTAACTTACGTCGGATTCGTCATGTATGTTCCTTGTTCTTCAAAAAAATAAACTTAAGTTTATTTATAATTGATTAAGAACTTTTCTCAAGTTTATTATTACTTTTATATCAATTATTTCTCTATTATAAAAATTACATTATTATTTTAGTTAATATTGGTTGTTTTGTTGATAATTGGTACTCGAGTAAAAAATGAACATGATATCATTACAAATAGTCCATGATGTAAAAATTCATTGATCTACAGAATGATATTCATGATTTTAATATCATAAATATCATAAATATCTATTACATTTGTATTTATAATAGTCAATGACATTTGAAGATAAGAAATAAAATACACCGTTCACGGAGACTGTAAGTCATATGTACGCATGAACGATACTATCATTTTTTCGTTTTTAAAGAAATGAAAACTAAATGATAAAAAGGTATATTATAAATAAATAATAATATAATATGATAAATATCTTACATAATTTAATTAATTTCATCTTTTATACGTTCCATGTATGGCATGACCCGCTCATCTCACTTTGAGGGGGTGGTAGTCCGAGCTTCCTCAAATTAAATTATTGTATTTACACATTATGGAAAGAATAAATGTATTCTATAAATAAAAATTCATAAAAATAGAGATGATATAAATATAATATATATCATATATAAATATTGTTCTATCGTAATGGCCACTATGAGACGTGGTAAGATATAATTGAACAATCATCATTTCTTGAGGCAGAAGTTCATTGTCCATAGAAACAATATGTTCTAAATCTATTAAATGGAGGTGTGTATGAGTTTAGTTCTAATAATTGGAATAAAAACATCTTATTATAGTGAATATACTGGTTTTGTTATAAAATAATTGAATAAATTGATTTTAGGTGGATGGAAAATGGAAAAAAAGTGAAATAAGTTTGATAGATGACATTACCTCAAATCAGGTAACTCCTTTTGATTTAACTTAAAAGGACTTCTCGAATGTCCTTCGTCCCATGGTAAGGCTTCTAGAAGTAATATAGGTGTGTTGGGATATTATTTGGGAAGATTTTAAACTATCCAAGGGGCTTTTTAGGTGTGAGTAAGGGGTTATATATGGTACCCTATTATAATAGGAGGGAGGGGCACTTTAAGAATATCTTCAATGATTATTCTATTATAAACTGAATTTCAAATACAAAAGGTCCCATAATCATTAAATTACAATATAAGGTGAGTATTGTCCGAAATAAACTCAAACAATTGGTTTTATACTTTTTTTTGTTTTTAAGTTAAATATTATCATTTATCTTTAACCCTTGGATTACTATTTTCATTATTAACATGTCTTCTATTATATTCATACCATATGATTAATATAGTTATAATAAAATGATAATAGAAGATCAAGTAGTTCATTAATTATATTTGAAACATTATATATGTAATTTGGTCGAATATTATATATTTTTGACAATTATATCATTTAATAAAATAGTATTTTTTGTAAAAACTCATTTATGTCAATTTATATACTATTCATATCATGACTCTTTAAAAATTGAAAAAAACATGATTATATCAAAAATTTTAATTAATTAATATATAATAGGTTATAAATATCCATAAAATTATTTTATGGATTAAAAAGTTTCAAAATAACTTTATATTAATATCTATAATCTCATTTATATAAATCATTCATTAATAAGGTAATTACTATATCATCATTGTATCATAAATAAATTTATTTATTTGATGACTAAAATTTATAAGTAAAATATAATGATGTATGAAATTTTATTATATTTCTAATCACAATTTATATTGGAATGGATAACTTATATAACTCCAAATAAAAAATATTTTACTAAATAATACATTTTTTGGTTATATTTTTTTAACTATAAATTGAACTTAATTAAATGGCATTTTCATGACAAAGTGGCTCCATGGGGTCCCCAAATCGACCTATAGATTTATATGGTCATAAATATATCATAAAATAGAATTAGGACACCTTTTAGGGTAATTTATTCTTATTATAATATTATTTTTTACACTTATTTACCAGATTTACCCTTTTACTATGGTAAATATAATATTTACTAAAGTTACTATTCATAAAATATAAAAATAAAAGTTACAAATTTAAATAATTTGGACATCATAATTTCAGATCTGGAATCCATTTTTACAAATTAATATCACAGTAGATGCAATAATTAATTTAAAATTAATTCACGTTGTCAAAACCAAAATGCATGTTTTTAAGATGTAAAAACTATGAAAATATTAACATGCGTTTATGTCCAATTTCAAATATATATTTCTTAAAATGACCCAAATTTTATTAAATGATAAAAATATGATTCAATTAAACATTAAAACCAATTAAAATTACAATCTAAATATAAAAATATGATCTATGAAAAGGCAGTTTTGAATTAAAATGCAGTATTTTTCACTATTCGTTAAAAAATAAAATTTAGCAGAAAAATAACAAAATTTCATCCAATTTAATTTTCATGTTCCATTTATAAATAAGATTCTTACTTGTTCAATTAAAACATATAAAAGTTTCAAAATGTTTACTAAAAAAAATTTTTCCATCAAAATGTCGTAAAACTATATTTTTAGATAAACTAGTACTCTGCCCGTGCATTCACACGAAACTATATATTAATTATTATTATTATTAATAGAATACTGTTTTTAAAACCTATTAATTCATATTAATATTTAATATATTTGAAATAATAATGAAAAAATCATAATGGAGTAAATGTTACAGATTTTGAGGAACAGAAGGTGCATAATGAGCTACCTTCTCAAACAAATTTTATTGGAGGAACAAGAGTAAATGAAAGATAGATTTCTTGGGAATATAATTTATAGAATCTAATGAATAAATGTAACATAATGAACAATATCATCTATAATAAGATTTTCCAAAACCCATAACATGATTTTAAATCAGATTTTCAGAAAGACTGGCTTCTTGGAATCATGTACAACCTTCTCTTCCTCCATCAGAAATGTCAATTTCTGTATCAAAGGAATAGCATGTTCCACTAATACAAAAAATTATCCAATGGTGAAATAAAATACATAATCCAGTACTCAATTAAATTAAAATATCCACTATTGTAAAAAATGATCCACTGCTCTAAAAATTATTTTGTTAGATTTATTATAACTAATAACATTTGTATGTTCAATGCTTGATGACCAAAATGAAAACTTTTCAAGAAAATTAAGATATTATTGTACCTGGATTTTTAGCAGTGAGGACTTATAGTGGTGGAATAAGAGGTAATAATCAAGGGACTTAGCACATACACATTCATCCAATATGTTTACCTGCAGATAAATTAATATTTAAAATTAAGAATACATAATGTGTATAATTGGTTGGTAAACAATTCAATAAGAAATAGATAAATATGGATAAAATTTTTATTAAATAACTAAGTAAGAAAAATTGGGACACATGAATAAGAACTCTATAAATATCTATGTATGAGTAATAGGGAAACCCATATAAAAAGGATAACATTTGGCATGGTTTTTTTAAACCACATGTTTCTCAAAGTCCATTTTCTGTATTTTCTAATTAAAGCCTAATTACAAATATTTTTTGTGAAGTGGGAACAATTTCATGAGAAAAAAAATTAAAAAACAACAGAAAAAAATCTGAATTACTTAACAGTCGTTGAACTATTCTAGACTCAGTGTCTTCTTTTCTTAAGAAAATCAATTCACAACACTATTCCCAATGATTTTTCTGAATTAAAATGAAAACCAAAAATAATAATACATTTACTTGAATCTTTTAACAACAATATATCACCAAAAATTCCCTTTTATAACACCTTTTAATGAAGAGAAAATGTTCTAATACCATTAATCTAATTTCTGGAACTCCTAATTGTTAATACAAAATAAAAAATAAAAAAACATCACCAAGATTACTTCAAGAATCCGCTACAGAATTAAATCTTCAAGGGAAAGAATAACCTCCTATATAATCACAATGAGTTGTCTCTCATTGTGATAAAAATATATTTCTAAATCCAATGAAATATTTTTCAGTCTCTTAGATGTGATTACCTATTACAAGAGACCACGTGGAAAAATAAAGATATGAAATAATTCAGCCTAAAACATAATAATTGGTTATTTTGAGGATAATTCATGCTATAGTGTCCATTAGAAAACTGGGTAAACTATGCAGCTTTTATTTAATTGAAATTATTAACTTTATATTTTTGGAATAAACTAATTCAATAATGGTTTACCTAAACTGGAATTTCTAAATCACCTCTTACAATATATAACAATTCAAAAAAAATTAAACGAAAGAAATAATCACAATTTATTATTACCTAGATATTGCACCTGAAAAAACAATTGTACAATTTTACCTTTTTCAGTATATCATGTGAATAAAAATATAAAAATAATAAACATTCATATAAAGGAGTTTGTATGATGTGACAAATACAAGGATAAATGGTGTAGTATTGTACCTGCGATGATGTGTCATAATAGAAGATTTGAAAAAATAATTGTGTCAACAAATGAAATATTTTATGAGAAATTCATTAATCATCATAAAAAGATAGTAGTGTAATATTTTACCTATAATAACATAAATCAGACATAAAGTCATAATTATTAATGTTTCAATGGAATTTATAACCTATAAAAAGGATGATCAACAGTATCTTGTGAGTGTGGCATCACCAAAATTCCCAAAAGATATATAGTTACTAAAACAGAAAATCATCTCTGATTTAAGAAATATGGAAAAACATAGGCATAATCAATCTTTAAAAATTAATATCTATGACTAATTGGGAAATGGTTTGTATAACCAGTCCATAAATGAAGGGATACATGGAATAAATCATGGAATACAAAATAATTGACATATAGAATGAAGTCAAAATATATGGAAGTAGAAAAAATGTCATTACTGAACATAAATAGAGTACGTAGAACAAATTTTGTGGAAAAGACATGCTAGAGGATTGATTAGAAAGGAAGATAAACTGGGTAGTAGAAAAGGAAATCAAAAAATAAAATATCAAATAACATTATCTAAGAAAAAGAATGAGAATGTGTAATTGGATAATCAGATATGGAGACGTATCTTGTTAATGTTTGAACAAAGGTTGTGTAACTGGAAATTCTAATTCATGTCCTGAAGGGAAAAATACTAATTATATGAGTGGAGGTAAACCACACTGATCAGTAAGTCAACTATGAATTATCTGCATGAATGACCCCGTAAAAATAATGTATTGAATGAAAACAAGTAGGCATAACAAAACTGTACTCCACTCAGATGTAGTGGTGGAATTCTATAACAGCCCTGGTAAAAAATATATACAACGTAAAATTAGCCAAAAAAATAAAAACATGATATAATATTCAACCAAAATAAATATTCAACAAAAATTCATTAATTTTTGAGAGAAGGGAATAAATTTTAAGAAATTGAGATGAACACACTGTTTTCTTACATCTGGATGTATAGGGTCTCTGAAGACTCACAATCGTATAAAAATTGTGGAATACCGAACGTCATGGATCCCCATTTCCTAATTTATGAATATAGATGTATTATATTTTGATATTTAAATTTAGTATGAATAGTGTGAAATTTAAAACATTGAAAAAGAGTAAAATGTTATGGAGATTTTCTCAAAGAAACAATACCATATGCGGGGTCCGTCTGTAATAGGTTAAAGCTGCAGTTTGGGAAAATGTTGACCTGTTAAAGAGATCAGAAAAAAAAGGGAATATTTATTGTTTGTGCAATATTAGGGGAACCTACCCATTTCATAGAACACAACATATATTTCATGTTTATAAATTAATTAATGGAATTTGAGTTTAAATAGAATGGTGTGATAATTCAACATCACTACAAGTAGAGATAGGAAAAAACAGCAATAAATACAACCTTAAATTTCCCAATCATCATTAGATGGTGTCTTTCCAACATGAAGATAATGAAAAAAATACATTAAAATGATAAGAGTCCAAACCATGAATTAAAACAGATAAGTAGAGAGTCATCTCACATTCTCAAACATGAACTTCATGATTAAATCAAGCACGTAGAGAGATAAAAATCTCAAAAAAATAATATTTCTGGAAGTTTGAATAAGCTAACATAGAAAGCAATCCAACTTTTCTTGGTACAAACATCAATTGAGACGTCACATTCCCATTCAAAAAACATTTCTTACATGCAAACCTATCTCCTGAATTCAATAGAATCTAGTCATTGGAAACCAGAAAAGGGAAAAATTCTTAGTAAGTCGATAGATGGTTTTACACCTAAAACCAGGAACAAAATAAATAGTGGTAGTGGTCAACTGTATCTTCTGATATAAGCTTGAAAACAGATAAGTGTTGGTCTCTATAGAAATGGAAATCAACATACAGAATAGTTTATCGCGACAAATATGAAGGATGCTAAAAAAACTAAGCTGAAGTTCTCTGTATGATTTGATATCATACAGAACCAGAGTAGTGAATAAAAAATGTTACCTTTTCGGAGAATGATTTTTTAGAGAATAATAAATCCTAGGTTTTTCTTCATAATCACAGAGGAGGCCGAGGTAGAGCAAGTCCAAGCAGAGCTAGTGGATTTGGTGGAGGTGGAGGTAGTAAAGGCTGAGCATGTGGAGCAGTATGTGTGGGAGCTAGAGGTGTGGGAGAAGGAGGCGTGAAAGCCAGAGGCGTGGGAGCTGGATGGATGTGGGTTTTAACAGATGAAATGAAATTGGAAAAATGCTCAAGAGGGTTAATGGATTACGAAGTCAGTGGTTTTCATCGGGAAGTGTTGGAGTATTAGAGGTAAACCGGTACAAGTAGCACAATTTCGGTGCTGGTCTGCGACAACCATAACTCGAGTAGAGGTAAATCACGAGAGTGGATTGTTTCAAGGGTATAACGATTCAGCGACCATCATAGGAAATTAAGAGTAGCCACTTGTATGTGGGTGGTGATGGATTCAAGCCGAAATATAGACAAAGGGGAATGTTGGGTGGGGTTTGTGAGAACAAAGACAGACGGAAATCTAGATACAGGAACCTCCATACCTTAGTAGTGGGTCACGCTGGATGCAGGGAAACCCTATAAGGGAGGGATGATTGATTCATGAATCATCATGGAGTTACAGTGGAAGCATAGTGGATGCTAGGAGATCTTCAATGAATGGATGACAATGGTGAGAGGATACGGGAGTAATTGCGGTTGATGGTCGAAGATAAATGATGCACTAAGGAAACCCTAAATTGGAGGGAGGTTTTTAGGGATCGTGGGTGATACGCAATTCCTGTCACTGGTTGAGGGAAAGAGGAATGGTGGATTTTAGTTTTGGATGTGACGTGGAAGATATGGAAGGGGACACGTAAGGCTAGAGAATCCTAGTTTAGTATAGATAATTGGTAATTATTTTATCAGAAAAAATAAAATTATTATTATATAATATTTAGAAAATATTTACGATGAATTTAAAACATTACTTTGAATATATATCATAAATTTTTTATTAAATAAAAAACCATATATACTAATATGAAAAGACAATTATTCTCTTTTAAATAATCTTTCAGAAAAACACATCCATTATATTCAATTGGTTTTTATTTCCATTTCTAATAAATTTTGAAATCAATGAATCATCATTTGAACATTTGTAAACAATAATTCAAAATTTAGTTGAAATTATTCATTCTTTCTATTCCAATGACTAGTAATTAACTACAATTTAAATTAATAATAATAATATTGTTTTGTTTTTTAGTATAACTCAATGTTGAGGGAAACATAAGATTTTAATGAAACCCATTTTTTCATGTTGACTACGCTATCAGAAAAAGTGCCATACTTAACATAGAATTACTATTATACTATTAACTATTAATATATATGAAAATTTGTAATATTGTAAATATCTGGATTGTTACAACCTTTCCCATTTTTGGAAATTGAGTCCTTGCAATTTTAAAATTGAGCTCGATAACTTCATTGAAAGCCCCACATCGAAAAATAGTCAATAAAACAATGTCTTTAAAATAATGAAAGATATATACAAAGGTCACCTGATTTAACCCATAATAGTATTACATTTAGAAAAAGATTGATATGGAAGAAAACTAATCATCATGTTCTGATAGAGAGTGGTATAAATCATGATCCGGAGAAAGTTAACCACCATAAAAACAAAAACTATTTATAGGTTAAATGATCATTGATTCCACATTATAAAAATTAAACATAATTTTTTTGTTTCCTTTCATAAATTTGGAGAATTTATTTAGTATATTTACTATTAACATTAGGAAATATACTTACTTTTCACGTACAGTTTCATCTGATAAAAAGTTTCTATGAAAAACTCATCTTTTCTCCAAATAATGATCATTCAAGGTGACTTGGTCACACTTGAAATTCTAGAATCAACTTCTATAGAATAACATGATCCAAAAAAGATTAACCATATATTCCCCCTATCTTTAGAAATTAACCAAAAACAAAATTTTTAGTACAACATCATATAATCCCCAAAAATCATAATCATTTATAAAAATAAATACTACTATTAATCTCCAAAATTGAAAAAGTTATTCCCAAAGCTCAACAAAGTCCATTAAAAACACAATTGTCCTTAAAATTATTCAAAATAATCTAAACTAAGTTTGAAACCAATAATTGAAAAGTATTTGATCACATAGTCTTCCTCCAAAATCATAACATTTATCCTAAAATAACATCAGATACTCGTAAAAGTCTCATACTGAAAAGTAATTACCCTTATTGGGTATTTTCTGTGATAGGATAATCATTTCCATCACTAAACCAAATCCTTATATGACCAAAATAAAAACATAGATTCTTACAAAATTAAATTAAACCATTAATCCTAAATTGAAATCCTAATGTACTCTATTTTCCGTAGGCATATAGTGTTCCCAAAGAGCATATGTCTTCCAAAATTTCCTTTTCAATTAATCACCAAATCATTTTCATATACTAAGGATATCCATTTGATAAAACATATGATCCCAAATCAACTTATTCTTGATCAATAAAATCACTTAACTAAAAAGAATAAGTCATACTAACCTGGGGGATTCATGTACGTTAGTGGTAGGCGATACATCCCAGCCACACTTTTGTTGTTGGTACGATTCTCGCAACTTTGTACGACGCGATGGGTTGTCACATACCCTGTGTGTTGTCATTCTCAAAAACTATATAATTTTTATAACATTCCCCAAAATGATATAAATTCCTCAAAATAACCATAACTTATTTTATCCTCTAATTTTATCTCATACCTTGAATTTTCATCAAAATAATTAATAACATATTATTGTCTCAAATTCAAGGATCATATAAACCCAAATGGTTCTTTATAACAATATCCACAATAGAAAATATAATTCTTCAACATATATAACTTTAACATAACAAGCTTTGGGGTTATAAATAAAACTAAAAAGTCTTCCAATGTAATACAATCCAAAAAAGACAATTAATACATCCAAACATTTCATTACCTCGATATCTAACATAAACATAGAATATCTAAAATGTAGAAAACTTAATAATCTAACATTATTCATGATCCCTTAAACTTGCTCCATCATTTTTTACCCTAATTTTCTATAAAAAAATATTTCATAATGTCCTAATGTTTCAATAATGTCATAACATCAACTAAGAAATAATCCATACCTTACATAGTCCATTATCAGCTTCCTCATACTCAAATGGAATATAATTAGGTATTGGTAAACACATATTTTTACAGTCCTACTGATCCCATCCTTGAACCATCTTCGTAGGAAATCTATTTGTATAATGACCATTAACCTCACATTTAAAACACTGAGTAGATCCCTCAGAAATAATTTCGTTCCCTTTCCTGGAAACATCTGTATGCTTCTTTTTTCTATGGCATGTTCATACATTATATCCTTCATTAACACATGTATAGAATATTATCATCCCTTTGAATCATTTTCCTAGATGTATCGTTCCACATACTTAACACATAATTTTTTTAATATACTTACCTTTATGATTATTTCCTGAACATCCATATGGATTTGTATCTCACATATATGATTCCTTATAAAAATAACTAAGGTTTATTGTGTTAAACATGAATCTAGATAGTTGGTTTAGAATAACTAAAAGAGTTATCATTGATCCTCCCATCTAATTCAGTTGCTTTTTAGAAAACTGTGAAAGTTTTCTGCACATCAATTATTACTTTAGTGCCTATTAGATGCAGGAATTTACTAAAACCAAAAAGTTCAGTGTGAGTATATAAGTAAAATAATCATATAATAACTTTTGATGAGGGTAAATACTAAGATATATGTATTCATGTTATCTTAATCTCATTAAATTTATCTAAAATAAAAATGACTATTTCTAATAATATAACTATTATGGTAATGTCAGTTATGCTTAAATAACAATATATCCTCTATTGTTATCTAATATGACCTCTAATACCAACGATAAGTACCCAACCACAAACAATACATGATATTGAATTAAGTTAATAATTCACATTATGGATCCTTCTATCTTTATATCTTTAGAGAGTTTGTTAATAACTTATACATAACAACTTGAACATTACAAGTAGAAACTTCTACTTACTATCCATTTTCTTCATAAAAAATCTCTAAAAAAGTGAAACATGTCTACTTCCAGGTTTTGGAGAATATTACTTTTCGTTAATCCCATCCATGAACCTATTAATCTTTATCTTCTATGTAAAATATTTCAAATATTGGGATGAGCATAAAAAGATTAGTAAGGGTTATAAAATAAGGAATGAAAACATTACTCCATCAATTAATACAAATCAATGAAATCATGCTTTTCAGTTATATAATATATGCTACTCCTCATACCTCATGAAATCATAATATTTACGAATAACACAAAGAAATCATAAATCATAAATGTAACTTTTGGGATCCATAGCATACTTACAATGTATATTTCACCGCTACATAAGAATTTATGTTCGGAATACACATCACAGTATATTCCCTAATTCTCAAATAGAATTTTTATATAATAAACATCAGGGTTACACATAAAAGAGAAAAGTCTTCCAAATTAATCCCATCAACAAAAGACAATTATTTAATTCAAACATTTCATCAGCCAAATATCTATCATAAATCTTGATTATCTAAAATGTGGAAAACACAATCATACAGAAGTATTCATAATCCCTTAACTGTTGTTTTCAAATATATTCTGTAATAATTATTTCCTACAAAAAAACATGCATAATGTCCAAATGTTTTATAATTTTCAAAATATCAACTTATAAATAGTTTATTCCTTCATTGGTCATTTTTCATTTCCTCATCCCCAATTGGAATGAAATTAGGTATTGGTAAACAAATATTTGTGCGGTCTTACTAATACCATTCCTGGACCATATTTGTAGGGAATCTATAGGTATAATGACCATTCACACCACATTTAAAACAATCAATTGATCCCTCAGAAAGAACTTCTTTCCCTTTCCTAGATTCAACTGGATGCTTCCATTTTCAAGGGTAGTTTCTTGTATTAAGTCCTTCATTACCACATATATAGAATCTTCATGACCCTTTAAATCATTTTACTAGGTGTTTCTCTCCAAATCATTGACACATAGTTTTTCGAATATACATACCTTTATGATTATTACCTGAAATTTTGTAGGTATTTATTTCTCACATATATGATGCCTTATAAAAATAACTGAGTTTCTGATGGTTAATCATGAATTTAGATAGTTGGTTTAAAATAACTAAAAAATTTATCATTTTAGCTCCCATTTCATTCATTTTCTTAATATTAAAAAAGTCTTGGTTTCTTTTCACATCTATTGTTAGTTTGGTGCATGCTAGATCCATCCATTTACTAAATCCAAAAATTCCAGTGTTAGTATATCAATAAAATCATCATATAATATCTTATACGGCATAGGAATACTAATATATACTTATTCATGTCATTATAAACTCATTCCATTTATCTAAAATAACTTTGAATCTTTCTAATATGTTAACCATTAGGGTTATGAAACTTATTCCTAAATAACATCCTATCCTCTAAATCTACCTAAACTGATATCTGATACCAACTAAAAGGAAACATCCTTAAATAATACAAAATATTAAATTAAGTTAATAATTCAAATTGAGGAACTTTTTTGGTTTATATAATTAGAGAATTAGGTCATATAATATACATAACAAGTTGAATATTTCAATTTGACACTTCTACTCACTATACATTGTTTTCACAAAACAAAAACTCTTTAAAAAATAAACAAGTCTAGTTCAATGTTTTAGATAGCATGACTTTTCTAGGATCCCATCACTGACCCTATTTATCTTTAAGTCTTAGGTAAAAATTTTCAAAACATGGGATGAGCATAAAAAGGTCAGTAAAAATTAAAAAATAATGGAATAATACATTAGTACATCAATTCATATAAATAAATGAAATCATGCTTTTCACTCATATAATATAATCACTTTAATATACCTCATGAAATCATTTGATTCTTCAATAACACACAAAAATCATAAATCATAAAGGTAACTTGTGTCATCTATAAAATACTAAGATTGTATAGTTCACATATACATAGGGAGTTAAATTTGGAAAACCCATCAAATTATATTCCCAAAATCTATTAGTAGAAATGTTAACATTTACCACCATCATGTTACCCAATACATTAGAGACCTATCTCCCCCTCACCCGCCCTATGTTTATCACAGAACCACCCATAATTGTTTCATCACTTATCTAACCATCAAATATCCAATTACCATTGCATAATCATAACACATAAATGATAAACATTTCACTCATAAACCACATTAAATCAATTCACGAAATTGAAATATTCAATCCATTTCCAAAAACATTTATGAAATTTAATAGACTTTTGAATCAAAGTGCCCCATACCACACTGAAACGTTTAATGTAATTTATATTTTATAATATTAATGTCCATATAAATAAATTGTAAATATGGTTTTTAAAACATATAAATTAATGTTCATTATTTATAAGAATATTTCTTTTCAACATTTAATATAATTTTTTAGGTAAATTGTCCCTTACCACTTGACAAAATGCTTGAATAAAAATAATTAAAGAATAAAATTAAAAAATCATTATATCATGAGAATAAGTATATTAATGATATAATATGTAAATGGGATGTATATACACAATATAAAAGTTAATTGGTTCATAACAACATGTATGTCTCAATAGAATGTGAATTGAGCAGAAATCCCACACAAAGATCAAATAAATGATGTAAGAATTTATCAACGGTGTGATTATGAGTAGCAAATATATATACAAAAAAAGGAATTGGAAATTACAATATAAAGAAATAAATAGGGATTCCACATATAACATTGTCATAATATAATCAGTGAGGTAATCGTAAAACCTATTAAGAGGAAATTGAGTTTAGAAATTCACTTTTGAATATTATGCAACTTAACGTCATCACATAAAAATTAAAAATATGAGTTGATGATTGCGAAAAGGGTCTCCAAAAATTTTCACAAAATATTTATAAAAATAAAGTCTTATAATCACATACCCTGACATATGAATATTTAAATTAAAATACATAACGTAAATGAAATATTTGACTAAAAGAGGAAGTTTAATGGTTCTATTACCTTACGTATCATTCACTATGTATGTTACTTATTCTTCCCAAAAAATAAAGGTAAGTTAATTTATACATTCTTAATAAATTGATTCAAACTTATTCTTCCTTTTATATACTTATTTATATGTCATAAAAAATACAAAATTATTTATTCTAATATTGTTCCTTTTGTCGATATTTGGTACTTGAGTTAATAATGAAATAGTTATAATTTAGAATTTTCCATGATGCCAAACTTCCATTATCTACAAAATTATATTCATGATTTAAATATCATATATACCATATATATCGAGTATATATCTATTTATAATAGTCCATAACTTTTGTAGATATGAAATTAAATGCACCATTCATGGAGTTTCCATGTAATGCGTATGCATGAACAATACTTTCATTTCTTTGTTTCCATTTTAAAAAATAACAACTAATTGAAACATAGATATATTATAATTAAATTATAATAACATAATATATATATGTTATATAATTTCATTAATTCTATCATTTATATGTTCCATTTGTTGCTTGAATGACTCATCTCACTTTGAGGGGGCAGTAGTCCGCACTTTCTCACATGAAATTATCATATTTACACATTATGGAAAGCATAAAGGGAATCGTTAAAAAAATTTCCGAATAATAAGGACAATATAAATATAATATATATGATATATACATATAGTTCCATCATATTTTTCACCATGATAGGTGGTAGGGGATAATTGAACAATCAATTTTTCATGATGTAGTAGTTCACCGTCCACAAAAACAGTAAGTTCTAAATCCATTAGAAGGATTTGTGCTTGAGTGTAGGTCTAATAATAGGAATAAAAACATCCTAGTAAATTGAATATATGAGTTTTTTTGAAAAATAATTTAATAAATAGATTTTAGTGGTTGGATAATGAAAAATAAATGAATGAAGCTTGAGAGAAGACATTACCTCGAATTAGGTAAATCCTTTGATTTAAGCTGAAAGGACTTCTTGAAGTTCCTTCTTTCCAAGGTTGGGATTATAAGGTGAAGATATGAATGGTGGGAGATTTTTGGGTAGATTTTTGTGGATCCAATGCGCCTGAGATGAGTGATTAAGCGGTTATATTTGTGGCCCTTTTATAAGAATAAGGTGGAAAACTCTAGGAATTTATTGAAAGATTATATTATTATAAATTGAATATATATTTTAAAAGGTACCAAACTATTTCAATTATAAGATAATGTGAATATTGTTTAAAATACTTACTACCAATACATTTTAGACATGTCTTGGTATCATATTTAACCTTATATTTTTGCTTTAACCATTAGTTAACTAATTTAACTATTACCATGTCATCTGGTATATTCATACTATATGGTTAATATAGTTACCATAAAATTAAAATTGAACCTCAAGTGGTTTATTAAAATATTTAAAACATTATATAAGTAATTTTTCTGAATACTATAGTTTTTGGACTATTATATAATTTAATAAAATAGTATTGGTTTTAAAAACTAATTTATGTCAATTTTTACACTATTCATATCATGACTTTTTATAAATCCATAACAACTTGATTCAATTGAAAAAACTTCATTAATTTAAATATAATAAGTAATAATTGTCCTTAAAATTTGTGGATAGAATATAAAGTTTCAAACTAATTTTTTTAATACCTATAATATCATTTATTTAAATCGTTCATTATTAAGGTAATAACTACATTACCATTGTGTCATAAATATAATAATATATTTGATTACTAAAAATAATGAATAATATGACATGATTTCAGAAATCTTTTTTATCATTTAAAAAAAAATTATAGTCAAAATGATTTCTTATATAACCCAATATAATTTTTTTACTAAAAGATACATGTTTGGATTATATTTTCCTTAACGTTAAATTAAATGTAATTAAATTCCATATTCACACACAAGTGAATCCCTGGGGTCCTAAAATCGACCCAAGGATTCCCATGGTCTTACATATCTCATACATCAGTATTAGGACATGTTTTAGAGAAATTTAATTTTATTATAATATTATTTCATACCCTTATTTACCATATTCACCCTTTTACCATTGTAAATAAAATATTTACTTAAGTTATGATTTATAATGTCTAAAACTAAAAGATACCAATTTACACAATTTGGACCTCCTAATTCCAAATACAAAATCCATTTTTTCCATTTCCAAAACACAGATAATGCAGAAATTAATTTAGAATTAATTCTCGTTGTCAAAACTAAAGAGCGTGTTTTTAATAAGTAATAACTATTATACGATTGGCATGAGTATATGTTAAATTTCAATGTAAAATTACATACAATGCCCATTATTGGATTAAATTATCATAATATAATCTAATTAAATTTTAAAACCAATTTAAATTACAATATAACTCTATGAATAAATTAGATTAAATGGTATTTTGGAATTAAAATGTTGTATTTTATACTATTAATTAAATAATGAACTTTATTAGAAAAATACCAAAATGTCATCCAAAGTATATTTTTATGTTCCTATTCAAAATAAGAAGTTAATTTTTTCTAATAAAACATTTAATGGTTTCATAACAAGGATTTAAATTGGTTTACCATCAAAATGAGGTAAACCTTCATTTTTCGAAAAATACATATTTTATCTGAAAAAAGTAAATTTATTCTAATATCATATCTAGAAAACATTTTGAGATGAATTTAAAAAATAAAAATAAAGATATATATTATATATTTTTCATTAAATAAAAATCCATAAATAATGATTTGAAAACAGAATTATTCTCTTTTAAATATGTTTTCATAAAAACACATCTATTATATTCAATCGGGTTTTAATTCCATTTATAATAAATTTAGTAAACAATGAATCATCATTTAAACATGTGTAATCCATATTTCAAAATTTAATTGATACTATTCATTCCTTCCATTCAAATGACTTGGCATTAACTACCATTTTAAATAATAATAATATTATTATTGTATTTTTAGTATAACTTAGTGTTGTGTGCAATGTAAGATTTGAAAGAAACTCGTTGTTGCGTGTTGAGTATGCTATTAGAAAATGTTTCCTCATTAACATTGAATTAGTATTATATTCATAAATGTTAATAGATTTGAAAATGTATTATTATATATAAACAAGGGAGATTAGAATTATATTCCTAGTTGTATTGCTAAAAGACATAATTTAGTTATTAATGAATTTAATTGAAAAAATTTAGTTCTTTTGAACATGAGGTAATGGTTTTTTGTCTCAAATTCTATTTATTAAGACACGTTTTAATATTATGCATGAATTGATTATTTCTATGGTGTTCATACAACCCGTGAATGTATTTTGTAATAATGCATGATTTAATTCATGGTATTTATACAACCATATTATTTTTATTCTTTTAATGACTATTGACTAAAAATTTACTAATGATTTAATGGTTTCATCTCAACAATTTCTTCTTTGAGACAGAAGTTATTTTATTCACCTAATATAAATTAAATGTTTTTTATATCACCAATTGGGTTTATAATATCATGAATTATTTTTAATCATGCTATTTTAAATTAAAAATAAATACGTTTTTACATTATAGGGGTTTTCATTAGAATGATGCTTTACCCGTATCATTTTCACCTTAAAATGTTCTTCTTTTACACACATTTTCTTTTATTAACCTAATTTATTTTAAATGATTTGTATACTTCCAATTAGATATTTAATATCATTTATTATACAAACTAATGTGGTTTTAACATCAATTTTAATGTTTCTCTATTTCAAGGGTATTTTATTTGAATGAATCTTAATCCATAATGATCTTTTGTACCAACCATGTGACCTTTAAGTTAAATATTATATTTATTTTTATATATTTTTTAAATAATCATCACATAAATATATTTTATTTATTTGTATAACTATTAAATATATACGTAGTTAAATATATTTCTTAATATAGGGTTTATTCATGTCTTTATTTCCATTTGAAATCCACAATTGTAGGAAAACCCGATTTAACTGAACCTTCATGTTTCTTTTCTCATGTTAAGAATCACCAAAAAAAGTTACATTCAGTACATGTATTGATTATAAAAACCATCATTCTTTTATTTATAATCTCCTTGATTAAATTATAATTTCATGAAAAAAAACCCTCTTTCCTTATTTAAAAATATCATTCAATTATTTTAGAAAGAGTCTCTCAGGTGGTACATATTTATTATTTCTTATCCCAGATCATTATCATAAATTTTATATATTGTAAATACTTGTTAAATACATATATTATTTTTCTAATTATGAATATTGAAAATGATGTAATTTAATCTTTTATTGGTAATTATTTTCATTCTCCCTTAAGATATGTGTTAAATTAGAATTATGAAACCCACTTCCTTCACATGGGATTGATTATTATTTTGATTTATGTATGGATTATTCTATATTGTTCCACACATATGAATTTACATATTTATATGTGATTGGTGGGTTTATTTTATCCCTCTATTTCATTGGGTAATGTTATTTTCTCATTTGATGTCATGTATGGTGCATGGATTTTTCAGCTGTGAAAAATATGTATGGTGCAAAAGATGTTATCCTACAAACAATATCTTATGATGATGGTTATCTAGTGAATACAATGTTAATGTGACGGATAGAATATCATATGTTTTCATAGTGGTTATCCTTGACATATTCTTATAGTTTCATGCTTTATAATGTTTCCAAAAGTTTATGATCCCATGATATTAATATTTCATCTCATTATATTATATTTCCCAATGTATGGTACCTCTATTTATTATATCATGTAATTCCTCTTAACTATCATGTAATTCCTAAATTTCATGATTATTTAATAACTAGGATTTTTACCTCACCCTTTTCCTTAAGTATATTTTGTAGGGTATCCTATGAAATTTTAGAAGACCAATGAGAGTTAGGTGGTCTATGTCATGTTTTAAGTATAAATGTGCTATTTATATTTAATATGACTTATTTAGGTATACAATCTTCCAAAAACACTAGAAATTTGTTAACTTGTCTTTCATTGTGGGTAAATAATGTATTAATTGATGAATGAATGTGTGTTTATCATTTTAGATTCTATATTAGATCCCATATTCTTCTATTATCTACTGGTTTCGGTAATAAAACCCAAAATGAGATGGTTTGGGACCGAATTTAAGGTTTGGGTGGATTTGTATTGAATCATAGATCATTTCATGGAGTGTTACACTTCATAAATCTTGGTATAGGAAGTCATTATCATGTTAAAAAAAATTATGAAGCTCTGTGGCTTGAAAATCATGTAGGTGTATGTGTAGCCCTGTAAAGTTCCTCTTCTTGTATCTAGTGTCTATGTATGTCCATAATGGTCTGGTTGAACATCTAGAGGGGGTGTTATATTATAATATCCTAAGAAGGGGTGTGAAGAAGCAATATTTTAAAAGTCAAGGTAAGGTTATCCTCTAGGGTTAGTGAGGATAATAATGATCTCTTTGGGATCAGTTAAGTCTATGATGAATAAGTAGATTAGTATTTGAGTATGGGTGATGATACCCCTCAATTTTTTTATTGTAGGAACTGTGAATGTGGATATATAGTAAACCCCGTGTGGTTTTAGTGGAACAAGAATGTAGTTAAGTGATAGTTTCTTAGTTAATTATCTATTATGTGCTTGTAACATTATGATATACATTTTATGAGGCATCTATTATGTTATATGGGATGTCCAGGGTAGTTATTGTTCAACATCCCCTGAGTTATAGGGGTTATATTTGGTAAATATTTTTTATCATCTCCTATGTGGTAGTGTATAACTATGATACTTATTTTAGGGTATCCCATGAGTGATAATGGATAGAAAAAGTACTTATTTTGAACCATCCCCTGAGTAGTAGGGGTGACTAGGGTACTTATTATGTATTCTCCTCTATGTAGTTAGGGATTTAAAGATTACTAGAGTGGTATAACATGTGGTACTTATTGTTTGATATTAAACTTCATTTTAGCATAAATAAGAAATTAGTTTGACTTGGAGTCTCAGCAGTCTAGTTGACACATGATAAAATGATGGTAGTTTTATGATATTATTTTTTATTTATATTTGTGTATACACCATTTTGTATATATTTAACATATATTAAGGATTTGTTCATGGTGTCCTACTGGGTTTTAATACTCACATATAATACATGAACCATTGTGTGGTTGTCGACTTTGTTGTAAGGAATCTATGAAAGGGAAAGGTCACTATATTGGGATTCTGATCATGTGAGATGAATGGGGATTGGGGATATTTTATGACAAACTATGAGATAAATTTTTTATAACTTTATCTACATTTTTACGATTTTTTCATTTTATATATTGTTCTAAATCATGTGGTATTTTATATGACATGATTGTATTGGTTGTTATATAACATTTTCCATTTTGATATTGCATATGGCGATGTAATCTATTGACATCTATAGTGGTTATTTATACCAGTTTTTTATTTATTATATCATTTTTGAATTATTATGTTTGGTCATATTATTATCAGGTCATAGTCAACCCATTGTATTACTAAATCCCTCACTTCTAATCAGAATCTTCTTACTTTTGGGGAGGGACACATAAACATATATGGATCCTAGATATACCCGGACGATCTAGGATGGGGCATCCCAAAATGATATCAAATCCCATTTTATTTTGATTGTATAATTATGGCTCGCTAGAATGGATATAAGATTATTAGATCTACATTGTGAAGATATTATTATGCTTAGTCAACACCTATAGAATGGGCTATCAAGTTTACAAAGTTGTAGGGTTTTAATTTATGGTTATGTTCCTATAGTTTATTATGATTCTGTAATATTTTCTATGTTGTTATAGATTCTGGTATTTTTCTATTTCCATTGGTAGGGAGTGTTATCTATTTCATGTATTAAGGATAGGCATGTAGTATCATAGTTCAAGCACCTACTTATCAGGGTTTAGATGGATTTACATTAATTTAATAAAAAAATAAATTTGAGATTTTTAAAATAAATTATTGATGATGGTCAATTAATTTTACGTGTTATGTGTATGGTTCTATATTTTAAAACAATTAATAATGTACATGTTTTTCTTGTATGACTGGAAACAATGGTCGTGTACTTGGTGTTTAGGCCAAATGGTTTTGGGTATATTGTTATTGAGTGTCTATTAGGGTTGTTTCTTGCATATAAACCTGTTAATTTATTTTAAATATTTGTGATATTATTGGAATTTCTGAGACTCCGTCTTAAATTTTATAAAATTTCACTTAAGGGATATCCTATGCCACCACATTGGGTCCCAACTAAGGACATTACCATGGTATAAAATGATATTGTTTTGTTTCTTGACAACCAATAGAAGTGCTTCAACATATATCTAAGTTTATCCATGTGATTTAAAAATATAAAATGTTTTTTAAGGGGTTCTCCATTTATTAATATTTTGATAAGGAGGTTCTCATCAAGGATTATATACCATATCATACCTCACCCAATACAACAATTTATAACACCCTTTTTCATTCAATGATGAGGGTGGTCCTAAAGATGATTAAGACTAGATCAAGGGCCTGGAGGGGAACATTTAATCGTTAGAGACATCTAATGACTGATAGGTGAAGTTAAAAACCTATATACATGAGGTACCTAATATTATATTGTGGGGAGTGATGATATTATCCTAAAAAAATTATGGATTGTCATGGGAGTACTTTAATAACCTATTATATAAGTATTTTTTTCAAAAGCCCATAGAGAGATCAAAACTAGTATTATAAAGAGATTGAGTAGGGGATGTGTATTTGATAAAATAAGATACTCTCCATAGGTAGTTTATTTTTTTCACTTAGTTATTAGATAAGGAGGAGTCCTATAAGGAAAAGAGTTATGATATATTTTTTCAAATAGATTTAAGGTTCTAGGTGTCGATGTAATACCTAAAAACTTACTCATATGTGTCCCACAAGGCCCTCACTATTAAAAAGTGATTGATAGAATATAATATAACATGTTTTATTCATGTTTTCAGTGGGATGTGCGGTTTACTTCCCATTTCATCTATTATTTCCACATCCCATTATTGGAATAATATGTCTAATGAGATTCACTATGGTGGGGAGAGAAATTTTTGGATGGGCATGTGTTCATCAACTTCATTCATAAGAGGAGATGAGTTGTTGTATTGTTATTGTGTGGAGGTCAATAATTTATATAAAACTTTTATGAGTTTTCTGAGGGGGTCTAACTTGTGTAATATGATGGTAAATCTCCATAATTTTTGTTCAATGATGTATTACATGGGTGTAGTAAGTGGTTGAATGAAAACAATGGCCTCAATTACTTGGTCAATTTGATTTATGATAGATTTAAGAGTTACATACATACATTTTGGTCATGGAGAGTGTCAAGGGTCATAGGGGAATAAATATCCCTAACCACGTCAATGGTCAGTTAGTTATTCAGTATTGGTATTATAGGGTAAGGGATGAGGTTCTGATTCATACAAGACATATGATCATGAATAAGTTATTTTATATGGATCAAAGGGTCCATTGCTGGATACAGGTGTGATGTTGACTACTATAATACTTTCTATTGAATTATTTTATATAGGGTAATCCCATTTCATTACATCAACCTATGTTATATCTAGTTTGGTGTTGATGAAGAAGATTTTACATGGGGCATTGAAACTTTAAGCTCTAATGAATATGTTATATATTTTTTAGAGATTCCAAGAAGTTTCATTTTTGTTGGAGGGTACATGAAGTTTTTCAAATTTCATTTTATGGAATAATGATATTTGATGTCAAATTCATGTTGGATTAGATGACACCCTTACTGAGTTTATTTTATTTCTACTGGAAGTAGGTTTATTTTACCTCCCTATAGGGAGAGAAGTTTTTTCCATTAGAATGTGGGATATAGATGCTGGCAGAGTAGGACCTAACTTCTATTATATATGATCCATTTAATTATAGGTGATGGGTATACATAATACAGTGTATTAGAAGATTGTTCTAGCTATATTTCTTCTAGTAATATATTATTTACAATAGGGTTTCATAGATAATTTCTCAAGAATCCATCTAAATAGGTTGATATAGTTTGGGATTGATCCCATTGCAGGTGAAGATCCCATATTGATTCTTCATTATAATATATCTACATCTAAGCTAATATGGCTGAAGATCCAGCTTAATGAACTATATAAAAATGATTTATTCTTCAGAGTACCTCTCCTTGGTTATTTATGATTTTATGTTCCATGAAGGAGAATTATATCATCATATTGTGTGTAGATTACTGATAACTAAAATAGGTTGTGGTGAAAATAGGTATATTTTTCCAATGATTGATGACATGTTTGACTAGTTGAGGTGAACACAATTATTTTCTAAGATAAACCTATGATATGGTTACATTGTGTTATAAATCAAGGGTGAGGATATATAAAATAGAGTATTTAAGAGTTTTTATGATCTAATGTTTACCTTGTGATTTTATTTGCCACTAAGAAGGTACCAATGATGTTATTGGATCCCATTAACCATATTTTTCATTACAACCTAATCTTCATCATCATTTAATTCATTGATAACCTCTTGGTATATTCTTAGAATCAAGAGATGCATGTCAAGAACCTTGAGAGATTACATTGAGCAAGTTTTTTTCACATTAATTTTATTCTATGTACATAAATTTACACTTTTTTATTCATTAGTTATGCTTAATTGGGCATGTGATCCATGAGGCATGGATATTTATAATTCCATATAATGTGGAGGCAGTGAAGTATTAGGAATGACCCAAGAATATTTTTTAGATTTGATTATTTCTTAGGTTGACCGGCTATTAGATATGGTTTGTTTAGGACTAAATTTGGTTTTAAGTTCCTATGAGAACGTTATTATAAAATAGAGTGATGTTTTAGAGGACTTGATATTGTGAAGTATCCTTCCATGATCTAAATATATTACTAATTTCTACTAGGATTTTAATTATTCTTTGTTTTAGGTCCATTTATACATTTTATTATGATTCATCAGGCATTAAATTAATATTTGTTTGATCTAGAGGGATGATGTGGTCACTTATGTGCCCCTTATGTAGTTGTATTATGAGTGGAACTACCCTACCATTGATTTAATGCTTCTAGTTTTGGTCCATTCCATTATGTTTTTGTTCTATTATCTCTTCAAGATTTATTTTTTTATAAAAAAAATGCTATAAGACTTTGTAATAGATAATCCTCCATCAAGACTTGAAGTTATGGATGTGATGTTTTGATAACTACTACCCGAGCTAATGTTTTGATACATATTATGCCTCAATAAAGGGTTTTTTTTGTGTATAATATCAATAAGAATTTTGAGAGTGGAGTTAATGTTTATATGATGAGGTGTGGAAGGGTATGAACGTTTTTTCGGATTATAATATGGAAACTTTAGGGGATATAGAGTCAGTGATCTATTTTAACATGATTCCAGAATTTTTGTTTGTATACCATGTGAGGGATGTGTTAGAGCCTGATTATAACTTTCTTATGTAATGAGAAGGAATAATTGTTGATTATCTAGTCATTTATAGTCTTTGTATATGGTTTATCTATCATACATCAGTGGTGGGGTGTGTTCCCTACATCCATGAGAGGGTGGTTTATGAGACACACAAATTACATGTGTTAGAAAATAAATTCTAATTTGAGGAAGATGTATTATGATACCAAGAGGAACTTCTAGTGGATGGGTCAGAGTAAGGGTATTTCATAGTTTATCTCTCGCTTCCTTATATATTTCATGATAATAGAATTTCACCAGTGACCTAATAGGTTTCTTCAACAATGTTTATTACCATTATAGACAAGGTATGATGTGACCATGGACTTCATCATGGCACTACCTAGAAGATTATTTAGTCAGGATAATTTGTTTTTGGTGTTCAATTGGTTGATGATTGTTTCACAATTCATTCACATACAGAAGACTCATTCAACGGATGAGTTGTGAGGGGTATTAGTGTGTGATATTTTTTCATTGGGTATCTATGAGTACAATATTAGATTAGGATGCGTGATTCACTCAAAGATTATAGTATGGCCCATAAAAGTACATGTGATATCAAATCTAACAAATTATATTGTATCACTAACAAAATATTGGGAAGTATGAGAGGATAATATAAATATTAAAGGATATCATAAATCCACGTGTTCATTATTTTTTTAGCATCAGATGATAATATTTATTTGGAAGAGTTTGGTTATAATAATATATTAAAAGATTATATTTAGATATCCCCTTTTAAGAATTATATGGTAGTAAATTCCACTTATCATTGTGCTAGTTAGATGTCAAAAAAGAAAAAGTGATTTGGTTAACCTATATTGGGAGACCATCGATAGGGTGAGGCTGATATGAATGTAGTTGTTATTTCATCAGGTAGGAAAACATAATATATCATCCTATGGAATATAACCATGTATTTTTTATATCTTATTGGGTACTTCTATGTCAATTAGAATATCATGGAAATATTATATTGTGTACATAATGAATTACAGTGTAGTGGTTCATCAGTATATTCGATATTGTGGAGCTAATTAGACTTATGGACCCTCAGTCAGATCTTCTTATTCAACATAGAGGTATACAAGATGTTTTTCATGTGTCACAACCCATGGATTATGAAATTTACCCTATACATGGAATCAATGGTGAAGATATCCTATTGGATGTTAATTTATAAATTATGGATTCCTTGATGTGGATAGTCTACTAGAGAGAGAAATTTATTCATGGAAAGACATATCCAATGGTTTTTCTATTTTGAAATAATAAATTTTTCCAAGAGAAGATTTTGGAACAGGGATCTAATATCTCGGCATAGTGGATAGTGATTTTTCTGTGAATACCCTATAGAGATGGTTCTCTAGGATGAGAATTCCTTAAATGTATGTTTAATAGTGGCCCTTGAATTTTATAGTTTGATTAGATGTAAATGTTTGTATAATGTAATGAATAATGATCAATTAATGTTATTTTGGTGTGTTAATAGTATCCCATAATCGAAATTATAGAGTTGTAACTAGTGTTGAACATAATTTTGCAAAAAAAAATTCATTACAATGTGATACAAGGAGATCATTGTATGGAAAATCGTTTGTCAAGGCATCAAACAATTGGCATCAGGGTTCCACAAAGTTATGGTTGGTAGGTAGAAATAGGATACAATATATGAGAGGAGCTCCATAGTGAGAAACCTATGATTTAATGATATATTATGTATTGGAACATAAATTTGATTCTACCTTGTATAAGGGAGTTCCCATATATATGGTCATAAATTGGGGAAATGTCCAACAATATGATGGTTGGCATAGAGGTTGAGGTGTAGGAAAGGAACCACGACCTGTGAAACCCGATAGATGGTAAATCAGAATAGGACAACCCTAGTCAAACTAAAACTGTATTCGATATGGGGATAAAAAAATTCTAGGGGAAATTACACTATGAATCAATGTGGCCACACTTTTATGAGGCACATGTAAAGATACCTCATGAAATTATAGCTATGGTCCCTTTTTATATATTTTTTGGGAACTTTCTTCTTGAAGGGGTGAAATGGGAATTTAACCTTAGACCCCATTTATCATTCCCCAATTCTTCTCACATCAAATTTAATGACATTGATGCACATCAAATCATCCTCTTGATGTTTTGAGATCTTTAACTCTAATCCATTAACTGTTCGAAATTTCATTCGTCATAATATGTTACTTTACTGTATGTGTAAAAACATGTGAAACCGACATCCCTCATTCATCTATTTTCACATGGAAGACTTTGTAAGTCCCTAATTGAGAGGTTTCATGGATGATTTTATGAGTTTGGAGGACTACGATTGAATGAGAAAAAGCGATGTGGCGAATACACACCATCAAGATTCAGAAAATTCGTTCTTACCATGTGATTTATTTAATCTATAGTTATATGGATTCATTTTCAAGTGACTACATACGTTGATCAATGAATTAATTCTTATGGTATCAAGTTATTAGGTAATTTCATAATTTTGTTAACCCCTTATAGGTGGAGTTATGAGATAATAGTTTGCGATGGGAAAAAAATTCATCATTCATTAAGTCATGGTTCAGTTATCTTCCTAGGAAAATGGGGTTGTTTGTGAGCCATTAGAGCTCAGTAGAGGTCAAGATAACCTAGTTTTGTGGTATTTGAGTTTTTATATTTATGCTCATCACTTGAGATGGTGTTGGGTGTGTGAACATTGTTATGTGGTAAACACTATTATTTTTCCATTTAATATACCTTAGGGATTACATTAAATATTTTTTATTTATCTATTGTATTCATATGAAATATTGAGATACCTATTATGTAGAATCCATTATGTTATAGTGGATTATAAAGGAACATATTATGTTGTATCCATTATGGGATAGGGGGAAGACAAGGGAACTTATTTTAGGTAATATCCTATGTGATTGGTTATGTTCAATGTAAATTTTGGTTGTCATTCCAGAGTGATAGGGGTGGCTAGGGTACATGTTATGTGGAATATCATACGTGACAGAGGACAAGAAAAGAACTAATTGTGTGAAATACCTTGAGACGTGTGAATAGATAGTGTACTAGTTTCAAATTTTGTGTAGTAATGGTGGCTTGATGTGATTCATCCTATTGGAATAGATTCAAACTAGGTATGGATAGGAATTAGGGCATTGGGGTTAGTCCATAATAACTATATGGGAGTTGTATAATATTATATTTTAGTTTTTGTCTAAAAATATATCCTCATATTAATGTTTTAATTATTTTTTATAAATTTTAGGGTTGTATCATTGAGATTTATTAGTCACCCCTGCACATCCACCCTAGTGAACAAGTAGACATTTTTATAATGGACCCATCAAGATTAAGGGCCTTACATTTGGTAGTTGAGCATAGAGAGTTGGATGTGGGCTTTAAAACATTATAAAATACTTTTGGATATTTTTTATGCTTCTAAATATTTCATGACCTTTATTTAATATATATTTATTTTCAGCATGTGGTGATCTCTTGGAACTAATTGTACTAGTGATTGTAACCCATTATGATATTTTATATATTGATGTTATGTATTATAATATATGGTGTAATTTATGTTGGTTTTTTATTTATTAATTATTTTTCAATGTATTTTTCCATGGTCATTTGATATCAAAGAAATATTCTCCCCATTTTATGTATTTGTACCTTTCTGATATTATATAACCTCTTATTTAGGGGATGCATGCATGAGTTCATGTGGATAACCATATAAAACCCAATAATCTAGATTGGGGCATCACAATTTATCCTTTCATTGTTAAATGTAAAAAATTATCAATCAATATTCAACAAATCTATGAATTGAAAACATTGGTCTCTAAGTTACACACCCCTTCATATTTATCTCAAAAAATCATATTCATATCTTCCAAAATAAAATATAAGCAACTCATGATAACTAAAAAACATCATAATTATTCTCCCAAGTTTACAAGTATCTAATATATAATGATAATATTTATAATTTCCTTGGTTAATATACTTTATTTTAGAATCCCATTCTGAGGAACATTTCTGTAAACCTTCACAAATCTTCACATCATTAACAATATAATACATCATCCTTGTAATCCCTTCTCTCATAAATATTATTATTTTGGTCTAATTTATTTAGAGCATAATTCAATCTCACTCAAACTAATTATGGATAGTTAATCATGTATGTACATCTAATCTTCCAAAGCTATAAAAACATCATTATTTTTTCCAAATTACATGGTATGAAATTAAAAATATGTAACTTCTTCAACTAAATATTTTACCTTAATAGCCATAGTATATCATAGTGTTTTCTTTTTTCCTTTAAAATTATTTATAACTGTTTCTGTAGAGAAATGAATGATCACACACCCTGAAATATAATGTTGTATGTATTCAATCCACATATAAAATATTTCTACTTTTTTTAGTCATACTACAATCCAATAATATATATACATACTTCATCATACTCTACAACATTTCAATGTAAATAATATTTTATGCAATTATATCATCCAAATATAATGGTGAATGGAAATATTGACCAAATAATTCATCACATGGTTCCATTCAAATATATTATTGAAAATTATTATTAATAACAGAATTCAATATAGAAAATATCTTATCATGTGACCCTCCAATGTCCAATAATTATGATCTTATCATTACCTATGAAGTATAAATCATCCTCATAGTTTGACCTTTCAACTAAGGATGAAAATATGTACTCAAACATAAATGAGTTCCCAACACATATTTTAATTCATTATATTTATATGAAGTCTATTTAGAATCCAGATAAAAAATAGTTTATATTACTCTATGAAAACTAAACACTTCCACCATATAGTATTCACAAATTTTCAAATGAGATTAATTATTTGACAAATATAAAATGATATTCTTTATCAGAATTCCCATAATAACAATAATTTTGTAACTAAATTTTATATCATGAGATAATATTTTCATAACAAACATGGGAACATCATACCATTATTATTCTTAAATACTAAATGGTTTTATCAAACCAATGGGTACTCACTACTTTGGTTTTATATAATGACATGAAAGACATCTTCATACAATGTATTATACCAATATTCTCATTTTTGACAATCAAAATTTACCCTTAAATGGATGATATATGTTATATATACTAGTATGTATGGACAAATATGATTTATAAAAATCCTGAAGAACATCCTTTCAAATTTCATAATGAAAATATACTCATCCATAAAATAAAACATTTTGATGTTCACCACATATACAACCATGTGGATCATAATTTTGATTCCTTATTCTAGATCACTAGATCCAAGTAGGTGGAACACGTTTCATTAGGCATGTCTACATATACCCAATATAATGTTGACTATTAGTGAAGGCGAAATTCATATGGTAGGGGACTGTGATAATAAAATAATGTAATTATCAATAATAAACATAGCTTAATAAGATATTAATTAATTATAGAGAAAATAAAGATAAGAAAAGAAATTTTTTTATAAAATCACATGAAATATTAAAATGGGATATGAGAAATAATATATCCTAGTCATGAGAATCCCCAAATGTGGTGTATCAATTCCGTATAATGAAAAAATAAACAAAATAGATAAAAATAAATAGATACAAAATATTAGAGTGTTCATGGAATCAACTCAATATCTACTAGAACTAATGAACCAATAAGAAAACATAGATCTCGTGCCCTCAGTTGGATACCTAAAACAAATCATGCATGCACACTATGTTTTCTATGAAAGGTGTGAGTAATAAAACCATGTAATACACCACCAAACACATATTTAACATAAGTGAAATTGATATATTAAAGTGTATGCAATAAAAAAATATTAAAAATTATTTTTGTTTCATTTTGCACTAACCAGGTTACCCAAAACCATGACCATAACTTTTTTCTACTATGTGGTAGAAGGAATATTTATTAAAAATCATTGTTACCCCCTAAATATTGATCTATACATTCAATAGCAAGGTACTAACCCATATCAGCATTGTTCCATATCCCACATAATGTTCAAAACCATGATTTATCACTCAGGGGGGTCATAAATGAAGTCATGAATAATCCCCTATCACTTATGGGATGTTTGATATAAAGTGTTAAACCATCCCCTCTCACATAAGGGATATAAGAAATCTTGTCTTGAACCATATACACTCACTCATGGGAGGTTACACACCATGTAATGAAATATTTTATTTCACTCAGGGAAGGTCACACATCTTTTTCATAACCATCCACTCTCACCTAGGAGAGGCCACACATTAAATGTCTCAATATATAAACTATTAAAAGATTAAAAAACATAATAAAGTGGTGTAAAAAATTAACACTATCTTGATGGTATATTTACCACATAATGGACTGTAAGGTAAACCTTAAGTATTTTCTCATACCAACCCCTCAATGTTTCTAACATATGATGTCCCATCAACCAAATGATTTTTCTGGTGAAAGGATTCATCACCTTTATCCAATTACAACTCTACTAGGCCACCCTTGACATAACCAACCATGAACAAACCATTCTAATCCAAATTTACCTACCTTTATATCTGTACCACAATTCCTAAATGAGGGTTAGTTTCCCTCATTTTAAAGAGATTTAACCCCTACAAACACTCTGAGGGGACATCCACAAAAGTAAAAACCCACCTAGTAAAATTGATACTAAAAAACAAACATAATATGCACAAATCATGAACCCAAATGAATGTGAGAACATTTAACCTAATATAAAATATGTAACACAGTAATTACTTCATACATAATCATAATAATGAACACCTTCCAAGACAATATCTCTATTACATGTAAGATCATTTAAATCCAAGAAATCATCTCAATCCCATGTAATTAGTGTTTTGAGAATAGAAATAATGAAATAATGAAAGAAGGAGGAATCTGAAGCATAAAAAATATTAGACATATCAAGAGATAACTAATTCATTTAATGACTCTTCAAATAGAAAAGAGGTGATGTTGAAAGATCCTTGGAATACTTATGGGATCTCCAATGGATGCCAAAATAATGTAGGTATCAAGGTTACAGTAGAAGAGAAGTTAATGTCGTCCAAGATAAATTTATAAATTATCCATTTTCATATAACATCCCAAAACATGGTTATTTTGTTATAGTCATGGTCACCAAAAAATCAATCCCTTCTAGATCTTAATTTAAATCTGGACTCTATATCATAGTGAGTCCCTGCTCTGAAAGGGATAGATGCAGACACTCAAAATATCCAATTCATTGTGTGAAACCCTTCACTACTCTATGGTATCCTACCTTCACCTTTATCTTCACACAAACTATTATGTCATTACACCCTCAATATATTATAACCATATTTAAGGATAAATCCTCACAAATGAGACCCTAATATATAGTATTTTACCAATTTCAACATCCAAATTCTTCACAACGTGGAACCCCATGGTCATTATGTGGACTCATCCTTTATACTATCCATAAAATCATGCTATCTCAAGGAATGTGTGTGTAGTGAGATTAGTTACCCTTCAAGTTGTGATTCTCAGTCATAATGGCATCACGACCATTCATAATTGAATTTATACACCCAATAGAACCATACACCCCATATCAATTTCATGTAGATCTAAGACCTTTAACCACCAAAACCCTTTAATAAAAACAAAATTTAATAAATATTTAAATAAAATACACCTTGAAATTAAATGGTTCTTACAATCATCAACAATAAGGGATTCTATTCCCTAAGAATCCTATCATGGAGTCTAAATATAGCATCTATTGAAACTGAAACCACTTATTTGACTTATGACCAAATTTATCGAATATGATATTCTTGAATTTTAAAAACACTTATATGAGATGCATTGTATTCTCACACAGAACCATTTCACTCTAGTCAACTTTCCATATTAGTTTCTCCTCAAATGGTGCATCTACCTTTAACTTGACATCAACATTGTTGATCATGTGAATGATCTCAGGATCACAGTTTTGAAGTTGTGACATATAAAACGTATCATGCATTACTCAATGACATATAGTAAGATCCAATAAATGATCCAATAAACATATGAACTCTAAAATATTGAACGGAATGAAACATGGTGTGTGATATCCCTAACATATCAAACACCAAATCCCTAAATTAGAGGAGACACAAAATAAAACCTAGTCACCCATGAGGAATTGTATGTTTCATTACAACTAGTTGGTATATTAGTGTATCCAGTTTTCTATAGTATCCAACCACATATGTATTGACATCATCCAAACTATAGTATGCTACATGAAATTCAACCTGATCCTACTAACTCTTCCAACACTATCTAGCACAATGAAGAGTTACATAGTCTACTGAGAAGATCATAACAGGGAGACATCTAGATTTAATCATAGAATATTTTATTTTACATTAAGTCTACTAAATATAGATATTTATCCTTTGACACATAATAATTAATTATTAATTATTAAATCATATCCTTTAGTATTTGGATTGTAATCTCTTACTTCTTGTCTTTATAAAAGTGATATATTGTACTCAACTTCACTTGAGACTCCTTAGTTATTTGTGTGGCCATAAAAATCCTACCATGGGATGTAAATCATGATCCAAAATTGGTACACTATTCAGATAAATTATCTCCCATAAATAATGATTTCTCATCTCATCTACAACCTTGGTCTCCTAGAAAAGAAAAAAGGAAGTCAATTTTCATCAAATGATCATCCACTACGCATACTATATCATGACCCCTCATGGTATTTTTTAATCCCATGATTCAATATATAGTCACCTCAACTCATTTAAAAACCATTACCAAATTGGAATGATGTATCCCGCATGGTCATTGGTTCTCTTCCATTAACCCTCTAATTGGTATTGCATCAATGGAAAAAAACCTCAATATCATTCCTTCTACCAAAACACTAGAAGCATAACCAAATGTCATGATACATCTTGGTTAACCTCTAATGTACCTCCCATCATAAGGCATGAAAATATATCATCATATCATTTATAATGTAGGTGGGTAATAAAAAGACAATAATGGGAAGAAACCACACCATCCTCATCTTAAAACAATCATAGGACTTAATAATCTACCCTGAGAAATTCCCACATGATAAGACAATTGAAATAAAACATCTAGTTAGTCATTAATCAACACAAAAAGAAGTTGTAAATATTAATATGGTATAGTTTCAAACCTATTAGACCTTTGAAAAATCAATCTTATAGTATGTGAGTAAGCATATCATCTTTTACCCCTCACCAGATGTTTGGATTCCCTACTCACATTATTTCTAACATAGATAATCTGTGACAACATACCCTTTCCTATGGAAAATATCCCCTCAAAATCAAGGGTCTAAAGGTATTCAAACCCAAACTCAATCGATGGTCTCGGTACCACTAGGAGAATATCATTTTCAAGATATTTTTCTTCTATATATGTCAAATATATCATTGAAGTGATAATAGTGATAAAAAAATTATGACATAAACCACACATGCTAGCATAAAATCCTGGGTAGTGTAGTTCCGAACTAGGGGTTGAAGTTGATTATCCCTATAGGTAACCACCTGATCCCCATTTATTTCAAATAATTTATTAGATAGACTTATAAGGCATTAAAATATATGGAATAACCAAACCTCATATTTTAATGATTTATAATTAGATCAAATGTCAACATAAAAAAACTCTTATAAATCATCTTCACCTGTACAACTCAAATAAAACTATACACCCTTATAATTCATAAATGTCATAGGAGATTACATGAGATATAATTATTATATGAACCAACTAATATACCCATAAAACCCAAGAAAAATCTAGTTCTAAGACACATTGTTGTGTAATTACCAAAACATTATCATCTTCATTGTCCTAGATCAATAGAAATTCCACCATCTGAGGTCACATTTGCATAGAAACACCCTCTCGAAATCCAAAAGTGAAACTTGAGGTAATTAACAGAACTATTATTTAATTAGATTATATTTAATATGTTTTCCCAGTGTTTTAAATTAAACTCTTAGGACTTTTAATAAACTAATATGTTTTCCCCAAACACCACATTGAAGGATTCCATGTATGGATGAAAAATTTGGTTTAAAGGAGATATGAATATATATGAAAAATTCATAAATCTAAATGGTATCAAAACATACCGTTATAAAAAATACCATTATATAAATTTCATCCTTATTATTTATTTTACCTAACACACCAGTGATGGTTTCCTAGTTTAAGTTAAACCATAGAGAATAGTTTGGATCCCTTAATTAATCAAACTTTTCATATATGATTGAAAATATGTAACCAATCATCAATGTAACATGATTAAATTTATGTAAATTCCTAAGCGACCTAAATATATAATCCTCTTTAATGGTTAAAAAAATTTCACCCCATGTATAGGTACTAGAGTAACATAATCCATTTGTGTCATGATCCTTATGTTTCACCTTAAGCTCTCTAAAGTTGGCTGGTTCTACATGATAAGAACGAGTCAATATAGGCTAATTACTCAACTTGATAGCAATAAGAAACTAAATTCCATTTTAAATATGGAATACAAATAATTTATATAGAAAAATATCCTATAAAACATCAAAACCTATATGAAAATTAGCTTGAACAATCATTTGATACATTACAGGATCCATACCCTCCACTAGTGCTTTAATGTACTCTATTTGACTAATGTCAGACATATATCGACCTTCCTCCATTTCCAAGTATTATATAGGAAATTAACATATTACTTATATGAGGTAAAATAATCCCATTATTGATTTAAATAAATGAAATAGTGTAATCTTGTCAACCAATCCATCTAAAATCTAAAATTTCAACTCATTATATTGAGAACATGAAAAAATCATTGATTATAATGTCCAAAAACACATTTGAATATGTTGGGAACCTATAAACCAAATTAAACCTCATATGGAATGGTGTAACCAGGATTAACATCCAATGGAAAAGATCTATAGCAATCCCCAAAACATAAGAAACCTAGGAATAAATTAAAGGATGAGATGAAACTATATTAAACATGGAAACTGAAATCATTGAAGAAACTATAATAATAACTATGATTATAAATATAACCTCTATAAAATCATTCCAGTTATTATATATATAATATACCATTTCAAAATTATATATTCATCCCTACCATGTTACACATGGATTATATGAGGAAATGATCTAATAGACACCCATGGGTACTACTTCCCTCGAGAACCTCAACAATATCAGTGGACCAACATCTCAGAAGAGGGACCATTATTAGCCTTATGAAACCATAAAAAGAAACTAAAAACATGTATCTGCTTAAAATAATACCAAAGTTTGATTTATATTTCCATGTTTAGAACTTACGGACATTCCCCAAGCCACTTAATGCAACGAACTCCTTCAGAAAACTTGTACATGGGATTGGAAAATGTGTGGTATTCCTTGACGATTAAAATATTAGGATAAATCCACAATATAAAGAAAATTAGGAGACCCTTCCAACACATGATCATCTCTCACCACCCATTAATATCTAATTAGACATACTATTCCTACCACCAGAATAGGCACTAATAACGTCATAAGAAAATACACCACCAAACCCCCAAAATACTTGTTAAAATTATAATGCACTATTCTTAACTAGTATTTTATCAATAGTGTGATCATTGTGAAAAAAAAACTGTATAAATCATAATGTTTGACATCTTAACATAGTGCCTCACCTATGCTCAATGACCGATCACATATCTACGGTCCTTTAATGACTTTTTCGTTATATGTAATGATTTAACAATCATAAAATCTTGGAATAATGTACTATAGTCAGTAACCGATTTCATCCCTTAATAATGTTCGTTAAAATACTATTCTAGAATCCTCTTTATATTCTTGTAAAGTAAATCCTCAAAAAAAAATTAATTCCCTCATGAGAATAAGTAATGTGTCATATCATGTACCATAACAATCCACATTCATCATGTAGTTCCCTAGAGTATGTTGATCATATTATGACTTATATAGTGATAATAACCCCTCGATGAACTCAATAAAATTCATGGAATCATGTTGACCACAATAAGAAGTAATTTTCGAGGGTGTGAAACCAAAAAAAAACTATGAAAAATATTCTATAGTAGGTCCACCCTAATGAGTACCTACACCATAAAAACCCATACTCTTCATACATTGATATCACATTTTAATAGATGAATATTCCTTATATTAAATTATGATACATGTCAGACTTATAATGTTCTAGTGCATTTGGAACGATCGATACATAAATGTGTTGTTCATAATTGTACCTAATCACCTCCCACCATATTATTCATAACTATGACCCTTCATAAAGATTTTATACATTATTCCTTTATTTATAACCTAGGGAAAGTAACATATGAAATGGTGATCCCTGACCCTCAAGAAGGATAAAAAAGGGATATATTAATGACCACATAATCATTATATGATAATATAGCTATTAGAATATTGGTATAAAGGAATGAGAACCTATGCATAACATTTAAAAAAGAAACCATATTTATTATAGATTGTAATCATGAGATATGGAATAAATCATGGTAGTTTCTAATAAATGAATCATAATGGAATCAAAGAACATGATACCTAAGAGGATAACATTGGTATAATAACTATATTTACATTATAAACATAACATTGGAAAATAATTTCCTTATTTTCCAAATATTAATTCGAAAACTATCATAGTGGACTAGGTTTATTCCTCAAGTAGGAATAGTCACTTAATAAATTGGGTTCACTACCCATTCCCATATTGTTTATCCCATGATATACATATATTTAGGTAAATAATTTGGAGGGATATATAATTTTTGCCCCACCTATCACATAATGAAAATCATATAGACTTTTTACGAAATTACAAAAAACATTCCTCATATCATAACACGTGAATATGAAATATATCTCATAAATAGTTCATTATATCATAACCAATTTAAAAGAAACATGTTTTATAAAACTTTTATCTTTTAATCATGGAATAACCCATGAAAACGAAATAAGAATCATAGAAATCTTTACATTATAACCATTAACTATCTAGAGAAATAGAAATGATGATTTCATTAGATCATATCCAAAATAAAACTTAGTTAATATCACATATTGTAATCTTATATGAAAAAATACTTTAAAAGTTTACTTGGAAGATTTCATGATAAAAATTAATTTTTCCAATTGAAATAAGTTATTAAAAAATCTACAAATTCCCCAAAAAAAATAGGTAAACCATTTTTCATTAAAATTACAATGAATAATTATGATGGAAGAATAAATCATTGAGAAATCCTGATAGTGGTGAATTCCATGCATGGTGTGTAAATTAAAATAATGATTCTATTCAAATTTTCCATAAAAAGTAAAAAATACCATGTTTTAGAAAATAAAAATATCATTCCATTTAATTTTCATTAAAATACAATAATGACTGTTAATTAATCAAAAATATCATATGATAATATTTAAAAAAATTGTTAAAATATTTTTAGAAAACGTGTAAATCGAATGAAATGACTTTTGAATGAAGAGAGAAATAAAGATATTTCTTCTTAAACATTTTATTTGATATCTAGAATAATTAATGTGTGAAAAATGAAATGAATACATGTCTTCTCAGTAAATAACAATTTTTTAGTAAATTTAATGTTATTTATGATGGTTAAACACTAAAAATTAATCAACCGAACTTAGCTATTAACAATCATGATAAAAATGATATTGTAACATAAAACTTTTACCTCAAGCTTAAATTTCTATGGAATTACTCCATCCTCAGGTATAATAAATTTAAATTAATTATAATTATATACTTTAATAATTATTATAACTATTTTATCATATATGATCCCTTAATAACATTTCCACACCCATTTATTAGTAACCATTATTAAATTCATCGTTTCTGTGTGTTAACTATTTTTTCATCATGAAAGGTTTATTTTGGATATTCCATTGCTTGTACACTGATCATGGTACAATCATCTCCATAATTTTAATCATGATATAAATATCATATATTTTCATCATATACATATTTATTCCCATCTATAAAATTTATAGAAAAATAAATTGCAATTTTCATTGAGACGGTTGGTCATGCGTACACATGAATGATTTTTCATTTTTTCAAAGGATGAAATAAAGAAAAGGTAAATAAAAAATGAAATTTAAAAAATATTTATTATATCATGTGTTTTCATTAAAAACAACTTTATTACCATACATGTAAATTTAAATAAAATGAATCATGTTTCATTGTGGTGGTGGTGGTCCACAAGTATCTATGAGTAACGTTATAGTTTTCTACAGGATTGGAAGGTAAGAAGTTAGATAAGATATTATCATTAAATAATAATAATAATTTAATAGATATCCTATATAAACATTAAACTCATAATAGTACCAATATTTAAATTATCTTTATGAAAATGATTTAAATCTCTAGGTGGAGAAGGTAAGTCGCACACACACATGAGTGATACATTCACTACATAATTGATGTGAAAGAAGGTGGATAATGGTGGTTTCAAAGTAATAATAAAATTTAAGTATATATATTATTCTGAATTTATTATTTTATTATTAATACATAATATAAATAGTAGTTTTAATAATAAGCGATAAAGTATGTGATTGGGTAAAGAGATTTCCTATTCCTTGAAAGAACTCATTTAGATATCCACTTAATGATACTAGGGATGGTAATTTAGGGAGACCAGAACATCTATAATAAGGATAACGATATTGAGAAGATAATTTTTTAGTGATTAATTGATATAGAATGATCAAAGTGTTTAAAATAATATTAATGATAAATATTCATTTTTAACGAATGGGGGGGACACATGTGGAATTTCATAAAATATTAAAATAAAATAAATTTATTTAATAGAAAAGTGATGTAAAATTTAAATAAATTTTAATAAAACAATGTCAAGGTATATATAATAAAATAAAAATAAAATTAGAATGGTTTTTTTTCATTCTAGACCTTATATTTTCTATTATCCACTTTGTTATTCGTTTTTGAACTTCGATATGGAAACAACTTGTTCAGTCTTAAAGGGTTGATAATGTTACCATAAATGAAATATTGAATTATAAAAGTAATATGTATGTTATTTTGAAATATATTAATTTTAAATGTATGAATATAAGATTTTATGAATTTAAAATATTTTAATGAAATATTAATTATTATAAATTATCATAACTTCATGTTTGTATCTATTCATTTTATTGAACTTTAAAGACACCATGAAAAATATTTATTTATTATTAATCATATTAAACATCCATAAAATGCCATATATATCTACAAAACATATGGAATGTAAAAATTCAGTAAAACTGTATAACATTTAATATTTTAAAAAACATTTATTTTATTTTTCTATTTACTGAAAAAAATATTATTTCAAATTTAAAATGATGTTTAAGGTAATTATTAAATTACTAAAAATAAAAAAAATATAATATGATAAAAAATTATCTTTAAAATAATAATTTAGAACAAAAATTGTCCTCATTTTATCCTTACTATAGAGCCCATGTAAATCGTTCTAGGATACTAAGAGGGGGGTGAATCAGTATACCCAATTTTTAACAAAATTTTACATTCATTTAGTAAGACCCTATTTATTTCAAAAATATACCCATGTTAAGAAAAATGGATTTTTTGTGTTCTCTCATCAATAATAATGTAGATACTAAAAGAGAAAGTATGACCAAAGGATTTTTTAACTGGTTTAGTACTGAGAGCAACTCATTATTGTGATCTACCTGTGTTTGTTTCAAATATTTTCTTATCAATGTAATTTTCAATGATGAAAAATGCTTAAAACTATCATATCATTATATGTAGGTCAATCCCCACCCAATAAATTATTGATTAAATTTTCTATAGTGGAAACAATAGTCATTGATTTCCTTGTTGTAGGATCCCTACGTTTTTTAGAGATTTCTATAGGTTATTATAAGATAATATTTTCCCCTATTTTGAGTCATTTTTTGGGATTTTCCTTGTGTATTTTTGGGTGAAATTGTAAAATGATGAAATGGTTTTGGGTAGTGATTAGTTTGTGTACTATTTGGAAAACCCATGTGCCCTACCCTAACAAATCATGCAAGCCCAGGTGGTGGGGAATTTCACAGATGACATAAAGTTTCCAAAATCATGTTACCTCAAAGTACTAACCATGAAACCCCCTGGGAGGAGGAACTTGGTTAGGTTCATGGTTTGGGGAAATTGTGTTCCCCATGTAGGAAACCATTCACATAGAAATTAAATCACCTGAAAATTTATTTAGAATTTTTTGAACCCCTGTATTATATCCCTAAACCTCCTAGATCGACCCTTATCAAATTTATCTAATTTTTATAGGTTCCAATATAGATTCCAAGGAATTAAAACCTCCATTATTGATGAATTCAAGATCTATTGAAAGATATTCTCCTCTACCAGAAATAGATTCTCTTCCCATATGGTTTCCCACATCTCTAATATTTCACTCATCCTTCGATGGGTTGTTTTCCATTATGGGTAATAGATATAGATTTAGGTTACTTGGATAATGAATCAGTTGATCTTGGATATAGGTTTTGGATCCAGATCACATTCTTTATCATGGTTGTGTATTTTACACATTAATTGTGGGTTTTCATTGGCGAGCATTCATCCTCAATTTTTGGGTAGGTGGTATTTATTTAAAATCCCATTTTCATGATTTAATTACAAGTATTTAATTAGGAAATTTAAATTTATATGATTATGAAATTTTATTTATGATTGAAATAATTAAATTTAATTTCTATGTGATAATTATTTGGATTAAATTGAGGCTATTGAAATTTGTGAAATTGGTATAATTAATTGATTAACTAACTGATAGAATATTTTGATTTTTGCATATTTGGGATATTTTGATTGTATAATTGATCAATTAATGTTATTTTGAATTAATTGATAATGATTTTTATGTGATAATTATGACAAACTTATTTTATTAATGTGTTAAATGGTTAAATGATGAAAAATGGTTTAATAGTGAATTTTTATTTTTATTCCACGTGATTAAATTGAATAACCATGTATGTTGTGGTAATTTTATTGGTATTCCATGATGTTAAATGTTGGAAAAATGGTTTAATATTGATTTATCTAGAATAATGTGATATATATGTGATTATCTGATATACGAGTGTGGGACACAGAATGGGGATCAAAATACCCATACATGATAAATGTGGGGTGGGATAGGGACTAAGGCACAAAATACTCATACAGAAAGTAAGTATGAGATAGGGACTAAGACTCCAAATACACATTTGATTTTTGAGTTTTGGGATTGGTACTAAGGCTCCAAATACCCCTGACATGCTAGACATGATGGTCTATGGACTTGTGTTTGGCATTGGACCGTGTTTCTAATTTTTTGTGATAATATTTCAAATTAAATGATAAATTATAACAATGGTATTATGTTATTGTTCAATCTACAGTAGGTGCGATAGAAATTGTTGATATTTTGGGTGTCAGTGGATCCTGATGGATTATGGGGTTATATAATGAATAATTAAATGTGATAAATATTTAATTTATCCATTTTAAATTATTTGTTATAAAAATGTATACATTTTCAGTGGTTTTATATTGTTTTAGACACTATTGGTGGTGTCTTTCAAGGTTTTACTCACGCCATGCACGCAGAGCCTGATCGATACCTAAATAAACATTATTGTATCATGATAATATAAGGTTAATAGACTTAAGTCAGATGACTGATATGGGAAGAATCATATACGAGGGATCCAGAATTTGTATTGGGAACCTCTTGGGTGTATTCAAGGTCTTTATTTCGAGTTATTCATTTAGAATTTGGCACATACATGACATGAAATATATGATATTTTGTTTGTATATTGTATTACTATTTTAGTCATCATGTGATACACAATTTTCTATTTTATTTTCATTATCCATTTAATTATATTGTATTATATCCTCTGTTTTATTAATCTAATAAATAGGGTATTATCTTTCCCTGATAGATATTCAACCATCGTTTATAGTTGGAAGCCTATGGTTTATAGGGAGTGGTGCTTACGGACATATGACCAACCGGCTTGAGGAAACAGTGTGTGGAACAGGGGTTGGGACATTAGAAAATGGTATTAGAGAACAATTTCCATTTATTTTATTTTTCATTACTATTTTGGGGAAAGGTATTCAAGATACAAGGATATGTGAGGCCTTATACATGAGTGCTTTCATGGGAGTAGCTAACTCATGTACTGGGGAAAACCCAAGTACCCAGGGTGGGATTATTGTTATTGTGGTGTGATGTTATAGTTGGCTATTATTACACATTTGGTAATTCAGTTTTAGTGTTCTTTGATTATTGTTTCTATGATTGTTTGAGACGTGACTCATGCACCGGAATGGAACAAGTGTTTAGTATGCATGCATTCTTTTAGCCACCCGGGTTTATTTAGTGACACGCATCATTTTAGGCATGCAAGAATTTTTTTTGTGTAAGTTATTGACCTTGAAAAGCTTTTCCATTCATGTGAAATTAAAATAAAAAGGTTCCTAATATGAAATTGAAATTTTATAATGATAAAAAATATAGGAAAATGGGTGTAAAATGAGAGTTGAATAATGGGAAGGAGGTTACCCTTGGCTAACCATGACCTAGTGTAGGATGGTTAGGGGTTGTGATTTTGCCTCAATTTTGACTGTGTTACATAAGGGAGGGGGATTATTATTTGTTGCTTGATGTGAATACCAATTATTAAAGGTGTTAATTTTCTGTTTTGTATCCTCATATCCATGTTTTCAAATTTTACAGTCAATCCTCTATATGGATTCTTTTTGAGATGATGGAAGGAGGATATAATTGGAAATGATCCTCCAGATGATTTACCTATGGCACCGATAATACTGGGTGAATGAGACTGTGATTTTTTCCCTGAGAAATTTTCTTACCTCACATAGTTCATGGATAGATACCCACAACTATTTGGGAAGAGTATGTTTAACGTGATGAGTTAGTTTCATATACATCACCCTCTGACTGTCACTGGATAAGGTGGACCTGAGGCATTTGAGTTCAGGATTGCGTCCATACGGACTATCGATGACCATTTAGATAATCCTACTAAGAAGTGGGTCAATTTGGGTGCTTATTTGTTATGAGGATCAGTGTTGTACTGGTGAAATATCTAGGCTCACACTAGGCATCCTAAAGGTATGGTATGGAATGGATTTTTGGAGATGTTCCTAAAGAACATTTATTGAGAGACACTGATATAGGATTGGGCAGTTGAGTTCACATGGTTGGGTCTGGGGAGTATGTACATAATGGGTTATATTGGTTACTTTATTGACTTGAAACACTTTTCTCTAGTGCTGGTAGGTGACGACACAACTATAGAAAGGTGTTTACAAGAAAGAAATAAATGTGAGATTAAGTCCCAAGATAATAAGATTCAGCTAAAATAATTTTATGAAGTTGTGGACTAGTCTCCCATATCTATTTGGAACCTGAAGGAGGTTTCTATTGTAATAAATTGAATTCCACTAGATGATCAGGAGGTGCGTCATGAAGAAGAGCGGCCTGAGGGAATGATCAGTTAATCAAGATCATACCTAAGTGTTTTTCCACTAGTGTGGTAGTCTAGACCACTATCATGGGCATTTTCCCCGACCACCATTTGAGTGCCAATATTATCGATGGATGGGACATATATAGTGGTTCTAAATGATCCTTCGATAGACATAAAAAGATGTAGAATGTAAGAATGATTGAAGTTTGAGAATGAGATTTTCACCACAATATGAGTCAAAAAATTGGAGTTCTACATTCCATGGAATAAGATCCATTGGACATCGTACGTATGGGAAAAAGAGACCATATAGGTCGATTTTTACAACTTAGGGGAATCAGGTTGTATCAAAGGGTAGGGTTGAAATATAGTTTCATGTATCTCAGCCTATACCTGTGGAATGCGAGGTTAGACTATCGAATGTTATATGTACTATTATTATATCTTACAGATGTTGTAGTTCAGTATTTGATACTGGTGCCTCTCATCCGACACTATCTTCTAAAATTGTGAATGTTTTGATCTTGTTTGTGGAGTTTATAACTGGGGTTATGAATGTTGATACCCATTTTGTTGTATGACTGAGAGCCGTCTATATGTGCAAATGGTATTCTTTTAGGGTTTGGAAGTATCATTTTAGTTGGGATATTTATATACATAGGAAGTAAGGCTTCAAACTAATTATGGTTATGAAATTTTTAGTAGAATAAAAATATCAAATTGATTTATATAAAAGGAATGAGACTTTACATATTCTGGAAGTTACAATTATATTCACCTAGGAGAGTGGGATATCATGGGGGTTGTGTAGGGCCAGTTCCTCAACAATTGGGGGATATCACAACCTATATTGCTTGTATATTGTTTGACGATAGATGAAAAATATTTATGTATTTTCACAAATTTTAGATCAGTTTTTTGGATGTGTTTTATGATGACTTCTCTAGGATTCTACCTGAGAGAGATGTGGAATTTACAGTTGAGCTCATGTTAGTGGATGATCTAGATTATATTCTGACTTACAAAATACAACCAAGAGGGAATCATGTACATAATAATCAATGAGAATATTTTATAGATGGTGGTTTTATCAATTAATGTAAGTCGACATGGGGTTTACGAGCTTATTTTCCCATAATGCAGACAAGACTATATTCGTTGGTGTTGAATACTATATTTTTAACTCGCTTATAGTAATAAATAGTTATCCACTACCAGGTATTGAAGATATGTTTCACCAGTTGAGGGGAGCTTGAATTTTATCTAAGATTGAATTGAGATTAGGGAATCATCGGTTGATATTTTTACCTTCTGATATACCCACAAATACTCTTAGAAGAAGTTGTGGATTTTATGAGTTCTTTGTGATATTGTTCTGGCTAACGAATGCTCTGATTCTGTTTATGTCCTTGATGAATTGAATCTTCCACCCATAGTGGATTAGTTTGTGGTTGTGTTTGGGGATAATATCTTGGTGTACCCCAGGACTCTTGATGATCATTCTGTAATATCCTCCTAAATACTATGAGAGAGAATTGTTTATATTCCCAGATATCTATGTGTAAATTTTTGATTGATCAAGTACACACTCTGGGACAAATCATCTCATAGGAGGGTGTGTATGTGGACTAGATAAAGTTCATGTAGTGGTATCTTGAGAGAAGCCTAATAATTTCTACAATATTTATAGATTTTTAGGATTTGAATGATTTTAAGAGGTTCAACCATGAATTTTCTTATTTGGATGCACCAATTTTGGGATTCACCGATAAGGGGTTTAATTTTTTTTTATAAACAAAAGCATGTGAGAGTGCCATTGAAGAGTTGAATAAGAAATTGATAACGACACCAATATTATTACAATATGAGACATGTAAGGATTATATAGTGATTTGTGATGCTTTTGGGACCATTATTGGTGAACTGTTGATGCTAGGGATTGAGTTTTGGTGTTTGGGTTTTGAAATTTGAGGCCAGATGAATGGAACTACCCCACACATGACCTCAAGTTAGAAGCAGTTGTTTATACCATGCTGTTTTTGTGTAATTATCTATTAGGGTCTAATTTAACTATGTATCTGGATCACAAGATCATCAAGGTTATATTTTCCCAGTGAAATTTGAATAATTGGAAGTTGAGTTAGATTGAGAATATATAATCCATCAACATTAATCTAGAAGATATTTTTAAGATGGTAAATAGTGTAACTTATTATTTGTGAATGAAAACTCATACACTAGAAGTTTGTGAATCTAGTTATATGTGGAAAATGATGAATTTTCTAGCTAATATGTATCTGGTGGTTTAGGAAGTCCATGAGTAGATGAATCTTATATCTATTTCAATGGAGTCTACACTTTTGAATTGCATTTGAGACTGATAGAATGAGGATCCAAGAATGTTTAGCCTTAAGGGAAATCCATGAAGGTGGTGAGTCATATTTATATTGGAAAAAAGTTAAAAATGAGATCATATATGTTGGAAATTAGGTTTCTATACCTATAAGCATATAGGAGGAGTTGATGCTGGATTTTCATGCCTTGATGTTGGTAGTACAACCAGGCATGAAAAAAATGTATTGTGACCAACTATTACTATTTTGGTGGCTGGCCATGACAAATGAGATATCAGGATTTGTGACATGATGCAACACCTGTAAGGAAGTGAAGGTTGAGAATCAACGACCTAGTTGTTTACTATAGTCGTTTTCTGTTCATAAATGAAAATGGATTGATGTTACTATTGAATTTGTTTTGGGTCTCCCAACAATTCATTGGAAGAATACTATTATTTGGGTGGTTATAGACCGACTGATAAAATAAGTGTATTATATTCCTATATTGTAGAATTTATTAGTGGAATAGTTGGAAAACTTATACATTCAAGAGATATTACACATTCATGAGGATCTATGGAGTATAGTTTCATATTGATACTAACACTCAATATTTGGATTCTGGTAGGTCTAGTGGAATGTGCTTGGTACATAGGTTTTATTGAGTATAGATTTCCTCCCATGGAATGATGGGTAGTTAGAATATACTAGACATGTCCTTGAGGATATATTGTGAGTATGTGACCTTGACTTTAGTGGGTCCTGGGAGAATCCCATAGCATTTATTCATTTTTCCTATAACAATATTTATCATAAAACAACACAAATGTAACTATGTGATTCACTTTATGGTAGGATTTGTAGATCACATTATTGTAGGACGGAGGTTTGTGAGTCAAATTTGTTGGGGCCAAGTCTCGTGGATGAGATGTTGGATTAGAAGTAGCTAATTTAAAAGTTAATTGGTATGTCTCAACATAGACATGATTTGTGTGCTAATAAACAAAAATAACCACTAGAGTTTATAGTGGGTGATCATGTCTTCCATCAGATGTCCCCTAAATTGGGTCACCATAGGATTAAAAAATAGGGAACATTGGCACCTAGATTTGTTAGACCATTTGGTGTTGTAGAGATGATTGGGATGGTGGCATATCAATTGGCTCTTCCATATAGTAATAGTTATATCAATACTATTTTTCATATGTCACAACATTGGCAGTATCACTCTAAGAATTCTCATGTGGTCGATGTGGATTATGTTGAAATTGAGACAGATGTGAAAGTGTTTTGGGGGAAGACCATTATGATATTTGATATATTATGGAATCATGGGTTTGTTCATGAATGAAAATAGGATAGATAAATAGATATGCAGGATCAGTGGCACTATCTTTTTAGCTCGAAATGATAGAGATGATTGGGATTCCTCTTGTATATGAGCTATTATAAGATGGGGATATTGTAAGATCCTAAATTTTTCTGGATATATCTTGATCTTTTTTAGGTACTATTTTTCCTTATTTTGATAATATCGTTTTTTCTTAAAGAGTTTTTGACTTAAATTGGAAAAAAATTTATGGGTTTTCGGATGTTCATGGGTTTTCCAAATGGTGCGTCATGGCCCAACCAACAGTGATACCCAAAGAAGAGGGGAATTGTACGGTTGGCACAGTGTTTCAAAAACTGTGCACTCTCATAGTAGTAATTGTGCTTCACCCGGGATGAGGTACGCTATTAGGTGCACAGTTAGGGGAAACCGTGTGCATTGAGAAGGAAACCATGCGTACCAAAATTAAATCCCTTGAAAAATCATTTAAAATTTAAACCCCTCGTTTTATATCTCTAAAACTCCTAGCTCTACCCTACACCTATTTATCTCGTTTTAGAGGTTCCTGGAAGGATTCCATGGAATTATAACCGCCGTTATTGACAAATTGAAGTCCTTTTGATGAATATGCACCTCTCCAGGTAAGAGATTCTCATTACATATGGTTTACCCCTCACATATTTCTCTCATACATTGACGGTTTTTGTCCTACCGTTGTGAAGGATCTGTAAATAGGTTTTTGGGTTATTTAGTCTTTTGATCATGAGTCATGGTTTGAGATCTAGATTTTGTTCTTTGACATGACTTTTTATGTTCCTCTTCAATTGGGGTATTTTCCTAGCAAGAATTATTCATGAATTTTGAGGTAGGTAGAATAAGTTACAAATCTCATTGTAGTTATGTAATTAAGTCTATTGAAATTATACTTTTTATGATTAGGTAATTTAATTTATTATTGAACTCATTAATCATAATATCCATGAAATAATGGTTTGGGTCAAATTAGGGAAATTGAAATTGGTGAAAATAGATAAATTAATTGATTAATTAATTAATGAAATATTTTCATTGTTGAATTTATGGGATATTGGGATTGTTTAAATGGATAATTTATGTGATTATGAATTAATTGAAAATGAGGGTTTTGTAATAGTTGGTTCATCCTTAATGGGTTAACGAGTTATTTGGATAAATGATGAAGAATGGTTTAATAGTAAATTTATCATGTTATTCTGTGTGATTAAACTGAAGAACCATGTTCTTTGTGATAATTGTAATGGAATACCATTATCTGGAATGTTGATAAAAAGGGTTAATGTTGATTAATGTTGAATAATGTGATATATGTGTGATTATGTGACATATGGGTATGAGACACAAACATAGGTTTCAAATACCCATATATGGTAAATGAGGTGTGGGATTAGGACTGAGGCTCAAAATACCGATATAAGATACTGAGTAAGAGACCAGGATGGGGGCTCGAAATATCATTTTTATTGATAACGTGTAGGATTGGAATTGAGGATCTAAATACCCATGGGGTTATAGACACGGCGTCTATGCCCATGAGTTTGGCGTAAGACTATGGTTTCAATTGACCATGATATGATTTGAAATGAAATGATAAATTATATCCATGGTAATTTTATAGGGTTCAGAATCCTTGATGGGATGAAGAAGGTATTGAGATTTTTGGTGTCCTCTGGAACATGAGGGTTTATGTTGTTAATTTATGAATCAAAAAATGTGATAACTATTTACATTATTAATTGTACTTTATTATTTATATAACATATTGAAATTTTATTGTCTAGATATTGTTTTATATTTTTTTGTTTTAGGTCTAATAAGTTGTACTAAAACCCATCATGGACTTCCTGATCACTACATTAATAGGCTTTATGGTTATAAGATAAGATAATGGAAATATCCTTATATTTGATGGTTTATATGAGATGATGAATGGATAAGGGAACGAGATGTGGAATTGAGAAACACTTGGGAGTTTATAGTGACTTTGTTTGGGTTTTTTAATTTGGCACTTGGAATATACATGGATTTATATGTCTACTTCTTTGGTAGGATGTTGGATTCATGATTTAGTCATCATGTGATACTGGTGTTTTTTCTTTATGGTTATTATCTATTGAATTTTGTTTATTTATTATCATTATTGTATTACTCTAACAAAAAAGGTATAGTCTCTCTAGGATCAATATTAGACCCTTGCTTCTAGTCAGAAGCCTTTGACTTATAGGGAGGCATACCTAAGGTCATGTGACTAACCACCTTAGGGCATCAGTGTGTGGAACCGGGGTTAGGAAATCATAGTTGTATAGACTAACACTGTTAGTTCTTCAATGGAATTTATGGTTGATCCACTATAGTACGATTCCATAATCTTCCCCCATAATCATTCATGAAAAAACATACTCTTATACTTCCCCTTGTTCTTCCACATTTCTGGACTTGAGGCTTCTCTTTAAAATCATGTGATCATGTGATCAACTTCTTGAAGAATTATCATGGCATTGAATTCTTCTCTATTCGATACTAGAATGTAACAGGATCTTGGCATTCAATTGATATTTCAATAGTGTATACACATTTCTCACTACCAGCATACATTTATTTATAAAAAATTTAATTATTGTGTCACGAATAAATTCTATTATTTAAATTCTCATTTAAAACCACATTTAAACATATTTAAGAATTAAATTTATTAACATTACTTTATTCCATATAATATTACCTGAATGACCATGGGTGTAATATTTTTTCCCACTTTATTATAAATACCCCATAATTATGTGGGTATTTATTTCTGCATAGAGCCTTTTTTCGAATTCCAAAATAAATGGTTGTTTCATGCATATCAAATACCAATTTGGGTATTTTGTTTCATGAATCTAAAATACCCATTTAGGTATTTGGTTTTTTTATTATTCATGTGGGTAAGTTTTAATCCATGGATCGCACATGATGCTTACTTGGATTCTTTCACACAGCTCATCTGCATATAGTAAATTTTCAGCATTTTTTTCACATAGAACATTCACCCGCAACTTCTCCTTGTTTTTTCACACTGTAAGTGACTAAATTATCAATATTATAATTCCTTAATGACGTATAACCATATTTCAATACTCTAGTGTTCATCCTATAAAAATACCTACTTGTTTTGGGTATTCATGTTACCATACATTTGTAAATAAACATTGCAGCTCACTGTTAATAAATTCGTACCAAATACATTAATTGAATTCAGATTCCAAAAACATAATCAAATGCCTAAAGACTCTATATTTATTCACACATGATCATCATCAGACAATGACATCCATTTTTATTCTATCTAAAAGAATAAAAGTGAAACTGGATGCATGAAAAATTATCTCTGATGTACCAGAAGCACAATCATCTCATAATCATTTTATGTAGTCTTAGATTTTTTAGGAGATAATCATGGGTTTAGGATCCATCTTTTAATGCATTTCATTGAATAAATTTCATTTCCAATAAATGCAGTAGACTCTCCATGATTTATAGAGGTCATCAATTTCCATATTAAACATGTAGGTGGCCTCTTCCATGATCTTCATGGAATAAAAATGGGGGTTTTTCTTATGACCTAGCATACTGAAGATCCTTAGTTGAGGGTTTGGGAAGAAGAAATGACCCGGAGCACTCATTTAACATCCCATGTAAATAAATAATTTGACATTTTCATATTTATTAATATTTTTGAATTAAATATTAATTTTACTTTTAAAGGGGATGAAATATTAGATAGCATACTAAACCAGCAATAACAGATTTATCATAAATCATACATTGCACACAATGTTGAGTTATTCTAAAAAACAATATAATATTATTATTATTTAAAATGGTATTTAATGCATAACTATTGTACTAGCGGGAATGAACAGAACTAACTAAAAAATGATTATACATATTTGTTAAATGTCTTCAAATTTACCCAATAAATTATAGAGCCTTAAAATAAGAATGATTCTTATTTTAAACATGAAATACTCTGATATTTTTTAAAAGGATGTTTACTGCCTTTTATGGAAAAACCATTTTCAATAAAAAAATTTCACTTTTATATATAATATTTGACAAAATAAAATTATTCTTTATAAGTAAAACTTCAAATTTTATGTTGGATTAATTTTTTCAATCATTCTGATAATGTTTATTATTTAACGAATAGTTAAAAATACTGTATTTTAATTCAAAAGTGCTTTTTAATATTATTCATTTATATTGTCAGATTGTACTTTTAATTGGTTTTAATGTGTATTTGGATTACATTTTTAACATTTAATCCAATTTTGGTCATTGGAAGTAATTTCACTTTGAAATTGGACATAAACACATGCCAATCTTTTGATATTTTTTACTTCTTAAAAACACACTTTTTTGTTTTGACAACGAGAATTAATTTTCAATTAATTTATACCAATTCATTGTTTTGAATTTGGAAAAATGGATTCCACATTTAGAATTAGGAGGTCTAAATTGTGTAAATAAGTAACCTTTATTTTAAGACATTATGAATCGTAACTTCATTAAATATTTTATTTTCCATGGTTATAGGGTAAATCTAGTAAATAAGGGTAAAAAATAATATTATAATAACATTAAATTACACTTACACATATCCTACTATAATGGATGAGTTATGTCTGACCATGGTCATCCTTGAGTCAACTTTAGGACCCCATAGAACAACTTCTGTGTGAAAATGACATTTAATTACATTTAATTTAATGTTAAGAAAAATATAACAAGAACATATATCATTAACAAAAACAATTTTTATATGAGGTTATATAAATGATATCTTCATCTATAAAAGTTAATTAAAAATATAAATAAAATTCCACATTATGGTATTTTATTTATAAATTTTAGACATTATATAAATAAATTTAATTATGACACAATGACGATGTAGTGATTGCTTCCTTAATAAATGATTCAAATAAATGATATTATAAATGTTAAAATAAATGTAATTTGGTTATTTTTGATGTCATCCATTAATTTTATGGATGATATATACGTGTTATATTTTTATTATTGATGTATTTTTGAAGATATAAAGTTGTTATGGATTTAAAAATAAATCATGATGTGAATAGTGTCAAAATTGACATAATTTATATTTTAAAATAAAAAATATTTTATTAAATATTATAAAATTTAAAAAATTCAGTGATTTGGCATAATATTTATCATTAGTCGAGAAAATCATTATTAATATTTTAATTAGGTATTTATCATGTTTTGGAAACTATTTTTATTCTCAATGTATTAAATTTTCGATAAAACGGTATGCATAAAAAAGGGTTAAATAAAAAAGAAAAGGGTTAAAAAAATATCTAAAACCTACCTAATTATTATTGAATAATTTTATTTTGACTTATTTTAATCTTATATTAGAACTTACTGAATTTACAATAATTTATAATAGAAATATAATTTATAATAAAATAAAAATTCAAGATATTCATTAATTTCCCTCCACCCTCCTATAAAAGGCCACCACCTCTAACCCTTACTCACATATCTCAATCCCCCTCGGATCATCCAAAATATACCTAAATAAGTTCCCAAAATCTCTATCTTCCTCATAGAAGTCTTACCTTGGGGGAAGTCAATTTAAGAAGGCATTTTAGCTTAAATCAAAAGTTAGTTACCTGATGTAGAGGTAGTGTCTTCTCTCAAGTTCTTTTCTTTTATTTTCTTTATCAACTCCCTATTATAATTTTACTCTTTGATTACCTAACAAAATCAGTATCCTAATTATTCTGGGACATTACTATGAGAAGTTTTCTAACTACACTTACACACACATTCATCTAATGGATACGAACATAATTTTTCTTTGAACGGTGAACTATTGCCTCACGAAATGATGATTGTTCAATTATATCCTACCTCCTCTCAATGTGGAAATTATAATGGAACATTACCTATACATGGAATATAATATATTTATATTGTTACCATTATTATTTATTTTTCATTTACAATATACCTTTATGCTTTCTGTAACACATAAATATGATAATTTCATTTGAGGAAGTGCAGACTACCGCTCTCTCAATGTGATGTGGCTCATTCATTATATATGTGGAATGATTACAGGATATAGTAAATAAGATTCTATAACATATATTACATTTATTTATACTAAAATTATAATATACCAATGTATCATTTAGTTTTCACTCCTCTAAAATGAAAATGAAATGAAAGATGTATTCATGCATATATGCAGCTTTGCATCTCCATGAACGGTGAATTTCATTTTCCTATATCCAAGTGTCATAGAATATTCTAAATATATATATTTATTGGATATAAATACAAATATACGTAATATATATGATATTTTAATCATGAATACAATTTTAGAGATAATATACTTTTGACGACATTGACAATATTTATTTATAACATGTTTATTTTTTACTACGGTATCGAACGTCAAAAAACGACTAATATGAACTTGTATAGTTATATGATTGTTATATCATGGTAATAAGTGTTATAAATGAATAACAAACATGAAAAATGTTATGAATCATGTACAATTGACATGATTTTATTATTCATGGAGATAAATAATGAACAAGATAAGTCGGATATAATGTTAGGGACTTTGTCTCAATATCATTTCATTGAAGAATATATTGATTTATACATGAAATTATTTTATATAGTGTATAAACCCCATTTATAATTCGTTTCGTCAAAGAAACTATTTTTTCTACGAAGCATTTTGTTGAACCACAAAATTTATGTTTCTTTTTAATATATGTGGTGACAACAACCATTCTTCCACCGTGGTAATTATTTGATATTTTGATTCCATAACAATCCATAATGTGTTTAAAAGGAAAATAATAACCATATTCATTTTTTTTACATATTTTGGTATTGAAAATTGTATTGAAAATGGATTTATTAAGTAAATATATTGAAAAGATATATTGTGATTGCAATGCAGAAATGTTATTTTTTCGTTGTGCTTGTGTAATTTGGTATGACTATGTAATGTTTCTTAGAAATTGTTTACATATACAGGTGGTTTCATGTTAAACATAGGGATGGTGAGCCCAATATATCTCTCTAATTCATTGGGTAATGTGGAAGAGGAAAACGTTTATATTTTTCCTAAGAGAAATTTGGAATATACTATGATGGGTATTCCAAATGTAAATCCCTATGTAGCTTTGAAAGATACAATGTAAGAATGATATGGATGACACAAGTTACCTTTATGATTTATGATTACAATTTTTTATACATAAATCATATGATGTCATGAGGTATGTTAAAGAGATTACATTTTATAATTGAGAATTATGATTTCATTGATTTGTATGTATTAATGGACTAATGATTTATTTAATTAGTTAATAACCCTTACTATGCAAATAATTCTCATCCCATGTTTTCAAATTGTTTTTCACAAGGAATAAGTAAGGGTAAGAGAAAAGATGTATTCACGATGATTTATATCAAGAAAAGAACTGTTGTTTTATTTAAGGATTTTTATTATTGTGAATTTTTTTGATAGAGTTAAAGTGTCTAACATGTAATATTGAGTTATAAGGTTATATTTATAGCCTAATTCTCTAAAACTCTAAACCTAGAAAGATTCTCAATTTTAATTCTTGATCTAACTCAATATTATTTAATGTTTAAGGTTGGGGCCATACAGTTTGTATCAGAGGTTGGTATTGAAAACATTATGAGTTAGGATATTGTTAAATTAATATTCATAAATTAACTTATGGTTAGATTGAAATGATATAGAATTTACATATTAATGTGTCGCTTCACCTAAGAAATTTCTTTATTCGGAATGGATTTCCATAGAGGAATCAATGTAGCTATGATGGGATGACATCAGGAGGAAAACAAACTTCCAAATCAACAACTTGATAAGGTTAGAATAAGAACATAATAGTTTGTTGTAGTAATGGAACAGTTGACTCAGGCTATAAATGGTGCTGGTATCAATGCACAAGATCATCCAGATCGACCACAAATGAACTATTCGGTAGTGTAACATTTCATGAGGCAACATCCCCCATCATTAAGAGGACTATCTGACCATGTTCTTTCAAAAGGGTGGAATAAAGAACTAGAAAAGATTTTTGGTGTCATGGGATGTTCAGAACATAGAAGGTTAGTCTTTATCTTCACCATTTTGAAGGTGAAGCTAATCTATTATGCTCTATTGATAAATATATTAGGGATAGTGAGGAGATTCATGCACATGATTGAGAGGAATTCATATGTATATTTCATGAGAAATATTTTCTTAAGGCGGCTTGACTTAGGATGGAAAAAAAATTATAGAATTGAGGCAAGAGGATGACTCATTGGTTGCCTATGAATAAAAATTCACTAGAATGGAAATGTATGCTCCAAATTTCATACAGGATCATGATAGTGAAATAAATTGTTTTTACTCAGAATTAATGGAAATTTATATAAGTGAATTAACATCTTGTGAGGTTGGATGTTATGAAAAACCTGTTTGATGTGTGGAGAAGGGGGAATAGTGTTTACCAATGATCAGGTGGTCTTTGAAAAACAATAGAATAAGAGGTTGATGTGGAAGATTAAAGGTAATAACTCTTCAAAAATAGTCTAATGATAAGAAACCTAAGTTTATTGTTTGTGAAAATTAAGGTAAAAATCACATTGGGCAATGCCTTTTGAATTATGGAAGTGCTTTCGAGGTGGTAAAATGGGACATAAGGATCGTAATTTAACTAAAATAGATAAGGATAATGGTAAGAAAAAATAATATTTATAGTCAGAAAATGATTTAAGTGCAATGAAAAGGGTAATTATAAAGATGACTGTCCAATGAGGAACTCAATTGAGGGAAAGAAACTGGACTACAAGAAAAAAGGGACAGTGAAATCCTTTGCAACAACTTTAGAAGATGTTGGGCCATCAGATGATGTTGTATAAGGTACACTATTTTTTTATTCAGATTTTTCAAATGTGTTGTTGGATTCAAGGTCTACACATTCATTCATTTTAGTGAAATTTTCTAGTAAATTAGGAATCCCATCTCATGATATGAATCCTGAATGTGTGGTAAAAACAATGGGAGGAAATGTCGGGACAAAAAAATTATAAAAACCTTCATGTACTTTTTTTCACAAATAATCTAAGTTAAATTAATATTTTTTTCCTCTAGTTGAGTTTGATGTTATTTTTGGTATGGATTGGATTTTTGTTTATCATTCTAAGATTGATTGCACAAAAAATAGGTTTATTTTTTAAAATAATATAATTTTGTTTACAAAAATGAACCCTTACATTTGATAACATATTAGGAAGTTGAGAAACTATTTTAAAGATAGAAATGAATGTTACCATGGACATATTATTGAAAACAAAGGAACTGTTCAGATTAATGATGTGTCAATGGTAAATGAGTATCTTGATGTTTTTTTAAATGAGTTTACTAGAATAATACTTGATCAAGAAGTTTAATTAAAAGTTTACTTAGTTCTTGATTCAAATAAAATTTAGAAACCCCTATTGAATGGCTCAAAATAAACTTTTAAAGTTAAAGAAACAATTTCATGAGTTATTAGAAAAAAATTTCATTCGACCTAACACGTCATCAAGGGTGCTCTTGTCTTGTTTGTTTAAAAGAAACATGGTTCAATTTGACATTTCATTGATTATAGGTCCTCAAATAACATCACTATTAGAAAAGAAGTATCATTTTCCTCTTATTGATGATTTATTTGATCAGCACCATGGAGAAAAATATTTTTCAAAGATTGACTTGAGGTTGGGGTACCCTCAGTTGAAAGTAAAAGAAGCAGACATTCCGATGACCGTGTTTCATACTACATAAAGCCATTATGAATTTGTATTTATGCCTTTTGGGATAACCAATGCACCTACTATATTCATTAATCTTATAAATAGAAATTTATATGACTTCTTGGATATGTTTTGGTTGTGTTTATTGATGATATTTTGGTTTATTCTAAAAGTAAAGATTAGAATAAAATTTATTTAAGGATATTATTATAAAAATTAAAAGAAAATAAACTATACGGGAAATCTAGAAAGTGTTATTATTAGTTACATCCAATTTACATCATTAGTCACATTGTTTATAAAGATGGAATATCTGTTGATCTTTTTAAAACAAAAGTTGTTATATAAGTTTTAAGACACACAAATATAACTGATATTTGTAGTTTTCATGGTTTTAATGGCTATTACCAATGGTTTGTTGAACTTTTTTCATGTTTATCTATCCCATATAAAAGGTTAGCTCGAAAAGGTGTTAGGATAATATGGAAAAAATAATGTTATGATTTTTTTCTTTAATTGAAAATAAGATTGGTGAATGCTTCAATTTTTGAACTGCCTTCTAGAAATGGTGAATATGTAATATATAGTGATTCTTCATTAAAAGGAATTGGTTGTGTACTAATGTGTAATGATAAGGTAATTTATTATAATTCATAATAGTTGAAACCACATTAGTTAAATTACCCTACAAATGATATGGAATTATCTTTTTTTTGCTTAAAAAATTTATAGGTATCATCTATTTGGACTAAAATGTGAAATATATACTAACCAAAAAATTTTAAAGTATATATGTTCACTAATAATGAATTGAACATGAGACATAGGAGATCAAGGGAATTAATCAAGGATTATTATTACACAATTTATTACCATCTAGTAAAATAAAATAAAGTGGCTAATGCTTTGAGTCGAAAAAATAATGCTACATTAACCATATTATATTTGGAACAAGATCCATTGATTTATGATTTGATGGACTATAGATTTTTTTTTTGTTTCATGAGATTCCTCTATTTTGAATCATTTTTTATTATAATCGTCCCTAGAATACATAATAAAGAAAGAATATAAGAAAAACTGTGAGTTGCAGAAAAAAGGATGAATTGGTTGAGAAGGGTAAGTTACTAGAGTTTAACATTGATAGAGACTGGTTTTTGAGGATTGGGAAGAGAATATGTGTGCCTTGTAATTCACAGTTGAAGAAAGAATTATTATGTGAACCTCATAGTTCTCCATTTTCAGTTCATCCTGGTAGTACTATAAGATGTATAGAGATTTTCGAAAGTATTATTGGTGGGATGGAATGAAAAGAGACATAGCTGAATTTACCTTGAGATGTTTGATATTTCAACAGGTTAAAGCAGAGAGGTAGTTACCAAAAGATATGCTTCATCCATTTACAGTTCCATAGTGGATGTGTGAAAATGTGTGCATCTATTTCATCATGGGATTACAAAATAATTCTTGAGGTAATAATGCAATTTGGGTTAATGTTGACCGATTAACTAAATATTCTCAATTTCTTCCTATCTGAGTACTCTCTCTATAGATTAACCCTCCAGATTGTATATTAAAGAGATAGCAATGATACATGGAGTTCGCCTCTCGATTGTATTTGATCATGATCTTAGGTTCTCTTATAACTTTTGGAAGGTCCTTTAGAAGTCATTGGGTAATGAATTAAGGGTTAGTACAGATTTTCATCCACAATCAGATAGCATGTCTAAATGAACAATTCATACCATGGAATATATGCTACGTCTTTCATCAATGGATTACCATGGATGGTGGACAAACATCTTTCTTTTGGTAAGTTTTCTTATAATAACTGTTTTCATTTCAGAATAATGATGGCACCATTTGAGTAATTATATAGAAAGCGGTGTCGAACTCCTACATTTTGGGATGAATTTGTTGAAAGAAAGTTCATGGGACCATAATTATTAGAATAGATGGGATAAAAAGTTAAATTAATTCAAAATCACATGAGAACAGCTCAGAGTAGGCAGAATAGTTATGCGGTTAATAGGTGGAAGGATATTTCTTTCAAGGTAGGTGATAATGTCATTCCCAAAATTTATAGATAAAAAATTGTGATATGTTTTTGTAAGAAGAGATATTTTAGTTCAAGGTTCAGGGGACCCTGTGAAATCCTAGAGAAAGTTGGATCACTTTTCTACTTAGTGGATTTACCTCCATGTTTATCCAAGGTACAAAATTTATTTCATGTTTCAATGTTGAGAAAGTATATGTTGGATCCATATCTTGTTTGGAGTCCAGAGATAGTTCTGTTGGAAGACAATCTTTCTTATGAGGAATAGCTAGTCTAGATTTTTTATGGAAGACAGTAAGTGTTGAAGAATAAGGTAATTTACTAGGTAAATGTTTTTTTATAAAAACCATATGGTTAAGGAGTCAACATGGGAATCTAAAAATTATATAAGGTATAAATACCCTCACTTATTTGATAAGGTAATAGAAATGCGGGGATGCAATTCTCAAAAGGGGGAAAGGGCGTAACATCCCATGTAAAAAAAGAATATGATATATTCATATTTCATAATAATTTAGAAATAATTATTAATGTTACTTTAAAAGTTATTCTATATCTAATACCTTACTCAACACGTGACAATGTATTTCTCAAAAAAAAAATTACGTTCTACACAACATTGATTTATACCAAAAAAACAATATAACAATATATTTATTTTAAATGATAGTTAACACATTACGATTATATTATAGGGAATGAATAGAACTAACTAAAATATTACTATACAAGTTTGTTAAATGTTAATACATTTTTCCTATAAATCGTAGAGGCTTAAAATAGGAATGAATTCGATTTTAAAGATGAAATACTCTAATTTCACTAAAAGGTGGTTTTATTACCTTTTGATGGAGAACCCATTTTAAATATAGTTTTTGTCCCTTTTATATATTCTATTTGAAAAAAATGAAATTATTCATTAAAAGAGGAACATAAAAATTTACATTGGATGAGATTTTGCAATTTTTCGGATAAAGTTCATTTTTTAATGAGTAGTGAACAATACTGCATTTTTATTCAAAACTGAATTATAATAAAATTAAATTATATAGTTAAGTTATACATTTTATTGGTTTTGAAGTGTAATATGATTATATTATTACCAGTTAATCCAATTTTGTTCTTTTTGTGTAATTTTATTTTGAAATTCGACGTAAACACATGTTAATCTTTTTGTAATTTTTACTTCTGAAAAACACGCTTTATTGGTTTTGACACAGTAATTGATTTTGAATTAATATTTTCAAAATATTTTTTTTAATTTGGAAAAATAGTTCCATATTTAGAATTAGGAAGTCCAAATCTTTTAAATACGCAACTTTTATATTTATACATTATGAAAAGTAACTACAGTAATTATTTTATTTAACATGGTTAAAAGGTAAATCCGGTAAATAAGGGAAAAAATAATATTATAATAATATTAAATTACCCTTCAAGATATCCTAACTATATTGGATGAGATATTTCAGACCATGAGACTCCTTGGGTTGATTTTATGTACCCATGGATCCAAATGTGGGTTAAAATGACATTTAAATACTTTTAATTTAAAGTTAAGGAAAATATTTCTTAAACCTAAATATTATTCTAAAATAATTTCTATATGGGATTATATAAGTGATCTATTCGACTATAAATAATCCATATAAAAAGAAAAATATCTTTTACCTCATGGTATTTTTTTTTAAAATTTTTAGACATTAAATAAATAAATTTAATTTTGACATAATGATGATGTAGTGATTGCTTCATTAATAACGGATTCAAATAAATGAAATTATAAATGATAAAATAAATAAATTTGGTAATTTTTATGTCATAAAATAATTTAATGGATGATATTTATATGTTATATTTTTATTAATGATACTTTTTTAAGTAAACATGTTGTTATAGATTTTTAAAAAAATCATGATATGAATATTGTCCAAATTGACATAGTTCATATTTTAAAATATAAAATATTTTATTAAAAATTATAAAATTAAAAAAAATATATTTTTTGGAAAACTATTTATTAAAAGTCTAAGATTTTATTATTTACACTTTAATGGGAAATTTTTCATATTTTGGTGTCTATTTTGATTCACAATGTGATACATTCATTACAAAATGGTAAGAGTAAAAAAGGGTTAAATAAAAAAGATGAGGATTAAAAAATATAAAAGACCTATATAATAATTATTGGATGATTTTATATCAACCTATATTCATTTTATATTATAACTAATTTAATTTTGATACATTTATAATCGAAATATAATTTATAAAAAAATAATAATTCAAGATATTCCTTAAGTTCCCTCCTCCCTCTTATAAAAGGCCACAACCTTTAAACCTTTCTCACACATTTAAAACCCCCTTTCACCATTCAAAATCATACCAAATAATCTCACAACATCCCTATATTTCTCCTAGAAGCATTAAGTTTAGAATAAGGCAATTTTATAAGGATATTTAATTGAAATCAAAAGAAAGTTAACAGATTTAGAGGTAACATCTTCTCTCACGTTGTTTTATTTTATTTTCCTTCTCCACTACTTATTCTATTATTATTATTTTATTACATAACTACAAAATTATCCTCAATATACTAGATTTTTTTTAATGATTAAAACTACACATACAAACTCCTCCATCTAATGGATACGAACATACTATTTCTGTGTTCGTTGAACTACTGCCTCACGAAACGATGATTTGTTAAATATCTTATACCACCTCTCATGGTGGACATTATGATGACAATGTATTATATATGGTATATATTGTATTTATACTACCTCTATTCTTATGTATTTTTCATTTACATCATACCATTACTCTTTCTATAATGCATAAATATGATAATTTTATTTGAGGAAGTGCGGCCTACCGCCCCTCTAAAAGATATGACTTGTTCGTGGTATACATATAATGTATAATGGATATAATTAATGACCTTATGTAACTAATATAACATTTATTTATAATTTAATTATAATCTACCTATGTATCAATTATTTTTCATTCCATTAAAAATGAAAAATAAATGAAAGTAGCGTTCATGCGTACATATGGCTTACCGTCTCCATGAACGGTGCATTTCATTTTCTTATATTCAAATGTTATGGACTATTATAAATAAATATATAATTGTCATAAATACTTATATAATAGATATATATGATATTTAAATCAGGAATAAAATTCTGGAGATAATGTAATTTTGACCACAAGGACAATTTGTAATTATAACAAGTTCATTTTTTACTAAAGTACTGAACATTAGAAAAAACATCCTATATGAAGATGAATAATTATATTATTGTTATAGATTCGTAATAAGTGATATAAAAGAATAATAAACATTAATAAGGTTCTTAATCAAGTACATTTAACTTATTTTTATTATTCAGGGAGATAAATAACGAACAAGACAAGTACGATACAGGGTAAGGGACTTCGTCCCAATCTCCTTTCATTGAGAAATGTTTTGATTTATAAAAAACATTATTTTATACAGTGTATAAACCCTGTGGAATTTTAATTTCATTAAAATGGAATATTTTTTATATGAAGTGTTTTACAAAATGACAAAAACCATGTTTCTTTTTAGTGTACAAGGTGACAATGACATTTTCCCCTCCGTGAGCATTATTTTATATTTAGTTTCCTTTACAAGTCATTATGTTTTTAAAAGAAAAAAAATACAATATAATATTTTTAAATATTTTGTAATTGAAAATGGTTTTATAATGGATTGATTAAGTCAATATTTTTAAATGATATATTGTGATTATAATGTGAAATTATATCCTTCCTTTATGCATGTGTCATGTGTTATGATTATGTTTTGGTTATTGGAAATTTTTTATGTATACGGGTGGTTCTACAATAAGCCTTGGGTGAGTGAGCCCAATATAGCTCTTCAATACATTGGGTAACATGACTTAGGTAAATGTTAATTTTTCTCTTAAGAGATTTAGGGAATATAATATGATGGGTATTCCAAATTTAAATCCCTATATACTTGTGAAAGATGAAATGTATGTATGATATGGATTCTACAATTTACCTTTATGATTTACGATTAATATGTGTTATTTATAAATCTTGTGATTTCATGATGTCTGTTATAGAGATTATGTTTTATGATTGAGAAGTAATATTTCATTTATTTGAATTTATTTATGTACTAATGTTTTTGTCTTTATTTTATAATCCTTACTGAGCTTCTTATGCTCATCCCATGTTTTTTAATTGTTTTTCACATTGTAAAAGGAAGGGTAAGAAAAAGTAATTATTCAAGTAAATTTATATCATGAAAATAAATATTGGTTTGTTTAAAGAGTTTCATTATTGTGAATATTTTTGATATATTAGAAGTGTCTACCTTGTAATATTGAGATGTAATGTAATATTTATGGCCTAATTTTCTTTAACTATAAACCTAATAATATCGTCAATGTGAATTCTTGATCAAACTCACGATTATGTAATGTTTAAGGCTGGGGACTTATAGATGGAGAGGATTAGATGAATTTGATCAGATGGAATGAATTATATTCATCATTTTAATGATGTGGGGTTAATAAACAATGTGTCTCTATACCCCATAATTATTACATTTGGACCATGATCTATCATGATAATAAATCGCTTCCTCTAGACTGCCAAAAATTCCTATCCCCAACTGGCACCACCCCATCCCGGCACTCCCTGCCATTATGCCCCCTTGGAAAGTTCCACCACTACTCCCCAATGTTCTCTAATTGTTAATGATTATATGGGTATTATACATGGTACCACACCTATGTCACCCAAATCTATCCTGGGATGGTTCCCTGGGTTGTGGTTGAAATATGATCCCCACATGTGGCTGGGGTGGATCTACAATTTTCTTTCTTAGTGGGATGGACTGATTTTTTATATATGTTCCATTTGAATACTGGTAATATAAATTGAATTTAAAACCCTCTCAATTAAAATCTCTATGAAAAAGTACTTCAATTGATCCTACACATCATTATAGAATAATAATTTTTCTTTTGCATGGAATCTTCTCAATTTTTTCATCTTTCACTTCACGAAAATTATCATTTTTATGGAAATTCATATGTTTTAGTAATGGGAATATTAATTAGAGAAATTCATAAAATTTTATATTAATTCAACAATCATAAGAGTTAATATCATCTAAATATTGACATGATTTATAAAAAATGAAACATGGTCTCAACAATCTCCAAGTTTTTTTTTTTTTTCAATGCCCCTTTACATATTCAAAAGTAAATATGTGTGTAGAATCTTTTCTACCCCTTTGAAAATAAAATTCACTAGGTAAGTGAGGGTGTATTCTCATTTTCAACTCTCTTCTATAAATTATATTTAAATAATTTTAAATTAAAGGGATGATATCACGTTATACTAGAAATGATACATTAAAAAATCAAATTGTCTCATAATTGTGATTTTTCAATATAGAAAACAAGTGTGAAATAACCATGGATGTCTAAGATATCCATAACACATACTCACATGTGATATAAAGATCACAATTAACCAATTCTTAGTGAAGTGGTTGCAAATAATATTATATTATTAATGTAATGATAGTTCATGCAAAAAAAATTTTATAGATATATTATAATTTTGTTGTCAAATGGTTATATCTCTCCCTTTTTTAACATCTTATCAACCAAGCATTCCCCTATAAAAAATATAATTTCAAATATGAATGAGAGTGTAATTTCCATAAATTGATATTTAATTTTAGATGTTTCTATTGGTCTTTGTTTCATTCTCATGGTTTCTCCCCCTTCAGGGATAAACTGTTACATTTTCATGGAAATTGATGAAATCCATGATAGTAAAACATAAACATCAATTCCATGAATATTAGTTTATGACACATAAAATTATAAATAAAAATGAATCACATATTTTTTCATCCAGAGTAACATTTAGGATGAGAATTTCCTCTTAACCTAGGCCATTCTTTTCACCCAATATCAATCGTTACATTATGTGGTAACTCCTTTTACCTTGTAGTCATTTGATTATCTGAGATCTCAAGTTCATTTTTTTACATTTTCAAAATCTCCCTTTCAGTTGGAAGAGTATTTATACAATTATTTTCAATATTTCCTATCTTTTTTATCAATTCACAGAAATGTTTTGAGAGAAGAGTATTTTTATTTCTTAAAAAACTAACAAGAAATTGAATATCTTATACATATGGAGTTATATGTATTACATTTTCCATTTATCAAGCTATTTATTTACCATTATCTTTCATCATTACTATTGTTGCTGAAAATTTCGCAGTCAAGATGATCATGAACTACATAAAAAATCTATTTTTGTGTTTCAAAATGGATTATTCAATGTTTTTTGAGTTACCGTTCATTAGAAACCTATCAAAACCATCCTTAGGAATGTATTTACTCAAAAAAAATATTCTTGTTTCTCTCCAATATTGGTTCATTTCCTGATTTTATATTACATTTATTCATTTCTATGTTATGTTTTCAGTGGTCTATGTTATGTCCTCTCTTTCCACAATAGAAACATGTTTTCTTGGATGACATGACATTGTCGGAATCCAAATTTTCATTCATCATGGGTGTATATTTATTTACATATTTTAGTACTACTTTCTTTTTTTATTACCAAAAAATACATTTCAATTTTTTTCTCTAATTATTCATTTTTTCTGTTCACATATTAGAATCAATTTATTACTTAATTGGTTTATTCCATCAATATTATTCTATGTGACTACACATGTTGTTGTAATCATAGAATTATTCAAGAATATTGAATCTATTTCTTTTGTATAGATTTATTCTCTATCGTGTATGTTGCTTATGATATCTAGGTTTCTATAGTTGTTCACTATTACTCCCCCTGAATGTGGGCCTTTTTAGTTTTCATATAGTCTATTGTTTTTCCAACATCCAACATCCTGATTTCCAAACATCTATCAACACTAAAAATATCCAACAAATATACATCATATTCTTATAGTACCACTCTATTTAGATTTATTTCATTGTTATTTATGAGTTTTTTCCCTTTATTTAGATTGTCATGGGAGTTATTTTACATGATATTTCCAATATCATCACTTGGTATTTTTGTGGTTGTGTCGAGATTTTCAATAATCATCCTTTTCATAAATATTGGATTCAAGCATGTACTAGACGATGCAACTACATTAATAAAAATAGAATTAACTAGTGTATGTGTTACCTTCATCCATGAACATGTAGAAGGATGATCAATAGATAAAATTCACATTTTCTTCCCATCAATATGTGTCTCTTTTAATATATGAGTCAAAAAAATAGTTCCAATAGAAACATACCTTCTTGGAAGATTAATATTTTCATAGTTTTGGGAGTAATAATTCATATTATCAGTAATTTGGAATTTTATAGTATTTTTCTTTTTCCCATTAATTAATTCCACATCCGGTTGAAGAAATTTTATTATAAGGGAATCATTCTCATTTTAAACTAATGGTAGTCTACCTTCCCAATCAATTTTCATTTTTTGAGACTCATATTCCTATATTTTAATACAATGAAACTTAGAGTAGTAAATATAATTTATTATTTTAGATTTAACTCTCTATTGGGATTTCATTACATTGATAGTATCTTTATGTAATTATTATTGATCATGGATCTTATGAATAAACACTTCATGCTTCTCAAAAAAAATTTCCATAAAAATGTCTATCTATTTGACCATACATTTGTTACATCCTTGATTAGTATCTATAAAATTCATACAAATATTGATCAACAACTCAAGTTCATGGATTACTTCACCAAAAACATGTTTACATATGATTATTTCTTAAACATTCCACTGCAATCCTTCTTTAACTAAGGAAATATTTTCATTTAAAAGTGTCAAAAATTTTATTTTTCTTTAATGAGATTTGGTAGTGCATTTATCATTTTTAATTTCATAAGATGTGAATCCTATTGTATATTAATTTCCTTTTGAAGATATTTTATTTTATAAAAAATATCCTTGAATGATAAAATTGTATATGAAATCAATTTTTAGGGAACATTATTCATATATCATTCAAATTGAGTGTAGAAGTATTCAATTAATTTGATTGATTCAATATTAATAAAATCTTCAAATCTTGAGAGTGTTTATTCAAAAGGATCATTGTTTAATAAATTAGTAATAGTGTATTGATCAGTTTCTTCTTTCATTAATGTTTTCTTCATTCTCTTTTCTTCTGCCTTATTTTTATTTTTTAGAGTTTTTGCAGAGACTTTTCTATCCTCTTAAAACAGGGTGGATACTACATCTTCAACTTGATGTACCTTAAAAACAACATCAAATATAGAAATCATGTAAAAAATGTAAAAAAAATAGTGATAAAAAAATTACCCAATTAGAGTCATAGCGTCCCTATGATACCACTTGTAGAGCCTAGATGGATTGTCAAAGGACATTAAGAGGGGGGGTAAAGCAATTTACTCATTTTTTTGACAAATTTTACTTTATTTTAGTTTCCCACGCATTCAATAAAATAAATTTACTATTAAATGTAATCAATATATTATACTCTCTCAATAATCATAATGAGTATAATAATAGTGATATAATCACAAAATGTTTTTTATAATGTTTGCTACTAAGGCCTACCCATTAACATGATCAACTTGTGGTTGTTTCATGGATTTTAATACCATTTTAATCTTCAATGATGTAAAATTTCAATAACTATAATATAATGATAGATAAGTTAATATAGAGACAATAGAGGATTTATATAATTCATTATATTAGTACAACCTGTTCTTAGAAGCATTGTTCATATGAGCACCACGTGATATTCAATTATATTGATGGTTGATCCAATATATAATGATTCTATAATCTTTTTATATAATAAATCTATATTTAAATTACTTGTTTAATTCCTCTATATCATCCACATTGATGGTCTTGAGACTTCTATTCAGGTTTTAAAGTTCATGTGATCATATTCTTAAATAGTTAACCCGGATTTGACTCCTTCTCTCTTCAATAAATAAATGTATCAAGATATTGGTCTTAATTAGTTTTTTCAATTGAATGTACACATTTCTCGTCTCATGAATGCAATTATTTATACATAAATTTGGTACATGGGTCTTAATTATATTTCATTATTAAAATTCTTATTTTAAAAATCAATTAAATGTGATTATAAATTAAACACATTAAATAAAATTTCTTCTTTGAAATAATATATTAATGATCATGGGATTTTTATTTCTAAAATTAAATACCCCATTGAAAATGGGTATTATATTTCTTCCATTATAATTTGAAATACCCCATTATTGTGTGGGTATTTATTTCTTCATGGAGATCATTTTGGAAGACCCAATTAAATCATTGTTTCATGCATCTAAAATACCCATTTTAGTATTAATATTTTTCTCCTTCACATGGGTATGTGTTAATGCCTGGCACATCAATCATGAAAGAATGGATTCATGAATGAAAATCATCTGCATGCTATAAATTTGTAGCTTCATCTTCTCCTGTAGAAAAATAACCAATAACTTTACTCTGTTTATTCATGATATAAATGACTACAGTATCGAGATTCTAATTCCATCATGTTGGATATTCATATATGAATACTCATGTGTTCAGGTCGTCAATATTATTGAATGTTTACAGTCTTCTTTTTTCTTTAAATTGATAAATAAATATCTTTAATCGCCCTTGTTAATGAAGTACCAATAACCGACATTAAATCCTCATTTTAAATAATTATACAATACATTAAGACTATACATATCTTCATATTGGTTCATCATCAAACACATCATTCACTTTTTATTAAATATTCATTCATACAAGTGGAATGAAATACATATACAATTATTTTTAATGTACCCCACACATAATCAGATCATAAACATCATCCACAGGCTCTGTTTTATCTGGGGACAATCTTAGCTTTAAGATCCATCATTTAACTCCTAGAACTTTTTTAAATTTCATTCATATTAAATTATTTGGACTCACTTGTATTTGATGATATCATCAATGGGAATATTAAACAGGTTACATTCCGCATCTAACATCTTCATGGAACGAAAATTGTAGTTCTTCTAGTGATCCAAAATAATGGATACCCTTATTTAAGGGTCAACGTAAATGATGATACCATCAATATATTTAAAATATCATGTTGAAGGTGATCGAATAGACCTCGTTATGAACTTAAATTTAATGATGTAGGATGAGAAACCCAAGAACCTCTATCCCACATTGTATTTACATCTAGTCTATGGAATGATATAACAATACATCACTACCATTACCTTGCAAGAAATCATGATCCCCTATGGGCATCACTCTGTGCCAGCTCTCCATGTCGTTGTACTTACCCACATAGTAGAACTAATGCTCATCCCATTTACACATAATGGGAAACATTCCATGGTGCATAAATATAGGCCCACACCTCTACCACCCATCACTGGCCTGAGCTGGTTACCTAATTCATGGTTGACCTGTAGGTCGCACATGTGGTTGGGGCCGAGCTGGCCTTGACATTATCAATGTGATGGAATAAGTTTTTATAATAGGACAATTTGAATTCCTAAAATAGAAACATAATTTCAAGCCTTATCAATTAAAAAAGCCAATCCAAACAACTTAAATATATCCCAAACATCCTAATGCAATAGTAAATTTCCATTTCATGGAATCTTTTAAATTGATTTGTATTTCACTTCATGAAAATTATCATTTTCATGGAATTCCAAATGATGAATCAATGTGAAAAATATTAAGAACATATCATTAAAATTTAAAATTAATTTTAAAATCATGACAGTATATTTTAGAAACATATTTACTTAATTGAAAAAAAAATATTCAACATGAGCTAAATAATTTCAAAAAATTATTCTGAATATTAATTTCAATAGAGTGACATTTTTGATTTATTTTTTATTAAAATAATACATAGTCTATATTCCAAACAATATGGTCCCAAATGGACAAATATTCAGTATTTAGGGGGAAATATCCAAACTCCACTTATACACTATGATAAAAAAAATAAGAAAATTAAATCTATATCCCAAGGTTTTAAACCTATCTTACATGTTTAACAACTATTACGGTGATAACGTTTTCTACAGTTACTATTTCTATTAAAAAAATAGATGGTCCTATTTAAAAAAATTATTCACCTAATTAAAAATTTTTAATTTATTCTTGATGACTAAATTTCATTAAGTGGTATAAATTTGTTTTAAAATAAACATTCAAAACGTGATGAAAATCATTTTTTTGAAAGAAATAATTGTATTAAGCACAGTACTGGATTAATTCTTATCCCCTTCTTAAAAAATTAGATTGTTCATAAAAAATTTGATTAAATATATAATATATTAAATATAGAATAATAATTAACCAATAGGGTATAATTTCATTTATTAAAATAAAAACACATTTTATACATAAAAATATTTTTTTAAAAAACATATTTTTTATTTGTATTTTTTTATTTTAATTTATAATTATTTGATAACCAATTAATTTACGTAAAACCTAATTTTTTTATAATTTATTTATTCCCATTCATAACCATAAATTTAATTTATATTTTATATGTCTATATAATAATATTTTTCATTTAGACTAGTATTGTTTGTATCTCAAGCTATAGAAACAAATTAAATTTATTTGAAAATAAATACATAATAAAATGTCAAGGTGTTTCAATATACCCCATTAAAATAAATTTATCACTCAAAAATATATTATTTTGATACAAAGAAACAATGATATATTTATTTAATTACATTCCCAAGTTTCAATGTTGCTAAGTTGAATTTCAGATTCCTCTAGAAATCAGTAACTGGGTGGGTACACTTTTTCCGTAGCACTTTATTTTTTTGATCAAGGATTTAAATAAGTTGTTCATCAAAGGAATGATAACACTAAATATGTTAGAATTATGAATTCAGTACATGTTAAGGAATAGGTATGTACAATATCATAACATATATATAGAAGAAATTGGAAACTTGAGAGAGGATTGGTGGAAGCTCTAACCAATATACCACCATCCATTCCTACTAAAGAATATTATTCGAGAAAATATTCATTGTGTTTAGATAGCCATTATTTCAAAATATCAAAATTATATTCCATAGTGAAATTAAATGAAATAAATTCTCACCAGTATATAATTTTAGGTTTCACCAATTATTATTATCATAAATTTTAAATCACTATAATCTACCATGATATGCTGCTGAATTGGAATAACATTATCTTCAATTTATCATCTAGAGCATTTCCCAATATATTTCATTCCCTGAATATTCACTATTTAATTAGTGTTATAGACATATTTTCATATAGGGCTTCATATAGTGACATCAGAATTATTGACTGAAATCTATTGATGTATAAAAATTGTACTAGAGGAAGGTGTTGACCCAAAGAGACTTTAAAATACATAGAACAAGATCATAGAATATTCACTATGGTTTTAATGGTTCTCTCATAATAACATTTTTTTAGAGTGATATTTTATACAAAAACACAACCTTGTATCCTGTCCCTAATAATGAATTTTCCAAAATATTTAAGTAAACCATGGTTTTAAATCTTATATAATAGAATATGGTACTCAATGCCTCCTTACCAAGCCCCTATTGTATATTTTAAAAATATTATCAAGAGATAAATCACTACAGATATAAATGAATTGTTTGTAATTTTTAAGGAGATGTACTACAACAGAAATTTTATTGTGGAATTTAAATGTTTTTGCGAGTCTGTAGATAAAACCTTAGTTTATGTTTTCCCATTTCCATTCTAGTATGGGTAATGTTTGTAAAATCCCCTTAGACATCTATGTCCCAACATTAACATGCTGACATACCAATCTAGGAGATACATTCTCTATAATACATCTATTTATTCCCACAAATAGTCTTCCAGATATCTATATGTATTTATACTTCTAGGATTAATGGATAATAATGAACTATGTGCCTTATATAATAGTAAATTTATTAAATATAGTGTGGATGAAACAAATACATTTTTATTAAACCTTAGAATTTCCTCATAATTAGGGTTGAATTGCAAAATATTTTTTACCTTATTATGTTGTTACACACTTTCCTTAAGCAGCTCATTGATCCTCACATGGATATATGGTTGAACAGTCTTTTGGGAAAGATAATATTTCTTCCCAACCGTTATGATTTATAGATATACAATATTAAAATCCAAAAATATTGGATGTCTTTTATCCTCATCATTGATAAGATATCATGGTCCTTTTGACATAAATCAATAGCCAACTTGTTTACATTCGAAGGGTGGTAATATATTATGTAGTTACAATATTTAATAATCCCTAACCATATTATCTAGAACATATTCAACTATTTTTTGGGGAGTATATACTTTCAAATTTTAAATTAGTTTATATTTCACAGCATTCTCCATAAATATACTACAACTATATCTTTGATTCAAAAAAATAGAAGCTATCTACAAATCATGAGTTGGTCCATTTTCTTCAGTAACCATCAATTATCATGAGGCATAATCTATTATAATGTCTTTCAATATGAGAATTCATCATAGTCCATTATTATATGGATCACTGTATAACCCAAAACATTCTCTGGTAGAGGGAAATGTAAGCATAAGTGCAAAAACAGCCCTTATTTCTAGTTCATTGAAATTTTCATCAAATTCATCCATCCTAAGGAATGTGGATCAATTCTTAGTTTATGTGATGATTTGATTAGTGAATTTTGAGAAATTCTCCAAAAAGAGATAATAATATCTATCCAACCCAAGAAAACATTAGATCTCCATCACAGACGTTGGTTTCAGCCAATGTTCAATAACATTCACAATTTTTGGATCCACCGATATACAATCCTTTTAGATTATATGACAAAAAAAGATGAATTTTTTTGATAACAAAATTTTCTGACTATAGATTATTTGTACTGGTTTCCTTTCATAAAATACTTTATTACAATTCTCAATTGATATTCATGATCTTAGTTTCTCATTCAATATATAATAATATCAATAATAAATACCACCAAAAACTAATCAATGTAATCCTTAATGAATTTATTCATTAATTATATAAAGATAGAGGGGGAATTAGTTAGAGAATGTTTCGGAAAAGTATATTCATAGCATCTATACATTAAACAAGATATTTTTAGTGGAATATCCTCTATCATGACCCCTAATTGATGATAACTAGAACAAAGGTAAAACTTGGAAAATTCTTTTTATCCATGCAATTGATAAAAAAATTTATCTATTCAGTGTATAATATACTTGTTCTTGATTTTTATATTCTTATGTTCTTGATAATAAATAATAATCTAAATCAATCCATATTTATTTTTAGAAAATATAATACGTTCCCCACAAGGTGATGTAATTGGATTAATTAGTACCTTATCAATATTCTCCAGTATTTTCATCTTTAATTCATACATCTTAGTTGGGGACATTCTATATATTACCTTTGAAAAAGGTGTATCACTAGGTATGAGTTATATTTGAAACTAGTGTTCATGATTCAGTGGAATATTAGTATACTCATCTAGAAAGAAAACAACAAAATCCCGTGAAATATTCATATCATCGATGTTGTATTTATCCCAAAAAGTATTTGACAAACACCCCTTTTCAATAGGAATCAAGAACCATACAATGAATGCAATCTCAATTGGAAGATTTTCTTTATAATCACATCAATACATGATCGTAGGTTAGATTATAGTATCAAATGTGATATCCCTTCCCTACCAATTTATATGGTATGTTTTTTAATAAATCTAATCCATACGTAATAAAAGATCCTTTTTAACCATAAGGACTGTAAAAATATTTTCAAGGGAACATTCCCATAAACATAATTAAGAGAAGAATCATATAATCAGGATACGATCATCATACAATTAGGGGATTCACTACTAATTCATTCTATAATCATTGATATGGTAATGTGTTACCCATAAAAATTTTTTATTATAAAAGTGTTATTATATACAAAATAAAATAAGGAATGAGAATTTATGAAGTGGATGGTCAGGGTACCATTCACCACATCGTTATCCACATCATTAATAGTAATCACAAGAGTTTCAGTTTTTCTATATGATTAATTGTCATATATGTTAGTCATCCTCATTAACCATTGTATTTGAGAATTAGTTAGTATAATTCCAATACTCCTTGAATTTGTAACACTAGAATGTGGGTGGTGCAATTTTTGGAGCCTTTTTATTATTTATTTAATTATCTAGTCACATAATATCAATTCAATATTCGATTTCATGATGAAAATCCTTTATACAGGTAAAATATTTACCTTTCCCATTTATATAATTTCATCGGTGTTTCATTACCAACTTTGATCTTAATGTAAGTATCATATTATTATCTCCATGGTTTTAATAGTTTTTTTTTAATTCCATCTTTCTTTTCTTATCAAAACTACATGATTTTTGGGTAACCCCAATGTTTGTTTCCATGTTAATAGAACATAAATGAGTATATTCATATACATTGATGTCTCAAATGGGTAACACCATTCTGATTCTGGGTTTTACTCCAATAAATAATTTCATGACCCTGTTTTATGTTTGATGATAATACTAGAAGTGATCCTCCCTTGTCTTGTACAATTTTCCGCACTATATCTAAAATATTCATCATACAACTACATTACCTAATGGAATTTCTTATACATTTTAATAAAAATAATATAGGGGAAGTTGTTGTAGAAAAATAATATTAAAAACTCATATCACTCCATGTTTTGAATCTATTATCATTACTTATTAATATTCCATAATTGATCTACTTCTCCTTCTGGATTATAAACACCCAAAATTTTTCTTTCCTAAACATTCAAGGACAGAAAATATACTTTTAGTGGTACCTACATGTGTCTTAGAAGCAATTTTATTGGAAGAACCACTAAAATTAGTCTTCCTTTTCATCACGAAGGACTGAAAATAACACTATTCTATTCTCGGTACATTTGGGAGATCATAATTATTCTCAACAAGATATTGTTTCATAATCATAAAAAACTATTATTTTCAATATATACCCCATAACATTTTGTTTCATAGGAGGATAATCATTCCATTACCTATCACATTCAATATTAACAATATATTTTTAGGTTTAATCCATTGACTAAAACAGAAAATAATATTGTGAAAAACAACCATATAGTGATCAAAAATAACCATGAAAAAATTTATGAGATTCTGAAATAATGAAATATTTTATTAAATATATGGAATCCTTTTTCAATAATATTCATATTATTTTTAAATCCTTCATAATGCTACATAAATAAAATTTGAATTAACCCAAACAGATTTATCATGAGAATAAAACTATGTTTGTAGTAAGGAAACACTATCCATGTACCATAATTATTACCGTGATATTCTCAACCAATAATTTTTCGGGATATTACCCCAAGATTCATCTATTACAAAAACATGTGCATTTATAATATTTGTAAAAAGATGTTTTTCTTGGAAAATAACTCTCTGTTTATTTCAATAACTTAGGAAATTATCATATACATTTGATTTTCCAAAAGATCGTTACTAAATGTTTCTCTTCTTATCTTCCAAAGGTTAACTAAACCTTCCCTTTATACCAAAAAAATGGACCTATACATTTCATGAATTGATATGACATCATAATAGATTAATATTCATTACATTACTTAAATATATATGGTGAAATCATATCCTTCTTGAATTTGGAAACATAGATACATAAACGACTAGTTCATAAGTAAAGAATATCATTTTCCACTATATTCTTCATAACAAGAACCCTTATTATACATATCATATATATTACTATTAATAATTACATTCAAGAAAAGAAATATAATAATGGGTGACCTGTGATGCTCGATAATGGTAAACAAGTGAGATATCATTGATGAATGAAATATAACATGGGTATAAGGGTATATGAACATCAGTGTAAAATTTTAAAAATATACCCTACATATCATAGATATTAATTTATATCCATCACATAAATAATTTCATTTCATAAAAAAATTAGTCATAATGGATTCAAATAATATGATCCATTAGAGAAAAACATTGTAATAAGTGATGTATTTATGGTTTAAACATAAGTATATAAAAAAATTTCCTTGGTAGTAACAGATTTCTTCCAAGACAATAATAGAAGACATGGTTTACTCTCTAAACATTTTTAGTAGTCAACATTCACTTTCAATACAAAAATATAAGAAATATTACCTTTCTAAACAAGGTTTACTCCCAATTTCTGGTCTAATTTATGTCATGAGATTCCCATATTTACCTTATTCATTATTGGGATATATAATTCTATTCTAACCATTAACATAATGAAAATACTAAATATTAGTGCCACAATATCATAAAACATTCCTTATATTATAACCCATGAAAATAAAATGGGGATCATAAAAATTTCATTAGAGCATATGGTGATAAAAAAGTTTTGTTTCATAAACATTTCATAATTTATTAATGGCATAAATCTATCAAATGAAATGGGATTCATAAATATCCTTTCATCATAATCATAAACCATCTATAAATAGTTCGGATCATATCCCTGCTAAAACAAAAGTAACATAAAATGATATCATATTAGATGAAAAACATATTTAAAAGATCACATAGAACATTTCATTAGTAGAATAACCATTTCAATATAAAATCAATTATCTAAAATATAAAAAATTGAAAAATATCATGGAATACATTTTAATTGAAAATGGACATAGAAAATTATAAAGGACGGATTATATCATTTCTTGGTCCTGATTTTGCGAAATTATATTACTGATATGTTTGTTAAAATAAATATTCCTTTTATATTCTCTATAAGAAGTCAAAATACTTCATTATATAATATGAAAAGAATATTAACATTAGAACATTTTTTTAATTGTAAATGATGTTTATAATTACTATAAAAATAAAATGTAATTATTAATGAAATTATTTTAATAATTTTTGTAAAACATAGTCACGTAAAAGAAATGAACTACGAATGAAGAGATAAGTAAATACATTTATAATTAAAAAACATTATTTTTATATCATGAGACCACAAATCAAGTATAATGAAAGAAAAAAATGTATAATTATGAAATAATGTGGGGATATTAAAATTTAAGATATTCTAGATAGGTACACCATAATATTTCATTATATTTTCTTAATTGTAAATATTCACAATAAAAATGTGAGGGAAACATAAAACCCTTACTTCATCTTACACATCAATTGAAATTAATATATCATACCATATAATAAATTTAAATTTAGTAATATTCTATAATATAATCACGTATATAAATATAATATCATATAAGATAGATTTATATCATTTCAACACCTATTTATTATTATCCCATATTAAAATCATCTTTATTGGTTGTTAATTATTTCATTATTCATGAGAATTTTTGTTTCTATGTTCTGATCCATATAATATGATCATGGTTCCATCATATAAATTTTTTTAGAGATGATATAAATATCATATATATTCATTATATACTTATTTATAATAATCCATAGAATTTTGTGAATAATTAATTACACCATTCATGTAATCGATTAGTTGTACTTATGAAGACAATATTTTCATTTTTTGAAGGATGGAATTAAACAAGGTAAAATAATAATTAATTATTAATAAATATTTATGTTATAAAATAAATCATATATATACATAAAATCAATCCATATTACCATCCATGTAAATGAAAACTGAAGAATCAATCCCATCACTTCATGGAGGTGGTGGTTCACATGAGCTGTCTTATAATTTTCCAAATGATTAAAGGCTAAGAAGATAAATTTTATATAATAATTATAAAAGAATAATTACTTCTTAAATATAATATATATAAAAAATACACATCATAATACACATCAAAAAAATATAGTGATGAAAAATTAGTTGTATCATTATAAAAAGATGGTATGTTGTACATACGCACGAGAGATACTTTCAATTCCGATTTGACTGGAAAAAGGTTGGATAAATGTGGATTTATAATAATAATTATACTTTATAATATTTAGGAAACAATATTTTTACTTTTTTTTATAAATATAATTTATTTATTAAGGATAAAATAGTATGTTAATAAATGAAAGTTACCAGTTAAGGTACTTACATCTTCATTGAAAGAACTCCATTAGGAATCTTCTTTTGGATCCAAGTGTTGGTATTATGGGAACAAAAAAAAACCTAAATAATTTTTATAAATATATTTAGAAGATAATGTTTATTTTTATTTCAATCTATAAGGATCAAAGTATTGTAAGGATGTGAAAACAGGGGTATCCTTTTATAAGGGAGGGGGAGGACACACTAGGAATTTCATAAATAATTAAAATAGATTAAATTTATTATAATGATAAATTAGTAAAAATATACATTAATTGAAAAATTAATTGTCTATGGTAGTAATAAATCAATAAAAAGAATATTACACTGGTTTTGGTGTCATATTTGTTGTTATCTCTTTTATTAACCCCTTTTTTTAACATTTTTTCTTAAGTCGTGGTAATAACTATTTCAGTCCAAAATGACATAGAATGTTATAATAAATGAAAAAATGACACATAAATGTATCCTAGTTGATATGTTCTAAAAATTTTCTTTTACATGTCTTCATATAGTTTTTTTATTAATTTAAAATTATTTAATAAAATATTATTTATTATAAAATATCATTAATGTCAGTTTTGGAAAAGTTATTTTAATTTTAAATCAGAGAATACATGAAAAAAATGGAATTTTAATATAATATGTTCATGCATCCTTAATATTTAATATTTATATAAAATGTCCTATATGATAATAATTCACTTATATTTTATTACTTTTAATATTTTTAAATTCGTATAATATTTTTTTATTTATTGAATGTATACTCCTTCAGTATTAAATATAAATTTAAGGTAATGGTTTAATAAATTACAATAAAAATTACCTAAATATTATAAAAAATAGTTCATCATTCTAATAAATAATTTTAATTCAATTTACCATCCATTTATCCTTATATAAAAATTTTAGAGATATTAATGTCAAGAATGTGACATTATTGTATTTAATAATTTCTTAAATAATTAAAAAGGTCATATTCCCTGAAATGTGGAAAAAAAAAGTGTCCATATATTATTCTTGTGGATTTAAATTTCCAAAATACAATAATACAATAATATAAAGGAATGTTTTAGATGAATTTAAATGCCTTATATCAATGTTTAAACCATATTTTACCTGTTCACCCTTACCAAGGTGACATGATTTACTATGGTTTTCTTTTCATATTGACCAAAAATAAAAGGGTCCTGTAAAAAACAATTTTCCCCTTATTTAAAAATATATAATCCATTTTTCAAGCTTTAGTTTCAATAATTGGTAGAAATTTATTTTAACAGAAGTGTTCCAAAAATGAAGAAAGTCATTTTTAGGGGGAATGATATTTTAGAATAACACTTGATTTATTCATATCACATGTTTAGGAAGAAAACATTATATTAATGTTTAAATATTTTGTTGAATATAAATTATATAAATATCATTGAAATCATTCACTAATAATTATCAATTTTCTTTATTAATATAAAAACACAGTTCAAACATAAAAAATATTTTTTTAAAATAATGTCTCTATTATTTTCAAATGTTATTTATTTTCATTTCAAATAAAATTAACCAATAAATATTTATAATATATATTTTTCATAATTTAGTTATTAATATTCAATCCTACCTATTTAATGGCTTGGTTGTATCTATATAATATATTTCTGTTCATTTAGACTCAGAGTTGTGTGTATCGTATACTGTTGAAAAAATTATTATAATTTAGAAATAATTATATCATAAGATATCATGTTGTTACACAAACCTCCCACTGAAACAGAATCAAATACTACTAGATAAATTGGATCAACCTTTTAAACCCCTAGAAAAACCTCAAGAAAATTATCATCCATGTTCTCTTGAATATCTGGAGTTATCATAGGAGTTTTCACTACATTAGGAACATATTCCATCTGGTCCCTGGATGGATCAATTAGATGTATATGAGGTAGAATGTTTTTAAAATTAATATACAAAGACTTATAAACACACATAAGATCTTAAATATAAAAAAAATTAATTGATATGCATAAATTCATAAAAACCCCATGAGGAATATGCCCATAACCACTATTCATAGCCTCTCAGTACTCACTCAAAGCCTAAGCCCAAACCACCAACAATGACATGTTAATCATTTTTAGAAGAATATATTTAAAACATTCTCATGTTGAATTAATTATATGTCACTAAAAAGCTTTTTTTCATCCCACTAAATATAATATTTATGGTATTTAATAAATGTAAAACTATATAAACCATACCAAATAATTTACATGACATTTTAGCACACATTTCTATCCATGTTTTATAAACATGACAATTGTCACTATCTGATGAATGAAGGAAATCCCATAAAATATAACCTTATAATAAAACATGAATAAGAACAAAAAACTACATTACCAAAACTAGTAAAAATGACTACACTACATTAATGACTCGAGTGTCCACTACAAAAGTGTTTTATATACACAAGAATAACAATATTATCAAGTTATGTACATACCATTTTCATTATACAATGACCAAATAACAATTACATAAAGAGGTCTTTAATTAAAAATTTTAACACGACATCATAATCTAATACATCTTAGTCAGTAAAACCCATGGCCATATATGGGATTCCTCATACAGAAATGGATTTTAACTAGTATCAAGATCCAAGGTCATACATAGAGTGTATTATTCCCTTGACATTAAGAAATCATAACTAATAAACATAGTAAAAGAAAAAAATTCAATAAGAAACACAACAGAATCAAATAGGTAAAACAACTAAAACAATACCACAATGAGATATAAGATATCTTATATCTGTATCATAATGATCCTCGAATGTGGCAAACTTACCTTATCCCCTAAAATTCCTTCATTCTTAGAAGTTTGACATGGGTCCCTTTTTCTTTACAGGATCACTAAAAATAGATTATCTTATGAAATTGGTATATAATGTATGGTTTGAGTAATAAGAACCAGTGGGATACAACCATAAATCGTTAATGTCATGAACCAACCTAGGTCGACCCAAAACATATCACCCATGATGATCTGAGAAAAGGCTCTAAGGGCATTCCTGATCCTCGTTGGATGGAAACTAGTGTGATCCGTCAATAATGACCCCAAGGAAATGATTTCACCCAATATAAAAATAAATAAAATATCTAACTAAACATCATTTAAACAAAAACGAAAATACAAATAACAAAAAATAAAAATTATACTGGACCTGATGACTACAATGTCTCTATGTGATCCCGAGGGTCACTCTCTAATACCAAAACAAACCATCATCCAAGGTAATATAAACCAATACGAAACCTATATCAAAATATATAAAAATAATGAACTATACATGTGAGTATTATAACATAGATGGTATTCCCAATCAAATATTTTCTCATTGAATATCTTTAAAATAATTAAACATCAACTTTGGGTTTGAAATACAATATATAAATATAATATATCCACAAATTTTTTCTTTATATTAAAACACATCTCATTTCAATTTTTATCACATAAAACCACATTCCCTTATGTGAATGTGACATAAAATTTTAAAAGAAGAAAGATGAAATTTCAGGTAGAAAAACGAGAGAGTGTATAGGCTTTCCAAAACAATTGTCATAATATTTGAAAAATAACACATTACATTCCAAAAAAACACAGCACATGAGAGCACAAAAACATGATCACTAAATAAGGGAAATTTTAATAAGAATAAAAAAGTATCCATTAAAAAATGAACCTTAATCATCATCCAAAGAATACTAAGTTCCTAGATTCAGGGGGGCCCAGGATCTCGTGAAATAATCTGTAACATACTATACATCTTGACTCATCTTAGAAATCCAGCCTCACTCTATCACATAAAATTTAACCCACATGCCTGGCCTCACCCTATATGTTCTGATTGAGGGGAACTATCCTATAGCAATAAAAAAACAATTCATTTACCCTGCTATGGGACACTTATCAGAGTGTAATTCTAACTAGTTCATCAATCATTCTCAGAAAATATGCCAGTTATGTTGGGTTCCCATGACAAGAGTAAAGTAAATTATGGGTGATCCAATAATTCCAAACCAATAATCCAATAACATTAAAAAATATAATATATAAGAAAATCACATGAAAATTACTCCTAGTCCACCCCAAGGATCAATCTCCTACCTTAAAACACATAGATCTCAAAGGATTCCACACTGAAGACCTCATATTCTACTTAATGTAAATGGATCACGAGGATTCCACGGAAAGGATTTCCAATCAGTTCCTATAAATGGATCACAAGGATTTCACAACAGGGACATCCCATCCATTTAATATAAATAATGAAATATAATTATCCAAGAATATTTTTCATGGTACAAATTTTCACCAATTTTTCACAAAATCCATGTTGGACTCAAACACACTTTTTCAAAGAACCAAGCCGCCTATTCTAAAAATCATCAAGTACAAAATTATCGATTTAATAGCCATTGTGAAATTTATTTTTAACAGTAAAAATCCTTTTAAAACCATTGAAAACTTCATCAAATTCCAAAAGTTCTATACCCCATAAAGAAACCACCTATTTTTAAAATTGAAACCAACATATTATCCATTACATGACAAATAACTTTCATAATCCAAAAAATATGCCTCTAATTATCCAAAAACACTTTGAAAACTCATTCGAGAAACCCAAAACATAATTTCAAATTCCAAAAATTCATTCACAAAGAAAAACCATACATTAAATGTCACATATCACTCAAAATGCCAACTAGAAATTTTATCAAACAATTCATGTAAAATATTTCACAATTTAATTCCATTAATCACAAAAATAATGATGAAACCATCACTTTTAAAACTAAAAAGTCTTTTGAAAGATCACGCATCACTATTGGACATATGAATAAGTTCTGAAAAGATTGAAACAAATGATTCATAGATTGAAATGACAAGTTAAAAGGGAATCCTACCTCGAATCACATGGTCTTCCACAATGCCAGGTTGAAACAACCTCACAACCATTCAACAAGCAAATAACAACCGAGAGAAACCTTAAGAAGACAAAAAATCTTACATAAATAAATGGAAACATGAACATAGATACACCCAACAAATCTGTAAGATAAAATAAATGGAAAATGGAATGAAAAAATGAGGGGATAATGAATGTAGGAGAATACGTTGAAGGTATCGCTCCAAAACATGCCGAAATCACCGTTGATTCACCATGGAAAGTGGTGGGAGGCATAGAAAAGAGGTATGAGAATACCAGCGTCCAACATAAGAAATGTTCAATGAATAAGGGGATTAGGGGAAAATTCAGGAAGAGAGTATAAAGGTAAAATAAAAATTCTAATCAACCTGGGAAAGATGCTCGTTTAAGCCAAATAGTTTACGAATCTGTGAACCCACCGTCCATGCTTTACTATAGAAAAGGGGAAGCCTACAAGACTTGGCCCTGTGATTTTAAAAATTAAGCTCCAATTTTGAGAAATGAATCTACAGAGATACAAAACCTCCCCACATTCTTGTTGTATATATTAACAAACTATTTGCAAGCCATGCAGCATGCCTCTGACACAAACCCTTAAGCCTCATGGTTTCCTGGGCTAGGATAAAGAGTTTCATCTCTTTATGTATCAACCATGCGTCACATGATACCCATACCATCACATCACATTTCTATAAAAACACCCATAGAAACTAATAATGTACATGAAATCAAGTATAAAAAAATAATCACCTCAAAATTTAAAACGGTCACACCCAGATATAATTCCCCAGCATTAAACATTACCTAATATTGAGTTGTGTCAATAATTTGTCTTTCATTAATATCGAGGATTTTTTCAGGTTTAGAGATTTAGATAATTATGTCATAACTTATACATAAAAACTAAAATATTACAAGATAGACACTTCTACAAACACTAAATTTTTTCATGAAATAAAAAATTCTTAAAAGGAAACATGGATTCATATCATATTTAAAATTTATAACTCTTCCTCATTGAATATTTTAATCATTAAATCATTTCAAATTTTTTCCAAAACATGATATGGGAATAAAAATCATAGTAATAGATACACAATGAATGAAAACTATTTCTCTCATGAAAACATATAAACCAGGAATACTTTATCATAATGTAATACTTTTCACCATTAAGAAGTAATAAATACACTTACCTAAATATAATATCACTATTTGTTATTTTATAAAAAAAAATATTACAATAAATACCGTATTAATAACATATAACATATAAAGGTAACATGGGATATAATCATACCAAAATGGAATAACCATATGTTCGACTTCCACACATACCACTAAATAGAATATCTATAACGACAACTTTCATGCCCAATGCATTTGTGGTTATAACATAACCAATCATCCTTGGTTTGTCAAAGAACAACCTATTTTTGGTGTATCATGTAACCAATAATCTTTGGATTATCATGTAACCACCCATAAAATGAAAAAGTAACATAATGTAATCATAACACAAAAAAAAATATCAATTATCAACATTTCACTCATAAAATTTTATTTGTAATCACAAGAAACCATTTCTAGATATTGAAATAGCCAATCCAATTTAAAATGTTTTTTTGATACCAAAATACCCCAAAAAATAGAATAATGGAATTATTTTACTTTTAAAAACATTAATGCTTTTAGTGGAAGCCCAAGATCAAATAACAGTTATAGAGGACATGGAGTCGATGTCACTACATACATTAAAAAATATGCCTCTTGTCATTTTTAAATTAAGTAAAACACTTCATATAATTTTTTTTGAAAACCTTGCAATGAATTAAAATTAATACGGGTTTATTATACACCTTCTAGAATAAGGTGGTGTATAACATCATAATATTTCTCAATGAAATGATATTGAGACGAAATCCCTTAGCTAGAGTTCAATTCATCATGTATGTTACTTGTTCCATCAAAATAATAGTATTTGGTTAAGAAATAATTGATTCAGAACCTTTTAGTGCATATTATTACATTTATATCTTTAATTACCAGGTTATAATAATTTGTTAATTATTTGAGTTCACATTGGGCATTTTGTAGATATTCAGTACTTAAGTCAAAAATGAACATGGCATGAGGTAACTAGTCCATGTGGTCATAAGTCCTTCATATCCTGAATAATATTCAATAAGTTATTATCATTTTTATTCATCAGTTATACTTTTAAATCAAACCATTATGTATTGTTATGAAAAATTAACAATGTTATATCAATGGAGATGGTAATTCATACGTACGCATGTGTAACATTTTTCATTTTTCATTTACTGTTATAGAAAGAAGGGAAGTATTGTTTAATCTTTCCAAAATGATCCTTATATCATTAATATCATATATTTTTTTTAAATATACATATATATTTATATATATATATATAAATATATTTAATGAATAGGAATGAGTCACAACGCTTTATGAAATTGATTGTTCACACATAAGCACAAACAACATTACCATTTTATGCACATGGAATGTGATAAAATAATTCATATATTATTATATTAGAATGATTAATTTATAATGAATAAAACATATGATAATTAATTAAATTATTATAACTAGTCCTGAGATATGGTTATGAAAAATTAATTAGATAGTTTTGTGGAGGAGATAGTTCACACGTATGTGTGAACAATTAATTCCTTTCCCATTTAATGGAAGGGGAGATGGATTTAGTTGATGATATTTACAAAATTAAATCTTATTATTTTTAGGACACTAGAGTTACTATTTTATGTTGTAAGAAGAGTATTTGAAGTAATTTTAAGAAGAAATAAAATAGAAATACTTAAATTAATACATTAATATTCCTTCAGATAAGAACATTTCTTAACACAAAAACACCTCTAAGGAGGCTGTTATGCCTAAAATAGGGCTTGAAAAATGTGGGTATAGAATATAGGAATGGGTTATGGTGGAGAAATTTTTATCCAAAAGGTTTTTTAAGTGTTACTAAAATAGAGTAATGGGTTTCTTTTATAAGAGAGGGGAGGGCCAGCAATGGAATTATAAAAAGTATTAAATTAATATAAATTCAATTTCAATTCCATATGGGTCCAAAATAATTTTATTATAATCAGGGATTATTTAGTGTTGAAATATAATCATAAAATTATAATTAGACATGTTTTGAATAATTTTTAATTGTTATCATTTTTTTAACATTTTTAACTCTTACTATTCTATCATGTTATTTACACATTAAGAGTTAAAATAATTACCAAATCAAGAAAAAAGGCAAATTAATGGTTAATTAGTTATATTTGTAAACTTATGTCAACATTTTCTAGAACATGGTTTTTAATAAATTTTAATTCATTTAATTAATTATTTTATATTTTATGTTATGAATTATATCAATTTTCATATTATTAATTACATGACTTCTTTGAAATATAATAAAAATGTGTTTACTTAAAAAATCATCCATAACATGTTAAATTCTTCCATAAAATTCATGGATGGCCTCAAATATTTGAAATTATATTTATTTTAATATTATTAATATCATTTTTTTTCTTTTCTTAATAATTTTTTTACTACATCATCTTGGTGTCACTATTTATTTTAATTATTTATTTATTAAAAATTATAAATATATTTCAATGAAGTAGGTAATACTTATATCTTTATACTTATTTTTTTGGTCTATTATATAAATTATATAACAATATATTTATTTATTTTAGTAATAAGAAACATATTCATGATATTTTTTCCCTTACATTAAATTAAACGTAATAAATATCATAATCACACTCAAGTGGCTTCGAAAGGTCACAATATTTTTAAAATATGGTAATGGACAATAATAACTCATACAATATTATTTTTACATTGTCTTAAAGATATTTTGTAATATTATAATATTAAATTTACCATTAATTACACTATTTACCTTCAACCATGGTAAATAAAATACTAATGTTACTATTCACCAATAAAATATTTTGATACTATTGGATAACATGTTTAATACTGAGTACAACCTTTTATGTCCAGTTTTCCAAATTCAGTTCATAGTAGTGGTTAAATTATATTTAATACTAATCCCATTGATTGATTGTGAAAATAGGTTTTTTAAGTTAAACATTGAAATGATTACAGAGTTTTTCTATTCAATTTTAATATTTAAAAAATCCAATTAACTAAATTGTATGAAATTATAAAAACATAATGTAATGATAACATAAAACTATGTAAAAGGATAATCTAACTATATAAATATATCATACAAAAAAGGAAGTTTGGAATTAAAATGTAGTATTTTTCACGATTCATTAAAATATGAATTTTATCATAAAAATACAAAAAGTTCAACAAAAGTAAATTTTTATGTCTCTAATATAGTGAATAAGTTCATTTTATCAAATATAAAATATAAATATGCCAAAATATTTATTTAAAAAGTATTCTCTATTAAAAGGTGGTAAAAATACATTTTAAAAATATTAGAGTATCTTATTCTTGAAATTTGATTCAGTCTCATTTTAAGCCTATATATTATTTTGGATAAAAGTTAAAATATTGAAAAAACATGTTTAAAAAATAATATTTTTATTTACATTAATTTCGTCTAATATAATGACTAGGTGATAACTACCATTTCAAATAATAATATTAATAATATATTATTTTTTGGTATAACTCAGTCTTTTGTGCAACTTAGTATTTTTGAGAAACTCATTGTTGTGTGTTGAGTATGCTACTAGACATAGAAACCCCTTTAACGAAAAATTATTACCTAATTCGTAAATATTAATAGATATGGAAATTTGTTATTCTATAATTACTCTAGATGTTACATCCTTCCCCCCTTTTGGAAATTGCGTTCTTGAAATTTTAAATGTGGGATTAGTAACTGAGGATTCAGTTTTCAAAATTAATTCATTGAAATACAACATCAGAAAAAGAGTCAATAAAATCTCTACATTAAGAGAACCAAAATGAAGTACAAAGGTCAGATGAGATAACAAATACCAGGGTTCCCTATAGGGAAACATGGATGTGGAAGATAAAACTAACCATCATGTTATGATGGAGAGTAATAGAAAACATGGTTTGGAGAAATTTAACAATCAGAAAACAAGAAATTTGTGATTTGTTAAATGGTTATTTATTTCAAAGCAGAAATGTTAATCGGAAAACATTTTTGTTTTAATATCCTTTTCATATGGTCAAGGAATTATTTTACTATTTAGAATATGAAAATAATGAAATATTCTTACTTGAAAAGAATTTATTCATCCATTGATAAAATTACACTAAAAAATAATTTATTTCTCTAAGGATGAGTATTAAAGATGATTTTCATTCTCCAGAAGCACTAGAATCAACTTCTAGATAATCAAAAAATCCGAAAAGTATATTTATATGTTTTTCTTGTCTTGAAATATTAACCAAAAACAATATAGTATAAATCAATTCTCCAAATATAATAAACTATTTGATGAATAAAACCTACCTTTATCATCCAAAATTCAAATATAAAACCAAATGTTCAATGTAGACCACTCAATAAATAATTGTCTTTAAAATCCCTTAAAATAATCCAAACCATGTTTGAAACCCATAACTCGGACAAAAAAAATTTCATAGCCTTACAAGATAAATTTTAAAATTTATCTAAAAATAACATTAACCACTCTTAATGTTACATACCAAAAAGTAACTAACCTAGTAACATATTCTATATGATAGTTTAATCAATTCCATAAATGACCCAAATCACCAAAAGTCCATAATAAATTCATATATTATTCCAAAATAAAATCCAACCATCATTCCACAAATAAAATACCATAGTATTCTATTTTCCATACTCATATAGGCTTCCAAAAATATTGAACATCATTAATTATAAAATTTATCTCATAATCCCCAAGTCATTCTCTAATACCAAGGATATCCATTTGTAAAACATAATTTTCAAAAATCAACATATTCTTATTACATCCACTCTTTTTACTAAAATAATGTTATACTAATCATAGAATTCCCATATACAAGTGGTAAGAGATACACCCTTGTAACACTTAATTTGTTGGTTCAATCCTTGTGGCTTTTCTGAAGGTGATGGGTTTTCACCCATATTATGGGTTTTCTATTTTTATAAAACTAAAATATCACCCAAACACATTTCAACCAAAAACGTTATCTTATACCAATAATTTGTATCCCAATTCATAATGAGCTCAACATTTTAATTTAATTAGACTTATATATATTTATATGTTTTATTTCACATCCATATTATTTAATAATCTATTCCCAAAAGAAATAACATTGTTCCTTAATCATGGTGTCCAACTGGTTTCATACTCATTTTGTTCACGTAGATAGAAGGTCCGTTCATTGAAACAATGATTTAGAGATTCTCCAAAATTACCATCTTCATTTATCCAAACAAACCTTGTAAAACATCGGTCACATGGGTATTCACATAAATATATATTTGGGAACTAAAATTCAATGACATAAAATTGAAAACATCGGATAAAACATGATTTTTATATACTATTCAGAATAAGATTTACTTAAAACATTCAATCAATTATATTTTTATAATTCCATATCTATTTGCTGAAAGACTATATATAAATTAAATTATAAATTAGTTTTGAAAGGATCTTCTTCTATATGAGATTTTTCAAAATCGTAAAATGCTCTAAAATCTTGTGATAAGGTAAAATATTTGGAAATGTATTGATAATATTTACCTTTATAAAAATATGAGAATATTGAGATAATAGAATTTCATTAAAAAAAACCCATGATATGTGATTGTATTGAGGTATAGAGGAGTTTCTTTGGATATCATACAACTATTTTTAAGTGATATTTATGTTATACATAGTTTCAAAGTCATTCATACATGACATTGAAAGATGTATTACAATTAAGTCATCAGGATGAGATAGGAATAATGTTTGGGATCCTCCTCCTTCCATTTGTAACTGAATGTACATGATTTGAGAATGTTATGGAAAAAGTATATAACTAAAATAATAGACATATAAACATACCATAAGTTTAAAAAATATTTTAATCCCTATGGTTTTCTAAACTAACCTATGATACTATCTATAAGGGGCTAGCCTTAAACATTACTTAATATTGAGTTATATCAATAATTTGACTTTCATTCACATTGAGGATATTTTTAGGTATATATATTTAGAAAATTATGCTATAAATCATACAAAACAACTCAAATATTATAATGTAGACACTTCTACTCACTTATAATTTTTTCATAAAAGAAAAAGGTTTAAAAGAAATCATGGTTTTATTTTTTGTTTAAATTTACCAACTTTTCCCTGATCCCATCCTTGACTCTATTATTCCTTATATTCTGTGAATGAGGTTTCAATAATTTGTATGAGTATAAAAATATAATTTAGGGATACTCAAAGATGGAAAATAATAAGTCTTGCAAAAACTTGTAAACCATGAATACTTTATCATAATGTAATAATTGTCACCTTTATGAAGTAGTAAATGCACTTCATAGAATATAAGATCGTGGATTACTATTTATGTCATCAAAGTATTACCAAAAAACCCATATAAATAACATATAACATATAATGTTATCTCGGTAAATAATCATATATAAATGGAATAACCATAGGATTGACATCCACTCATATCACTAAATGGAGTAACCATAGATCCAAATTCCCTACCCAATGAATTAGAGGATATAACATTACTACACATTCTTTGTTTTTCAATGAACTAGTTATCTTTGTTTTATCACATAACCAAACATCATTATTTTTTCATATAACCACCCATCAAATGTCCAAGTACCATTATATAATCTTAACACATAAAACATTGCAATTATCTACATTTCACTCATAAAATTCCATTTGTAATCACAAGATATCATTTCAATATATTAATATATTCAATCCACTATGAAAACCAATTTCAATACCAAAACAACCAAAAATTTAATAAGGTTTTTTTTCATTTAAAAAAAATTAAGTCTTATATAGGAATCCAAATAACTAATAATGGGTATGGCATAAGAGATGTTTATATCGTCACATAAGTTAAAAACATTCATTTTTCATTTTTTAAATAATGTAAAATGATTGATTGAAAAATATTTCATTAGAAAACATTATAATGAAAAAAAATTAAAAGGTTTTGATTATACACCTTATAATATATGGTGGTGTATAACATTAAAATATGCCTCAATGATAGGAGATTGCGATTAAGTCCCTTACCTTGAGTTAAATTCATCATGCATGTTACTTATTATTAATTCATAATAAAATTAGGTGAATTAATATTTTCCTAATAACCTTTTAATGTTTATTATTTATTATATATAATTAATTACCACGTTATATTTATTATTTAATTATTTGAGTTCATATCAGATGTTTTTTGAATATTCTCTACTGGAGTAGAAAATAGACATGGTTTGATGTAACTAGACTATGTGGTCATAATTACTTTATATCTAGAATAATATTAATGACATTATTATAATTAATAAGAATAAATTTTATTTTTAAATCAATACATTATGTATTTTGATGAAAACTGAACAATGTAATATTCATGGAAATGATAAGATGTACGTACCCCTGGGTAATGTTTTCCATTTTTTATTGATCATTATAGAAAGAAGTTAAATATTATTTTATCATTACAAAATGATCATAAAATAATTAGTATCATATTTTTCATTTAAATATAATTATATATATCAGAAAATTTATGTATTTAATAAAAATGTGTCGCATCGATTTGGGGAGGTGATAGTTCACAGGTATCCACAAATGACATTATCATTTTTATATGCATGGAATGAAATAACTCAATGAATATATAATTATATTATAATTATTAATATGTCATGATTATATCATATGATAATTAATTACATTATTATAACCACCCTTATGATATATTTATGAAAAACAAATTATAATGGTTTATGAGGGTGATAGTTCACATGAACACACCAACAATTAATTTCTTTCCCATTTAATGGAATTAGATATTGATTTAGGTTATTATGTTAACATAATATCATCTCATTTTTATTATAATACAGATTTTTTATTTTTTCAAGGAATAAGAAAATTTGAACGATGTTTAGAAAGAAATAAAATAAAAATACATAAATAGATACATTAATGTTCCTTCAGATGGACACGTTTCTGAGCACCTTAACACCTCTAAAGTGGGTGTTCTGCCTAAAATGAGGCTTACCCAAAGTGGGGAGGGATTCTAGGATGATTTTTTGTAAGATTTTAGTTGAAACAAATGGTTTTGAAAGTGTGTGTAACTAAGAAAAATGGGTACCTTTTTATAAGAGAGAGGAGGGCACCCTTGGAATTATCAAAAAAGTATTGAATTAATTTAAAAATAATTTCAATTAAAAATAGTTCCAAAGTAATTTAATTAAATAAATTGGATTATTATGGGTTGGAATATAATCATCTAATGAGAATTATATAATGTTTGGATGATTTTTAATCCTTATCTTTTCATTTCATCCTATTTTACTCTAACCGTTTTATCAAGTAATTTACACTTTAAGAGTTAAAAAATTACCAAATCATTCCAAATGACTAATTAATGATTAATTTATGAAATAAGGGGAATTTTTTTATTTTTTAGATATGAAATTTTATAACAATTAATTAAATATTTTCTATTTTAATTTCTGAATTATATCAATTTTGAAACTATTCATTACATGACTTTTCTAAAAAATCATAACAACAAAAATTCATAGAAAAAACTAAAATAAATCATCTATTAATTATTAAATTCATCCATAAAATTCTTGGATGATAAAAAATATTTCAAAGTATATTTATTTTAATATTATTAATATCATTTTTTTCTTTCTTTAATAAATATATTATTGCATCATCTTTGTGTCATGATTTAATTTTATTATTTATTTATTAAAAATTATAAATAAATTACCAGGGTGTAATTAATATTTTAATCTTTATATTGGATATTTATAATCTAATTTGGAACTTATATAACCCCATATTAAAAATTTTTTAGTACTAAGGAACATATTTATGACAACTTGGCCTTTACTTTAAACTAAATGTAATAAGTGTCATAATCACACCCAAGTGGCTTCCAACCGAAAAAATTTCCGCACAAGGAAGGTAATTTTCTATATTAAACCAGAAAATAATATTAGTACAAGTGTTAGGGAAATTTTATAATATATAAATATTAATTTTTCCTTTAATTACCATATTTACCTTTAACCGAGTTAAATAAAATACAATGGGTACTTTTCACGAAATATTATTTCGAACTTATTGGACTACAATTTTTCATAATGAGTACAACCATGTATGTTTGTTTTTGAAAAATCAATTCATATATTTTTTTTTAAATTTTGTTTACCACTAATACCATTGACAGACTGAGAAAACATGTTTTTTGTAATGCCCCGACCCCAGTTACCCAGAGTCGGTGCATTATTAAATAAAAATGGCATGATCAAAAAAGATCAAGTCTCGAAGGACCGATTAGTTTAGTAGACTTGGAAACACTAGATATAGTTATAAAGTTTACATTTACATCATAAAGTGGAAAATTCAACAACATCTTGTCTCCACACTCATATCCCCTTATATTATCCCTGCAGGTCATTCATCAAATACTTCTTCACATCCTGTGAAAAATAAATCATAGGAAGGGGTGAGCTCAAATGCCCAGTAAGGATAACAATATACCGAAAACGTTCATAAATAAACATAAACATTTAAAGCAATGTATAACTAAAACAAAATCCTTTTAATCTTGAACTTCAGCATAATATGGAAAAGATAAAATGAAATAATGTCATTTACTTATTCAAATGGATATTCTACTAGTAAAATAATCACATTCAATATCAATAAACACATTCATAGTTATGGAATGCCCAATGCCATACATTCAAAACCACATAGTCAAGGCCTTGTTCCAAGACTACAAATAAGATTTTTTCAAAGCCTTGTTCCAATAAACTAGTTTGTCTCATGAGACCTATTAATGCATCGAGGAGCTATAGCGGGCTCCACCCGTAACTTATTAAGTCTAATGAATTCATCATATGAACAGGTTTAAACAAAACAGAAACATTCGTATTAGAACTGGCATACGAAATATCAATACTTTCTTCATAAACCATGAATTCTATAAAAATAACACATCCACAGTCAAACATATCACAAAATCTTCAATACAATATGGAAGTTTTGTATCATAATAAATCAACTTCAAATAAGCTTGAAATCCATCAAAGGATGTTGACATAGATGAAATCAAAACTATTTGACAGAAATATCTCTTTATTTGAAGTTTTTAAAAAGTCAGATAATTATAAAATAAAACATTTACTTTGAAAATATCCTTGTAAGAATGTAACGGAAGCATCGACGATTTTATAATGGAGGAAAATAGATGCAAGCTCTGTATAAGTTAAAAAAATACATTCTTACCTTATCTTTGTTGAAGACGTTAAAAAGTTCCTTGATTTGAAAATGACAAAAATATTCCTTTATAAACATCTTATAAAATTTCTACAGGGGTATAATTGACTTTAACATATAGTCTATAAAATAGTAAGAATAATTTGAAATTCATTTTTAAGGAACATGTATGTGGATGATAAATAGGTCCGAGTAGATATTTACATATAAACAACCTCGGATAATGAAGAGATTGTTAAATAAACCCTTACCTTGTAATTTTCCTTGGTTGAGGGTAGGTTAACCTCTTGTATAATGGTGAAATAAATATTGTTAAATTATACAAAAATCATATACATTAATATGATATCATATATGATCTTTTAACATTGATTTGTTAATAATATCTTAGTATTATCATCATTTCGGGTGTTAATAGATTCGTTTTCTTTTATATTATTTGTTATGTGAGCCATACTTTTTATGGATGGGATGTATATTATTAATTTAAATAATGATATCATGTCTCTAAAAATTATTTTTAATCATCAAATGAAATTTAGTCTTGAATGGATACGATGAGGAATGGATCTCATCACGTTCGTGGAGACAGTTATCTGTATGTATGCACGAGAAAAAATACCATTCTTTTGATATTAAAATAATATATAATTGGATGGTATATCATATAAAAAGAATAATTATCATGTTATATTTATTATTTACCTGAATTACACATTATTATTATACACATCTGAATAATAATGTATTGAATAACAATTACACCATGACGTGGATACGGTAGGCCATACATACGCACGTATGGTGACATGTCATTATAAGGATGCATAGAATACATAATATTGTTGTACCATATTTATAATAAAATCAAATTATATAAAATATAATAGATTTATTATTTTATAATGGAAATAGAAAATAACGTAGAAGTTGAAGAAGAAAGGAACTTGAAAGTGGGTGGTGAAAACATTCCCTCTTCTTCAGGTTCTTCATTTTGATTCGATCAAAAGTGCTCTATAGGTTGGCTTTCTGATCAAACTAAGGACTCTATGTTTAAGTGAGGGAATTTGAGATAATATTTGGTCAGGTTTTGGCTGATCCAAAATGCATTGAAAGTGTAAATTAGAGAAAAGAGGGAGTGTCCTTTTATAAGAGGGGTGAGAGGAACCTTTGGAAAAGATAGAAATATTATTATATAATGAATTCATATTCGGTTTATAATGGCTCCAAAGTGGATTATTTAAAGGTAAATATGGGGATGGGTCGGAATCCATTCAACCAATAGATTTTAGATAGGTTTGGGTAACTATATTAACCTTGTCATCTATATTTAACTCTTAGTTAAATAGTTTGACATTTACCATGTCTCTTTGTACTTTTATATTATATATTTAATAAATGTACTATATACATCCTAGAGACCCCCAAGTGGTCCACTAATGAAACAACTATCATTATATAAGTCCTTTGGCCGATCCTTAGATATTTAGGAATATAATATCAATTAATAATAAAATATTTGTTTTAAAAACTCTTTTATGTCAATTTTGACACTATTGGGTATTTTGTTTTTGATTATTTCATAAAATCATTATTACTTAGAACAAAATTTATATAACCAGTCCTAATATGTAATATTAACCTATAAAATTATTGCAATTCATAAAAATTCTCAAATTAAATTTATTTTTTTATTTATAATATCAATTATTTTAATATTTCATTAACTAGGAAATTACTGTATCACCATTGTTTCATATCTAAATTAAATTATTTAATGTCAAAAAATTATAAAAAAAATACCATTATGTGGGAAATATTTTTATCATTCCAATGAGTATTTACAATCGAATATATATTATGTATAACCCTATATTAAAATTTTTTTAGTTATTAAACATTGATTTTAACTCTTTTAACTCTTTTTTGAATTAATAATAATAAATGTACTAATCTAATCCATGTGGACCAAAATGATAATATTTTATTCGTAAGGTTTTTTTGGTCAAGATACACTTGTCCGATAGAATTAGGAAAGGTGTTAGGGTAATATTAAAAACATGTTTACCCTTAATTACCCTATTTACTTTTAACCGTGGTAAATAGAGGTAAAAAGTTACTAACACCAAAAAGTATTTTTATTTTATTGACCCACATTTTAGTCCTTGATATTAACCATTGCTCTTGTATTTTCTAAATTCCACTCACAGAAGTGGTAAAATTATATTTTATGTGAATTTCAAAATTCACTTAGGAGGTGGGTAAAAGAATGTGAAAAGATCAATAAAATTTTTATATATCTGAAATTATTCTAAACTAACTCCAATGAATTACATTGAACTTATATAGGTATTATGTATCTTTTTTGACAATAATTAACTTTAAATAAAATATATAACTATTTAAATAAAAATTCAGTTTTAAACCATAACTCAGTGTTTTTTCACTATTCATCAAAAATTGAATGTTTCCAGAAAAATACCAAAAAATCACCCAAGGCTAATTTAGATATTCCGAATCCAAAAAATGTAGTACATTTTGAAAGATAAAATTCATAAAATTTCAAAGAGTGGGTATTACTATTCATAACGGCTAGTTTGATTGGTTGTGGTGTGTGTTAGAACTCGACGTTGCGTACAACACACACTACTATATTATTCAAAGAGAAGCATACCGTGGAAGCTTGGGGTGTTACATTCTCCCCTCCTTCAAATAATTTCGTCCTCAAAAATTCTAGAATACTACCACATGAAAAAACTCGAGTGATTTTTCATTATAAGTTCCTTGGGTTCCCACATTTCCTCTTCCATTTTATGGTTTCTCTGTAGAACTTTTACCAGATGAGACGTTTGGTTTCTTAGCACTTGTTTTCTTGAATCAGAAATCCTGATAGGCTCTTCGCAATAAGATGGATCAGGTACCAGTTCTAATTCCTCGTATGTGAGTACATGCGTTGGGTCAGGCATGTATTTTCTCAATAGTGATACGTGGAAAACATCGTGAACTTTGGAGAGACTTGGCAGCATTGCCAAACAGTAAGCTATATCCCCAATTCATTCTAGAAGTTCGAATGGTCCGATGTACCTGGGACTCAGTATACCTTTTTTACCGAAACGTATAACTCCCTTCCAGAGAGATACCTTCAAGAAAACATGATCTCCTACATAAAATTGCAAATCCTTCCTTCAGTTTTCAGCATAGCTCATCTGCCTACTTTAAGCTGCTTTGATGTGGTTTTGGATTACCTTTACCTTTTCCATCGTTTCTTCCACCAGTTTTGGGCCTACAAGTTTTCTTTCACCAAAGTCATCCCAAAAGGTTGGTGTGCAACATCTTGTTCTATATAACGCTTCATATTGTGCCATCCGAACACTTGAATGGAATAAATTGTTATACGATAATTACACCAGAGGTAAATATTGATCCCACATACCCTGAATGTCAAGTGAGAAATATCTCATCATGTCTTATAAAGTTTGAATTGTCTGTTCTGATTGTTCATCAATTTGAGGGTGGTAGGTAGTTCTCAAATGAAGTTTACTATCCAAGGCCTTCTGATGACACTTTGAGAATATTGAAGTAAAATGGGGATCACAATCAGAAACAATCGATAGGGGTACTCCTTGTAGTCTCACAACTTCATTAATATATAGCCTTGCTAGACATTCAAGTTGTAAATCTTCCCTTATAGCAAGAAAATGTGCTATCATAGTAAGACGATCAACAATGACCAATATTGCATAATTCTTTCTATGAGTATTTGGTTGTCCCATGACAAATTCCATCATGATATTATCCCATTTCCAGTCAGGTATGGGAAGAGGTTGCAACACTCAACCTGGTTGTTTCCTTCCAGCTTTAACATGTTGAAAAACCATACATCTTGACCCAAAATCAACAATCTCCCTCTTCATGTTGTCCCACCAAAACTTTTCTCTAAAATCCCTATACATTTTGGTGCTCCCAGGGTGTATAGAGAAATTGGAACTATAAGCATCATCCAATAATTCCCTTTTTAGATCAAGTATATTGGGAACAAAAAGTCTCTTCCCAAATTTCAAAATTCCATCTTCATACACAAAGTCACTCAATCTCCCATCATTGACAGCATTAATCCTCTCTTTAAAATCTTCATAATCAGTCTAAGAACTCTTTATCCTTTCTAATAATGATGTTTTGGAAACCATTTGAAAAATAATTGATGTCTCAACTTCCATGGGGATTCCTATATCCATATTTACTAAATCCAGGAAAATTGGATCCATTTCAACTCTCATCTTGTTCAAAACTCCATGATCCTTTCTAATCAAAGCATCTGATACCTTATTTTCATTCCCCTGGTGGTATTGTATCATGAAATCATAATCCCTAAGTAGTTCAAGCCATCGCCTTTGCCTCATGTTGAGTTATTTCTGTGAGAAAGTTTACTTCAAACTCTTGTGATCAGTATAAATCTAAAATTTTTACCATATAGATAATTTCTCCATATCTTCAAAGCAAATATTATAGAATCTAACTCAAGATCATGAGTAGGATAGTTTTGATCATGAATTTTCAGCTGTCGTGATGCATAGGCAATATCCATATCATTGTGCATAAGTACACAACCAAGTACGTTCTTCGATGATTCACTATAAATAACAAACCTATCATTCCCCGATGGTAGAGTCAATATAGGGGCACTGACTAATAGTCTCATCAGTTATTCAAAACATTATTCACACCCTTTTGTCCAAACAAATATAACTCCTTTACGTGTGATCTTCATTAACGGGTTAGCCAATCGGGCAAAATTCTGGACGAAACGTCAATAATAACCTGCTAAACCAATAAAATTGCGTACTTCAGTTATACTTGTCAGGTATGGACATTATTTTATTTCCTTGGTCATAGATGGATCAAAAATTATTCCACATTTAGAGACAGTATGACCAAGAAAAGAGATCTCCTGAATACATAATTAACACATGCTAAAATTCCCATAAAATTCATGTCTGCTAAGAGTCCTCAGGATAACGCGCAAGTTATTTTCATGGTCTTCATAGATTTTTTAATATACAAAGATATTATCAATAAATACCACTAAACAATCATCGAGATAATCCTTGAAAACTCTGTTCATTAGATCCATGAAAACAGAGGGTGAATTATACATCCGAAAAGACATTACTGTAAACTCGTAATGCCCGTACCTAGTATGAGATACTCTTTTTTGAATTTCTTCCTTCTTCACACACAACTTATGGTATCCAGATCAAATTTCAATCTTAGAAAAGTATTTAGCTACATGCATTTGTTCAAATAAATCATCATTGCGAGGTAGGTGATACTTGTTCTTTATTGTTCTAGCATTGATCTCCTTGTAGTCGATACATAACCTCATAGATCCATCCTTGTTCTTAATAAAAAGACAAGGGCTCCCCATGGAGAAACACTAGGGAGAATAAATCCCTTATTACTCAATTCCTCTAGTGGTTTCTTTAGTTCCACTAATTCCACAGTGGTCATTCTATAAGGGGTCTCTGATATAGGCCTTGATCCCCGAATTAAATCAATGGAAAACTCAATTTCTCATTTTGGTGGATGTCTAGGTAAATATTTCAAAAACACTTCCACATATTCTCTCACAATTGTTACATCCTCTATTTGAAGATTTTTTACCTCACCCATATTTATTTCATTCCATTCCTCCCTGATAATTGAATTTAGTTGAGCTATTGGGGGTGGATCTAGATAAGAATTAGGTGGTGAAGATTCTGCTATAATGATAAGGTTTTCTTTATCATCATCTTCACAAATTGTAACCACATTCATTTTACAATAAATTTACATATCATGATTTGAAATTCAATCAATACTGAGGATTATATCAAATTCATTCATATGTATGATGATGAGATCAGCAGATAAAGAACATTTATATGCCCTAATGGGAATGGATCCACAGAACATTGTAGAAATGATACTTCCTTAGGAGTTTTAACTAACAAATCCCTTGTTAAATCAAATTATAAATATCTAATTTTCTTAGAAAACTAGAAGGATATGAAATAATGTGACGATCTAGAATCAAATAATTCATTTTCTAAACTTGAGGAAACCATTAAATTACCTGTCACCATGTCTTTTAGAGATTCTACCTCAGCAGTATTGATAGCATAAACTTGGACTTGATCCATTTTCCTTTTCAGAGGTACATTTCCTTGATTATTAGGATACTCATTTGCATAATGTCCCATCTCCCTACAACTTTTTCACTGAACATCGGTAGCTTCTTTCTTCCCCTTGCAATCCCAAGCTTGGTGGACTTTTTCACCACACTTTTAACAGACTCCCATTCCTTTCAAGAATGTACCGGCGTGTTTCTTTGCACACTAATTGCATGATGGATAATAAATATTTCCCTTATTCCCTTTATTTCCATTTTTAGAGTGATCATAAGATCTATTCTTCTCTTTCTTTGCTTTAAAGTCATAAGACTTAGATAATTCTTTTTCTATCTTAATAGCACATGAGACAATATCATCGTATGATGAGAAGGATTGTGACACTAATGCTCGACAAAGAAATTGTTTTAACCCATCAATTAAATGATCAATCATACTTCTTGGGTTACGTATATAATCTCTAGTATGCCTTGCTAACCATGTAAAGTTAGCCTCATACTTTGCAACATTCTCATCCTCCTTTGGTCTTAGACTCAGAAATTGTCTTTCCATATCTGCTCGATGGTCACGAGGAAAGTATTTTTTTTAGAAAAGCTCATTGAACTCCCACTATTCCATGTTTGATACTTCATCATCTTCCTTTTTGTTTTGAATCAATGGCCACCATTAATCAGCATCTCTAGTGAGGTGATAAAATGCCATGATAACTTTTTCCCTTTCACTACTCCCCAAAGTTGGAAATATTTTCTCTAAATGAATTTATCCATTGCCCAGATACTAAGTGATTTTTACACTCATTCAATTTTGGTGTTTTTTTCCTCATGAAGTGATCTAACATTGATCCTCCACGTTGTGGATTAGGGTGATCCATACGGGTAAGGTTATTATTCATAACCTGAGTGAGTTTTCCCAGTATGGTGATTAGCTGATCAGCACCAGTCGCATCGACAGCTCCACTATAATTATCATGAGCATGAGGTAAATCCCTACATGGAGTGCGTGCATTGATACAGTTTCCATTTCTTTCACTAAGTGCCATTTTTAAACAACGTCATACACTATATTAGTTTATGAATCGCAATACATAAATCCAAACATGTAAAACAATTAACATAAATTGAAAAGTTTATGGATATAATCCATAACCATTAAAAATGTTTTATTTGATGAAATATATAATCATAAACCCTTGATAATGGTTTTTAATGAAAACGAGATTTATCCTAAGCATATCCCCCGGGAGTGTCGTAACCAAGAGTGCAGCAAGGCCTGTTGTCATGCACCAATTCCGATTCGAGTCCAGCCCAAAGAGGTGTTTTCAGGTTTTACCCCTAGGTACATCTATGCCAGAGCCGCCTCTACATGCTCGTATCCATACAGGGATGTATTTTTCAAAAAACTCACCAAATCTCTACAATACCAAAATTCTAGAAAGTCTTTCAATACTAACCCTCAAATTCCATCTTAGGTCTATGTTCTCTAATCAGAGTTTATCTAAATCACGATTCCAAGGATTGTACTAAACTTCCTCTGATACCAACTGTAACACCCCAAACCCAATAACCCAAAGTTTTTGTATTACTACATAACATTGGAAATATTGAAAGAGATCAAGTCTCGAATTATTGATTAGTTTAGTATCCTTGGAAATACTAGATACATTTTTAATGTTTACATTTATATCATAAAGTGAAAACTACAACAACATATTCTCCCCACACTCATATCCCCTTAAACTATCCTTGAAGGTCTTCTATAAAATACTTCTTCACATTCGGGGAAAAATAAAACATAGAAAGGGGTGAGCTCAAATTCCCAGTAAGGATACCAATATAGAGGAAACTTTCATAAATAAACATAAACATTTAAGGAAATATATAACTGAAAAAGCCTTTTAAGCTTGGAAGTCAACATAATATGGCAAAGATAAAATGAAATAATGACATTTACTTATTCACATGGATATTCTACTAGTTTAATAATCACATGTAATATTAATAACCACTTTCATAATGATGGAATGCATAATTCCAGACTATTTTAACCGCATAGTCATGGCCTTGTTACAAGACTACAAATATGATTTTGTCAAGGCCTTGTGCCAAGACACTAGTTTGTCTCATTGGACCTACCGATTCATCGAGGAGCTATAGCGGCCTCCACTCATCACTTATTATGTCCAATGCATTCCTCATATGAACAGGTTTAAACATAACATAAGCATTCGTATTAAAACTAACTTATGAAATGTCAAATCTTTCTCCTTAAACCATGAATGGTATAAAAATAACAAATCAAAAGTAAAACATATCACAAAACATTCAATACAATATGGAAGTTTTGTATCATAATAAATCAACTTCAAATAAGCTTGAAATCCATCAAAGGACGTTGAAATAGATGAAATCAAAACTATTTGAGAGAAATATATTTTTTTTAAATAATTTTAAAGTCGGATAATTATAAAATAAAAAATTTACTTTGAAAATATCTTTATAATTTGTTAAGGGAAGCTTCGACGATTTTATAATGGTGGAAAATAGTTGCACCCTCTGTATAAGTTAAAAAATACATTCTTACCTTAATTTTGATGAAAATGATAAAAAGTACCTTGTTTGAAAAATGAAAGAAAGATTTCTTTATACACATCTTATAATTATTCAACAATAGTATAAATGACTTTAACCCATAGTCTATAAAATAGTAATAATTATTTGAAATACATTTTTAATGAACATGGATGTGGATGATAAAGATGTCCTAGTAGTCAATTATGTATAAACAACATCGGATAATGAAGAGATTGTGAAATAAACCCTTACCTTGTACTTTTCTTTGGTTGATTGTAGTTTAGCCTCCTGTATAATAGTGAAATAATTTTTATTAAATTATACATGAATCATATACATTAATATGATATCATATATGATCTTTTATAATTAACTTGTTAATAATATCTTAGTATTATCATCGTTTTTGGTGTTAACAGATTCGTTTTCCTTTTTATTATTTCTTATGTGAGCCATATTTGTTATGAATGGGATAAATATTATTCATATCCAGAATGATATCATGTCTCTAAAAATTATTTTTAATCATCAAATGAAATTTTATCTTGAATGGATACGATGGGGAATTAATCTTATTGTGTTAATGGAGACGGAAATTCATACGTACGCACGAGCGACAATATCATTATTTTGATATTAAAATAGTATATAATTGGATGGTATATCATATATAAAGAATCATTATCATTTTATATTTATTATTTACATGAATTACACATCATTATTATATCAATCCGAATAATAATGTATTGAATAACAATTATAAGCACGACATGGAGATGGTTGGCTGTACGTACGCACGTATGGTCACATGTCATTCAAAGGATGGATAGAATACTAAATTTGGGTGTACAATATTTATATTAACTTCACAGTATATAAAATATACTAGAGTTATTGTTTTATAATGGAAATAATAAAGAAAGAAGAAGTTGAAGAAGAAAGGAACTTGAAACAGGGTGGTGAAAACATTACCTCTTCTTCATGTTATTCCTTTTGATTCGATCAAAAGGGCTCCATAGGTTAGCTTTATTATCAAAATAAAGCCTCTAGATTGAATTGAGGGATGTTGAGAGAATATTTGGGTAGGGTTTGGTTGATCCAAAAGGCGTTGAAGATGTAAATTAGAGAGAAGGGGGAGTTCCCTTTTATAAGAGGGGTGAGGGGTACCTTTTTAAAAGCTAGAAATATTATTTTATAATAAATACATATTCAGTTTCTAATGGCTAAAAAGTAGATTATTTAATGGTTATGGTGGCTATGGGTCGAAATCATTTCATCCAATAGATTATAGACAGGTTTGTGTCACTATATTAAACTTATCATTAATATTTACTTCTTAGTTAAATAGTTTGACATTTACCATGCCTCTTTGTATTTTTATAATATATAGTTAATAAACTTACAATATACCTCCAAGAGACCCCCAAGTGGTCCACTAATGATACAACTGTAATTATATAAGTCCTTTGGTCTATACATAGATTTTTAGGAATACAAAATCATTTAATAATATAATAATTGTTTTAAAAACTCTTTTATTTCGATTTTGACACTATTGGGTATTTTGTTTTTGATAATTTCATATCAGCAATATTAGTTCAAAAAAAAAATTTATAACCAGTCATAATATGTCATATTATCCTAGAAAATTAGTGTAATTCAAAAAAAGCCTAAATTACATTTATTTTGATATTTATAATAACAATTATTTTAATATTTCATTAATTAGGTAATTACTACATCACCATTGTGTCATAAATAAATTAAGTTATTTAAAGTCTAAAAATTATTAATAAAATACGATTATATAGGAAATATTTGTATCTTTCTAATGAATATTTATAATCGAATTTATCTTATGTATAACCCTATATTAAAAATATTTTAGTTATTAAACGATGGTTTTAACTATTTTAACTCTTCTTTGAATTAAATAATAATAAATTTCCTAATCTAATACAAGTGGACCAAAATGATAATATTTTATTCATAAGGTTGGTTTTGGTTGAGATACACTTTTACAACAGAATTAGGACATGTTTTAGTGTAATATTAATATCATTTTTACCCTTAATTACCTTTTTTACTTTTAACAGTTGTAAATAAAAGTAAAAAGTTACTATTGAACAAAAATTATTTTTATCTTATTGAACCAAATTTTACACCTTTATATTAACCGTGTCTCTCTGATTTTCTAAATTCCACTCATAGAAGTGGTAAAATTATATTTTATGGGAATTTCCAAATTCTCATAGGAGTTGGGTAAAAGATGGTGAAAAGTTCAATAAAACATTCATATATCTAAAATTATTCTAAACTAACTCTAATGAATTACATTGAACTTATATAGGTATTATGCATCTATTTTGAAAATAATTAAATTTAAATAAAATAAATAATTATTTATTTAAAAATATCATTTTAAACTATAACTCGGTGTTTTGTCACTATTCATCAAAAATTGAATGTTTTCAGAAAAATAACAAAAATTCACCCTAAGCTAATTTCAATATTACGAATCCAAAAAAGAAGTCAATTTTGAAAGATAAAATTTATAATATTTCAAAAATTGTGTATTACTATTCCTAACAGCTAGTTTGATTGGTTGTGTTGTATATTAGAACTCGAAGTTGTGTACAACACACTCTACTGTATTATTCAAAGAGAAGTGTACAATGGAAGCTTGGGGTGTTACATTTTTTTAGTAAAATTTTTAATAGTTCATGTAGCTTTTCAATTTAGTTTTAATTTGAAAATTCACATAATGAAATTCAATAGATTAAATAATAAAAACATCATCTAATGATAACTTCATTACATATCATATGATAATCTAAAAATATAAATAAATTAGACGGAAGACATTTTTGAATTAAAATGTAGTATTTTTCAATATACATTAAAATATAAATTTCGATGTAATGCTTCAAAATAAGAATTTTGTTTTCATATAGAATATATAAAAGTGAAAAAAACCAGATTTAAAAATGGTTCTCCATCAGAAGGTGGTAAAACTAACTTTATGAAATATTATATTATTTTATGCTTAAAATTAGTTTTATCCTCATTTTAATCCTCTAAAATTTATTAAAAAAACTAAAAATATTGAATAAAAATGTGTAAAATTAATATAGTTAGTTTTGTTCTTTCCTGCCAAAAAAATGACTTGGTGAAAATTACCATTTAAATTAATAATATTAATTATATTTTATTATTTGGTATCACTCAGTCTTGGGTGAATCGTGGGATATTGGAGAAACTCATTCTTGCGAGTAAAGTACAATATCGGAGAAAGTATCCCCATTAATGTAAAATTAATTTCTAATTAATAAATATTAGTAGATATGAGAATTTATTATTCTATAATTACCTGTGATGTAATATTGGAACTAAAGGTACAAACCATGATCCCAATGATAAATCGAAGTAATGTTTTAAAAAAACATGGGTGGGAAAATTTATCCCACAACTAACACATACTTCCCCAAGAAATCCACAATATTTTCCAGTTGATTGATCAGATAAAAACTATTTCCACAATCTCCAGATCTAACCTCTTGAGCTAAGAGCACCTCAACCACCACTAATTAAAAAATATACCATTTATCTAGGGTGATCCAATTCTAAAAAATCACTCCATGAAAGCTGACAGAATCTTAAAAAACAAATCTACGGTGCCCAATATTTCTCCAACAAAAAGGCACTCGATGTTCAAAAAATTAAAAATGAAAACTGCCTCATAGAAAAACTATACATGAAGCAAGATCAATTTCAAACATGACAATCCATAATAGGATCCCCACTATTAAAAGATAACAAGAACAAACCAACTCTAGACGAAAACACCACAAGTTCCACAGTGGATATCCACACTATTTGGAATCTACTATGTTAAACCAACTAGCACAGATTAACAACCCCCACTATAAGAGGATAAATCAACCAAAGAAACTCCATCACCAGAAATATGTTATAACTAACACTGTCTCAGGAAGGATAATGATAAAAGGGAATCCAAACAATTATTAACATATAAAAAGTGAACACCAATAAAATTTCAAGAAAAATTAACCACCATGCCTCCTTTTAAACAACTTTTATATTTTCAATCCAAAAGGACAAAAAATATGAAATGATGTTTCCAAGACTCCATCCATAAAGAGGTACCTTTAAGTTGAATAGGATACAATAAAGGGGAGAAAACTATCCTCATTCTGATTTTGAATGAAAAATCTAAACCAGGACCATCATGCCACCTATTTGGGGGTACACACATTCTACACTCTGGGGCCTATTATTAGAGCATTGATTTCTTGATGCGTTGACTGTCTCACAGTCATGATCTGATAAAGCCTAATCATAAATCATTATTTCCATCAACACATGGTTTTAGATGATTCATAGTGAATGAATTATTGTTATATGGAATGTTACACTAATTACATAAAATGATCATGTACTTATAAGAATATGATGATAGGTGTAGGGGATTTTTAATATTGCAATCATCACCAAAAATGTCAGGATGATTATCCATTTTGTTGATGGAATTCCATTCCCCACATTAGGATATTAGAGGAATGATGGTTTCCTCACGTACAACCACTAACATAGCCTCAACATTAATAGTATTTTTAACAACGGAAAGTAAGGTTAAACTAGACATTTGCACTATAAAATGAAAATCTAGATGAATCTCACTCTCCAAACATTGATCTTTAAAGGAATCATCTCTATCTGACTCTGGAAGGTTAGAAATACATCCTAAATTTTTTAAAAAGAATTACAACTCAGATATATCATATTTCTATAGATAGAACATCTATATTCTCATTATTATCCTTACAATCTCAGAGAAATACTACCAGATAGACAGTGCCTTGAAGAAATCCTTGGTGAGATCTTTTCGAATATTTGTTAGAGAGACCAAATACCAAAACCTCTAGTCAAAACTTCATGAAAAAATGTTTAAAATGTAACCTATGATGAATTATAAAGCTCAAGGATACAAATGTTAATTTTTATTTTCTACATCCACTATTCTACAACGAGGGGATCCAGTTGACTATAAAAGATAATAGGATTTATATAAGGCCCCAGCCTTAAACCTTACTTAATCTTGAGTTATTTTAATAATAGACATTGAGGATCTTTTCAGGTTTAGAGTTTTAGAGAATTAGATCATAAATCAAGCATTACACTCCGCATTAAAACAAAGTGGTTACATAAAATATAGTTCTCATTTTTCCATCATCGGAAACATATTTAAAATAAAACATTGATTCTTTCTTGACACTTCCTTAACACTATCATCACATCATGTACCTTTCCCTTGACCTATAAAAATCATTTCAAAAACATGGGATGAGCATAAAAAGATCAGGAAGGGATATAAAAGTACGAAATGGAAACATTTTTCCATGTATGGAATCATACTTTACTCATAAAACAAAATAATTTTAACATACCTCATTAAATCATGAATAAATCATAGAAATCATAAGACATAAAGGTAACTTGAGGCATTCATAACATTATAATTTAGGGAGTAACAGTCATGGACACGTTTGGAATACCCATCACAGTATATTCCCTAAATCTCTTCGGAGAAACATTAACTTTTAACCCCTTCGCGTTACCCAATTCATTGGAGAGATATATAGGGATCACCCGCCCTTATTTTATCACGGAACCATCCATCTTCATAAATAATTCCCAAGAACCATAACATAATCGTATCACATAAAACATGCATAAAGGAAACATAACATTTCCACATTTCAATCACAAGATATAAATAACACATTGATATAATAAAATCATTATGAAAACTAGTTTCAAAACCAATATAAAAGAAAGTAAAACATGGTATTTATTTTTCATTAAAAAAAGTTGTGGCTGTAGAGGAAGCCGAAACTCAAATAATGGTCACAGCAGTGGAGAAGTCGTTCTCGCCGCTTACGTACGACAAAAAAACATTCCCTTTTGTCATTTAGTAAAAGCTTCATATATAAAATATTCCTTTCGAATAAACATAAAAGTAAAATGGTTTTATACACCGTATAAAAGAAAGTTGTGTATAAAACAAAATATGTCTCAATGAAAGAAGATTGAGACGAAGTCCCTTACCTCGTATCCGACATGACTCGATCGTTCTTTAATCTCCTAAATAATAAACTTGAGTTAATTTCTAATTTATTAAGAACCTTTTTCAAATTCATTATTCCTTTTATATCACTTACTACCATGTCATGAACACTATGTAATTTTTTTAGTTAATAACGGTCATTTTAAAAATCATTGGTACTTGAGTCCAAAATAAACACTATATAATTACAAGTTGTTCATGTATCCAATATATCCAGAGTTATATTAATTATGTAGATATCATATATATCATATATATCCAGTATATACATGAATTTATAATATTACATAACATTTTGAGGTAAGAAATGAAATGCACCTTTCATGGAGACGGTAAGCCGTACGTACGCATGAACGCTACTTTCATTTATATTTCGTATTTTATGGAATAAAATCATAATTAAATAAAGGTATATTATAATTCCAGTATAATTTCATATATAATATCATTAACTCCATACTTTATACATCCCACATAAGTCATTAAAGAATCAAATCACTTTGAGGGGGCGGTAGTCCGCACTTCCTAAAATGAAGATATTGTGTATACCCATAATGGAAGCCATAATGGTATGACATAAATGAAAAATACAGAAGCTTAAGGAAAAAATAAACATATTATATATCATATATAAATATAGTGACATCTTAATGGCCACCATTGAAGGTGTTATAAGAATATTGAACAATCATCATTTCATGAGGCAGAAATTTTCCATCCACGGAAACAGTATTTTCTTTAACCATTAGATGTATGTGTGTGTAAGTGTAGCTAAAATTATTATTATAAAAACATCCTAGTATATTTATAATACTGGTTTTGTTACAAAATAAATGAATAAAAAGTTTTTAGGGGGGTGGAGAAGAAAAATAAAACAAAACAACATTAGAGAAGTCTTTACCTTTAAATCGGGTAACTCCTCTTGGTTAGAACCAAAAGGGTTTCTTGAAGAGCTTTATGCCTAAGGTAAGGCTTCTATGATTAAGAGAGGAATTTGGAGAGATAAAATGAGTAGATATTTTCCGATCCAATGGCTTGAGATGTGTGGTTAAAGAGTTAGAGGTGGGGGCCTTTTATAAGAGGAGAGGAGGGGCACTCTTCGAAATGTATAAAATGTTACTTTATTTTCAAATGAGTTTCGGATTCTAAAGGTCCCACGTTGTTGTATATAGAGGATAAGGTGGTAAGGGTTAGAAATATACTCATCCAATAGGTCTTGGAAAAGTGTGTGTTTTATATTTTACATTATCTTTTAATTTTATTTAAATCGTTCATTAATGAGGAGATCGCTGCATCATCATCATGTCTTAAATAATTTAATTTATTTCATCTCTAAAATTTATAAAAATAATACTATGATGTAGGATATATTGTTATATTTACAATGAATATTTATAGTCCAATATATCATTTATGTAGAAAAAATAAAAAATGTTTTACTCGGGTGATACATTCTTTGTAATATTTAACTTTCTTTAAAAATAAAAATATATAAAGTCATTATCACACAAAAGTGATTCCATGGGGTCCCCAAGTTTGGCACAAGTCATCCCATGGTCGTCCATGACACAACCAGTTGCATTAGGATACATTTTGGGGTAATTTGTTATTATTATGATATTATTTTATTATCCTTAACTACCCGATTACTAATTAATCAAGATAATTAAAGATAATTATCATCGTAACTATTCATAATGTCCAAAAAACAAAAGAGTATTGATTACATAATTTGGACCATCTGATTCAAAATATGTAATCCATTTAACCAAATTCCAAACACATAAATTGCAATAATTAATTTAAAAATAATTCCTGTTGTCAAAACAAATAGCGGGTTTTTTAGAAACAATATCTATGAAACATTTGGCAATTGTTTATGCCCAATTCCAAAAGTGAAATTAATCCCAATGACCGCCATTGGATTACATGGTAAAAATATATTCTATTTACACTTTAAAACAAATTAAAAATATAATCTAACAATATAATTATATTAGATGAAAAAACTCTTTTGATGTAATATGCAATATTTTTCACTATTCATTAAAAAATGAACACCGTCAGAAATATACCAAAAATTAACCCAATGTAAATTTAAATGTCCCAATCATAAAGAATATGATTATTTTGACAAATAGAGCATATAAAATTGTCAAAAGTTTGATTTAAAAATGGTTTTCCATCAAAAGGATTAATCTTTTTAAAATATTAGTGTAGTCCATACTTAAGATTGGATTTATTCTCATTTTGAGCCTCTAAAACACTATATAATTCATGAATAGACATAGTTAAATATATATATTATTCATTACTTACTTGGGAAGTTAAATCCTTCCTCCCTTTAGAAAATTGCGCCCCCGTAAATTATTTAATTATCGAATAAGTGGTGGTATTTATCCCTCATTGCATTTTCAGATTCCCATGTTGCCTCTTCAATCATTTGGTTTTTCCACAAAACCTATACTTGATGAATCACCTTAGTTCGCCACACTTTCTCCATGTGGTCAAGAATCTGGACAGGTTTTTCCTCACAAGATAGGTTCCCTTCCAACTGAACTACCTCTGGACTCAAAACATGAGATGGATCTGGCATGTACATCCATATCATTGAAACGTGAAAACCATTGTGTACTTGAGATAAACTCAGAGGTAAATCCACTCAGTATACAACTGATCCAACTCTCTCCATAATTCCATATGGTCCAAAGAACCTTGGACTCCGCTTTCCTTTATTACCAAATCTCATCACTCATTTACATGGTGAAACTTTGAGAAAAAACATGATCACCTGCCTCAAAAGAGAGATCCTTCCTCCTGTTGTCCGCATAACTCTTCTGCCTACTCTGAGCTGTTCTCATGTGTTTTTGTAACAGCTGATCATTTTCTGCCAAGTATTCTACCAATTTTGGTCCCATAAACATCCTTTCACCCACTTCATTCCAGAAAGCTGGAGTTCGACACTGCTTCCCATATAATGCCTCAAATGGTGCCATATGTATATTGGAATGAAAACTGTTATTATAAGAAAACTCAACCAAAGAAAGATGTTGGTACCAACTTCCCTTATAATCCATCTAACAAGCATGTAGAATATACTTTAAATTCTGAATTGTTCGTTCTGACTTCCCATCTGATTGAGGATGAAAAGCTGTACTAAAATTTAATTCAGTACCCAATGACATTTGAAGGCCTTTCCAAAAGGTAGAAGTTATCTTGGGATCACGGTCAGATACAATACAGAGAGGAACTCCATGTGACTTAACTATCTCTTTAAGATACAAATGGGAAAGTTGATATAGTGAAAAATTATCTCGTATAGCAAGGAAATGTGCAGATTTAGTTAAGTGATCAATAATAACCCAGATTGCATTATTATCTCGAGGTGTCTTCGGAAATCCCACAATGAAGTCCATGAATATATTCTCCCATTTCCACTCTATTACTCTTAAAGGCTGAGGCATCCCTATTGGTACCTGAAGCTCTGATTTAACCTATTGACAAGTCAAACACTTCACAATAAAATCAGCAATATATCTTTTCATTCCATCCCACCAGTAGTACTCTCAAAGATCTCTATACATCTTAGTACTGCCTGGATGAACTGAAAACGGAGAACTATAAGATTCACATAACAACTCTCTCTTAAACTGTGAATCACAAGGCACACACAATATCATCTCAAATATCAAAACACAATCATTATCAATGTTGAATTCATCTAACATACCATTCTGAACTGGCTCTACCTTTTTCTGTAACTCACAGTTTTGCTTTTGTGCTTCCTTAATTCTGTCTGATAGAGAAGATTTCACTGATACCTGAAACAAAACAGAAGGACATAATACACCAAAAACTTCTATGCCAAAGTTCATCAAATCCATAACCAAAGGACCACGTTCCAAATGCATCATTGTTAATGAAGTATTACTTTTTCGACTCAAAGCATCTGCCACTTTATTTTCTTTTCCATGATGGTAATGAATTGTACAATCATAACCCTTGATTAATTCCAGCCATATCCTCGGTCTCATGTTCAATTCTTTATGAGTGAATATATACTTTAAACTTTTGTGATCGGTATATATTTCACACTTTACTCTATACAAATGATACATTAAAATTTTTAAAGCAAAAACAACTGAAGCTAATTCCAAATCATATGTATGGTAATTTACCTCATGTGTTTTCAACTATTGTGGAGCTTAAGCAATTACCGGATCATTCTGCATTAGGACGCAACCAAGTCCTTTCAATGAAGAATCATTGTAGATAACAAACTCACCACTCCTGGAAGGTAGTTCCAAAACTGGAGCATTCACCAATCTTGTTTTCAATTCATGAAAACAATCATCACATTCTTTTATCCAGATAAACTTAACACCCTTCCAAGTTAGCTAATTCATTGGACTAGATAACCGTGAAAAATTTATAACCAACCTTCGGTAATAGCCTGCCAAACCAAGGAATCTATGAATCATAGTTACATTTGTGGGTCTTGTCCATTCTTCAACAACCTTTGTTTTTATAGGATCAATAGTTATCCCATATTTAGAAACAATATGACCATGGAATGAAATTTTTTGCAACCAAAACTCACACCTGATGAATTTCCCATACAATTTCTTTTCTTTTAATGTTTTCAAAATATCCCTTAAATGAATTTTATTCTCCTCTTTAATTTTAGAAAACACCAAAATATCATCAATGAAAACAACCACAAACATATCCATGAACTCATGGAAAATTCTATTCATAAATTCCATGAATATAGCAGGTGAATTGGTTAGCCCAAAAGGAATAACTAAAAATTCATAATGGCCAAATCGTGTATGGAACACGGTCTTCGGAATATCTTCTTCCTTTACATTCAACTGATGGTAACTCGATCTCAGTTCAATCATTAAAAAAAACTGAGCTCCCTGGAGAATATCAAACAATTCATTGATATGAGGCAAAGGATATTTGTTCTTAACAGCGATGTTATTCAGAACTCTATAATCAATGCAAAGTCTCATTGAACTATCTTTCTTTTTAATAAATAAAATAGGAGCACCCCATGGTAATGTGCTAGGTCGAATGAAACATTTCTATAATAAATCTTGAAATTTCTCCTTCAACTCAAAAAGTTCAGTTTGAGCCATTCGATAAGGGGGTTTTGAAATTGGCTTAGCATCAGGAACTAAGTCAACGGTAAATTAAACTTCCCTATCTGGTATTATTCCAGGAAACTCATCAGGAAAAACATCAGGATACTCATTTAACACTGGCACATCATTAATCTGAACAGTTCCCTTGTTTTTAACAATATGTGCAAGGTAACATTCATTTCCGTATTTTACAAGTTTCTCGGCCTCTTGATATGTTATCAACAGTAAGGGTTCATTATTGTACACAAACTGAAAGTATTTAAAAAAAACTTCTTTAGCTCTACAGTCAATCTTAGCATAGTAAATAGAGAGCCAATCCATACCCAGGATAACATCAAACTCTACTAATGATAAAACAATAAGGTTTTCAAGTAGTTTCTTTCCACGGACAAGGATAGGAAGATTCTTATAAATTCTTTTTGCCTCAACATTTCCCTCGGGTGTTTTTACCACATGTTCATGAGTCATTTCTTGAGATGGTATTCCCATTTTACTAGAAATGTTTCACAGATGAATGAATGTGTAGACCCCGAATCAAAAAACACACTGGCATAATCTTAAAAAACAAACAGAGTACCTGATACCACTTTATTTGATGGCCCAACAACTGCTAATGTAGTTGCAAAGGATTTCACCACCCCTTTCTTCATGTAGTCTAACTGCTTCCCATAACTCGAGCTCTTTTTCAGACACTCATTTGAATAGTGACCCATCTCATTGCACATAAAACATTCCACTAACTGTAAATCAAATTTGGTCTTACCATCACCCTGATCTTTTTCAGGGTAATCACGAGCATTATGTCCCATATTACCACATTGGTAGCACTTCCCTGAATTCAGAATACATTCCACAGCATGCCTTTTACCACATTTATCAAAAACTGGAAACATATTTTTCTTACCATCAGACCTTTTTGAAGAATTCTTTCCTTTATCCTGCCACCTCGGTATCTTCTTCTACTGGTTTTTATAGAACACTTGATCATCGGCAAACTCCATTTCCACCTTCTCAACACATAGAACAAGCTTTTCATAACTCTTGAACTCATGACAAGCTAAATCCCATTGATATTTTGGCTTTAATCCTGAGTAAAAACGATTGATTTTACTATCAAGGACATGGATAAAATTTGGAGCATACCTTTCCAATTGAGTGAACCTCTCTTCATATGAAGCCACTGAGTCATCCTCTTGCCTCAATTCCAAGAATTTTTTTTCATCCTAAGCCGAACATCATTTGGAAAATACTTCTCTAGAAACATACCTTTGAATTCATCCTAGTCGAGTGCATCAATCTCATCAGTGCCCCTGATATTTTTAACCATCGACCACCACTGGTCTGCTTCACCCTCTAAACGGTAAATAGAAAGACTAACCTTTTGATTTTCTGAACAACCCATGACATCAAAAATATTCTCTAGTAATTTAATCCACCCATCATCTAGTACAGGGTTAGATGATCCACTGAATGATGGGGGATGTTGCCTCATGAAATGTTCCACCACTTACATGTTCCTCTGTGGTTGATCTGGCAGATCTTATGCATGGATACCAGCACCATTTATCTCTTGAGTCAAATAAACCATCACTTAATAAAACTGTTCAGTTCCAATTCTGACCTTCTCAGGATGCTGATTTGGAAGTTCATTTCCTTCTGTATGCCTTCCTAGCACCGCTTCCTTGTATCCTCTGCGAAAAACTATTCCTTACAAACATGTCTTAGATTAAGAAACATGGTAATCTTAAAGTGCTATATCCTTTCAATATGACCATAAAAAATATATTTTTGGATAATCCTTTAATAGAATTATAACTCCCAAGGTTATCTAAACCCCCCCTCTGATACCAACTATAAGTCCCCAGCCTTAAACATTACTTAATCTTGAGTTATTTCAAGAATACATTTTGATGATCTTTTCAGGTTTATAGTTTTAGAGAATTAGATCATAAATCATGCATTACACTCCGCATTTAAACAAAGTGGTTACATAATAGATATTACTCATTTTTCCCATCATCAGAAACATATTTAAAATAAAACACTGTTTCTTTCCTGAAACTTCCTTGATACTATTATCACATCATGTACCTTTCCCTTGACCTACGAAAAACATTTCAAAAACATGGTATGAGCATAAAAAGCTCAGCAAGGGATATAAAAATATGAAATGAAATCATTAGTCCTTGTATGCAATCATACTTTACTTGTAAAACATAATCATTTTAACAAGCCTCATCAAATCATGAATAAATCAAAGAAATCATAAGACATTAAGGTAACTTGAGGCATTCATAACATTCTTACATAGGGAGTAACCCTCATGGTTACGTTTGAAAAACCCATCAAAGTATATTCCGAAAATCTCTTCGGAGAAACCTTAACGTTTAACCCCTTTGCGATACCTAATGCATTGGAGAGCTATATCGGGCTCACCCGCCCTTAGTTTATCACGGAAACACCTGTATTCATAAACAATTCCCAAGAACCATAACATAATCTTATCACATAAAACATGCATAAAGGAAACATAACATTTCAACATTTAAATCACAGGACATCAATACCACATTGATACAACAAAAACATTATCAAAACCATTTTCAATACCAAAATTAAAGAAAATTAAAACATGGTGTTTATTTTTCATTAAAAAAGTTATTGCTTGTAGAGGAAGCCGAAACTCAAATAATGGTCACGGCGGTGGAGAAGTCGTTGTCGCCGCATACGTATGACAAAAAAACATTCCCTTTTGTTATTTAGTAAACGCTTCGTATAAAAAAATATTTCTTTTGAATAAAAATCAAAGTCAAATTGGTTTATATAATGAATAAAATGATTTTGTTTATAAAACAAAATATGCCTCAATGAAAGGATATTGAGACGAAGTCCCTTACCTTGTATCCGACTTGACTCGATCGTTCGTTAATCTCCTGAATAATAAACCTGAGTTAATTTATAATTGCTTAAGAACCTTTTTCAAGTTCATTATTCTGTTTATATAGCTTATTACCATTTCATGAACACTATGTAATTATTTATGTTATTAACGGTCATTTTAACGATCATTGGTACTTGAGTAAAAAATAAACTCTTAATAATTACAATTTTTTCATGTATCCATTATATCCAGAGTTATATTAATGATGTAGATATAATATATATTATATATATCTAGTATATACATGCATTTATAATATTACATAACATTTTGAGGTATGAAATGAAATGCACTATTCATGGAGACGGTAAGCCGTACGTACGCATGAACGCTACTTTCATTTCTATTTAATATTTTATGGAATGGAATCATAATGACATAAAGGTATATTATCATTCCAGTATAATTTCATATATAATATCATTAACTATATCCTTTATACTTCCCACATATGGCATTAACGAATCAAATCACTTTGAGGGGGCGGTAGTCTGCACTTCCTAAAATGAAGATATCGCGTATACCCATAATGGAAGCCATAAAGGTATTCCATAAATGAAAAATATAGAAGCTTTAGAAAAACATAAACATATTATATATCATATATAAATATAGTGAAATCTTAATGGCCACCTTTTAAGGTGTTATAAAAATATTGAACAATCATCGTTTCGTGAGGCAGAAATTCTCCATCCACGGAAACAGTATGTTCATTAACAATTAGATGTAGGTGTGTGTAAGTGTATCTCGAATAATTCTTATAAAAACATCCTACTATATTGAACATAATAGTTTTGTTACAAAATAAATGAATAAAAAGAGTTTAGTGGGTTGGAGAAGAAAAATAAAACAAAAGAACATTAGAGAAGTCTTTACCTTTAAATCGGGTAACTCCTCTTGGTTAAAACCAAAAGGGTTTCTTGAGGAGCTTTCTTCCTAATGTAAGGATTCTAGGATGAAAATAGGGATGTGGAGAGATAAAATGAGTAGTTCTTGGCCGAGCCAATTTCTTGAGATGTGTGGTTATGGAGGTAGATGTGGGGGCCTTTTATAAGAGGAGAGGAGGGGCACTCTTGGAAAGGTATAAAATGTTACTTTATTTTCAAATGAGTTTCAGATTATAAATGTCCTACATTGATGTATTTCTAGGATAAGGTGATAAGGGTTCGAAATATACTCATCCAATAGGTCTTGGAAAAGTGTAAGTTTTAGAGTTTACATTATCTTTTCATTTAACTTAAATCCTTCAATAATGAGGTAATCGTTGCATCATCATGATGTCATAAATAATTTAATTTATTTAATGTCTAAAAATTATAAAACAAATACTATGATGTAGAAAATATTTTTAGATTTCCAAGGAATATTTATAGTCCAATATATCATTTATGTAGACAAAATTAAAAATGTTTTACTCAGGTGATACATTCTTTGTTATATTTAACTTTCTTTAAAAATAAAAATATAAAAAGTCATTATCACACAAAATTGATTCCATGGGGTCCCCAAGTTTGGCACAAGGAATCCCATGGTCTTCCATGACACAACTAGTAGAATTAGGACACATGTTGGGGTCATTTGTTATTATTATGATATCATTTTATTATCCTTAACTACCAAATTACTAATTAATCAAGATAATTAAAGATAATTACCGTCGTTACTATTCATAATGTCCAAAAAACAAAAGAGTCTTGATTACATAATTTGGACCTTCTGATTCAAAATATGTAATCTAGTTTACCAAATTCCAAACACATAAATTGCAATAATTAATTTAAAAATAATTCCCGTTGTCAAAACAAATAGCGGATTTTTTAGAAACAATATCTATTAAAAGTTTGGCACTTGTTTATGCCCAATTCCAAAGTGAAATTAATCCCAATGAGCACCATTGGATTACATGGTAAAAATATATTATTTTTGTACTTTATAACCAATTAAAAAGATAATCTAACCATATAATTATATTAGACGAAAAAACAGTTTTGATGTAAAATGCAGTATTTTTCACTATTCATTAAAAAATGAACATTGTTAGAAAAATATGAAATATTATACCAATGTAAATTTAAATGTCCCAATCATAAATAATAAGTTTATTTTGACAAATATAGCTTCTAAAATTGTCAGAAGTTTGATTTAAAAATGGTTTTCCATCAAAAGGCAGCCAAACAATCTTTTAAAAATATTAGTGTATTACATGCTTAAGATTGGATTTATTCTAATTTTAAGCCTCTAAAACACTATATAATTCATGAATAGGCATAGATAAAATTATATATTATTAATTAATAACATGGGATGTTAAAATTTAACTTTCAAAACTCATGAATGAAGACCTTAAGTTGATCAATTGGAAACATGATTTTGGGGAACCACATGTAGTTTTACCTTGAAAATCCATGAAATCATTGTTGTTTCAGACACTAGGCAACAATAAATCCAAGATCTCAAACAAAACATGCTTATAAACCTAAACACACATATAAAAATACCATCACAAAAAATGGAAACCCACTTAAAGCATCCTAGAATATTTTTCTACAAGTCTTCTAAACCCCACTTTAAAACCAAATCACTAATGAGATATCAGACTTAAAGCACACATAAGAAACATACCCAAATCACAATAAGACACAATATAGATCACTTCTTTCAAAAAACCATTATTTTCTTCTAAAATTATTCCAAAAGATAATAGCCTTTGTGGGTTTCACACTAACCAATGAAATTCCATGGAGCCTCACACATAAAAATTCTTATTCAACCCTAAGAACCAATCAACTAATACCAAACTAGGAACTCATTCACCCGTATCATCAGTCATCCACATTCCCACACATATCTGTGCATGTGAGAAACCATAAAAACACTAAAGGTCCAAAGAAAAATTCCATTACAAAAAACTCATCCAATGTTTCCACATTCTAAATTTACCCCCTTTCAAAATTAATAAAACCAATAAAAATATCACTTACCACTAAATCAAAAAACATTTTCAAAATATATACTTGAATACATTTACCATGTTCAAAGTAAACTCTCATAAAGTCCATCAAAATAATCTACCTCAAACCGTTCAAAACATTTTCAGCAATGACAAAATTCTCATTCAATCAAAATAATTTTATTAAAAACCCAATTATTCTTAATTAAATCAAATTTCCAAAACCCCCATTAAAATTAAATATTTGATTTCCAGACAAAAAATTTCAACAAATTCCATGTTTTGAATATATAAATCCATTATTAGTAAATCCAATCCTCGTTCGCATGAAAATTTATCTTATAAAATAAATTTTTCTAAAGAATTACACAAAATGAATCAAAAAATACATTTTTCACTATAAAAATGCAATATTTTTCAAATTGTTTTTATAGACTCGGGAGGAACAAGATACAAATCCCACAAGAAAACTAGAATCGATGGGTGACATAGACATATGTTTGGTGCCCATATTCCAATCACACCACCATCATAGAGGGTATTCGAGGACAATTTCCTTGAATCCTCGTAGCTTTACAGGCCGCAAAAGCTGGCTTGGACCATTTTACCAACTCCATTTTCATATTTCAAACACAAAACAACCAACTAGAACTATAGGAACCGAACATAACTTGAACTCCCCTAGAAAATCATGGTTTAATCCAGAAAGTGTTCCCCAAACATTCCCTCAATCCCACACCTTGTGTTTTGATATATTTATTCTATATAACATGACATCTCAAATAACAAGGTATGTCTAAATGTTAGTTCCTCCAAAAAACCAGCCTATAGTGATAAAATTTTGTCATGAACCAATACAGGTTAACCCTGAACTGGTCACTCGATCTGATGTGAGCTTTGGCCTGAAGGTCATTCATGATCCCCCATGATGGAAACTAGTGAGGGGTATCAATTGAGAAACCAAGGTAATGATTTATTACAATACACATATATAAAACATTAATTGAAAATATTTTACACAATACTGAAAATAAAACAATCGAACAAGAAAACCAAACTAGTTATGATATCGACAACAAATCTATGTGACCATAACGGTCACTCCCTGATACTAATACCAACCATCACCCATTGTGATTTAAACCAAGCTGAAACATGCACAATAATATAAAAATAATAAATAAATATAGGCATGAATACCCAAATGTAGTAGGTGTTCCCAAAGAAATCCATTCCCAATGAACTTCCGTTATATAAATAAACGTCAACTTTGTATTTGAAATATAATTTATGAACGAATTTTTTTACAAATTAAATCATTATAGAATAGAAAGGTCCACCTCTCTTTTTACGACTGAAAACCAAATTCTCTTCTTAAAAGAAGACATATTAATTCTTAATAATAATGTTGGAATTTCTTTCTTAAAAATGATAAAGAGTATAAAACATTTCCCAACCCAATTTTAAAAAACATTGAAAACCAAAACGTTACATTCCAAATAAATACACCACATGTGAGCGCACCAATAATGATAACATATTAAGGGTAATGGAAATAACCACCCAAGGGTAACCAACCAATAATTAACCTCAATCATCTATAGCATTCAAAAATTTTCCAAGAGACAATGGTGGACCTTGGAGATAATGAAACAATCTAGAACATTCTATAAATCATGGCCCATCCTAGAATGAATTCCTTACATGATGCTATAAAATTTATCCCACACACCGAGTCTCAACCTATATTATTTTACTGATGGGAACTATCCTATTTAAATATAAAAAATATTTCATATCCCATGCTATGGGCCACTATCCATTGTGTAATTTTAACTATTTCATCAATAATTCCCAAAAAATGCAAAATATATGCTAGGATCACATGTCAATAGTAATGTATAATTGGGGTGAGTCAAAAATTTGAACTGAGCACCCAATCACATTAACATATATCATATATAACAAACTCACACAATAAAGCACCCATGGGAAAACACAAGTGTCTACCTATTTCCATACAGCCCATAGATCTCAAAGGATTACACACCAAGGATCTCATATACCACTCGAAGTAAATGGATCATGAGGAGTACACATTGAGGACATCCTATTAAATAATATAAATTCATCATTGGGATTCTACAACAAGAAAAACAAATCTATTTGATATAAACAAGGAAATAGAATTATGAAAGGAGATTTTTCACGATATTCATTTTCACCAATTTTTCACAATGGCCAAGTAGGCCTCAAACACCGTTTTTCAATGAACCAAAACCCCTTTTTACAAAAAGGTGAAAGTAATCAATTTTTTCAGTCCATACAATTTGAAAAATTCTAATTTGACACTCACACCGATTTTTAAGCCAAATAAAATTTCATCAAATTACAAATGGGACATACACCATCCCAAAATAACCTATTTTGAGGAAGAAATCCAACACATTTTCCTTCCATGCCAAACCATTTTCATTAGAAAAAAATACATCTCTTTTTTATCTGAAAACACATTGATAAGTAAATCAATAAATCATGAACTTCTTTTAAAATTTCAAAAATTCATTTACAGATAAAAATCATCCCTTAATTGTCATCAATCACTCACAAAGGCCAACCACACATTTTATCAAACTCTTTCTATGCAAAATATAACAAAATAATTCCATTTATCAGAAAACAAGGATAAAACCAACACAATACACACACAAAAATTATGAAAAATATCATTCATCACTATTTATCATATAAGTTATGTGAAAAAAACATGAAAAAAATAATTCTAAAATTTAAAGGACTAGTAAAAAGGGAAAAATACCTTGAATCAGATGTGGTTCCACAATACCAACCCGAAACAACCACCAAATAGTTCCAAGAGAAAAGAACAACCAATAGAAACACTGAGAAGAAAAAAAACATAAAATAAACCACGGTAAACATGATACCTTGATTTACAAGACCATTTGGGAAGAGTTACCCAAATTAAAATGGAATAAATGAGAAATTTATGAAGAAAGTAGATGATACCATGAAGATTTGTCCCAAAAACCTTAAGAAATAACCATAGTATCACCATGGAAGGAGGTGGGAGGTGTGAGAATGGAGGGAGGAGCATCCTATCATTTAAATCCTTAAATGGGGGAGGAGTAGGGTTATTTGGGGTTAAATACCAAAGAGGTTATAAATGTGAAATCACATTTTCAATCCACATGGGTACCGTGTGTGGTTAGGATGAATGAGTTATCAAATCATGTACCAATAGGGAATGTTTTACTAGAGAGAATGGGAACTGGGTATAATTTTGATGCTTGGTTTGAAAAAATATGAACCAAAAATGCAAAATATTTTGAATAAGATACAGAAACTCCCCACAAACATACAACGTGGTTTAAAAATTGTACGCCAGCTGTGTAGTAATCCTTAGACATAAACCCTTAAGCTACATGTTTTCCTCTAACTATGTGCCAACCATTCACCACCTACTTCCATGCCCAAAATCCTTACATTTTACCAAAAAATACATGAAAAAATAAGGAATGGACATGATATCAAGGATAAAAAATGATCACCTCAAAATTTAAAACAATTACACCCAAAACTCCAGAGAAGAACCATAATCCAAAAGGCAAATTAGAAAAAAGATTGAAAATGAAAACCCAAACATGACACTTAACATTGGTGAATCATATATATGAAAGTGTATTCCCAAATAATATATAAAAATATAACAATAATACATGTCTTACAATGTAATCAAGTCTAAACTAGTCTATTGTGAAACTTGACCATACCATCCGCACATCTATTTTTAATGGATGATTCATATCGTGTCAAAGTTACACCTAAGAGAAAGAATGGTTACTTCTATCCCAAGGAATTACCCCATATAAGTTTTAAGTCATATCCCATCCTTTTAATCAAATCATCCACTCTCTCTCATGGTAGTTAAAACATCAAGCCTAGAAGAATCCCTCCTCTCTCAGAGGGTTTCACACGTCAAACTCATACCATACCCAGTCCCTCATGTGTGTACAAACACTAAGTCGCATATAATCACCTCTCACTAGAGGAAGGTATAAAATGATGTTCTAAATGGATACCTCTCATTCAGTGGAGTTCATATACAAATTTTTTAACTATACTCTTTCAATTATTAGAGGTTTTATATTAAGTATCTCAATATATAAAATGTGAGATTATAGAAATAATTTAACATTGTAGTGTATAAAATTAACAACATCCCACAAATATATTTCCTACATAAATTATCAAAATGATATCCATATGTATTTTGACATATAGACCCCTTAAGGATTCTTACATAGAGATTATCATGAACCCAACACTTATAAATGTTGAGGTATTCACCATCCATGAAAAATTACAAGCCTTTGAGGTCACAATGCCATTATTCGAGCCTAAAACCACATTTCAATCCCCATTCTCCCCTACAAATTGAATTTTTGTTATCTATATACTGAGTTTTTCAATAATTTCAAATCCTTTTATCCCAAAATATCCCTCTAATAGGTCAACTAAATCAATAAAAAACATCCAAATCATGTGGATACCAAATGAAGAACAGTATATGGATAAATAACGCACTAGCACTAATGTCGGACCATATAACCATTTTCCAAAAGCATAATATGTGTCGTCTAATAAATGAATTGTGTTACACCTACAAATATAGAACACTCAATGTAAGGCCTCACCTGGGTCCACTTAAATGGTACAAACATTTGGACCTTATGAGACTTCATTCATGAATCCATATATACTTGAGGATGATGACTATAAGTGAGGTCCTAAAGGAGTTATGTTGTGAGTATGGCCTCTAAAAGGAAGGTCCATGTTCCATTCCCAATTCTACAAAAATTTTAGCATGACCCGTCCATATAAAGGTTATCTCAAAAACATATAGATATAAAAAATAAATACATACAGGCAAGCGTAGTCCTAAATATTATTCAATAAAATATATCTACCTGATGTATAAAATATAATAGAGAAGAAACATGTATATAAATAATTCATAGGCATGATTTCCAATGATGGATGAATGATAACCAAAACATAAATGATTTGTGGTCTGGAATACAATATCATCCAACCAATACTTCATCCTCTAGATTTGGCCTAAACAAACCCGATCTATGGTTCTATTATTACCCTCAATCCTAAGATGAAACTATTAGTGTTGAGGATCTTCTAAGTTACCCTTGTTCCATGGTATCCTTAGTATATTGTGAGTTAAAATCAGTAGGGCACCACAAAGGTAGTCCCATAAATGAATAGTAAATCAGTGTACATGGGATATGATCACAATAATTAAATAAATACTATATGGAATCATACATAAGTAATCAAATATGATCCTTAGTATATAATTTCACGCCTAGGGTTGACCATTACTACTGTGACAATTTATAATGTTTCTCTGAGTTTGTCACTTATCAATAGGGAGGGATACATATCCTACCCTAGAACCTTGGGAATAAACATAAACTATGTATAATAAGTGCATCCTAGCATATCCTATGAAACCCATACAGTAGCAGGTATCACCACCAAATCCAGGAAACCATAGGCATATAATATATTATAAGCTCCAATGATAGATTCTAGATATTGTAGGTATATCATATTTTATAAGATCTATTTCCAGATCCAAAAAACTATTGGCATCCTGAAAATATCAACAGGCCCATCAAAAAATACTAGTATCATCTAGGAATCTCACATAAAATTAGGCATCAATTGATCCTAGGAACCCCTGGTAAAGTCGTCTATATATATATATATGAATCCCATAAGATCCAATGAATCACTATATATCCCATAAAATCTAAATAGACATCATACTATATCCTAAGAATAACTGAAATCTCTTTTGATTCCATAAGTCATAACCACCAAATTTAATGGAGATGATCCTTCACATCCCATAATCACCGAGAATCATTGAATCCTATAAAGGTAATCCTTGAAGTCCTACTTAATCAAGAAATAGAAAATCCTATGGAGTATTATTTTTAATTTTCCATACTATATATTGGGACCTTCATATACTCAGTGAAATCTCTAATGGATAATAATAATAAAAATAATAACATGGGTTGTCCATCTATCCATCCCTTCTCATAAAACTAATCATGGACTCTCAAGTTCATGTCCTTTCATTATATTTGTAGCAATTTTAGGCCCTCATTATTTATTAATGTTCTAGTTTGAGAGTTGTAATAATCTATAAATGATACACTACACTGAACCTCTTTGGTTTCTATAAAAAACCATGGTACCTTCTGAGTTCCCCTTGTCTAATTTAGCACAACCACCCGACCATGGACCCTTTATAAAATTCAAAACCCTCGAGTCCATGAAAAACACTCTAAGGGAATCACACCACCCATCATCCTCAGAATCATATAAATTTCTTATTGTCCTCATAAGTGAAGAAATACTATCAACAACCTTGACATATTGCATAATACCCCTCTCAGATCCCATGTCATCCTAGGTCGATCATCACACGCCCAATATAAATTTTTTTACACATCCCACATAGAGAATACACTCCATGGAAGTCACATTTCATGAAAAATAATCATTCAACCCACCCTTAAATCAATTATCCAATCATCAAATATGTATCATGGTTATAAAAAGGCTAGTATGAAAACCATTTCAATTTATTAGTTACCTCTACTATTTTGTCACTAGGAACCCCTTTTATCACAACTATGATAAGTAATATTATTTAAGTATGACCCAAATAAGTATATGTATCATAAGACACACATTTATTAACACTTCCATGACTATTGGCTTCTAAGGTATAATGAAAGTACACAAGAGACCCTTATTTCCGTTAGAACATTGATCAATCTATTCTCATGAATTTAATTGTATAAAAACAATTTATTTGATTAGTATATTGATCCAGAAAACTTAATGGGCCGATCACATGGAGGTGGTGAGACCACATATCTCATGAAATTTAATTAACATGCATTTACTAAAAGGGGTATGGTTTATCGTTTTTTATGTGACTCCCGACCACCCTTATTGATGCTTTATCATGTCTTCATGGACATAATATATCAATGTAAGGACCTTATTACATTTATGACACTTTTATCAATTATAAAATAAACTATAATATTATTTTATAATTAAATCCATTATTTTAATTTAATTAGAATCTATTTTAATCAAATGCAGATACCTTTAATTAGAAAATATTAAAATATTTATTTTTAGGAACATTAAAGAGGACAATAAAACATTTTTATAGTTCAAAATATCAATTTAGAATATTAAAGTTCATTAAATACCTTAAAAACAATGACAATTTATTTTTTTATATTTGAATAAACATTTTATTTAAATGAAATAACTTATAAATAATTATCCCTAAAAATAAATTTTTATACACTAAATGAATCTCCCAAGAATAAAGGTAAGATATATTATTTTGATTCAAAAAACCATAACCCTTATATAGGAGGAGTTACTAATATAATGGTAATATCGCATAACCTTATGTGTGGTTGGATCCCTATATAAGTGTAATAGTAGTTACCCTTTCACAAGGTCTTCTCCCACCCTTACAAAGTGGTAGACCAATATATATATATATATATATATATATATATACATTCTTCATCCCCATTTTATTCTTCTTAAAAAATCCCACACATAGTACCATCAAATCATTTGTATGAACCTTTAAGAAACAAAACCAATAAATTTACAAAACTAAAAAACCTAATACAATACAATGGGATTCTTCTAACTCAAAATTCACATTTTTTCATATTAAAAAATCATTATAGAAAAATGAAAAAGAATGATGAAATCAAGGTATTTAAGAAACCTCATGAATAAATTTCCAAAATAAAAAGCTCACACTTGTTCCCTATAACCATCAAACCTTGACATGGAATTGATCGAATCATTTGAAAATAAAATCTAGAAAAAATCTTACCTCTCCCAATACGAATGTTTTCATGACACTGTGAGAAACCCACACCCCTTCTATATATATAGGATAGAGTAAGGGTGATATGATTAATTTCATTTATTTTACATATTTTTATAATTTTTCCATATTTATTTACTCCCTTAAATAGCCCAGCCATGGCCCCATAACATATGTTCTTTTTACAACTCAACTCTGTCAAAACACCCATTTTTAGACCCAATTCAGAAGTCAAAATTTCAACCGGGGACTCCATTTTAATGTTATTAATATTTTAGTAATCAGATTATTTAATATTTAATTAATAAATAGTAATATTTTATATAAAATCCAATAAGATTTTGTTCTCACCAAATTTTAATCCCTGGTAAACACCCTATTTCAGTACAAATGAAATGTATTGAATAATTTTATGGGGTCACCTTGAATAGAAATTACAATTTTACCTATTTTTTTCCATCCAATAATGAAATTTTTAAAACAATCCACCAAACATCAATACCCATAAAAGGTGATGGTCATTATAATATCCCTACTATTAAACTTATCATCATAAAGAATTCTTATTGGTTATATAGACATAAATATTGACCCCTCCATGTCATGAATTTATGTACAGCCCATCTTGTTCTACCCCAGCGAACTAAATGAGCTATCATTTCCTAACTCCTAACACAGGGACACTACTCATCTTAAATCAATCCATAATTCACCACTATTACTGAATTCATAATAAATCAATAAAATAAACCCCATAAATTCTGAGACAATATTGTGTTGAAAATTAATTCAACTTTATGTGATCAGTGGTCGCCACAATTATTCTTGGTTCACATGGGTGGATTTTGAACCATAGTTCTCCCACCATAAAAATCACAAACTAAAATCACATTCAAGTGTTCTATCAACCTGTTTGGTGTATTTTACATCTCTCTTTATCCAATTACACACTAAAAGAATTGTCAAACCTCCTATACCAAAAGATTCTTGAAAACACTCATCTACAACTATTGAAGGAGAATCAAAACACCTAATTCTAGTTTATAATCCCTTTGAGGAATCCTTATATAATTCAATCATCTACTCCTATATACAAAACAAACATAATGTGTAATTCCATGGTTGGGTATCCGACATCCCACATAATGTTTCATGATCTCACCAAGAGAAACAACACTCCTTTGATTTGAATCACATTTGAATCAAATCAAATTCATTATTATTGTTTTCCAATGATTATAATACATCCAAAATTGAATAAATGTTCCAAATCTTGTGTTATCCACAAAACTAGATATAATTAGATTTGTTAATTCAAGGAAATCCATTTTCTATCACATCCATCTAATGACTGATCTCACTACTACCATGACACTAGCCATATGGGGTTACACATCGATATTTCAGGATATATCCATTACCATACATACAGAATATACATAACCATCCTACACAAACCTATGAATCAATATATAATACCAAATGATACCTGTTCATAGCTCAAAGTGACCCTATCCTAGTAAAATTTTGATTTTATTTTAAAAATGAGGGTAACACCATCCAATATCCATTGGTTACCATTATACCATATGGATTAACTTACTTCATTCCATTATAACTGCATTAAAAGTTTCAATTATCATACAAATGTCAATATCCCTAATCTAATCCCACATTATCCTAAGTAAAACATATCTAGGATTTTTTGTGGATTTTTCTATTCCACTGCACCCCAATTAAAATTCCAATGTTTCCTCTACCATGGATGGATAATTTATCATTTCTTTTAGATAAGAAAATTTTCCCCGAATTCCCATTATCTTTTCAACCAACCCATTATCCCTCATCCCACAAAAAACCAGATAAAGATTAATGATTCATATAACATCATGCATAACTAGTGCTCACTAATTTGATACAATCTGAATTTAATGATGTACACTTCTATACCACATGGTATTAAAACCTAACTCCTGATTACAAAATTTATACATAAGAAACATTGTATCACACACATAAACCAGAAACCACGATCCTCTCACATGTTAACCATCTCAAAACAGAAGCATTCTCAACACTACTCATCAAAATAGTGAAACATTACTCATGATATTGTCTACCATAAAATTACCCATCACGTGAGAATCATTTGAAATTAAAAAATATCTACCCATTATCTCATTAAAAATATAGATAAAACATGGGATGTATAAAATTTAGAAAAATCTGAACTTTTAGGGAATTATTTTTTGATTTTCAATATAAGGAAAGAAAGTTTTTCCAGTTATCCATTAAAATTTAAAATATTTCTATTTTTGAAAATCAATATACAAAATATTTTTAATAGAAAACTAATCATATTTTTAAGAAATCTCACTACCCTTATCATATATGATCTTTAATTTTACCTCCGATCCCCTTGACATGCATTCAACCCATTTATTATAATTTTCAAATTCCTTTCCATATATTTAGATTTTATCCTAAAAATTTCAAATAATTTGTCATAATTTTTGATTCTATAGAAGACTTATAAGTGTTAGAATCTGATAGTAAATTTTTATAGAAAAATATTTGGAATATTTTCAAGAATTTATGAAAAAGTATACAAAATTTTAATATCCATTAATCAAAAAATATCATCAATAAAATTATTTGATTTATAACCAAACATTTACATATTATAGGAAAAAATTCAAATCATTCATTGATACAACATATCTCAACCATGATGCATCATCCTCTAAACATTGAACATCATTACATTCATCCATCAACATTGAGACTTATTATTTGAATCATTTATATATAATTTTATTTTTCTTCCAACGCAAACATTGTTCTGTTTAACTTAGGGTCATAATTTTACAACTATACTATATTCATTAAATGTTTTAGGACTATATTATATTAATTCATAATAATAAATTTATTATTATCAACAATCATTATGGTTTCACAAAATACATTATCCATTCTTCTTGAAAAAAATGGACATTGATTTTTTTATTTGTTTTTTTCCCTCAATATATTCATCATAAACCATTAAATCACAGTCATTATGATTTATCCATATAAAAATATCCATAATAATTATAGTTTTTTATTTTTTTCTTCTCAAAAAATATTTTATTTAATCCTCATTGTGAGATAATAATTTGATCGGTTATTTCAAAGACCCTGAATTCTCCAAAAAAAATCAATCTTCTCTTGAATGTACATGAATATTTCTTGTAATTCTGTGAATGATGTAATAATTTTATCTAAATGATGTATTAGATCAATTTGATAATTCATTTTAATATCTATGTGGTTTATAATATTTATTGGAGGGAGGTTTTCTGAGTTGCTTAATTCATAAGGAATTAAAGGCCTTGAGGGTCATGTGTGAACATTCACACCATATTAATATTTATAAACATCCACAACTTCAACATAGTTATGGGATGTAGATTTTACAAAAAAATTACATTCTAATATTAATATTTTTCTTATTCGTAATCCTACCCATATTAATTTATTGAACCAAACTATACACATATTTTACTGACAACGAAGTTGAATATTATTTTGACATTTATTCAAACTCCAATAAAATTAAGTCCTTTAACTACATAAGTATTATTTTTCAATATTTTCACTCATGGAATAAGAGAAAATTATTTTTGATGAGTTGAATAACCATATTATGAAACAATCTTAACATAAAAAAAATCAAATTGTTTGTGTGGAATACTTAATACATTACACAAACAAAATCCCAAAGACTCTATTAGATTAGTTACTTTGTTAGCATTAAATCATAAAATTTGTAACATATGTGAGATACATTATCTACCACAAGTTTCTTCATGAATACATCCCTTCTATGACACATTATACATAATACATATCTTTATAACATGGGGAATGGAAACATTGAATGCGGTGAGATCAAATTCTCAGTAAAGGAAAATAAGGAATATATATAAGCATAAACATGAGCAGAAGGGTATGAGACTGTGATCATTAAATTATAAGATCATAGATAATATATCAATTATCATAAACATAAATCATGGAGTAAATATTGGCAGTTCTTAATACATTAACCATAAGGAAATCAAGATTGTAATATATGGATTCAAAACATAAGAGTAAGACATGGAATTGTGGATAGCACAAAAGATTACAAAATGATTTCCATAGTTGTGATGACATACTAATAAGGACATCAATGTTGAATGGGTTTACTCAAATAACCATATTAGTAGTCAAGGATCACTCACATAACCATCTTAGTGGAAAAAATTATTTACTAAACTAGTATCACTCCCTGTTCCAGTATTATATTACCGAACTAAGTTCACATCTCGTTCCTTCCTAGTATTATCGAATAGGGTTCAAATCATATTCCATACCAATATTACAGAATCAAGTAAACATAACATTATAACCCAATATTTGTTAACTTTGTTCACTTCTTGTTCAAACCCTATCACAATGAAGCAAGGTCAATCCCTATTCTAGCCCTATCCTACCGAACCACGATCACTCCACTATCTATCAATGTTTATATTGAACCAAGTTCAATTATTTTTTCCACCACAGTCATAATGAACCGATTTCACTAATCATATAGACCTATAATATTCATTAGATATAAATATTTACCTAACTAATTGTACGGCTATATATTTCCCACTAATCAAATAATAAAATCATATACTCATGTGCCACAAAATAAATAAAAATTAATCATATCAGGACCCATAAAAATAGATGGGTTTCATTAATATATTTTTATGACCCTTGAATTGAAATGGATATTTTAATAACATAATCAGCTCATAATCATGTGAAAATACATATTATTAACAAAAATTTTACAATAAAATTACATATGAATAGAAGTGTGGTTCATAATAATTTTATCATGGTATTACCCGTGGAAGAGAAACGGGTTTCACAAGAAATTATCAGCATAAACAAACCCCATTTAAAAGAAATATTATTAATGGTGTCCTTGGAAACTATCCCTATTATATAATAAACTATATCCAATTATTTCATCTTATATAGAAACAAATTTTGAAAGGATCATTTTAAACATTCATGGAAGATAATAATCTCAAAACATTAAGATGTTTCCCATACCACTTTGAAACATTTGAACCATGATTACATTGATAGAATAATATTAAATTTAACTTATAATATCCTGGAAATACGTTTTTTAATGAAAAAAATTACATTTAATAATATATACTGATCTTATCATAATATAGGTGTGTAACATGGTTTGTGACTCAATGAATGTAGATTGAGACAAAATTACTTTACGAATTTAGAAACTATTGAACCATAAACCCATAAAATATAGATCATAAAATGGATATTTAAATACCGATGAATTCAATAATAATAATCATATAATACATTCCTGGGATGTATATACACCATAGAAAAGAAGAGAGTGGTGAATATGGAATATGTCTTGCAGAAATAAAAGTGTTTATAAAAATCCTCATTCTATAAATGTAAATTTTAAATTGTGGTCCCTATAAATGAATAAAATCAATTAAATCTTTTAATATCATGAAATAAAGGTAATTAATGATATGAAATTTCATATTTTAGTATATAAACCTCAAAAGTGGCTATCAGTGCATATCGTAACATGTTTTTCAAGGAAGTAAAATTGAGACAAAATTACTATACCATTTGGAAACGTTAGACTATAAAACCCATGATAAAATATACTCAATTAAAACATTATAAGTCATTAAAAAATAAAATGGGTGATATAAAATGTTATAGGGAAGTATATACAACACAAACCAAGAATGAGTGGTCAATATTGAATATATATCACTGAAATAAAAGTGAGACGATAAAACCCTTAACTTATCTCTTTGAACTCAATCAAACCAATTATTATTTGGGTAAATCATATTTTATTTCCCTAAAGAGATTAATTGGAAGTAATTATTCAAAATTAAAGGATTATAGGGTTAAAGGAAAGATTTAGAGAATATATTTTTATTGTTGTTGGACAAGCCAATGGACTTGAGAGGTGTGAAGAAGTTTGGGATTGAGTGCCCTTTTATAGTGTATGAGTAGTTGTATTCTAGTAAATATAAAAAGGTAAATGATATTTAGAAGTATCCCTTACATCATGATCGTCGAATAATGATCCAAATTTGATCTAAGATGTTAATTGGTAGAAATATTTGTATTCAATGGATTTTTTTTCTTGTATATAGGTTATTTGGCCCCTTAATAGTATAGGTTAACAATTAAGATAACTAATGATCTACCTTATTTACTATAAATGATTTTAATTACATACAATAATATTCTTGGTAAGAAAATATTTTTACCTTATTATTAATTTCAAATATTTATGATTTAGAATATTGAATCAGTTTTTCGCATTTCTAGTCACAAATGTTGAGGAAATTAATTTAAAATTAATGACACAGACATGTCGTGACAGGGGGTTTTATGTGTAACTTTTTTAAAGTTTTGAAAAGTTTTTATATGAAATTTCAATGTGAAATAGGTTTCAATTAAATAAATTTTATTAATTCAGGAAAAATTTATCACTTTAATATCTGAAAATAAATTCAAATAAAATTTAATTATATAAATATATTATAAAAAATGCAGTTTTGAATTAAATTTCTATTTGTTTCAAAATTCGTCCAAAATGATGTTTTTCATAAAAATATCAACAAATAAAACAAAGATAATTTTGAAATTATGAATAAAAAATAAAGTTTATTCTATTAACTAAAAATTATAAAAGCTTCAAAATTTCTATTTCAAATGGGTTTCTATTAAAAGACAATATAATTAACTTTTAGAAAAGTAATTTTTTATTCATAAATTTGGATTTATTATTATATTATACCTATAAAATATATTGGATGAGTATCAAAATATTGATTTAATTTATAATATATATTTTTTTAAAACAATTATTCAAAAGTGTATTGTTTAATTTATTGGGATACAATTATTTTTTGTACGTGGAAAAATAGTTTTCTATGAAAAGTAATATATTTATTTTCAAATAGTTCTTACATTAAATTATTACTAATTGATAAGAAAATGATTAATTATATATACATGACTAAAAAATAGTATCCTAGATTCTAGAATATCATTAAATCCTTACATTCTAACAGCTATGTGATAACTAAAATAATGTTTTAGTTATAGTATATTTTTGTTTAGTAAAACTCATTCTTACGTGAAACATAAGTTATTTAAGGGACTCAATATTGTGTGTAACAAAATACATGTATACTGTTTTTGGTAAAAAAAATATACTCTAGTTGTTTTATGTAGTGCATGACTGACTAGGTGTTGCGTACAAACAAAAAATACTTTGTGCTTTCATATAACCCAAGATAAATTCATTGTTACTTGAAATGAAAAATATCAAAAATATTTAATTACTTAAAAAATATATTTCACAATATTCCAGGGTGTTACATTCACCCCCCTTAAGATTATTTTTTCCCTTGAAATTCATCTAGGTTTTCAAAGGTTTAATAATTGAATGTACTTTTCATATAAACCCACATTACAAAAAAACACTAAATCTTGTTTTAAAAATGGAAATTTTGAACCATAATGGATACCCAAAGAAACTCATACATAGGGTAAAATAGATGGATATTGGAAACAGGTATGTAGACAAAAATATAAATAATTATAGGGATTGATAAATATCACTTATCATAATAAATTGGGTGGTCCATAGAATGTTATCAATCACAAAACTATACCTATAGGAATAAAAAAAGGACATAATTGATACCATAAAAATAATGATATTAGGACAAATTTTTATTTCAAGACCCTTTTCCTAAAGTTGATGTACTTACTTGATTTCACTCTCTTCGGTATGAAAAATTTCATCATTTAGGTGTTCATTGATAAATTTTCACTTCATCCCTTACTCCATGGAATGATGGTGAAATTTTCATTCTTGAATAACTAAAGGATAATGAGATCCATAAATAGAATGGAAAATAATTCAATCCATATTTAGTTAGAATAACATAAAATAGATAGCACAAGTTCTCCAATATGGATAAATCCTCATGTGGGGAGATAATACTCTAATATCTGAAACCTCATCAAAATATTTACATAAACTATTACATTAATGGTTATCCTTTTAACCTATCAAAAAGATGAAAATCCAAAACATTAGAATAAAGGTCACTAAATCATAAAAATATTGATCCCCCAAATAAAAAAAGTAGTTCTGGGTTTTTACATTCATAACATGTGAATACCATTATCATATATTCTCTTGGAACATATTAATTACCAAATTTAGCATAAATCCTTTGGAAAATCATGAATTCTTCTTTATTACAAAGATTAATAGATATATTCATTAAATAATAGAAGTTGTAAACCTTATCTATGATAACATATCAAACTTTTTCAATAAATCCATTATCTGTTTTGAGGTCATAAATACTATCCCATTTACATTATCCATATCATCATCCCTTTATCAATATAATATATAACTTTTTTATCCTTATGAAAATGTTAAGGGTTACCTTCCATTAATGTAACATTTCTATAAAATAAATTTTCAAGGACATCATTATAATATAAAAAATTATATAAAATAAATAAAAAAAGACGAATACTAACAATCCTAATTTAGACCATGATTTGTATTATATAATCATTGAATTACAAAAAAATTTCTCATAAATATCCAAATTTATTCATAAAACAATACCCATGCTTCATAAACATATTCCATAATGTTTATTTCATAGAATATGAATTATGAATCATGTATTAACGTTCTAAAACCTCAATCTAATCACACCTCATTTTTTTAATGTATAAAATAAACGAAGAAAATCCCATACCTTTCGCATGTCATTCACAGTATCTTTATCTTTAGTAGTATAACCAACAATTGTACTATCTTTTTGACAGAAATCATGATATTTATACTTTGGATATCTATTTTCATAAATTCCATACTTTCCACATCTAAAATATTCATTTTTTACCCAATTCCTTCTATTCCATTCCATTAACTACACCATGAAATCATGATGTGGTCATCACTTATCATGGAAAAAATGACCTAATCTTGAAAAATTACGTATATGATGTATAAATTATGTCACCTTGTTCAATATATGACATGTTATGTTTGTCCTAGGACATTTCTAGTCATCATAAATTTAAATCTTTCATAATTATTCAAAAAGTGTTTGTGAATTCCCAATGCATATCCCTCGTGTGTGTCAAACCAGGTGTGTAGCAAGGCTCATTTATTTTCACTAATTCTAAATCTAGTCTAGAAAAATATGGTGTCATCGAGGAATTTAACCCTATGTACATATGTTCTAGAGAAAAATTAACATGTAGTATTCAGATGGGGAAGTTTTTTTAGGAACCCATTTTCTCAATCCTTTATGAAAATTATAATTAATTTTCCTATACTTTAACTCATCCACAGACATATCCTTAGAGACATACCTAGACATATCCATAGAAATATCCTAATGAATTTATATAAATCCTTCTCATCCAAGATTTCATAAGATAAACAATCTATGGATCTCATGCTTACTATAGAAACCCTCTATTAACATATGTTAAGATTACATCTCATTGAGAAATACTTAATATATTACACAAATAGACAACTAAAGACCATATTAGTTTAGTTCCTTTGAAAATAAGGAAACATAATCATTGGTAAATAAGTGATAATTATGACTCACTAGGTTATTCATGACTAGAACCCTTATTTGACATATCATACAAACACATATATTCATAACATGGGGAATGAAAACACTTAAAGGCGTGATCGTGGATGCCCTGTAAGGGAAAATGGAGGTATATAAGAATAAATATGAGAATAAGGGTATGAGAATGTGATTATAACAATATAATATCATACCCTGCATATAAAATATCATAAACATTAATAATGGAACAATGTTTGTAGTTATTAAGACATGAATCATTATGGAACCAAGAGCATAATCCATGGAATCATAACAAAGGAGTATGACATGGAATTATGGGAGACACATAAGAATATAAAAAGATTTTTATATTATCCAATGATTACTACCGATGTCATCTTAGCGTAATGGGTAAACTCCACAAACAATCTTAGGAGTAAAGGTTCACTCCCAAAAATCAAATTAGTGGGAAAAGTTCTTTAATTAACTGGGTTCACTCCCCATTCTATCCCAAAGTATCACATTCCATTCCATCCTTGTATTGATGAATAAGGTTCACTTCTCATTCTAGTCCTATATTTCTGATCCAAGTTCACATTCCATTACAAACTTGTAATTTTTATCCATGTTCACTTCTCCTTCCATCCCTACTATACTTAATCATATTTACATATAATTCAATCTCTTTCATACTGAACTGAGTTCACTTCACATTTCAACCCCATCATATTGAACCGAGTTCACTCCTCGTTCTATCCCTATAATAGTGAACCGACTTTACTCCACATTACATCCCTATCATACTCCTGAGATATTAATATTTACCTAAAAAATTGGAGGGATATATAGCCCCTCCCATCACACAATAAAATAAAATATCCATGTTCCAAAAAATAATAAAACATTTATCATGTCATAAACCCTAACAAGGGATGTGTTTCATAAATATCATACCAAATCCCATGAAATAAAATTAATATTATAAACAATTCATCCTCTTATTACCCATGTCAATTATACAGGTTACATAATAATTTCATCACATAATAATCCATGAAAAGAATTAGGTTTCATAATCTTTTTATCATGGAATAACCCTTGGAAGAGAAACGGGGTTCCTAAAAAATTTTCCATCATAAACATAAACCATTAAAGGATGTAATAAGAATGGTTTCATTTGATCCTATCCCCAATAAAGCATAAATTTTATAAAATTATTTTCTCTTAGTTGTATAATAATTTCTAAATGATCATTTTAAACATTTCCTCAGTAAATTTATTTTGAAGCATTTTAGAGTGTCCCATACCACTATGAAACAATTGACTAATAATATTGATGAAATAATTACATAAAGAAATTATAAAATCATTAAAATAAGTATATTAATGGTATAACAAGTAAAAGGTATGTATATACACATTATAAAATAATATAGGTTCATAACCTGACATGTGTCTCAATGACGGTAAATTGAGATGAAATTACTTTACTGATTTGGTAACTTTTGAACAATAAACCCTATTAATGAGAGACCATCAAATGGATAAGTAAATAGAAATAAATTTAAGAAAAATAATAATTTAAGGTATACATGCTATTTATTTAAAAAATACACAAGAAAGTAGTGGTGAATATGGTATAATCCTTACCGAAATAAATGTGATACTAGAAATCCCCTTACATCATGAGTAAATTTTAAATCATGATCTCCATGAAATAATAACATCAATCAAAAAATTAAATATCATGAAATAAAGGATATTCATAATATAAAATTTCATATGGAACTATATCAACCTCATAAAATACTATAGGTTCATAAAAAACATGTTTCTCAAATATGGAAAATTGAGACAAGATTACATTATCTTTTTCAACAAATTTGAACCATAAAACCCAAGAAAAAAATAATATCAATTGAAATATTTAAAATCATGAAATAAAAAAAAATTAATTATATAAAATGTAAAATATAAGTATATAAAAATAAAATAAAAATAAGTGGTGAATATAGCATATTTCTCTTAGAAATAAAATCAAGATGAGAAAACCCATACCTAATATATTAATTGTATTAATACTCTATAAAACACTACAATTTATTTATATTTTTTCAATATGGGAATATTTATTGGTAAAAGTAAATTTCTGTTGGAAAAACATTTTACGAACAAATATATCCCTATCAATAAACTTATGGGAAAATATATGATACTAAATATTTTTGCGACAGATAAAATAGTTCTGTTACAATTATAATAATACCAACAGATAATATATATGTTGGTTAAAGTACTTATTAATATATTATACTGAAAATATTTTCTGTTGGTAATAATATTACAAACTTATATAATATATTTATACATTACATTAGAATAAAATTAATAAATTTATATTACTAAATAAATTTCATATTATATATATCAATTTATCATATATACATCATATGTATTAATTATTAAGCTGAAATCAATTTACATGGATGTTCAAAATTAGAAAAAAAAAAAATTTATTAATAATAAAATATCATAAAAAATTAATCAATAAAAAATGCAAGATCATCCCCAAACAAGATCCATCAAACCCTAGTTCTAGTAACTCATCGATACCCTTGTACCAATGAGCCAGCTCCAGCACCAATGACCCCTCCATTCCTCAGGACCAATGTGCTACCTCCAGCTATACACAACCTTTGGCGCACTAACACCAGCGACCCATCCATGCCCAAGACTATCGTGTCAGCTCCAACACCATTGATAAACCTCATGTAGCTTCTATACCGTAACCATTTCCTACATGATCTCCACCACAAAAAACCAAAGAGAATTCCAAAAACAAGCCAACTCTATTACAAAAAAGAAAACAATTGAGCCAGCTCTAATACCAATGAGAAAACTTATGTAGTTGTTATGTCATGAACTTCAACTCTAATATCTACATCAAAAACAACCAAAAATCAGACCCATAAATCAGTGAAAATAACTGCATGAATTGAAACCAAAATAAAAATAAATAGAACTATAAAAAATTGATTTTCATGGTGAGAATTTTTCATCATCCCTATCGATATCTCAATTATTTTTGAAAATTATAGCAAAACCACAAATTAGTACTCAAATAGTGAATTTTGATATCTAGAGAAATGGAGTTCAATGAAATAAGAAACTAAAAAAATGGAACATCATAACAACAGATATTAATACACAAAACACACATTTTCCAATAATTGAAAGCATCATGGAATCTAAATATCTATCTCTTATAAGACTTTAATAACAACCTCTAAGATCTACTCTAAAGGGGTGAAGGTGATACAAAAACATCAATATTTATCTTTAAACACATGGTGTGTAGGGTAAAAAGGTTTAATGTCCATGCACCATTGAAGAGTGGGATGGAAGCTCATATATATCTTAATTCATGTTTGGTTAAAATTTTTGATGAAGTGGTAATACTAGAAGAAATAAAGATTATATGACTCTAAAAAAATTTATTCTAATTCCCAAGTGGATTTATAAAATCTATGAATTGAAACTAATTTTAACAATCGTGATCAAATCACAAACCATTGAAAAATTCAATGAAAGCATGCATTATTCTCATAAAACATAAATAATAATCTGTACATATGGATTCACATAAAACAAATGAATTTACCATGATCCAAAGAAATATAATCCAATACATTTGAACTAATTCAAAATAGATTCTTAAATTCCTAGATATCCAAATGTTTATAATGACACCAGTGAACATATAATAAAAAAGTTGAAAATACAGGTAACAAAGGCTTACATAATTCTCATATAAATTGAAATATGAATAATTATAAATTGATTTATCTAGATATAGGATTAAGAAACATGAGAATATGATCGTAAAATATTTTAATCAACATAAAATAGTTTCACATGTCATTTATAGAAAAAATAAGCAACTTATTGACACAGATCAACTACTGCAATAAAGAAATGAGGGCAGCAAAAAGAAGGGATTAAAAGAATTATAATAGAATTTTTTATCATTGTAAAAAGACAATGGGTTTTTGGATAAAAAAATTGATATATTCAAAATTTTTAGAAATAGAAAATAGTTTCCATAAAACTAATTGAAATTAAAAAAACAAGAAATAAAATATTTTGTGATTTTCAAGTCAATGTAAACAAAACATAAAAAGTAGTAAATAGACTAGTGGATTTACATTCTTTGGAAAGTTGTACTATATGTACATGGTAGGATCATCATAGGATTTACCATGAATGAAGTAAAGTAATAGGAGTGTGAAAGAAAATTATAATCATAATATAGCCACACAAAGTACCCATAGGACACATTTTCCCATAACAAAGAGCCCACAATAAACCCAGTATTAAGGGGAAACTGTATATATACCCTCAGGATGAAATTTATCTTTCCAAAAAACAAACCTAAAGAAAAAAAAGATGGTAAGAAACTCAATAAATGATGAACAAGAATAAATAACTGATCAAGACCACTTTATCGAGGATTGGTCTCACCTTCGTAACTACCACATGGCATGTTGTCTAATGGTGATTAATTTCACCAATATTTCACCCATCGACCATAATTTTACCTCCTCATTGTTTTGGTTTTATGGATAATGGTGATTAATTTCATAGGTCCCAAATGGTTTTATATGATTATTTAATTTAGAATAATGGGAAACAATATAAATTTATTTTCTATAATCAATGCTCAATTTATTTAGTGGTGTGCATCTACCCATAGTAACAAAAGTAACATGCCATGTCTTTTTCCCATTAATACCCAGCTATTTATTCTTAGAGTTTATAATTAAATTATCTAAGTAATGCCTCATATAAAATCACTATTAAAATGCATAATGATAAGATAGTTTATCTTCATTTCCCTATTATCTCCAAAAAACAAAATGTTGTTCTTAAAGGTATGAGTATTCATGGGTTGGTCAAATTATCCAAAATGATTTCGATATAACTCTATTACAAGGTAATGGGTAGATAGGTTAGGACTAAGATTCATACAAAAATTTCATATTAAAAGGTTATTGGCGGTTAAAACTATGTGTCATCCTGTGTGGAACTCTCTTAACGACTTCTGTTACACATATGTTTGTGTGTGTACGATATAATAAAATAAGTCACTTGTCATTCTGTGTGTAATAGATACTCATACACTTAATCATTTTCAACCATTATAAAAGTGAAGTCCCATGGATATTTTAAGAAATATGTGTTTGTAATTGAATCATACAAATATTGTTTCATAGTGTGTGTGATGTAATGACATCAGTCACTAATCAATCTATCTATTTGAAGGAATCTCAAAAAACTAAAACAATGTTTCATTTCTATAAAATATATGTCCCTAGGATAATGTTTTTTACCATAATCCACACAGAACAATGTAATACAAGTTTTAAATAGAAAATCAAAAGAAAATGAATTACAAATATAGATAAAACTATTGAAATCCATTGATTGTAAAAAAAATACAAACCATTGTGAATGTGTGGAAGATCATTGCCAGAATTTTTCCTCTACCATACCAAGATTGTATTAATCTCTCTGGACATTAAAATATGATTAGAATTGTTTTTTTTGAAAAGTGGAAATAATGAATCCCTTCATCTGTTTCTTTGGATATTGAAAATGTGGTACATCATTCACTAGAGGTATCATGACTATCACAATACAATCATTGATATCTCAAAGATTCTTTTAATAGATAGAATCCTGTAATTTAGGATGGAAAGAAATATTTCATATATATAATACATGTCTCACATGAAAAAATATCAATTCAACATTACCAGTTTGTGTTCCTCTAGCTTCCACCAACATCATGAGACAAAAATCCAATGTTTCTTTTTTCCTTAAAGAATCAAAAACAACATTAATTGAGACAATAATATTTTCACATGATATCATAGTCATCGATATAATCATCCCAAACACCATAAATTGATTCCCCATCTAACCAAAAACAAAACAAAACTTCAACTTCCCATTTAATATTTTAATTTGAACATTTCTATATTTACCATTTTTCATCCACATTGCATTCCTTAGGCAATTCATTTATCCATATTTAATGTTAATCAATTTATTCACTCGTTATCCAATAAGCCTTTTTATCCCAACAATTACCCATTTTGTTTTTCCTTAAATATTTCATTAATATCCCACTACATTTTATTGTATTCATTTAAACCAACTATGTTCCATGAATCGTGGAAACTATAACACAACCTCCAGCATCCCCTTCTCATGGCCACACAAACTATTTCATAAGAAAAAACCAATAACCATAACTAATATAAATAAATAGCTTACATTCCATAGAACTAGATATACCACTATTTCTAGACCTTATAATAGATTATACACCATTACTTAATAAACCACCACACCTCATCCTCATTACTTGCTATAATAACCAGCCACAAAAATCCCCAGACAATTCCACCCTCACTATGACACGGGTGAAAAAATAAACAACAAAATTGAACAATAGAAACAGTAGTTAATTACATCAAAATATACATATTTAATCTCAATTAAATAATTGTTGATAACATAATTTTTTTTACCAAAGTTCCATATTTCCATGAAACCATTTGTTTACATACTCTATGTGGTTATTACTATTCCAGAGGTGATTCAGCCATGAAATTCATTAAAAACAATGTCTCCACTCTACATCTGCATCTCTCAGGATTGATAAACAAATGGAAATAATATAAATTAACAAAATTTCAGTTGATCCAACTTCACCCAATTAAATTTCATTAGACTGTTTACTATCTTTTTTATGATAATTCATTTATTCACCAAATGAAAATAAAAGAATTATAGTCCTATAAATTCAATTTAACAAAATAAAACATCATGAATCTTTTATATCATCCAAATCATAATTTTTTATGTGTAGGACAATGAAGAAACATCATTCACGAACCATTTGATAGAAGTGAATGAAGAATGGTGGGTGAGCAGAGAAGAAGATAGGTGGAATTCACCTAGGGAAAAAAGTGGTTGATATCCTAAAACTAGGGGTCAAATATAATAAATGGATGGTTTTGGATATCTTATGATGAGTATATTTCACCTGGTGTATGTATAACTCTATGTTGGACCACAAAAATGGTGTTGAGAACAATGATAGCAAACATACAAATTCATCAAAACAACATTATATATGAAAATATATATAATGGTTTATCTATGATTCCATCTCGAGTTAACATATCATGTTATATCGATGCCAAAAACATCATAGAACTAAATCAAATGCAACAAATCACAATTTATATAATCCTAAAAATATTATTTATATATATTCCTTAAGTAAAATGGAATTCTCAATTAAAACTAGCCTCCAATCCAAAAGTATGTCTCAAAAATACCACTTTCATGTAACAAGTATTATATAAATTAGCTTTACTAGATACAATTAATTATTACACTACAAAAATTTTATTTGAAGAATTTGTAATTTTTTTGTGTTATAATTATCTAAAAACATTTAGTTTTCTGTTGAAATGACTTTAAAAAACTTATATCACTCATTTTACATACAATTAGATTATATAAAATAAGTACCCACTGCTATGTTATTCTTGATATCCCAAAACAAAGGCCTCAAGGTATTTCCAATTATATCACTAACTAATTGTTAGAAAATATATATTTAAAAACCAAGTGATGGAATATTAGAAAGAAGAGGGTGATTGTTGTTATTTTTTAGAATAACCCAAAAATTGATTAAACAAAAACAACCCCAAAAATAAATTATACCATAATTAATATCAAAGTAGAAGAAAAATAAAATCAATTGATATTAACATAAATTTTTTATATTTTAAAGAAAATAGAAATTAAATTTTGGATCACAAAAAAATCAAAACGATATTTCAACTTCAATGATATCTAGATGTCCTATGATATTCATTCTAATGAAAAAATAATTTTTCTAACTTCGCTATTTTTATAGATACGCATATTTTTTGAACAGTGTGAGTAAAAAATTTAAATCTGTCAAAATATTAATATAACTCAATCCTAAACAAAACTATTACTGCTAAGGAACCAAACACATTGACAGCCAAAAACAATCACAACCAAAGAACATGGGATTTATAGGGAAACTCACCAAAAACTGAAATACCATTGATTCTCATTTCATGAATCCATGAAAACCTGATCAATGAAATAATATCATGAAATGAAAGTGTAGTAGGTAGATAATTTATAGATAAAGATGAATAATAACATGCATAGTTTCATATTACATGCCATTTTCCTCAATCATTTTTTCTTCGAACATGGTGCTAGGAAGTGGTCCATCACCTGGATGGTATTGCTCTGGACCGGCTCCACCAGGATGATGTGCTAAACTAGTTTCTAGTAGGGGATTCAAATTATGAACATGAGGAGGAATTTGGGTTTTCAGGAGGTTATCGACAAGAAGACCGGTGTGTGTATCCCGATGACGATGTGGTCCCGATGGATGGGTGTGTTCCTAATTTAAGATAATAATCTGTTTGTTTAGAATTACTGGAAATATTTTATTGATTTTAAATATTTTTTATTCTATATGAATTATTTTATTCTAATTTTTTTTAAATAATTTTTTATATATTTTAAATTTCGATTTAGTTTTTGATTGATTCTATATTTTGAAAAATAAATTTTATGGATGATTTATTTACAACAAGTAATTATAAAATTTTTAAATTTCCATCAAAATGAGTTTCATACAAAGAATACTTTTAAAAATATAATATTTATAGACCTGAGTCACTTATAAATAATCATATATTTATAAACATTTCAAGAAATATTTTTTTTATCTACACTGTAATATTGTGCATAAGTATATATGATGAGGGATGTGTTTGCTCAGAAAATTTAATAAATATATAATTAGGTTTTTTTGAAATATTATTATTATTGAATAATTAATTCCAAAATTATTTTGTAATGGTAAAATATTTGTATGTAATAATAATTAATAACAATAGATTTTTTTGGGTATAATATATGTTGGTATTAATATGATAAAACAACGGAATTAGTTATTTGTAAAAAATTGTTGGTATTAAATGGTTAATATCATTAGAAATATGTGCTGGTAAAAATTATTATTGGTATGTATAATTAAAACCAAAATAACATAATATCTATTGGAGTTTCATGTTTTTACCAATATATATAATATCTTCTAGTAAATTTATGTTGGTATAAATTTCGATTCTTGTAAAAACTTCATTTCTTTGAGTAACTCTTTTTTGATAGCAATATTGAGACTCTTTGGATGGATTTATAAAAAAATAGAGGCTTATAGGATGATGGTATGGAATATATATAAGGTCATTTGGGTAGGTTTTGTACCAGCCAAATAACTTGGGATTTGGGAAGAATTTTGGGGGTGAGTGTTGTTGTATAGTGGATGGGGAGTGGTATTCTTGTAAATATTAAAATGAAAACACTATTAAGAGATCTCTCTTACATCATGGAAAATAAATAATTTCTAAAATTATATTCAAGAGGTTATTTGGTATAAATATTTCTAGAAAAAGGATGTAGTATATTTTATAGGCCATTTGGCCTCTTATGAATAAATTTTAACAATTTTGTAAACTATTTCATTTACTATAATCACTGTAAATAGTTTTAAATACTTTCCAATAATAATATAGGTAAAAAAATAAGATTACATTATTAGAAATTATAAATAATTATAATTAAAAATATTGAATCCATTTTTTCAAATTCTAATCTCATAAGTGGTAGATATTTATTTAAAATTAATCTCATATATGTGTCCTGATAGCGAGTTTTTTAGGCGTAAATGTTTAAAATTTTGAAATGTTTTTATATCAAATTTTAATATGAAAATTAGTTCCAATAACCAAAATTTTCTTAATTTATGTAAAATTTAACTAAATAAACATTAAATCATAATCAAAATAATATTTCATTATATAAATAAATTTTATAAAAAAGCTGTTTTGAATTAAATTCAATATTTTTTCACTATAAATAAATGATTTTTTTATAAAAAACAAAAATATTCAACCTAGGATAATTTTTTAAATTTGAGTTAATTTTTTTTATTCTTTTCAAATTTAAATCATAAAAGTTTAAAATATTTTATTTATGATGGTTTCTCCATTAAAAGGTAAAAAAATTTCTTTCTGGGAAAAAACATCTATTTATTTATAAAACTGTATATGCCCATATATTATATCTAGAAAAAGTATTAGATGAGTATCAATATTTTTATAGAATTTATAATATATAATTATTTTGAATAAAATAATTGAAAATGTATTTTTATATTTATTGAGATAAAAAAAAATTTCATAGATAAAATTTGTCTCCTAGAAAAGAAATTTCATTATTTTCAAATAGTTATTACATTCATTAATAACAAATTGATTCATTTTATATACCCATGTAAACCATAGTTTCATAGTTTAGTCATTCTAATTCATGTCATACATTTTAATGATAAAGGGGTAATCATTATAATATTTTAATAATAGTATATTATAGTTCTATAAAAATCATTATGGTGTGTGACACAATTTATCCAAGGGATATAGTACAGAATGTGAAAAAACCAAGATTAGTGTTTTATAAACAACACGATACTTTTTGTGTTGCATGTAGTGTAATCCCCACATAGTGTTGTGAATAAAGAATGTATATCTTGGTTATTTCATATAATAGGAGAGAAATTATGTGTTTCATGAAATGATAAATATAAAAATTATTAAATTAATTCAAAAAAAATACTTCACAAAACTCAGGGTGTTACATATTATTCACTTATTTACTTTAACTACATTCTGTAGATTATCTTTCACTTCTTTAGAAATAGATATTTGAACCATGAATTATTTTCTTTTCATTTTTCTTAATAATAAATGGTTCTTATGAAAAATAATCCTTAAGAGTTTTTGTATGATCTAATAGATGTTTTTATTTCAATTAGATAGAGAACCTTCTTTTTTAGTAATAATTTCTACATTGGAATGTATTATAAAATACCATTTAGAAGAATCTATGCCATCATTTCTTTCATTTATTTCTTATCTTATAAAATTTTCATTTCTTCTTCACAATTTTTTTGATAGATTTCCCACCTTATATCTAAATCCATTACTTTATGTTGATTAAAAGACTGATCATCAGAATTATTTTCTTTATTTTTGTCCATAAAATCATTGAATGATTTATAACACATTTTATTTGGATTTTACTTGGCCTAAATTTTTTTTATACATCTTTACTTTTAACAGTTAATTTTTTGTATTTTTGAAAATCAACCCCAGAAATAAATTTTTTAAGAATAATTTTATTCTAAAAATGTAAAAAATAACATATTTTTTCTGAACATTTCCTCACAAATGTCGAATATCTTTTCTCTAAATGGAGTTCTCCCATTTATGATCATTCTTTCTTCCATGATTTTTTTAGATTTTTTTTGATAAATCTCAAATAAAAAAGGATATTTAACATTATCATCCTGGATTTTAATACATCAATTGTATTTAATATAGTTCTTCCTCCGAGGTGGCATGTTTCGGGTGATGGTGAAATGGTCTGACGAGAATCATCACCCACCTCTTCTTTATAGAGACTGTTTATTTTCAAATTCACCATTTATTTTGTTTCAAATAATTATATTTCATTATCCTTTAAAATATGGTTTGATTAACCCCATTGGGACTGGGTAATTCACCCCTTTCATATTATAGAAGAGATGCCCCCAGGAAGATGATCCCAGTGGGTGATTTTATGGGGCCATGTACTTGTGCAATTAGTCCTCATTATATATAACATCCTAGGATGGTCTCCATTGGGTTTATTAAAGGATCCAAAAACACCCAATATCCATGGGTATCTCAGATTCACGGATCTACATTCAAAAGGTAGGTGTTTTTTGATTGATGATTCAGCCAACAACACTTGAGAACTCCATTGGTCGGGAGGATGGGATGTCAAGATCACTATACACTTATAGTGGAGGATTATTTCCTATGTGAGGACTCTCTTATAGATTTAGGTCATTTTCATATGTTCATGAATCCTTGGTTCATTGCTGAAGAGTGTGTCCACAGGCTACCCATGGTTTGCAGGATCATCATAGGCATGCATATATTTGATGCTACGGAGGTGAAGCTCACATGATCCAAAAAATATGGTGCTCATGAGTTTATCATCATCCTTGGGGGAAGTTGATTTGATGTTGTTATTAGACCCATAATATGTGTTTCCTACATATCCTTCAGACAATAATCAAAACCCATGTATTTAAGAACGAATGGGGTATACGCATGGAAGCTTCTCATTTGGGGGGACATTATTGGGTGGACCCTTTTGAAAGGGAACCCTTTTGATCTTGGGGATTTGAGTAGGAGTCCAATATATACTTATTTAATTAGGAATCATAACTCTTAAAGTTCATATTGTTAGGTGATTATACATGGGAGCACCTAATTTATTGGTCATGATTTGGAAAACCCTTTTGAAGGGATACCCTTTAAACATGGGACTTTGAGCAACTGTCATATATATCCCAGTTTGATAACGAATCAGATTTATTGTAGTTTAGATTCTGTAGAAGTTGTAATCACCACAAACCTCTAATCCCATGTGAGTCATGCTCATTGTGAAAAACAAGAGGATTCAAGAGATCAATCCAACCTCATCCTTCCTCTATGGTTGGTGAGAAAGGTAGAGCCTATTGCAGAAGATGTCAGGATGATGGTGGTGAGGGCGTGGAGTGATGAACATTTCAATGTGAAAGGAAATAAATGTTCATGCATCCCAGCCTTGGAAGAATGGGGACATGCCTCAGAGAGAGGGTCCCAAAATATGTTCTGGGAAGCGTATTAGTTTTTTCCTCGTCAATGGAGAAGTGAACATAACTCCTTCGACTGATCATTATTCCTCCTTGAATGGAAAAGAAAGTGTCACCCTAAATCCATAGAACTATGATGTTTACATAATCATCCCATGGTTGGATACTTGGTTACCATAGTAATGTTGACACATAGACATTCCTAAAGCCCGAACTATTATGGGGATAGCCTTCGTGACTCATATTACCATGGGTATGTAGACTCAAAGGAGCACACTAATGAACCCAATGGTCTAACCATACAGTTCTTGTGGCTTTGTAAGAGGTTTTTCCTTGATGTCGGTGGACTGGTTCATGGAGGAATTATGAAATACTGGACGGTAGTAGAGGGGTGTGGTTGGATCTAGAAGAAATAATACCAGAAAATACCCCATTCTGTGTACTGTTTTCTTAAGAGTCATGGGGGAAGCTCTGCATACCATAGTGTTATGGAGAAAAATGGGTCACCTGTGTACCAATGCAGCATGCATGCATGTTTATGAATAACCATGTACAATAGTGGTATGTGACCCATCACAATGCTTTGGGTTCCATCCATGTACTGATGTAGATGTGTTGAGTCAAAAGTCATCTTTTGACTTTTATGTCTTGTTTTGGAAATCACAAATGTATTCATGTATACTTATCGTATTGACTATATTTATCATACTGACTCTGTCAATCTTACTGACCTTGTCATTCATACTGTCTGTGTCACTCGTACTAATTCGGTCAATCATACTGACTCTATCAATTGTACTGACTCTGTCACTCGTACTGACGCTGTCAATCGTACTGACTTTGTCACTCGTACTGACCCTATCAGTCATACTGACCCTATCAATTGTACAGACGTTGTCAATCATACTAACTCTATTAATCATATTGTCTTTTGTGCATCATACTCTCTTTGCATCATTTCATTACATTGCGCTATGTAATACTAATAGTACTCATATTTTACTTTTATCAAAAACTTGTTTTTTTTCTTTATCAAAGAACATGTTTTATATCAACCGTACTCATGTTTATCATCTTCATATATAATATGTTTTAACCAAAACAGTGTCATGGAGTTAGTAATAAAATAATATAAAGGATGTCGTGTTTTTTATTTAAATATGACTGTTATAATGTCAGGTGTCCATGTCCCTCCGAGTTTTAGGAGAAATAAGACCGTTGGAGGAAATATGACCGTTGGAACCTGAGACCTATAAATAGGCCATCATTTGAAGCTATGAAACAAAACTGAGAGACTTTGATCATTCATTTCTACTGTCATGTTCTAGAGAGAGACGATGTGACTCATCTCTTGCTTCATTCGAAATCCTTGAAATTACAAAACATGAGGGCTCGTTCATAGTTTTTGAATTTCATTAAGTGCTTTGATTTTCTTAGTGTGACTGATCTGGGGATAACGATCAAGGGATATTGAGGATAGGAAGACGGTGCTATTGATCATCGTATCAAGGGCTTTCAAGTGATTGAAATTCATAGGTGATGATTACCTACAAAATCGAGGGTTAGCGGGGATAGCAAGAGAGAAATACCGATCATCGTATCGAGGGTTTGTGGGGATAGCAATACAGACATACAGATCATCATATCAAGGGCTTACCAAGGTGGTGGTAAGACATACCTCTTATCCTAGGTGAAAGGATACCTTTCTACTTGGGTTAAAAGATTTGTAATGCTTTTACATTTCTACTGCTATTTGTATTAGAAAGGGAATTGTTTTGTTTACTATCTATATTTAATATTCATTTGTAATTATTTTAATTACAATCATACTATTACATATTGTATCAATTTATTCTATATGGATTATGGTATAATCCTTCACTATTGTATTACTAGGATTATTTTATTTTATTATTGCATCATATCATACCTTTATATTCAATAAAATTGTGGTTGTTTGTTTTTGTTGTGAGTTTTATTAGTTTAAGATCATTTAAACTAATTTCATAAGTGTTTAAGCACAATGTTTTTTCAACATACAATTCACCCCCCCTCTTTTATTATTCCATATAATATACATATACATATATATATCGATCTAACAATTGGTATCAAAGGAGTTTTCCACTGATTTGTTTTCTAGATCTATTTCAATCTTTAAAAAACTTTCAACTGATTACTACACTAATGTGTGGAGTTGAAAAGATTTTGTTTTATTAGATGGAAAGAATTAATATTGTATCAATTAAAATCTACATCCAACTAGACCTCCAATCTTTTATGGAAATGATTATGAGTTTTGGAGTGATTGAATGAATATATTGGTTATTAATACTAGTGTACAAAATTTTATTATGCTTATTGGAGGTTACAAAATTCCGGAAAAATAATTCAATAATTTCACCAATCTAGAAAAGAAAGAATATAAACTGAATTACAATGTATGAAATACTAGGATATGTTCTATGAATAGAAATATATACAGCAAGTTATCTTTTTGTGAAGCATCCAACTCTATTTGGAAGAAATTAGAAGTCACACATTTTGGTACATCCAAGATTATAGAAACAAGGAGAGAAATGCTTCGAGCAGAATATCAAGGGTTTATTTTTCCTTATGGGGAACTAGTATGTAATGTGAAACAAAGATTTATGACAATTTTCAACAGTTTAAAATCTATGGGATAGAAAGTTCTTGATGATGAATCTCTTGTAGATAAGAGTATTGATATAATACTAAATGAATGGGAGTCAAAAAGGATAGCTATTGATGAAAAAAAAACGTTTCCCAGATTACTCTTGATGAACTCTTTGGAACTCTTATACAGCACGAGACAAGAATAAAGATAGATTTTTATTTCCATAAGAAGAAAAATGGAAATTGGAGTGCAGCTTTTACTACCATGTCTAAAACCCAAACACCTGAAAGGATAACAAGATCCAAGGCGAAGAAAGTTTTTTTATCAGAATGAAGTGATTGTGATCTTTCAAATAATGAGTTAACTAATCTTGCTCGAAGGATTAACAAGATTCTGGGAAATAAAGACTTCCAATATAGATTCAAAAAGAAATATAGGAAGCATAGGAATGATTCAGAGGTAACTTGTTATGAATGTAAGAATGTAGGTCAAATAAGACCTGATTTGCCTTCACTAAAGAGAAAATATAGAAAAGAGAATCATTTTAAAAGAAATAAGAAAAAGTATTACAAGAAAATCAAAAAGAAATCATTGAAGACAAATGATACTTGGAGTGAATGTGATGGTGATTCATTAGATGATTCATTAGAATATGAATCCTCAGGATAAAGAAATATTGTACTTATATCCAGAATACCAATTAGAGATCATTGTTTCATGGATAAGGTACACAATTATAAAGCTATTAAAAATGATCCATTAAATGAAAATTTTACTAATAATAAATATTATGAATCTTAAAATGATGAGTATTCATCATCAGAAGATAATACATTACCTTCTTCTGATGAAGTGACTAGGTTTCCTAAACAACATGAGAATGAAAATTCTAAACTCAAGAAGAAACCCAATAAGGCGTATTCTAAAATTTAATTTTTAACTAAAGAAGTATTAGATATTTCTAATGATATTGATATGAAAACATCTGATTTTGAAATATTTTAAAAATCCTTGAGAAAGTAAATTCTGAGAAGGATAAACCTTCTAAGGATTTTGAAAATGTAATTTTTAATAAAAATGTTTTTGAGCCTAACTCTAGTACAAAATCAAATGTTTTAGAAGATAAAAACTTAGTTTTAAAACTAATGTTAGAAATTTTTTCCTTGAATAATTTTTTTTCAAACTTTACTTATGGCAAGGAAAACATTGATAAAATGTAATCTCAAATTCAACCTTTGATAAATAATTCTGGTTTTGGTTATACTCATTCTAAATCGATTATTATTAATAACTGTTTTGTTCATCAAAGTACCCCTTTTTGTACTAAGTGTCAATTTTTTGGACACTAGAAAAGAGATTGTTCTCTTAATAGAACTCAGTATTTAGGATTTCATAAAGCTCATTTTTCAAAACAAATGTGGATTCCTAAAATTCTTTTATCTAACCCTTCTCGATCCAAACAAGTTTGGATTCCAAAAAACTAATTGTTTCTTTTTACGGAAAATAAGAAGTGTACCAACAAGAATATTTGGTACATATATAGTGTTTGTTCTCGACACTTGTCCGAAAACAAAGATTTCATTGAAAATATTATCGAAACAAAATGTGGAAATGTTACCTTAGAAGATAATTCTCAAGGAAAGATTGTGGGAATACGTAATATTGTTTTTCTTGGAAATGTTCTTCTTCCAATTTTATTGTTTGTTAAAGGTATTAAGCATAATCTCATCAGCATATGTCAATTATGTGATGAAGGATACCATGTTAATTTTAGAAATGATAAATTATTAGTTCACAATTCCAAGGATGAATTCATTCTATCTGGCTGAAGGCAAGAGAATGTGTACACTATTAATATAGAAGACCTTAAGGGACAAATTTTACCCTGCTTAAGTGCAATTGAAGACCAAAAATGGCAATGTAATAGAACAATCAGACATTTTAACCTATGAATCCTTTATAAACATTTAATGAAAAGACTTGTAAAGGTTCTAATGAATCGTAGATATGATTCATCAAATGTCTTTGATCCATGTCAATTTGGAAAGAAACATAAAACACACTTTAAATCAATTAATGAGGTTTCAGCATCTAATGAATTATAGCTAATGCACATAGATATTTTTGGTCCTTCACAAACTGGAAGCATTGGAGTCAAATGCTATGTAATTGTTTTAGTTGATGACATTACTAAAATTACAAGGGTCTATTTTCTATCAATGAAAAATGATGCCTTTTTCTATTTAAAAATTTTTAGATCCCAAGTTAAAAATGAGAAAAACCTACAATTGATAACTATCCATAGTGATCATGGTGATGAATTTCAAAAATCAGATTTTGAAACTTTTTGTAGTAAGAAAGGTATTTCTCAAAATTTCTCATCTCCAAGAACTCCTCAGAAAAATGGAGTTGTTGAGAGAAGAAAACCCAATCTTCAAGAAATGAAAAGAACCATGTTGATTGAATACTCAATTGCTAATCACTTTTGGGCTGAAGCTATAAGTACTTCTTGTTATACTATAAATCGGGTTTTAACTAGACCTTATCTTAATAAAACCCCTTATGAATTGTGGACTGGCTGAAAACGTATAATTTCATAATTCAATGTTTTTGGATGCAAAGTATTCATTCTAAATACTAAAGATAATTTAAACAAATTTGCACCAAAATCTGATGAAGGAATCTTTCTTGGATATTCTACAACTTCTAAGGCTTATACAGTTTTCAATAAAAATACATGTACTGTTGAAGATACAGTACATGTTAAATTTGATGAAACTGATCCTTTTGTTTTCAAACAACCCCAACCTACATCTTCGGATGTGGTTTCAAAAATTGATCATCAACTTTTAAAAGAAGATCATTCTGATAAGGAAAATATTCAAGAAAGTCTTTCTAAAACATTTACCCCAGATGATTTTCTACCATATGATGATGGAAAGGTTTTACAAAACCCAAATCAATTTCTTCATAGGAATCATCCCAGTGATAACATCATGGGCGATGTAAATCAACCTGTAAGGACCAAAAATTCCTTGAGAAATGAAATAGAACATCTTTCCTTTCATTCTCAATTCAAACCTAAATGTCCAAGTTATGCATTAGGTGATGAAGATTGTATTAAACCAATGCAAGATGAACTAAATTAATTTGAAAGGAATCAAGTCTGGACATTAGTTGAAAGACCTAAAAAACAACTGTAATTAGTGTAAAATTGGTTTTCAGAAATAAAAGTGATGAAAATGGAGTCATTGGAAGAAATAAAGAAAGACTTGTTGCTAAGGGATATAATCAATAAGAGGGAATAGACTATGAAGAAACATATGCTCTGGTAGCCAAACTTGAATCTATTCGTATTCTATTATCCTTTTCAGCATACTTTAATTTAAAATTATTTCGAAAGGATGTTAAATGTACTTTTACAAATGGTTTTGTTCAATATTATGTTTTTGATGAACAACCCCTTGGTTTTATTGACTCAAAATATCCAAATCATGTTTTTAAAATTAACAAATCTTTATATGGCCTTAAACAAGCCCCTAGAGCATGGTATGATAGGCATACAAGATTTCTTTTTCAAAAAAATTATGAAAATAGAACAGCGGATCTAACTTTTTTTATATATATGGAAAATAAAAATGTTTTGATTGTTAAAATTTTTGTTTATGACATCATATTTGGATCAACTCACCAGTCTTTAATGGATTATTTTGTGAATTTAATGAAATCTAAGTTTGAAATGAGTATAATGGGTGAGTTAACATTCTTTTTAGGTTTTCAAATTTCACAAAAACCAGAAGGGACATATATATCTCAACTTAAGTATATTAATGATTTACTCATAAAGTATGGATACGATGATACTAAATGTATTATCACTCCAATCAGTACATCAAATACACTTGATCTTGATGAAACTGGGAAACCAGTAGATCAAATAATTTTTAAAGGTTTGATAGAATGTTTGTTGTACTTAATAGCGAGTCGACCAAACATAATGTTTTCCTTATGCTTATGTTTAAGATACCAATCTAATCAAAAAGAATATCATTTAAAATCCATGAAAAGAATCATTAAAAATTTAAAATGAACTTTGGATTTAGGTCTTTTTTATTCTTTAGGAAATGATTCTGTTTTAAAAAGATTTTCAGATGCTGAATTTAGTGGTTGTAGAATGGATAGAAAGAGTACATCTGGAACATGTAATTTCTTAGAATATTCCTTGGTTTCTTGGTCCTGCAAGAAACAATATTCAGTAGCACTTTCCACTGCTGAAACTGAATATGTAGTAGCAGGAAGTTATTGTGCTCAAGTGTTGTGGATGCTACACACACTCACTGACTCTGGATTGAGTTTTTCCAAAACTCAAATTTTATGTGATAATACTAGTGCCATTGCTCTATGTAAAAAACCAGCACATCACTCTCAAGATAAACACATAGATATTATGCATCACTTTCTTAGGTATCACACACATAAAAGAGATATTATTTTACAATTCATATAAATGAAAGAACAACATGCTAGAATCTTTACAAAACCATTACCTTTAGATAGATTTGAGTTTATAAAACAGAATCATGGAATGATTAAATTAAAATAATCATTCATATCTACTTCATGTTTTACTCTTCTCCTTACATTAAAAAAACTCCTTCTAATAAGGAGGAGAACATTTTACATAATGTTTTTTTTATGATCACTATATGTTTATGATTTGGGTTTGTTATTCAATATTTATGATTATCATTTTATATATTTGGTTATTGTTTTCATCATTTTTCATCTTGTTTTCCTGGTTACCATATTTATTTTATGCCCATCAGCACGTCATCCTATGGTAAAAACATTGTTTTCCATCGGCACATCAACCTACGGTAACAACATTATTTTCCATCTGCACGTCACCATATGGTAGAAAGTTTGTTTTATATCATTATGTCACCCTATGGTAATGACTTTGTTTTACATCGGCTTGACAGCCTATGGTAATGACTTTATTTTCCATCGGCGTGACAAGCTATGGTAATGACTTTGTTTTCCATATTCCTGACAACCTATGGTAATGAATTTGTTTTCCATCGGCATGAAAACCTATGGTAATGACTTTGTTTTCCATCGGCTTGACAACCTATGGTAATGACTTTTTTTCCATCATCTTGACAACCTATGGTAATGAATTTGTTTTCCATTGGCTTGACAACCTGTGGTAAAGAATTTTTTTTCCATCGGTCTCACAACCGAACGTATAATTTTCTCTATGATATTGTATTATACTATGTTAATACTATTAATCCAACAATTTCCTTAGAATCTCCAGCAGGTACATTCTTTCTTTATTTGTTTTGTTTTTTTGTTCCTCGATTTTTTTTTACAAAACTCTTTTAAATCCATACCGTTGATTTTATTTTCTTCTAATCTCAACCATAGAAGATCAACGATCATCCTTTTTCACCTATAAATAGACCCCTCTTCTCCCCAAACCCACATCAGTTTTTCAAATCTCATGGCGAAGCTCTGACCCTTTTTTTAAAATCTCCGTATGATCATCCATTTGCCGCATCTATATGTCTCAGTCCTCTACCAACACTCCTGCTGAAATATCTTCAAAAATGCTTCCAAAAAAAGACTATTTAAGAGAATGGTTATTTTCTTGGGTCTTATTTGACACATATGATTCAACAATCAGAAGGAATATTTTGTTTCGAGGCTGGGAATATCTTTGTGTTGAAAAACCTGTATCTCAATATCTGGTTCTTATTAAAGAAGTTAGTCAATTCTACAAAAAAGTGTCTTTTGACAAAAATATGACAATCAACTTTTCTGTGTACTATAGAAAAATCTCAATTTCTGTGAAACAAGTAGCCCACTTTCTAAATGTCTCAACTAAAGGTGATACTTTTTCTCAATCTCATAAACTACCAGAGGATGTTGGTATATTAAATAAATAACGTGTTGAAAAGCCATTATTTATTATAAATGAAGAGAAGATAAAGGTAGCTCATTTATCTCCAGATAATAGGGTCGTGGTGCTTAGGATGCATGGTTTTTTTATCCCAAGGAAAGAGGACATAGAGACTCTTAAAGTATCTGATATTTTTATGGTAGACTATCTTGTAAACATGAGAAAGTTAAATCTCATGGGGTAAATTTTTGAAACAGTAAAAAATGTCAAGTCATGAGAAATCAAGTCTCATTTGATAATGTATCCCTATATTATTACAAAGATAATTATTGAGATCTTGATTTTTTGTAATATTACTTTGAAAGGGAAATTGAAATAGCTAAATCCTTCATGGATAAGTAAGAATACGTTGAAGAATTTGTATGTTTGATTCAACAAAAACTCAAGGATTTTTGTCAATGATGTAGAAGCTGAATCAACACCAAATCAATCAGCACCTTTTCTAATTAAAGATAATCCAACTGTTGTTTCTCCTAAAAAGTTAGATCTGGAAACCAATTCTAAGCCAAAGAATAAACCTAAATACAACAAGGATGTAGTGGCCAAATGGAGGAAATATAGAGAAGAAATAAAATAAGGTGATCCTATGTTTGTTCTTGATCCTACTGATGTTTTTTCTGAGAGGATAAGGGTGGAGGATACTCTTCAGGCTGAAATAAGAAGAAAACTCTTTTGAAAAGGAAACCTCATAATTTTTCTATTTCTAAACATATGAAAATAGGTGAGGAGGATAGTGCTCAACTAATGGAGTAAGTGAATCAAAAACCTATTATACAAAGTCTTCTAGAGAAAGAGAAAGAGATTTTTTTTTGAAAGAAGTAAAGGAAGTTGAGGAATTTGAAGAAGCGGAAGAATATTTTCTTTTTTAATTTCTTCAATGTTCAAAAAAAGAGTTGAGAATAATCATTTCAAAGAAAAGTGAAGATATTTAATAGGTTCCTCATGCCGATCATACTCCGATAAATCTCTTGAAACTCCAGGTAGAATTAATTCTCAAGAAAAGCAAGGTGCTCAATCTTCTCATACCGGAAAAGTAATCATTATCAGTGAAAAAGTAGAATAAGAAAGAAAGAGAAAAGAAAAAGAAAAAGGAAAATAGACAGTTGAATACTCAAGCTGATCAAATGAACTGGATTTGTACGATGAGGATACTGATTCAGAACACACAATTTCTCTCAAAAATAGTGATTACATTTTTCATGCTTTGAGGAGGATTTAGAAGACCATTCCTTATTTTACGAGACTTGAAGGGAAAATTTATTTCATCACTGAAAATCAAATGAAAAAGATTGGTTCTGTAAGAAAACTGAGAAAGATGGAATTTTCAATTGAAGCCGATTTAAAAGTACTATATGAAAGTTCGGCTTCTCATAAGAAGGCTTACAATAGAATGACTAAGTGGTCATACAAAATAGAAATCTCAGTGAATGATCATGAAATTTCAATTGAATACATAAAGAGGATTTCAAATTATCTTGATATTTCTTTTAATAATATTTAAAAAGAAACCATTGAAAGGCTGAATCAGATGTCAAAAACTCATGGAGATGATATTCCTTCAATAAAAGAACTGTAAGAGAGAATGGATGTTTTCCAGTCAGAGATTTTAAAGGTTTCATATTTAAAAGATAAAATAGTTCTATTGAAGAAGAAAAATTCAATGTTATCTAAAGACAATAAGAATTTTCAAGAGATAATTGATACTATTGAAAAAGTAATCAAAGTCCAAGAAGAGACTATAATGAATCAGGCTCAACTTTTTACCGATCAATATAAACATCTCAAATCTCAGGGTGATTCTATCTCTGAAGACAATAAAGAAATTAAAAATATAAAAGTTGTTATTCATGAGATGATAGAAAAAGAAAAGGAAAGAGAAAACAAATGATTATTTTTGTATCTTTCTATATTCATTTCTATAATTCTATAGACTTTTGTTATTGTAGTGAGATTTATGTTGCCTTTACTATTGGATTCCATTTCTTTTCACTAACTCTTTCAGTCAACTCAATATTACCCCATTATTTTTTTAAATCACAAAGGGGGGGGATGTTTTATAAGGGTAGAATGATTTAATCAAATGATTATAAATCAAGGAAAATTTTCTAATCTAATCTTTAAGAAAGTACATACCTAAGGGGGAGTTAGTTGTATTCAATTTCATATTTAGAAGAGTTTCCAATTACTCAGGGGGAGATATTTTTTTATTTTTACTTTATGTTTTTTGATTTCCCAAAAGGGGGAGATTTTTGAGTCAAAAGTCATCTTTTGACTTTTATGTCTTCTTTTGAAAATCACAAATTTATTCATATGTACTTATCATACTGACTATGTTTATCGTACTGAATCTGTTAATAGTACTCACCCTATCAATCATACTAACCCTATCAATCAATCTAACTTTGTCAATCGTACTGACTCTGTCAATCGTACTGACTCTATCAATAGTATCGATGCTATTAATCGTAGTGACCCTGACAATCATACTGACCCTCTCAATCGTAATGACCCTGTCAATCGTACTGACTCTATCTATAAGGCCCCATCCTTAAACCTTACTTAATCTTGATTTATTACAAGATTACACATTGAGGATCTTTTCAGGTTTAGAGTTTTAGAGAATTAGATCATAAAACTTGCATTACATTCCACATATAAACAAAGTGGTTACATAAAGACAGTATTCTTCATTCCCATCAATGGAAACACATTTAAAATAAAACATGGATTATTTCTTGACACATCCTTGACTCTATCATCTTATCATGTACCATTCCCTTGACCTGTGAAAAACATTTCAAAAACTTGGGATGAGCATAAAAACTCAGTATGGGTTATAAAAACATGGAAAGGAAACATGAGTTCATATATACATAAGAATGAAATCATAATTTACCCATAAAACATAGGCACTTTAACATACCTCATAAAATCATGAATAAATCATAGAAATCATAAGACATAAAGGTAACTTGAGGCATTCATAACATTCTTACGTAGGGAGTAAACCTCTTGGTTACGTTTGGAATACCCATCACAGTATATTCCCTAAAATCTCTTCGGAGAAACCTTAACGTTTCACTCCTTCGCGTTACCCAATGCATTGGAGAGCTATAACGGGCTCACCCGCCCTTAGTTTATCACGGAACCACCCGTCTTCATAATAATGCCCAAGAACCATAACATAATCATATCACATAAAACATGCATAAAGGAAACATAAAATTTCCACATTTCAATCACGAGATATCAATACAACACATTGATATAAAAACATTATGAAAACCATTTTCAATACCAAAATAAAAGAAAAGTAAAACATGGTATTTATTTTTCTTTTAAAAAAAAGGTATGGCTTGTAGAGGAAGACGAAACTCAAATAATGGTCACGATGGCGGGGAAGTCATTGTCGCCGCATACGTACGACAAAAACATTCCCTTTTGTCGTTTAGTAAATACTTCGTATAAAAAAGATTCCTTTTTAATAAATGTGAAAGTCAAAGGGGTTTATACACCGTCTAAAAGAAAGTTGTGTATAAAATAAAATATGCCTCAATGAAAGGGGATTGAGAGGAAGTCCCATACCTCGTATCCGACTTGACCCGACCGTTCTTTAATCTCCTGAATAATAAACTTGAGTTATTATCTAATTTATTATGAAACTTTTTCAAGTTCATTATTCCTTTTATACCATGTTATGAACATCATGTAATCATTTAAGTTAATAATGTTCATTTTGTCGGTATTTGGTTCTTAAGTCAAAAATAGACTTATTACACTTACATGTTGTTAATTTGGTCAAAGGTTGATTATATCAAGAATGGTATTCATGATGTAGATATCATATATGTCATATATATCCAGTACATACATGCATTTATAATATTACATAATCATTTAGAGGTAAGAAATGAAATGCACCGTTCATGGAGACGGTAAGCCGTACGTACGCATGAACGCTACTTTCATTTCTATTTTGTATTTTATAGAATGGAATCATAATTATATAAAGTTATATTATAATTCCAGTATAATATCATATATAATATCATACTTCCATCCTTTATATGTCCCACATATGGTATTTAACGAATCAAATCACTTTGAGGGGGCGGTAGTCCGCACTTCCTAAAATGAAGATATCGTGTTTACCCATAATGGAAACCATAAAGGTATGCCCCAAATGAAAAAAACAGAATATTAAGGAAAAAATAAACATATTATATATCATATATAAAAATAGTGACATCATAATGGCCACCTTTGAAGGTGTTAAATGAGTGTTGAACAATCATCGTTTCGGGAGGCAGAATTTCTCCATCCACGGAAACCGTATGTTCTTTAACCATTTGATGTAGTTGTGTGAGAGTGTATCTCAAATAAATCTTATAACAACATCCTAGTATATTGATGATACTGGTGTTGTTACAAAAGAAGTAAATAAAAAGAGTTTAGGGGGTTGGAGAAGCAAAATAAAACAAATGAACATGAGAGAATGAATTACCTTTAAAAGTGTAACTCCTTTTGAGTTGAGCCTAAAGGCTTCCTTTGAAAGGATTCTGCCCAAAGGGAATCCTCTAGGATGAGGAGAGGGATGTGGATAGAGTAAATGGGAAGGGGTTGGCTGAGACAAAGGCTTGAAGAGTGTGTGAAATGAGGTAGAGGTGGGGGCCTTTTATAAAAGGAGAGGAGGGGCACTTTTGGAAAGTAAAGAAATATTACTTTATTTGAAAATGTGTTTCGGTTTCAAAATGTCCCACATTTATATAATTCGTGGATAAGGTGATAAGGCTTCGAACTCCACTCATCCAATTGGTTTTGGCCATGTTTAGTTCATAGAGTTTACATTGTCTTTCCATTTTATTTAAATCGTCAAATAATGATGTTATCGCTGCATCATTATTATGTCATAAATAATTAAATTTATTTAATGTCTAAAAATTATAAAAAAAATACTACGATATAGGAAATATTTTTAACTTTCAAATGACTATTTATAATCAAATTTTGGACTTGTATAACCCCACTTAAAAATTGTTTTTGTAAAACATATTATGTTTGTGTCATTTTCACTTTAACATTAAATAAAAAGTAATTTATGTCATTTCCCAACAAAAGTGGATCCATGGGGTCCCCAAGTTGACCCATGGCATTTCATGGTCGGCCATGACACAACCAATGAGGTTGGGACATGTGTCTAGGTCATTTAATTTTATTAAAGTATTATTTATACCTTAAACTACCCTAATTACCACTAATCGTGATTAAGAACTTAATAAGTTACTATTCACCAATAAATTATTATAATCTCATTGAACCACATTTTACATACTAATGACAACCATGTATGTCGGATTTTCAAAATTCAATACACATTAGTGGTAAACTTTCATTTAACTAAAAAATCAGTTTGCTTGATTATCACTTAGTGGTTTCACTATTCATCAAAAATTGAAGTTTTTCAGAAAATTACCAAAAAATCACCCTAAGCTATATTTGATATTCCGAATTCAAAAATGAAGTCCATTTTACAAAATTCAAAACATATAAGTCAAATTAATTAATTTAATAATTAATTCCCGCTGCCAGAGCAAATAGCGTGTTTTTACAAAACAATAAGTATCAAAAGATTGACACCAGTTTAAGTCTAATTTCAAATTGAAATTGATTCCAATGACCACCATTGGATAAAATGGTAAAAATATATTCTAATTTCACTTCAAAACAGATTCAAAACATTATCTAATCATATAAATAAATTATATTAAAAAGCAGTTTTGATGTAAAATGTAGTATTTTTCACTATTCATTAAAAAATGAACATTGTCAGAAAAATACCAAAAATTCACACAAGGTAAATTTTGATGTCCCAATCATAAAGAATAAGTTTATTTTGACAAAAATAGTTTATAAAATTGTCAAAATATATATTCAAAAATGGTTTGCCATCAAAAGGCACTAAAACAATCTTTTAAGAATATTAGTGTATTCCATGCATAAGATTGTATTTATTTTCATTTTAAGCCTCTATAACACTATCTTAATCATTAATAGACATAGATAAAAATATCTATTATTCATTACTTACTTGGGATGTTACATCCTTCCCCCCTTTAGAAAATTATGTCCCCGCAATTTATTTACTTATCGAATAAATGGGGGTACTTATCCCTCATTGCATTTTCAGATTCCCATGTTGCCTCTTCAATCATGTGGTTTTTCCACAAAACCTTTACTTGCTTAATCACCTTATTCCGTAACACTTGCTCCATGTGGTCAAGAATCTGGACCGGTTGTTCCTCATAAGATAGGTTCTCTTCCAGCTGAACTACCTCTGGGCTCAAAACATGAGATGGATCTGGCATATACTTTCTCAACATCGAAACGTGAAAAACATTGTGTACCTGAGATAAACTCGGAGGTAAAGTCACTCGGTATGCAACTGATCCAACTCTTTCCAGAATTTCGTATGGTCCAATGAACCTTGGACTCAACTTTCCTTTCTTACCAAATCTCATCACACTTTTCCAAGGAGAATCCTTGAGAAAAACATGATCACCTACCTCGAAAGATAGATCCTTCCTCCGGTTATCCGCATAACTCTTCTGCCTGCTCTGAGCTGTTCTCATGTGTTTCTGAATCAGCTGAACTTTTTCTGCCATCTCTTCTACCAATTCTGGTCCCATCAACTGTCTTTAACCCACTTCATCCCAGAAAGCTGGAGTTCGACACCGCTTCCCATATAATGCCTGAAATGGTGCCATCTGTATACTTGAATGAAAACTGTTATTATTTGAAAACTCAACCAATGAAAGTTGTTGGTCCCAACTTCCCTGATAATCCATAGAACAAGCTCGTAGCATATCCTCTAATGACTTAATTGTTCGTTCTGACTGCCCATCTGATTGAGGATGGAAAGCTGTACTAAAATTTAATTCAGTACCCAACGACTTCTGATGGCCTTTCCAAAAGTTAGAAGTAAACATTGGATCACGATCCGATAAAATGGAGAGAGGAACTCCATGTAACCTGACTATCTCTTTAAGATACAAACGAGAAAGTTGATCAAGAGAGAAAGTATCTCGTATAGCAAGGAAATGAGCAGATTTGGTCAGGCGATCAACAATATCCCAGATTGCATTATTAGCTCGAGATGTCTTCGGTAATCCAACAACAATGTCCATGGATATATTCTCCCATTTCCACTCTGGCACTGGTAAAGGCTGAAGCATCCCTTTCGGTAGCTGCCACTCTGCTTTAACCTGCTGACAAGTCAAACACTTCACAGTAAAATCAGCAATGTCTCTTTTCATTCCATCCCACCAGTAATACTCCCGCAGATCTCTATACATCTTAGTACTGCCCGGATGAACTGAAAACGGAGAACTATGAGCTTCACATAACAGCTCTCTCTTCAACTGTGAATCACAAGGCACACACAATCTCTTCCCAAATCTCAAAACGCAATCACTATCAATGTTGAATTCAGGAAACTTACCTTTCTGAACCAGCTCTACCTTTTTCTGCAACTCACTATCTTGCTTCCGTGCTTGCTTGATTCTATTTGATAGAGATGATCTCACTAATACCTGAAACAAAAAAGAAGGACTTCCTGCACCAACAACTTCTATGCCAAATTTCATCAAATCCTTAACCAAAGGATCACGTTCTAAACGCAACATTGTTAATGAAGCATTACTTTTTCGACTCAAAGCATCAGCCACTTTATTTGCTTTTCCCGGATGGTAATGAATTGTAAAATCATAATCCTCGATTAATTCCAGCGATCTCCTTTGTCTCATGTTTAACTCTTTCTGAGTGAATATATACTTTAATCTTTTGTGATCGGTATATATTTCACACTTTACTCCATACAAATGATGCCTCCAAATTTTTAAAGCAAAAACAACAGCCGCTAATTCCAAATCATGTGTAGGGTAATTTACCTCATGAGTTTTCAACTGTCATGAAGCATAAGCAATTACCTGATCATTCTGCATTAGGACGCAACCAAGTCCTTTCAATGAAGCATCACTGTATATAACAAACTCACCGTTCCTGGAAGGTAGTGCCAAAACTGGAGCATTCACCAATCTTCTTTTCAATTCCTGAAAACAATCATCGCAATCTTCTGTCCAGATAAACTTAACACCCTTCTGAGTTAGCTTAGTCATTGGACTAGATAACCGTGAAGAATTTCTAACAAACCTTCAGTAATAGCCCGCCAAACCAAGGAAGCTACGAATCTCGGTTACATTTGTGGGTCTTGGCCATTCTTCCACAACTTTTGTTTTTGCAGGATCAACAGTTATTCCATCTTTAGAAACAATGTGACCAAGGAAAGAAATTTGTTGCAACCAAAACTCACACTTTCTGAATTTCCCATACAGTTTCTTTTCTTTTAAGGTTTGCAAGATAACCCTTAAATGTTTTTCATGCTCCTCTTTACTTTTAGAAAACACCAAAATATCATCAATGAAAACCACCACAAACTTATCCAAGAACTCATGGAAAATTCTATCCATTAAGTCCATGAATACAGCAGGTGCATTGGTTAGCCCAAAAGGCATTACTACAAATTCATAATGGACATATCTCGTACGGAACGCGGTCTTCGGAATATCTGCCTCCTTTACCTTCAGCTGATGGTACCCCGATCTCAAGTCAATCTTTGAAAAAAACTGAGCTCCCTGGAGCTGATCAAACAAATCATCGATATGAGGCAAAGGATATTTGTTCTTAACAGTGATATTATTCAAGGCTCTATAATCAATGCAAAGTCTCATAGAACCATCTTTCTTTTTAACAAATAAAACAGGAGCACCCCATGGTGATGTTCTAGGTCTAATGAAACATTTCTCTAATAAATCTTGTAATTGCTCCTTCAACTCTAAAAGTTCAATTTGTGCCATTCGATAAGGGGTTTTTGAAATTGGCTTAGCATCAGGAACTAAGTCGACAGTAAACTCAACTTCCCGATCTGGTATTATTCCAGGAAACTCATCAGGAAAAACATCAGGATACTCATTTACCACTGGCACATCATTAATCTGAACAGTTCTTTTATTTTCAACGACGTGTGCAAGGTAACATTCATTTCCATCTTTCACAAGTTTCTAGGCCTCTTGATATGTTATCAAATGTAAGGGTTCATTCTTGTAAAGAAACTGAAAGTCTTTCTGAAAAGAAACTTCTTTTGCTCTACAGTCAATCTTAGCAAGGTAAAAAGAGAGCTAATCCATACCCAGGATAACATCAAACTCTACTAGAGGTAGAACAATAAGGTTTGCAAGTAGGTTCTTTCCACAGATAAGGATAGGAAGATTCTTATAAATTCTTTTTGCCTCGACACTTCCCCCAGGTGTTTTTACCAAAAGTTCAGGAGTCATTTCTTGAGATGGTATTCCCATTTTACTAGAAAAGGTTTCAGAGATGAAAGAATGTGTAGACCCTGAATCAAACAACACACTGGCATAATCTGAAAAAACAAACAAAGTACCTGATACAACTTCATTTGATGGCCTGACATCTGCTGAAGTAGTTGCAAAGGATTTCACCACCCCTTTCTGTTTGTAGTCTAACTACTTCCCATCACTCAAGCTCCTTGTCGGACACTCGTTTGCATAGTGACCCATCTCATTGCACTTATAACATTTCACTAACTGTAAATCAAATTTGTTCTTACCTTCACCTTGATCCTTTTCAGTGCAATCACGAGCCTTATGTCCCATCTTACCACATCGGTAGCACTTTCCAGAATTCAGAAGACATTCCCCGGCATGCCTTTTGCCACATTTATCACAAACTGGAAACTTAGTTCTCTTACCATCAGACTTTTTTTGAAGAATTCTTACCTTTCTCCTGCCACCTCGGTCTCTTCTTCTGCTGGTTGTTATAGAAAACATGGTCATCAGCAAACTCCATTTCCACCTTCTCAGCACATCGAACAAGCTTTTCATAACTTTTAAACTCTCGAGAAGCTAATGCCCTTCGATAATTTGGCTTTAATCCTGAGTAAAAACGATTGATTTTTCTATCAAGGTCTCGAATAAAATTTGGAGCATACCTTGCCAATCGAGTGAACCTTTCTTCATAGGCAGCCACTGAGTCTTCCTCTTGCCTCTATTCCAATAATTGCTTTTCCATCCTAAGTCGAACAGCCTTAGGAAAATACTTCTCAAGAAACATACCTTTGAATTCATCCCAGTCAAGAGCATCAATCTCATCGGCGTCCCTGATATTTTTAACCATAGACCACCACTGATCTGCTTCACCCTCCAAACGGTAAATAGAAAGACTAACCTTTTGATTGTCTGAACACCCCATGACATAAAACATCTTCTCCAGTGATTTAATCCACCCTTCAGCTAGCACATGGTCAGATGATCCTCTGAATGATGGTGGATGTTGCCTCATGAAATGTTCCACCACTGACATGTTCCTCTGCAGTTGATCTGGCTTATCTCGTGCATGGATACCACCGCCATTTATCGCTTGAGTCAACTGCGCCATTACTGCAACAAACTGTTCAGTTCCAATTCCGACCATCTCAGGATGCTGATTTGGAAGGTTATTTCCTTCTGTATGTCTTCCTAGCACTGCTTCCATGTTTCCTCTAAGGAAAACCATTCTGAACAAACATGTCTTAGATGAATCAACATGGTAATCTTTAAATGCTATATCATTTCGAAAAAAAAAATATTTTTGGATAATCATTTAATAGAATTATAATTCCTAAAGTTATCTAAACCGACCTTTGATACCAACTATAAGGCCCCAGCCTTAAACCTTACTTAATCTTGAGTTATTACAAGATTACACATTGAGGATCTTTTCAGGTTTAGAGTTTTAGAGAATTAGATCATAAAACTTGTATTACATTCCACATATAAACATAGTGGTTACATAAAGATAATATTCTTCATTCCCATCAATGGAAACACATTTAAAATAAAACATGGATTATTTCTTGACACATACTTGACTCTATCATCTTATCATGTACCTTTCCCTTGACATGTGAAAAACAATTCAAAAACTTGGGATGAGCATAAAAACTCAGTATGGGTTATAAAAACATGGAAAGGAAACATGAGTTCATATATACATAAGAATGAAATCATACTTTACCCATAAAACATAGGCACTTTAACATACCTCATAAAATCATGAATAAATCATAGAAATCATAAGACATAAAGGTAACTTGAGGCATTCATAACATTCTTACGTAGGGAGTACACCTCTTGGTTACGTTTGGAATACCCATCACAGTATATTCCCTAAAATCTCTTCGGAGAAACCTTAACGTTTCACTCCTTCACGTTACCCAATGCATTGGAGAGCTATAACGGGCTCACCCGCCCTTAGTTTATCACGGAACCACCCGTCTTCATAATAATGCCCAAGAACCATAACATAATCATATCACATAAAACATGCATAAAGGAAACATAAAATTTCCACATTTCAATCACGAGATATCAATACAACACATTGATATAAAAACATTATGAAAACCATTTTCAATACCAAAATAAAAGAAAAGTAAAACATGGTATTTATTTTTCTTTTAAAAAGAAGGTATGGCTTGTAGAGGAAGCCGAAACTCAAATAATGGTCACGACGGCGGAGAAGTCGTTGTCGCCGCATACGTACGACAAAAACATTCCCTTTTGTCGTTTAGTAAATGATTCATATAAAAAAGATTCCTTTTGAATAAACGTGAAAGTCAAAGGGGTTTATACACCGTATAAAAGAAAGTTGTGTATAAAATAAAATATGCCTCAATGAAAGGGGATTGAGACGAACTCCCATACCTCGTATCCGACTTGACCCGACCGTTCTTTAATATCCTGAATAATAAACTTGAGTTATTATCTAATTTCTTATGAAACTTTTTCATGTTCATTATTCCTTTTATACCATGTTATGAACATCATGTAATCATTTAAGTTAATAATGTTCATTTTGTCGGTATTTGGTTCTAAAGTCAAAAATAGATTTATTACACTTAAATGTTGTTAATTTGGTCAAAGGTTCATTATATCCAGAATAGTATTCATGATTTAGATATCATATATGTCATATATATCCAGTACATACATGCATTTATAATATTACATAATCATTTAGAGGTAGGAAATGAAATGCACCGTTCATGGAGACGGTAAGCCGTACGTACGCATGAACGCTACATTCATTTATATTACCTATTTTATAGAATGGAATCATAATTATATAAAGTTATATTATAATTCCAGTATAATATCATATATAATATCATATTTCCATCCATTATATGTCCCGCTTATGGTATTTAACGAATCAAATCACTTTGAGGGGGCGGTAGTCCGCACTTCCTAAAATGAAGATATCGTGTTTACCCATAATGGAAACCATAAAGGTATGCCCAAAATGAAAAAAAACAGAAGCTTAAGGAAAACCAAAACATATAATTTATCATATATAAATATAGTGACATCATAATGGCCACCTTTGAAGGTGTTAAATGAGTGTTGAACAATCATCGTTTCGGGAGGCAGAATTTTTCCATCCACGGAAACCGTATGTTCTTTAACCATTTGATGTAGTTGTGTGAGAGTGTAGCTCAAATAAATCTTATAACAACATCCTAGTATATTTATGATATTGGTGTTGTTATAAAATAAGTAAATAAAAAGAGTTTAGGGGGTTGGAGAAGCAAAATAAAACAAATGAACATTAGAGAATGAATTACCTTTAAAAGTATAACTCCTTTTGAGTTGAGCCTAAAGGCTTTCTTTGAAAGGATTCTGCCCAAAGGGAAACCTCTAGGATGAGTAGAGGGATGTGGAGAGAGTAAATGGGCAGGGGTTGGCCGAGCCAAAGGCTTGATGAGTTTGTGAAATGAGGTAGAGGTGGGGGCCTTTTATAAGAGGAGAGGAGGGGCACTTTTGGAATGTAAAGAAATATTACTTTATTTGAAAATGTGTTTCGGTTTAAAAAGGTCCCAAATTGATATAATTCGTGGATAAGGTGATAAGGCTTCTAAATCCACTCATCCAATTGGTTTTGGCCATGTGTAGTTCATATAGTTTACATTGTCTTTTCATTTTATTTAAATCGTCAAATAATGATGTCATCGCTGCATCATTATTATGTTATCAATAATTAAATTTATTTAATGTCTAAAAATTATAAAAAAAATACTATGATATAGGAAATCGTTTTAGCTTTCCAATGACCATTTATAATCAAATTTTGGACTTGTATAACCCCACTTAAAAATTGTTTTTGTAAAACATATTATGTTTGTGTCATTTTCACTTTAACATTAAATAAAAAGTAATTTATGTCATTTCCCAACAAAAGTGGATCCATGGAGTCCCCAAGTTGACCCATGGCATATCATGGTCGGCCATGAAACAAACAATGAGGTTGGGACATGTGTCTAGGTCATTTAAATTTATTAAAGTATTATTTATACCTTAAACTACCCAAATTACCACTAATCGTGATTAAGAACTTAATAAGTTACTATTCACCAAAAAATTATTATAATCTCATTGAACCACATTTTACATACTAATGACAACCATGTATGTCGGATTTTCAAAATTCAATACACATTAGTGTTAAACTTTCATTTAACTGAAAAATCAGTTTGCTTGATTATCACTTAGTGGTTTCACTATTCATCAAAAATTGAAGTTTTTCAGAAAATTACCAAAAATTCACCCTAAGCTATATTTGATATTCCGAATTCAAAAATGAAGTCCATTTTACAAAATTCAAAACATATAAGTCAAATTAATTAATTTAATAATTAATTCCCGCTGCCAGAGAAAATAGCGTGTTTTTACAAAACAATAAGTATCAAAAGATTGACACCAGTTTAAGTCTAATTTCAAAGTGAAATTGATTCCAATGACCACCATTGGATAAAATGGTAAAAATATATTCTAATTTCACTTCAAAACCGATTCAAAACATAATCTAATCATATAAATAAATTAGATTAAAAAGCAGTTGTGATGTAAAATGTAGTATTTTTCACTATTCATTAAAAAATGAACATTGTCAGAAAAATACCAAAAATTCACACAAGGTAAATTTTGATGTCCCAATCATAAAGAATAAGTTTATTTTGACAAAAATAGTTTATAAAATTGTCAAAATATAGATTCAAAAATGGTTTCCCATCAAAAGGCACTAAAACAATCTTTTAAGAATATTAGTGTATTCCATGCATAAGATTGTATTTATTTTCATTTTAAGCCTCTATAACACTATCTTAATCATTAATAGATATAGATAAAAATATATATTATTCATTACTTACTTGGGATGTTACACTATCAACTGTACATACTCTATTAATCATACTATCTTTTGTGCATCATACTCTCTTTTCATCATTTCATTACATTTCACTAATTAATACTAATAGTACTCATATTTTACTTTTATCAAATGCTTGTTTTTATTCATTATCAAAGTAAATGTTTTATATCAATTGTACTCATGTTTATCATCTTCACATATCTTCTGTTTTAACCAAAACGATGTTCGGGAGTTAGTTATAAACTAATCTAAACGATGTCATGTTTTATGTTTCAATATGACCGTTATAATGCTAGGTGTCCATGTCCCTCTGAGTTTTCTGGAGAAATATGACCATTGGAGGAAATATGACCATTAGAACCTAAGACCTATAAATAGGAGGTCATTTGAAGCTATGAAACTCAACTGAGAGACTTTGATCATTCTTTTCTGATGTCATGTTCTAGAGAGAGATGTTGCGACTACTCTCTTGCTTCGTGCGAAAGCCTTAAAATTACAAAACATGAACGGCTCGTTCTTAGTTTTTTTATTTCATTAAATGCTTTCATTTGATTTATGCGACTGATCAGGTGATAATAATCGAGGCTGCTGAGGATCGGTATACGGTGTTACTGATCATCGTATTGAGGAATTTAAAAAGATTGAAAGACAGAGGTGTTGATTACCTATAAAATTGAGGGATTACGAGGATAGTAAGACAAACATACCGATCATCGTGTCGAGGTCTTACGGGGATAGCAAGATAGACATACCGATCATCATATTGAGGGCTTACCAAGGTGCTGGTCAGACAGACCTCTTATCAGAGGGGAAAAGATACCCTTCTCTTTAGGTTAAATGAATTGTAATGCTTTTACATTCCTACTACTATTTTTATTAAAAAGGGAATTTTTTTTTCCTTTCTATATTTCATATTCATTTGTAAATGTTTCAATTACAATCATACTGTTACATATTATATCGATTGATTCTATATGCTTTATGGTAGAATCCTTCAATATTTTATTACTCAGATTATTGTATTATAGTATTTCATTATATCATACATTTATATTCAATACAATTATGGTTGTTTGTTTTTGATGTAAATTTTATTAGTTTAAGATCAATTAAACTAATTTCTTAAGTGTTTAAACAAAATGTTTTTAAACCTAGAATTCACCCCCCTCTTGTATTGTTCTATATAATATACATATACATCTATATATCTATCCAAAGGTATATGGCACAAGGTTCGGTTTGTGTAGCAGTATACTACACAGAACACCATATTGATGGAGGGTTCGGGGGATCATTGTTTGTTGGTAGTTCATCCGTGAGAAGTATATGGATCATAGTTTCACCATTAATGTTCACAATTCATTTTTTATTATTAGATTTTTTAATTTAATGTCTCAAGGATGGTTGTACCTACGAAGAGCGTGGTTCCCAATTTAGTCTTCATCGATGATTCAAGACTGAACCGAATTATTCTTCAGGTTCTTCCATCCAACCTCTCAGTTCCCTTAAATATTTCAGATTCCGTCCTCTCAATTACTTCCATGATCCATTTATAGATCATCAAGGAAATCATGTCAATGGGAATGAGAAACCATTTCTGAAGGCCCATGAGGAGATATCCTAACACATGGAAGACTCAGTCAACTAGGGTTTACGGATGCCACTGTTTGAAATCATGGTTCATGGTACCCTGCCAATTCGCTTCGTCCATGAACTGATGAGATTGTGGGTCAGTACGCAGATGGAATTCACGTACATGAGTGTTTCAGATACGTGGTTCATGGTCCACTGGGTTCCCTAGCCATCACTCTATCGGCCAGCGCTTTGTTGATCATTCTGTATACTTATTGGTTCGCTATCTAGGCGGTCTGTGAACCATTCCTGGTGATGGTATATAGGCCATGTGAAAATCCTTTGAAAATGTGAATTCATTCATGTTCCTTCAAAAATTTTAAACTCAATTTGATTCAATTTACCTTTCTATACTTGTAGGAACACTTTCTTCCATCTGCAGAGTGATTGTAGGAGTATTTTATTCCCATAGCGTATTTTTTAGGGCCCTAAAAATTCCAATCATAGGACTGGGTTCTTTTTAGAATGATAATGTAACAATTCTAATATAGAAGTTGTCCTGGACAAAAATGGTGCGTGGTAAAACATATGGTCCTAATTAGAGGGCAATGCACCTATATATTGGTGCCCATTTCATTTGTATTTTACAGTTTCTCAGAAGAAAATGTTCTCTTGACTCCCCGAGCTTCCTCTATATTTGTGCACTGTGGTTCTTGCAAAAAAAATATTTGAGAACTACTTTGTATGTGTCGTGAACCGATATTTTCTCCATTTTTATGTAGGAAACCAAATTTTGAGTTTTACAAATGGCATTATGGAACATTAAAATTAAAATCCAGATAAAACGTAGGGTGACGTTAAAATGGTTTTGTGTGAACATACCATTATGGGATTGGTGAACCAAATTTTAATAATAATTAACCCGAACATCAACTTTTAATCTACAACATTGAAAATGAACTTAATGGGGCCTAGTTTTGCAGTATCCTCCTTCGATGAACCCTTATGTTCACCGGCCAATGATCTGCAGGCAAGCGCTCCGCAGTTGCTTATTGTACTATGGGCATACATGGTAAAATGCATTTGTGTACCGTATTTGTATGCAGGGTTTCTTATACACATTTTATAGTATGTGGATCATGCCAACTGCATATAATTTATGGAAACAGTTAGTCAAGCCTTATGTAGACATATTTTATGTATTTTAACCATTCTTCAATTTCCTTCATCCATCAAATTTTATTGGACTGGGTTTTTATCAACTTCTGGATATTCTTGTGCCTACTACAATGGTTACATCATAGGGTATGATAAAATCACCAAAGATAAGGGAAACCATGTAAGGTAATTTAGAGGATCATCTTCGAGCCTAAATTAATCCTTGTGAATTATTCTTCAAGGATTTCTCGATGCCAAAGATCCTCGATTACTCACTATATTTACAGTTACCACTTAAAGGATTTGGTCTCTCTGATGAAATTTCCCTATCATTCGCTGACCTTTATACCCCTTTCATCCTCTTATAATCACAACAAGGACATGATTGCACCATCATTTCTCCATTAAGATAAGTCATAACTACTCCAATTCAGGAGAACTTCTTTTTATTTAGAGGCTCAGTGTGGACTCAGAGCAATTATGGGAGTCATGATGGTGTATTGATACTAGGAACTCAAGGGTATCCATCCATTATCAACATCTCCCAAGAAAATACTAACGGTATGGGGAGCTCTATATGGGATCTACTGGCCGAAGTATGTTTCTCTGATGATTGGGCCTAAGAGTTTGTGGTACATTAGACTTGCTCAGAGTCCCCTAACGATTTGGAGGTGGTGGGATTGTATCAAGAAGCCTGAGATTCTCAGTTTGCAGTCTTCTCCATATGATAAATCCTTCATATGTTGATGGTCCATTGGTTTTCAAGCACCAAAACCTTCCAATTATTTCCACAAGAGGTGGGAATCAGATTATGGGATATCATCCAGCTCGGAGGACTCCCTATCCATCGTGATATTTATTAAAAGTTTCACTCGACATGTACTACATGGAATGAAACATACCATGTGTCCCCTTTGAAAAGGATTCTACTGGTCATGGAAGAAATATTACTTGATAATCCCTTCTTGGCTCACTCTCTTATCCCATTCGAGGTCTGGATAGGTTTATTCTTTAAGGAGAACAGACCTAAGATGAGGAATCACCCTAGTCAAACTCACCCATCCCGGCAGTCCCACCAGTCTATGGGATCATATGGTTCTACCCTTGAAGTGGAAAGATATACCAAATGGTTACATGCTCTTCAACTAGACGTGTCACCCATGATTAGATATGTGGGTTTCTTTGCCATGTTTTTATTGGATGGATTTTCCCATAGCGCGACGTCTATACTGGGGTTCTGGCCTATAATTTGATAATGACGGCCACACATGATGAGGGTTGACCCATTATTTTTTCCCTTCTCACTCTCATTAATCATTATGAGTTGTTGAAAAAAATAAAAAATGTTAGGCCCCCTGCATAATCTTAGCGGACCGTTTCAATTCATGTGTGGGTGGATGGCAGAACATTCCCCTATTATGAATATCGACATACGTCAAAGGTTCTTCATTCTTACTTTCGACCCTCCCTTCCCAATTTTTTTTGTCCATCCTAAAAAACAATTTTTTATTGATATAGTTTAGCTATTTAACGATGATTCTCATTTGTCTTTTTCACCACATCCTACCCCTCGTGGGTTATTAAGATGATATAAGGATAGTTCTTTCTAGGAATTTTTATATATCATTTCTCTTTGGGATGGGATGTTCACTACATGAATAGATCAAGTAGTCATTTCTTATCCATACCTCATCTACTAGTTTTCCAGGCAATTTGGATGCCTCAAACAAATTTCACTTCTTCCTGCTACATAGTTAAGGGGAGAGTCTCATACCATAATTATATTCTAGTTATTTCTTATGATGATGCATGAAAGAGATTCTATAAAATATATCATTTCTAACACAATAGGATCCACCATTATGTCACTGGAGTATGTCCATGTTTTGGTGGATTGTTACCCCAATGAGATGCTGAGAGAACCTATTCATTAGGTGCATAAATCATTGACCATTTCCTACACCATCCTTTCCCCAACAATAATGACACACAATCCTTATAAAATAAATAGTGTGATAGTTGTTCCCTATACTCATGTTCCTATAGCATCCATGATGGATACACCACCTGTTCCTTCCCTTTTGGTATGATGATGTTCGGTTCACCATCAAAAGCGTCTGGGAGGGACTTCATCAGTACAACCCATCTCATGGGGGAGTGATTCAGGCTACTCCCCCAGTGGATACATCCCAATACCTTAATGATGATGGCACCATTACAGTATCAATGATCACCCCAGAAGCTGCGGAAAGTCCTCTGCATCCATCTCAAATGTTAGAACCATCTATAGGAAAAGAGAGTCCCCCATATTGGGTGACCTGTCTTAGGTCCCTTCCTACTCCTGTGACGACACATACAGAATATACACATGTTACAATGGAGGAATATCATGGTACTAGTGCCACAGGGAGGAACGAGGTAGTGTGAAAGCATGCATTATACTAGATATGAGCTCTTTCCACAGAGACACCAATATCAAATTTTGATGAAAAGACTAAAAATATTTACTAATTATTCACGAAGATGGGTTCCAGCAGCTTTGATTATCTGCACATACACCTCCTCATCTACCAAATCAATATATCCCTATAAAACCTTTCGTCTTATGAGGAAAACTACTCCATGTTTATTTCTTCTCATCACTTGGTGGAGACCTTCCATGATGTTTCAGAAGAATTTGATCATCTAATAGCCAAGGAGGTGAAGTATTGTGATTTGGTGGACACCCTAAAGGAATATATGTGGGAATGTGAGGACCACATAGTAATGTTGAGAGATAAACTATCCTCTTCTTATGCCAACTATGAAGCCATCAATAATAAAGGGTGGGACCATAATCTCGTTTTGGAGAGGGTACGTCCAATGGTCATGGACGAAATGAAGGAGAGAGATTCTTTGGAGATAAATATTGTTGGCAACAGGCATAAAATTTCCATATTTCTAGAAAGGGAGATTAAAACCTTGTTTTCTCTCTATTTTAAATCATGATTTGTACTCTTCTATTTTTCAATACTTTGTAGAGACTCCAAACTGGGGATGCTCTTGCATTTTTGTTGAACTTAATGAAACTTATTTGCATTTAAATTATTTTCCTTTACCTTTTCATATCATTTCAATTGATCTCAATCAATTTTATAAATATCATTCAAATCATGTGTTACTATTAAATAATGATTCTAAACCATAAATAATCCAATCGGGCTCTAATTTTTCCCTGATATGCGGGACTCGGCGAGCGCAATTTGACTATTGCTATGGTTTTATGGAATACCACATGAAGTTTTATGTCTTTTTAATTGTTCCACATGATGTTTTATGGAAATAATTGAAATAACATGAATTTTTATTAGGCTACCCTTTAAGGTTTTTTGACAAAACAAACATTACATATCTTTTGATGGATCAACATTTTTACCGAACCAATATATGAATTTTACGCAGAGGTGACTTCTGTGGATTTTTCCTCTGGCTTGTATCGAATGTTTTTCATTTGAAATTCATAGTCCTATGGATAAAACTCATTACTACTATTTTAGGTTGAACTTATTTGACCAAACATAACGTGGAAGGGGTCCCAATTCGAGATTAGTCAGCTGAGAATGTTCTAATATCCTTCAGACATGGATTATGTTTTTTTATGACCCAATATTTGCGGATTATAGACATGGATAAGGATTGAGACATTTTTTGTGTATGGAGGTAGGAGAGGACTATCTTACCAACAAATTTTCCATTGATTGATGGTCATTCAGTAGGTGACATATGAATAGACACAATGGCATGACGTGTATAGTCAATCAAAAGTGTCTGTAGGACACTGGCCTTCCATCTCTGATGGCCTGGTTGGGTTTACAACACTTTGGATTTATTTTGATGCTGGGAACCATAGTGGGTGGCTGGTCAGAGAAATGGTGTCTGAAAATATTAGGGGTATTCATGTCTGATTTGAGTTGGAAATTGTTCCCACATGGTTCTTACTTTCATAAGGAAGATCTGGGGAATGGTCAGTTCAGTTAGATTCCTTTTTTACATCAAGGGAATTTGGAAAGAAGAAGTTATGTAATCCTTTATCCAAAAGTTTTCCAAATATAGGGGGTACATGACATGAATGTTTTCCATGCATACAGAAAATGTAAGGGACTCTCATGAGAAAAAATTTTCCTTTGATTGACTACGGTTTTGAAGGTGGTATATGCTGGGCCTCTAGACCAAGATGTGAAGATTCAAACAATGGTGTTACCAGGGCACTGGCCTTCTCTCTCCAATGACAATAAAGTATTTTGGAGATTGGGAACGTTATGAAAATGGTATGTGACCTTTGACAAGGGGTGAACATGAACACAGTAAGGGCGGAACTCTAACTAAACTTCTTCAGGAATCCCGGAGATGATTTGGGAAATTCTTCTTTTATATGAGGATCAACATCCTACAAAAGGATGGGGTATCTATAGAAATATAAAAAGATATGATAGATTAATTGGGATTGTATGTTTTGATATATCCCAGATGTGTGTAGGGAAGAAAATATAAACCATGACTTTGAGTGTCCTTGAATAAAGAGCGATAGAATGAGGATTGGAAGCCATTGGTCATACTGAGATAGGAGAGGACTCTCCTGGGGATGAATTTTCATTTGATTGATGTTCGTTTTTGTAGAAAACTTCGGTAGATCCAATGGGTCATGATGTTCGTAGTGAAACAAAGGTATCTTCAGGACACTATCCTTCCATCTTAGATGGAATTTAATGATTATGGGGATTCAAGATCACTCATAGCAAGGAGTTTTAGGTATGGAAGGAGTGTATCCAGACATATTAGAAACATTTTGGATCTGATTTACCCATGTAATTTGGTATCCATTATGTATATCTAACTAATACGCAGAGTGAGGTGTTCATCCCATCTATGGGGTACCCCATCATTTAATGTCACATGGCCAGGTGGTGGGGTTCCCCTAGGAGAAGGGATCCATGACATGTTTTTTATGGTCATGCTACTAGGACTGAATTTCTATACTGAATTACCATAATTTCAAGATGGATCTCTCACTAAGATCATTAAACTCATGTAAGCTATGATTGGTGTGACAAACAAGGGATTGCAAGGGTTCTGGGTCACTGCCTAAGGATATAAAATTCAACATCAGAGGGCACTTTTGTCTGAATCCAATTTCTTTGTAGTTTAACATCAAACATCAAGGACAATTTTGGCCATGCAGTTGAATTTCATTCAGCGAGGACATGATGTTATATAGTTTAGAGTCAGGATATAAAGACGATTATTCTTTCATAAAGTTCTTTAATAGTTTTGAGTTAATCTAAATATTGATGTTTCGTAATTCCTTTGACATTGATGATGATTGAAGGTATAAACCATAGTCCCATGGAAACCATGAATTGGGAGGAATGACATTGGGTTCGGAATCCATTGGGTGTACTGAGATAGGATATGACCCACCTAGGGATAAATTTGTCTTTGATTGATGGTCAATTTTGTGGGAAACATATTCTGAGCCACTAGGGTATGATATTCATAGTCATACAATGGTGTCCACAAGACATTTTCCTTCCATCTCATATAGCCTTTAATGATTTTTGGGATCCATGTTTTCTCGGGGTATGGAGTTTGATAAAGGGTAATGATTTTCATGGGAACCAATAGAATACCCAGACCATGACTAACCAAGTCCTACTAGAGCGTCCACATAAATTTATCTTATATGTATAGGGGAAATAGGATCATTGAACATCTCAGGAGTGAGGGAATGTGTGGGATCTCATGAAACTTAGAACTGGGACACACATTACTCTTGAATAATTTTATAGTTTATTTCAACGTGATTTAGACCCATCATCGACTCCTCGTACAAATATAACATACACATGGAAAAGGGGGAATTTTTTTATGGTGGCAAGACCAGGATGCCAAATCTTGCTGCCACTATGTATCCTGCAATAGCAGGAATCAAGCTTCATGTAGTTCTAAACATCCCTTGTACCGATCTGGCTCAGTCCATATGTGAGGACATGTAAGGGAATTTTTGTTTCATTTTCTATGGGTTTCAGGTCCACCATATCTCCCCATAATTTGTTTTTGTAATCTAATACATATAACTGATCATATGCTCATGTGAGACATACTTGATGTGAGAAACCAAGTCTGACAAGTGTTTCCCAAACCAGTGTGGGGTGGTAGAGGATATAATGGAGGAATTTTTTGGTGGGTGGAAGATCGAGGATAATGGCATTGGCTACATATCCTATGAGAGCAGGAATCAAGCCGTATGAAATTCTGTGAGAGATCATGCATTTTATTATCATGCGATTAGGATGCATTGTGCCATGTAGTTTAACATCTTACAATGGGGACAAGAGTCACAGTTTAATTTCATGTTTAAGGGATGAGTGCCATAGAGTTTAACGTCATGTGGAATGGAAAATTAATCATTGTTTAGGGTCATAGAGTTTGGACCATCACATTGGGGGTATTATAACTCATAGGTTAAGATCATATAGTTTGGACCATGGATAATACCATACATTTTATCATCATGTTGGTCAGGAAAACAACTCATAGTTTAGGGTCATAGTGTTTGGACCACAGATTCACTTTATTAGTACTCATAGCTTATGTTCATAGAGTTTGGACCTTGTCTTCACTTTATTCGTACTCATAATTTAAGGTCATAGAGTTTGGACCCTAGCTTAACATCATTTGGACATCTAGTCTAAGGTCTTAGTGTTTGGACCCTAACATCACTTTATTGGTACTCAAAGTTTAAGGTCATAAAGTTTGGTCCCTATCTTCAATATATTGGTACTCATAGTTTATGGTCTTAGGGATTGGACCCTGGATTCGCATTATTGGTAGTGAATGTTTGTGTTATTATAATTTGGATCTTGGATTCGCTTTATCGATACTCATTATTTATGGTCATAGAGTTTGGACCCTGGCTTTACATTAATGGTACTCAAAGATTATTATCTTATAGTTTGGACCCTGTCACCAATTTATTAGTACTCATAGTTTAGGTTCATTGAGTTTGGACCCTTGATTAACTTTATTGTTACTCATTGATTATGGTCATAGAATTTGGACACTAGCATCACATTATTTGTGGTCATAATTTATGGTTTTATAGTTTGGACAATGGATTATATTTCCCAGTATTCATAGTTTAAGGTCTTACAATTTGGACCCGGACTTCAATATATTGGTACTCATAGTTTACGGTCTGATAGTTTGGATCCTTGCTTCACATTATTGGTACTAATAGTTTAAGGTCATAGTTTTTTGACACTATCTTCATGGTGTTACAATTCCACAAAATACTTCTTCAATAATTTTATATTTATGGGATCCAGGATGAGCTATCATCCCATTGATATCATGAAATATTCTCTATTATAATATAACGTTTTTATGACATATAGTCCTTCCAAATTTGGTTCAAGTTTTAGGGGTTTCTTCCAGAGTATTATTGGGGTTCTGAGGGCTAACACCATTTATCCTTCGAGGAATGATCATAGTAGAATGTTTTTTTGAAGGATTGTGATATATGAACTTGACATATTTCCAAATGGTGTAAAGTATGCAACCATTTTTCATCTAGTTGTTACAAATCATCAAAACATCGTAGGGATTTCACTTGTAGGTTCCGAGGGTAGCATAAGAACATTGGTGGGTATACCCAACTTTAATTTTATCGTTAACAATGATCAATATGAGATCTGTCATGATAATAAAATGTTGGATCTTTGGAATAGAATGAATAATGAAAAATAAATAGGGGAGTCCCAGAACCATAGATAGTATCGTCATATGTTGGTTATTAATAATTTAATTAATTTACTAGAATTTCATTGAGGGAATTCATTATTCGTTGATGAATTCCATCAAGATCTAATGTGATTAGTCATTGCATCATAGAATACAAGTTTAGGATTCCTCTTGTTGTGATCCACACGTGCTCTACATATCTCTAGCCATCTCTGAAGTTATCTTAGGGTGTTATCATGGAAGATCCTTCACTTGCAATGTCCGCCTTAGATTACCTTGATCCGGTGGAGGTGGATGTCTCTCTCATATCTTGAGAGCATTCTTGGGGGAAAGGAATTCTCTCTTTTCTTGAGATCTTTTCCAAATCTTTTGTGCCCAACACACACACACACAATGGCTAGGATAATGATAAATATATAATTGGTATTTTTAATTCCATAGAATAATAAAATGAATTAATTACTCAAAAGTATTTATTAATTTCATTTAATTCTTAGTAATACCCCTTGTGTAATAATAACTATTTAATATTTTTATTACTTGACATGTGCCTAACGAATTACACACAATATTATTTAATTAAATTAATAAAATTATTTCTCATAAATTCCCAAAAAAATACATTGAGTGTATATTTAATATACACGGCGTGTTCGTTTATTTTTTCTATTTTTCTTTATTTCCTCCACCACATTTATTAGACATTGAATAATTGATATTTATCTCTAAAATAAATATCACTACATTACTCTATAATAAATATAATATTTCTCCCACAATATATTCTCTCAAATGTCTAGTGTTGAAATAAATGTAATCATTCATCCTTAAATAATTATAAAACCACAATCAGAAATAATATTTATTTAACTTGTTAAATTAATATTTAACTGAGATACTTGGAAACACATAATGTGTGACCCTCTAGGCCTCTTTCTTGGTGGCATTAGACGGATCCTGCCTAAAGTCCAAGGTTAGTGTCTAGCAAAACGCCAAGGTACCAATAGGGAAAGATGATGATGCCTCAATGATGTGTCATCTTCAATGAAATCTTACCGTGTAATATAATCCCTTTATCTCGATATCTCGAATATATCGGGTTTCATTCTAGTGCCATCAACCCATGTGCTCGATCATTCGTTCATTGAGTTTTCATAATTGAACTTTCCCCTTCCTCACCATGGACATGGATTTATTTAGGCTATATCAATTCCATCAAAGGGATTGATATATCTACATCCATTATGGAATAGAAGGGAAAAATAATGTCTTGAATTATCTATTAATGTAGTATCACTCATAACGCACCCAACGTATCCTACCATGCTGTGAACAGTGTGTCATCACAGTTTTTGTCAATACATTTAAGTGTGTGAGTTGTAATACAAATTAATAATAATCATAAATTTGAAGGAAAAATACACACATCCATAGATAGGAACATCCAATGACACTATGAAATGTGGATTCCCTACTGTGATGTCTCATTATCATAATATCCTTCTAGATATTACCAAGGGCGCACACCCTGAGAAGGTTCCTGAATGTTTTATTAGTCATCACCCCTAATGGAATGTATTATATGTGTCCCACAAATAACATCATCGGGCCATAAAACATATATTCAAGAACACTTTTTTGGAACTTCTGGGTTCTCATCATAGCAGGGATCTGCTGGGACCCTTTAATGAAATAGCTATCCTTAGGACATTATCACATGCATTGTCAGGAAGAATAACAATCAAGATGTGATAAGGTATTTATTAATGAATAAATTACAATGTAGTTGGTTCTTGTCCCCAAACTCCAACAGACTCCCACTAAGACTAGAGCCAACTACTAACATCCTTTAAACCGCTATCTCTCACATTATATTCATACTTATCATGAGATAATCCTTTATTCATGGGGGCCACCACGTTCTCTTTCTTGGACACTTTCCTCACTGCAACTTCACCCATTTGATTGAAATCCGTTAAGAGGTGGTACTTCTAGAGTATGTGCTTTTTCCGTTAATGTGACCTTCGTTCTTTTGTAAGAGCCACCACTACAGTTTTATCACAATACAACGTTATATGATCTTTACTGCTAGGCACCACATCAAACTCTTGGAAAAAGTTCTGAATCAAGAAGGCTTCCTTTTTTGCAGCAAAATCTTCTATATGTTCGGACATCGATGTAGAATCGATGAAAATAGGATGATTTGAACTCTACCAGCTCAAAGATCCACTATTGAGACAAAAAACATATCTAGATTGTGACTTCAGATCATTCTAACTATTTGAAGACCAGCATCAAGATACCCTCTGATGAAAATCTCATCGTCTCTTCCATATATCAGGAACATATCATTAGTTCTTCTCAGATAATTAAGGAAAATCTTAACAGGAGTACAATGTTGTTCTCCTAGATTTTCTTGATATCTTCCTACTATGCTCAGTGCATATGAAACAACAAACCTAGTACATAATATGGAATACATGATGAATCCTATAACCGAAGAGTATGGGATCTTACTCATTCTGTATTACTATTATTGTGTCTGAGGAGACATTTTCTTAGAAATATTTTGTCCATTTGAAACTAGAACTAATCCCCTCCTTGATTGTTCTATACTAAATCACTTTAGTATCTGGTATATGTATGTACCCTAACACAGTCCAAGCAGCCTCTTTGATCTATCACGAATGATCTTGATCCCTATACTATAGGCTGCTTCACCTAAGTCCTTACTGGAAAAACACTTGTTCAACTAGTCCATAACTGACTATATGAATTGTACATAATTTCCAATAAGAAATATGTCATCAACATATACTACTATAATAATGATTGCATTCCCATTAAACTGCTAATAAACACATGGCTCAAATTTGTTCTTAATGAAACCAAATTCATTTATGGCTTCATAAAATCTAATGTTCCATGACCTGGATGCTTTCTTTAATCAATAAATGGATTCCTACAACTTGTAAACCTGTTTGGATTAACTTTATGTCACAAACCGTTCTGTTTGTGTCATATAGAAATTTTCCTTAAGGTTCCTATTATGGAATTCAATTTTGACATCCATTTGCCAAATCTCATAGTCCTGGTAAGATACTATAGAATGTATGATCTTTATGGATTTAAACATGAAAATTGGCAAGAAGGCTTTATCAAAGTCAATTCATTGAAATTTTATGAATACTTTATCCAATATCCATGCTTTATAGCTTCTAACATTACCTTCCATGTCTTGTTTTCTCTTGAATACTCACTTGAATCCAACAGCCTTTACATCAACTGGCTCATCGACCAAAACCCATATGTGGTTATGATACATGGAATCCATCTTAGAATTCATAGCTTCTAGACATCTGTTATCTTTTGATCTTTTTAATGCTTCATTGAGGAGAGAGGATCGTCATTGTCCATCAATAATGATCAACCATCCTCGGTGACTAGTAAATGAAGTCTCTCTAGTTCCCTTACCTCTCTTGAGATCCTACGGAGTACTTGTGTTTCTGGAACCTCCTCCATGGGGACATGTGGAACTTGTTCTTGTACCAACTCCTATGTATCATGAGAATCAACTTTGTCAAAGTAAATCTTTCTCCCACTATCCTTTTTTAATATTTTCTCCCTCTCATGAAATACGGCATATCTGGCGATAGTCCCTTTCTTGTCTGAAGGGTTATATAGGTAATATCTTTTTGTTTCCTTAGGATATCCTATAATGATAAACTCCATACCCCGGGGTGCTAGTTTGTTTCCTGATATGACCTTAAAAAATGCCTCGAATCCCCATATTTTTTTGGGAGACAAAATGGGTTTCTTTTAATTCCATAACTCGAATGGAATTCTGTTTTCCACCTTCCTTGTTACTCATTTTAATGTGTATGATGCAGTCTGTAATGCATATCCCTAAAAGGATAATTGAAGATCTACATGACTCTTATTGACCTCACCATGTCCAACATGGTGTGGTTCCTTCTTTCAATAACACCATTTCACTTTTGTGTATATGGAGAAGTGTCCTGAGATAGAATCCTAGACTCCCGTAGACGATCGATGACTCTTGGTTCAAATATTATCCACCTCAATCCAATCGAAGCTTCATTATCTTCTTACTAATCTGATTATCTACTTCATTCTTGAATTCCATAAATTTATCTAAGCCTTATGACTTATTCCCCATTAAGTAGACATAACAATATCAACTCAAATCATTAGTAAAAGTAATAACGTTAGAATATCCACCTTTAGCGTCTACTAGAAATGGTCCACACACATCCGTGTGCACCAATCCTAGAAGCTATGTAGCCCCTTCACCTTGTCCACAGAATGAGAGCTTGGTCATTTATCCTTGTAATCAAGGGTGACATCTATGAAGTGTTTTTAGATCAATAGAGTCTAAATATCCATCTAGGTAGAGGTTTTTCAAGAACTTCTCATTTACATGACCGAGATGGTGATGCCACAACCGGGTGATGTATGATTCATGTGAGTTTGTTTCATTATTGATTTCCAACACATGGTTTTTGTAATTTAATACATTCAAACCATTTTTTAAATTCCCCATACCATAAAATACGTTGTTCTTATAAATGAGAGAACCCTTATTTCCAAACATGAAAATATATCCATCCATATCCGAACAATATACAAAAATTATGTTAATGGAAACACTAGGTTCATAATAACAGTTATATAAAACCAAAATCATCTAAGTTTTCAATGAGAGGTGGTAATCTCCAATGGCTAATATAACGAGCCTCACGCCATAGGAATCTTGAAGATCACCCTCTCCTCTGGAAATCTTTCTAAATCTACGTGGTTCCAACATTTTAAGACAGATGTGTTCCCCAGAAGTTTTATCTAATACCCAATGTGTTAAAGTGGAAATAGTTCACTTGATACCAAATGAATCTATAATGTCCCCATGCTTCAGGGTGTAATTCTTCTACTAGTTGACTTAAATGCCACATGAAAAACATACCACCTCACGTTCCTTTCCCTACCTCTTCATCTTCCCATTCTAGGAGGGATGATGCTCACAGGATTCAGACCGTTTATATGTCTTTGGTCCCTTTCCCTTGTTCTTCCTTTTCTTATTCACGATATGGACTATAGGTTTGTCCCACCCCATGTCCTTATCTAACTGGAGAATTAAGGTCTGATGTTCCAATAGAATCATCTCATTTTTGCTCATGTGATAGTTGACAATAAAGCTAGATAAGGTCTTGGGTAGTGATGATAGGATGAGATCAGTATGCAACTCATCCGGGAACATAATCCCTAAGATGTAAAGCCATTCAATGTAGCCAATGAGCTTGACTACATGAGGCACAACTAGCACAGAATCTCCACGTTTAGTTATAAAAAATGAATTGGAGATCTCATATCTCTCCAGTCTTGCCATCTCATGATAGAGATCCTTAAGGTGAGACATCATGATATACCTGTCGATGTTTTAATGATGCTTCAAGAGCTCATTAGACATGGAAGACAACATGAAACATTGGACATCTATGGAAACCTCCATGTGTTTCATATAGAGAGATAGTTCCTCATCACTAGCCTCTTTTCCAATCCCAACTGGAATATGATCTACCATCACATACAATTTCTTCTCATGGAAAATTATGACCTCTAAATGCCTCTTCCACTCTTGGAAATTGGTGTTAGTGAGAAGGTTTTCCTTCTCAAGAATGGTTCACAATGGTATTTTTAATGTCATTTTTCTTTTTGTTTCTAAAAATTAATATGAGAAAAGGTTTAGTACATTATTTTGATAAAACTGAGACAAATAAATTAATTATTACTTATTATTCTCCCACTATTTTATCAAAATCCAATATCCATCACCATTGAATTCGGAATATTCTGTTGCCTAAATATTCTGGTGGGAAGGATCTATATTTCCCATTTCATTCCACAAACTAGGGTTGTTCGAGCAACATGAAGGGTTTTAGGTAGGCATTCTAAATTCCAACTATATTAACTCGCAGCTCCTTGATCCATTGTGTGGACTCCCCAATCTTGAAATCCTTTTTTTTAATTCCTCAACATTTTTTTCTTCGTCACACTAATTACTATAGTGCTAGTAAACCCTTGATGTGAACCAGGTCATGTAAACAGAAAACCTTGATTTATTATTTTCCGATAATTAAAATCACACCAACTAGGGATGGTTAATCACTTTGAACTATGGTTCGATTCTAACCATGATTTTGGAAGGCTATACCAGAAAAATATTTCTTTGATGGATTTTATCCTTATATGTAAATTGACATTTTATTATCTATTATTACATTATTTTTAATATTATGTGGGATATACTTATGTGATTAACAATGTATAATATAATATTTTATATTGAAGCCATTTTATTTAAGTTCCATCTTGCATGTTTGTATAATTTATTAATTGTGTGATTGTGATAACACACCCACAATAAATAAACCATGCAACTGACAGAAATAAAATAAATGGTATGATCATGAGCTTTTTATTTTATATAGTTTATCAAGTTGTTGATAAACTAACCCAAGACCTAGGGGAGAAACACCCTGAACCTTTTGGATTCTTGTTTACAACTTTCCACCTGTCCACCTTTGTATCTCCTTGGATTGGTTTCATCTTGGTTCCTAACTTGAGCCACCTCCACCAGCTTGGGAGCCCCATCCATTACATATTATTTTATCTCACATGCAGGTAAGAGGTAAAATGGGGTTTTACATAAAAGAAACCTTGGGAATGCAGACCCTACATATTAATGAGGAGAAGGATCACCGGCCAAAAAAAATAATTTAAGTAAATAAATTAAAATAAACCATTCACATAAAATGGTCTTGTTCTAGATCATGATCATCCGTACACGCAACGATATTTATGCACAAATAAAACCACCATTCAATTAATTAATATTTATTTTTGATGATAAACCACGCTTGTATCAATTAATTATCTTTAATTAATCAATACTTTTATCTTAAACTTTTTTTACAAAATTTCCTTGAGATTATCATACATCATAATTTTAAACAAATAAATTTATTTTAAATTATATGTGTATGTATCTTGTACCTTGGAGGAAACCCAGTTAATTTCCATTCATAACTACCCAATGTATAGAAATAAACATTACACAGATGTTAAATTAAACACATATATATAAAACACCTATCACATGTTGTGCCTCATCCATACGCCTACACTATGGTACAAGTCTCAAGGGTTTGTATAATATAATAATAAATTTTAATAAATCTTCATAATTGGGAAGAGTACATGACATGTTTTTCTAACTACATGGTGTCTAATTTTGTTGATTGTCCATCCAAAGTACACACCCGGGGACATAGAGTGTAGATGTACATCAGAAATTTTCAGAGTACACAGTGTGTTCATCGGGACACGCACCTTGTAGTATCCGCATTACAGGGTTTCTAGTTGGGAAAGCTATGTACGGGTTACACGGTCCAACACTCGCCCGATGAGACTACACACCGTGTTCCGTGGACCACACGACCTGTAATTTGGAGACCGTGTGCCACATGTTCTTAGTCAACACACAGTGTCATTTATGACTTAAGAATACTCCAACACACAACATGATTTGGCAGACCAGTCCAATGCATTGATCCTAGACTACACTACATGTACATCTGAATACACACCATGTATTTTTGTATTGTACAGATAGGAACATTTGGAAACTCTGAATGAGATCCTCAATATTATTAAATTCCAAATTATATGAAAATTTTGTTTCTATAAGGTGAACGTGAAATATGAGAGGAGGCACAGATCTCAAGATTCCCATTTTTAATGAATGATTAACTTGAAATGAAACAAAAAATTATTAAATGCGTAAATCACCATAGAAAAACTTAAATAATTATAACTAAAAATATTACCCCTCTAAAACCACTTGTAGGTTCCAGGAGTACTGTAAGTGCATTGTTGGGTGTACCCAACATTAATTATAGTGTTAAAAACGATCAATCTGAGATCCATCATGATTATAAAATGTCAGATCTTTAGAAAAGAATGAAGAACGAATAATAAAGAGGAGAGTCTCAGAACCATAGATTAGATGATCATATGTTGGTTATAATTAATTTAATTAATTGATAAGAATTACCTTGATGGAATTCATTCTTAGTTGATGTTTCCAGTCACGATCCAATGTGATCCATCATTGTATCATAGAATCTAAGTATATGATTCCTCTATCAGTGATCCACAGATGCTCCACATATCTCTGGACGTCGCTGAAGGGATCTTCGGGTGCTAGCGCGGAAGAGCCTACGCCTGTGAGGTCTTCCATTGATCACCTTGATCTGGTGGAGGTGGATCCCTCTCTCGTATCTTGAGAGCTTTCTGGGTGGAATATAAATACACTCTTTGCTTGAGATATTTTCCAAATTTGTTGTGCTCAACACACAAATAATGGCTAGGCTAATGAGAAATATATAATTTGGATTTTTAATTACATATAATTATTAAATGAATTAATTATGCAAAAGAAGATATTAATTTAATTTAATTCTTAGTAATACCCCATGTCTAATAATAAAAGTTGACTATTATTATTACTTGACATGAGCCCAACAAATTACACCTAATATTATTTAATTAAATAAATAATATAATTTTCATAATTTACCAAAAAAGTATACGGTGTGTAAATTTAATATACATGATATGTACTTTTATTTTTCCATTTTCCTTTATTTCATCCACCACATTTATTAGACCATGAAGAATGGTTACTTATTTATAAAATAAATTTCTCTTCATTACACGCTAATAAATATATTATTTCACCCAAAATATATTCTCTCGAATAACTAGTGTTTAAATAAATGTGATCATCCATCCATAAATAATTATTAAACCACAATTGGGAATAATCTTTATTTAACTTGTTAAATTAATATTTAACTGAGATACTTAGACACACTTAGAGTGTGACCCTCAAGGAAACTTTCATAGTGGCATTAGGTGAAGCCTTCCAAAAGTCCAAGGTAAGAATCTAGAAACATGCCATGGAAACCATAGAGAATGAATTTTACCCTGCCATGATGTGTCACCTCCTACGAACGCTTACCATGTAATATAATCCCTTTGTCTCAATATCTCGAATCAAGTGGGTTGCATGAAAGTGTCATCCACCCATGTGCTCGATTATTATTTCCTTGACTTTATAGAATTGAACTTTCCCATTCCTCAGCATGGACATTGATTTATTTATGTTATATCAATTCCATCAAAGGGCCTGAGATATAAACTTCCATTATGGAGCAGAAGGTCCAAATACTTTCTCACATTATCTATTAATGTAGTATCACTCATGATGCACCCAATGTATCCTACCTCACTGTGAATAGTGTGTCATCATATTTTTCCACAATATATGTATGTGCACGAGTTTTAATACCCATTAATAATAATCTTAATGTCTAATGACCAATACACACGTCCGAAAATACGAATATCAAAAGACACTATGAACTGTGGATTTCCTACGGGTGGATCTCGTTGTCATAATATCCTCTTGAATATTACCAAGGGCGCACATCTTTAGAAGGTGACCCAATGTTGTATGAGTCATCACCCCTAATGGCATGTATTATTTTATTCCGTAAAATAAAATAATCCATCCATAGAACAGATATTCAAGAATAGTTTTATGGAACTTCCGGGTTCTCATAATAGTAGGGATCTGCTATAACCCTTTAATGAAACGGCTATCCTTAGGGAATTATCACATGTTCTGTCACGCAGAAGAATAATCAAGATGTGATAAGGTATTTATTAATGAATAATGTACAAAGTTGTTGGTTCTAGTCCACCAAATCCAACAGCACATAAATGAAACATAGATCTCAAATGGCCATGCGAAATAATGGAACTTGAATTTCGATAGGAAAAACCACCTATGCCATGTATACTAGTGAGTACGGGGTTTCCTGGGTGGTGATGCGGGTTATGGTTTTGTAATCTCACAAATCATGAATGAGATTGTCTGGCCATGATTTCTTATCCTTATCAATAATATTTTGGAGTGTGTTGGACAAAGTTTTGTTGAAGGCCTCTATCTTCCCATTGGTTTCTACATCGTAGCGGGATGAATGGTTGGTATTGATTCCATACTCCTGGTATAGCTTTTCCAACTCAGCAAAGAAGAATTTGGTGTATTTTTTCATCAGTATTGTATGTGGTACACCAAATCTGGTATTTCTCACAAAGCTAAAAAAGTTTTTTTCCATGATATCTTTAAGGGGTATGGATTCAGTCAATTTGGAAAAGAAGCCAGCTACTGTGAGCTAGAAGATTTCAAAGCATCTAGTACTTCATTACTCACTAATAAATATATTATTTTTCCCAAAATATATTATCTTAGATAACTAGTGTTGAAATAAATTCGATCATCCATCCTTAAATAATTATAAAACCACAATTGGGAATAATCTTTATTTACCTTGTTAAATTAATATTTAATTGAGAAACTTGGACACACTTAGTGTGTGACTCTCTAGGCCTCTTTTTCGGTGGCATTAGACGGATCCTGCCTAAAGTCTAAGGATAGAATCTAGAAACACTACAAGGAAAAAATAGAGAAAGAAGTTAACTCCCCAAAGATGTGTCGCCTTCAATGAAATATTACCATGTAATATAATCCCTTTGTCTCGATATATCGAATCCATCTAGTTTCATTCTAGTGCCATCAACCCATGTGCTCGATCATTCATTCATTGACATTCCAGAATTGAACTTTCCCATTCCTCACCATGGCCATGGATTTATTTAGGCTATATCAATTCCATCAAATTGCCTGAGATATCTACATTTGTTATGGAAGAGAAGGGGAAAATCATTTCTCACATTATCTATTAATGTAGTATCACTCGTGACCAACCAACATATCCTACCCCACTATGAACAGTGTTTCATCATAGTATTTGCAAATAAATATACATGTGTGAGTTGATATACCAATTAATAATAATCTTAAAGTTGAAGGACCAATACACACATCTATAGATAAGAACATCTAATGACACGATGAAATGTGGATTCCCTACTGGAAGGTATCGTTCTCATAATATCCTCCTAGATATTACCATGGGAGCACAACATGAGAAGGTGACTCAATGTTTTATTAGTCCTCACCCACAATGGATTATATTATTTGTGTCCCACAAATAACATCATCGGGCCATAAAACATATATTCAAGAACATTGTTATAGCACTTCAAGGTTCTCATCATAGCAGGGATCTGCTATGACCCGTTAATGAAAAAGATATCCTTAGAAAATTATAACATGCATTTTCATGTAGAATAAAAATAAAGATGTGATAAGTTATTTATTAATGAATAAAGTACAATGTAGTTGGTTCTTGACCCCCAAATCCAATAGACTCCCACTGGGACTAGAGCCAACTACTAACATCCTTTTACCTGCTAACTATTAAATGATATTCATGCTTATGATGAGATATGCCTTTAGACATGGGGGTCACCAAATTCTCTTTCAAGGACACTCTTCTCACTACAAATTCACCCCTTTAAAAGAAATCCTTCAAGAGGTGATACTTCTGGAGTAGGTTCTTTGTCCATTGATGTGACCTTGGTTCTTTTTCAAGATCCACCACTACAGTATTATCACAATACAGAGTGATATGATCTTAACTACTAGGCACCACATCAAACTCTTGGAAAAAGATACAAATTAATATGGATTACTTGGTTACATCAGAAGATGCTATATATTCAGACTCTGCTGTAGAACTGATGACAACTATATGCTTTGAACTCTTCCAGCTCACAGCTCCACTATTGAGACAGAAAAAAGATAAGAAGTAACTCTGGGGGTCGGTGTATGAAATTGGCATGGACATGGTAGTAATAGAACTTCTTGGTGAATATGTCACAATCACGTATCATTGTGGGCCAGTAATACCTAATCCTTTGAATTTGGTGAGAGTTCTTAGCTGCTGATTGGTACACTCAACAAGATCTATTGTGCACTTTATTAATAATAGAAACAACCTCTTATCTATCAATGCACCAGATAAGGACTCCGTCATGGAAAAATTTATATACAACCTTTTCATGGTTTTCCCCATTGTACAAGTGAAAGTTGACTTCCTGACATCAGACACGTTCCCCTTCAGCACTATCTGGAGGGAGTTCCACATTCTGAAGGTAATTATTAATGGGCATCATCCACCCGGTGGTGTGACCATACGGATAAAAAAGGGGACTAATTTCATCGATTTCTTCCTTATTTCTCTAGATAAATGGAAAGACTATCTGGCGGTGGAAAATACTAATGACTGTTTCATCTCGGTCAGGATCTTCCAATGATGTGGCTACATTTTCCAATGCATTGACTTGGGCAATTTCTAAATCGGAGGACCTAAGACAATGATGGTTTTGAATGTATTTTTACCATCCGTTCTCGAACATGGTTTATCAAGGGGACCAATAATTTTTTATTTATGGTATAGTCACCATTGACAAGATTGATGACTAGATCTAAATCAATTTTTATCTTTAGGTGTCTGGTTTTCACATGAAGCGCTAGTTCTAGGCCCACAATGAGGCCTTGATATTCTGATTCATCATTTATACACCATCTCCAAAATAGTAATGAATAATGAAAGATGACCAATTAGGGGGATACGATTCTAATTATTAGCAACACATTATTGAGCTTGGGATCCTCCGTCCTATTCTCTTTCAGGATTCGTGAAGCACCATCGAGTTACATTTCCCATGTTTGGTGGTCCTCCTAGATGGAAAACACTTCTTCATCCAGAAGTTTGGAATCCAATTGTGTTGTTTCTTCCATGGGGTTATCTTTTAGGATTTCTGAAAATTCATGACCTTTGATTTCTTTTTGGGGCATGTACCATATGTTAAACTATTGTAGGATGACAACCAATCAGGATATCTGTCCATTTATCATGGGACGGTTGAGGATATATTTGAGAGGGTTGCAACAGGAGACTTGTTGTACCTCATAGTGTTGTACATAATGCTTGAGTTTGGGAACCATGAATATTTGGGAAAGGTATTTCTTTCCAACTTTTGAATACTGAGATTCAGCATCAATCATTGTTCGGATAAGGTAATAGAGGTTGTTCGCACTTCCAGCATCATTCTTCTATGTGATGATGGTGCTTAATGTCCTTTCCAGGCTGGTTGCGTAAAAAATTAGTTGTCTCCCCTCAACTTGGGGAATCATAACTAGTGTTATTAGGAGATATATTTTGAAATTTTAAAAAACTTATTGTAAATCTGTATCCCACTTATATTTATCTCCACTCTTCATGATCATGTTGAAAGGTAAGAATTTTCCTCCTAAGTTGGTAATTAAATGTCAAATGTAGGCGAGGTACCCATGGAGTCCTCTCAACTCAGTAGGGCTGTGAGGTGGGAAAATTCAAAGATTGGATTTTGTCCTCTCAGGGTTGACTTAGATGTCATGGTGGCATAAGAAAATTTTGAGTAATTTTCTAGAGGTAACTACAAATGGAGCACATTAGAGGATTCATATTTAAACTATGCTACCATGGGTTTTTGAAGATCGTTTCAATATCCTCTAGGTGTTTTGATCACTGTCATGATTTAACCACCATATCTTCTACATAACACTCCACAAATCATCCCATTAAGGGATCAAATATGTGATTCATGGAACACCAATATGTGGAAATGACATTTTTTAGACCAAATGGAGTCACCGTAACATAGAACCCACTTGAAGGGGCCTTAAAAGGAGTGGATTACTCATCAACTTCGACCGTGAATATTTTATTCTATAAAAAATATGCATACCTGAAAGAGAGGGATTCGTATTCATTGGATTCATAGATCAAAAATTCTATGATTGAGACTGGGAAGTCATGTTTTTGGAAATCATGATTAAGGTCCCTGAAGTCAATGAATATTCTAATTTTTCCATTCTTATTTTTAAAAGGGACTATGTATTCCAGCCAGATCAGATATTAGAATTCTAATGTGAATTTGGATATGATAATCTTGTCAACATCAAAATATATTTTGGCATAATGAGTTGAGTGGGTCCTCTTGGTTTCTTTCTTACAGCCCCAATGGTCTTTTGGTTAGCCTAGATGGTGAGTGGAAACCTCATGATTGACTCCGAGAATTTCATCATAATTCCTAGAAAAAAAAACATCTCGATTATTCATTAGAATGAAGGTATATACCTTTTTCTCCTTGGTAAGAATAACCACACTGATTAGAGTGGGCCACATGTAATTTTTTTGTGACCGGGTTTATCATTTTATGTTCATTGATTATGGTGGAGATAGCTTATTTGAATGATGGAGGGGCATCTTTGAGGTATTTTTCATCATCATCTACTTCTTCTTATTCCTCATCATCTTCATCTTATTACCCTTCTGATGAAGAGTATTCATGAGAAAAACTCTCCAATTCTTGGAGAGAGATCGTCTATTCCGTTAGTGAGTAAAGAACTGGGCGTCTAGGGTCTTGAGGATGGGCCAAGAGCATCTCTATTATGGATTTTCCTTACATCATGGTATTTATCCCACTTATCCATGTATCTGGACTTGGAGGACAGAAAAGAGACCATGATGATGATTTATTCACTATCTTGACTTGAAATTATGCATTCAACAGGGTTGATGGGTAATACATACTCTTCCCCATGTTGCTGGAAGGGATCGGCGAGAGCCATTTCCAATCAATTCAGGGTAGTAATCCAATCAATTTTTTCGGTCGAAATATTTTTTCTTCCGATTAACATAACCCAGTGTCGATATAATGAATCTAAAAGGACAAAAAAATGGATTTATCATCATAAAATGTTATTTTTTTCCATGAGTGCAATGTTTGAGGCACTGATGGTCTAATAATAGAATTGCAACTTGCTGATGCAACCAAGGCCTCCCTAACAGGATATTGAATGTCGTACATTTCCATACTTCCAGGAACTCAGAATCTGACATGAGGCCTACAAGAAATGATTTTTTCTTGATTTATCCCAAAATTTTCGGATCCCTTTTTCATATCCCAGCAGAGTTATAATGAAAGGATTCAAGCTATCTTTATCATATCCCTCCTGTCGAAACGTTCACAGTGGGAGGATGTTAAATCCATAGTCATTTTTGATAAATATTCTCCATACATAAATCCCATTTATAATTTTCGACACATATAAGGGTTTTAGATTCCCTTTAATGATGGATTATTCATCCCTATTTGAGAAGGAAAATATGGAGTTACATTCTTCAGGACTGGTCTCTGTCTGATAGACTTCAGACGCAGCTACTTTAGCCTCGAATTCTGGGGTTCTTATAAAGGCTTTGATAAGGGCCTCCCTATGATATGTGGATAGAATTAATTCATATAGGATTGATAGTTTCTCTAGTACTGATGCCAGCTACTTTAGAATATCATATTTCTACTCTAAATTCTGGCACTTCCCAGCTTGGGGATTCCCATTCACATAAACATTACGGGATCAACCTTTGGACATAGATTGTTTGGCTTCTGTGACTGGGGCCAATGGTGTGGCAGTCCATTCCATATTTGGCTGAACTGTTCCACCTACATGCCTTGAGAGATTTGATATTTTTTCTTCCCTAGACTAATAATCCATGATAAATGGGCTCAAGTTTCTTCTAACATGGGCAGACTATCAATCCTGTTTTTATTGTGTCTGTTAGAGGGTCCCTCCACGAGCTTCCAAAATATTAACAGTTTTAGTTATTTCATGGATGATAATTTGAATCCTACCATGATTATTCCTTCTAGGAAACCTCTGACCTCTGCGGCCTCTTCCTCTGGCTCTCCAGTTTGGCACAGGTAATATGGGTTTGTGTTTATCATCTCCATCCGTGAAGAGGTCCATCAAGTGAATGGAATTAATGGATCCTAAGATCAGTTCTTGAACTGACACTGTTTATGTATGACTGTCTACATCTAATGGTGCCATTTGGATTGGTGGTTCCCATTATACTGTTTGGTGGGCTGGCTCCAATTTTACCTTTTGGCGGGGCGGTTCCCATTGTACCATTTGGTGGGGCGGTGTCTGTTGTACCATTTTTGGTGGCATGAAGTCTGAAAGGTTCATCACAGACTTCAGATATTGTGTCATCCCGTCTTTTTCGTCCTGCTTCCTAACCTTCTAGACTTTAGTAGACTGTGAAGCTAAGGAGGACAGATGTGCTGTATTATGATCTTTTGGCAGCACAATTGGTTGTTTCAACTACACCTGTAGGATTCAATGGACTCAGTTGAATTTTTTTATTTCTTCCAATTGTGAAACATTTTCTCATTCTTATGAGTGATTATTTTCCATTCCTCTTTAGTCTAAGGTGGAAACAAACACCCCCTGCATTGGTGGCTGGCCCAACATGAACTTTCTAAATCTACCATCCTTTGTAGAAGATCCTGGATAATGAAGAATTCCTGGTAGGTATTTCCTAGTATTATGTGGTAGGGAAAATAATTTATACGGTGTTTGAGACCCACTTCATCATCTCACATTATCACTAGTATACAGTGAAAATTACAATTTATAGTATCTATGTAATAGCTGTTGACCTGGTCATCTGAGAATGAGTAAAAATTGTTTCTTTGTTCTTCAAATTGATTCCTTTTAGCACCTTTCAATCATATTGCTATGGTGGGAGTGGTTGTTGGTGTCCCCGGGGTCTTTCCCTATTTTGTGGGGGCCTCACAACTGGAGTTAGTGTCAGGGGTGTATTAAGCATGAAAGAAGTCACTTTATACTTTCCCATTCATTTCACATGGGAGAATGGGGCCACTCATGACTTAAGATTAGTCTATTGCAAGGATTATTCTATTCTTTGGGAAATGGAAGAGAAATATCTAATCCCACTTGTGTAGATCACCAAGATTAGCAGTGTTCACAATTCATCACTAAGATTGTTGAAGCACATAGCAAGCATTTACTCTTGGGTAAGTGGTCGGTTCCGAGAATTAATCGGTCCTTTCCATATGGAAATGAAGTCTGATACTATTTTGTTCTCTCGCTGCATGTAGTTCATGAGATCATTTACCATCATATTATACATCGTTGAACTGAAATGGAAGATAAATTGTTGTCGGAGGTCCTCCTAGCATGTTATTGAATTGGATGGCAGGCTAGTATACCATATGAAAGACGAGCCCTACAGGGTTCGTATGAAGCACCTATGTATTACTGCTTCTTGCTACACTATAATGCCCAAAATGGGGTCAAAATAAGTAGAATTTTGAATTAAATGTTGTTCTCGGTCCCCTGAGCCATTGAATTCTGGGAATATGGGGCTTCTGAATTTTGGTAGTGGTGGAATATTGTTTACCCAATTAGGGTAGGGTTTCTGCTTTGTTTCTATTGAATCATGTCTCTCGTCCATGGATTCTCATCAATCTATTAATTTCTCAAGGGTGTTCAAGATCCCTTGATTCATATCTTGTCTGGTTTGAGCTTGGGCTATTATAGTCATGGCCAAAGCTGGGCATATCAGTGCTGCTAGAATTTTGGGTGGATACTCAGCAAGGGGTATCATGTGTGGGTTTACCTGAATATAATCTATATGCCTTCCTAGCAGGGGGAATTATTGACATCCTTCTGGGTTTGGTATTATGTTTGTTTCCAGTCTCGATGCTGGATTGTACAGGACTCTATGCTTGGATTCAGTCACCAGGATGACTGCATATGGTAAGAGAACCTCTTTAGGAAATAACTACTGATATTTCGCAAGGGGAACACATCTGGTGAGGTAGATCCCTTAATTTATCTCAATATTAATTTTCCAGAGCACATTCATTTCTTCCTCTGGCTTGGCGATCCTTTTATAGGGAGTGGGGGACACATTTATAGGGGAGGAGAAGGAGGATCATACATGACATTGGATTTATTATTCTCCTTTGGGGGGTTTCTCATGGGAAGTAATGTCAAATTAACTTAGGGGGCTCTCATATTTAGGACCAATCACAGGTTCTGGGTATGCACTCTATCTGGCTCAGGGTGGGATGCCTCTTGGAGGGAACCATCTTACATCGCATCCTCTCCCTCTATGTCATCTGCTCTGATATATGTGGTGTTGATGTTTACCAAGTTCACGAATTCATACTGCATTTGGGGTGTTGTACCTAGTGCTGAATGGTATGAAGGATTTCTTCATCCTTTGAATGAATTTCCCTTTCTATTATATTGTATTCTTTAGGTTTCTTGGCGACGATTCACCCAAAGGGTGCCCTGGTCTAACCTCATAATGTGCCTTTCTCTCAGAGGGTGAGAACCAAGAGAAGGGGTGGAACAGGTGAATCCTCTTTCCACCATTCTTCATAGATGGTAGAAGACAGACATCCTTTGTTCATTGATTTGAGGTAAAAATGTCCCCAAGCCTATGGGATGGGGTTTTTCTCTTTCTTTTGTTGATGTGTTAGGGCCTGGATTTGTTGGTCTTATAGGGGAATTTTGATTTAAAAATTCCCCTATACATATGGGATGGAGTTTTATTATTGTGGTGGTAGCCACCGGTATTTCCACCATTTCAATTTCACGTACTTCGGTGTGGGTGTGAGATGAGAATGATATTGGGGCAGCATGGGGTCAATGGCATTTTGGATACATGGGCACTTCTTAGTGGTTGGCTTCCCTTAGGTGGGAATCTTGCTGGTTGTTCTTGGTTTCCGGACTCAGATGCCTTTCTATGGATTGATATCTTCGATCATGAATCTTTTGTGACATACTCTAGGGAATTTTTTGTTGATTATCCCATACTTCCGGAGTAGGGGTTTCACTTGATTGCTGCCTTTGGGTAATGACATTGAAATATTTTATTTCTAATGGGGTCTGCTAAGTGGGATTATAGGTGAGGTGTAGAGCTTCATGTTCTCCCTTTCCCTGAATGTGAACTCCTATCGGGGCATCGCTAATGAGGTGACACAACTTGTGCAGTGTATGGAAGAAATCCAGTTCAAGGTTTCTATTTGGCCTTTCTGATCACGGTTGTTGGGCGGACAGAAGGTCATCAAGGTCGATTAGATGGCGGTTCTCCCATAACATGTTGACGTGGTATGCATAACCTTCATAGGGAATGGGTTTTTTTTCAGCCAATGAAGGGTCATCCATATATTGAGGCAAATTTGATGTGTGAATTCCCCAGAAAACACTCCTTGTTTGTCGAATTGAGAAGTTTTTGTAGGCCGATACATCACCGGTATATTATCTTTAGCATGTTTTATTATCAAAAGCAATATATAGTTCTTTTTTTCATCTGTAGGCTCCCATATTTGATATACCCAACTCGACTACTTCTTAATAATTTCATTCCAAGAAACCTAGCTGGTGGGAGACTCATTGATATACGAATGGCATGGGGATAGATCAGAAGATAAGTGTTGCCCTAGGTCATCCTCTGGTTGAGAAAGAATATCATTTTTTATAGATTGAATTCTCAATGTGTTTGACTCTTTATTTTTGAGAACCCCAGCGTGGGAGGGATTTATAGAGTTTTTTCCAACAAGGGGAGGACATTTTTTACCAGTATGAATTTGGGTTGCGTGGAAGACCTTTTCAATTTTTGTTGCAATAGAGAGTGGTATTTTTACAATATTATGCATGACCAAAGGCAATGTTTCTACGGCGGATACCATGTGAAGGACATTCAGGGAGGGATACAGTGAGGAGAAGACCTTTTTGCTACTTGATGTCACTGAGGGGAGGACCTTCTCGATGACTGTTGTGATGGTGAGGACTACTGACACAGCTTGATACCAGGCTATAGGGATAATTTCTACATTGCACATTCGAGGGACGACCTCTAGTATATACTTCAATGAGGGGAGGATCATCCTGTTGCTTGACATTACTATTAGGATGTCCTTCACAACAACTGCCATTGTGGGTAGAGCCTTCACAATGACTGTCATTATGGAGAGGACTACCATCATGACTTGATGTCTCATTGTAGGGAAAGTATATCTGCAATGTATTCCCTGGAAAAGACCATCAGGGTGGATAAAATAAAGGGGACTACCTTCTTACTATCTAATATTCTACTTTAGGGGACAGGTACCCCGACACACATCAGGATATAGGCCCTCATGATCAATCATTCTGAGCCCATGGTGTGATCCCCCATGTGTGCTCTAGGGAGGACCTTTAGAGTTTCTGGTAGAAATATTATGGGGAGGAACATCGCAAATGATACTACCACTTCTATAATATGTTGATGGAATGAGAAGGTTCTGGACAATTATTTATATATATTAGAGGGTGTCATGTACCCTAGCATCAAGTAGATCATGATCAAATGTGTGCTTTTAATTTTCTGGTTTTTTTGGTGCATTTCATTTTTTAGTGCTCTCTAGCAGGAATCTAGGGTCGTCTTCAGTTGGTAACAAACATCATTTAATGGTACCTATCATTCATGGTCCTGTTATATTGATAGGATATACTAAGGGGAATATTGAGTTTTTGTAGGAATATTTTCAGGCCCAAGAGTGGCCACCGCATAGGACCGGAGCCCCCCACTTGGAATTGGTATTCTTTCCAATTTGGTTGTTTGTGTACTGTGGGATATTGCATTTGAAATGCTTGGACTAGAGAAAGGATGCATAACTACTCCAAAGTGACTAGATCATTTTGCGAGTGAGTCATTCCGTTTGAAGAAACTAGGATGTGGGCCCGATTTCTCTCCTTTTTGGCTGATGCAATAATGTCTTAACATGGTTGGATGATATGTTCTGGGATCGACGCCTAATCTTCCATCATTTCTAGGATGTTATGAGATAAATCTTTGTCTAGAACGGGTATGAAGGGCCATTCCGATGTTAGAGATGAAGTTTGTTCCTACTATGGTCCTCTATGAGTAAGACCCATGTCCAGTTGAGATGATGTTTTTAGCATCGACTTCACATACCACCCTAAGGTAATAGAGGCACTCGTTATCTCATTCTGGGGACAGGCTCCCGAAATGGTTTGAGAAAAAAAACATGGTCTCCATGTGCTGGGGTGCTGACCATGATTGAAGAGGCATCTTGTGAGACTTCATAGACTGGAGGGCCTATCTCATGGCCTCCATTGTGGTGAGTGAACAATTTTGGTGGTACTACCTGATCAGTGTGTTGGATACCCAGTGTTGAAGAGGATGGGTACGTGACGAGTCCTTATCTTTAATGGGGGCTTGGCCTCCTGGGAGATTGCTGATGCGTCTGTCTGCATTGGTCATTGGGATATCATTTATAATGAAGGATTCTTGGTGGTAACTTGAAACATTCATATATGACATAAAGACCACCAAACCATGTCAATGTAGAAATCTTTTTAAACATATGCATATCTGACAATTCATCTTGGCCTCCTTCCCCTCTTATTTGTTTTTTTTTTGTGGAAAAGGGGATTGAGTGGGTTAATACCACCACCATAGTTAAGGATTCACATTGGGTTCACCATTTTTGTTCTTCCTCCGAGGTGACACATTTCACATGTACAAGAGTGAAAAAAATAGTCATACATGCAATATACTTTTGTTTTTATTATCATTGGTGTTGAACCGCCACTGTGGTTAATGATTCACATCAGGTTCTCCATTTTTATTCCTCCTCTAAGGTGGCATGTTTTGTGCATAAAGAAGCGAAAAAATGGTCTCATATGTAATATCCTTTCAATTTTTTTATCATTAGGGTAGAAATGAAAACTAAGGTAAACAATCATGTTTGGGTTCACCATTGTTGTTCTGCCTCTAAGGTGGCGTGTTTTGGGTGATATTGATATGGTTCGATTTGAATCATCACTCACCTATATTTTATAGATAATATTTCTTTTCAAATTCACCATTTCATTTGTTTTGATACATTTTTTGTCATTATCCTTTAAAAGATGTTTTTATTAATGCCATGGGTACTGGGTAATTAACCCCTTTCATAATATAGATAAGATTCCATAGTCAGATGATCACAGAGAGTGATTGCATGGGGTCATGTACTTGTGAAATTGGAACTCCTCAGATAAAACTTCCTCGGATGGTCTCCATTAGGTTTATTAGTGGATCCAGAACAACCAATTTACCCATGTATCCATGATTCATAGATCTTCTTTCCAAGGACAGGCACTCGTTGATTGATGATTCAGCCAATGACTCTTGAGGAATCCATTGGTCGGGATGATAGGAATTCAGTCTCCCCTCAACTTTCTAGGATAGTAATATTTCTTGTATCTAGAATTTCATATAGATTTAATTCGTATTCAATTGTTTGGGAATCCTTGGTTAATTCTGCAAGAGTGTGTCCATGGGATACCCTTGGTTTGTATGATCATCATTGGAATGCATATATTTGATTCTACAGAGGTTATGTTAACTTGATCTATAAAATAAGGAATTCTAGATTTTCTCATCATCCAGGGGGATAGAAAGTGATTCGATGTTGGGATTGGACCCATAAGATTGGTTTTCAATTTTTCCTTGGGAGAGAAAACTCAACCCACATAGTATTAAATGACTGAGGATTATTCATGGAAGCTACACATTTGAGGGTACATGATTGGGTGGACCCTTTTAGATGTGTTCCCTTTTGAGATCGGACATTCGAGTAGGATTCCTACATATTCTAATTTAATCATGAATCATAATTTTTTCATTTCAAGTTGTGTGGGTCTTACACAAGAGATCTTCTCATTTGATAGGTCATAATTGGGTAAACCCTTTCTGAAGGGAACCCCTTTGAGATCATGACTTCGATTAGGTGTCCTACATATCCTAGTTTGATCAAAAATCAATTTTCTCATAGTTTATATTGTGGGGATGTCATAAAAGTCACAATCCTCTAAGCCCACATGAGTTATGGTTGGTGTGATAAATAAGAGGATGCGAGAGATCCAACCAACCACATGCTTCCTCTCCTATTGGTGGGAGAGGGAGACTGAGCGACCGAAGAGGTTGGGGAGATGGTGGGAGAGGGTCTGGATCGATGAACCTTTCAATGTGAAATGAAATAAATGGTTATGCAGCTCATCCTTAAAATATTGGGTACATACATCCATGGGAGGGTCCCAAGTTACATTTTGGGAAGCGGATGAGTTTCATCATCGTTAAAGGAGAAGCAAACATAACTCATTAAACTAATCATTATTCTTCATTGAATGGAAAATAATGTGATCACCCTTAATCCTATTAACTTGGATGTTCACGTTGACATCTCGAGGTTTGACTATAGGTTACCATGGGAATGTAAACCCACATAAATTCTCGAAACATGAACCATTGTGAGGATAGTCTTAGTGACTCCTGATAACATGGGTATGCATACTCAAAGGGGTGCACTGATGCACCCGATGGTCTAATCACATGGGTCTAGTGGCTTTGGAGGAGGATTTGACTTGATGTGGGTGGACTAGTTCGCGGAGGGATTAGGGTTGACTGGACAGTTTTGGTGGGTAGAGGATGGAACCAGATGAAATAATACTAGACAATACCCTATTTCTCATACTGTTTTCTTATGCGGGATGGGGGAATCTCCGCATACCGTAGTGGAATGCAGGAATAGGGGTCGTCACCATACTGTTTCAGTACATGGAAAAGGGTATAGACCACTACGTACCATAGTGGTTTGCATCCCATCATTCCGATTTGGGTTCCATCTACGGAGTAATATAGTACGCGGCACTGAGCTCAGTCCATGTAGCAATACACTACACCGATCACCATATTGAAGGAGGTTTTGGGGGATTATAATTCATTGGAATTTCATTCGTGATAAGTATAAGTTTCAGAGTTTAACAATATTGTTTCATGTTTTTGTTTTTATTATTATGTTCTCCCATTTTAAGATTCACTGCTAGATGTACCAATGGAGAGTTTGGATTTCTATTCGTGCTTTGTCAATGACTTAAAACTGAAGTAGATATCTTATCTTAGTTATTTCTTACATCATCTAATTTCCCTTCAAGCTTTGGTCGTCCGTCCTCTAAATTCCTTCTATTTTCCTTTTGTAGAGAATAAGGAAAATCGTTTCTATGATCTTGTTGCACCATTTGAAAAGGCCCATGAAGAGATATACTAACCCATAGAACACTTGGTCAACTGACGTTTCCGGTGGCCACGGTTCATGATCATGGAACGCAGAACCCTACCCATTCACTTTTTACATGAAGAGATGAGTTGTCAGGGTTGGTATGCGAATGGCCTTCACGTAGATGATTCCATCGGCAATGTGGTTCATGGTCACCTTGTTTTGATGGTCATCACTCCATGGGCTAGAGCCTATTTAATCGTTTCATGTACCTAGTGGTTCGCAATCCTAGGGGTTCAAAAACCTTTCCTAGTGATGGTACATTGACCACTTGAAAATCCTTTCGAAACATGAATTCCTTCATGTTTCTTCTGAAATTTTCAACTAAAATTGGTACATTCACCTTACTAGAATTGTAAGAGTATATTCTTTCTTCTGCAAAGTGATTATGGGGATTTCTTTACATTTTTAGATTTCTCATGACCCTACAAATATTACATGACGAAATTTAAATTTCAAATACTAAAAAACAAATCCAAAATGTAGAAATAATGCTTATTAAGGGTATCCTTTTACCCTATTAATTGAATAAGAAAATTATGAACTCAAATAGCCACAGTCCATGAATGTGGAGAATGTTGAAAGAATTTCATAACTTTACCAGATGAAGTAAACATAGAAGTTTCATCCTTATATTTTTAAAAAACATTATAACTTTTTAGGAATCATGTTATTGACATGATATTCTTCAACATCCATATAAATTTGAACTAAATTAGTATTGTCTTCCTCCAAGAACCATCTTATTTTATTTATCACAAATCTTCGTAGTTAGAATTATAATGAATTTAAGGTTTTATGATTATAAATTTTCATATGGATAAATTCATAAAATGGGAAAAATCATGATATACCAACATAATCCACCATTTGTTAAAATGATATTCTATTAGTTGAATCAAGCTACAGATCTAATATACCACGAGTTAAAAAAGCTACAACTAGTTTAATTATTTTATTGCTAGGATCTCACATTTGGTTGTGCTACTATCAAATGGAGACACCACCACTTCCATGTACATCTACCATGAGAATATGTTATCATCACTTGGTGAAACCTCCTCTTCAAATTTTCCACCAACATATATTGATACCGCTCAGTATAGCTACTATTAAGGTAAATCTACTACTACGGCTAAGAGAATATACCAATGAAGTGATGCAATCATATGATGAAGATAAATCCATTTAACTATGTGGGGATACCACCATGATTCTATACAATGATTCTAGGTCATCAGAAGATAGAGATAACATCTAGGGATTCAATCTCAAGAAGCTACCATTAGTGTCTTCTACTAAAAGAGAGAATCAATAGCTATCCAAAATAAATTTAATGATTAAATCTCCAAAAACTAATTTATGAATTTAATTATAAATAATAGAATATGAATTTGAGATTGATTATTCTTAAAAATCTATATGACAATATTCATGATGTTGTTAGAACTTGCAATTTGTTTCTCTCAGTTTGACGATCAATATTATTCTATTATTATATTTCAATTGATAATTGGACAACTTAGAATTCTATTATGATATAAGGACTCCCTCTTCTAGAAAAGTCACATGCATGGACATTGAAATATAGACACACATATATTGGAACAAAAGGAATTATTGATATACATATGTGTGGAAGAACAATAAACTATTTCTGAGAGAAAAGGATTATTTCTAGACATCCATCATAATATAGTTTTCTAAATTTGATGTGGAACATGTTTGAGATCTACTCCATGATAGATTCTAGGACTCTTGAACACGCAGATCTATTAAAATTGGACTACAATTAATCCTCTCATTTCCAATTTATTTAAATTTCTTTTTTACCATAATTTTGAGTTGTGTGTTTGTTTTACTTTATTTTTCAATAAAACACAGTCTCCTGCACTAAATTAGCATGTGATTTGGACACAATATCAGTTCTTCTCATTTTTATTCACATGTATAATGGTGGAATAGGTCATGTGTTACTTGTAACAATTTAATCTTATGTATAATTAGTGAAGAGGCATTTTACTAGGATAACATTTTTTGATAATGTTTAGAAAACATAATCCAAGTTCTGGATCAGTTTATTTTATTTTAAACTACATGTATGTGGGTGATTTCCATGTCAAGGGGATTTCAGTGAATTTTTATTGAACCCATTATTTAAATTACACTGTTTCTCATTTTTTGTGATTTATTTGTTTTGATTTTTTTTTTATTTTAAAAAATTAGTTTCAATTTTAAAAATTATGTAAAAAACATTCCTATGATACTTAACAGAATTTAGGGTTTTGAAAACATTTTTTAATACATGATAAGTAGTTCCAATAGTTAAAATATTTTCAAAAAAATTATGAGATATGTGATCTAGCTATTGAGATGTTTTTCGAAAGATAATATTATATAATTATATTATTTTAGTTAACTCTACATTTTTATCAAATTGGGTGATTTATGATTTAAATTTTTTAACCTAAATTTCATTGGAAACTACATTCATCAAACACATGAGTTTTCCTCCATGAAATTTTTTTTTTATCAAAACCTATCAAAATACTTTTTATTCTGATATAGTTTGACATAAAGATTGTAATGTTATATTTTGTACAAATTTATATCTTTCTATATAATACTAATCTTGAAGATACGGACACTAACCATCTACCATATTTTATTGGAACTAACTATGATGATTGGAACTTTAAAAATACAATTTATACAGAGAGCATGGGGATCGATATTTAGATAGTTTTTTTGGATAAATTGGATATACCTAAAGAGCATAAAAAATATTCGAGTGATGTAACTAAGGCTATATAAGATTGTAACTATAAAGCTATTAATTATTGTTATTGTGATGAAGCTGAGGATGAATTTAACCAAATATATTCCTATTCAAATTCTTTTCAAATTTGGGGAACTCTTTATATATCACATAAAGTAATTTCAAATCATAATGAAATGAATTTAAATACCTATACTATTATATATATTTATTTTATGATAAAAATTGATGAATCCATCTCTAAAATGTAACTCATTTTAATTAAATATTCTAAACCATACACACACTTGGATATACAAATGAATACAAGGATATAGTAATGATACATTTTAGATTTCTACAAGACAGTTGGATATGATCATATATTTCCATTAAAGATTCATTTTACAACAGTATGTTACCAGGGAAATAAATCATTGGAAAATCATGATTTATGAAGAATTACTACAGCTGAACAAGGAAGAGGATGATGACACTGAAAGGAAGTCAGTATAAATTAATAATTGGGCCAAAAAACTATATTAGATTATCAATGTAGATACTTCAAGTGATGATGAATCATAAAATGATAGTGAAAATAAAATAGTTCACCTAGAATGGTGATTCAATAAAATATATGGGAATAATAATATAATCAAGAAAAAAAATTAAATGGTGAATAATACAATAATTGAAATTGGAGTGAATAAAAAATGAGTATTCCATCAAGGAAAAATTAACTATGTCTGTATAATGAAATGGAGAATCAAATAAGATTTTCCATAGCTCAAATATATGTAATATTATAATTATAATGTTAAATGATATAAATGTCTTTGAAACCCACTTGGAGTGCCTCATAGGATATCCAATGTTATTCTAATTCTAGTAGAGAATAAACAATTTCTAGATCCAACATGTGTTTGTTAAAAAACCCATCAACGATACAAAATAATTTTCTTTCATCTTATGAAAATATTTCTATATTCTCTAAAAAATAAAATTTTGATTAAAATATTACTAGTGATGGACTATTAAAATAATATTATATGTTCAAAGAAATATTTAATGAATTTAAGAATTATGAAAAAAATTTAATGAAGAATTGTGCTATATATTGTCATATTTAAACTGATTTTTTCTATAGAAAATGGATAAAATGGTCAACTAGAAAAGGATAACAATGATCTAAAACTATCTAATAAGAATTTACTGAAATATATGGACAAATTAAGTAATGGTAGAAACACTCTCAGAATAATTATTGTAAATAAAGCTACCCCTAAAAATAGAACTAGAATTGGTATTCAACCAAGATAGATAAGTATTTAAAAATATTAATTTTCCAAATATCTAGTTGTGACAAGTATATAAATACCAAATAATCATATATACCTAATAAATTCGTTATTTCAGAATGTATTAGGTCTACTTATTAGAAATTCATTAAATAGTTATGTATTTCAAAATATCTTATTACTAAAATATCTAGACCCAATAAAATATGTGTACCAACATCATTTTTGGTGTAAATATATTTTGTTGGAATTAAACCTGAAAATTTCCAATAATAATTCTTTTTTTATTTAGATAGGGGATGTGTAATGACCCAAAAATTTATTGATGAAATTTTATTTTTTAATGAATAAATACACTATAATTTAAATATGTTATAGAAAACACACAAACCAATTTGGTTTTTAGACCATTATATGGAACGTATAGTTTATAATAATGTTAAGCATTATAACCATAAAAATATTTCAATTTTATAATTTCCATTATGATTTATATATAAAAGGTTATGATAATGTCTATTTAAAAAATATGGAAAAAACAACGACCTCGACTAGTACGAGTGTACCCTATAAAGCTAATTTACCAGAGATTCTGAGGGATATTACATCACTAAGATATTATATTAACCAAGACCATTAAATGTTTCAAAAACTAAAACGTGTGAATAATCCATTTATGGGAGATGTTTGAGATTATTGATATCATAGCCCAAACCATGTTTCTTAATGACCACATGAAAATCTAACTATCATAAACCTTACTCTTATATAATTCACTAATGTAATAAATGGATATGTATCTAGACCATAACAACATAGTTTTTTTTCTTTTCCTTCAAAAGATGAATGATTTTAGTTATAATTTTGATTATTATATTTTAAATTATTAAATAATGAGTTTGATAAAAATCAGATTTTGATATGATGAAAAACAATTTGTATTTTTAGGAAATATATAATTTCAATAAAGAGACTCTATTTTATGAAACAAATTTTTTGAAATAAATGATATTTTATAAAATATTATTATTATAACGTATTTACGACATAAAAATGATAATTTAATTTTCTGATGTGAAATATATTTTTTATAATGGCCAGATAACAGTTATTATAAAAAAACTAGTATTCTTTAATAAATGTTGATTATTTATTTAAAAGCCTAAATTATAATATTTATATAACATTTTTAAAATATATATATATTATTTTTTAAATAATCATATCAAAATTATCTATTGTTTTTTTTCATTTTTTTTTGAAAAGTTGAACTTATAGGTTGAAAGAAAATATTATATAAATATATGGTTTGTATTATGTGTTTATAATAAACCAAAAAGATATGTAATATAATCCATAGATGGATTTCAAGTCTAAATAATTATTTCCCATTTAAAATAAAGGGTTTTTATGTTATTTGATTAATTTTATATACCCATAATGAATTATCTAAAAGAAATATTATATAATTTTGTTTTAAAATCATTTCATTGTGAACTTGAATAACTTCAAAATCACAAAGGGCATTATTTTAAATGATATAAGTACATAAACATCCGAAAAAAAATCAATTTGATATAAATCATAGGGAAAAATTGGAGGATTTCTGGATTTGATTACACTATCTTATAGAGTCTAAAACCAATGTTTGGAGAGTAGTAAACAATTTGCCTCACTTTTTCAATATAAACCCAACGAAAATTTCATTATTCTTCATGAAAAACCCTAGATCATAAAATAAGCAATAAATAAAGCACATAAAATCTCTTCTCCAGTATTCTCCCAAGGTTCCAAAAATCTTATAAGAATATCCTATCATGATTTTAAATGCACCATGTCAAGGTAAGTCATCATCACCTTCTCTCCTTTATTAAATAACTTTCTTTGTCTTAAGCTCATTAATTTACAATTGACCATGTAGGGTAACATTCTTAAAAGCCCCTATTATCATAATTATCATGTAAAAGTGAGTATAGAACCATTTCACTCAAATTAATCCATTCTTTGAGTCATCATATACTTTCATTATGCTTCCAAAATTACCCAATTATTTTTCATGTGTAAATATTGTGTACTGATTACCCATCTCCATTTCAACTTTATGGTATTCACCATTAATTAAATATACATAATTTATGTAGGATTAAAATTTATGTATCTCAATCTCATTAATATGGGGATTGCGAATGATGGAAGGCATCATATGTTGTATGGTCTATGTAGCACACAGATGCACATACATGATATAAATGTGGTAGGTGGTCCCAAAATTATATATCCCTATAATGAGTTGGGTAATGTTTGAATATCCAAAGATTCATTTTATGGTTCATTGGAAGGTTATCCTAAAAACAATATGTTATTTTTATTTGGTGTTTGGCATTTCATATGTTTTTGATTTCATGTTTTTAGTTTTCATGAAATTCCTTGGTGGCCTTTCTGTTATCAAGTTATATGAGGCCTCATTGTTCGTTTTTACTATTCTGACCATCTCATGTAACCTTGATATTCTTATTTGATAAAATTTACTTTGTTACCTTATGATATTTTTATATTACCTTACTGAGATTCATAGATCACCCCTTTCTTATGTATTCTCCCTGGTTATCCCATGCAATTTTATAATAATGATGGAACTTAGGAAGCATGTTATGGAAGTTTAAAACAATATCATTGTATATATATTGAATCCTGTTATTCTATGAACAAAATTTACAAAATACAATAATGTTAATGATCTTTTGATCTTTTATTATGTGTATATTTTTGTAATAAATATCAAGTTAATGTTTACTAAAAATTAGGTTATCAATGGTTCATTCAATGAAAAGTCCAGTTATTTTTTGGGATTTAGATTAGATAACTATAGCCAAAGAATTAGGGATAATACTAAACATACTAAAACAACCCGTAATTTGTTGAAATATAGAGTAAGTAATTTCTAAATAAATATGTCCATGTTTTGATACTACAAAGTTATGTTACTCTAGAAAAAACGCACCTTGGGGTAATAACACTGAAAATGGAACATTGAGTTAGACTATATCATTACATGGTGCCTGAAAACAAGCCTTCTAAAAAACCTGGTTAGACACTTCTAGGGGATATACTTTGGAAAACTCACAAGATAGTTACAAGCCATTATTAAGGGGAAAAATTTGGACACAATATTTTATGTTAGAAAATAGATCATTGATAACATATATTGAATACATGAAATATATTTGTTAATATATATGAGGATTTTATGTGTTTTTACTTTTATGTTCATGGATTACCATTTATATTTCTGATAGTTCGAAAATAATCTTCCCTATTTTTAATTTTTTTTAAGTAAATATATATAAATAAGAGAAACCAAGTCTATAACCCTTGTGATGAGAAATGTAGTGGTTTCCAAAATGATATTCTAAACCTGATGGAAGTAGAAATCGTTAATTTATGGAAAATACTATCATAATTGAATAATGTTTTTAAATGAAACATGAATCTGGATGAATTCAAAAATTCCATAAGAAAAATAAATCTATAATTGTCACCCTTATGTGATAAAGGCCTCAAATTTTCATTTTGAATTTTATTGCATTAATCATAGAGAAATGGTTTAAATCTATTTGATGTATCATATTTGAGAAAGAGATGGTAATGAAGGATTTTTAAAATATATAGGTAGATGATAGTCAATGGTAGAAATTTGACTAAAATAAAATGATTTATGAGGATATTGAAGTAATAAAATGTAAGGAAATATAGAAAACGTTTTTCAAAAAATATTCTACTTAAATTTTTTAAATGAATATTGAGATTTATTTACTTAGGCTCAAGAAAAAAAAATTAATCCATTAAGAAATATGAATAAAACATCAAGATACATTTATGATACACATTTGACGTTTTCATTTCCACTAAAATAAAATTTTACTACTTATTTGGTGGGAAAAATCATTGTTTTTAAAAAACCATATACGTTTAGGTCATCAATAGCTTTGAGAAATTTTTTGATGTGCCCATAACATAAAAATATAAATTCATGGAACTACAATTTCTCTTGAGATTGCAGAAATGACGTAGGGAATGAAGTTAGAATTTTAAAGTGTGAATAAATAACTGACGGGGTTAGGAAATTAAATCATCATACTTGTTAAATGTGTCATAAGAATATTCATGAAAATTTACTAAAGGGGATAAGAAAATTATATTGTTGGGGGGGAAGTGAACAAAGAGAGAGATTACTTATGAGGGAAACCACTAATGTGTAAGGAGAAAAAAATACTCTGATTAAACCACAAACTATTCTCTAAAGTCTCAATTTCATGTAACAATAATAATATTTGAATCAATTCTTTAAGAAAAGGGTTGTCGATGTCGAATGACAACAACAACCTCCAAGGCCAAGAGAGAAATAGTGTGCTTATGATATCACAACTACTGGGGTGGATTACTATAATGAAGTAGTGATTGATACACGATTTTTTATTCAATAATAGTGAACAGATTTTTTTATTAGAGTTCTACACATTCTTTCATATCATGAATATTTAGAATAACTACTCAAAAATCATCTCAAAACAAAGAAGTCAAGTTATCCGTGAAGATGTCGAATGGATAAATTTTTCCATACCATGTATATAACTCATCACCTCTCTATATTTGTAGGATTAATTTCCAAGAGAAACATGTGATACTCTCTTTAGTGTAATTTGATAGAATTTTAGGTATGGATTGGATTTCCTTATATAGACCCAACATATATTTCGGAGATAAGAAAATCACCCTCTATATTGTGAATCTCCTTATAATTTTAAAAAAAATAAAGGAGGATGATGAATCTTATTTGGTATTAACACCTCATGAATAGATAATATTTCCTTTGGATCAAGTTTACCATGATCATGTGATTGGAAAAAATGAAAAGATAATCCTTAATGACATGCCCATTTTAATGTAATTCACTTATGTGCTTCCTAAAAAATGCATTGTCTTCCTCCTATCTACAATGTTGAGTTATCTATCACGATCCAACCAGTATATTTTTTAATATACAAGACTCTATGAAGAATTGAAGTTATTGAAATGAGGAGATCCAGAAAAAATACTAAGAATCAAGATAAAGCGTTTATATATACAAGTGCTTTACCATAGGGTTGAATAGTCCTCATCAAGTAGAATGATGGGTCAATGCATCTTAGTATTTGTTATCATGAGCTCAACAAGTTTATGATAAATAAAATCCATCCTATTGGATATATTTTTTAATTGTTTTATCTTCAACATTATTCACATTATTTAAAAAATATGGATCATATATTAGATATCTTCATGTAAAGATGAAGAAAAAGGATACCCCAATGAATTATTTTTGTATAAGATACGAGCACTACGAGTTCATAGTGATTTCATTTGGATTCACTAATTCTCTAACAATCCTAAAAGAATTTATGATTATAGTATTTAGGGATAACATTGGAAATTTTGTGATAGTCTTCATAAATGAAATTCTTTTGAACTCTAAAATCAAGGAGGAATATACACTACCACAAAATAGGGTTTCCGTAGCACCCCCATTTACCAACGCTAAAAAATCTCTAATAAAGGGGGGATTTATCATCACTAAAAAGGTGATGATAAAGGTAAATTTTAATAATGATATAAAAAGTGCTTTTAAAAGTTACCCTTTATCAGTGCTTTTTCTATCACTGATAAAGGGCCTCCCTTTCTCAGCACTTTTCTTAGCACTGTTAAAGGGGCCCCCATTATTAGCACTTTTTTTAGTAGTGCTGATAAGGATGGGGTTTTATCTATAGATTTATTCCAAGTGATGATAATATGTATATTTCAAAAAAATTTATATCATAAAAAATAATATATTTATATTGATATGAATATAATAAATATTTTTTAAATATGTTTTATATCGATTTGATATTTGGTAGACGCAAAACGGACACCCAGAGATAAAATGATGGCTGTTTGGATGGATTAAGGTCCATTTCATGCCTTGATGAATATGAGAAGGTTTTTCCATGGTCACCGTAGTGTATGACTAGTAATAAGCTTCCATTTGAAATGTGGTTGAGGCAAAACGGACACTCGGAGCAAAAGTTATGAAAAAGCGGACACCTGGAGCCTAACTTATGAACGCCCGAATGGATTTTGGGCCCTTTGGGCCTTCATGAAATTGAGATGGGGTTCCAGTGGTCACTAGTGTGTTTATATTTTCACATTTTTGTATTTGATATATTGAAGAGCCAAAACGGACACCCAGAGTAGAAGTTATTATCATCTAAAATTTAGCAACCCTCATAGAACCTAAAAACTAAGAAACTCGCAACTCAATAGAACGGACATATCTTCTTATCCGAGTGTCCATTTGATTACCAATATTTTTCAAATAAAAACTCGTGAGATTATTGATGACCATGTCCAATAACAAATGTGTCAAGATCCAAGATACATAAGATATACCATTTATACCACTCCAAAAAAACTCTAACTTCAAACATCCATAACTATTACTTCGGGTGTCCATTTGGGATCTACCTCATTTCAAATCAAAGGAAGCGAAGTGATATACCCATAATGTTGACTCTAATATAGTTTAATTCATTTTATGACCCCAAAATCCCAAAAAACAACCATAAATCCTCCTAAACTTAGTTTTTGTGTCTAGACCACTGCCACATTTTTCTTAAAATGGAAATAACTCTTGATGCTTGTGTCTGTTTGGACTCCTTCACATTTTATATTGTAGTTCAATCCATGAGCTTCAGTTTTGATGGTCACAAAGCTAAAATTGGCACCATGATCATATGTTATGCTCGATTCAGTGACTCTATAGTTTGTTAGGTTTTTCAAGACCTCATTTCTAGAACTTTTGTCTTGTCTACTATTCTTTAAAACAACAGTAACTTAGGATCTACCTGTCCCTTCGGCCTCTACCACCTATCAAATCAAATATTTTTTGATGATATTTGATTTGATTGGTCATGGAGATGTAATGGACTTTTGGATCATATTTTTTCGTCGTTACCCTGAGTTTAGGGTTTATTTGTCTTTCTGACTGTATTTACGGGTTTTGAGGGTATCTCTATTTTTACCCATACAATGTGTACGTATATATATATATATATATATATATATATATATATATATATATATATATATTAGTGTGTGTCTGTATTGAAAGATTGATATATATTATCTATTTATTCTAAACATATGTATATTCAAATTAATATAAAATATTTGTAAATATATATAAATATGTATAATTATACATACCGATATACATATAGTATATATATATATATCTGTGTGTGTGTGTGTTGTATATATGTCTTTATTTATTTATAAACACACATAAAAATCATATTTTATAAATGCATTGAAAATTGATCTTATATATATATATTAAAATACGAATAAGTATATTAATATATAAATATTACTATATATATATAATAATATACAGATATATATATATATATATTAATATTAATATATTCATTTTAATATATATATATATATATATAAATATACGAGTAAATATAATGAAATATATATATAAATAAATAGATATATTAATAAATGAAGAGCTAAAAAATATAGTGGAGTGGTAAAGCCTTACAGTGCGTAGGTAAGAGGTCCCGAGTTCGAATCTAGGGGGGGCAGGTTGCACACATGGGTGGAATAATAGCTAGCATTTTTAATAGTGGTGGGGGAATTGTAAAAGGGTGAGGATGAGGGTGGTGGCAGGGGGGAGTGCAGTGTGGTAGTCTGGGAGCTTTTAATGGGGTGGGGGCACTTTTGAAGCCTCCCCAAATAGAAAAAAAATATTTTTTAATGATTTTTAAACATTTATCAGTCCTCAACAAAATCCCTGATAAAGAACCCTTTTATCAGCGCTAAAAATGGGCGATGATAAATGACTCTTTTATCATCTCTTATTATTAGCACTGGTAAAAGGCCCCTTTTATCAGCGCTTTGTTTTAGCGCTGATAAAAATGGGCCTTTAGCAGTGCTTTTCAGAGCGTTGAAAAAGGGGACCCCTATCTTCGCCATGATTAACAACGCTTTTTTAGAGCTAATAATTCCCATTTCTAACGTTGATAAATTTTATATTTGTAGTAGCGATAGTATGAATCTGAATTATATATTAAAAAATTGCAAGTGGAAATTTATTTATGAATTATTTTAATTGTGAGTTTTTGTTTGAGAAATATTTTATATTAAGAAATGTTGTCACCTAAAAATGGATATTATTGAATCCTTGAAAAACAGATGAAATTAGAGGATGGCCAAAGAAAAAATTCATGATGAAAATCCAATGATTACCCTGGATTAGTTGGGTACAATAATATATTTTTGAGAAACGTAAATTGATTTTCCAAACAACTAACCAATATTACTCAAAAGGGGGTAAAGTTTCTTTAGACTAATGAATGTGAAGATTGTTTTAAATAGATGAAGAAGAGGATAATACTTGAACCAATACTCACATTACCCACAAATGGGGATATATTTCTAATCAAATGTCAAGTATCAAAAAAGGGATTTGGTTGTGTACTCATGAAAGATGAAAATGTTATATCATGAGACTCCCATAAATTTATGATTCATGAGGTGAACTACCAAAAATAGGATTTAGAGTTAGAAGAAATAATTTTTCCATTGACGATTTGGTGACATTATATATACTGGGGGATGTTATATATATATATATATATATCAAAAGAGTATAATGTGTATATTCACAAAAATAAGGATCAATTTGAAATATTGAAGGTGTTTGGAGCTAATCAAGGATTAGGATTTTTCAATCCATTACAATTATAAGAATTCAAATAATGTGCTAGATTCTCTTAGTAGAAAGGATCATACATATCTATGCATTACAAGGATTACAAGGGATCCAGTCCTCCGAGAAATGAAAATATTGGTTATATAAATAATATTAGGTTATTTATCCTAAATTTATAAAATAAATAATGCACTATATATTCACAAGAGGATCGTGGAATCCTAAAATTATTATGTGATTCTACCACAGAAGGTAGAAAATATTCAATAGATCTACTTTGCAGAAGATAGAGCTATAATTTTTATAACTCAGACATGTGTCCCATCAAAACAAAAATTAAAGGGGGAACTTCTGGATGATGATTATAGCTCATCCTTCTATATTCAACCAAGAAGAACTAATATGTGTAATTATTTGTATAAAATATTCTATTTGGATAACATGAAGTTGGAGATTTCAATGTTTGTATCTCGATGACAGATATAGCGACATGTCAAAGTTGAAAGGCATGAGTTTAAGGGTGTGATAAAACAATTTCCTATAATGGTATGGAAATGGGACAACATAACCATGTATTTAGTCATAGAACTCCCAAGGACACCATAATGAAATACCAAAATCTGGGAAGTGTTTGGTCACCTAAAAATGTAATTGCATTTCCTTACTATCAAAGAATATCTCTCTCTGGACCAACTAAAAAATAAAAACATAAGGTAAGTAGAAATAATTATTGGTGTTCCATTATATATTATATCTCACCAAGATCCAAGGCTACCTAAATGTTTTAGAGTATCCATTTGCAATCATTGGATACATAACTGAGCTTTATCACTACTTGTCAGCCTCTAATAGATGATAAGTCTCAATGGACAATTAAAACTCTAGAATATATGCTAAGATCATGTTGTCTTGATTTAAAAGTATGTTGGGACTAAAAAATTTCCATAATTTAGTTCTAATATAACAGAAAAATACATTCTAAAATTTTAATGACACCTTATGTGGCATTGTATGGAATGATATCTCAAACTCTAACATTATGGGATGAATTACGATAGCACAAACTAATGGGACCTGATCGTATCCATGATTTTATATAGATCATTAAAAGAATTCAACATCATTTGAAATCCAAAAAATAGAAGAGAAATTTTATTAATTAAATCATCGACCTTATCTACAGTTTGAGGTCAGAGATTAATTATTTCTTTATATATCACTATCGAAGAAAGTCATGAGGGTTAGGAAGAAGGGAAATATTATCCCTGGAAACATCATCCCACTTTTAGATCCTTGATCTCATCAAAGTGGTGGCCGATAGTATAAATATTTCATATAACCTACAATAAGTATATGATGTGTTCCATGTTTCTCTCTTGCGGAAGTACATACCAAACCCCTCACATGTATTGAATCCATAGGTGGTTCCATTAGAGAATTTGATTTCATATGAGGAACTAGTGAATATATTTGATCAAAAAGACAATGTTATATGAAATAATATATCTCTCATGGTAAAACTTTTCTGTCATAAATACAATGTTGAGGAAACCTCTTAGGAACTAGAAGCGGTGATAAAACAAAAATACCCCCATCTGTCTTAGTATATGAAATGAAAATCTCAAGGGTGAAATTTTTAATGGGGGTACGAATGTAATGACCCAAAAATTCATAAATTATGTTCCATTTTGGATTGTATAAACTCATTATCAGGTAATGAATTAACAGAAAACACATGCACTAAATTGGTTTTTTGGACCATTGTATGGTGTGTCAAATTTATAATACTATTAAGAGTCATAACTGTTGATAATATTCTCATTGTACAGTTACAATTTTTATTTGTTTATTAAAGTTTATTATAATGTGTATTTGACTAAGATGGAAGAATATATGGACTCAATAATAGGATTATACCCTATGAATCTCTTTTTTTGTAACATTAAAAGTAGATAACATCACAAGGATTTTCCCATGACCTTATCCAAGATGAGATTTAACAACTAATGCATGAGTGAAACCATTTACTTTAGAATTTCATGCTCATTATGATCACGAACCAAACCATGTTTATCAAACCACCCCATAAAAATATCACCATCTCACACATTACCCATAGGGTAATATCTTGTGAAATATAGGTTTATGTATCTAGATCATAACAAAATGGATTTTGATATTTAATTTCAATAAATTACATACTATATATATTATTAATTTTTATTAATTTTTATGTTATTTATTGAAGAGTTTGTTCAAAATTATATTTTTTTACATAGTGAAACTCTAATTCAATATTTTAGAAGTATATAATTTCAATAAAGACACTATTTTTGAAGAATAATTTTTTTGAAATAAAACATATTTTAGTAAAATTTTATTATTAAAAAATATTTAACAAATAAAAAGGATAATTAAAATTTTAATTCTATATGTACATTTTATATGGGTGTGAAAACTATTATTATAAAAAACCCTTTATTTTTCAATAAATGCTGATTTAAGATTTAATAGTGTAGATTTTCATATTTAGTGAATTATTTTGGTAAAATATATATTAGTTATCAAATTAACATATCAAAATTATATAAAAGATATTTTTGCATTATTTTATGAGATATTTTAATTTTTGGGTCAAATTTAAATATGGTAAAAGTATATGGTGTGTATCATGACATAATAATGACCCATGAGTGAGGAAATATATGACATAAAAGTTATCAAAGATAACATAAATACCTCCCAATTAAAATAATATTTTTATGATATTTTATTGATTATATAAACTCTTAATGAATCCACTAAAATGTAAAATATCTTTTATGGTTTCAAAATAAATTATTTGTAAACACGACTCACCTCCACATAACCAAGGGTATTATATTAATGATATAGGTTATTAAAAATGTAAAATAATTAAAATAACATTAGAACAAATAATGGTTAAAACCATGATAGGGTTTTTGGTTTTGATTACTTTATCATATCGAGTCAAAAAACAATGTTTGGAAATTAATAAAGCATCAACTTCTCTTTCGTTATATATACCAACAAAAACTCCAAATACTCTTTAGTAAAAACCATTTAAGAATGAAATATATCTAACTATAACTCTGTATAGTCATCTCAGGGTTCCCCCAGGCTCTTAATAAGTTCCTCCCAATATTTTAGAAGCACCCCCTCAAGGTAAGGGATCCCCTCCATCTCCACTTTATTGAAGCACCTTATTCGGATTATTCCAATTAATTTCCAATTGATCACTTTTGGTTATGTTCAAACATACCCTTTATTAATTTCCTTATTATTTCCAAGCTATGAGATACCCACTTCACTAATATTAATCCCTTTTATGAGTCTTTATATATTTCCATAATGCTGCTAAAATTAACTTGTGATATTTCATTCCAAACAATCATGTACTAACTACCCATCTCCATTTCCACTCAAGGGTATTAAAATGTATTTACATATAATTATTTTATGGCGGAATATTATATATATATATATATTTCATACACTCTTTAATCATCATATTAAAAGTGATCAACAAAATCCCAATGTTGTATGATCGATATAGAACTCTTATTAATAAACATGATAATAATGTAATCGGTGGGTGAAGAAGTATAGATCAATCTGATTTATTGGAAAATTTTTTAATCTTGTGAGATTCCATGTATGGTGCATGTAACATTATGTTAAGCATACTATGTTATATTGACTTGATTGTTGGCCTTCACAAATTTTTATGATGTCATGTTTTATGTTGTTTCCACATTCCTATATTACCTTTATGATATCATATTATACCATGCATCATTGTTAAATATTATAATTAAGACCCCTCTTATATAAACATGAAATGCGTATTTCCCTATATTTACTTATTTACTATGGGATATGATTTTTAATTACCCTGTTATTTTTTATAGATCACCCCTTTGTTATGTATGTCCGTAGTTTATCTCATGAAGTTACAGAAGAAAAATATAATTTAAGGAATATGTTATAGAGGATTTCAGTAAAGTTATTGTATTCATGTTTCCTATTGTTATGATATGTACCTAATTCTCCAACACATTATGATTTAGGATATTTTGGGATGGTATTAAGTATTCCTTTATGTAATAAATCATGAGTGAAGATGTATTATAATATGATTTGTCATAGTAAGTTCCAAACACAATACTGTGGACTACATGATCATAAATAACCTAATCAAATATCATGATGGACATGTCACCATTAGGGACAATACAAATATAAAATAATTATAATTAGTCAAATTGGTAACTCCGGTACTATTCTAATTTATAATATTTTAATTTTAATTGATTAAATTATAATATTCTTAGTATATCATAGTTATTTATAATTCTTATCAGGTTATGTTTGCAAATAATTATTTTAAAGTTTATAAATCCAATTTTTTTTCAATTTTTTACTAAATTGTGAAATGTTATTGCTTGTGTTTTTAATTCAGGTTCTTTTATTATCTACAAATTTCATATTCAAGTGCCTTTCACAAAGAGTCATGTATTTGGGATAGGATACTAGGACAACGAAACATCACCAAACATAAAAATATAACATGGAAGGTATTATTTATGGGTCTTTATAAATTTGAATTCCCGACAACAAAAATTGATTTTACTTGTAAAGAAGATACAAAAATATCTGTCATACCAAAAAAAGATTCAATTTATCATCATTTAATGTTAGTTCACATGTACTTGTTCGCATCTACCATTTTTTCTAGTTTGGAAGGAAAAAATATTGTATATGTTATAGTGTATGGTCATTTATGTTATATAATGATTCTTTTCATATCTCATCAAAAATGAGTCTCTTTCATGTTTCAATAAATATTATAAATCCATTGATTATTTTAGTGGACAAAGAATTAATAATATAACAAGTTGTGATCATGGTGGTGCATTTGAAATTAAAGAGTTTGAATCATTATTCCAAAGACATGGATATAGTCACAAATTTTATTCTCATTAGACCCAAAGAATTTTAGTGAAAGAGAAATGATAAATATAACCTTTTAAGATGTTTCCTATACCATTCTAGGAGAGTATGACTTACCATTTATTTTTTGGAAGAATCTATGAACACAACTTTCTATATTATAAATTGAGTAAATATTAAACTCCTTTTAAATGAAACCCAATATTAGTTATTGAATGGTAGAACACCAATAGATAATTACATTAGTTTTTTTTTCAATGGAATTATATGAAATAATAAAGATAATTTTGAAAAAATTTCAACCAAAAGTGATGAAGAAATATTCCATGGATATTCTATAACAAGAAAATCATAGCGTATTTAATAAAAGGACGATGATTTTGAAATAATTTTACAAATAATGTTTGATGAGATAGTCCAACCTGAACTTCATACCACATCCAGAAATATAGAGTATGATCATTCCAATTAGGATATTAATTATAATACTAGTGATAATTTTATGAAACGTGTAAGAAAACATCCCAATTCTAAAAAAATAGTTGCAACAAGAACTAATATAAAAAAATTGACTTTCAAATGCACTTATCCATAGAACGGTTAGGAATCTCGGACACCGTTATTTTTATGATATTGTAGGATACCTTGATAAAAGAACAAAGAAAATTTATTCTCTTTGAAACTAAGTTGAGCATAAAGCCATCTTTTGACATCATGAACCTAAGAACATAACATAATCAATTGATTATGAATTTTGGGTAATAGAAATGAATGAAGAGGTAAAACAATTTGAAATAAATACATTCTAGGATCCATTTGAAAGACATAATAAATGCCTTTCTGTTGGAACTGAATGTGTGTTTTGATACAAGGTTGATGATTCGTGCACCGTAAAAATAAATAAAGATATTTTGGTTACACAGGGGTGTAGTCAAAAAGATGTAATTGACTATGAGGAAACCATTTCACCTATAGTGATACATAAATCCATTATAATGTTACTTTCTCATGCATCATATTTGGATTTTAGGTTTCAAAAAATGGATTTATATTATTCTGTTAAATTTTTATATAGTTGATGATATTTTTGTTGAACCACCCCTTGTTTTAGAAACCCTTATATCCGAAATCACGTTTTTAAACTAAAAAAGTTGAATATAATTTAAAATAAGCTCTTAGAGCTTGGTACAATAATCTATAATCAATTATTATTTAATAAGGTTCAACTAAAAGAATATATGAACCATCATTATTTATTTAAGGCGATTAAATTTTTTTATTAGTAGTATAAATCATTGTTGATGATATTATTTTTGGATAAATAAGAAATTTAGTATATATTTGTGTTTCAAAAATTATAAAAAATGAATTTTCAATGGCATTGAGGGGTGAATTTTTTTTTAGATTTTTGAAAATATATATGGTATTATTTTAATCCAAATATTGTACACTAAAAATCATTTTAAAAGTTTTGGTGTTGATATTAGTAAATATAGTGACACACCCATGAGTGCCAACTATAATCTTGATCCAAATAAAACTAGAAAACAAGTTTATCAAAAAACATATTGAGGTATGACTATAATCTTACTACACATAAATACTATCTAGACAGATATAATTATTATTGTTTGTATATGTTACCATTTTCAATCAAACCCTAAAGAGTAACATTTGATTGATTTTAGCTGAATTTTGAAATACCGCAATAGTATATCAAATTTAGGATTGTTCTATTATTCAGGAAAATATTATGATTTATATAGTTATCCATTTACTAATTTTTTGGTTGTATATTAGATATAAAAAAATAAAGAACATGTAACTTTTTATTAAAGTATTTAATTTCATGGTTCAGTAAAAATATAATTAAGTTTCATTATCCACTACTGTAACTGAGTACTAAGATACAATTAGTTTATAAAACCATATTCTCTAGATGAAACAAAATTTTTAATACAAGGGATATCAATTTCAATAAGCCCCCATTAATTGTGATAATAAATGTTCTATAAAAATTTCCAACAATATTATGTATCACTCTATAAAGAAATTATTTTTATGAGACATTTTTTTATGAGATCATTTTCAGAAGGGTGATATAACTTGGGAATTCAATGAAACATAACATCATCTAGTTGAGATATTCATGAAGACCGTGGATTTTGAGATAATGATATATATTACACACAAAATAGGAATGATATTTTTTATCATTTTATTTTTTCATTTAAATTATTACAAGTATAAGAAAATAATAATATTGGTACTACCATGGATGATCTTCCTATGGTATAATATCATGATGATAAATCATGAGTCATTCTACCTTGATGATAAACTATGAGTCATGCTACTGTAATGATCGATTGTAATTCATGATACACTAATGATCAATAATGACTAGTAATACTATGATGTTCGACAGTGACTCTATAATTAATGATGATAGACATTGAGTAATGATATAATGATGATCAACCATGATTCATTCTACCATGATGATTGATTGTTTCATGCTACTATTTCTATGCTACCATGAATAGATACCATTCAACAGGTACCATGTTGTATTACCATGGCATGGTACTATAACCTTCATCCATTCAAACATTTTCGTGGTGTGATGTTATTGTAGGATATCATGATAGTCTACTGTAGGAAATCCCATTCCTAATTCTATCATTTCATTTGTTTATTATAAAAAAAATTGATGTAATTTTTATCATTAATATTGTATTTTTTAATTCAAGATTTCTAAATTCCAAAGTGTTAAAAATAACATAAAATTTGAGTCTAAGGAAAACTTTTTCATGTGTTCCTCCTTTAAATTTTTTTCCTCTAAACAATATTGTATTATATATTTCCTTTTTACTATCTAACTTCTACCATCAAAATAGTGTTTAAATTGTGAGAGTGAAGTGTCCTTATGAATAAACTGATGAATCACATCCTCCAAAGAAAGAGAAAGGATAATCGATTCTGCCTGTATAACCATAAACTCATGTGTCATGTTTCTTTCACTAAAAAGAACATGATTTCACATGGTTATATTTGATAAATTCAGTCATTAAGAATGCCACCCAAGTCCATAGATATGTCAAATGGTTGACAAGGAATGATATACTATTCTACCCAACATTGGTTCAAGATTTTTACCAATTTATAGATTATTAGTTATGTGAAAAAGAATATATTATCAAAACAATATTGATAGAACAATATCCTTTTCCATTTAGGATGGTGGGATAAATGACAAGAAGTTCCTAACAATGGTTTTCATGGGTATTATTAATCTTCCATTCATATAAACTATAAGAACTTCATGATTGAGTATTATATGGTTAACTTGGATAGAAATGAAATTATTCATATATATACTACTGTGGATATTGATGGTGAATTCATATTTTTGTTTAGGTTCATACCATACAGGTTTCATCAAAAGAATGGAGATTTTAGTATAGTGAGGTATCATAACATTTTCTTCTTATTTCTTATGAATATAAGAGACATGAATAATTTATGATGTTTTTTAAGGAATCATGTAATGAACATATTAAAGCCTTCCTTGAGAACTTATTCTCATTCCTATATGAAATTGATTTCTTATATTTTATAAGAAACAGGTTTCATTCCTTTTGGAGTGGAAAACGTAGACAAATGTAATAGTTTCTTCCTAAGTCCAGAAATGTGTAATAGGGTGAGAGTGCACTGAATCCCATTATTGAAATGGTTTGGTTGTTATAATAAATAAATTATTTAATTTTTAATCCATTAAATATTCCTTATAGAACATGATATATAGTTGATCTTATCATGGATCCAAATATGGTGACAAATTGTTATTCAGATGAAGAAGTCATGGATATGGTTCTGTAAATGGAAGATAAAAATTACATGGAAGCATTTTTACCTATTTCAACCTAAGGGTGTTGTGACCCGGATGTTTTTAAGGGTCCTAATGTATTTTATTTTTCTCTTAGTCCACGTTCTTCCCTTCCATATAGACAAAGTTTTTTAAATGAATATAGTCAAATAAAAGAGACTGAGTTATCTAATGGTTATTTGTATGAGAGATATTTTCCAATGGGTAATGAAGTTGTGGTTGTTCTTTTGAAATATTCAGAGTAAAATATTGATAGTGGATATGAGGATGATTATTCTAACCCAAATTATACTTTCACTCGGTCTATAAGGTCTTCCAGTGGAGAGTGTAAGGGTGTAACATCATCTTCTTTAGAAAGTCAGAAATCTAGGGATTGATATGAACCAGATGCTTCAGGAGGTTATGATTATAGAGGCCATATTGATTCAATTACATTAGATAAAGAATATTAAAGATAACAATCTACGGGGGATAATTCCCAAAGATCATCTATATTGTCCGTTGATTATTATAATTCATCTGATAATGATGAAAATGGTGATGATGATGATCAGGGAAGTCCACTATGGAATGGAATACCTTCCATATTGGTTGAAAAGTGAGATCATATTGGATAATAATATTATTTAAATTCTAGGGATTAGTTTTTGGAATATTTTATAATGTGTGTCCATAGTGTAGAGATGGTACATGATGATGATTTCTTTCAAATACAAGATAGGATATCAACCCCACTAATTTTATCTCCTCCTTATTTTAGCTATCTGAAAAGAGTTTATATTGATTCTTGGGTTAATAATATATCATAGTTTAATACTTTGGTCCTCCTATATTAAATAAAAATATATTATAGAGGCTGAAAGTAGGATGCTTGTATCTTTAGTAAATGCCCATATCAAACCCCTAATTCCATTTAAGAAAAGAAATGTGGTAATAGAGATTAAGAGGATAGTAGAAAACATTGATTCCATTCAACCTACTATAGAGAACATGAGTTCTTGTTACACAAGGGTGGAGATATCTCTTTTGGAGTTCTTATTTACTCAGGGTAATTCTTCTTCCAAAGCTCAATCTCATTATATTTCAATTAAAATTGATGTTTATTTGATCTGATCCATGGCCTCAAAGAGTTATTATATATGATGCGGGATCTCACTACATATTATTACAATGATCCTCACATAATTATATCTCATTGGGATCACATTTATAATTTGGTTTGAGAGTAAAACAAATTAGGCTATAATTGATAAGAGTACAAGTACTAAAAAACTTAGTATTGCCTCCACATGATTTATAACAAGAATAAAATTAATTCCCACATTTTGTTATTGTCTTATAATTTTACAATGGATCCTAATACTATGGCCTTGATGGGGATAGTGACCCAGTTCAATACCATAACACCTTGATCATGTTTTCCATAGAAGAGAAGGTTTATATTTTCAAGGCTACAGAGCATGTTGGATGAGTGTATACATAGTTTGTAAAGTTGATGGAACCATTTTTTATAAAATCAGGACTACTATCATTGCATCTGCTACCATATATTTGACTTTATCTCTTTATTAGCCTTTGTGATCACCCTTTAAGAAAACCACTATTTTTTGTTAGTCCTTGGTACTTACCACTATTGAATCTATGTGTCAAATTAGCCTAGTTCCATCTTATATTTTATTTCAGACACATGTACCTATGCTCCTCCTTCTCCTCCAGTTTCTAGAAAATGCAAAGACCTAATGAATATTTCTTCTATCTGGTTTAAGGGTTCTTTATCATACTCTAATTATGATTTTATATGGATTATGTTTTTTTATGTAATACTTTGACATTACTATATAATGGAATCCTTTTTCACTTCAAACTTATGAATCTTATTTACATTCCACTTCATTATATCTTTTTGATAATTCTAAAATGGGATTAATTGTGTGACATATCACATGAGTACTTATGTGTAATGAATATATTACTATGAATTACATATGTACACTTATTAATAAAGAATATTTTATTAACATTATTCACCTAAATAAAATAATTAATTTGTTTTTGTGTGAATATACACTCCATGAATTGAATTCATAAAAAATGGTGAGATTGTTGGAAATTTTCAACAAAATCTTTATTTTAATGATCATAAATCATTTTTTCTTTGATTCTTATGAATTTAATGTGTTATGAATTTATATTGGATTCTATGGGAATTGATAAAATTATAAATGTTTTGATAAAAAATCTTCATCAATCATTAGTTTAAATGAGATATTATTAGTTAGAGAAAGGTACCGCTATAATCTACAGTCAGTTTAACTAGCTACCACTATTAAAATTAATTAACCTCTAGGATCTATAATCAGGTTATGCTACTATAGAGGATAGATACCACTATTTACAAGTATATATACCTCTAGAATATGATATCATCACTCGATGATACTGCTAGATCAACATTTCTACCACCAAAGAAATACTACTACTACTTATATGAGCATCTACAATTGAAATTATGGTACTTGTGAGTGAATATACTTATTCTTCACTAAGTTTTGTTACCATTGTGCTATGATAATTATAAAATATACCATTATTATCCCAATTTATTATCAAGGGGTTTAACCACTAGAAGAAACCATTAATGAATTCTACTACAAGAGAGCTAGTGTAGGTATCTATAAATAAACATTAAATTTATACAATGACCTTTTTATAAATTTTAGTCTAGTCCAATGCATGTGTATTTAGGAATTGTTTTTCCTAGAAAACATCCAAGATATATTAAATTCAATGTTAGACCTTTATGTATCTTACTCACTCTTTTTTAGGATCCATATTATTATAATATTATCATGCAACTGAAAATAGTTGACACTTGGATAATATAAAGTTATAATATATCCCTTGTGAATGATAGTCTCAAGAATGGATATTGAAATATATACTAACACATTATGTGGAAAAAAATTTATTGATAGAAATGTGCATAGAAGAAGGCCGGAAAATTTCTAATTGAGAAAAAAGGATTCTTTCATGAATTCCATTACACTCAATTGTCAACATTTTTTTATAAATTCTATTATGATAATTTCAAATAATGATTTAAGGAATAATAAAAATCTAAAGATAGATAGATTGATATATACTAAATTATTTCATCCCTCATTTATTTTACTTTCTATTTTAGCAATAATTAGATTTTTTCATTTTTTTAATCTATTGATCTCTATATAATAGTATCATATACTCAACAATATATTAATTAAAAAGATATTTCAATTAATTTAATTTTTATTCCCATTTATAAAAATTTAATAGGCCTTCTGTTACTAGGATACTTTTCATCACATGTACAACCATAGAATATGTTTTGTTATTATAAATCCTTATTTTCAATTATTTATAATACCCTATCCATGTTGTCGGTCAGTTTATTTTTCAATGAACTCCTTGGAAGTGGGTGTCTTCTAGGTGGAGTTGACTGAGTCTATGGTTGAGAGTAAACACCTTTTTTATAATACATTATTCCTTAATTTTTTTTGTTATTTATTTTGTTTTTCTTTTTTTAATCCAATTCAATTTCATTTTTCTAAATTATTAATCAAAAAAATTAATTTCATAGTTATGTTAAATTATTTCTTTATATATATTGTTTGATATGTGTAAATATGTTACAAAGTATAAAATATTTTCAAAATTATTTTTAATGAACTACAATTGATATATTGGAAATTATTTCTAAAGATAAAATATTATTGTTAGAATTTTTTAAATTAGGTTTCATTATAAATTAATAGTATTTATGTTTTAATTTTGTTAACAAAATATTATTGAAAACTCAATTTAGCCTCTTAAATTATAAATTAGAATAAAAAATTGATAACATTTATGATGTTCTATATATAAAAATTTCCAAATAAGTAAAATTAATAATTTTTATCCCATTATCATAAGTAAAATTAAATAAATATAAAAATATCTAACTATCTCTATGTAATGTAAATAAAATTATTTTTTTTATATACAAAATAATTCCCAAACCCAAAAACTATGATAAAATTCATCAAATATTTTTTATTTTCCTAATAGGTTTTTTTTCAGTCTTTCATTGATATAAATTCTATTAGACAAATCAAAAGATTAAGAAATCAAATTAATCCGGTGAACTGATGAAACCGGATAAACTAGAAAAGATCAAATAAAGGATAAATTGTGAGTCAAGATCACTTAACAATTCTAGGTGATGAAGAATGACTAGTGGACCACACCACTTTAAATAGTCATAAAAAGGGAGACATTTCATCTACTCCAGATCCAATAGATTAGGTTGAAACCCCCTTTTAGATCAATTTTTTTAATTATTCTTTAATAGACGAATAACATAAACTCTTGATGTTTTCTTAAAAATAAAATATTTTTTTATTAGGTGATGTTTTATTCTTTTGAAGATTAAAATTTTAAAATAATTTTTTAAAATAGATATAAACAACATAAGCCAATTTAAAATTATAAATATGGTAAAAGAAAAGGTTTTGAATTTACCACTAAAATAAATATAAATAAACATTCTTTGCAGATGTTTTTATAATCACATGTACTTATAGGCTAAAAATATAAAAAGTTCTTTGTCTAAATGGTAATTATTTTCAAAAATCCAAAAATTTTAAACATTAAAGTTTGTTAATAAAAAACAATTTGATAAAAAAATTTGCATAATATTTTTTAAAACAATGTTTTTTCTCGAAAATTTAATGAAAAATTTTATTAAAGCCTCATAAGAACATTTTTCAAATAAATTTTATGAAAATTTGACTAAACTTTTATGAACAATATTTTTTTAAAAATAATAATTAATATATTCTCCCTATTTTCTTCGCCATTTTATTACTTCAAGAAGATGGATAAAACTTGAATTAGATAAATGACCATTTTATATTGACCATTCCAAGATTCTATTTCTAATCTATAATAATTTAATGGCTTCAAGATATCATCATGTTGTTCTGGTGTTCAGATTAATTATTAAATGATTTATCTTTTTTGGGTGTGATCGAAAATAAAATGGTGCCTTATATATATTTTTATGTCTCATCAGTGGTGAATTGGGTTTTTACTTAAATCTGTGAAATATTCATTATCACACAAATATAAGTGTTTTACTATAATCGATACATAAATTAGTGAGTGTGTGTTGCATCAAAAAAACATGAGAACAAAAACATCCATCACCACAAATTTAGTTTCAGTAGTGAAGAGTGCTATAGATTATTTTAATTAAAAGGCCATGAATATAAATCCTCTCCAAGGAAATGAAATTTTCTATATGTTCTTTTTCTACCGATTATACAAAAAATAAAATTTGTATTTGAAAATATATGTAAATAAAAATCATTTTTTGATGTATAAAATATAAGTAGATCCATAGTTTTGTTGAGGTAATGAAATTTTTTTTATTACATTGATGTGAGATACTTTTGGATATTCTTGATATTTGCCACATAACAATACGAAGTACATTATATTCTTTTGACTCGCTTTGAGATATAGAAAACTACCTATCATTCTTCTAAATTTTATTTATCAACTCGTTTCTAAAATTCATCAAGATCAATAGTTTTTGAAGATATTTTATGAGTACCAATAATAATAGTATCTTCATAGAAAATATATTTAGGATGATACTATAGATCATTTTTTAAAATAAAAATGGTATATCTGGTGTTTGAGAAATTTTAAAAAAAATAGTTAAGTAGTTATGATCATTTCAACACCAGATTTCATAATATCCACTAAAGAATTAGAAATTGTTTTGATAAGTTAAACCAAAAAAATCATCAAAATAAATTTAAAAAATGACTATTTCTATAAATTTTTTTGTAAGAAGTGTTTGACACGCACCTCCCTCGACAATTTTTTTTATCAAAAATGTGTTCAATCTATCATACCAGAACTTTGGATATTATTTATGTATATAGAGGGCCTTAGTATGTCTTGAAACATGATCTGATAATTTTTGTATTTCTAAACCATGTGGTTCTTCTATATATAACTACTCTTGAACATATCCATTTAAAAAATCACACATCACATTTATTTTTGTAAGAGAAAAATCTTATATCGTTGAATTATATAGAAGTATATGAATAGATTGTTTTTTTCTATTGGATCCAAAGATTATTTATATATATTAATTATTATTTCTTGTAACACTATGCAACAAGTCTATATTTAATTCTAGCTATTTATCCATTATCACCATAATTATTATGGATAATCCATTATACAGTTATTATAAGAGAACCCTTGGATTTTTAAACAAAGTCTAAACATGATTCATGTTAAACTCATTGAGTTCTTCTTGAACATACATTATCCAATCTTTATCTCCTACATCATCACCAAGAGACATTGGTTTGAATTGAGAAAAAAAATTCAAAATGCTAACATTCATTTCTTAAAGAACATATAGGTTTGATAGGTTAATGTACATAACCACTAATATTAACACTTGGATGATTTCTATGATTTTTCTAGTTTACCAGGATTGTAAAACACTATTTTATTATAAAAGGTAGGATTTATTCATGAGGAAAAAAATAAAAAATAGTTTATTTTGTTTTTATCTTAGGAGAGGAGTTTTCCAATACAGATTAAAAAATTGTTTTTCTAAAATCATTTGAAGTTGTTGTCTCATGTTGTTTTAAAAAAATATTTAGTTTCATAAAATTTTAAATTCAATATATCTTTAATTGTACTTGTCCATTTATCAGAAAATCCATAATCCAAACTAGTTTTATAATAATCTAGTATTTTTACTTATTATCTTTGGGAGAAAATTTATTTAAGTACAAATTATTATTCATATTGAATAATTTGTATCAAAAAACCCAAATGGAAGAAGGTATAGTTAACCTATATTTCCATACATTAACCTTACATAACTTTTTTAATATACATAATAGACTAAAAAAATAGATTCCAAAAGATCGAGTTAGTTTAGTGACATTGAAATATTGGAACAAAAAATTTATATCTTAGTAAAACAACATCAATTATTCCAAAAAAATATTTTCCCATTTAGTAATCTTTCATAAAAACCATTCTTCATATCATGGGGAAAGGAAACATAATAAATGGGTGAGTTAGAATTCTTCTCCAGGTTAAATAAAGTAAATATAAATCATAACATGAATATAAGGGTTAAATAATATGTGATTAACAATAGAAGATAAAACCTTATATATCTAAGATCAAAAACTTGAATCATGCAATAAAGGCTGGTTGTTCATAATACATGAATCATAAGTGAATAAATATCATAAGACATGAAATCATATATGAGGAATAAGGCATGGAATTTTTTGTGACCACATAATCATGGAAATTATTATTTCAAGGCCACCAACTGTGACCATTATAACATAATAGTATTGGGATACGATGCTTTTGCATTCTTATTTTTAGGCTTGGGTTACAACCAATGTAACATCTTTTTTTTTTGTCTTGGGATACAACATGTTCACCCTCTTAATCTTAGTCTTGAGCTACGACCCAAGTTCCTCATTTATTTTAGACATGGGATACAACTCATGTACATGATTAATTTTCAAATTGGTTTACAAACCTTGTACCCTCATACATTTAGGCTTGGGATATAACCTGTGTTCCCTATTACATTCATGGTAGGGTTATAACCCATTTACCCCTTGAGATTGTATACAACTTATCATTATCCACTACATTGGAGGGAGATATAGGTCTATCCCATATCATAATGAAATAATTTATACATGTTCCAGAAAAAAATAAAAAATTCATCATATCATTTCTAATAAAAATATGTGGGATTTATAAACATAAAATCATATCATAACCATTGAAAAAACATATAGGTTTTATAATCATTTCATCAAAATCATATCCTGTGAAAATAAGTGGGTTTCAAAATTATATAATTCGTGAAAGAGAAATGGGTTTCATAAACATCATGACATTAAAACATAAACCATTCTGAGAAAGACTATAAATGGAATCATTGAATAATTTACCAAAACATCCATGAGTAACACAAATAGATGTCAACATAGATGAGAAACAACTTATAATGATCTTGTAAAATCATTTATTGGGGAAATTATCCTTTCTTATTTAAAAATAATTTTTAAAACATATAAAAATTTGAAAAATATATCCTTTAAAACATATAATATATTCTTGACTATTTAAAACTCTTTTTTTAAAAAATACATTGAAAACTTATAAATAAATATTAATAACATTTTGAAAATAATTTTCCTTGAAAACTTATAAAAGAAGATTAAAAACAATTTGAAAACAATTTTTATTAAAAAACCCTTTAATGATACTAAAATCACAAATATTAGGAAATAATTTTCATTTAAAAATTAACATTTTAATATTCTTAATTAATATCTAAGTTAAAGTTGGTCACTATGGAGGTTAAATTCATACAGTCTGAACATTTCATTTTTATTGTAAAAAGTTTAGAAAAGTATATTAATTGGAAAATGAAAATTATATTGCTTTTATAAAAAACACTTCTTTTTAAATATAAAAAATGGGTAAAGAATACTTTTAAAGATCATGTTATAATGATATAAATTTATTTTAAGCCTTTTAGAATACATGGTTTTGAAGGAACCTAGATTTCAGACATAAGAGAGAGGTAAAGTAAAAATTACAAAAAAAACACTTTGTTACAAATATTATGTTCCAAAGAGTGGAAAAATGATACCATTACATGTTAATAACATTGATAACCAGAGTTTAAAAAACTAATTATATTTATTATAATTTTGGGTCAAAATATTCCTTCAATGAGAGCATATTCATAAAAAATCTCAATAAATAGTGAGATTACAGCTATAAACCACTACTAATTTGGTAATGTTTGGTCATAAAAAATGGAAATAAAGAAATTTAATTAATATTACATTATCATTAATATAATTATATTCCTTACATAACATTTCAAATGACCTTTATACACCACATAGAAAAATATAGGTGCATAACATGGCATGTGTCTCAAAGAAAGATAATTGAGACAAATTTACTTTACCGATTTGGTAAATTTTGAAAATAAACACCATGAAAGGAAGATCAAAAAATGGATATATAAATACCACTAAATATAATTTTAATAATAATATAATACAACCATGGTTACTATACCCTCTATAGATAAGAGAGAGGTGGTGAACATTCCTTGTGTCTCACGGAAAATATAAGTGAGACGAGGAAACCATTACTACAAGGGTATCTTTTGAATCATGATCCATGTGAAAGTATAACATAAATTAATGGTTTTGATATAATTAAATAAATTAATTAAGGAAAACAAATTCATAAGGTAGTATATACATCATACAAAAGTAGTGAGTGGTGAATATCGCATGTGTCTCTCCGAAATATAAGTGAGATAAAATTCCCTTACCTTATGTCTTGACTCTTATTATACTTGTTAAAACCTCATATATAATAAGTATAAGTTGATTATACATCAATAAAAGATTCATATTCATATATATATATAATAACATATATTATTTTCTTAAGACTTTTTATTACCGGTTTATTATGAATTATATGTTAATGTAACGTTATAGGTAATAACTGCATTGATTATCGTACATGTTTTGACTTGACATTACTTATCCTATTATGTAAATCATGATTTAATTATTTAAATATTGTTAAAATTACCTATATATAATATAAATTAATTATATAAATATTTATAATAATCTATAGGAGATGTATATATGAAATGGAATACCATATTCATGGATATTGTAGGTCATATGTATGCATGAACATTGTTTCCATTTTCATGGTGTATTAAAAGAAAGTAAGTAAATGAAATATATTTATATATGTTTTTTATTTAATTAAATTACCATTATTGTATCATATATATAATATAATTTTACTAAACTCTTCATTAATAAATTCTTTGTAAAGTGTGAATATATCATATAACTTTGAGCAGGTTCTAGTCCACATTTCGACAAATAATGTTTTAATATTTACACAACATAGAAATTATATAATAATGTGTTATTAAAGAATTATTGGAAAATAAATACATAATAAATATTACAAATATCATATATAAATACTGTTTTCATTATAATGGCCAACCATGAATGATGGTAAAGGAAAAACAAACCACATCATTTTGTGAGGCGGTAGTTCGTCCAATCCTATAATTTTTAGTTAATTGACCATTAAATGGATGTTTGTGTAAGTGTATGTATAAAACATAATAAATAAAATATAATTATATTTAAAATACTTTTTTCATTATATAATAATGGAAAAATTATATTTTAGTTGTTTGAGAAAGAAAATAAAAGAAAAGATCTTGAGGAAGGTTGTTACCTCTTCTTTGGGAAAATCCATTTTTTCACCAAAGGGAACCCTTGAAAGAATTTCATCCAAAAGGGTGACTAAAATAACTAATTAAAGGTTATTAAAAAGTGAATTGGTAAGATCATGGATAATAATATATGGTTTTAGATTTGTGAAGATGTGGGAGGAGAGGAGCCCTTTTTAAAGTGTAAGGGAGTGGAACTCTTGTAAATTTTTGAAAAATGAATTATACCCAAAATATTCCCATATCAAGTGGAAAAAATAATGGAAAACATTAGATTAAAATAATTATATTTTATAAATATTTCATACCAATGAGTTTTTGTATATTATATTGGGCATTTTGCATCTTATTTTTATGGTTTATCCCTCTATGAAGCTAATTTGTCTCTTAATCGTTGTAAATATTTTTAATCACTTGCACAAATGTTTTTGGTTAAAAAATAATTTTACATTATTAGATATTATAAATTATTACGATTATAAATATTGAATCAATTTTTTCTTTATTTCAAACATCTACTTGCATAAATTAACATAATATCAATCCCCCAAACACGATGACACTCTATGTTTTAAAAGTAAAAATGATCAAAAGTTTACTGTGTTTTTATATTCAATTTTAGTTTGTAATTTGTTTCAATAAACTAAATTGGTTTAATATTTATATAAATTATATAATTATTCTCTTAAAAACAATTAAAATTTATTTTGTCTATATAATTAAATTTGAATAAAATTTACTATTGATTTAAAATTCTGTATTTTTAAATATTCATCAAAGAAAAAATTTTATCAAAAAATTCCTAAAAATTCATACTATAATTATTTAAATATTATAAATTGAAAATATATGTTTATTTAATAAAATTCAGGTTCTAAATTAATATAAAATTTATATTATTTTTTCTATATAAGGACATGAAAAGAAGTTAATTTGAGAAAATGTGGTTTTCAAACATATAAAGACATAACCAATATTACTTGTTTTATAAAAAATATATTTTAATTATATAAAACACTTATAAATAATATTTAAATTTTTTATACATATTCATATTTCTTTGTTTTACCACTACATTATTTTTATCTCATTTAAATAATTATAAAAATAAAATGATGCTTTATATAAATTCAATGTTGCGTCTAATGTAAGCCATGTTGTTGTTGTGTATAAAGATATCTTATATATGTATTGAGTGTAGTGTAAGAAAACCAAACATAGTAATTTAATATAAAAAACATTATTTAGTGTTTTTTGAAATAAAAATTATCAAAAAGATTAAACAAAATCAAAAATATGTCTTTCAAAAAAAACTCAGGGTGTTATATAATGTTATGGATATTTTCCGGTCAACAACTCTGAATGAGTATTATTATGAAAAAGTATAAGTAAAAATATATTTGTTATAAAAATCCCTTATTGAAAGATTTATCCCCTAAATATTTAGAAACTAATTGTTAACAAATCATAGTTCTAATAATATCTTGAAAAACTTTCTTTCTTCATTCAATTACAGTATTTTATTATGATATTCTAGGTGATGAAAAGTTTTGTATGATACATTTTTTACTAAAAAAATTCAAAATTAGAAAATAAAAATTATCAACCATGATCACTAAGAATAGTGACCAAAGGTATAATTTTATCATTTTCAAAATAGTAAAAAATTATTTTATATATAAAAAACCTTTTGACCATTTCTTTTTAAAATAGATTGATGTGTATATTGTGTATTCGTCACCAAAAATATTTATATAGTATTTTGAACTAATACATGAAATTTTTATTTGAGAAAATAAATCCATATACACTAACATTAATGAATTAAAAGTTAAATCTTCAATAATAGATTCAAAACATTATTTATTTTTCTTTCTAATTTTATGTGGTTCATGCACTTTAGAAAAATTATACTCTATCTAGGGTTAATATTTAACTAGTCATTTCGTAAAATGGTTGTATATTGTTCTAAAAATATAGTATTCTAACCTTCTATCCAAAAACCAATATTTATTGTTCATTATACTATGGATAGGAATATCGTGGGATATAAGGTCTTCTATGTTTACAGTTTATACATTCACATGTCCATGAGTAGAAAAAAAAGTAAATTCACTTTTAATCTTGGAGTGATGAATTTAACATTTGTAATGTTCAAAAAAAATCCTTCATAACATGATTGACATATTATATTGATTTTATGCTTAATACCTAAAAAAATAAATCTTTTTTAATTAATTTATCTAGGAAGATCAATATTACATATACCATTTATATCTCCAAGAGAATTATCACCAAAAGTTTGTTTAACACATTTGAAATTGATATTATTATAAATGAATTGTTTGTTTCTAGTCCTTCCAAAAAATGATATCAACATTATTGTTGATGAAAATAGTATTCAATCTATCTCTCCAATATTTATAGTTAAAACCATAAAATAATGGGGGTTTACTAGGATCCATAATCTTTACAGTAACTATAGAAATCCTTTTATCATATATAAAAAAATACACTTTTCCAGAATATATATTAGTTTATCTATATTAATCCAAACTAAAACCTATATTAAAATAAAAATTATTAGTTTAAAATAAATTTAAATTTGATAATACACTAGTATAATAGTCTCTAATTCCAATTATAGGATCATAATATTATTAAAATAACTCCAAGAGGTGGGGGTTGAATTATTGTTTATAAAATAAATCATATAATTATATTCCCTCTTTATTTTGTTTTTTTATAAAAATTGTTTTATTAAATATTAAAATTTAGTCATAAAAACGTTTTTATTAATATTTATAAAATAATATCCTATGAAATTTTTATATCAATCTATTTGAAACCCACCTTTTCCTTAATATTTTATTTTATAAATCAGTTTTAGAGTTGATTGAGAATGTTTAAAATAAGAACCAACAATCATCACTATAAAACATCACAAATTTAAAAAAAATATACAATACAAAATCAAAATTAATGATCCAAAATAAAAAATATCCAAAATTTTAAATTCAAACACTGTATGATGGAACTCGCATTTTGTTGTTCCCACCATCAATGGCTCGAGTTTCAAAACCTCACACCGCAAATGGAAACATCACTATCACCTGTTAGAAGAATAAACCATAAAACAATCTAGAATATACTTCATTGTGGAACCTTAAATATTGATCTTGGATGATACAATTCACAAAGATGATATCCAACCATACGAATCAAACACCAGAATAGAAAAAATCACCTCAAAACAAGAGGAAAATCATAAAGCGTCCTACCTACACAATCGTAGTCCACCATGAGAGCCTGAGTGAACGACTAGAATGGGTTCGACCAAGATGGATCAGAAATAAAGATCATAGGTGGATGAAAATGATTTGAGCCTACGTGAAATGACCATAAAACAATCTATCCAAACTAGAAATCCCAAAATTAGAGCATATGAAGCACCTGAACCATCACTTTTCCACCACATTTCCTCGCCACCGTAAAACCGTAGAGCTCAACCATGATATGACCTAGAAATACAGGAGCAATAGAATGAGAAATGGAGGAGGAAGGATAATCCTCAACCGATGAACAACATACTAGAAGAAAAATTGAAACTGAAATGAACCATATGGTATGGAACAAGAGAACTAGGACGATGCAATAAGGTGAGGGGATAAAGAAACATAAAAATATAGTAAGCGATTAAAGAATGAGATGATACTAGAAGAAGGTGTGAAGTATAGGGGAAAACCTAATCACCAAGGGAGATCCCACTAGAATAAAAGGACATATATCTGATCAGACGAGCATTAGAGGATCCCAAAAAATGGGGGATCAAATGCAGAGTAACCCTGAAGAAGATTAGTAGCAGGGAATTCTAGAAAAAGCTCCATGAACTAAAAAGGAATAACCTACAAAGTGTGTCAAATAAACAAAATGATTCACCACACATTTACTATATATAATTGACCTAGGATACCATTATTAACTAGCACTCGACATAGTCTTCCATGAACCTGAAGGGAATTACCAATCCCTATGGTCATGCAATATGAAACCATGCATAAACAATAATTTAATTGAATTATTTTAATAACATGAAATAGAAAACCTGATATATATATATATATAACAGAAATAAATAGTATAAGGAAACCAAAATAAATAAATTAGAAAACTAAAATAAATTAGTATAATTGGTATGACTCAAAACTGGCTAAACACAAAAAGGTATGATTCTAAAAACAGGGGAAAACCCAAAACAATAAATAGATACTCAATGTGATAAGAATATGACATCCAACTATCTCACCACCAATTATGCAAGACCATTTGACTAATGACATTCTCCTCTCTACAAATCATTACCATTCCTTACACCACAAGATATAATCATATATACACACATCTAAAAGGTTATACAGGATGTGAGAAATGTAGGCATAGTAGAATTCCACCCAGGTGTTCTATAACAAGTATTTGTATATTAAAATTAATATTATAAATTTTAAATAAAATAATTCATGATAATTAGCTAAATAGTATTATATAAAATGAAAATAAAAACATTCCTCATTTTTTCATTAATATGAATATTTTAGGTAAAATATTTCCAAAGAATATCATATATAACAAAGCGGGTAATCAAAGACAAGTTGTACAGACCAAAAAACTATTTCATCAAACCGAGGATCACTAAATACATGGATAGGTAAAAAAATCATACCCAAAATTATACAATTTCACGCATCATGCTCTTGGACATATGAATCAAATATAATGGGTTAAAGAACACCATATAAGGTGAACCTCAAAACAAAGTCTAAAGGGTCACTAGCACACTTTTTATAGGGTGTAATGAAGAACCCCTTGAGTGAACCCCCTAATAGTAACAACATACGATGCATATTTCCAAATCATACCACTTATTTAACTGAGGCTTTCTTTGTGCTACATTTTCCAAATCAATTAATCAAAAACATTATCTGAAAACCATTTCATAAATGCATTCACAATTCATCAAAAATCCATTTTCCATAACCAATAAAATAGAAATCCACATTATCTAGGAACTATTTTACACACATTCAAACTAATAAATCGTTCCAATTCATTTATGAAATAGTTTATAAAAAATTTATCCATGATTAATACAATATAGGTTAGAGACAAAACAAACTACCTCAAACTCGGGTCGTACTATCACAAACCAAGCCAAGATTTCATCCAACCTGACAATCGACCAGTCTCTAAAATTACCCGAAAGAAGTTCCCAATCCCCATCAGACTGAAAGTTGTTCCTAGGTATCAATAATATACTTTTGTGGTGACTTGACTCATGAGAATAACCATAAACACCCCACATCAATAAAAATCTATAACTAGATAAGCATAACCAAACATGGTTGACCAACATTTAGATTCAATGTTCACAACTTCTAAAAAATCCCAAATTACTACAACCAAAAAAAACCACAAAACATCCAAAAATACTCTGTGAAACATGAGGAGAATCACCCCCTTAACACCACCTCTAACACCTAAATCAATTGGAATAATAGAGACTGAATATATAACACCATGAGACATATTTTATTTACCATGTCCATACCTAAGAAAGTCTACATACACCAAAGGTGAATACAGGGTGTGAGCCAATGCCTGAAATGAATACACCAAAAAGGGAATTTTCCATCCTACAACATGAGATGAAAAATCAATATAAACATTTCAATAATAGACTTTGAAAAATTTTCAAGATAAAAGTTTAAGCAAAACCAATCTCATGGTAAACACAATTATAGAAAACCATTTCTCAACAATCCTGCTTAAAAATTAAATATATACAAGGTATATCATATATTGATAGATGTAACCACATAATATAATAATAATGTAAAAATATGTCACCATTGGTAAATCCCTAAGGGTAGCCATCACAAGTGAGACGTTGATAACCTCATACCTTGGTGGTCAATATCATCCAACTCAACTACCAACATCTTCCACGTTCTTGATCCACAAGAAGTGATTCCTCCTAAGTGCCTAGTGGAATCCAGATAACAATCCAATACCAATAGTATTCCAATGAATGATCTAATAGTAGGGATCATCCCAAGGGATGAGTGTCCTCCGATAGTATCACATATTTAGTTAGTGTTTTATGCATGATTACTACATTATGAATTAGGGAATTTCCACTTTGGAGTCAACTAGCGTCACTCCACTAGTAGAATATAGGGTTTCCACTTCTAAATCACTAGTGTTCTAGTTCTTTTTTTCACCTTAGATACCGAGGAATCCATTTTTCCATAATTTGACAATTCATATGTCACACAATTCATCACGTTGACATACACATATGAACAGTTATAAACACATTAGAAAATGACCACTTTCAATAACCATAACTTGAAAACCACTATTTTCTATAAACAAATAACTTTCCATTATACACCCACAAAAACCATTTCAAATAACATTTCACACCACATTCACAATCTATGAAACCCATTGGGAAACATTAAAACATAATCCCATAATAAATTTAACTATTTCTGTGGGCCAAGCCCCTTTAAAATCAACACATAATCTAATTTCACTTTAAAACACTCTTCCAATCATTTACATAATTCAAAAGTAAAATTAAATCTTCACAAAAAAGAATCCATAATTAACTAGAAATCCATTTATTTTAAAAAAACCCAATTTTACTACATTCCGAAATCATGCCCCTCTGAAGAAAAATCTCACACCTTTCAATCAAACCATGAAACTCTCCCACAAAGAACCACAATAAACACACATAAAAAACATAACCATTTCCCATTATAAAATTCACTTCCATCACCTAATCATGTCGACACCATTTAAAACATATTTCTCAACAAACAAATACACCATATAGAACTTATAATTAACCAATAATGCATATTTAAGCATATAAAAATGGAAAAGCATGGATCCACCTACCTCAAACTTCAAAACATAAGGAAATTAGTTTGAACCCACAACCACAACACCAAAAGACCCTAACAAAGAAATATTTAACAACAAACGTCAATATCTAACTCAACAACACAAGGTGGAACCCTCCCTATGAAAAATAACCTATTAGAAAAGAATAACCAAAAGAGGGATGAGGAGAAACCCTAAAAGAAGGAATACATCATAGGAGAAAACATTTACCTGATGATTCGTTGATGAATCCAGAAAAGAAAGACCAACGGGAGTCCAAGGGAGCCATGAGGGAGAGAGAGAGGATCATAGGACTGAGAAGCTTGAATGGGGTAGACAAAGGAGGATTTGTGGTTAAATCTTGAGTGGATGAAAAGGTCATTTTCAAAATTTTAATGACCCGGACATGGAGCATGGTTTTACAATATGGTTTTCCTAATCGTGTGAAAACCATGTCCCACTCACTATCCTAGAGGTACATCCCACAAGGTTATCCCACATAGTTTGGAATCAATGAAAAAATAATATGGTTGCCCACTATCCAATAATGTCACATGGCCACATGGTTTCCAAGGTAAGGGAGCACAATTTTTCAAATTGGGCACCAACCATGTGCCACCTACTATTAACCCAAAAAACTCATATTTTTACTATAAACCCTTGGGATGACTTATGTAATAACCATGGGATAAATATTAAACAAAATATACCCTAAAAATTAAACTCCTTCACACCCATAACTGGAGTGTAAAAACATAATTCAGAATAATAAACTAAAGAAATGGTTAAAAAATATCAAGTGTGACGATTATTCCCACTATAATGCTTTCCGCCCCAAGAGATCCAACACATTTTCTAGTTGATCAATCAATGAAAAAATATTTCTACACTGGAATGATCTTACATCTCAAATAAAGAACAAAACATTCACCACCTATGAAAAAAATAAACCAACGAAGCCAGAACACTTCCAAGAAATGATGGAAGGCTTAAGTCACATCATTAAAAATGGACAATGTTCCCTCCAATGGAGATGAACTTGAAATTTAAAAAATTCAAAAAGAAACTACCTCCCACCGAAATTGTTCAAGATTCCAAACCAAATTATCAACACGAGTGGCTGGAATGGACTTCCAACTATTAGTAGCCAAACTGATTCTATATAAACAAGAAAGAAAATGAAATGAGGCCCATAGTGTGTTTCCCCACTATAAGAAACAAACTATATTCGATCTAAATGGGAATCCTAAAGTGGATCAACTCAAAAACACTCCACATAGACTAGAAACCCCCCCCCCTTATAAGTGGAAAGAACATGATAAAAGAAACTCAAACAGAGGAAATGGTCCCAAAATAAAACCGACTCATGAATGCTAATAATAAAAGGGAAACTAATCGAAATACCACATCCATAAGAGAACATAATATAAATTACAGTAAAACATAACCACCAAACCTTTTAATAAATGAAGTGGATCTCTTCTATCAACAATTATCACAATGAGGGAACATGTTTTTTACACCACATTCAATAAAATGGTACCTTTGAAGATGAGGAAACTACCACATAAAAACATAAAATATCTCCATTCCCACACTAAATACATAATCTAGACCAAGGGCCCCTACAACATTTGGATTCATGACTACGCACTAGCTTCACTCCAAATCCTATGGTTGGAGCCTTGTTGTTTGATGCATCTACTTCCTCGCAGCCAAGAGCTGAAAATCCCTAATCAGTACTCCTTCTTTCCACCAAAACAATGATTAATAAGCTATACACCCATCATACCATTTCACTATGAATGATAAATAGAATAGCCAAGAAACATGTTAAAAACACCAGTGTATAAAATGGTAAGATTCGTACTATTCCAAAAGAAAAACGTACTTCTATAAAAACAGAAGGTCACAAGAGATCCTCAATAGACACTTTTCAAATTTAATTTGAAGACTATACCAAAGAACACAACTACCAACAGCCATTACAACCAATGAATCTTACATAGAAAGGGACTCCAAAATAAGCCTAAACAACACACTACTACTACAAAAATGATCCACACCACCACTTGGAAACACCAAGATAAAACCATTGCATGTGGAATTGGCCAACATGTATGGAATGTTTTATGGGAGTTTTGGCACAATGGTTTTTATGAATATTATTTCTTCCCTAATGACACACCATGATCCCATGCTTAGATCGAAAGGACTTTTTCATTCTATGATAGGAACCAATAGTTCTAGGCTACTTTGTCATCTCCTTAATGGAATTATCTTCACCCCTTATAGAGATCAGAGGATGATGGGATACATCGTGTGCTCCTACTAGCACAACCTCTATAAAAAAAATATTTCCTCACCACATCAGAAAAAGTGGTCTGGTGGTGCTCTTACTCCTTCGAGTGTAGACTAGGATGAATCCCTCTCTAAAAACAATGATCCCTCGTGAAATAATCTATAGCTCACTCTAGAAGATAAAAAAATGTGTCAAAAAATAAAAATACAATCTAGTACCATTCCATAACATTTTATAGATAACACAGTTCCATTCTCTTTCTCACCTTCACAACTAAAAAGACTGACTGACTGAATGGACCGAAGGCCTTCTTTTTTATTGATTATTGATAACTCCCCTTTCAAGTGATGAGGGGGAACCCTTACAACGCCCATAGGCATAGAAGTTACATATCATGTATTCTTGTAGATATAACAAGGCCCATTGGTTTTAATAATATCATACAGACTATGAATACTTGAAACTACCCCTCCACAACATCTGCATCATGATCATCTCTCCACCTTTGCAAGGCTATTCAGTTATCATGTCCATGTGAAGGTTCACAGGTGTGATACTAATGGAAAATTCCATACCCTCTCATTCTACCTAAATCAATTTAACCCATGCTCTTTGTAAATGCACCTTTCTCTTGAATCCTCTTCAAGGGTGGTTCCTTGTAGAATTTGTCAATATAACTGCTTATCAGGTGGCCCGATAGGCCTTGAGGTGTCCAGAAGACAATGAGGTGGAACGAAAGCCTTACTGACCCAAAGGCCTTGGGTGGGACGAAGACCATAAGGACTCCAAGCCCAAACTGGTGGCCCACAGTGAATTGTTCTGGATGCTACAGTACCAAACATCACCTTCTACAGTTCCCAGAATTATGCCTCCACCTGGATTTGAACCTGGGTCTCATGGATGCACTTAGAGAGGCCTCACTAACTGGGTTGAGTCTCACGTGCACTACAATAAATAAAAACATAATGATTAATGAATTATTGAATAATTCATAGATAAAATTATACAAATTATTGCTTCACAAAACCGACCCCCCACACATCAAGGTTAGAAATTGAAGAATAAATATTGAATATTTAACGTTTAATGACTCTATAAACTCAAATATACTAGATAACAATTCCAATTTTTACATACACTCTTCTACTTCTGGAAGATCATCTTAACCACAAATGATATATGGATTTGACTTCTAAAAAAGTATATTTAAATCCTTCGGTTTATCAAATGAGAGGTTTCATAAAGGTGAACCACCATTGTCTAAACCATGACCAAATATCAATATTTGTGGGGGTGTCCACTAGAAAACATGAAAAATAAGAACCCAATCAATCTAATCCATGAATATAAACATACCACAAACAAACATCAACAAACAAAGTGAATGAACTCAAAGGCCTCCCAAAACATTTTTTCAAACAAACGCACTAACCATTATCTCAAAACCAATTCACTGAAAAGAACTCAAAATCGAAGTACCATTAAAACATGAAGAGTTCTCAAGCTAAAAAACTCCTTACAAGAAACATTCCCAAATCACAAGGAGACATGCCAAAATACTACTAGTTATCAAAACATCACAACTTCACTTAAATGAACTTTTAAAAAGAATGAAATCGTGGTGGGATGGACACTCACAAATGGTATTCCATGGAGCCTCAAAAATAAATATTCTCATTCCAAACCAAGCACTCGTCTCCTCATATCATTCTGGGAACTCATAAACTCATTCCATTAGCCATCCACATTTCCATGCATATCCATTCATGTGGCCACTCATGAAAATAAAAATGGTCCATTTTTCACCTTTTCCCAGGAAAACCTTCAACCCAAGCTCTCAAATTCATAATTCACATCCCATTTCAAATTTCAGAAAATCTATCAATGCTCACTCACCACCTGCTCAAAAATCACAATCAAATCTTTCCCATCAAATCATTACTTCTTTTCACAAATTAAAATCCTATGGATCCCATTCAAAAATCCACTTCATCGCATTCAAAATATTTTTTAGTAACTGAACAGAATATAATTCTATCAATAAAAAATGGATTAAAAATGAAACTCCCCTTTTATAAAACAAGTTTTCAAAACCCTCTTAGAAATAACTTCTATTTTTCTAACAATACAGTTTCAATATGTCCCAAATTTGGATAACCAAAACATAATTCTCAGTATCCTCATTCCCAATTTACCTAAAAATAATCTTTCAAAAAACAAATATTCTAAATCTCAATTCAGAACAATTTTAAAAATCTATTTTTCACCTTCAGAAAATTATACCATTACAACTTTAAATTTGGTTTTCATAATTCCAAAAAAAGAGTTTTCAAAACCATTTTCTAAGTTAATAATGAACCAAAACAACTCATAAGGGGAAACTAGTGTCAATGGGTGACATTTTTATATGGTTGGTGGCCACATTCCAGTTATACCACCATCCTAGAGAGTCCTCTTGGACTATGTCCCTAGATACACATGGCTTTCCAGGCCCTGTGAGATCACTAAGATCATTGAACTAACTCAATTTTATTTCCTAATCACAAAACAACCTAAAAGAACCAATGAATCCCGAATAAATTTGACTTTCCTTTCCAAATCAAGGTTTTTCCTAGACTTTTTCATCCAAACACTCCTCTAGACATTCACCCAAGCATTGATAGTCATAACACATCTACCTTTATAGTCCAAATAAAATAGGGTGCTCTAAAAGCTAGGCCCTCTAATGAACCATTCTGATAAAATACCATTTTATCACAAACCATGCCGGGATGCCATCCAACCTGGTCGGTGGTATATATGGAACGGTGTTCTCGATCGCCTTGGGCTGGAAACCAATTTATGGGTATCAATAATAATCTTTGGGAATAATTTAAACCATGAGTATAACCATAATCAACCCACAATAAAAAAAATCATAACTTCATAAACATAAAAGAACATGGTACACCAACTTTCAGATTCAAAGCTCAAAACATTAAACAAAACCCAAAAGGTACTGAAAGAAAAATGAAACCACATAACATCAAAAAAACCTTCATACAAAAAGAGGGAAATCACCCAAATCCACCACTACCAACACCTGTAACAACTGGAAGACTAGTGACTCGATCAAACACACCACAACACATCTCTCATTTACCTGGGTTATACATAAAAAAAGTCTACATACACATAAAGGTGTATGTTGGGTGTGAGAAAAATAACAGTAGGATGCGGCAAAAAAAAATTCAATGTCACAACATTATAATACATGTCAACATTCATATTTAAATATAATTCATTGAAATTATTTTAAGAAAACATAATAATAAAAACTATTATCATGGAAAACACTTTCAAGAAACACCATTTATCAACAAAATTGCTTCAAAATGAAATACACACAAGGTCCACCAAATAAAGACATATGGAACCATGTCATATAAGAGGCATGTCATAGTAGAGCACTGTGGGTAAATCCCTAAGTGTGGTTATCACAAGAAAGTCACTAATAACCTCATACCATAGTGGTCAATATCCTCCAACTCAACTACCAAAATCTTTCCGTTGTTGGAGCCACTAGTAGGGATCCATCCCAAGGGCCTAATGGTCTCCAAAAAATAATCCAACACCAACATAATTGTCATGCACGATCCCCTTGGAGGAATCATGAGGTTCTTGTGGTATCCAATAATATTACTTGTTTCGTTAGTGTGGCATGCTTGAATTATGCTAAGTGAATCCAGGTACCTCTTCTTTTGAGTCAACTAGTGTCACTAAACTAGAAGAATCTGGGCTTACCACTTCCACATAACTAGATTACTAGTTCTATTTTATCTAATTGTAAACCTAGGATTCCAATCATGCTCAATTTTACATTTCACATGTCCCAAAATTCATCGTTATCATCTATGCATTCCAAACATTATAAAAACATTGGGAAATCACTGCTTTCAGAAACCATCACATAGAAACGACCATTTTCTATAAACAAACCTAATTCCATTTTACTCAAACCAAAACCATTTGAAAAAACATTTCACACCACGTGTACAATCCATGGAACCCATTGAAAAACATTACATGATAATCACATAATCAATTTTACCATTTTCATGGGTCAATCCCCTTTCAAACACTACCGAAAAAGGACTTTTTGCGACGGGCCTTTTGTGACGGGAATAAATATCGTCACAAAAGGTCCGCCCAATAGGTTATTTATAATGAGGGTAACGACACGTCGCAAATAAACAACTATTTGCGACGGGATTTCGTCTCCCGTCGCAAATAGTTTCGCGCTAATAGCGCGCCAAACCGCCTGAAGGTTATTTGCGACGATGGGATCCCACCGTTGAAAATAGTTATATATTTGCGACGGGCCCTGTCACAAATAATTGGGGGCGGTTTATATCTTTTTGCGACGTGACACCTTTTGCGACGGGGTTCGTCGCAAATAACTGGCGGTGGTTTATAGCCTTTTGCGATGGGATGCCATTCCGTCGCAAAAGGTGTGTCAGCAGAGACAATTTGTGATGGGTCTCATCACTAATAACTTCTTAACCGCTGACAGTAATTAATGCTGGTGTAGGTATTTGCGATGGGTCCCATCGCAAAAGATACTATTTGTGATGAGATACCCGTCGCAAATAATCTAACCTATATATACCCCCCATCTGTTTTTCCTCTCGTTGCTCTCAAATTTTAGAAGTTGTTTCTCTCTATACTCTGATTTTAGAGTGATTTTTTCGAAGATTATTTTTTTGTTCACGAAGAAGTTGTGAAGCCGACTGCATCAATAGAAAACTAGTCATAAAGGTATATATGTTTTTTTAATTTATTATTTATTTCATTTTTTTTATGTTAATTTTTTTATTGTTGATTCGTTATAATTATATTAAATTTAAATTGTTCTGTCGTTAGTATTTATTTGTACTAATAAATTGAAATTTTCAGTATTAATTTTTAATAATTAGTAGTATTTATTATTATTTTACGAAAATTAGTAATGTATATAATTAATTTGTAGTAATTAATAATAATTGTTAATAAATATCAATAAATAATAATAAATATGAATAATTAGGAATAATTAATATTAATAAGGAATAATTTAGAAAAATATTAATAATTATTAAGAATTAGTAATAATTAGGAATAATTAGAAATAATTAGAAATAATTAGCAATAATTAGCAATAATTAGCAATAATTAGCAATAATTAGTAATAATTAGCAATAATTATCTATAATTAATAATAATTAGTAATAATTAATAATAATTAGTAATAATTTGTTATAACTAGTAATAAATTGTAATAATTAGTAATAAATTGTAATAATTAATAATAATTAGTAATAATAAGTCATAAATACTACTAATCACTAAAAATTACTAATAAATACTAATAATTATCAATAAATACTAATAATTTGGAATAATTAGCAATAATTATAAATAAATAGCAATAAATAGAAATAAATAGAACTAATTAGCAATAATTAGCAATAATTAGGAATAATTAGTAATAATTATGAATAATTAGCAATAATTAGCAATAATTAGCAATAATTAGCAATAATTAGCAATAATTATGAATAATTAGCAATAATAACAATAATTACCAATAATTGGTAATAATTAGTAAAAAAGAGGAATAAATAGTAAACAAATATGAATAATTAGTAAAAAATAAGAATAATTAGTAATAAATAGGAATAATTAGTAATAATTACGAATAATTAATAATAATTAGGAATAATTAATAATAATTTGTAATAAATTGTCATAGTTAGTAATAAATTGTAATACTAAGTAATAAATTGTAATATTTAGTAATAATTACTAATTAATACTAATAATTTCTAATAAATACTAATAATTAGCTATAATTAGCAATAATTAAGAATAATTAGAAATAATTAGCAACAAATAGAAATAAATAGCGATAATTAGCAATAATTAGCAATAATTAGAAATAACTAGCAATAAATAAAAATATATATCAATAATTAGCAATAATTAGAAATAATTAGAATTAAATATTAATAAATAGGAATAATTAGTAATAATTTGGAATAATGGAGAATAATTGGGAATAATTACGAATAATTAGGAATAAATACTTATATTTGGTAATACATACTAATAATTAATAATAATTAGCAATAATAAGGAATAATTAGAAATAAATATGAATAATTAACAATAATTGGGAATAATTTTCAATAATTTGCAATAATTAGCAATAATTAGCAACATATAATAATAATTAGTAATAAATTGCAATAATTAGTAATAAATTGTAATAATTAGAAATAAATTGTAATAATTAGTAATAAATTGTAATAATTAGTAATAAATACTAATAATTAGTAATAACTACTAATAAATACTAATAATTAGCAATAAATACTAATAATTAGCATTAAATAGAAATAAATAGGAATAAGTAGATATAATTAGAAATAATTAGCAATAGTTAGAAATAAATAGTAATAATTATAAATAAATTGTAATAATTAGCAATAATTAGCAATAATTACCAATAATTAGCAATAATTAGCAATAATTAGTAATAATTTGCAATTATTAGAAATGAATAGTAATAATTAACAATAATTAAGAATAAGTAGAAATAATTAGAAATAATTAGTAATAAATAGCAATAATTAGTAATAAATAACAATAAATATTAATAAATAAGAATAATTAGTAATAATTAGGAATAATTAGTAATAATTAGAAATAATTAGAAATAATTAAAAATAATTAGAAGTAATTAGGAATAATTAGTAATAAATATGAATAATTAGTAATAAATTGGAATAAATACTGATAATTAGTAATATTTAATAATAATTAGGAATATTTTGAAATAAATAGTAATATTTAGCAATAATTAGTAATAATTAGAAATAATTTGGAATAATTAGAAATAATTAAGAATAATTATAAATAATTAGTAATAATTAGCTATAATTAGTAATAATTACTACTAAAAACTAATAATTACTAATAATTACTAATAAAAACTAATAATTAGGAATAATTGTGAATAATTAGGAATAACCAGAAATAATTCAGAACAATTAGAAATAATTAGCAATAATTAACAATAATTGGCAATATATATGAATAAATTGTACTAAATAGAAATAATTAAGAATAATTAGGAATAATTAGAAATTATTAGAAATAATTAGAAATAAAAAGAAATAATTTGGAATATTTAGTAATAAATAAGAATAATTATCAATAATTCGGAATAATTAGTAAAAAATAGGAATTAATTGAAATAATTATTAATAATTAGTAATAAATAGTAATAAATAGTAAATATAATTATATATAATTATTACTAATAAAAAAATTATAGTATCAATATTTATGAAAAAAAAATATTAATATTATTTAAATAATAAAAAATTTATAAAATATTAAAATTATCAATATTTGCAACAGGCTTCACTCTATTCTTAACATATTAAAATCTCAAAGGGTCACCAATTGTCAGGTCATGTGGAACAATAAAATTTTTTCAGTCATGTCCAATGTAAATTCTATAATTTTCCTTGCTTGGTTGTTCACCTTGCAAGTAGCGTTGAAATAAGACAACCCTAGTCATGCCCTTATCATCTATAAGAATTATCTCACATAACCCTTTACATAGACCATTCTTCCTTTAAAATTTATGTGAAAGATACCGATGTCCCCTCAAATTTTTAAGGAAGAATTATCTATGTAAAGGGAGTTAGATGATTCTTAGAGATGAGAACGACATTACTTTGGTCGTCATATTGCAACACTACTTGCGCGGTGATCAACTGTAACACTGCAAGCTTCCACAGTACTCTTCTATTTGAATAATAAAGTAGTGTGTGTTATACGCAACTTCGAGTTCTATCACACACCACAACCAATCAAACTAGTCGTTATGAATAGTAATACCCACTTTTTGAAATTTTATAAATTTTATGTTTCAAAATGGACTTCATTTTGGGATTAGGAATATCTAAATTAGCTTAGGGTAAATTTTTGGTATTTTTCTGAAAACATTAAAATTTGGATGAATAGCGAAAAAACACTGAGTTATAGTTTAAAACTAAATTTTTATTTACATAAATATTTATTTTATTTAAATTTAATTAAGATTAAAATAGATTCATAATAACTATATAATTTCAATTTAATTAATTGGAGTTAGTTTAGAATAATTTTAGATATATAAAAATTTTATTGAACTTTTCACCGTCTTTTACCCACCTCATAGGAGAATTTGGAAATTCACATAAAACTTAATTCTACCGTTTATGTGAGTGGATTTTATAAAATCCTAGAGACATGATAAATATCAAGGACTAAAATGTGGTTCAATAAGATAAAAATAATTTTGTTGAATAGTAACTTTTTACTTTTATTTACCACGGTTAAAAGTAAATAGGGTAATTAAGGACAAAAATGATATTAATATTACCCTAACACATGTCCTAATTCTATTGGACAAGTGTATCTCGACCAAAAACAACCTTAGGAATAAAATATTTTCAGTTTGGTCCACTTGGATTGGATTAGGACATTTATTATTATTTAATTCAAAGAAGAGTTATAAGAGTTAAAATCAATGTTTAATAACTAAAACATTTTTAATATATGGTTATACATAAGATAAATTTGATTATAAATTTTCATTAGAAAGATAAAAATATTTCCTACATAATGGTATTTTATTTATAATTTTTAGACATTAAATAGTTTAATTTATTTTTGACACAATGGTGATGCAGTAATTACTTAATTAATGAATTATTAAAATAATTGATATTATAAATATCAAAATAAATGTAATTTGAGTATTTTTATGGATTAAACTAATTTTATTGGTTAATATGAAATATTATAACTGTTTATATTAATTTTTTTCTATGTAATAATGTTGTTATGAAATTATCAAAAACAAAATACCCAATAATGTCAAAAATGACATAAAAGAGTTTTTAAAACAAATATTATAATATTAATTGATAATATTTTTCTTAAAAATATAAGGATCGGCCAGAGGACATATATAATGATAAGTTTATCATTAATCTACCACTTGGGTGTCTCTTAGAGATATATATAAATTGTATTAACTATATAATAAAAAAAATACAAAGAGACATGGTAAATGTCAAACTATTTAACTAAGAGTTAAATATAAATGATAAGGTTAATATAGTTACACAAACCTATCTAAAATATATTGGTTAAAATTCTTTCTACCCATCCCCAACTATACCTTGAAATAATCCACTTTTGATCCATTAGAAACTTAATATGAATTTATTGTAAAATAATATTTCTATCTTTTTCAAAGGTTCCCCTCACCCTTCTTATAAAAGGGAACTCCTCCTTCTCTCTAATTTACACCATCAAAGCCTTTTGGATCAGCCAACCACTTCCCAAATAATCTCTCCAATTCCCTCACTTCATCCAAGAGGCCTTAGTTGGATCATAACGGCAACCTCAGAATCCCTTTTGATCGAATCAAATGGAAGAACCCAAAGAAGAGGTAATGTTTTCACCACCCTCTTTCAAGTTCCTTTCTTCTTCAACTTCTTATTTATTTGTTATTTCATTTCTAAAATAATATCTCCAGTATCTTTTATATACTGTGATTTTATTATAAATATGTTCCAACCATATTCAGTATTCTATCCATCTTTTTAATGACATGTCACCATATGTGCGTACGTACGGCCCACGGTCTCCACGTCGTGGTGTAATTGTTATTTAATACATTATTATTTAGATGGGTATAATAATGAATTTTAATTCTTGTAAATAATAAATTTAACATGATAAATATTCTGTATATATGATATAACATCCAATTATATATTATTTTATTATCAAAATAATGATATTGTCGCTCGTGCGTACGTACGGATTACTGTCTCCACGAACGTGATGACATTCATTCCCCATCGTATACATTCAAGACTAAATTTCATTTGATGGTTAAAAATAATTTTTAGAGACATGATATCATTCTGGATATGAATAATATACATCCCATCCATAAATAATATGGCCCAAAAAACAAATAATATAAAGTAAAATGAATCTGTTAACACCCGAAACGATGATAATACTAAGATATTATTAACAAATCAAAGTTAAAAGATCAAATATGATATCATATGAATGTATATAATTCTTGTATAAATTAATAACAATTATTTCACCATTATACAAGAGTTTATCCTACCCTCAACCATGGAATGTACAAGGTATGGGTTTATTTCACAATCTCTTCATTATCTGAGGTTTTTTATACGTAATTATATACTGGGACCTCTTTATCATCTACATCCATGTTCCTTAAAAATGTATTTAAAATAATTCTTACTATTTTATAGACAATGGGTTAAAGTCATTTATACCCTTGTTTACTTTTTATAAGATGTTTATAAAGGAATGTTTCTGTTGTTTTCCAAACAAGGTACTTTTTAACCTTTTCAACAAAATTAAGGTAAGAATGTCTTTTTTAACTTATAAGGCGGGTGCTGCTATTTTACACCATTATAAAATCGTCCAAGATTCCCTTAGAAGATTTTAAGTATATTTTCAAAGTAAATATTTTTTTTAAAATTATTTTACTTTTAAATAATTTCAAAAAAAGAGATATTTCTCTCAAATAGATTTGATTTCATCTATGTCAACATCCTTTGATGGATTTCAGGCTTATATGAAGTTGATTTATTATGATACAAAACTTCCATATTGTATTGGATTTTTTGTTATATGTTTGATTGTGGATGTGTTATTTTTATCCCATTCATGGTATCTGGAGAAAATATTGAAAATTCATATGATAGTTTTAATACGAATGTTTATGTTATATTTAAACATGTTCATATGAGGAATGCATTGGAACTAATAAGTGATGGGTGGATCCCGCTATAGCTCCTCGATGCATCGGTAGGTCTCATGAGACAAACTTGTGTCTTAGCACAAGGCCATGACAAAATCTTATTTGTAGTCTTAGAACAAGGCCTTGACTATGTGGTTATGATAGTCTGGCATTATGCATTCTATCATTTTGAAAGTGGTTATTGATATTTCATGTGATTATTGGACTAGTTGAATATCCATGTGAATAAGTAAATGGAATTATTTTATTTTATCTTTTCCATATTATGCTGAAGTTCAAGTATAAAAGGATTTTGTTTTAGTTATACATTGCCTTAAAAGTTTATGTTTATTTATGAAAGATTCTCCTATATTGTTATCCTTACTGGGCATTTGAGCTCACCCCTTTCTATGTTTTATTTTTCCCAAGATGTGAAGAAGTATTTTATGAATGATGAGCGGGGATAGTATAAGGGGATATGAGTGTGGAGACATGATTTTGTTGTATTTTTTACTTTATGATGTAAATGTAAACTTCATAAATTATCTAGTGTTTCCAAGGTTGCTAAAGTAATGGTTATTTCGAGACATGATCTTTTGAGATCATGCCAATGTTTTGTAATAATGTACCGAGTCTCGGTAACTGGGGTAGGGGCATTACAGTTGGTAAAAGAGGAAGTCTAGTACAAACCTTGGGAGCTATATTTTGATAAACTCTCATTAGAGCACATAGACCTAATATGGACTTTGAGCATTAGTATAGAAGAACTTCCTAGAATTTTGGTAATGTGGAGATTTTTTGAGTTTTCTGAGAAATAAGTCTATGTCTAAATATGAGCAGGTAGAGGTGGCTCTGGAATAGATGTACCTAGGGGTAAAACCTAAAAACACCACTTTGAGCTTGACTCGAATGAGAACTGGTGCATGACAACGGTCCTTGTTTCACTCTTGGTTACGAAACTCCCGGGGGATATGCTTAGGATAATTATCATTTTATTTAAAACCATTATGAAGGGTTTATAAGTTTATACTTCCTCAAAGAAAACATTTTTTATGGTTATGGAATATATCTATAAACTGTTCAATTTATGTTAAGTGTTTTACAAGTTTGGATTTATGTATTGTGATTCATAAACTAATCTAGTGTATGACATTGTTTAGAAATGGTGCCTAGTGGAAGAAATGGAAACCATATCAATGCATTCACTTCATGTAGGGATTTACCTCCAGCTCAAGATAATAATAGTGGAGCTGGTGTTGCAACTAGTTCTAATCAGCTAATCACCATACTGGGACAACTCACTCAGTTTATGAATAATAACCTTACCAGTATAGAGCTCCCCGATCCACAGCGTGGAAGATAAATGTTAGATCGCTTAATGAGGAAACAACCAACAACATTAAATGGGAGTACAAATCCCTTAGTAGCTGAAAAATGGATAAATTCCTTAGAAAAATATTTCAGGCTTTGGGGAGTAGAGAAAGGGAAAAAGTTATCATGGCAGTTTATTGCCTCACTGGATATGCTGATTAATGGTTGTCATTTATTTAAAACAAAAATTAAGAAGATGTAGTATAAAATATGTAATGGATGGAGTTCAAAGATATTTTCATAGAAAAATACTCTCCACGTGACCATCAAGTAGATATGGAAAGATAATTTCTGAATCTGAGACAAAAGCAGGATGAGAATGTTGCAATGTATGAGGCTAACTTTAAATGGTTAGAAAGGTATGCTGGAGATTATATATGTATCCCCAGAAGTAAGAATGATCATTCCGTTGATGGGTTAATACCATTTCATTGTTGGGAATTAGTGTCACAATCCTTCTCATCGTACAAAGATATTGTCTCATGTGCTATCGATACTGAAAAATTATTCTCTACGTCTTACTACTTTAAAGAAAAGAAAGAGAAGAAGAGATTTGAGGATCACTCTGGAAATGGATATAAAGGGAAGAAGGAAAAAGTTTATTATCAATCCTATAGTAAATGTGGGAAGAAACACCCCGGTACGTGCATGAAAGGAAAGGGAGTCTCTTACAAGTGTGGTGAAAAATTCCACCAAGCTCGTGATTGGAAGGGGAAGAAGGAAGCTACCGATGTTTATTGATAAAATTTCAGGGAGATGGGACATTATGAAAATGAATGTCTTAAGAGTCAGGGAACCGTACCTCCAAAAAGGAGAAGGGATCAAGGTCAAGCATATTTTTATCACTACTAAGGAGTTAGAAGCTCCGAAAGACGTGGTGGCAGGTAATTTAATGCTTTCCTCAAGTTTAGCGAATGCATTATTTGATTCTGGATCATCACATTGTTTCATATTATCCCAGTTTTCTATGAAATTTAAATATTTCCAATTTTATTTAACAAGGGAGTTGTTAGTTAAAACTCTTAAGGGAAGTATCATTGCTACAATTTTCTGTGGATCTATTCCCATTAGGCCATATAAATGTTCTTTATCTGCTGATCTCATCATCATACCCATGACTGAATTTGATATAATCCTCGATATGTATTGGCTTTGGGACCAAGATGCGAAAATTTATTGTGATAAGAAGGTTATGATTTTTGATTATGATGATAAAGAACAACTTTTCTTTAGAGCAGAATCATCACCACCTGATTCTTATCTAGATCCACCCCCACTAACTCAAATTAATTCAATTATCAGGGAGCAAGAGAATGAAATAACTGTGGGTGAGGAAAGGAATGTTCAAATAGATGATTTTCCTATTCTGAGAGATTATGTGGATGTGTTTCCAGAAGATTTACCTGGACATTGTCTAGAATGAGAAATTGAGTTTTAAATTAATTTCATTCCTGGATCAAGGCCCATATCGATGACCCCTTATAGAATGGATGTTGTTTAATTAGTGAAAATAAATAAACAACTAGAGGAATTGAGTAATAAGGGATTTATTCGCCCTATTGTTTCTCCATGGGGAGCCCCTTTCCTTTTTGTTAAGAATAAAGATGCATATATGAGGTTATGTATCGACTATATAGAGATCAATTCTATAAAAATAAAGAAAAGGTATCCCTTATCTCGCATTGATGACTTATTTGACCAACTGCATGGAGCTTAATACTTTTCTAAGGCTGAACTTTGATCTGTATACCATCAGTTGTGTGTGAAGAAGGAATACATTCTGAAAACAGCATTTCGAACCAGGTATGGGCATTACAAGTTTACAGTAATGTCTTTTGGGGTGACTAATGCACCTTCTATTTTCATTGATCTAATTAACAGAGTTTTTCAAAGAATATCTCAATGATTTTTTAGTGGTATTTATTGATGATATCTTGGTATATTCCAAAAGCTACGAATACGATGAAAATCACTTGTGTATTATTATGAAAACTCTTAGAATACATGAATGATATGGTAAGTTTAGAAAGTGTGAATTCTAGCTCCAGGAGATCTCTTTTCTTGGCTATATTGTCTCTAAAGATGGAATCTATGTTGATCCTTCTAACACCAAGGAAATCCATGAATGTCCAGAACTGATGAGTATAACTGAGGTATGCCGTTTTATTGGTTTAGCGGGTTATTATCGACGTTTCTTCCAGAATTTTGCCTGATTGGCTAACTCGTTAAAGAATCTCACACATAAAGGAGTTAAATTTTTTTGGAAAATAGAGTGTGTATAATTTTTTGAAGAACTGAAGAGAATATTTTTCAATGCACCTATATCGACTCCTCTATCTGGGAATTATGGGTTCGTTATTTATAGTGATGCATCGAAGAAAGGACATGGTGTGTGTCCTTATGATTAATGATTAGGATATTTCCTATGCATCAAGACAACTGAAAATTCATGAGCAAAACTATCCTACTCATGATCATGAGTTAGTTGCTGTAATTTTTTCTTTGATGATATGGCGACATTATCTCTATGGTGAAAAATGCAAGATTTATACTGATCACAAGAGTTTGAAGTAAATTTTCTCACAGAAATTACTCAACATGAGGCAAATGTGATGGATTGAACTACTCAAGGATTATGATATCATGATACACTACCACCTGGGGAAGGAAAATAAGGTATTAGATGCTTTGAGTAGAAATGATCATGGAGTTTTGAACAATATGAGAGTTGAATGGGATCCTATTTTTACGGATTTAGTAAAGATGGATATGGGAATCACCATGAAAGGTTAAACATCAATTATTTTCCAAATGGTTTCCAAACCATCATTACTAGAATGGATAAAGAGTTCTTAGACCGTTGAGGAGGAGGTTAAAAATTGGATTAAATCTGTCAATGATGGGAGATTGAGTGACTTTCTGTATGAAGATGGAATTTTGAAATTTTGGAAGAGACATTGTATTCCCAATATACCTGATCTAAAAAGGGAATTGTTGGATGATTCTCATAGTTCCAATTTCTTTATACACCCTAGGAGCACCAAAATGAATAGGTATTTGAAGGAACATTTTTGGTGGAACAACATGAAGAGGGAGATTGCTGATTTTGTGTCAAGATGTATGGTTTGTCAATAAGTGAAAGCTGGAAGGAAACAACCTGGTGGAGTATTGCAACCTCTTCCCATACCTGAGTGGAAATGGGATAATATCACGACGGAAATTTTCATGGGACTACCAAAGACTCCTAGAAGGAACGATGCAATATGGGTCATTGTTGATCTTTTTACCAAGTCTACAAATTTTCTTACTATAAGGGAAGATTTAGCACTTGAACGTCTAGAAAGGATATATATTAATTAAGTTTTGAGACTTCATGGATTACCCCTATAGATTGTTTATGATTGTGATCCTCGTTTTACTTCAAGATTCTGGAAGAGTCTTTAGAAGTTCTTGGATTCTGAACTTCATTTGAGCACTGCATACCACCCTCAAACAGAAGGACAATCAGAACCGACTATTCAAACCTTAGAAGACATTTTGAGATCTTTCTCACATGACATTCATGGTATGTGGGATCAATATTTACCTCTGGTGTAATTTTCCTATAACAATATCTTCCATTGAAGTATTCAGATGGCACCATATGAAAAGTTATATGGAAAGAGATGTCGCACACCAACCTGTTGGGATGACGTTGGTGAGAAAACATGTAGGCCCAGAACTGGTGGTGGAAACGATGGAAAAGGTAAAGGTAATCCAAAACCACATCAAAACAGCTCAAAGTAGGCAGAAGAGGTATGCTGACAACTGAAGGAAGGATTTGAAATTTCATGTAGGAGATCATGTTTTCTTGATGGTATCTACAGGTAAGGGAGTTATACGTTTCGGTAAGAAAGGTAAACTGAGTCCCTTGTACATCAGTCAATTCAAAATTCAAGAACGAATTTGGGTTGTAGCTTACCATTTGGAAATTCCACCAAGTCTCTCCAAAGTTCACGATTTCTTCCACATATCACTTTTTATAAAATACATGCATGACCCAATGCATGTACTCACTAATGAGGAATGAGAACTAGAACCTGATATGCCTTATTGCGAAAAGCCCGTTAGGATTCTTAATACAAGATTACAAGTGTTGAGAAACTGGATGACTCATCTGGTAAAAGTTTTAAGGAGAAACCATAAAATGGAAGAGGAAACGTGGGAACCCGAGGAACTTATGATGAAGAATCACTCGAGTCATTCCATGTGGTAGTATTATAGAAATTTCAAGGACGAAATTATTTGACAGAGGGGAGAATGTAACACCCCAAGCTTCCACGGTATGCTTCTCTTTGAATAATATAGTAGTGTGTCTTGTACACAACTTCGAGTTCCAACACACACCACAACCAATCAAACTAGCCATTATGAATAGTAATACCCACTTTTTTATATTTTATAAATTTTATCTTCCAAAATGGACTTAATTTTTGGATTCTGAATATCGAAATTAGCTTAGGGTGAATATTTGGTATTTTTATGAAAACATTCAATTTTTGATGAATAGGGAAAAAAGACTATGTTATAGTTTAAAACCAAATTTTTATTTAAATAATTATTTATTTTATTTAAATTTAATTAAGGTCAAAATCTATTCATAATACCTATATAAGTTCAATGTAATTTATTGGAGTTAGTTTAGAATAATTTTAAATATATAAAAAGTTTATTGAATGTTTCGCCGTCTTTTACCCACCTCGAAAGAGAATTTGTAAATTGACATAAAACTTAATTTTACCACTTCTGTGAGTGGAATTTATAAAATAAGAGAGACACGGTTAATATCAAGGAGTAAAATTTGGTTTAATAAGATAAAAATATATTTTTTGGTAAATAGTAACTTTTTACTTTTATTTACAACAGGTAAAAGTAAATAAGGTAATTAAGGGTAAAAATGATATTAATATTACTCTAACGCATGTCCTAATTCCATTGTAAAATAGTATCTCGACCTAAACTAAACTTAGGAATAAAATATTATCATTTTGGTTCACATGGATTAGATTTAGACATTTATTATCATTAAATTCAAAGAAGAGTTAAATGAGTTAAAATCAAAGTTTAATAACTAAAGAAAGTAAAATATGGGGTTATACATAAGATAAATTTGATTATAAATATTCATTAAAAATAAAAAAATATTTCCTACATAATGGTATTTTATTTATAATTTTTATAAAATTAATAATTTAATTTATTTTTGACACAATGATAATGCAGTAATTACCTAATTAATGTAATATTAAAATAATTGATATTATAAATATCAAAATAAATATAATTTGCGACTTTTAATTAATTAGACTAATTTTCTAGGTTAATATGACATATTAGGACCGGATATACAAATTGTTTTTGAAGAAATAAGGATGTTATGAAATTATCAAAAGCAAAATACCCAATAGTGTCAAAAATGACATAAACGAGTTTTTAAAAAAATATTATATTATTAATTGATATTCTATTACTAAAAATATAAGGATCGGCCAAAGGACTTTTATAATGATATTTGTATCATTAATGGACCAATTGGGTGTCTCTTGGAGGTATATAGTCCGTTTATTAATTATATAATATAAATATACAAAGAGACATAGTAAATGTCATACTATTTAACTAAGAGTTAAATATAAATGATAAGGTTAATATAGTGACCCAAACCTGTCTAAAATCTATTGGTCGAAATTATTTCAACCCATACCCACATTATCCTTTAAAAATACACATTTAAGACATTATAAATAGAATATTAATTTATTATAAAATAATATTTCTTGCTTTTCCAAGGGTGCCCCTCACCCCTCTTATAAAAGGGTACCCCCCCTTCTCTCTAATTTACACCTTCAAAGCCTTTTCGCTCAGTCTAACCCTACACAAATATTTTCTAAACTTCACTCACTTCATCATAGTGGCCTTATTTTGATCAGAAAGCCATCATAAGGATCCTTTTTTATCAAATCAAAAGGAAGAACCCGAAGAAGAGGTAATGTTTTCACCACCCTCTTTGAAGTTCCTTTCCACTTCAACTTCTTATTTGTTTGTTATTTCCATTTTAAAATAATAAATCCAGAATATTTTATAAACATTGATGTTATTATAATTTTGGTGCAACCATATTCAGTATTCTATCAATCCTTTTAATGACATGTCACCATATCTGTGTGCGTATTGCCTACCATCTCCACATCGTGGTCTAGTTGTTATTCAATACATTATTATTCGGTTGGGTATAATAATGATGTGTAATTCATTTAAATAATAAATATAACATGATAATTATTATGTATATATGATATAACATCCAATTATATATTATTTTAATATCAAAATAATGATATTGTCGCTCATGCGTATGTACGGATTATCGTCCCCACGAACGTGATGAGATTCTTTCCCCATCGTATCCATTCAAGACTAAATTTAATTTTATGATTAAAGATAATATTTAGAGACATGATATCATTCTGGATATGAATAATATACATCCCATCCAATAACAAATATGGCTCACATAACAATGAATATAAAGGAAAACGAATCTTCTAACACCCGGAACGATGATAATTCTAATATATTATTAAAAAATCAATGTTAAAAGATCATATATGATATCATATTAATGTATATGATTATTTTATAATTTAATATCAATTATTTTACCATTATACTGGAGGTTAACCTAACCTCAACCAAAGAAACGTACAAGGTAAGGGTTGATTTCACAATCTCTTTATTACCCGAGGTTGTTTATACGTAATTTCTACTGGGACCTCTTTATCATCCACATTCATGTTCCTTAATAATGTATTTCCAATAACTCTAACTATTTTATAGACTATGGGTTAAAGTAATTTATACCCTTATTGACCTTTTATAAGATGTTTATAAAGGAATCTTTCTGTCGTTTTCCAAACAATGTAATTTTTAACCTTCTCAACAAAATCAAGGTAAGAATGTCTTTTTTTAACTTATACGGCGGGTGCGGCCATTTTCCACCGTTATAAAATCATAGAAGCTTCTCTTACAAGCTTATAAGTATATTTTCAAATTAAATGTATTATTATATAATTAAATGAAATTTAAATGATTTAAAAAAATAGATATTTCCCTCAAATAGTTTTGATTTCATCTATGTCAATATCCTTTTATGTATTTCTAGCTTATTTGAAGTTGGTTTATTATGATACAAAACGTAAATATTATATCAAAGGTTTTGGCATATGTTTTACTGAGGATGTGTTATTTTTATACCATTCATGGTTTATAGAGAAAGTATTGACATTTCGTATGCTTGTATTAATATGAATGATTATGTTATGTTTAAACCTGTTCATATGAGGAATGCATTGGCCTTAATAAGTGATGGGTGGATCCCTCTATATCTCCTCGATGCATCTGTAGGTCTCATGATAAAAACTAGTGTCTTGTCAAAAGTCCTTGATAAAATATTATTTTCAGTCTTGGCATAAGGCCTTGACTATGTGGTTATGATATACAGGCATTATGCATTCCATCATTATGACAATGGTTATTGATATTGCATGTGATTACTTGAATAGTAAAATATCCATGTGAATAAGTAAATGGAATTATTTCATTTTATCATTTCCATATTATGTTGAAGTTCAAGTTTAAAAGGATTTTTTTAGTTATACGTTGCCTAAAATGTTTATATTTATTTATGAAACTTTCTGCTATATTGTTATCCTTACTAGGCATTTGAGCTCACCCCTTTCAATGTTTTATTTTTACAAGGATGTGAAGATGTATTTTATGAATGGCCTGGAGGGACAGTATAAGAGGATATGAGTGTGGAGACAATATGTTTTTGTATTTTTCACTTTACGATGTAAATTTATACTTTATAAATGTATCTAGTGTTTCCAAGGCTACTAAACTATTCGGTCTTTCGAGACTTCATCTTTTGTGATCATGCCAATGTTATGTAATAATGCACCGACTCTGGGTAACTGGGGTTGGGGCATTACCTCAACCACTAAAGGACAATTATAGAGTTTACATTGGTCATGTCTGACACAAACTTTATATTGTGCATGACCTGACAATTAATGATCCTTTGAGATTTGAACATGTTATGAATAGAGCAATGCTTGTTGTGAATATTAATAACTTTAATATTTTATAAATTTTTTATTATTTTTATAATATTAATATTGTATTTTCATAAATATTCATAATATTATTTTTTAATTAGTATTAATTAGATTTTATTAGAATTAGTAAATGAAAACTGCTTGGATAATGAAGGGAAAATTTGTAATCATCTCCACAACGGTGATTACTAGATTTCATTTCATTATTCATGAAGTTTTCATTTTTTTATGTATTGATAAATTAGTAATAATTAGCAATAAATAGTAATAAATATTAATAATTAGTTAGGAACAGTTAGAAAGAAATTTTAATATATTTTAAAAAATTCCAAGAACCTGGTAAAATTTCTAGTGGATTGACGGCACTCCTTTTTCTCGATGACTTATCTCCTTTCAACTCACACTGACTCAAATAAATTTGAAAAATGTGATACTACATAGGCATATTCAATCTCATATACATGAGAATGGATATGCATTTGTAGGATCATATTTTTTTTCCGGCGATGATAGTTGGAAGAAGACAGTTCATTGAAGAAAAGGGGGCTCTTTTGTCCGATCTCTCATTTACTTGCATCTTTCTCGCACTGAAATCAAAATGAAGAATCTGGTTGGAGCTACTTATATTTATTCTCGTGCATAAGAGAATGGATATGTGTACCTCTGACCAGATTCTTCATTGTGATTTCAGTGTGAGAAATATGCAAGTAAATGAGCTATCGGACAAAAGAGTAGCCGTCAATCCACTGGAAATTGTGTCGCCTTTAATTAATGGTAATTATTAATAAGTAGTAGTAATTATTTATCTTATTTTTTCAGATATAATTTTTATAATTTCAAATTATTTAAAATATAGTAATGATTTTATATTTTGTAGAAAAATTGGGTACAAGGAAGTCGACATCAGTCATCATTATATGATCACACTTGGATAAATCAGTACAGAAATCCCAATGGTTCTGGTTTAAATCCAGTATAAATTGAGGTTGTTGAAGCTTTCTTATCATTTTCATCATCAAAACTAGAATATGTTTCAGAAGGTACAATTAAGTGTCCTTGTAAAAAATGTTCTCTAGTAACATTTGACACATTTGACAAGGTTGGGGGACATCTCTTGCGGTTTGGTTTTCAACCATATTATGTTTTTTGGTATCAACATGGTGAACACAGTTCCAGAGAAGATAATAATATCTTGATTCTGGATCCATCACAATTCTAAAATTTATTAAATGATGTTGTAGGTCCATTTGTTCAACAAAATGAAACTCACGATGATATTGATTTAACTCTTCAGTTGGAACCATCAGAATTTTTTGCATTGTTGAGGTCTTCTAATGATGTATTATATCTTGGTTTCATGATAATAAAATTATAAGTGGTTTCAAAATTTATGGCTATTAAATCATATAATTCAATGTTAGACAACTATTTTGATCAGATAATTTATTTGGTTAAAACACTATTACCTGAAAAAAGTGTGTTTCCTGAAAATTACTATGAGAGAAAGAGGTTGGTTCGTAATCTAGGCCTTAGTTATCAAAAGATTCATGCATGTGCAAAGGATTTCATCTTATATTTTGGTGAAAATGAGTCATTGGATAGTTTTCCAAAATGTGGACAATCGAGGTATAAAGAAGCTCAACCAGGGAAGTCTATATCTATTCCTATAAAATATTTGAGATATTTCCCCCATACACTCAGGCTGCAACATTTATTTATGTCTCATAACACAACATCAATGATGTCATGGAATAAAACCATCATTTCAACCGGTAAAAGATCAAATCATCCATCTGATGGTGATTCATGGAAATATTTTGATCATATGGATCCGTATTTTTGTTTAGAAGCCTGAATCGTGAAATTGGGTCTTTCTACTGATGGTTTCTGTCTGTTTGGTTCTTATGGTAGTCAGTATTCATGTTTTCATGTCTTTATAAATCCGTACAATCTACCTCTATTGATGTTGATGATGGAGCCCTATATTTTTTTGGCCTTATTAATCCGAGAACATCCGAAAAATATTATTGATGTTTATTTGAAACAATTCATTGATGAGTTAAATGCATTGTGGAGTAATAGTGTTAGTACATATGATGTTGCTACGAAAAAAAATTTCACATTAAAATTTTCATTGATGTGGATGATTAGTGACTTTCCAGCATATGGCATGTTTTTTGGATGGAGTACACATGGTCTGAAATCAAGTCCTTACTATATGAAAGACAACATAGCTTTTATGATCGTCAATGGAAAAAAACCTTGTTATTTTGACTGTCATCGCATATTTCTTTCAACAGATTATCCTTTTCAAAAAACAATCTCATTGAATAAAAGTCACAATTGAATGGGATGAACCTCCAAAGAATGATCTCAGATATAGAGTTAATAGCTGAGTGGTCATGCGATGGAGAATTATTGTCGTCACGATGTAATAGCTGGGAAGGGGTAGATCCGGTAGTCATGACTTGGTTTATCATCTTTTATGGTTTTATGTTCTTGTATGGTTTGAACTTGAGGTTTATCACTTTTTCATCAAATGTTTTTATAATAAAAAAGATAATTTTAAGTCATTACCTCCCATCACATTTGGGACAATAGTAAACGAACAGAAAATTATTGTCTTTGGGAAAGAACATAATTGGATAAAATGAAGCATTCTTTAGGATCTCTCATATTGGTCTGATTTGTTGGTACGCCAAATGTTCGATGTCATGCACATTGAGAAGAACAATTTTGATAATTTATTTCATATAGTTTTACATACACCAGGTAAGACTAATGATACTGTAAAAGAACAATTAGATCTTTCCCAAATTTGTTGGTGACCAGAACATGAACTATTTGAAAATGTCAAATCACATAGGTTAATGAAGCCAAAATCATCTTATACACTATCCAAAGAGAGTCATTTATTATTTTGTCTGTGGATTATAGATTTGAGGCATCCAGATGGCTATGCTTCCAATTTGGGAAGATGTGTTAATAATGGTCATATTACCAGATTAAAAAGTCATGATTGTAATTTTATAATGGAATGACTTATGATGATTGTATTCCGAGGTTTGTTGAATTTTATGATTTGGGATTTGATGATATAAATGTCATATTTTTTTTCAAGACATTTCTGTAGCGAAAATTGACTACAATGCGCTAAGAAAACTAGAAAAAGATGTTGCTTTAATTATACGTAAACTGGAAAAAATATTTCCACCTGCTTTCTCTGAGACAATGGAACATCTGATATTACATTTTCCATATAAATCTAAATGTGGAGGTCCGGTATAGTTTTGATGGACGTACCCATTCAAGAGATGCATGCAGATATTGAAGAAAAAAGTACGTAACAATGCATCCGTTGAAGGCTCAGTTGTTGAAGCTTATTTGCAAGAGGAAATTTATTTTTTCTACTCTCACTATTTTGAATCTGAATATCCATCAAAAAAAATTGCATGGGATGGAATTAGGGAAATGTTAAGGATAAAATGAACAATCATTTATTAGTTTCTAATCAGCCAAATCTTAGCATCGGTGGAGTTTAAGAATGATTGCTTTCGAACGATGAAAATCACAGAGCTCATACATTTGTTCTTCTCAACTGTGAAGAAATAACATCATTTGTACTATGAGTACTTCTATCACTTATTCAATGATTTCTGTTACAGTATGTAATCTTATTTTATTTGTAGGTTATATGATAATCATATCAAGAAACAAGTTCCATAAATTACAGTATCTTATCTTGAATAACACAGACAAATTTTTTTTTCCCAATGGTTTCAAAAGCTGGTAACATAAATTATTGAGGGTTTAATATCAATTCATTTTACTATTTATTATATTGATAATTGTTTTAAAAATTTTCAGGTGGCTCAACATTCTGGTAAAATTGATAAGAGAATGTGTATATTGAGTAACCCACCATCCAAAATGGTTAAATATTATATTGCATATGTGGTGAATAGTTTTGGATTTCATACACGTGCATATATGGCATAAAAAACAATGAAAATTTGAGTTTTTATGAGAGGATCACATCATAGAGAAACTGAAGTTGACTTTCATGACATTATAGATGAAATTATTGAGCTATTTTATCTTGGACAAAATTACATAACGATGTTTAATTATCGGTGGTGGGATACTGAGAGAGGCTTGCGTTTTCATCCGACTCATGGAATAATTGATATTAAATATAAAAGTCTTATTGTAGTAAATGAACCATTTTTAAAGGCTCAACAAGCACATCATGTTTATTATGCAAAGTACTAATCTATTTCAAGAGACTTGGGTGATTGGTAGAGCATAATAAAAATAAAATCTCGGGAAAATCAATTTACTCAAACTGAAATTGGTTTCGCTGAAGTGGATGAAATTGAAATTTTTCAAGAGACTACTCAAAATACATCTTTTTCACAGTGAAACGTGAATATCGATGAGGACACCCCACACTTAAGGGTCCATGGTGATAAATATTTTAGTGATGTTACAAATGAAATTAAAATGACAAGGGATGATGAAAGTGAAACTCATATGGATATTGATGATGTCGATGAGGAATATGAAGTAATTGACATCGTCTGATATGAAGATTATCATGGAGGTGAACATTGGCATTGTTAAATGCAGTTTATTATCATAACTGGTATATATATATATATATATGTAACAGTTATTTTCAACTATCTGCTAACAACAATCATTTTGAGTTTCAGATGGACTCTAATCTATTGCGTGAGTTAGAGGATGCTATGTTACCTTTGGATGATGGAGATGCGGGATCATATGAACCTTAGCCTACTGGTGGTTCAGGAGGTACGTGGAGGGGGTTCGGTCTGGCGTGACTGATGATTCTGGGCCCTATCCCCGAGTGACGTCCACATCTTGGCTTTGATCCATACACATGGAGGTATGGTAACCTGTATATTTTTTTTATTTTTCATTAATTTATTTATATATATACTAATTGTTTGATTATTTATTCTTTTTTCATAGTTTTGTGCGTTTATCTATTGGACAGGGGAGTGCTATCTTGCGCAATTATTTTTCTCAGCCATAGACCACATAGGAACAAATTACCGTTGATGTGTAGGTCGACATGTACAATTATTGGATGGTTCGTAAATAAATAATATTTATTTTGAAATTTATTTTATTAACAACTTGATATTATAAATTATTTGTAGGGTTTATGGCATCCCATCGGATGATAGCATGTGTGATGTTATCCATGCAGCATGGGAGGTGTCTATGCGTGAGAGTTTGCTTCAGTTTTTGCACAATTTGAGAAAGATAGCCATTAAGAAAACCAGAGCGATGGTATTTGATAAGTCGTGTAGAGCCTACCAACTAGATTACTTTTCATCTACAGTTTGGGATGGATTATGTGCACGCTGGTTGGATGGTGGATTTCAGGGGAGGTCTTCATTGGGTCGGCAGAACCAGGGGAGACAGAAGGTGATACATTGAGCTTGCAGCCGTACATTCAGTGCACATAGAGATGATCTTGTAAGTATGTTTTTTAATTATTTTATATAGCTTAAAATATAAATAGTTTATTTTATATTCATAAATGTAGCCGAGCATCCTGATATTACAGAGTACGATGTTTATCGGATGATGTACATTGATCCAGCCACCGGAGAGATTAGAGGTGTTCGTCAGCGTCAGATTGTGGACAATCTTATTTTTTTCATTTTGACAATTAACTGCATATAATATTTTCACAATTTTAATTTCAAATTTTAATTTTTGGATTCATATGATGTTGCGACTTCTCAGGCACATGCTGAGGGTCAGGATAAGGCGACTGATCAGACAAGTGCCCACTATTTCGACGAGGTGGTATGGATGCAGGCGACTCAGTATGGATTTGAGAAGTGTAACATCCCAAGTAAGTAATTAATAATAAGAAATTCTTTATCTATTTTTATTTGTGAATTAGATAGTGTTTTAGAGGCTCAAAATGATAATAAATCCAATCTTAAGCATGGAATACGCTAATATTTTTAAAAGATTGTTTTACCGCCTTTTGATGGCGAACCATTTTTAAATATTATCTTTGACAATTTTATAATCTATATTTGTCAAAATAAACTTTTTCTTTAAGACTGGGAAATTTAAATTTACCTTTTCTTAATTTTTGGTATTTTTCTGACAATGTTCATTTTTTAATGAATAGTGAAAAATACTGCATTTTACATCAAAACTTCTTTTTCAACTAATTGAATTATATGGTTATATTATCTTTTTAATTTTTCTTAAAGTGTAATTAGAATATATTTTTACAATCTAATCCAATGGTGGTCATTATAGTTAATTTCACTTTGGAATTGGGCATAAACAAGTTCCAAACTTTTCATAGTTATTGTTTCAAAAAAAACCCGCTATTTGTTTTGACAACGTGAATTATTTTTAAATTAATTATTTCTATTTCTATGTTTGGAATTTTTTAAAATGTATTCCATATTTTTAATCATAAGATACAAAATTATCTAATTAATACACTTTTGTTTTTGGACATTATGTATAGTAACGATGGTAATTATCTTTAATTATCTTGATTAATTAGTAATCGGGTAGTTAAGGATAATAAAATAATATCATAATAATAAACAATGACCCCAACGTATGTCCTAATTCTACTGTTTGTGTCATGGACGAACATTTAATGCCTTGTGCCAAACTTGGGGACCCTATGGAATCACTTTTGTGTGATAATGACTTTTTATCTTATTATTTTTAAAGAATGTTAAATATAACAAAGAGTGTATCACCTGAGTGAATCATTTTTAATTTTTTCTACATAAATTATCTATTGGACTATCTATAGTCATTGTAAAGATAGAAAGATTTCCTACATAATAGTATTTTTTATAATTTTTATATATTAAATAAATTAAATTATTTATGACATCATGATGATACAGCGACTACCTCATTAATTAACGATTTAAATAAAATGAAAAGATAATGTAAAATATAAGACATACACTTGTCAAAGACCTATTCGATAAGTATATTTCAAACCCTTATCTACTTATCCTAGAAATAAATCAATGTGTGACCTTTTAAATCCGAAACTCTTTTTAAAATAATGTAACATTTCTTAACGATCCAAGAGTGCCCCTCCTATCCTCTTATAAAAGGCCCCTACCTCTACCTCCTTACCCACACTTCTCAAGCCTTTGGCTCAAACAAGACCTGTTCATTCTATCTCTCCACATCCCACTCTTCATTTTAGAAGCCTTATCTTAGCCAGAAATCTCTTCAAGAAACCCTTTTGGTACAAACCAAGAGGAGTTACCCGATTTAAAGGTAAAGTCTTTTCTAATGTTCTTTTGTTTTATTTTGCTTCACCAACCCCCTAAAAACATTTTATTCATTTATTTTGTAACAAAACCAGTATCTTAAATATACTAGGATGTTGTTATAAGAATTATTAGAGCTACACTTACACACACCTTCATCTAATGGTTAAAGAGCATATTGTTTCCGTGGATGGCGAATTTCTGCCTCATGAAATGATGATTATTCAATATTCTTCTAACAACTTCAAAGGTGGACATTAATATGACACTATATTTATATATGATATATAATATGTTTATGTTTTCCTTAAGATTATGTATTTTTCATTTTTTTCATACATTTATGGTTTCCATTATGGGTAAACGCGATATCTTTATTTTAGGAAGTGCGGACTACCTCCCCCTCAAAGTGATTTGATTGATTAATGCCATATGTGGGATGTATAAAGGATGGATTTAATGATATTATATATGATATTATACTGGATTTATAATATACCTTTATATCATTATGATTCTGTTCCATAAAATATGAAATAGAAATGAATGTACCGTTCATGCGTACGTACGACTTACCTTCTCCATGAACGGTGCATTTAATTTCTTACCTCTAAATGTTATGTAATATTATAAATGAATGTATATAATAGATATATATGATATATATGATATATACATCATGAATATAACTCTGGATATAATGGATACATGAACAACATGTAATTATAAAGAGTTTATTTTTGTCTCAAGTACAAATGATCGTTAAAATGACCGTTATTAACATAAATAATTACATAGTGTTCATGACATGGTAATAAGTGATATAAAAGGAATAATGAACATGAAAACGTTTTTTAATAAAGTAGAAATTAACTCAAGTTTATTATTCAGGAGATTAAAGAACGATTGTGTCATGTCGGATACGAGGTAAGGGACTTCGTCTCAATCTCCCTTCATTGAGGCATATTTTGTTTTATACACAACATTATTTTATAAGGTGTATAAAACCCTTTGACTTTTACCTTTATTCAAAAGGAATATTTGTTATAAAAATTATTTACTAAATGACAAAAGGGAATGTTTTTTTTCGTACGAATGTGGCGAAAACGACTTCTCCACTGCCATGACCATTATTTGAGCTTCAGATTCCTCTATAAACCATAAATTTTTTTAAAATGAAAATTAAATACCATGTTTTAATTTTTATTTATTTTGGTATTGAAAATGGTTTTCATAATTTTTTTATATCAATGTGTTGTATTGATATCTTGTGATTGAAAAGGGGAAATGTTATGTTTTCTTTATGTATGTTTTATGTGATACGATTATGTTATGGTTCATGGGAATTGTTATTAAGACGGGTGGTTCCATGATAAACTAAGTGTGGGTGAGCCCGATATAGCTCTCCAATGTAATGGGTAATGCGAAGGGGTTAAACATTAAGGTTTCTCCGAAGAGATTTAGGGAATATACTGTGATGGGTATTCCAAATGTAACCATGAGGGGTACTCCCTACGTAAGAATGTTATGAATGCCTCAAGTTACCTTTATGTCTTATGATTTCTATTATATATTGATTATTTGATGAATTATGTTAAAAATTTTATCTTTTGTGAGTAAATTAAGATTTCATACATGGACTAATGTTTTCGTTTTGCACATTTATATCCCTTGCTGATCTTTTTATACTCATCCCGTGTTTTTGAAATGTTTTTCACAGGTTAAGGAAAAGGTACATGATGTGACGATAGTGTCAAGGAAGTGTCAAGATAGAATCTATGTTTTAATTTAAATATGTTTCTGATGATGTAACAAATGATTACTATCTTTTATGTAACCACTTTGTTTAAATGTGGAGTGTGATGCATTATTTATGATCTAATTATCTAAAACTCTAAACCTGAAAAGATCCACAATGTAAACTCATGAAATAACTCAAGATCAAGTAATGTTTAAGGATGGGGCCTTATAGTTGGTATCAGAGGTAAGTTTAGATAACTTTAGGAGTTATAATTCTATTAAATTATTATCCAATTTTTTTATGGTAAAATTGAAATGATATAGAATTTGAAGATTACCATGTTGCTTCAGGTAAGACATGTTTTTTCAGAATGGTTTTCCACAGAGGAAATAGGGAAGCGGTGCTAGGAAGGCATACAGAAGGAAATGACCTTCCAAATCAGCATCCTGAGATGATCGGAATTGGAACTGAACAGTTTTTTGCAGTGATGGCGCAGTTGATTCAAGAGATAAATGGTGGTGGTATCCATGCATGAGATCAGCCAGATCAACCGCAGAGGAACATGTCAGTGGTGGAACATTTCATGAGGCAACATCCTCCATCATTCAGAGGATCATCTGACCCTGTGCTAGCTGAAGGGTGGATTAAATCACAGGAGAAGATTTTCGATGTCATGGGGTGTTCAGACAATCAAAATGTTAGTCTTGCTATTTACTGTTTGGAGGGTTAAGAAGATCAGTGGCGGTCAATGGTTAAAAATATCAGGGACGCTGATGATATTGAATCTCTCGACTAGTATGAATTTAAAGTTATGTTTCTTGAGAAGTATTTTCCTAAGGTTTTTCTACTTAGGATAGAAAAAAAAATTCTTAGAATTGAGGCAATAGGATGACTCTATGGCTGCTTATGAAGAGTGGTTCACTCGATTGGAAAGGTATGCTCCAAATTTTATTCGAGTCCTTGATAGTAAAATCAATCATTTTTACTCAGGATTAAAGCGAAAATATCGAAGGGCATTGGGTTCTCATGAGTTAAAAAGTTATGAAAAGCTTTTTCGATGTACTGAGAAGGTGGAAATGGAGTTTCCTGATGATCAAGTGTTCTATAACACCCAACAGAAGAAGATACTGAGGTGGCAGGAGGAAGAAGAGAATTCTTCAAAAAGTTCCAATGGAAAGAAAACTAAGTTTCCAGTTTGTGATAAATGTGGTAAAAGGCATGCTGGGGAATGTCTTTTGAATAATAGAAAGTGCAATCGATGTTGTAAGATGGGACATAATGCTTGTGATTTCACTTAAAAAGATCAGGGTGATGGTAAGACCAAATTTGATTTACAGTTAGTGAAATGTTTCATGTGCAATGAGATAGGTCACTATGCAAACGAGAGTTCGAAAAAGAGCTCGAGTGATGGGAAGCAGTTAGACTACAAGAAGAAAGGGGTGGTGAAATCCTTTCCAACTACTTAAGCAGATGTTGGGCCATCATATGAAGTGGTATCAGGTAGTTTGTTTGTTTTTTCATATTTTGCCAGTGTGTTGTTTGATTCGGGGTCTACACATTCTTTCATCTCTGAAAACTTTTCTATTAAAATGAGAATACCATCTCAAGAAATTACTCTTGAACATGTTGTAAAAACACATGGGGAAAATGTTGAGGCAAAAAGTTCTTATAAGAATCTTCTTATCCTTATCCGTGGAAAGAACCTACTTGAAAACATTATTGTTTTACCTCTAGTAGAGTTTGATGTTATCCTGGGTATGTATTGGCTCTCTATTTACCATGCTAATATTGACTATAGAGCTGAAGAAATTTCTTTTCAGAAAGTCATTCAGTTTGTGTACACGAATGAACCCTTCTATTGACAACATATCAAGAGGCAGAGAGACTTGTAAAAGATGGAAATTAATTTTACCTTACACAAATTGTTGACAACAAGGGAACTGTTCAGATTAATGATGTGCCAGTGTTAATTGAGTATCCTTATGTTTTTCCTGATGAGTTTCCTAGAATAATACCAGACCTGGAAGTAGAATTTACTATTGACTTAGTTCTTGATTCTAAGACAATTTCAAAACCCTGTTATCGAATGGATTAAATTGAACATTTGGAGTTGACGAAGCAATTTAAAGATTTATTAGAGAAAGGTTTCATTCAACCTAGAACATCACCATGGGGTGCTCCTGTTTTATTTTTTAAAAAGAAAGATGGTTCAATAAGACTTTGCATTGATTATAGAGCCTTGAATAACATCACTATTAAAAACAAATATCGTTTGCCTCATATCAATGATTTATTTGATCAACTCCAAAGAGCACAGTTTTTTTTCAAAGATTGACCAGAGATCGGGGTACCATCAGTTGAAGGTAAAGGAAGTAGATATTCCGAAGACTGTGTTTCGTACAATATATTGCCATTATGAATTTGTAGTTATGCCTTTTGGGCTAACCAATGCACTTGTTGTATTCATGAACCTTATTAATAGAATTTTCCATGAGTTCTTGGATAAGTTTGTGGTTGTTTTCATTGATGATATTTTGGTGTTTTCTAAAAGTAAAGAGGAGCATGAATGTCATTTAAGGGTTAATTTGAAAACCCTAAAAGAAAATAAATTGTATGGGAAATTCAGCAAGTGTGAGATTTGGTTGCAACAAATTTCTTTCCTTGGTCATATTGTTTCTAAAGATGGGATAACTGTTGATACTACAACAACAAAGGTTATTGATGAATGGCCAAGACCCACAAATGTAACTGATATTCGTAGCTTCCTTGATTTGGAAGGATACTACTGAAGGTTTGTTAGAAATTTTCCCCAATTATCTAGTCCAATGACTAAGCTAACTCGGAAGGGTGTTAGGTTTATCTAGACAAAAGAATGTGATGATTGTTTTCAGGAACTGAAAAGAAGATTGGTTAATGCTCCAGTTTTGGCACTACCATCCAGGAATGGGGAGTTTTTTATCTACAGTGATGCTTCATTGAAAGGACATGGTTGTGTCCTAATGTATAATGACCAGGTAATTTCTTATGCTTGACGTCAGTTGACATGATGAAAATTACCCTACACATGATTTGGAATTAGATACTATTGTTTTCACTTTAAAAATTTGGAGGCATCATTTGTATGGAGTAAAGTGTGAAATATATACCGATCAAAAATGTTTAAAGTATATATTTACTCAGAATGAACTGAACATGAGACAGAGGAGATGGATGGAATTAATCATGGATTATGATTGTACAATTCATTACCATCTGGGAAAATAAAATAAAGTGGTTGATTCTTTGAGTAGAAAAAGTAATTCTTCATTAACAATGTTGTGTTTGCAATGTGATCATTTGGTTAAGGATTTGATGAGCTTTGGCATAGAAGTTTTTTGTGCAGGATGTACTTCTGTTTTGTTTCAGGTATTAGTGAAAACTTTTATATCAGACAGAATTAAGCAAGCACAGAAGCAAGACAGTGTGTTGCAGAAAAAGGTAGAGCTGGTTCAGAAGTGTAAGTTTCCTAAATTCAACATTGATAATTATTGTGTTTTGAGGTTTGGGAAGAGATTGTGTGTGCCTTGTGATTCACAGTTGAAGAGAGAGTTGTTATGTGAAACCCATAGTTATCTGTTTTCAGTTCATCCAGGCAGTACTAAGATCTATAGAGATCTTTGAGAGTATTACTGGTGGGACGGAATGAAAAGAGATATTGCTGATTTTACTGTGAAGTGTTTGAGATGTCAATAGGTTAAATTAGAGTGGTAGTTTCCAAAAGGTATACTTCAGCCTTTACCAGTACCAGAGTGGAAATGTGAGAATATATCCACGGACTTCATTGAGGGATTTTCGAGGACACCTCGATGTAGTAATGAAATCTGGGTTATTGTTGATTGATTGACTTAATCTACTCATTTTCTTGCTATACGAGATACTTTTTCACTAGATCAACTTTCCCGTTTGTATCTTAAAGAGATAGTCAGGTTTCATAGTGTTCCTCTCTCCATTGTATCTGACCGTGACACCAGGTTCACTTCTAACTTTTGGAAAGGCCTTCAAAAGTCAGTGGGTACTGAATTAAATTTTACTACAGCTTTTCATCCTCAATTAGATGAGCAGTCAGAAAGAACGATTCATACATTTGAGGATATGATACGTGATTGTTCGATGGATTATCAGGGAAGTTGGGACCAACATCTTTCTTTGGTCAAGTTTTCTTATAATAACAGTTTTCATTCCAGTATACAGATGGAACCATTTGAGGAATTATATGGGATGCGGTGTTGATGTCCAGCTTTCTGGGATGAAGTGGGTGAACGGATGTTGATGGGACCAGAATTGGTAGAAGAGTTGGCAGAAAAGGTCAGATGATATAGAGACACATGAGAACAGATCAGAGAAGGCCGAAGAGTTATGCAGACAACAGGAGGAAGGATCTCTCTTTTGAGGTAGGTGATCATGTCTTCCTCAAAGTCTCACCATGGAAAAGTGCGATGCAATTTGGTAATAAAGGAAAGCTGAGTCAACGGTTCATTGGACCATATGAAATTCTGGAGATATTTGGATCAGTTGCATACCGAGTGGCTTTACCTCCGATTTATTCTCAGGTACACAATGTTTTTCATGTTTCAATGTTATGGAAGTACATGCCAGATCCATCTCATGTTTTGAATCCAGAGGTAGTTCAGCTGGAAGAGAATCTATCTTATGAGGAACAACCATTCCAGATTCTTGACCACAGGGAGCAAATGTTTTGAAATAAGGTGATTCATAATGTAATGGTTTTGTGGAAAAAACCACATGATTGAAAAGGCAACATGGGAATCTGAAAATGCAATGAGGGATAAATACGCCCACTTATTCAATAAGTAAATAAATTGCGGGTACGCAATTTTCTAAAGGGGGGATGGATGTAAATCCCAAGTAAGTAATTAATAATAAGATATTCTTATCTATGTCTATTTGTGAATTAGATAGTGTTTCAGAGGCTTAAAATGAGAATAAATCCAATCTTAATCATGGAATACACAAATATTTTTAAAAGATTATTAAACCGCCTTTTTATAAAAAACCATTTTTAAATCTATACATTGACAATTTTATAATCTCTATTTGAAAAAAAAAATTATTCTTTATGATTGGGACATTTAAATTTACCTTGGGTTAATTTTTGGTATTTTTCTCACAATATTCATTTATTAATGAATAGGGAAAAATACTGCATTTTACATCAAAACTTCATTTTCATCTAATTTAATTATACGGTTAGATTATCTTATTAATTGGTCTTAAAGTGTAATTAGAATATATTTTTACAATCTAATACAATGGTGGTCATTATAATTAATTTCACTTTGGAATTGGGCATAAATAAGTGCCAAACGTTTCAAAGATACTGTTTCAAAAAACCCCGCTATTTGTTTTGACAACGGGAATTATTTTTAAATTAATCATTGCAATTTCTATGTTTTGATTTTGGTAAAATGGATTCAATATTTGGAATCAGAAGTTCCAAATTATCTAAATAAGACTCTTTTGTTTTTGGACATTATGAATAGTAATGACGATAATTATCTTTAATTATCTTGATTAATTAGTAATCGCGTAGTTAAGGATAATAAAATAATATCATAATAATAAAAAATGACCCTAACATGTGTCCTAATGCTACTGGTTGTGTCATGTCTGACAATGGAATTCCTTGTGCCAATCTTGGGGACCCCATGGAATCACATTTTTGTGATAATGACTTTTTATCTTTTTATTTTTAAAGAATGTTAAATATAACAAATAATGTATCACCTGAGTAAAACATTTTTAATTTTCTCTAAATAAATTATCTATTGGACTAAAAATAGTCATTTAAAAGATAAAAAGATTTCCTACATCATAATATTTTTTTTATAATTTTTATAACTTAAAAAAAGTAAATTATTTAGGACATCATGATGATACAATGATTACCTCATTAATTAACTATTTAAATAAAATGGAACGATAATGTAAAATATAATATGTACACTTGTCAAAGACCTATTGGATAAGTATATTTCGAACTCTTATCACATTATCCTAGAAACATATCAATGTGGGATATTTTAAATCTGAAAATCTTTTTAATATAATGTAACATTTCTTAACTTTCCAAGAGTGCCCCCCCCTCTCCTCTTAGAAAAGGTCCCCACCTATACCTCCTTACCCACACTTCTCAAGCCTTTGGATCAGCCAAGTACAGCTCATTTTATCTCTGCACATCTCTATCTTCATCCTAGAAGCCTTAACTTAGGCATAAAGCTCTTCAAGATATCTTTTTTGTACAAACCAAGAGGAGTTACCCGATTTAAAGGTAAAGTCTTCTCTAATGTTCTTTTGTTTTATTTTGCTTCTCCAACCCCCTAAACTCATTTTATTCATTTCTTTTGAAACAAAACAAGTATCTTAAATATACTAGTATGATGTTATAATAAGTATTAGAGCTACACTTACACACACCTTCATCTCATGGTTAAAGAGCATACTATATCCGTGGATGGTGAATTTCTGCCTCACGAAACAATGATTGTTCAATATTCTTATAACACCTTCAAAGGTGGCCGTTAAGATGACACTATTTTTATATATGATATATAATATGTTTATTTTTTCCTTAGTCTTATGAATTTTTCATTTTTGGCATATATTTATGGTTTCCATTATGGGTAAACGCGATATCTTCATTTTAGGAAGTGCGGACTACCGCCCCCTCAAAGTGATTTTATTCGTTAATGCCATATGTGGGATGTACAAAGGATGGAGTTAATGATATTATATATTATATTATAATTGAATTATAATATACCTTTATATAATTATGATTCATTCCATAAAATACGAAATAAAAATGAAAGTAGCGTTCATGCGTATGTACGGCTTACCGTCTCCATGAACGGTGCATTTCATTTCTTACCTCTAAATGTTATTTAATATTATAAATTCACGTTTATATTGAATATATATTATATATATGATATCTACATCATTAATATAACTCTGGATATAATGGATGCATGAACAAATTGTAATTAAAATGACCGTTATTAACTTAACTAATTACATAGTGTTCATGACATGGTAATAAGTGATATAAAAGGAACAATGAACTTGAAAAAGGTTCTTAATCAAGTATAAATTAACTCAAGTTTATTATTCAGGAGATTAAAGAACGATCGAGTCAATTCTGATATGAGGTAAATGACTTCGTCTAAATCTCCTTTTATTGAGGCATATTTTTTTTACACACAACATTATTTTATACGGTGTATAAACCCCATTGACTTTTATGATTATTCAAAAGAAATATTTTTTATACGAACCGTTTACCAAAAGACAAAAGGGAATGTTTTTTTGTCGTACATATCTGGCGAAAATGACTTCTATGCTGCCGTGACCATTATTTGAGCTTCGGCTTCTTCTAAAAGCCATAACTTTTTTTAAATGAAAAGTAAATACAATGTTTTACTTTTCATTTATTTTGGTATTGAAAATGGTTTTCATAATTTTTTTATATCAAAGTGTTGTATTGATATATTGTGATTGAAAAGTGGAAATGTTATGTTTCCTTTATGCATGTTTTATGTGATACGATTATGTTATCGTTCTTGGGCATTGTTATAAAGACGGGTGGTTCCGTGATAAACTAAGGGCGGGTGAGACCGATATAGCTCTCCAATGTATTGGGTAACGCGAAGGGGTTAAACATTAAGGTTTCTCTGATGAGATTTAGTGAATATACTATGATGGGTATTCCAAATATAACCATGAGGGTTACTCCCTACATAAAAATGTTATGAATTCCTCAAGATACCTTTATGTCTTATGATTTCCATGATTTATTCATGATTTGATGAGGTATGTTAAAATGCCTATGTTTTACGAGTAAAGTATGATTTCATACATGGACTAATGTTTTCATTTCACACTTTTATATCCCTCTCTGTGGTTTTTATGCTCATGCCATGTTTTTGAAATGTTTTTCACAGGTCAAGGGAACGGTAGATGATGTGATGATAGTGTCAAGGATGTGTCAAGAAATAATCTATGTTTTAATTGATATATGTTTCTGATGATGAAAAAAATTAGTACTATCTTTTATGTAACCTATTTGTTTAAATGTGGAGTGTGATGCACGATTTATGATCTAATTTTATAAAACTTTAAACTTGAAAAGATCATCAACATGTATTTTTGAAATAACTCAAGATTAAGTAATGTTTAAGGCTGGGGCCTTATAAGAAGGGTCGAGTAGTTGGTATCAGCTCTCATGTGGCTCCTGCTACTTATTATGGTACTACTCTGATGTCGGCGTATAGCTCAAGATGAGCTTGTGGAGAGGCATCATCTTCAGGCTCATAGTATCAGGAGAAGTTCCGAGATCAAAATAACCTTATAGAGAGTTTGTAGAAGTAGCAAGAAGAGATGCATCAGCAGCAGCAGCACGAGGAGGAGATGCGTCGATGGCAGCAGCAGAAGCAGCAGCATGTGGAGGAGATGCATCGATGGCTGCAGTAGCATCACAATCAGATGTAGTACATGCACCATCTGACCTGTAGTTTGGGGATGGAGTTTCCCCCACCAGATCCTTCAGCTCCTCCACCTCCTCTAGAAGATAACCCCCAGTGATTTTTTTATTGCAAAAACATTTGAATTCAAATTTGTTGTAATATGAACTATTTACATTTTCTGTCTTTTATATCGGTGGAATTATTACATAATTTAATTTTTAATATTTTATTATTTTTTTTAATATTAAGGACTTTAAGATTTTTTATTTTTTTTTATTTTAATATTATATATATTATTGTTTCTTTAATAAAAATTTTATTAAATATATTTTTCAGTAATATATTTTTTAATATTTTTTTATTTTACTAATAATAATAATAATAATATTTTTTTATTCTTTTTTGTGAATATTGAGAATTTCAATAATTTTTATTATTTTAATATTATTAAAATTTATTTTTCAATAATAATAATAATATTTTATGATTTTTTATAATTTTTTTTGTGAATATTGAAATTTTTTATAATTTTTATAATTTTTATATTTTTTATTATTTTAATAATATTAAAATTAATTTTTCAATAATCATAATATTTTAAAATTTATTTTTTTGATATTTTATTTATGATTTGCGAGGGGATCTGTTGTGATGGGATCCCGTCGAAAATAGTATTAATAACTTTTTCTTAAAAAAGGTATTTGTGATGTGATTACGTTCCCGTCGCAAATACTATTTGCGATGGGCCCGTCACAAATATTCTGAATAAATATTTTCAAAAAGCATTTCTGACGGGATTATGGGCTTGTTGAAAAAGAGTATTTGCGACGGGCCCGTCACAAATGAACTTATATATAAATAAGTATATAATCGGAGATTTATTTGTGACGTTGATGTTTCCCGTCACAAAAAATATTATTTACGATGGGCCTGTTGAAAATAATATTTTCTGTGATGGCATTTTTTGCAACGGGCTATTTGTGACGGGGCCCCGTCGCTAAAACATATTTGCGATGGGATCCCATTGCAAATAACCCATTGCAAAAACCATGAATTCTAGTAGTGAAATCTTCACATAAACTAATTTCACTTTATAACATTATTCCCATCATTTACACAATTTTCATGTGAACATAATGATACAAAAAAGAGGAATCCATCACACCATAAAAATTCATTTCTTTTGAGAAACTCACTTTCACTACAATTTTACATTCTGTGCATTTGGAAACACATTTCAAAACATTCAAACAAACCATGTAACACTTCCACAAAGAACCACAATAACAAATATCGAAAAACATAACAATTTTACATTATAAAATTCACTTATATAACATAATATTATCAAACCCTTCCAAAACATATTTCATACAACACAAATAAATTATACACCACATATAATTAACCAATAAATCATATAAAAACATCTAGAAATTTTGGGGCACTGAACAACCTACCTCACAGATGAAACTTTTGTAAATTAGTGAGAAACCAAAACCACACCACTAAAAGATCCTAACAAGGAAATAATGAAAAAAAATAAATATAATACTCAAAAACAAAAGATCATACCCTCCCGATATCAAAAATATTCTTGAAAATAATAACACAACGAAGAAGGAGGATAAAAACTAAAATAAAGAAGAAACAATGGGGGAAAAACTTACATGTTGATTCCTTGATAAATATATACAAATACACCAAATTATGAGAGTCCAAGGGATCAAATAGTTGAAGAGGGAGATTCTTTGGGTAGAGAAGCTTAAATTGGATAAAAAAAGAAAGATTTTGGGTTAATTTTCGAGAGGACACAAAGTTCATTTTAAAAATTATTGACTCAGACACGATGCATGAGTTTCCTCCGCGAGTCTCCGAACTATGCAACAAATGATCAGCCCTTACTATCAACGATTCACATATTGCATTATTATCCTACATGGGTTGAAAATTGTGCACAAACACTGAGGTTTGTCATTGTCTAAATATTATTCCTGGTTGTATGGTTTCCGGGGTAAGGGTACACTGTTTTCCAAACTATGTTTCAATCATGTTCCACCCATTTTTTAACCAATAATTCAAAATTTCCCCCATAAAATTCTGGGAAGACATAAAGAAGAACCACATGGTCAAATTTACACAATATAAACCCTCAAAATTTAATCCTTGTCACAACTAGAACTCGAGGTAAAAAATGAGATCAACAAAATAAATTGGAAAAATGCGTTAAAACCAAAACCCAGGTGTGAAATGTAGTCACCCACAACAGCATCCACCAATACTAGAAGGAACCCAAAAAAAAGAGGTCATATAAAAAATTTTCATGTCTTCGAATAACATTAAATAAATAGATAATATGACAAACAAGATAGGTCACAATATACATCAAAGGACATGCACATTCCACAATATGTCCAATGAAGTGACAACCCCAAAAAGATGATCTCACAATCGATCTAGAAGAATAAAATGAGAATAAATATGTTATCAACATAAATTATAAACCTGGTCTGAAGATACTTCCATGAACTATTGTAATGAAGGATTTATATGGTCATTTACTTGGAGAGATGTAACACATTGACCATACAATTTTAGCACCAAAGGATGTGACTTTAATGGACTGGAGACACCAAAAATCTTCCAATAAATCATTAATATTCGACTAAGAGGAATTGTTGATAAAATAATTAAAATATTTTACATGTGTAGCCTATTAGACATATACATCATGCATGATTCAAGATATGAATTTTGGTTTCCCATCGAAAATCCTTCGACTTGCATGTATGAAAAAAAAGTTGTTTACATGGTTTAAATTAATGTTAATATACCCATTTAAGACATGAATTTTTTCAAATATTGTAAATTTTTTCCATTATGAACCAAACTCACAACATCATCTTAACAATTGATTCACATCATGTAACCAATTTAAGATGTGAATGTGACTAGTAGGTAGTGAACAATCCATGTTGTACAGAATATCCCCAAACCAAATCCAAAACCATTAGAACTCATAAAAATACTCATAAAAATTAAAATAATTTCTTATTTTTAATTATGATCCTATGAACTACTAACCATTGGACATTACATGCCTAGGAAGTCAACTAGGATAAGGATTATTTAGAAATTTGTGAGGCCACAGCTCCCTCACTCATGTGTCAAGCTCCCAAGCCTCATGAGAATTGGTTTAGTGTTTCCACAAAACATTGAACTACACAATAATATTCCCATGTAATAATTTCATCAAATAATCAATGGTCAACCCTAGAATCTCGATAACCAAACTATATAGCTCTAACTCATTTTATTGCTAACGTAGAGCTTGATATGTATTGGGATGGTACTTTTTGAGATGAGAAACATAGAAAACATCATGAATAACTTTCAACTAAACCAATAATTCAAAATGAGACACAACCAACCCTTTTCTCTATGTGATGCATAATGGTATAACATATCTCATAGGAAAAATTACCTATTTCCCTAGACATTGGCAACCCAACCGAAGATAAACATTCCCAAAAACTAGGTCCCTAATGGGTAACTATAAATGTTGAAATCGATGATCCACATATGATTTATTATGAATTTGAGCTACAATGAGACACCAATGTATATCTTTAATCATTTCAAAAATACCTTGAACGAGAGTTAGACCCATATGAGAGGCCTCAAACACCATTTCCCAACAAGGAGGTGGCCTAAATGGGTGACCATACAAAACCTTGAAGGGATCCATTTATATAAAAAATTTATAACTATTAATATACATAATCAAGAATTGACCATGATGTTAATACCACAATCCACCAAAATTCATGATGAAATAACATAAAATATCATCCATGATCAAAATAACATTCTTTGTTTGACCATCTGTCTATGGATGGTAAGTTATACTCATATTGATATGTCCTCCCATAACCACTTGGAGACTTTTCTAAAACTGGGAAGTAAACCCAGGATCCCTACCAAAGATGACAGTATATGGAACCTTTTGTAACCTCATGATCACCTGCACATAAAACATACCTAGATCATCTACTTTAGTGGGTTTCATGAGGTAATGACCCCAACCCAAGTATCCAAGAGTCAGAGCCATACATTAATAAATTGTAATAAGATAAAAGTTATCACATCCTAATAGACCAAATAGTTTAGTATTCTGGGTAAAATATTTACATACATTAAATCCACAACACATTTTAAAGCCTAAAATATAAAATGAGTTTCATTGAGTTTTCCATTATTTCCCCTTTCTATAACTCTTGATATCATTTATAATATACATCTTAGTATCTTGGGAAAAATTGAAACATATGAAAGTGGTGAGATCATATGCTCAATAAGGGTATACATATAATATAATCTCTCATAAACAAGAATAAATTATTATAGAAAGGTGATTAATTATAAAACATCCCATCTAATCAATAACCTAAAAATAATATATAAGGAATGTAATATAATAAAATAATTCCATATAAATAATCACTAGTGAATGATACATAACCATGGATGTTATACTAGTCATATAACCACATGGAATATCAATATATAATCCTATAATGAGGTATTTCATAATGCATGACAAGATAAACCAACCATTAATGCTTTAACCAAGACACCTTATATAATCAGGTAAGGCATTATCCAAAAATGAAACTAGTTTATCTCATGATATCTACATACGCATCGAGGGGCCATAAAGGGCCTCAATCGACACTTATTAAGTAAAATATAGCCCACTTATGAATGAAATTAAGCATAATCAACATAAAAATTCATATGAAGAACCAGTATATGAAATGTGAATAATTTACCACTAAACTATGAATGGTATAAAAATAGCACACCCATAGTAAAACTGAATCATAAAACATTCAATGAAATTTTTTAAATGATATCATTAGATATCAAACTCAATCAATAATAATAATCAATAGATTATGTTGACATAGATGAAGATATTTTAATAAAATAATTGAAACTTTATTGAGGAACAACTCTTATTAAATCCATATGAGAGACACTTTCATATACTAATACTTTATACTTTTAAAAATATCTATTTTCAATAGAAAATATCCAAAAAAATAATTGAATAGGGTTTTACATATGATAAAATGTTTATTATTTAAAGGAACCTATAAATGAAATATTAGTAGCGGTGACATGAAAGTCATCTCTATCAATGTTAAAAATATAACATTCATTTTGTATTATATCAAAACATTCCATATAAAAAAATAAAAAAATTCTTTTCAAAACCATTGAATGAAATATAAAATAGACATAAAATTACATTTATTATCATTTTATATCTCTACAAATAATGATTTAACATAATATCAATAATATTGACATAGGGAAAAGGATTTGATAATTAAATATTTAAACATTCAAGTCGTCTCGTACCACATTGAACATTTGAATACTAATCTCGATGATAGAATAATATTTAATAAACAAATTAAATAACATGATAATAAAATCTATTAATGTCATGATAAGTCAAATGTGATTTATATAAACCTCCAAAAAGATGTTGGGTGTATAACGTCAAATAATGCCTCAATTAAAAAATATTGAGATGAAGTCTCTTACCTTACACATCCTTTCCTTGATTGTGATTTAACCTCTTAAATAATAAATAAATGTGTATTATAAATCAACGAAAAAACCATATTCAATACTATAATATAATATATTATTTACTTATGACTATATATTACAAATTTATTAATAAATTCCTTGAAAATATTATGTTTCAGTTAATAACAGCTTTGTTTTTCACTTGATGTTTGATTGCTCATATTTTTAATCCTCTTACTTTTATATTAATTTCATCATGTAAAGAATAATAACTATGAAATAATTATCATATTTAATCATTAAATACATTTTTAAAATCATTATTTAATTTTTAACATGGAAAATGAATCACATCTCACTGTAAAGATGGTAGGTCGTACATACACACGAGCGACGATATCATTTACTTAATGGTGAAAGTGTAAGAAAATGTATGGTATATTAATTTTTCTATAATCAATATCATTTCATAATTATCATATATATATCCATTATTTAAATAATTATTCCCCTGAAAATAATGTTGTGATTAAAAACAAATTACACCCTGACATGGTGATGGTAATCCATGTGTATGCACGGGTGGTGTTTTAAATTTTCATAGGATGGATAAGTAATGGAATATGGTTGTCCCATAATCATAATAAATATCATCATATATAAGATACATTAATTATTACTTTATTATAGAAGAAATACATCTTGACGATGTGGATGAATAAATGAACTTGAAGGAGTTGGTAAAACAATTACCACTTCTCCAACATACTTCCTTTAGATCTCTTCTTAAGGGTTCTAGAGATGCAATTTTTTGACGAACAAGACCTACTGAACAAGTATAAAGATTTAATGAAAAGTAATATGTAGTTTGAATTTATTTTCAATGATCAATGTGGATTGAAAAACTTATAGGCCAGTTTCCCTTTTATTATTGAGGTGATGGTCACTTTTCAAGACTCTTAAAATATTAAATTAATATAAATTTAGTTTTATTACCAAATGGATCCAAAGTGATTTATTTAGAATATAATATTATTATTGGTTGAAAAAATCCAAAAAATATTTTTTAGAAAATTTTAGGTCTCTTATTACCCTTATCGCTTGGTTTTAACCCAAATTTAAACCATTTAACTCTTACCATGACAGTATGTGGTTTTACCCTTTGAAGGTCAATATAGTTACAATAGAATGTCAAAATAACCATAAATGAGTTGAGAATGAATTTTTTAATTTTATCCTAATAATTTGGTCTAATTTTATATTTTTATGAACATTCTATCATTGGGTAAAATATTATTTATTTTAAAATATCATCAGTGTCAATTTTGAAAATATTCATTAGCTGACATTTTGATAATACCATAACAATAAGAAAACATAGAAACACAACATTTAATAAATAAATAATATTACTAGGTAATATATGAAATGCATGGATAACATTAATTATATAAATTTATGTTTATTTTAATGTTTCTAATAATAATTATTTTATAAGTCTATTAATTAAAAAGATACTACATCCACATTTTTCAAGAATTTAATTTAATAATTTTTCCCTAAATATTAAAAATGTAACAAATATTAAAAACATGAGTGTCATGTATTTGACTTTCAATGGAATAAAATAATATAAAATGAATTAAGTCGTCCAAGTGACTGCAAGAGGCCATAAAATCAACCCAAGGATTATTTTGGTCGATAATAACTAATCCAATAAAACTAGGCCAACTATTTGGGTAATTTTATAATACTTGTAATATTTTTTCAACCTTACTTACCTACTTTTCCTTTAACTGTGTCAACCAAAAAACTACTAACGTTCTTATTCATATTTCATAAAAATAAAATAAACCTATTTACATTATTTTATCCCATGTATTAAAAATATGGGATCTATTTTTCAAAATTTTAAACACATAATTGTCTAAATATAATTTAAAATTATTCTCATTGAAGGAATGAGAAAATGAGTTTTTTAAAGTAAAAACGTTCAAAAGATTAAACTATCTTCAAAAATAAATTCAATTTGAAATTGATTCCAATGATAATAATTGGATTTACTGGAAAGAAAGATAAAAATATAATTTAACACCTTTTATAAATACAAATTAACATCAATAAGTATTTAGTCAAAAAAGTTGTTATTAATTAAAATGAAATATTTTGTCACTATTCATTAAAACTTGAATGTTGTTAGAAAAATACCAATAATTAAACCAAATTAAAATTTGATATTATGAATTAAAATAATAAATCTATTTTTTCAAATAGGATTTCTAAAAGTGTCAAAAACTTGATTTAAATAAATGTGCTCCAATAAATGGTCTGATGAATTAATTTAGAAAATTATATACTTCAATGGTTGAAATCTGTTTTATTGTTATATTAATCCAATTAAATTTATTTGATGATTTTATATACATTTTTAAAAATATTTAAAATATATATTCAAATAATATCTTTCAAAAATAGTGATTAATTAAATTTATATTTAAAAAATACCATTGTGGGCATAAAAATAGTTTTTTATAGAACACATCTTTTATATTAAATTGATTTTTATTTTTATTTTTATTGAATTAATTTTATAACAATTGTAAACTGTATTTTCATAATTCTATTAATCATATTCACAATATCCAACTTATGGTCTTGTGTTAAAATAATAATATTTATCACTATTTCATGGTTTGTTTAAGTTTGGGTTTTCATGAAATGGATACTATCAATGAAATTGAATTTATTTAAGAATAGAAAAACAATAAAATCTTCTAGTGTAACTTTTTCACCTCCTAATAAATTTCATCATCTCAATTTTGAAATCACACTTCAAAAATAAATTGGTGATACTTGAAAATTACATTTGGGGGAGCCCACCTAAGAAATATGGCTAATAAATATGATCTAAATAAGATGGAAATGGAATTGAGAGGGTTACAATAAAATTATGCTTTAGAATAGGATAGCATTAGTGTAAAGTGAAAACAGGGACATTTGTAAGAAATAAAACCATAAATTTCAGATGTAGAGTGTTAGAAATCTATTTCTATGAATTTCTACCATGAAAAAACCATAAATCTATTATGGGTTAATAAGGAAATTGATTTCTCAGTATGAAATTTAAAAAAATAGTGTTTTCATTAAAAATTATATTTCTATACTTGGGGGATAATTTTATTATCCATATAATCACTGGAAAAAATATATTTATTAATCTTAATCTATGTTATAATCCTGATCTTATACTTTGGTTGTGCATAAATATATTTTCACTTTATATCTTATGTTTGGAAAAGGATATTCACGTTGATTTTTTCATACATCAACCACTATAATGAATCATAAGTTCCTATAGTAATTCCATCATAATTTAAATATATACTGAGACCAAAATGGTTATCACACATTATCCTAAAAATCATAATTTTTTTCCAAATCAATAATATTGAATGTTCAACTTAATATATTCCAACCATAAGACTCTCTAAAAATACTTCTATCCAAATTCAACATCCAAAATGTCTCTAAATTACCAAAATCATTCTTAACATATCATTTCCCAAACAACATAATGTAGATCTTATAGTCACATACCACTTATTTAAATACCTTTATCACCATAAAAACCAAAATGTAAAAATTCATAGTTCCAAATCCGTAAAGAATAAATACAATAGTTATATACTTATATATCTTATAATTCTTATAAACAGAGTACCATTGATAAAAATATCTTTGAATCCAAATACACATGAACGTTAATCATTCCACAAAATTCATATACCATTAACTAAACATAATCCTCTTATTTTTTAATAACTCCTTCCATTAATTTTTTACTTTTTATAATATTATTCATTCTTCGTATAACCATCACTTTTTGAACTATGGTAATTCTAACCGGTGACCAAAACCCATAACACATCATTGTAAAAACTAGTCATAATGATATAGTCAGGAAGAATAATTTATAGGATGATATATTTTTCTCAATATATGATTTTATAGGTTCAACCTAGGTTATTCATGATATTACAAAATCTATAGGATGATATCCTATACATATACTTATACTAAATGTCAGGAATATGGTTGTGTTTTCTAAACCATGATTTTCAAAAACTAATTCACATGGGTTTTTCTAAAATGATCTGATACCAACTATAATTACCCTCATACAAGTATCTCAGAACCAGTACCTGACATTAATAAATTGGCATAATATATATGTGATCACATCTCAAATATCATAATAGTTTAATAGTCTAGGTAAACTAGATACATATTTGAAATCCACATTATATTTTAAAACATAAAATAAAAAAAGTGTTTCATTGAGTCCGACATTATTCCCCCTCTATGTAACCCTACATATCATTCATAATATATCTCTTGGAATGCTGGGGATAAATTAAAACATATGAAATTGGCGAGCATAGATTCTTAGTAAGGGTATACATATATAAGAATTTGTCAAAAACTACAATAAATGATTATTGTAATGTGATTAACTGAAACACATCCCTTTTAATCAGAAACATGGTTATAATATGGTGGGAACAGAAGATAATAAAATAATAGAATACAAATAATCATATGAGAATGAAACATAACCATGGATATTGTTATATTATAATAATCACATTGAATATCAATAACCAATCTCATAATTAGGGAATGCGTAATGTGGGACATCCTAACTCTTCCATCATGTCTTTATCCAAGACATCATATATAATCATATAAGACATTAGCCAAAACCCAGACTATATTGTCTTATGATACCTATTGATGCATCGATAGGAATTATGGGGCCCCTCCTGACACTTACGAAGTCCAATATTTTCCTCTTATTAATGTGGAGAAATATACTCAACATAAACCTTTATATCAAAAGATATCACACAAAATGTGAATACTCTAACTGTATACTATAAATGGTATCAAAATAGAAAATCCATAGTCAAACCAAATCATAAACCATTCAATGAAATATTTTCAATTATTTCATAATATATCAACATCAATCATTTATAAGATTAAATATATTAAGTTTACATAGATGAAATTTTTATAATAAAATTATTGAAATTTTATTGAGGGAAAACTCTTATTAAACCCATATGAAAATCCAGTTTTTATAAAAATACTATTTTATATTAAAAATATCCATTTTCAATATAAAATATCACAAAAATAAGGGAATATGGGTTTTCAGTTAATAAAATATGTATGAATTCAAGGTAATCGAGAAATTAAATAATATTGATGGTGGCAGGAAATCCATTGTCGCCCTCTGCATTAAATATAGAGCGTTCATTTTTTCATTTATCAAAACATTCCATAAAAAACACATAAAAATGATCCTTTTGAAATCCTTTGAATGAAATAAAAATTTATTCCCAAAATTTCCTTCATAATCCATTTATATCTATACAAATAAATATGATAACTAATATCAATAATATTAACATGGAGAAAAGGATTTGATAATAAAATCTTTAAATATTCAAGGGTCCCATACCACTTTGAACATTTTAATAATAAGACCAATGAAATAAAAACATAAAAAAACTAAATAACCTAATAATAAAAAAATAACTGCATGAAAATTCAAAGTGGCTTTATATAATCCTCAAAAAATAAGGTTGGTATATAACATCAAACTATGCCTCAATGAAAGGAGATTGAGACAAAATCCATTAAATTGTACTTCCTTTATTGAAACATGTTTTGAACCCTATATAATACATATTGGTTTATTATAAATCATTAATAGAACAATATTCATTTCTATAATAGCATATATGATTTACTTATGACATTATATTACCCATTTATTAATTATTCATGTAAAAGTTACTTTTCAACTAATAACTAAAATGTTTTTTTCTTGTGTTTTGATTTGTTATGTTTTTTTATAAACATACATATATCAATAATTCAATATCTAAAGAGTTATAACCATGAAGTAAATACAATTTATAATCATTAAAAACAATCTCATAATCATTAATGAATGGTTAACATGGAAAATTAATCACATCGCAACAAGGAGACGGTAGACTGTACCTATGCATGAGTGACGATATCATTACATCAATGGTGAAAGAATAAGGAAGTGGTTGGTATTTTAATTTTTTTCTGAATAAGTAATATAAATTATGGTATTTTTCCATGTATTCAATTTAAATATTATATCGATTAATTTTGATACTAGGTGGTGAGATGGCATGTGATTAAAAGTATTAGTGTTCCTAAAATAAATGTTTGAATAATAATAAAATATTAAATAGCACACGCACATAGTTTTCCTAAAAAAAAGTGGAATATATTATTTATGGGTGCCCAAATCAAAAATCCAATCCCACCATTGAACATAGAATGTTGAATTTATCCTAGGTGTGACCTAACATTGGTCAGCATGGTTTGTTTTTGGAAGTGTTCTCATGGGAATAAAATGAAATAAAAAATTTACTAACGTTTATTTAATATATTTTTTTAACGTAGTGACTTAATTTTTCTTTAAATTCATCCTTATGTCATAATTTTAGGGTTAGCTTCAAAACCTTGGAACATATCTAGGATTGAGAGAGAGAGAGCTCTGGAGAATCATTTCTGACACATGGAGATGGAATCACAGATCGACGATCAACACACACTGAGATTGATGGTTCTCACCAATGAAAGAAAATATACTTTTTTCTTTACCGGTGATCGATACAAATCACGAAATGGCTTCTGTTTTATTTTTTACTCCCCATTCATTATTTTTTTGAAGACCATGAATCAATTGATGAATATATTGAATCACAGATCATGCATATTGTAGGATGGGATTATATTTTTGGGTTATTGATCAGAGATAATTTTTTTTAATTATTTGTTTATTTTATTTTCATTCTGATAGTGATGTATCTAGATCAAAATGAAAATCAACTGAGGTATGTTCTTCACTTTGGTTCTTGTGCTTTTTATATAATTCCCCAGATTTAAACCTTACATAATATTGAATTAAATGAATAATTCACATTGAGGATATTTTCAGGTTTATAGTTTTAGAAAATTAGGACATTACTATTACATCTCAAAAGATTACAAAGTAGACACTTCGACTAAATTTCCATAAAATAAAAAACTCTTAAAAAGAAACATGTCTAGTTCCATGTTTTAGGTAGCATGACTTTCCCTTGATCCCATCGATGACCCTATTCCAAGTTAAGTCCTGTGAAAAACATTTCAAAAACATGGGATGAGCATAAAAAGCTCAGTAAGGGATACACAAAGAATGAAAACTGTTAGTTTTTCAAAAAAACCAGTAAACCATGTATACTATATCAAAGTAATACTTTTCACCTTTTAGAAGTAGTAAAAACACTTCACTAAATAAAAGTTAATTACTTACCCTTCTGTAACCAAAATATCACCATAAAACTGATATAAAGATCACATAACATATAAAGGTAACTTGGGACATAAACATACATAAGTGGAATAACCATAAGTTCGACTTCCACACATATCACTTAATAGAATAGCCATTCGGACAACTTCCATACATACTTAATGGAATATCCATACGGCCGACTTCCATACCCAATGCATTGGAGGTTATAACGTAACCACCCGTCCTGGTATTCACGGAACCACCCATCATAAGGTTTATCATGTAACCACCCTTAAAATGTCCAAGTACCATTACAAAATTATAACACATAAAACCAATATAAAGGAATGATAACATTTCCACATTTCAACCACAATATATCATTTAAATATATTGACATAGTAGAATCCTTTATCAAAACCATTTTCAATACCAAAATACATAAAAGAGTATATGGTATTTATTTTATTTTAAAAACATTACGGCTTGTTGAGGAAGCCAAAGATCAAATAATACTTGCAGCGACGGAAGAGGTCGTTGTCACCGCGTACGTTAAAAGAAACATTCCTTTTTTGTCGTTTTAGTAAAACACTTCATTGAAAAAGATTCCTTTTTTATAAAATTTAAAGTAAAAGGGTTTTATACACTGTATAAAAGAAAGTTGTGTATAAAATGAAATATGCCTCAATGAAATGAGATTGAGACGAAGTACCTTACAAAGACGATATCCTTGGATTAAGGATAAATCAATTACATAATTATGCATGACAAACGGATACACCAAATATAAGTGGATATTAAGTGTAAAACAATCAGATGGTATTCACACATATTCATAGAAAGACATATTCAAAGAGTACATCTTTATCCCAAAGAATCAAAATTGGGTTAAGAAGTTCCCTTGCAAATATTTGACTGCCTAATGGCGTCGCTACAAAATTCAGAAAATGAGTTGATGAGAGATAAAAATGGTATCTCATCACATGGAAATAAAATTTTAATCAATAAGGATATAAAAGAACATATCCCAAAATAATTGTATGTTAATTAAAAGACATAACACAAGAAGTCTTTTAAAAAGAGGAGGGTGAAAGGTTCCCTTACCGACATGGATATCTTTCGAAACATACACCCCGTGAAATAAGGACAATAAAACATTGATGTAAATACTCATAAATGAAATTATATTACACAATGAGTAAAATAATGGGCAGTACATACACCACTCAAAGGAAATTGTGGCAAATGTAGCATAAATCCCACGGGAATAAAAGTGAGATGAAAAATCCCTTACGAAAACTCGGCAGCCTAACGTCGCCACTTAAAACATACAAAAATGGATTGATGAGATCAAATAGGGTCTCTAATCATATTAACATAAAGTTTACAGAAATAGTAATATAAAATAACATCCCCCAACATAACAAGGAGAAGCTTAAAAGATGTGACATAAAGGAGAGTACTTAAAAAAAGAGAGAGGTTAGATCTCTTAAGAAAATTCGGCAGCCTAACGGTGCCACTCAAAACTTCCAAAATGGATTGATGAGAGAGAATAGGTTCTCTAATCATATGAACATAAAAATTACAGTAATAGTAATATAAAATAACATCCCAATAACAAGAAATATTAGCTTTAAAGGGAATAACATAAAAGAGTGTACTTAAAAAGAAAGAGAGGAGTAGGATCCCTTACCTCGGGTCCGACTTGACTCGATCGTTCTTTAGTATACTAAATAATAAACATGAGTTAATTTCTAATTCCTTAAGAACCTTTTTCAATTTCATTATTCATTTTATATCACTTATTACCATGTCATGAACATTATGTAACCATTTATGTTAATAACGGTTATTTGGTCGTTATTTGGTACTTAAGTCAAAAGTGAACTTCTTATATTTACAAGTTGTTCATGTAGTCAAATATCCATTATCTCAATAATGATATTCATGATTTGGATATCATATATATCATATATATCCATCATATACATGTATTTATAATATTACATAATCATTTAGAGGTAATAAGTGAAATGCACCGTTTATAGAGACGGTAAGCCGTACTTTCACATGAACGCTACTTTCATTTCTGTGTCATATTAATGGAATTAAAACTAAATGAAAGATATGTATATTTTTAATTCCAGAATTATATTCATCCTTTAGATTTATCATACATCATATATATCCATTATATGTACTTATTATAGTACATTACATTTGAGGATAAGAAATGAAATGCACCGTTCATGGAGACGGTAAGCCGTACGTACGCATGAACGCTACTTTCATTTCTATATCATACATTAATGGAAAGAAAAAAATAATGATATAAAGTTATATTATAATTCCAGTATAAAATTATATATAATAACTTTAAATCCATCCTTTATACGTCCCACATATGGCATTAACGAATCAAATCACTTTGAGGGGGCGGTAGTCTGCACTTCCTAAAATGAAGATATCGCGTATACCCATAATGGAAGCCATAACGGTATGCCACAAATGAAAAATAAAGAAGCTTAAGTTAAACATAAAAATATTATATATCATATATAAACATAGTGACATCTTAATCACCACCTTTGAAGGTGTTATATGAGTGTTGAACAATCATCGTTTCGTGAGGCAGAAATTCGCCATCCACAGGAATAGTATGTTCTTTAACCATTAGATGAAGGTGTGTGTAAATGTATCTCGAATCCTTATTATAAAAACATCCTAGTATATTGAAGATACTGGATTTGTTACAAAAGAAATGAATAAAAAGAGATTATGGGGTTGGAGAAGCAAAATAAAACAAAAGAGCACAAGTGAAGACGTTACCATAAAATAGGGTAACTCCCTTTGGTTTGATCTCAAAGGCTTCCTTGGGAAGACATATGCCCAAAGTGAGGCTTCAAAAAGTTAGAGAGGTATGTGGAGATACAAAATGGGAAGGGGTTTTCCGAGCCAAAGGCTTTGGAAGTGTGGGTAAAGTGGTAGAGGTGGGGGCCTTTTATAAGAGGAGAGGAGGGGCACTCTTGGAAAGGTATAAAAGGTTACTTTATTTTAAAATGAGTTTCGGATTTTAAAGGTCCCACATTTATGTTTTTCGAGGATAAAGTGATAAGGGTTCTAAATATACCCATACAATAGGTTTTGGACATGTTTAGGTCATAGATGTCGCATTATCTTTCCATTTTATTTAAATCGTTAAATAATGAGGTAATCGCTGCATCATCATGATGTCATGAAGAATTTAATATATTTAATGTCTAAAAATTATAAAAAAAATATCATGATGTAGGAAATATTTTCAGATTTCTAATTAATATTTATAGACAAAAATATGACTTGTATAACCCCATGTAAAAATTGTTTTAGTAAAACAAATCATGTTTGTGACATCTTTATTTTAACTTTAAATAAAAGGCATAAATGTCATTATCAAACCCATGTCTCTCTATGGGGTACCAAAAATAGACCCATGAGTTGTTTTGGTCGGCCATAACTCATCCAATAGGGTTAGTACATGTGTCAAGATATTTTCATTTTATTATAATATCATTTTTACCTTAAATCACACTAATTACCTTTAATCGCGATTAATAAAACTTAAAAGTTACTTTTCATCAAAAATTATTTTCATCCCATTGAATCACATTTTACTTAAACATTAATATCATTTAAATTGGATTTTTGAAATTCAAATCACAGAAGTGGTAAAGTCCCATTTAAACGAAAAATAAAATTTTGTAACCACCACTTTGTGGTTTCACTATTCATCAAAAATTGAAGTTTTTCAGAAAAATACCAAAAAATCACCCTAAGCTATATTTGATATTCCGAATTCAAAAATGATTTCCATTTTACCAAATTCATAACATAGAAGTTTCATTAATTAATTTTATAATTAAATCCCACTGTTAAAACAAATAGTGTGTTTTTATGAAACAATATCTTTCAAAATATTGACACTCGTTTATGTCCAATCTTAAAGTGATATTAATTAAAATGACCACCATCGGATTAAATGGTAAAAATATATTCTATTTACACTTTAAAACCAATTAAAAAGATAATCTAATCATATAAAAAAATTAGATTAAAAAGAGGTTTTGAAATAAAATACAACATTTTTCACTATTCATTAAAAATTGAAATTTTTCGGAAAAATACCAAAAATTTACACAAAGTAAATTTTGATGTCCCAATTATAAAGAAGAATTTTATTTTTTCAAATATAAGACATAAAATTGTCAAAAAGTGGATTTAAAAGAGGTTCTCCATCAAAAGGTGGTTGATCGACCTTTTAAAGAATATTAGACTGTCTACGCTTAAAATTGGATTCATTCACATTTTTAATCCTCTAACATTTATTGTAAAGAGTATAATTATTTGAAAAACATATATAATCATTTTGTAGTTAGTTATGTTCATTCCCGCCATTACAACGGCTAGGCATTAACTACCATTTAGAATAATATTATTTTATTATTAGAGTGCAACGTAAGATCTCCAAGAAACTCGTTGTTGCGTATTGGGTACGCCATCGAGCATAACATCCCCTTTAAACTAATATTAATATTTTATTCAAAAATATGGATAAAAATAAAAATGTCATATTCTTTATTTACCTAGGGTGTTACATCCTTCCACCCTTTTGGGAATTGCATCCTCGCAATTTCAAAATTGAGCTTGGAAACATCTTTGAAAGTCCCACATCGGAACAAGAGTCGGTATAAAAATCAATTTAAAATAAAGAAAGATAAGTACAAAGGTCACCCAAGTTAACCCATACTAGTATTCCATGTAGGAAAACATGGACATGGAGGAGAAAACATAGGGTCATTTTCTGATGGAGAGTGATAGTAAACATGTCTAAGAGAAATTTAACCATAAGAAAATCACAAACCTGTGATGGGTTAAACGGTATTCAATTCCCCAGTAGGAAAAGTTAACAGAAAACATTTTTTTTTAAGTTGATTTTCTTTGAGGAATTTATTTTTGATCTTAACTAAATCATAATGAAACATACTTAATTTTCATGTAGACTTTCAACTTTTACTAGATTCCTTAATCAAACTCATATTTTCTCCAAAAGATGGGTATTTAGGAAGACTTGTTTGCATTAAGAGTACTATAATCAATTTTTAGAGAATCACCTAATCCAAAAAAGGGAACTATATACTTCCCATGTCTTTAGACTCTAACCAAAACCAAAACCAAAAAGGTTAGTACAAGATCAGATAATCCAGAAAAAGATAACCCTTTATAAAAAGAAAATCTATTCTTAATCTTTAAAATTTGTCTAACAAAACCCAAAGTACAACGAGGACCATTCGATAAAAAAATTTTCCATAAAATTCTTCAAATTAAACCAAACTAATAATGAAACCAAAATATTTTAAGGATTTATTCACATAGTCTTCCAAGGTACAAATTAACTTTTATCTCCAAATAACATTCGTTGCTCTTAAATTCTCATATTGAAAAGTAATTAACCTAATCACATATCCTCCATGATAGGTTAATCATTTCCATAGATAACCCAAAATAAACTTACTCTTGATTCCTAAAATCAACTATCTAAAAGGAATTTGTCAAAGTAACCCAGGAATTCACGTAGTCCAGTGGTAGGCGATATATACCAGTTGCACTTTGGTTGTGGGTTCGATTCCCGCAGCTTTGTCCGACGCGACGGGTTGTCACATGGTCGGCGTGTTGTCCTTTTTCCTAAACTATATAATTCGTAAAACATTCCCCAAAATGAGAGAAACTCTTAAAAAATAGTCATAATATATTTTATCCTCACGTTTATCTCATGCCTTTCATTTTCCATCATAACATATAATTACCCATAATTACCTCAAAAGTAAGGATCATATAAACTCTAATGGTTGACTTTATAATTATTACCTGAACTTCAACATTGATAGGTCATCTCGTACATGATGCATTACAGAACATACCAAGGTTCAAGTTGTTGATCATGACTCCTTGATAGTTGGTTTAGAACAACCATGAGTTTCCCCATTGAATCCCCCATTTTATCAAGTATCTTAATCAGAGAACCACCGCAGTTTCCTTCATACCTGTTGTCTCTTTGGTGCCTGCTAGATCCATCCATTCACTAAAAACAAAAAATGTCAGTGTGAGTATATCAACAAAACCATCATGTACTAATGTGGAAGGAAAACACTAAGATATACTTACTCATTCACTTTATCTAAAACTTGGACTCCTTCTGAAATCCTAACCATTATGGTACTGTCACATATTCTTAGAGAATATCCTAACCTCTAAAGTTATTTAAACCAACCTTTGATACCCACTATAATGCCCCAGACTTAAACCTTACTTAATATTGAATTAAATGAATAAATCACATTGAGGATCTTTTCAGGTTTAGAGTTCTAGAGAATTAGGACATAACTGTTACATCTCAAAAGATTACAAAGTAGACACTTCTACTAAATTTCCATAAAATAAAAAACACTTAAAAAGAAACATTTCTAGTTCCATGTTTTAGGTAGCATGACTTTCCCTTGATCCCATCGATGACCCTATTCCACGTTATGTCCTGTGAAAAACATTTCATAAACTTGGGATGAGCATAAAAATCTCAGTAAGGGATACACAAAGAATGAAAACTTTTAGTTTTTCAAAACAACCAGTAAACCATGTATACTTTATCAAAGTAATAATTTTCACCTTTTCGAAGTAGTAAAAACTCTTCACTAAATAAAAGTTCATTACTTACAATTCTGTAACCAAAATATTACCATAAACCCATATAATGATCACATAACATATAAAGGTAACTTGGGACATAAACAAACATAAGTGGAATAACCATAAGGTCGACTTCCACACATACCACTTAATGGAATAGCCATTCGGCCAACTTCCATAAATACTTAATGGAATAGACATACGGCCGACTTCCATACCCAATGCATTGGTGGTTATAACGTAACCACCCGTCCTAGTATTCACAGCACCACCCGTCATATGGTTTATCACGTAACCACCCATAAAATGTCCAAGTACCATTACAAAATTATAACACATAAATCCAATATAATGGAATGATAACATTCCCACATTTCAATAACAATATATCATTTAAATATTTTGACATAATAGAATCCGTTATCAAAACAATTATCAATACCAAAATACATTAAATAGTATATGGTATTTATTTTATTTTAAAAACATTACGGATTGTTGAGGAAGCCAAATATCAAATAATACTCGCGGCGGTGGAAGAGGTCGTTGTCACCGCGTACATTAAAAGAAACATTCCTTTTTGTCATTTTAGTAAAACGCTTCGTCAAAAAAGATTCCTTTTGTATAAAAGTAAAATTTAAAGGGTTTTATACACCGTATAAAAGAATGTTGTGTATAAAACGAAATATTCCTCAATGAAATGAGATTGAGACGAAGTCCCTTACAAAGACGGTATCCTTGGATTAAGGATAAATCAGTTATATAATTATGCGTGAAAAAATAATACACCAAATATAAGTGGATATTAAGTGTACAACAATCAGATGTTATTCACAAATATTCATAGAACGACATATTCAAAGAGTGCAAGTTTATCCCAAAGAATCAAAATTGGGTTTAGAAGTTCCCTTGCAAATATTTTCCAGCCTAATGGCGTCGCTTAAAAATTCAGAAAATGAGTTGATGATAGATAAAAATGGTATCTCATTACATGGAAATAAAATTTAAATCAATAAGGATATAAAAGAACATATCCCAACATAATAGTATGTGAGTTAAAAGACATAACAAAAGAAGTCTTTTAAAAAGAGGAGGGTGAAAGGTTCCCTTACCGACATGGGTATCTTTCGAAACATACACCCCGTGAAAGAAGGACAATAAAACATCGATGTAAATACTCATAAGTGAAATTATATTACACAATGAGTAAAATAATGGGCAGTACATACACCACTCAAAGGAAATTGTGGAAAATGTAGCATAAATCTCACGTGAATAAAAGTGAGATGAAAAATCCCTTACAAAAACTCGGCAGCCTAACGACGCCACATAAAACTTACAAAAATGGATTGATGAGATAAAATAGGGTATCTCACCATATTACCATAAAGTTTACATAAAGAGGAATATAAAATAACATCCCACAACATAACAAATACAAGCTTAAAAGAAGTGACATAAAGGAGAGTACTTAAAAAAAAGAGAGAGGTTAGATCTCTTACGAAAATTCGGCAGCCTAACGACGCCACTCAAAACTTCCAAAATGGATTGATGAGAGAGAATAGGTTCTTTCATAATATGAACATAAAAATTACAGTAAGAGTAATATATAATAACATCCCAATAACAATAAATATGAGCATTAAAAGGAATTACATAAAAGAGTGCACTTAAAAAGAAAGAGAGGAGTAGGATCCCTTACCTCGGGTCCGACTTGACTCGATCGTTATTTAATCTCCTGAATAATAAACTTGAGCTAATTTATACTTCCTTAAGAAACATTATCAAGTTCATTTTCCTTTTATATCACTTATTACCATGTCATGATAATTATGTAACCATTTAAGATAATAACGGTTGTTTTGTCGTTATTTGGTACTTAAGTCAAAAGTGAACTTCTTATATTTACAAGTTGTTCACGTAGTCAAATATCCATTATCTCAATAATGATATTCATGATTTGGATATCCTATATATCATATATTTCCAGAATATACATGTATTTATAATATTATATAATCATTTAGAGGTAAGAAATGAAATGCACCGTTCATGGAGACGGTAAGCCGTACGTACGCATGAACGCTACATTCATTTCTATGTCATATTAATGGAATTAAAACTAAATTTGAGATATGTATATTTTTAATTCCAGAATTATATTCATCCTTTATATGTATCATACATCATATATATCCATTATATGTACTTATAATAGTACATTACATTTGAGGATAAGAAATGAAATGCATCGTTCGCGGAGACGGTAAGCCGTACGTATGCATGAACACTACTTTCATTTCTATCTCATACATTAATGGATTGAAAACAATAATGATATAAAGGTATATTATAATTCCAATATAACATCATATATAATAACTTTAAATCCATCCTTTATACGTCCCACATATGGCATTAACGAATCAAATCACTTTGAGGGGGCGGTAGTCCGCACTTCCTAAAATGAAGATATTGCGTATACCCATAATGGAAGCCATAAAGGTATGCCACAAATGAAAAATAATTAAGCTTAAGTAAAACATAAAAATATTATATATCATATATAAACATAGTGACATCTTAATTTCCACTTTTGAAGGTGTTATATGAGTGTTGAACAATCATCGTTTCGTGAGGCAGAAATTCGCCATCCACAGAAACAGTATGTTCTTTAACCATTAGATGAAGGTGTGTGTAAGTGTAGCATGAATACTTATTATGAAAACATCCAAGTATATTTAAGATACTGTATTCATTAAAAAAGAAATTAATAAAAAGAGATTAGGGGGTTGGATAAGTAAAAAAAACAAAAGAGCACAAGTGAAGACGTTACCTTAAAATAGGGTAACTCCCTTTGGTTTGAGCTCAAAGGATTCCTTGGGAAGACTTATGCTCAATGTGAGGCTTCAAGGAGTTATATAGGGATGTGGAGATACAAAATAGGCAGGGGTTGGCTGAGCCAATGGCTTTGGATGTGTGGGTAAAGTGGTAGAGGTGGGGGGATTTTATAAGAGGAGAGGAGGGGCACTCTTGGAAAGGTATAAAAGGTTTCATTATTTTAAAATGATTTTAGGATTTTAATGGTCCCACATTGATGTGTTTCGAGGATAAAGTGATAAGGGTTCTAAATATACCCATATAATTGGTTTTGGACATGTGTAGGGCATAGATTTTGCATTATCTTTCCACTTTATTTAAATCGTTAAATAATGAGGTCATCGCTGCATCATCATGATGTCATAATGAATTTAATATATTTAATGTCTAAAAATTATCAAAAAAATATCATGATGTAGGAAATCTTTTCAGATTTCTAATTAATATTTATAGACAAAAATATGACTTGTATAACTCCATGTAAAAATTGTTTTAGTAAAACAAATCATGTTTGTGACATCTTTATTTTAACTTTAAATAAAAGGCATAAAAGTCATTATCAAACACAAGTCGCTCCATGGGGTACCAAAAATATACCCATGGGTTGTCTTGGTCGGCTATAACTCATCAAATAGGGTTAGTACATGTGTCAAGATATTTTCATTTTATTATAATATCATTTTACCTTAAATCACACTAATTACCTTCAATCGCGATTAATAAAACTAAAAAGTTACTTTTCATCAAAAATTATTTTCATCCCATTGAACCACATTTTACTTAAACATTAAATTAATTTAAATTGGATTTTTGAAATTCAAATCACAGAAGTGGTAAAGTCCCATTTAAATGAAAAATCCAATTTTGTAACCACCACTTTGTCGTTTCACTATTCATCAAAAATTTAAGTTTTTCAGAAAAATACCAAAAATTCACCCTAAGCTATATTTGATATTCTGAATTAAAAAATGATTTTCATTTTACCAAATTCATAACATAGAAGTTTCATTAATTAATTTTATAATTAAATCTCGTTGTTAAAAGAAATAGTGTATTTTTATGAAACAATATCTTTCAAAAGATTGACACTCGTTTATGTCAAATCTTAAAGTGATATTAATTAAAATGACCACCATTGGATTAAATAGTAAAAATATATTCTATTTACACTTTAAAAACAATTAAAAAGATAATTTAATCATAAAAATAAAATAGATTAAAAAGAGGTTTTGATATAAAATACAACATTTTTCACTATTCATGAAAAATTGAACTTTTTTCGGAAAAATACCAAAAATTTACACAATGTAAATTTTGATTTTCCGATTATAAAGAAGTATTTTATTTTGTCAAATATAACACATAAAATTGTAAAAAAGGGGATTTAAAAGAGGTTCTCCATCAAAAGGCGGTTGATCGACTTTTTAAAGAATATTAGACTGTCTACGCTTAAAATTGGATTCATTCACATTTTTAATCCTCTAACATTTATTGGAAAGAGTAAAAATATTTGACAAAAATATATATTCATTTTTTAGTTAGTTCTGTTCATTCCCGCCATTACAACGACTAGGCATTAACTACCATTTAGAATAATATTATTTTATTATTAGACTGCAACGTAAGATTCCCAAGAAACTCATTGTTGCGTATTGGGTACGCCATCAAGCATAACATCCCCTTTAAAGTAATATTAATATTTTATTCACAAATATGGATAAATATTAAAATGTCATATTCTTTATTTACCTGGGGTGTTACATTTTACGCCCTTCAACATTCATCACAAGCTCTCTTCGCTTGGAAAACTACTCGAAACATCCCTATTAACTTACCATTGCACGACCAATTCATGATTCAATGATCAAATATCATATATTTGTCATCATCGTGGAATGAAGGAGGTGAAACAAAAGAGATAGAGTGATTGAGATGATGTTGTATCCCTGAATTTTCTTTCTCTAGTGCGGAATGAAGAATGATGATTTTATCTATTTTGCGGCCAGATCTAAAGAAGAAACAAATTTATTTGTAAATATCATGACTTGAAGACTATGAAAATTTAGTTTCATGGTGATCTATATATTGAAATATATTTCAAAATATCATCTAGGTTGAGAAGACAGTAGAGGATGGGTTCTAGAAATAACTCGATACACATGGTGTGTAGTCCATGACTATGTGGCATGTAACGCCACTTTGATTGACTCTGAATGTAACTGAAAGAGACAATGAACATAGGTTGTAGTACATGGGTTTCCTACACAATGTGTAATCCCCTATAAAGCATGGCCTAGACATTGTAAACATGCTACCCCATGTACTAGTACACGGGCACAAATACATGGGTTGACACCAAGTACCGGCACGCCGCCAGAGTACACGGGTGGAACCCAGATATAGAAACATTGTGTGAAACTACTTTACATGTCATGTACTCTTATACATGAGAAATGTTGAATGAAACAAGCCTCTTTACATTGGTATTACTCAGTGTCAAGGGAAATGGTGTGCACCCTTACCACACGATGTGTACCACTTTCTACATGGCACAAATCACTTTTCCTCTATGTCTTGGAAATGCTTAATTAATGTTTATTCCCTTTCTTTATTCTATTAAAGTTGGTGTTAACCATTTCCAACTCCTATGATGATAATTCCGTCAGTAGAAATTCTTGGATCATGTTTTTAGACCCCCCCCTCCCGAGAGGCCCGTAGTGGGATCCTCTATTAATCTACATGGCTAAGGAGGAGTTCCTTGTAACAACGTGATAAAAATATATAGAAGTTGATCATATATATAGTGGTTTAATCATGATTGTGTTTTTCATATCACTCCATCGAATATGATGTGATCCTCATCCATTTCTCAGGTTCTCCTTAGATCTATCAATGTATCTCTCTCTTGGAGAGACCCAAAGATAAATACCTCTCAAACTAATTGAATCAATGCTATCAGGATTATGAGTGTGTTCTCCATGATTATTTCTTTGTGGAATATTTGAACTAAAATATCAAGGATGGTATATTATGGTTGTGGTTTACCTCTTGACAGTGTATCTGGGATTGATTATATCTAGATATTTTTGTTATATGTGTTGTAGACAAATACTTGTGTGTAGGTGAAAATATATTCCTTGTTATAAGATTTGTGGTTTTAGAGGTGTCATATTGAGTAATTTTATACTCAACCCGGTATTTGATTCTCCTACATGTGTTGCGTCTTGTTATCATGATTGACCTTTTTACCGATTCCAATGTGTAGACCAGGACCAGATGGTTCTTAGTGATACAAGACGGACTGGGGTGTGTTCTTAAGACTTTCAGACAGTAGTCCCAGTACCTTTTTCAAATTGGTTCTACTTGTGTTGTAGACTCTATTAGGTGGGATTGTTTTTGGCATTGCTTACATTCCTTTACATATTGTCATAATATGGTTGTCATATATAGATGGATGCATGCATTGGACACTTTATTGTTTTTATATTTTTTTATATTGTTTGTATAGAGATGTGTGCATGTGTACAAGTACATAGATAAGTCCTCCCATGTTAGTGACAATCCTACTCGATGTTAGCAACTAACCCCTGGACTATTGGTTACAGGTATGGGGATACATGGTATGGGACCCACTAGTATGGGTCATGACATAGTGGTATTAGAGTTGGTCATTTCTACCATAGGGATGAGTTCCTTTTATATTGGTTTGAGGAAATAGTGTTATGTGTCTCGAGTTTGGATTTTAGTCTAGGGACACCCATGTTGGTGTGGTGAAAAACGTATCCAAACACCAGGACTCTGATCACCTACTTTTTGACTCAGTATGTAAGAACACTAGTTTCGGCGAAAACTTTGCTATATACATCATATATTAATGAATTATTTTTTAATGACCTTATTATGTTAGATTTCTAGATATACTCATTGACTATGGTACAACTTCCTTACTCTTAGAATACCTCCACAACATATTCTAGCTTGGACTCAACAACTTGATCTTGGGGATGAACCCCTCATGGAAGAGGCTTTGATACAGGGACGAGTTACCAATATGTTACCTTTATGTGGTGCACTATCCATATAGTCACTTATATATAACAACTTGATCCCCACAGTACCAATGACCGAGGTGAACAAGATAATAATGATTCATGAGTTTCAAAAAAAGAGACCCATCATGTTTCAAGATGAGCTCGACCCAAAAGTGGATGAGGACTAGCCTGAGGTGGTGACCTAAGTTTTCCATCATTCAGGAATCTAGAAGATCAAATGGTGATCCTAGAGTTGAGCCTTCTTCCGGGCTCAACAAGAAGATGGTGGATTTTGGTTGCCGATACATATGATGAGGCGACACTTTTGTAGACAGAGATTGATTTCATATACAAAAGGATGTTCCCAATAGTTATTTTGAGGGATGTGTATATCCTAGAGATTCTTCTACTTCAGTAAGGAATCATTTCAGTTGGATATTATTCATTTATGTTCACCAATCATTCCAATTACATGATGGATATGGTTCACAATAAGTATATTAATGCTCATAACTTCGAGTGAGGACTTCAAATATAGATCCAATCCAGTAGTATCCCCTTGTGCATTACTACTTATATTGGGATGATTGAGAGTGATTTGGTGGTGAAAATATTCTGGGATGACTAGATACAACAGGTTATAATTAGTAATGGGAAAGCAGGAGTAGAGACCTCGATATTAGAGAACCGACATCATTATTAGGGACCTGGACATGTGAGGCGTTTTAGGAGGAGGTCCCAAGACATAGAATATATAGTTTAGGACTCACATGGTGGGGCCATTTATCCTAGATAGAGGTGGTTATATTTATGTTATGGTAGGGTGCATCTCACTCGAGATTGTCTAGCCCACAGTACTATGGAAAAAGAGACGATGGATGGTCAACTGAGGAAGGTACAATAGAAGACATTACAAATACATAGGGTTTTGGATGTGATAGTGGTGCTGGGAGAGCAGTAGGAGGTGGTAAACCTTTAAAATTTTTACCACCACCCCCCAGGGAGTCCACCCGAGTCTCAAAGATCTGGAGGACATTGAAACAAGAACTAAAAAATCAAAAAAGATGGTATTTTGTGGCAGAAATTTAGAAGGGGTTAATAATAAACCCATCTAATTAGGGACAATTTTTTTTCACAACCACCCCTAATATATACCCATCCCTGATAAATGGTTCCCACCCACAATGTGATCACCTCTCTTCTATGTGTACCCCATCTAACTGAAAGAACTCGCGTACTTAGACTGGATAAAATATGAGATTTTTTAAAAAAAAATCGTTTATCGGTGGGTCAGTTTTAAAACTGCGCTTCGGAATGAGGTTTCAAGTGCACGAACCGATTCAAGCGGTGACATCAGGATACGCATGGGTGGTTAGACCATGTGGGTCAAGTCGCACAGTTGACCGATTGTCAAAACGTGTAATCTAATTAATTTAAATTAATGGATTTTTTAATAATAATAATAGTTAGAGATCATTATTATTGAATGTTGCGAAAATGCATTTAATAAAATGATGGAAAAACGAGAATAAATGTGTATGTTTTAAAAATAATAATTTTTGGAAGATTATTATTATTAAATATTACACAGACGTGTTTATTTAAGTGGTTGTAAAATTCCATTAAATGTAACATTACAGATTGACCAAAGAGTGTCAAATTAAAATCAGGGTTAACATATTTTAATTGAAGTTCTAGTTTATTAAAAGATGTGCTATTTAATTAAGTCACTCAATGTGATTAAATGGATGTTTAATAATAATAATATAATGATATTAATATTTAAATTATGTTTTATTAATTAAATTCCTGGAAAGGTGAATTTAATTAATTTCGTGAAATAAATTCATTGATTACTTGGGTCAAAGATATTTTATTCTGATGGGAAGTTTTAAAAATAATAATTTTTAGATATTATTGTTATTAAATGTAATACAGAGACATTATTTAATTATTTTAAATAAATGGATGTTTTTAATAATAATAATGTTGGGACATTATTATTATTAATTGTTTCACAAAAGAGTTTATTTAAATGGCGGTCAAACGCAATTAAACGTGAAGTTGTAGTTTGACCAAGAACGCTAAATAAAAATTGCGGTTTAGTGGATTTTATTTAACGTTGAATTTTTAATTAAAGGGAGCATCATTTTTAACGCATTATCTCAATTGTGGTGGCTTTGCAATGGAGCATTTAATTAAATGAGATCATTTAATTAAATGTTTGGTTATAATTATTAGTTTTGATCATTATTATTATTCTAGATAATAATAATATTTTGGGTAATTAAATAAGGGTTATGGTTTAATTAATTAATTAATTAAATGGGTGAAGAATCCATTTAATGATTTAGGTGTAATTAACCATAATAATAAATATTGTTGACCACAATAATTATAATTACCTTTTGGTGACTGATATTATAAATCTAACATTGTTTTGAACATTAATATATATATATATGTTGAATGGAATATATATATACATATATATGTAATGTTGAAAAAAAGGAAATCGTTTTTTTTGTGTGTGAGGTGATGGGAAAGGGGGCGTGACTTCCCCTTGCACATTCTTTTTTATCTTCAATCAAGAAGGGCCCATCGCATGTCCTTTCCCTTTTATTTTTATTTTTTTCCTTCCCTCTTATTCGTTCTCCACACCAAACCACACAACACTCCTTCAAAACCTATGAGGAACCTACAACGACAACTCTTCCTCCTCCTTACAAGGCAGTGCATGGCCCCTCCTCTGCAAGTTCTCCTCTCCTCCCGTAGGTTGCACTACTGCAGCGCGCCGGGGGCTCTCTCCATCTATAGTGGCGGCCTGCTCTCCCACGCGGCTTTTTCCTGCTATCCCTCTCCACACAGAGTGCACCAGCTACAGTCCAGACATCCATGGCGTGATGTGGTCTCCTGTAATCCTAGGCGTGCAGTATCCGGACCTCCCTTTGGTTTCTCCCTACAACGCCTTCTTCCTCCACCATCTCTGCACGAGGTGTGGCCTCCACCGGCGAACCTCATGTGCACCACGTGAGACCTGGGGGACCCTCCCTACAACGCGCAACCTCCTCCCTTCGGTGGGGTATTTCTCCCAGTTTCTCCTTGGTTTACCTCTGATTATCCGAGGAATGTCTCTTGAATACGTCATCGTACATCACTCTGGTGATTTGATTCATTTTCGATGTCCGATTGGGATTCGACCGAAACCCACGGTTTGGGTTTAACCCGGCTGTTGTGCTCTCCTTGTTTTAGGGTGTGCGGTGTTTTACTGGGACTTGTTGGTCCGTGTTCCAGTGACTGCCACCGAAGGCGAGGCGGTCCGAGTTGATTTTTCCCTACTACCATTGTCTCGGGTAATTTTCTAAAACCCAGGTTTTTGGTTTGCAATACTTAATTTAAAGGCTGATTAATTTATCTGAGTTCTTGATGATTATTTTAAAGTGTGATGGTTTTTTCCGCACTAATCATTGGGTGTTACTACTGTTATTAGGTTGCGTGTCAGACTATGAATGTGTGCGCGCTTGGGTCAAAGCGTGTGTGCATGAACTACTGATTTGAGTTAGAAAGCTTGGCTTGGCCAATTTATTGAGGTTGTGTGGGCAACGTGTCGAGATCGTTGGACCACACTCCGACAACCGCGGGTGAGCGCGACGACGTTTATCACCAATGTTTGGGTAAGAATATATATATACATAATTATTGTATATCTTATGCCGATTTAAATATGTTTTTCAGTCTACGAACCCTTCCAGCCTTTATCTAGTCTAGAGTCAGTTTACTAGAGTTGTAAATTTTAGCAATATATTACTGTTTACCATGCAGGTTATATACACGCATCACTTTTATGTGTATAGGTATATATATATATACATATATATATATATACATATATATATACATATATATATATATACATATATATATACATATATATATATATGCATATCAAATTCGTGCACATGCGACTGCATGACCAATAAAGAAAGGCATGTTAACTTGAGTCCACTACGAGGGAAAACTGAAATCCAATATTCGAGCATATCGTCCTTCTCACATTGAGTTAGGTGGTTTGTGCCTTTCCTTAGAATGCTGATGAATATTTTTTTGTGAAAATTTCACCAATACCCTTGAATGGGGTATTGCGTGTTGTTGTTTTTCCCATTTAGTATTGCCTACTTTGCTTGATTGCTAGGGTAGATTTTTTGCCTGTGATTATGGTAGCTTTACTGTACCTTGGATGTTTTCTATGATTGTTCTTCCTGTTTGGCGTTTTTCCAGTTTCTATTCTTAGTCGTAGGACAGTGGAACTGCTACCTTGTTATGGTGCTAAACCTTAGTTGATATCCAAGTAGTTCTGGAGGTTTACTTGGATGATGTACACGCGCGTTGAGCATGTTTTCCCTTTCTCTCAGGACTGTGAGAACCTAGAGGAGTAGATGAAAGGGGGAATTGATAGAACGGCTTCTCCATAGTGTCTTTTAATTATGATGCGAGACCACAAGGGTAATTGACGTTGAGTTCTTCCTTAGAGAGTCTGTAGTTACTCGACGTAGGCCATAGGGGGGATAGACGTTGAGTGCTTCCCCAGAGAGCCTTTAGCACGATAAGAGACTATAGGGGGAATTGACGGTGAGTGCTTCCCCAATGATTCTATTAATTTCATAGCTTCACCAGAGGGGTGAGACTGTGTGTGCCTCCTATAGGGTTGCTAGTACTTATAGGTTGAACCATAGGGGTTAGGCTGTGAGAGCTACCCAGAGGGTTACCTATTTTCTTCTTATTGTTTGCTGTTTACATGTGTACTTTATTTGTTAGAACAGTGACTTTTAGCTGCTGTGTATTTCCTATTTACTGTTCCTCTACTTTACATGTCATGTATTCATTAACTGTTAGGAATAGATCTTTGGGTGGTTTCCTAGTGGGACTTTGTCTCACACCCAGTTTGGGCCTTGTTTTTTGGCCTAAGATAACTATGTTGTTATAGGTATAGATAAGGTTCGGCACCCTTCTACTATGGGTACCTAACATACGGTGGAGTTGGAGAGCATGGGACTAAGCTAAGGCTTGCAATGCTGAGGAGACTTTTGGATGCCTTGTTTTTCCTTTTCATTTTTACTATATTACTTCTAGCCTGTTGTTTGGTTTGGCTGTTTTATTAGACTTATAACATGTCATGAATCATATCTTCAGTTCCAGTTAATTATTATTTTATAAAGTCTTACAGTATTAAATTTTGATGAGAATGTTGTTTACTGCTTCTGCTTTTATATATTGTTTACTTCCTTTTATTTCCATTACCTATTAGGGCATAGTTCCTCCAACTACCTTACCCAAGGCCCTCACAGCTAGTTGGCAGCCTATGGTATTCGTGGGAATGCGCTTGAGGTCTTGTGGTAGACCGGGTACGGGCACTAGTTGAGTGGCTCCAGATTCGGGTCGTTACAAAGTGGTATTAGAGGAGGTTGTTATTTCTATTCCTTCTGTCTTACTATTTCGGGGTTGGTAGACAGGAGACTAGGAATGTTTCGGTGCTTGGGTTAATAGTCGTGCTTGGGACTGATCACCCCATGTACGGGAAATGACCAAGTGACCAGGGTTGGGACCGATATTCATACTGGTTGCGGTTATAGTTGATATGATTTCACCTTGGGTGAAGGTTGTACTTTCTTCTTCTTATTGATTATGTAAAGTTTTAAGAAAATTTTCCTTGGACTGTTATGGTAAGAAAAATTGCATTACATGCATAATATTAGGCACTTAGAGATTCATATGCATGCATATGTGCCATTCCATGTAGTTTCATTAGTAAATTTTCTGCTAATATTGATTGTGTGCCTTGAATATGTGACATGTATTGCATTTATTTAGTATCTCTTGATTAGATAGAAGGTTTTGGTGATACAATTAACATGCTTGTGTGATCAAATTCCATACTGTTTATCTTGTTATATGCCATTATTTTATGTTATAATATTTTTGGTGATTTAAACATGTTGTGTTGTGACAGTTATTTGTGGTGACATTGTATCTTGCTGATAAATGATAGGTTCTTATGGATAAATGTTGTTGGTTGTGAATATGGCAGAACCCCTTTTTTAGTTATAAGGTGTATGGGCACCTTATAATTGGGAAAAAAGATAACCCATGTATTCGAACTTATGAAAAAGGTTTCTAACGTAGATCATAATGAGAATTGATCTTGAATCGGACCCACGGGGGCCGCCTTTTTCAGGCAAAAGAATTTAGATACTAAATTTCCTTCTAATGTTTGAATAACATTAAACGATTAAGTGTTAGGAGGAAGTTATTATAACTTTACTATTTTTCCATGGGTGTTGATTGAAAACCAAGTGAACTTGTTGTGAACAATACTTGTGTGTTTTTAGAATTATTTCAAATGTTTAATGGTTAAAATGAATTAAATTTAAATGGTTAAAATGAAAATGGCTCTTGATCCTAGTATTTAAATTGCTTTGCATGTCCAAGAGATAAGGTCAATGCGTGGGATTCATAAGGATCTAGCCCATGGTATATAGCACCGTTAGAGCCTGATATGACTTGTTTCGGTTTTGAACTTTTAAGGATGGTTCCATTCGTGACGTTGTTCCTGGTAGGTCCTTTTCAGTTTAGAAATACATCCTCGTTTGGATGGGAGGTCATTGACCCCGTTGCCTCCTATTAAAGGGATGACTTGTTATGACGTCATCCAGCACAATCGTCGTGTAACGTGACACGACCCTGATGTAAACCTTCTTCTACAGTTGAGTATGGTTTCAGGTCACCTCCATAGTGGAGTGACATGAGCGTTAATGAAGCAGTTTCATCCCACTACTCGGGAGAACTTTTGAATGAGGTATTTTGACCTGCTGATCGCTTTAATTATCATCTTTCGTGTAAGATGTTCACATGGTGACCACGGTCCATGGAACATAACACATGGGTTAAGATATTCTCATATATCACTCTAGTTAGCAGTTGATCTCCTTTTGCGACGACATGGAAAATCTTAATGTGGGTAGTGTCGCTTTTGTTTTCATAAACGTGTCGATGCTTACATGGTAGCATGACTGATCTTCTTGATGATCTTGGTTTCCTCTTAGTGCGCTCTCTTGAATGTGACAAGAATGTCAGCCATCTTGAACTCATGCTAGAGGCACTAGGATAGTGTCGGTTATACGCCACACTAATGTTTAAAAGTTGTAGGCTTGTCTTGTGATCTCTTTCATAGTTGTTCACGGGATGTTTTTTTTCCTTAATCATTGACATTATTCATTCTAAGGCATGGTTGTTTTCAATAAACTTGTGATGTTTTGAATTCGGAACATCAACAAAGATTGTGTCAGGACTTCGGTGTACGCACAGTTGGTAATCTAATGGTTTTAAAGACACGTCGTCGGTTAAAGGACGAGTGTGAGTGTTGGGTCAGCGATGTCTTCCGAGGAAGCATGATTAAACTATTTATGTTGGCTGATTGAGATTGACCATTCTCTTTGATGAGGTCCATGTAATGGCTTCAGATGTAATGATTCGTTTTGTTGTTTGAGTTTTAATGTGATTGTTCGCTTGGGTTTAAAAAGATCAAGTGTGGTTTTCTTAGGAAACTCTTAAAGCTGCATTGGGCGTTAGGAATGCAATGTGATCTTATTGAACAAAAATTCACAACCCTTATAGGTCGGGTGATGTTTTTGTTGGTTCCTGAAGGAATCTCGGGGACGAGAAGTTTTTAAGGTGGGTAGTTTGTAAGAACCCGTGTTCTTAGACCGGATAAAATACGAGATTTTTTTTAAATTTTCGTTTATCGGTGGGTCATTTTTAAAACCACGCATCAGAATGAGGTTCCGAGTGCACGAACCGGTTCAAGCAGTGACATCAGGCAATGCATGGGTGGTTAGAACATGTGGGTCAACTCGCACAGTTGACCGATTGTCAAAACGTGTTATCTAATTAATTTAAATTAATGGATGTTTTAATAATAATAATAGTGACAGATCATTAATATTAAATTTTGTGAAAAGACGTTTAATAAAATGATGGTCAAATGATATTAAATGTGGATATTTTAATAATAATAATTTAGGAAGATTATTATTATTAAATATTATGCAGATGTGTTTATTTAAGTGGTGGTCAAATTCCATTAAATGTAATGTTACAGTTTGACCAAAGAGTCTCAAATTAAAATCATTGTTAATAGATTTTAATTGACGTTGTGGTTTAATAAAAGATGTGTTATTTAATTAAGTCCTTAAATGAGATTAAATGGATGTTTAATAATAATAATATAAGGATATTATTATTCATATTATGTTTTATTAATTAAATTCTTGGAAAGGTGAATTTAATTAATTGCATGAAATAAATTCATTGATTACTTGGGACAAATATATTTTATTTTGATGGGATGTTTTACTAATAATAATGTTAGGATATTATTGTTATTAAATGTAATGCAGACACATTATTTAATTATTCTAAATAAATGGATGTTTTTAAAAATATTAATGTCGGGAGATTATTATTATTAATTGTTGCAAAAACGAATTTATTTAAATGGCTGTCAAACGCAATTAAATGTGAAGTTGCAGTTTGACCAAGAATGTTAAACAAAAGTCATGGTTTAGTGGATTATAATTAACCTTGAATTTTTAATTAAAGGGAACGTTATTTTTAATGCATTATCCTTATTGTGGAGGATTCGCAATGAATCATTTAATTAAATGGGAGAGTTTAATTAAATGTTTGGTTATAATTATTAGTTTTGATCATTATTATTATTCTAGATAATAATAATATTTTGGGTAATTAAATAAGGGTTATGGTTGACATAATTAATTAAATAAATTGGTGAAGAATCCATTTAAAGATTTAGGTGTAATTAACCCTAATAATAAATATTGTTGACCACTATTATTAGTTTTACCTTTTGGTGAATGATATTATAAATATACATTGTTCTGAACATTAATATATATATATATGTAGAATGTAATATATATAAACATATATATGTAATGTTGAAAATAAAGGAAATGGTTTTTTTCTGTGTGAGGCACTGGGCAAGGGGGTGTGACTTCCCCTTGCCCATTATTTTTTTCATCAATCTAGAAGGGCCGAACGCATGACATTTCCCTTTTATTTTTATTTTTTTCCATCCCTCTTATTCCTTCTTCTCCCCAAACCACATAGGACACCTTCAAACCCTACATGGAACCTACAACAGCGGCTCTTCCTCCTCCTTACAAGCAGCGCACAACCCCTACTCCGCAAGGTCTCCTCTCCTCCCACGGGTTCCCCTGCTACAGCGTGCTGGCGGCTCTCTTATTCCATGGTGGCGGCCTACTCTCACACGCGGCTTTTTCCTGTTGTCCCTCTCCGCACAGCGTGCACCAGCTACATGATAGACCTCTTTGGCGTGACGCAGTATCCTGTAATCCTAGGTGTGCAGCAGCCAGACCTCCCTTTGGTTTCCCCCTGCAGCGCCTTCTTCCTCCGCCTTCTCCGCACGAGGCGTGGCCTCCCCCGGCGTACCTCCTGTGCACTACGCGAGACCCGACGCTCCCTCCCTGCAACGCGTGACCTCCTCTGTTCGGTGGATGATTTCTCCCAGTTTCTCCTTAGATTACCTCCAATTCTTTGAGGTATGGCTCTTGCATACGTCATCCTACATCGCTCTAGCGATTTTATTTGTTTTCGGCATCCGATTGGGATTCGACCGAAACCCGCTGTTTGGGGTTAACTCTGTTGTTGCGCTCTCCTTGTTTTAGGGTGTGTGGTGTTTTATCAGGACCCTTTGGTCTATATTCCAGTGACCGCCGCCGAAGGTGAGGCAGTCTGAGTTGATTTTTCTCTGCCGCAATTATCTCGGGTAAGTTTCTAAAACCCGCGTGTTTGGTTTTCACTGCTTAATTTAAAGGCAGATTAATTTATCTGAGTTATTGATGATTATTTTGAAAGGCGGTGGTTTTTTCCACACTAATCTTTGGGTGCGACTACTGTTTTTAGGTTGCGCGTCAGACTTTGAATGTGTGCGCTCTTGTGTCGAAGCGCGTGTGCGTCAACTACTGCTTTGAGTTAGAAAGCTTGGCTCGGCCAATTTATTGAGGTTGTGTGGGTAGCGTGTTGAGACAGTTGGAACATGCTCTAACAACCGTGGGTGAGCGCGAAAACGTTTATCACCAACGTTTGTGTAATAATATATATATATACATAATTTTTGCATATCTTGCACCAATTTAAATATGTTTTTGAGTATGTGAACCCTTGCGGCCTTTATCTGGTCCAGATTCAGTTTACCTGAGTTGTTAATTTTAGCAATATATTACTGATTACATTGCAGGTTATATACACGCATTACATTAATGTGTATATATATATATATACGCACATCAAAGTCGCGCATGTCTGACTGCGTGACCAATAAAGAAAGGTGTGTTAACCTGATTCCACTCCGAGGGAAATCTGAAAGCCAACATTCGAGAATATCTTCCTTATCACCTCCAAGTAGGTGGTTTGTGCCTTTCCGTAGAAATTTGATGAATATTTTTTTGTGCAAATTTCACCAATACCCTTAAACGGGGTATTGTGTGTTCCTGTTTTTCCCTTGTTGTATTTTCTGCTTTTCTTGATTGCTAGAGTAAATGCTTTGCCTGTGATTATGGTAGATTTACTGTACATTGGATGTTTTCTATGATTGTTCTGCCTGTTTAGAGTTTTTCCAGTTACCATGCTTAGTCGTAGGACAGTAGACCTCCTAACTTTTTATGCTGCTGAGCCTTAGTTGATAGCCAAGTAGTTCTTGAGGATTACTTGGACGATGTAAACGCGCACTGAGCAAGTTTTACCTTTCACTCAGGACTGTGAGAACCTAGAGTAGTAGACCAAAGGGATAATTGACGGAAGGGATTATCCAGAGTGTCTTTTAATTAAGATGCGAGACCACAGGGGGAATTGACATTGAGTGCTTCCTCAGAGAGTCTGTAGTTCCTCAACGCGGGACACAGGGGGAATAGATGTTGGGTGCTTCCCCAGAGAGCCTTTAGCACGATACGAGACTATAGGGGGAATTGACGATGAGTTCTTCCCTAAAGAGTCTATTAATTTCGTATCTTCACCAGAGGGGGTGATACTGTGTGTGCCTTCTAGAGGGTTTCTAGTACTTATAAGGTGAACCATAGGGGTTAGGATGTGAGAGCTACCCAGAGGGTTACCTGTTTTCTTCTTGTAGCTGGCTGTTTACTTGTGTACTTTATTTCATAGAACTGTGAATTGTAGCTGCTGTGTATTTCTTGTTTATTGTTCTTGTACTTTACTTTCCATGTATTTATTAACTGTTAGGCACAGATATTTGGGTGGGTTTCTACTAGGACTTTGTATCACACCCTGTTTGGGCCATGTTTCTGGGCCCAAGAATACTATGTTGCTGCAGGTATAGATAAGGGCACGCGCCCTTCTACTTCAGGTACCTGACTTGCTGTAGAGCTGGAGAGCATAGGACCAAGCTAAGGCTTGCGATGTTGAGGAGACTTTTGGCTGCCTTGTATTTCCTTTTCATTGTTACTATATTTCTTCCAGTCTATTGTTTGGTTTGGCTATTTTATTAGACTTATAACATGTTATGCATCATATCTTCAGTTCCAGTTAATTATTATTTTATAAAGTCTTCCACTATTAAATTCTGATGAGAATGTTCTTTATTGCTTCTATTGTTATATATTGTTTACTTACTTTTATTTACATTGCATATGAGAGCATAGATCCCCCAAATACCTTAACCAAGGCCCTCACTTCTATTCGACAGCCTCTGGCATTCATGGGAATGCGCTTCAGGTCATGTGGAGAACCGGGTACGGGAACCAGTTGAGTGGCTCCGGATTCGGGTTGTTACACTAATACCCCCTGATAACAGTATTCCCCTTACAAATATCCTCTACTCTCGCCTCGACCAACCCCCTGACAACCCTACTACCCTCATCGCACTCTTATATGCTCTCCTTTCCCAACCCCCTGATAAACCTATACCACTCATGGTCACCACTCCCAGTACTCCCTCTCCCTCTTCATCTATTATCGCTCCACCCCTACTCTGGTTACAGATTACCCTACCTCTGAGATCTCCCCCCATCACCACTCATCAAATTACTTACTTCTTATCACGACAACACTCCTCTCCCTTCCATGGAAGGCGAATCCCTCTACCTCCCATCATGACAATGCTTCTCTCCATTCTGTTGCTGACTGTTTACCCTCCCTCTTATCATGACAACAACCCCATTCACTTGTTCAAGTTTCTGGTGAGTTTCTAGAAGCTCGTTTCATTGAGAGAGATATGTGCTCTGACATTAGATTAGATTTAATGGGCTATTATTTCATGATATTTGTAGTTTTTTAGGATTGGGGTTTTTTGATGTATTGTGGATTTGGGGGATGGTTTTTTTATTCATACATTATTATTCTTATGAAAAAATAAATCATGGAGTGGATTCCTTTTGATATATTCCCTGATGTTTCCATTGATTTTTCTATTTAATGTGTTGGTTTCATTGATTTTTTTCATTCAATGTTGTCTCCTTGTGATATGTGTTGTTTTTATGTTGTTGGATTTTTATTTTTATGAAATAAAAAAGGGAATAATTTTGTATTTTTTTTTGGAAAATATGATAAGTAGATTATTTCTAGTTAGAAAAAATATTATGGAAGTATAAATTATCTTATTAGGTTTATCATGGGCTATTGTTCCTAGAGCTAGGTCCCATGTTAGCTTTCTTTTTATCCCATGACACTGAGATAGACATGTGTTTCTCCTTTTTGATCTGTGTTCCAAAATAGAGTGTTAATTCCATTATTATTTAATGTAATTGATTATTTGAACTTGTCTTATTATATTTTGGATGTTCATTAGGATGTGATTCCATTTTGAATTCTTAGTGGCTTTTTTGTTATTATCGTAATAAAATAAATTCATTGGATATTTTATAGATACATGATGTTTTTTCATATTAATTTTCTTGTTTATCCCTTTCCTTGGTCTCTACATTTTAAATGAATTATAAATTGTTTGGAGACAAATATTATCTCATAATTTTCTTTTAAATACATGTTTAATGGTTGTAATATGGGTTTTTTATTGGAATTTCATAATGATTCATGATAAATTATTCATCGATTATGAGGAATTGTATTAAGTGTAGTGATTCCTTCAATAAGGAGGATTCTTCAGTTTTTCTATAACCTTTCCTCATTTTATTTGTGAGTCTAGTGGTTTGGACCTGTTAATGAATCTAATTTCATCAATGACATTTATTTGAATGAAAATGGTATGGTGGGGATAATAGTGACACCACCAAGCCACTATGGAATATTATATTATATATTTGAGGGTGATTTTTGAAAATTATGAAGTTCTTCCTTGATCTCTTTCATTTTATTTTCTTCATAAATCATTAATGAGATATATTCATGGACTATAGTATGTTACATTGTTACTAACGGAGGTGGAACCATGATTGAAACATCCTTTCCCTTTTTAAAAATTTATTGTGAAAGAAAGTTGTACTATAACCATTTGATACATCTCGAGAAACCACCCAGAAAAATATGACTTTTTCTATGAATGCACCAAGTCATAGTTTCACACTATGAAAGGCTACCCATGTAGAGTGTGTCACACTATGACGACATCATCTTGTCACAACATAGATGTTGGTAGGTAAACCATAATCTTTCTCTTATTCAGGGAAGGAATGTCCTATAGGAACTAGGGTCACTCTATGACATTCATGTGTCTAAATTTTAATTTTATAATTATACCATTTTACCCATGTCATATATATGCCTCCTTGAGCCTATTCCCCATACTAGATTCATCTATGTCATGTTGAATTCAATTATATATCTCTATCTTGTTCTCCTATGATTCCAAACATATAACCTTATGTTTAAATGTTTATTAGATGGTAGGCCTCCACTTTCTCTCTTCTGTATCCTTACACTTTCATTTACCATTCTTTTACTATTCTTCCACAAACCATAATGGGTTTGTTGAATTATTCTAGGAATTGGGTTGGTTCTAATTTAAGGAATTAGATGTTTAGGGCTTATAGTGGTCATTTCATGTTTGGGATTTACATTCATCATAAAAGGACACTTATTGTACTTTTTACTCATTATTATAAATCCACAATTATACCCCCACTAAACTATTTTAAGGTTTTTTTATTTGGTTAGGGGAACAAATATACATCAGACCTCAAGGAAACTAATTCCACACCTAAGGTGTGGTCAATGAGGTAATTGGACTGCTAGATTTTGTTCTTCAGTTTATTTAGAATGATATATAAAATTAATGCATAATTTTGATTCCTAAAATTTCATAATTGATATAATTCTATTGATTTTTTTCTTTAGAATCACATCTTATTTACAAAAATATGTCTATTCACTCTGATACCCAAATAAATTTCATGACTATTTTTATTTTTATTTGAATTATATGGTATTTGGATTCTATTTTTGTAAACTATCTATAAGACATATTACTTATAATATGTGATGATTCTTTTTCTGCGGTTTTTTTCAAATTAAAGTTCATTATGGATTTAAAAATTGAACAAACATTTATTACATTTCTGACTGTTTTACATTATTGATAAAGGCTATGATTAGTTTTCAAGAATTAATTCCAAATGATTGCAAAGTATGTTTTTTTATAGAACACAATTCCCATGTTCTTTCTAGAATTTTAATAAAGGAAAACCAATTTTTTGTTTATGTTTTTTATTGAAAAAATATACAAACAAAGAAAAATTATTATTTTTTAAATAGAAAAGAGATTTACATTTTTATATTTTTTAGTTAAATCATTTTTTGAATAAATTTTCATTATATTTTTTCACTGTAGAAAATTTATTTAGATCATTATTGTTTTTCAAATGTTTATTTAAATATATTTAATTGATTTATTCTATTTCAAGTAATGTAGTAGAAATGGATAAATCCTATATTTTTTGGTCAATAAAAACTAATTAGTATAAGAAAGGATGAAATATATTTTTTGTTTTTTCATTTTAGCATCGATATGTCGAGGGAAGAATAATATGTCCTTGTCGTAATTGAAAATTTAAGAAATTTTGTACCATAGTTGAATCTGATTCCCATTTGATTCAAAAATAATTTCTGGTTGAATACACCTTGTGTGTATGGCATGAAGAATTTGATGAACCTGAACTACCATCTAGGAGAGAAACATATAATGAGACTTATACCAATAATATCTTTCCTCTAGATCTTATACTAGAAAATGTAAATGATGCATTTTTTCTTAGAAGTATGTTTGGTAGAAATGAAGGAGACTCATCTCTGAGTGTAAATATGGTTGAAACACCAACATAATTTTTAGAGTTATTGAATAATGGGAATCATGAATTATATGAAGGCTACAAAAAATACTCCAAACTATCTTCTGTAATAAAACTATATCACAAAAGTGTGTATGTGTAATGAGTGATGTGGAAATGATAATTATTATGGATTTTCTAAGAGATTCTTTTGAACATTCAAAAATTCCAACACATTTTAATGAGGCCAAAAAATTATCAATAAACATGGTATTAATTATATTAAGATACATGCTTGTCATAAAAACTATATGTTTTATTAGGGGGATGATGAAGAAAAGGTATATGTAATAAATGGGGAAAATATAGGTGGAAGGAAAATGTTTTTGAAAAAAAATGAAACAAGCAATGTTCTTCGTTATTTCCCACTCAAACAAAAGCTTCTATGATTGTTCATGTTTGGTAAAACTTCCATGAATATGTGTTGGAATGAAAGTGAAAAATGTAATGACAAATTGGTGAGACATTGTAATGATTCTGAAGAATGATTAAAATTTAATGTCACACATACTAAATTTTATTTAGATCCTTGAAATGTTTTCTTGGGTCTTGTGCTGAGGGTTTTATTCCTTTTGGTTGCATGAGTTCAAGTTAAATTATCTGGCCTATAGTATTGAAACCATATAATTCGCCACTCTGTATATGTATGAAACAATCATAAATGATTCATTCAATGATCATTCCCAGGAAATGGATTTTGGGAAATAACATAGATTTCTACTGGAGACCTCTTTTGAAGGATTTTAAAGAGTTATGGGTGGATAGAGTGGACACATATGATTTTTATGTGTCTAAATTATTTAAAATGTGAGTAGAAATACTGTGGAAAATCATTGACATTTATGAACACATTACATTATTTGGATTGAATACCTATACTGGATTATATTTTATGACTTTTAATTTTGACACAATCCCTTTACATTTTCCTCATAATAGAAAGTGGTGTTTTTTGGGTTTATCGTTGATTTCTAGGTGATAGTCATAAATTTCAATTGAGGAAATAACATTTTTATGGAAATTATGTTTTTCAAAATCCTCAATGTGCACTATCTGGCATGGAGATTTTCCAATAGGTAGAAATCATCAGTATCTCATTCAGAAAGCCAATTACACTCTATGGTAAATGAAAGTGAACTTGGGGGAATAACAATGAAGGCGGCTCCGAAAAACTGAAAAAAGCCTTTATTTTTTGAATTGTCATACCGTGAGAGTAATATGTTACATCACAATCTTAATGTCATGCATATTGGGAGAAAGTTATGTGATAATATCATTTATACTTTTTTGAATGAAATTTAAATTAAAAAAATATCATCTTAAGGCCCGACAAGTTCTTCAAACCATTCGTATAAGAAGGTGTTTCTGGACTAATGATAAGGGGAAATATCAGCCAGGACTTTTTAAAATGAAAAATTGAATAAAATACACCTTTTTTAATTTCCTAGTGATTATGAACTTACTGAATAGTTTTTCAAGAGACCTTTCTAGATATATCAATCTAAATGATCATAGAATATTAAGCATAAAAAATCAGGTTTGACGTTTCATTATGGAGTAATTGCTTCCCATTGTAATACATAATCTATTTCCAAACAATGGCCAATAATTTTGATAGTGTTATGGGCATCCTTGGGATAAATAGGTGGTATGTTTGTAAATCATGTTGATCTTGATAACATCCAACATCAAATTCTTCTCACACTTTTTCATTTGGAGATGTTATTCCCCCCCATCATTTTTCAATATCATGATTAACTTATGCATCCATTTACTCGATAAAGGTACAATATCGATGGATGTATCCTATTAAAAGGTAATTTATAATTCCGTACAAATATAATTTAAAACCATAATATTTTTTTCTTATATTATTATTTTTAAATTTTACATTGATATTTGGGGCATTTAAAGTCTTATGGTCATAATAAGGCTCATCTAGAAGGTTTTATTTGTGAGGGGATTATATCATAAGAATGATTGAAAATTTTTCATGATATTTAGATGGGATTGAGACAAAATAAATTATATAAAGACATTTTAATGCTGAAGTAAATGACGTAGACAAGGACAAAGTCTATACTCTCATTTTAAAGATCAATATACTAGTAGGGAGTGGTACTGATTATTTCATAACATCCTCCATATAATTTTTTTGTATTTTTTTAAAATCGACATTATGGAAAATTGGAAACCTCCCAACAACCAAATAAAAACCAAACTACCATATTTCTAAATTAAAAAATAAAAAATGAAACAAATTCCAAATTTTAAATTCAATCATCTCGGATTACGAATCCTCGAGCAGCGAGATGCATCGAGCTGCTTCCCCTAAAAGTTGAGTACACAATGTTGACACCACATAATAAGAATATGACCATCGACCATCAACCCACTACGGCTTTATACCACCATTGCATAAGGCACCTATACCCCTGAGGGCTGCCCATTAGAAACCACCTTCGTCACCAATAAGAACCCTATCATCGGTTTTTTTCAAAAAACACAAATACTCATCACAAGATCAAAAAAAATCAAAAGGATCAAGCAGCCAGGAGACTCCCAATTCATAATTCACACAATGTGACCTGATTCCACCTCAACATGCATACTAACCAGAGGCTCCATCATCACTAAATTGAAAAACTGAAAATAAATATTAATAAAACTCAATAAAAAAATGCCTCAAAAAATTCAGGAAATCATGATGTCTTATAACAACTACCATTCACGTTCCACACATGACACAACTATATTAATCGTTGTCCAAACATTCGAGAACCAACCATTGAAGGTATTCACTATCACCCTAAATATCACCCTCACCACTGCTGCCCCAATACACATGATAACGATGAAGATAATCACTTCAACAGTGAATGAAATAAAAAACTAGAATGAAACTAGAATGAACTACAATTCATGTCGGGGAATCAGATCAACCCACCAAAACGAGCCATAAAGAAGATCTTAAAAAAACGAAAACCTCTACAGCATGGGGAAAGAACTCGGGATTCCTTCTGAGACACCATGGCCTAACAAACGCACATCCCAAAGCATTCTAGCATCCAATGTTGCCAACAGACTAGGAGAGCGGTGAATGGAGAAAGATGTCAAAGCAGCGAGGGTATCGGTCAGGTCTTCAACAGAGAATCATCAAACCTGATCTCCAATCACTATACACAGCAGCCATCCAAATATGACCGCTGCATCACATGTTGAGGCTAGAAAAATACTCCACTCCTAGAAAACTAAGGTCCAAATAACCCACAAATCCCAAAGCCTCCGAGCATCCACAACAGTGAACCAATTAGGAGAGTGGTGTTGGATCCAAAGTCTAGAGAAACTATTGGGTATGGTATGAGTATCATTAGAGAAGTATAGCTATGATTCCGTCAACCCCATCTTTGGTAGTGCAAAAAATTATGGATAAAGAATTTTAAAATTGGATTTCTAGACGGGTTTGTCAAAAAAATTATTGATAATTAAACAAGAATTGGTAATTATTTTTTTAAAGCTTATTTTTTTTAGGTATTTTGGATGATTTGGTTGAGACTATATTAGATGATTTGAAACATCTAGCACAAGGCCATATTCCGATTACTAAAATATTTTTTGCATTATATATTAATGGAATCAAGTTTCGTACAATGGATCATGAAAAAGGATTAAAAAAAATTATTGAGTGTTCATGATTTATGTAACCATATGTTTTTCAAGTCACCCTGATGAAAATGGAATTGATGTTGATCGTTTATATTATGACAAGTTGAACGATATTATTGGGATTAAATACTATGTAAAATATGTGTCTATATTTAATTGCATATGGTCTGATACAATAACACATAAAGGTTTTACAAAGGATGATTATGTTTTTATGTTGTCAATTTTATTATGTTGATTTACACTAGAGAATGTGAAGAACATGAACCTTTCATTTAAACATATCAAGCCAAAATGGATTATTATATTGAGGAGTCTCATTGATGGAGTGTTTTGTTGCATATTTAGACTATATATTTATATGAAATGGGTGAATATGATGATGATAGATGCAACCACATAGATTTTATACAACCATAGTTGAGTAAATATTTCAACAATGAAAGTGAAAATATTCAATTATAAAAATAAAAGGAATAAAATGACAAATATATTTGGGGATATGGGGGAAGATTATAAAATTTGGAATAAATACATGATTTTTTCATAATTGTTTCATTTTTTTACTTTTAATAGAGAAAAAATATTTTTACTATGTTTATTTTTTCTATAATCACATTTATGTTTCTGTTAGTAATTTTTTTATGCCATGGAAAACCATTGTGTTGACTTTTTTGCATAACAGTTTTAAAAAAGAAAATGTTATATTTTTTAACCAAACATTTCTTTTTCAATTAATTTTTCTACTTGTTTTGATTTTTTCTATATATCATGAAATTATATATACATTTGAACTCAAACTGGATTTTTTTATTCACTTTTTGTGTTTAATATCTATATAGAAATTGTGTTCTTGACCATCTTTTATCTTGTATCTCCTAGAGAATCCAAATATTCTTTGGAAAACCTCTGCTCATCCTTTATAGAAGCGACCGTTTTCTCCCAAACAAGCCCCTGCCCTTTGAAATTTTGTATTAATCCTGTTAATAAAATGATTTTTCCATATTTTTTGGTTATTTTATATTTTAACCAAAATATAGTTGTTTCTTGAAAACTTTCTATCCCTGAAATCATTGTATAGATATTCCTAAATCAATGTTCCCTATTTTCTGGAATATAAATGAAGAAAAACACAATTAATAGATCTATCAACTAATGATGTTTCACCAAGATCAATATGAGTACAAATCACCCCGCCTGTTTTCTCGAAGCAAACACATTCAGATTATAGTCTGTCAACACAGTTCACATTATCAGAGTCCAATTCATATGAAAATCCTTTGTTATCTAGTCATTAAAGTGGTTTAATATTGATGTTGAGATAGATGTGAATGTTTCCCTGAAAATAATTTGATTATGGAATTAAAAACAATGAAGGGGGTGGATATGCAATGTTACAGGTACATTCAATTTTTTTCATGCATTATTTATTTTAATTAATCCCTTTTTAATTTTATTTCATTATTTGAATAGATTTGTTGGGTGTGAAAATGTTAAAAAGTTATAAATGGGGAAACTTTGTAAATTTTTGAATGAAAGGGTTGTTGGGTACTTCGATGATTGGGGATGTCTGATTAGGTAAGAAGGAGGATTATATTACGTTCAATGGGACATATATCTTAGGACAAATTATTTATTGACTTTGAATCTTCAAAAAACTTAACAAATTCTCTAAAAGAATATGTGTCATACAAATTTCTTATGGTATTTATTTTATATTTATTTAATTACTTGAAGATTTATTTTGTAATTGCACAAAAAATTCTCTTATTTTGTTGTTAATGCACTATTTTCTGTTTCTGCATGATAAGATGGAAAAGTGGGTTTCTAAGAATAAAATAGGTTGAATATGGAGAGATAATATAGGGATTTGTTTATAAACATTATAATTATAGCTTAAAAACACAAAAAAATGACTATAATTTTACAAAAGGTATAAAAAAGGAGCAATGGAAATGTTATATCCTCGATTGTGATAAGAAAAAACAGAAGGTACATTAATTATTTTCCCATCATATTTAAAGTTTTAATTTTTTATATTCATTAAATGTTACTAAAATGGTCCTCTTTATATGTGTTGGACATGTGTATACAAAATTCACTAAATCACAAAAATCAAACCATCCCAAATTCATATTGAACTAAAACATTTTCTCATAAGAAAGATGAGATGTTAGTGTAACGACCCGAATCCGGAGCCCTTCCACTGGTGCCCCGTACCCGGTTCGCCACATGACCTCAAGCGCGTTTCCCCAAATTCTAGAGGCTACCAAATAGTAGCGAGGGACTTGGTAAGTAATTGGGAAAACTATACCATCATTTGGTAAAGTATGAAGCGGAAGAATAAGCATAAACAATAGCGGAAACAGTAAATAGCATGAAACAAGTTAACAGAAAGTAAAAGCATTGTCTGATATAATAATGATGCAGAATGGTACATGTATCTATGAAAAGTAGTAAGCAAAAATGTGTTGAAATACAACTGAAACCAAGTACTAAATGTAAACATCAACTCCAGCAGCATCGTGGGCCAAGGCCCGGTCCCATTCTCTCTATCTCTGACAAGCAATCAAGTACCCGAGGTAGAAGGGCCACAATCCCTTCCTATACTTGCAACCATATAATCTGTTTGGGCCGAAAAGCAGGACCCAAACAGGGTGTGAGACTAATCCAAGTAGGCAAACACCACAAGATTTGTGCCCTACTGTCAGTGAGTGATATAGAAAAAGTAAAGGTAAATAAATGCAGTAAACAATTCGACCAATTTCCATTCACATTCATTTAATTGCACAACTAGGGAAAACCAGCAAAGTTTTCTATACCAAGCTAAGAAAGTAACACAACAGGTATCCAAAAATACTACCTAATACAAGAATTACAAAACCCAAGCTTTTTAATTGGCTTGGTGGACTCATCACAACCAACAATAAAAATTCACCATGATTCTCTCGGTGGATAAAACCAGCAGACCCCTATAGTCCAGTAATCAAACAAGGCACAAACACTCTGGGATGATCTTACGTCAATTCCCATATGGTCTTGAAATGATAGATACAGACTCTTTGAGGAAGCACTTACGTCTAATTCCTCCTGTGGTCTCGATGCATGGGTAAACTAAGAACACTCTTGGGAAGCACAAATTCCTATTCCCGTAGGTCCTGCATACAAAACTAAAACCAACAGACCCTCTAGGGAAGCACTTAATCGTCTCTTCCCACTTTGATCCCCCACACCATGTTCTAACAGCCCTGAGTAGTCTAGTCGTGCGTAATCGACTGTTAGTAGCCATATGTAAGTTAATCAACTACTTGGCTAATAGCTACAAATGCATCCACAAGCATAAAAACAGCAGGAAATATATGCAATCAAGTCAACATGCATACTAGCAATGTGAAAAAAGGGTTGCCTCATAGGAAAACCATTCCAAACATCAATCAACAGCCAAAAAAGGGGAAAACACTCCTGGTGTGATCCTCAAACATGCAACCAAGCAGAAATTAGCATCAATTCATCATAATCTAACAAGAAATCTAGGCAGATAAACAATAGGATCAAAATCTTAAACCCAGGATACCCGATACATGTGTATCCAGCACTTTTGCAACCAAAACTCAATGAACTTCAACTTAGGGAAACAAAACACCTACCTCGATCATTTCATATTGATATACTTGATCCTCGGCCCATGAATCGGCCTAGAACAAAGTAGATCTACATAAACATCTAAAACGCTCAACCTCAGATAACTCACATAAGAGGAAAAATCATGAAACGAGGATAATGAAGAACCAAGAACTCACCGCTATGATTCTTCTGCAACCGAAAGAGTTTTTGTAACACCCCATTCTTCTACGGTATTCTTCTCTTTGAATAATGAGATAGCGTGTGTTGTATGCACTATCGAGTTCTAACACACCACAACCAATCAAACCAGCCGTTATGAATAGTAATACCTAATTTTTGAAATTTTAAAAATTTTATCTCTCAAAATGGACTTCTTTTTTGGATTTGGAATATCGAATTTAGCCTAGGGTGAAATTTTGGAACTTTTCAGATACCATTTATATTTTGATGAATAGTGAAAATTACTAAATTTTAATTAAAAATAACTTTTTCATTTTAAATAATTTATATTGATAAATTATGCATTTGAGGGGTTTTAAATTATATTTAGAATATATTTTTACCATTTAATACAATATTGGTCATTGTACATAATTTTACAATTAAACCTGACATAAACAAGTGGCAATCTTTTGATAGTTATTATCTCTTAAAAACACGCTTTTTGTTTTAACAAGGAGAATTAATTTTAAATTAATTTATACCACTTCTCTGTTTTGAATTTCGAAAAATGGATTCCATATTTGGAATCAGTATGTTCATATTGTGTAAATAGGTAACTTTTATTTTTAGAAATTTTGAATAATTACTTCAGTAAATATTTTATTTACCATGGATAAGGGTATATCCGGTAAATAAGGGTTAAAAAATATTATAATAATAACAAATTACCCGAAAATGTGTCCTAACCTTATCGGTTGATACATGTCCGACCATGGGCATCTTTTGGTCGATTTTTGGACCCCATGGAGCCACTTGTAAGTGATAATGGCACTTTATATTAATTAAGTTAAAATAAATACAAAAATGACAAAAGCATATATCTTTTAGAAACACAATTTTTAAATTGGGTTATATATGATGGATTTTCGACTATAAATATTAATTAGAAAGATAAAAATATTTCCTACAAAATCGTATTTTATTTATAATTTTTAGACATTATATATGTTAATTTATTTATGAAATGATGATGATGCAATAATTACCTAATTAATGAAAAATTACAATAATTGATATTATAAATACCCAAATAAATATAATGTGAGACTTTTAATGAATTAAAATAATTTTATAGGTTAACATGACATGTTTGGATTGATTTAATTAACTTTTTTCAAAGTAATAATTCTGTTATAAGTTTTACAGAAATCAATTCATGAATAGTGTCAAAATTGACATAAAAGATTTTTTAAAACAAATATTATATTATTAATTGATATTAAATTTATAAATATCTAAGGTTCGGCCAAGAGACTTATATAATGATAGGTGTATACTTAATGGACCAATTGGAGGTCTCTTGGATGTATATAGTAAGTTTATTAACCATACAATATAAAAATATAAAGAGACATTGTAAAAGTGAAACTAATTAACTAAGAGTTAATACTTAATGATAAGTTAATATACTAACCCAACCCTGTCTAAATTCCATTGGTTGTGTTGTTTTCAACCCATACCCACCTTAACCTTTAAATAATCCACTTTGGAGCCATTTGAAACCGAATATGAAATAATTATAAAATAATATTTCTATCTTTTCCAAAGGTGCCCCTCACCCCTCTTATAAAAGGGAACTCTCCCTTCTCATTAACTCACACCATAAAAGCCTTTTGGTTCGGCCAAAATCTGCCCAAATACTCTCTCAACTTTCCTCAATTCATAATAGAGGCCTTCCTTTAGTCATAAATTCAACTTATTGAGCCCTTTTGATCAAATCAAAAGGAAGAACCCGAAGAAGAGGTAATGATTTCACCACCCTTTTTCAAGTTCCTTTCGTCTTCCACTTCTTCTTTAATTTTTATTACCATTATAAAATAATAATTCCAGCATGTTATATATAATTTTATGTTATTATAAACCTTTTACAACTATATTTCAGTATTCTGTCCATCCTTTGAATAACATGTCACCATATGTGCGTACGTACGGCTTACTGTCTCCACGTCGTGGTGTAATTTTTATTCAATAAATTATTATTTGGATGGGTATAATAATACTGTGTAATTCATGTAAATAATAAATATAACATGATAATGATTATTTATATTTGATATACCATCCAATTATATTTTATTTTAATATCAAAAGAATGATATTGTCGCTCGTGCGTACGTACGGACTACCGTCTCCACGAACGCGATGAGATTCATTCTCCATCATATCCATTCAAATATAAATCTAATTTGATGATTAATAATAGTATCTAAGGACTTGATATCATTCTGGATGTGAATAAGATACAACATATCCATTACAAACACGTCTTACGTAACAAAACATATAAAAGAAAACCAGTATGTTAACACCCGAAACAATGATAATACTAAGATATTATTAACAAATCAATGTTAAAAGATCATATATGATATCATATTGATGTATATGATTATTGTATAATTTATTAACAATTATTTCACCATTATACATGAGGTTAACCTACCCCCAACCAAGGAAAATTACAAGATAAGGGTTTATTTCGCAATCTCTTCATTATCTGAGGTTGTTTATACGTAATTATCTACTAGGATATCTTTATCAACCACATCCATGTTCCTTAAAAATGTATTTAAAAATATTTTTACTATTTAGTAGACAATGGGTTAATGTCATTTATTCCCTTATGTGTTTTGAAAGGAATCTTTTCGTCATTTTCCAAAGAAGGCACTTTTAACCATTTCGATAAATTTAAGGTAAGAATGTTTTTTAACTTATACGGTGGGTGCGGCTATTTACTGCCGTTATAAAATCGTCAAAGCATCCCTTACAAGATTATAAGAATATTTTAAAATTAATTATTTTATTTTATAATTATGTGACTTTTAAATTATTTCAAAATGAATAATTTAAGAATTTGTGAAAGGTACTCTTTATCAAGATCATAATTATACATGTTTTAAAGATTTATCTTTCTAAATCTTTTTAATTAATGTCCATGTTTTAAAAATGATTTTAAGGATTTATTTTTATAGAAATGAATTTTTTGAAATGATATTTCTTTTCAAATGTTTCAATGTGGTATGAGACACTTTGATTCAAAAATCTCTTTTAAATTACTTCCTTTATAAATGTGTGACTTTTCAATGATTTCGAGAAAATAGATTTCTCTCAAATTGTTTTGATTTCATCTATGTCAACATCCTTTGATGGATTTTAAACTTATTTGAGGTTTATTTATTATGATACAAAACTTTTGTATTGTATTGATGGTTTTGTGATATGTTTTACTATGGATGTGTTATTTTTATACCATTCATGGTTTATAGAGAAAGTATTGACATTTCGTATGCTAGTTTTAATACGAATGTTTATGTTATATTTAAACCTTTTCATATGGGAATGCATGAGACTTAGTAAGGGACGGGTGGAGCCCGCTATAGCTCCTCGATGCATCGGTAGGTCTCAAGAGACAAACTAGTGTCTTGGCACAAGGCCTTGACAAAATCTTATTTTTAGTCCCAGCACGAGGCCTTGGTTATGTGGTATGATAGTCTGGCATTATGCATTACATCATTATGAAAGTTGTTATTGATATTGCTTGTGATTATTAGATTAGTATAATATCCTTGTTAATAAGTAAATGGCATTATTTCATTTTATTTTTTCCATACTATATTGAAGTTCAAGATTAAAAGGATTTTGTTTTAGTTATACATTGACTTAAATGTTTATTCTTATTTATGAAAGTTTCCACTATATTGTTATCCATACTGGGCATTTGAGCTCACCACTTTCAATGTTTTATTTTTCCCAGGATGTGACGAAGTAATTTATGAATGACCTTCCGGGATAGTATGTGGGGATATGAGTGTGGAATATGAAGAAAATATGTTGTTGTAGTTTTCATTTTTATGATTTAATGTAAGAGTTATGAATATATATAGTGTTTCCAAGGCTACTAAACTAATCGGTCTTTTGAGACATAATCTTTCTTGTGATCATGTCAATGTTATGTAATAATGCACCGGCTCTAGTTAACTGGGGACGGGGCATTACAGTTGGTATTAGGGGAAGTTTAGTACAAATCATGGAAGCTAGATTTAGATAAACTCTAATTAGAGCACATAGATTTATGATATACCTTGAGGATTAGTATAGATGAACATCCTAGAATTTTGGTGTTTGTAGAGATTTTGTGAGTTTTCCAAGAAATACATCCATGTATGGATACGAGCATCTAGAGGCGGCATTGGCACAGATGTACCTAGGGGTAAAACCTGAAAACACCGCTTTGAGCTAGAATAGAATGGGAACTGGTGCACGACAACGGGCCTTGCGGCACTCTTGGTTACAACACTTCTAGTGGATATACTTAGGATAAATCTCATTTTCTTTACAACTCATTATGAAGGGTTTATGAGTATATAGTTCCTTAAAGATTTTTTTTTTATGATTATGGATTATATCCATAAATATTTCAATTTATCATAAGTGTTTTATAAGTATGGGATTACATATTTTGATTCATAAACTGATCTAGTTTATGCCATTGTTTAGAAATGACACCTAGTAGAAGAAATGGAAACCGTATCAATGCATGCACTTCATGTAGATATTTCCCTCCTTCTCAAGATAATTATAGTGGAGCTAGTGATGCAACTGGTGCCGATCACCTAATCACCATACTGGGACAACTCACTCAGGTTATGAATAATAACCTTACCCGTATAGAGCACCCTGATCCACAGCGTGGAGGATCAATGTTAGATTGATTCATGAGAAAAAAAAACAAACGTTCAATGGGAGTACAAATCCCTTAGTAGATGAGCAATGGATAAATTCCCTAGAGAAAATATTTCAGGCATTGGGAAGTAGTGAAAGGGAAAAAGTTATCATGGCAGTTTACCGCCTCACTAGAAATGCTGATCAATGGTGGTCATTGATTCAAAACATGAAGGAAGAAGATGATGTATCAAATATGGAATGGAGGGAGTTCAAAGATCTGTTTTTTAGAAAAATACTTTCCTCGTGACCATCGAGTAGATATGGAAAGGCAATTTATGAGTCTGTGACAAAAGGAGGATGAGAATGTCACAAAGTATGAGGCTAACATTACAAGGTTAGCGAGGTATGCTGGAGATTATATACATAACCCCAGAAGTAAGATTGATCGTTTCATTGATGGGTCAAAACCATTTCTCCATCGAGCATTAGTCTCACAATCTTTTTCATCGTACGAAGACATTGTCTCATGTGCTATCAAGACTGAAAAGGAATTCTCTAATTCTTATGACTTTAAATAAAATCAAGAGAAGAAGAGATCATCTGATCAATCTGGGAATGTAAATAAGGGGAAGAAGGGAAAGGTTGAATTTCCATCCTGTGGTAAATGTGGGAAGAAACAACCCAGTACTTGCTTAAAGGGAATGGGTGTCTGTTACAAGTGTAGTGACAAAGGCCACCAAGCTCGTGATTGCAAAGAGAAGAAGGAAGCTACCAATGTTCAGTGCTACAATTGAAGGGAGATGGGATATTATACAAATAAATGTCCTAAGAGTCAAGGGAACTTACCTCAGAAAAGGCCAAGGGATCAAGGCCAATCTTATTCTATCACTACTGCTGAGGTAGAGGCTCTGAAAGACGTGGTGGAAGGTAATTTAATGGTTTCCTCAAGTTTAGCAAATGCATTATTTGATTCTGGATCATCGCATTGTTTCATATCTTTTTAGTTTGCTAAGAAAAATTGATATTTCCATTTTGATTTAACAAGGGAGTTGTCAGTTAAAACTCCTAAGGGAAGTATCATTACAACAATGTTTTGTGAATCAGTCCCCATTTGAGCACATAAATGTTCTTTATCTGCTGATCTCATTGTCATACCTATGATTGAGTTTGATATAATCCTAGGTATGGATTGGTTTTTGGAATATGATGCGAAGATTAATTGTAAGAAGATGGAGGTTACTATTTTTGATGAAGATGATAAGGAACACCTTATCTTTAGAGGAGAATCTTCACCACCTAATTCTTTTCTAGATCCACCCCCAATAGCTCATCTAAATTCAATTATTGGGGAGGAAGAGAATGAAATTATTGTGGGTGAGGAAAGGAATGTTCAAATAGAGGATGTACCTGTTGTGAAAGAATATTTAGATGTATTTCTGGAAGATTTACCTGGACATCCTCCAGAACGAGAAGTTGAGCTTTCCATTGATTTAATTCCTGGATCAAGGCCTATATCTAAGACCCCTTATAGAATGGCCACTGTGTAATTAGTTGAACTAATGAAACAACTACAGGAATTGAGTAATAATAGATTTATTTGCCCTAGTGTTTCTCCATGGAGAGCCCCCGTTATTTTTGTTAAAAATAATGATGGATCTATGAGGTTATGTATTGACTACATGGAGATCAATGCTATAACAATAAAGAACATGTATCCCCTACCTCACATTGATGATTTATTTGACCAACTTCATGGAGCTCAATACTTTTCAAAGATTGACCTTTGATCTGGATACCATCAGTTGTGTGTGAAGAAAGAAGACATTCCAAAGACAGCATTTCGAACCAGGTATGGGCATTACGAGTTTACATTAATGCCTTTTGGATTGACTACTCCACCCTCAGTATTCATGGATCTGATGAATAGAGTTTTCAAGGAATATCTCGATGAATTTGTGGTAGTATATATTGATGATATCTTGGTATAATCCAAATGATATGAAGATAATGAAAATCATTTGCGCATTATCCTGAAGACTCTGAGAAGACATGAATTATATGGGAAGTTTAGCAAGTGTGAATTCTGGCTTCAAGAGATTTATTTTCTTGGCCATATTGTCTCTAAAGATGGAATCTCTGTTGATCCTTCTAAGATCAGGGAAATCCAAGAATGGCCAGCACCTACGAGTATAACTGAGATACGTAGTTTTATTGGTTTAGCAGGTTATTATCGACATTTCGTCCAGAATGTTTCCCGATTGGCTAACCCATTAACGAAGCTCACACGTAAATGGGTTAAATTTGTGTGGAAAAAAGAGTGTGAATAATGTTTCGAAGAAGTAAATAGAAGATTAGTCAATGCTCCTATATTGACTCTACCATCGGGGAATGATGGGTTCGTTATTTATAGTTATGCATTGAAGAAATGACTTGGTTGTGTCCTTATGCAGAATGATAGGGTTATTTCCTATGCATCACGATAGTTGAAAACTCATGAACAAAACAATACTACTCATGATCTTGAGTTAGCAGCTGTGATCTTTTCTTTGAGGATATGGAGGTACTACCTCTATGTTGAAAAATGTGGGATTTATACTGATCACGAGAGTTTGAAGTATATTTTCTCACAGAAATAACTCAACATGAGGCAAAGGAGATGGATTGAACTACTCAAGGATTATGATTGTACGATACACTACCACCAGGGGAAAGCAAACAAGGTGGAAGATGCTTTCAGAAGAAAAGATCATGGAGTTTTTATCAATATGATAATTGAAAGGGATCCAATTTTCATGGATCTAGTGAAGATGGACATGGGAATAACCAGGGAAGGTGAAACATCAATGCTTTTTCAAATGGTTTCCAAACCATCTTTACTATTAAGGATTAAGAGTTCTCAGACTGATGATGAATAATTTCAAAAGAAGATTAAAGCTGTGAATGATGGGAGATTGAGAGACTTTGTGTATGAAGAAGGAATTTTGAATTTTGGGAAGAGGCTTTGTGTTGCTGATATACCTGATCTAAAAAGAGAATTGCTGGATGATGCTCATAGTTCCAATTTCTCTATACACTCTGGGATCACAAAAATGTATATAGATTTGAAGGAACATTTTTTGTGGGACAACATGAAGAGGGAAATTGCTGATTTTGTGTCAAGATGTATGGTTTGTCAACAAGTGAAAGCTGGAAGGAAACAACCTGGAGGAGTCATGAAACCTCTTCCCATACCAGAGTGGAAATGGGACAATATTGCGATGGACTTTGTCATGGGGATACCAAATAATCCTAAAAGGAACGATGAAATATGGGTTATTATTGATCTTCTTACCAAGTTAGCAGATTTTCTTTCTATAAAAGAATATCTACCACTAGAACGTCTAGGAAGACTATATGTTAATGAAGTTGTGAGACTTCATGGATTACCCCTATCGATTGTTTTTTATCGTGATCCCCATTTTACTTCATGATTCTGGAAGTGTGTTCAGAAATCCCTAGATACTGAACATCATTTGAGCACTGCCTACCACCCTCAGACAGATGGACAATCAGAATGGACTATTTAAACCTTATAAGACATGCTGAGTTCTTTCTCACTTGACTTTTAGGGTATGTGGGATCAATATTTACCTTTGGTAGAATTTTCCTATAACAATAGCTTCCATTCGAGTATTCAGATGGCACCATATGAAGTGTTATACGGAAAGAGATGTCGCACGCCAACCTGTTGGGATGATGTTGGTGAAAGAAAACTTGTAGGTCCAGAACTGGTGGAGGAAACGATGGAAAAGGTGAAGGTATTCCAAAATCACATCAAAGCTGCTCAAAGTATGCAAAAGAGCTATGCCGATAATCGATGGAAGGATTTGGAATTTCAAGTCAGTGATCATGTTTTCCTGAAGGTATATCCATGGAAGGGAGTCATACATTTTGGTAAGAAAGGTAATTTGCGTCCCAGATACATCGGACCTTTCAAAATTCTAGAACTAATTGGGGTTGTGGCTTACTAATTGGCAATGCCGCCAAGTCTCTCCAAAGTTCACGATGTGTTCCACGTATCTCTGTTGAGGAAATACATGCCTGACCCAAATCATGTACTCACCTATGAAGAATTAGATCTGGAACCCGATCTGTCTTATTGTGAAGAGCCCGTCAGGATTCATGAAATAAGAGAACAAGTACTGAGAAATTTGACGACTCGTCTGGTAAAAGTCTTGTGGAGAAACCATAAGATAGAAGAGGCAACGTGGGAACCTGCCGAAATTATGTTGAAGAACCACCCGAGTATTTTTCATGCGGTAGTATTCTATAAATTTTGAGTATGAAATTATTAAAAGGATGGGAGAATGTAACACCCCAATCTTCGACGGTACACTTCTATTTGAATAATGTGATAGCGTGTGTTGTACGCAACATTGAGTTCTAACACACCACAACCAATCAAACTAGCCGTTATGAATAGTAATACCTACTTTTTGAAATTTTATAAATTTTATATTTCAAAATGGAATTCATTTTTGTATTCGGAATATCGAATTTAGCCTAGGGTGAAATTTTGGAACGTTTCAGATAACATTTATATTTTGATGAATAGTGAAAATTAATGAATTTTAATTAAAAACAACTTTTTCAATCGAAATAATTTATATTATTAAATTATGAATTTGAGTGGTTTTAAAGTATATTAGGAATATATTTTTAGCATTTAATACAATTTTGGTCATTGTACATAATTTTACAATTAAACCGGACATAAAAAAGTGTCAATCTTTTGATAGTTATTATCTCTTAAAAACACGCTTTTTTTTTTAACAACGAGAATTAATTTTAAATTAATTTATGCCACATCTATGTTTTGAATTTGGAAAAATCCATTACATATTTGGAATCAGGATTTTCATATTGTGTAAATAGGTAACTTTTATTTTTAGACATTTTGAATAATTACTTCGGTAAATATTTTATTTACCATGGTTAAGGGTAAATCCGGTAAATAACGGTTAAAAAAATATTATAATAATAACAAATTACCCTAAAACGTGTCCTAACCATATTTTTTGACACATTTCTGACCATTGTAATCTTTGGGTCGATTTGTGGACCTCATGGAGCCACTTGTAAGTGATAATGACACTTTATATTAATTAAGTTAAAATAAATACAAAAATGACATAAGCATATATCTTTTAGGAAAATTTTTTTTACATAGGGTTATATATGTTGGACTTTCGACTATAAATATTAATTATAAAGATAAATATATTTCATACATAATGATATTTTATTTTTAATTTTTTGTCATTAAATAATTTTATTTATTTATGACACAATGATGATGCAGTAATTACCTAATTAATAAAAAATTAGAATAATTGATAATATAAATACCCAACTAAATATAAGATGAGACTTTTTATGAATTAAAATAATTTTATAGGTTAATATGACATTTTCGGATTGATTTAAGTAACTTTGTTTGAAGTAATCATTCTGCTATAATTTATTCAAAAATAAATTATTGAATAGTTTTAAAATTGACATAAAAGAGTTTTTAAAACAAATATTATATTATTAATTGATATTAAATTCCTAAAATTCTAAGGTTTTTCCAAGAGAATTATATCATTATAGGTGTATTATTAATGGACCAATTGGGGGTCTCTTGGGTTTATATAGTAAGTTTATCAACCATATAATATAAAAATACAAAGAGACATTGTAAAAGTGAAACTAATTAACGAAGAGTTAATACTTAAATATAAGGTTAATATAGTAACCCAAACCTATCTAAATTCTATTGGATGAGTGGTTTTAGACCCATACCCACCTTAACCTTTAAATAATACACTTTGGATCCATTATAAACTGAATATGAATTTATTATAAAATAATATTTCTAGCTTTTCCAAAGGTGCCCCTCACCCCTCTTATAAAAGGGAACTATCCCTTCTCATTAACTCACACCATCAAAGCCTTTTGGTTCAGAAAAAATCTACACAAATACTCTCTCAACTTCCCTCAATTAATCATAGAGTCCTTACTTTAGTCAGAAATCCAACTTAAGGAGCCCTTTTGATCAAATCAAAAGAAAGAACCCGAAGAAGAGGTAATGATTTCACCACCCTTTTTCAAGTTCCTTTCTTCTTCCACATTTTATTTCTTTGTTATTACCATTATAAAATAATAACTCCGGTATATTATATATAAATTAAGGTTATTATAAACATTTTACAACCATATTTCTATATTCTATCCATCCTTTGAATAACATGTCACCATACGTGCGTACGTACGGCTTACCGTCTCCACGTCGTGGTGTAATTGTTATTCAATAAGTTATTATTTGGATGGGAATAATAATGCTGTGTAATTCATGTAAATAATCAATATAACATGATAATGATTCTTTATATATGATATACCATCCAATTATATATTATTTTAATATCAAAAGAATTATATTGTCGCTCGTGCGTACGTACGGACTACCGTCTCCACGAACGTGATGAGATTTATTCTCCATCGTATCCATTCAAATCTAAATCTTATTTGATGATTAATAATAGTATCTAAGGACTTTATATCATTCTGGATATGAATAATATACAACCTATCCATGAAAAACACGTCTTACGTAACAAAACATATAAAAGAAAATCAGTAAGTTAACACCCGAAACAATGATAATACTAAGATATTGTTAACAAATCAATGTTAAAAGATCATATATGATATCATATTGATGTATATGATTCTTGTATAATTTAATAACAATTATTTCACCATTATAGAGGAGTTTAACCTACCCCCAACCAAGGAATAGTACAAGGTAATGGTTTATTTCGCAATCTCTTCATTATCTGAGGTTGTTTATACGTAATTATCTATTGCGATCTCTTTATCAACCACATCCATGTTCCTTAAAAATGTATTTAATTTTTTTACTATTTACTAGAAAATGGGTTAAATTCATTTATACCCTTATGTGTTTTGAAAGGAATCTTTCCATTATTTTCCAAACAAGGCACTTTTATCTTTTTCAACAAATTTAAGGTAAGAATGTTTTTTTAACTTATACGGTGGGTGTGGCTATTTACCACCGTTATAAAATCGTCAAAGCTTCCCTTACATGCTTATAAGAATATTTTCAAAGTAAATGTTTTATTTTATAATTATGTGACTTTTAAATGATTTCAAAATGAATATTTTAATAATTTGTGAAAGGTACTCTTTATTAAGATCATAATTTTAATTGTTTTAGATATTTATCTTTCTAAATCTTTTTAATTAGTGTCCATGTTTTCAAAATTATTTTAGGGATTTATTTATATGGACATGAATTTTTTGAAATGATATTTCTTTTCAAAAGTTTCAAAGTGTTATGATACACTTTGATTCAAAAATCTCTTTTAAATTACTTCTTTTATAAATGTGTGACTTTTCAATGATTTCGAGAAAAGAGATATTTCTCTCAAATTGTTTTGAATTCATCTATGTCAACATCCTTTGATGGATTTTAATCTTATTTGAAGTGGATTTATTATGATACAAAACTTTTGTATTGTATTGAAGGTTTTGTGATATGTTTTACTGTGGATGTATTATTTTTATACCATGCATGGTTTATAGAGAACGTATTGACATTTTGTATGCCAATTTTAATACAAATGTTTATGTTATGTTTAATCCTTTTCATATGGGAATGCATTGGACTTATTATGTGACGGGTGGATCCCTCTATAGGTCCTCGATGCATCGGTCGGTCTCATGAGACAAACTAGTGTCTTGGCACAAGGCTTTGACAAAATCTTATTTGTAGTCTTGGCACGAGGCCTTGGCTATGTGGTTATGATAGTATGGAATTATGCATTCCATCATTATGAAAGTTTTTATTGATACTTCATGTTATTATTTGATTAGTAGAATATCCATGTTAATAAGTAAATGGCATTATTTCCTTTTATTTTTTCTATACATTGTTGAAGTTCAAGTTTAAAAGGGTTTTGTTTTAATTATACATTGCCTTAAATGTTTATTCTTATTTATGAATGTTTCCGCTATATTGTTATCCTTACTGGGCATTTGATCTCACCCCTTTCAATGTTTTATTTTTCCCAAAATGTGAAGAAGTAATTTATGAATGACCCGCGGGGATAGTATGTGGGGATATGAGTGTGGACTATGAAGAAAATATGTTTTTGTAGTTTTCATTTTTATGATGTAATGTAAGACTTATGAATATATATAGTGTTTCTAAGGCTAATAAACTAATCGTTCTTTCGAGACTTGATCTTTCTTGTGATCATTCCAATGTTATGTAATAATGCACCGACTTTGGGTAACTGGGGTCGGGGCGTTACAGTTTGATTCAGAAAACTGGTGATGGATCGGTGACTCGGAGAAGAAACGGCATCCTCTGACATTTTGGATGGAATTAGGTAGAGAAGAAGATGTTTTCAGTCATTAGGCGTGACCCCGGGTCAATTAATGGAAAAAAAGAAAGTACACAGTGTGTACTTCTTGAGTACACAACATGTACTTCAGTTTTCCGTACTCCGAATTAACCAGCCTCCACCTCACACTTACACACCATGTATGTGGCCCGGACATGGCCGCCACACGGATTTGAGTGGAAAAGGGAGTACATGGCGTGTACTCATAAAGTACATGGCGTGTACTCTGAAAATTTTCAGATTCTCCATTTTTCCTTAAAAAGGCCATAAAAGAGATTCATACCTGAAACCAAAGCTGTGGGTTCTTACAAACTTCCCACCTTAAAGAAATTTATCCCCAAATTTCCCCTATCAAGGCGTAGAAGAAGAAACCTCGAACAACTCTAGCCTCTATGATCGCATATCAGCTTCCCTCTCCCAAGTCTCGTCCTGTATATGGCAGTGCTGCCATAGCACCTGTACTAGTGGAACAGACCGGCCACAAAGTACTTTTGCGCTACGATCAAAAATCCTGATAGGATGCTCCTCGAAAGATGCATTCAGCTCCAACTCAACCTCCACGGGTTGAAAAACATGAGACGAGTCTGAGAAATACCTTCGAAGATGAGAAACATGAAAGACGTCGTGCATTGCCAGGTACCTCTGAGGTAACTGCAACCTGTAAGCAACCAGCCTGACTCTCTCTAGAACCTCAAATGGTATGACGTATCTTGGTGAAAGCTTACCCTATCTTTGAATCCTCTTGTGTCCTAACCTCGGTGTGACACGTAAGAAAAAGCTGATCCCCGACCTCGAACTCTATAGGTCATCTCCGCTAATCTGCATAAGACTTCTGCTCAGACTGTGCTATCTCCATCCTCTTCCGAATCAACTCTATCTGTTCTGAGGTCTCCTGAACAAGATGAGGTCCCAGAAAAGCTGCCTCTCCTACCTCTAGCCAGCATAAAGGTGATCAGCATGGCCTACAATGAAAATCCTCATAAGGTTCCATCTAAATAGTCTCCTGAAAACTGTTGTTGTAGGTGAACTCCACCAGAGGAATATGCTTCTCCCAAGAACCACCAAAGTCTAGAATGCAATATCAGAGCATATCCCCAAGCAACTGGATCATACGCTCGGACTGTCCATCAGTCTAGGGATGGTATGAAGTACTCAAAAGTACCTGTGTACCCAACTCCCTCCGTAGCCCCTACCAAAAGTACGTAGTAAAACGTGCATCCCTGTCTGAAACAATGGAGTGTGGAACTCCATGCAGACGTACAATCTCTTAGATGTTCAACCATCCTACCTCATCAACACTGAAGGTCTCCTTGTTCGGTAATAAGTGTCAAACCTTCGTGATCCTGTCCACTACAACCCAAACTGCATCATTTCCTTAAGGTGATCTCGGTAAACCTGTCACGAAGACCATCGCAAAATCATTCCATTTCCACTCAAGAATGGGACACTGCTGCAAAATCCCCACTGGTCGTTGATGCTCTGCCTTCACCTGCTGGTAGGTGGAACACCGCATAACAAAACCAGCCACATCCTTCTTCATACCTAGCCACCAATACTGGTGGTGCAAGTCTCGGTACATTTTGGTGACACCAGGATGAACTGCCCAAGCTGAAGCATGAAACACCTACATCAGCTCCTCACGTATGTCCTCTAAAACCCTTACGCGGTAATGAAAATGTAGCACCTCATTATCACCCACTGTCCACCCCGAAGTAGGGTCTCCATCTGACACACCCTCCCATAGGACTAGTCCTTGAGGGTCTAATAGCTACCTCATTCGAACTGGACCAAAAAGGGTAGAGGTAACAGCTACAGAAGAAAGAACCATCTGACCATGTCTTTCGTGCTCCTCCAAATGCATCTAGGAGAACAGATCCATAAGCTGCCACTCACTTCTGGCCTCCTGAACTACCTGCAACTGGGTCCTCCTGCTCAGTGCGTCTGCCACAACATTGCCTTTCCCAGGCATATAAGCAAGCTCGAAGTCAAAAGATTATAGGTACTCGACCCACCTCTGCAGTCTCAGATTCAAGTCACGCTGCGTGAAGATGTACTTGAGGCTCTTGTGGTCAGTATATACCACAAAATGATCTCCCATGAGATAGTGCCTCCAATAACGCAAAGCATGAACAACAGTAGCCAACTCCAAGTCATGTGTAGGATAGTTCTTCTCATGTGTCCTCAACTGCTGAGATCCGTACGCGACAACACGATCTTCCTACATAAGCAATGATCCAAGACCGATGCCAGATGCATCACAGAAAACTGTATAACTCTTGCCCGGCTCTGGTGGAACCAGAATCGGTGCTGAAGTCAATCTCCCCTCCAGCTCCTGGAAGGCTGAGTCACATGCTTCTGACCAAACAAAATTCACCCCATTCTTAGTCAAGCCTTTCAACAGTGCTTCTAGGCCTGAGAAGTCATGTATAAACCACCTGTAGTAACCAGCTATCCCCAAGAAACTGCGTACCTTGATGACATTCTTCGGCTGCTCCAAGGTGACTACTTCTCTCACCATCTCTAGGTCTACTGATTCTCCTGCCTTTGAGATGAAATGACCCAAGATGTGAATTCCATCCATCCAATCATGGCACTTTGAGAGTTTAGCATAAAGCATATTCTCCCTCAGTGTACTCAAAACAATCTCAAGATGGATTGCATGGTCATGTCGAGTGTGAGTGTACACCAAGATATCATCCACGAAGACCACGGCGAAGGAATCCATGTAAGGATCGAACACTCGGTTCATCAGTGCCATGAAAACTGTTGGCGCGTTCGTAAAGTCGAACGGCATAACCGTATACTCGTAGAGGCCATACCTTCTCTTGAAGGCTGTCAGAGGTATATCTGAAGCCCTAACACGCAGTTAATGATAACTTGTTCTCAATTCGATCATCAAGAACACCATGTCTCCTCAAATCTGATAAAAAAGATCATCAATACTTGGTAAGGGATATCGTTTCTTGACTGTCAACTGTTTCAACTTCTAATAATCCACGCAAAGCCATAAGTTACCATCAGACTTCTTCGCAAACAACACCAGTGAACCCCAAGGGGAAGTACTGGGTTGGATGAAACCCTTAGTCTACAACTCCTCCAACTGCTTCTTGAGATCTTGAAACTCGGGCGTAGACATCCTATAAGAAGGTATGTATACCAGTGCGGCTCCTGGAATAAGCTCAATCGAGAAGTCTACCTCACGCTCTCGAGGAAAACCTGAGAAGTCTTCTAGAAAGACATCTGGAAAGCGATCAACCACTGGAGGAAAATCCATCTACGAGGTCCCCTGATCATCCAGATATAAACTAGAAATCTGGTCCATAAATCTTCCCAACCCATGATGGTCTGGTCCAGTTCTTCTTGCCTGAACATCCCATTCGTCCTTGTAAAGAAAAGACCCACCCTCTGGTGACGTGAAACTCACCCTGTGGTGATAACAGTCGACAAAGGCCTGAAAAGGAACTAGCCATTCCATTTAGAGAGTGACATCATAACCTGACATCTTCAGGACATAAAGATCTCACACGAAGTGACACCCACCAACCTCAAGGGGGCACTCCTTGCACTGTGGCACATTAGAAGTTCTATGTCGCAAAGGTGTGTCTAGTGCCAAGGTTTCCTCAAAATTAAGGATAGTGAGTCTAAGGCTCTCCATAGTGTGCACAGAAATAAATCTATGAGAAGCTCCGGTAACAAAAAGTGCATAAGATAAAACTGAGGCTACTTGGATCATACCTCGAACTGTAGATGGTCTAGGATACTGCTCCCGATGAATCTACTCTACTATAAACGTCTTTCCAGTACTGCGGACCTGTGTAGCAGCCTGATATCCCTGAGATGATCCCCCTTGAGCCTGACCACCGCGTTTGCAACCTATACCCTGGCCTGAACGACCTGAAGAACTCTAGCCCCCAGTCTACTACGAGACTGGTAATCCTGCTTCTGAACGAGGGGTAGAAATAGATCCTCATTCACTATCTGCTGGAAGAAGAACCCGGCAAAAATGTTAAAGATGATCCATCTTGTCGCAAGCTCGGCACTCCACTGGATCTCTCAGGCACTGAGTCTTCGTATGCCCACTCTTTCCACATTGATATCACACCACCGGGTTTCCAGACGGAAGATCATGTCTTCAAGATGAAATACCCCACTTTCTAGAGTCACCTCGAGTAGACTCTCAGTGGCGCTTCCTGCTGTCAGTATGAAATGAATCAGCATTGGATGATGAACCACCCTGGTCAATAGCTTCAGTCTCCCTCAGATTTCATTCGGTGATCAGCACCTGATTTTACTATCAGAGTAATAAAGGTCAACCGGAAAACTTTCACCTATGATCTAATCTCTGGTTTGAGGCCTTCGTCAAACTTCCCTGCCAAAAACAGCTCGTCATTCCCCAGAACGGGAGAGAAATGCTGTAACTCAGTGAAGCATGAGGAATAATCCATAACTGAAAGAGTACCCTACTACAGGATCATGAACTCCCTGGACCTGTCGGCCCTCAGCGTCGCTGGATAGAATTAGTCATAGAACGTACGCTGGAATTCGTCCCTTGCCATAGTCTGTTGGAGCCCTGCCTGTGAGACTACATCCCACCATCTCTTGGAAGAATCTCATAGAATGTATGTAATGAGCTTCACCCATCTGTCTTGGGGTCTCTCCAGATGCTCGAAGATGGAAAGAATGGTTTCTAGCCCGGACTCTGCAACCTGAGGTCCTCCATCACCTGTGAAAGTTGGAGGATGCTGCTGCTGGAAGACTCGTGTCAGCTCTGCCATAGACGGGGTAGGATGCTGAGCTCCCTAGAAGGTCTGAATGAACCTCATGAAACCCTCTCTGAACTAAGAGTCTTTACCAGTGTCTGGAATCACTGCAGGTGCCATATCCGGCAAAAATCAGTAGAACTACTGGTAGTCCCTAGTCTGCCGTATCAGGCGTACAGTCACTGCCTGGTTTTTGGCGTGCAACATGAGGACCTCTTGGTGCCATAACACTGAAAGGTCAAAGCACACTCCAGATTTAGGATTAACAAGGACAGAAAACACAAGAGTACAAAACAAGAACAGGAGATAGAAACACTTAAATTTTAAAAACAAGACTACATGGCGTGTATTTAAGATACATAGAATGTTTGTTAAAGCCATTTACATGGTGTTCAGTTTTTCCACCATTGGTCGTGTAACATTCTAGACTACACAGCGTGTTGTCCCAAAACACAGTATGTACTTGGACACCACTCCCCTGCCTGAGTTTCTTTGCATGACTAACCTATATAATCCTCCAAATTCTAGACTACATGACGTGTGCACTAAGTACACGGCGTGTACAAGCCAGGCTTCAGCGGCCCGTGTAGCAGGTTACACAGCCGGCCACATAGCTAACCCCTTACACGCGCATGTTCCGAACAAACACGGCGTGTATCGGAGAAGATAACACCGACCCGTGTTGTTCGTGGCATGGTCAGGTGCCTAGAAGAAACTACATGACATGTTCTTATAACACACGGTGTGTACTATACAGGCTCGACAACCAGTGTAGCAGGTTAAACGGCCGGCTACACGGCTAGCCCCTACACGGCATGTTCCGAAAAAACATAGTGTGTATAAGGATGGATAACACCGACCCGGGTTCTTCGTGACACAGCCGAGTACCCAGAAGAAACCTACACAACGCGTTCTTATAACACACGGCGTGTACTACACATGTTTCCCCGACCCGTGTTGTTAGTGACACGGCTGAGTACATGGTTGTCTACTACACGACATGTACTTATGGTACATGGTGTGTCCCCGAAGACTTTCTGAAACCCTATGTTGTTGTCTACACAAATAGTAACACGGTTTAAACACTACACTGCATGTATGAATAAAGTACACACCGTGTATTCTTGGTTTTTCTGGGTAGTAGATCAGAAACTGCTCTGAATGCCAGAAACACTATAAAAAAACCACATCTATGTGCCATGTTCCGATATGTGGGTGCCCATACTCCCTGCGAATCAATTCTTGGCATCATAATCATGCATACAACAAGTAAACAGCATAAAAAACAATGATCCACCAAATTCTAGTCCTCGAGGTCCCATAATACCTCCAATACAAGATCTTAGCGCCCATGCTAAACAGACTGTAAAATAAGTAATACTCTATCAGCACAACAAGTATTTCTATCACAACAACTACCACAACGACATGCATAATCTATCACGACATCTATCACAATAGCATGAAATTGTAATGCACACTAGATGGCATGGTAAAATGAATGACAAGTTATTTCCTACCCAGTGCCTATATGATGCATGAGATGGAATACCCTCATCTCATCAGGTTGCAACCAAATAGAACCATAATCATATAAACTGCAATTACACAAAACATGTGCATCACCCAATGGTGAAATATAATAAACTATAACAATTTCATAAACCGAAAATTTCAATTATGAGGTAATATAGATTTTCCCTGTAGACGAGTTAATTACTCCCGTGCATAGTTATGTACTAACTACCTATTTCTTCCTATCCCTGGCTATTGTCACAAAAACAGTAAGCAATAGTAAAGAAAAAAACTCCTCTAATTCCTGGTACCCCGTTCTCCACATGACCTCAAGCGTGTTTCCCCAAACGTCAGAGACTACCTACTAGTAGTGAGGGCATTGGTGAGTCAGTGTGGAAACTATGCCCTCTTTTGGAATAGTATGCATCAGAGGAATAAGAATAAAAAATAGCGGATTTAGTAAATAGCATGCAGCAACTGAACTGAAAGTAAAAGCAATGTCTGATATAATAATGATGTAGAATGGTACATGTATCTATGATAAGCAGTAAGAAAACAACGTGCTGAAATAAAACTAAAAACATGTACTAAATGTAAAAAGAAACTCTAGCAGCATCGCTGGCCAAGGGCCGGTCACATGCTCTCCAGCTCCGACTAGCAATCAAGTACCTGAGGTAGAAGGGCCACAATCCCTACCTATACCTGCAACCATATAATCTGTTTGGGCCGAAAAGCAGGACCCAAATAGGGTGTGAGACTAATTATAGTAGGCAACCACCACAAGATTTGTGCCCTACTATCGGTGAGTGATATACCAAAAGTAAAGGTAAATAAATGCAGTAAAAAATTCTACCAATTACCATTCACATTCATTTAATTGCACAGTCAGGGAAAATCAGCAAAGTTTTCTATTCCAAGATTAGCAAGTAACAAAACAGGTATCTAAAAAGACTACCTAACACAAGAAGTACAAAACCCAGGCTTGTTCTTTGGCTTAGTGGACTCTTCACAACCAACCATCAAAATTTACACTGACACTCTAGGTGGCTAAAACTAGCAGACCCCTATAGTCCAATAATCAAACAAGGCACAGACACTCTGGGAAACTCTTACATCAATTCCCCTATGGTCTTGCAATGATTGCTACAGAATATCTAAGGAATCACTTAAGTCTAATTCTTAATGTGGTCTTGATGCATGGGTAAACTAAGTACACTCTTGGGAAGCACAAAGTCCTATTCCCATAGGTCCTACGTACAAAAGTAAAACCAACAGACCCTCTAGGGAAGCACTTAATCATCTATTCCCTCTTTAATCTCCCGCACCAGGTTCTCACAGACTTGAGCAGTCCAGTCGTGCGTAATCGACTATTAGAAGCCCTATGTATGTTAAAAAAACTTTCTTAATAGCTAAAAATGCATCCAAAAGCATATAAATAGCAGGAAATACATGAAATCAAGTCAACGGGCATAATAGCAATGTGCAAAAGGGATGCCTCGTAGGCAAACCATGCCAAACGGAAATCAACAGCCAAAACAGGGGAAAACACCAGTGGGGTGATCCTCAAACATGCAACCAAGCATAAATTAGCAACAATTCATCATAAGGTAACAAGAAATCTAGGAAGATAAACAATAGGATCAAAATCCTAAACCCGGGATACCCGATACATGGGTATCCGACACTTTTTCATCCAAAACTCAAAGAACATCAACGTAGGGAAACAAACCACCTACCTCGATCCTCGGAGATCGATATAATTGAACCTCATCCCATGAATCGGCCTAGAACGGAGTAGATCGGTAAAAACGTCTAAAACGATCAACCTCAGATAACTCACACGAGAGGAAGAATCAGGAAATGAGGCTAAACGAGAACCAAGATCTCACCGCTGTGATTCTTCTGCAACCGACGGAGTTTGACTCAGACAACTGGTGACAGATCGGTGGCTTAGAGATGAAACGGCCTCCTTAGATGTTCTGGACGGAATTAGGCAGAGAAGAAGATGTTTTCCGTCATTACGTACGACCTCGGGTCAATTAATGAAAAAAAGAAAGTACACGGCATGTAATTCTTGAGTACATGGTGTGTACTTCATTTTTCCATACTCTGATTTAATCGGCCTCTACCTCACCCTTATACACCATGTGTGTGGCCCGGACACGGCCAGCACATGGCTTCGAGTGGAAAATGGAGTACACGGTGTGTACTCATAATGTACACAACGTGTACTCTGAAAATTTCCAGATTCTCCATTTTTCCTTAAAAATATCGTAAAAGAGATTCGTACCTAAAACCAAAGCTCCGGGTTCTTACAGTTAGTATACCATTTACATTTTTAGAAATTAATTGCTTATTGTTTATTTTTTAATATTTTTTATTATAGGAGAAGAACATTGGACATATGATTGGTTGATACAATCAATGGGATGTAGTTCATCGAAAAATTGATGGATCATATGGGAATGATGAAGAAAAAACATTTGGAGTAAGAATTCATATTAATGTTTTGTAACTTTTAGATGTAATAAATTTATTTTCATCTTCTTGTAGGAAAAATTTAGTGTGGATTTATGTCAATAGGAATGGTCACAACATTTAATATATTCACATGATGATGCTTTCAGAAAAGTATTTGGGGAGGAGAATTCGGTTCATATACACTATTTTGGTTTGAGATCAATCTCGAAAATTGTATTCAGCCCATCCTCATAACTATTTGGTGGTATCGGCTACACTACATCTAATTTATGTCCTACATCTCCAAAAGATGTTAATGATTTGAAGTCAATGTTGAGTCAAGCTGAATTCAATCTACAAAGGATTGAAGATGAGTTAGCCCAAACAAGAGAAAAAATGTGTGTGATCATTGATGTTCTTAAATGACTGGGGGACATTATTCATTTAATGGATGTAAACATAACCACTAATTATACACATATATTTTTCTCATTAGCCTTATGTAGTGTATGTTTATCATTCCAAGGATTTGTTGTAAATAATTTTTCTAGGCTGCATTTTGAACATCCATCTAGTTCATCATCATGGGGTTCACAAGGTTTTTGGTCAGGTTTATTTTTATCCCTATCAATAACATCATTATTGGATCCACCTTAGGTTGAATTGGAACTGCACTCAGGGATCTAGTTTTCTAGAACCAAGGTAGATGTTTTTTCTAGGAAGCCTTTTATATTGATTTTAGGCAGTCGATTATTCATTTATGATGCTTCTTTAGTTTATGAACACAAGTGTATTGTTTTAATGCTGTGGAATTTTGAGATTATAGAGTATTAATAAATTAAAGTATCAAGTATTTATCAATTTATATGGTGTTTTGATTTTTATTATTAACCCCGAACACATACATTTCATATATGTTTGAAGACTTATTATTTGTACATATTAAAACATTATGTTTCCAAGTCTTATTTAGGATGTTGTTAATGAAGAAGGTGAGAGACCGACTGGATATCAACCATCATCACATCATAGAAAATAATATGGATAAAATGATGTAAATTAGAATGTTTCCCATTCCCATTCTATTTCTATTTAGGTATTTGATCCAATACTCTATTACCTTTCTGTTACATCACATGATTTCAGCTTTGTGAATAAATTTTATGTAAACAGTTTAGGTATTTGATCCAATTAATTTTGTGTAAACTATTTAGAAATATTGAAGTGGGGTTCATATTGGTCAATTTATTGGTGTTTTTAAATTTTAATGAACCTGGGATTGGATACTCTTTCTCATATCAAAAAAATATTACTAAATATTTATACTGTGTCCTCGAGGGTCAACCTAACATTACCTTAGCCAAGTTTACACTTGTATATTCCCACATTAGTTTACCTTCACATTGGGAACATACTAATGTGTATATAATATTTTATAATGAAATTAATCTTCTAAAAATTTGAATTATTCCATTGAATATAACCCAGAAAGAGAAAACCAAAGTGGCCAAATGAAATGAAAGATAAAAAATTATGTGGAAAAAACCATTCCTACACAAAGTAAAACGATGTTATTGTTCTCTAAGACTGTGTTAGATAATGGTATGAATGTATTAAAGGAACCCACATGGGTATACCTATATTCAACTTGCAATTCACTTTTACAAGTGTAAAATAAACGGATTATTTTTATGGAAATCATATATGTACAACTGGTAAACCCTTTTTTATCTTGTCTCCCTAATAATCCACTATCTCCACATATTTTTTCCCAGATCCCATGATTACCGACTAATATTATGGAAACCTTTGTGCCTCTCATTTTTGTTTTCTTGTAGAGATGATTTTCTATGCTCTATAGGTTGATAACATATCATAAAAAATAGGTGTAAATAAAAATTCACACTATAAATCAAAAATTTCACTCCTAAGTCTATGATTAAAAGATTCCATGAAATAAACCATAATTGTACCATTTTATAGGTGTTTATCATGAAATAAACCATCAATGTACCATACAATAGATGTTTATAATTAGAAATTGCATCTTGAAAGCCTCATAAATAAATTTATTATTTTATAGGGATATGTTTGAATGTGATGTTAATATTTTTATTCTACTATTGTCCTTTTTTTAAACCGATGGTTGGCTATTAGTTCATACCTATCTTGAGATTTATGTATTTTCTCATGGAAGTTGCGGTATTTTCTTATGGTGCCTTTGTTTTTTGTTTGCTTGTTGGTTTTCCTTCCTAGTGAAAACATCAGATTTGGTTTCCTATTATCTGTGTGTTTTTGTATATTAAGGGTAATTATTTTCATCTAGTAGTGAGGGAAAACTTTTCATCAGGTGGTGAGGGGCATGCTTCTTTTCATCTAGTAGCAAAGGGTGTGGTGCTTTTCACCCGGCGGTGAGGGGTTAGCTTTAATGTTTTTGGATGACCTGTATTTTGAAAAAATGAATCATTTTTTGACTAAATTTATTTTCTAAAAATCACTTGAATTTTAGATTCTATTTGAGAATTATCTAGGTTCACATGATACCTTTGTGTTGTCCCTATAAATAAAACATACTTCTCATTATATTATCACTAACTGATTTCTCATCCATTTTCTCTTTAATATTCCGATTTGATATAGGAGCCAACAGAGTAGTGACCATACATACTTTATATACAATTGATCCATAATTTTTCATTACTACTATTTATTTTTTGATAATATTTTATATTGTAGCTGTAATATGTTAAATGAATGATAACTTTTATGGTTTCATCTAGTTTCTCTCTCTTTTTTGTCCTGTTACATTTATGATTTCTTCTCTATCTATTTGTCTTCTTTTTTCCTTTATGATTAATTTATGTGAAACCACTGTAAAATGATATATATATATATATGTATGTTAAATTATTTTCTAATTTTTCTATAGAATATAAAAAAATTATAATATATATTTTTTAAATTTCATTTAATATATTTTTGGCAATTAAAATTGCCACTAATATTTTTCTTGTTTTAATGATTATAAGTGGTTAAAACCCCCTCTAACATATTTAAAAAAAAATGGAATTTTATACTAGAAGGGGTTAAAACTTCCACTATGTTTTCAAGAAACTATGAATTATTCTCATTAGAGGGTTTAATAACCCCCTCTATTCTTTTTCTCAAATATATGGTGTTAAAACAACCACTAATGTTCCTCATTTTTTATTAGAGGTACATTAAACCTCATATAATTCTTTCAAAATTTAATTTTTTCATATTATAGGGGTTTTTATCCCCTTCTAATGAAACCGCCTCTAAAGGTCATAATACCATCACGTATCATAAACTGTCGCTAATGGAAAGTAGGCATCCACATTAGTGGTGTTTCTAATAACCACCCCTAATTACATTAGAAGGTGTTATAACCCCATCTATTATAAAAAATAACCCCTTATTATATCATTATTTTTTACTGTAAAAGTGGATGAGGCTTAAGAACTATGGGATTTAGTAATGATTCAAGGTTTGACATTTATCATTTCAACTTTAGTTGTATTAATGACATATAGAGTTCCTAGTCATTCCATTTTTACCAAATATCTTGTTCTATACATAGATATTTTAGTTGAACCGTTGGCTCAAACCTTATGCATGGAGACACCTACTAGATAAGACTCATAGTACACACAAATATTTTAATAGTGTGTCTTTAATAAATTAGGTTATAGTTTCTAGTAGAATATATTGGTAGCAACATTGAGTCCTTACAACATCATTCTTGGTTTATATTGGTTATTTATAGTTCATGTCTATAATGACTATTTTAGTAGAAGGGAGAGGTGTGTCTCTAGGGATGGAAACATGTTTTCTTTTTTCATTGAAAACGAAACCCAAGTATAATAGGATGGACTCGTGTGTATGAGGGTGAAACAGATTACTTATCATTTGGTTAGACTAACCCTTTGTGTATGGGATGTTCTGACTTCCAATTTTCTTTTAGTGGTGGACGTGTATGAGACTATCTCTCATAAAGATGTTATAGGTTTTAAATCCCTATTGAGAGAGAGACTTTCGCATTGATCTACACCCCAGGATGATGATGATATCCATGCCATCGTATTATAGATCTTCATAATCTAAGTGTGATTATAGAGGACTTGTAGAGGAAGAGATTCGTGAGACCCAATGTTTCACCCATGGAAGCCCCAGTTGTTTTACAAGTTTATAGTTGAGATCTTGAAGTTGTTTGTGGACTAAAATTTCTTGAACTAGGTGACTTTTAAAAACAATTATCCACTACCTACGATCGATGAAATCTACGATCATTTTATATGGGCATGATGGATCTCGATGGCTGATCTTTGATCAGGATATCTCCGGTTTTTGGTATAGGAAGTGGTTATACTGATGAAAAAAATTCAATGTTTCTACAATCACTATGAGTACTTGGTGATTCCATTTTGTGTGATAAACTCCCTAGTAGTGTTCATGGGAATCATGAACCATATCATTCATCCTTACATAGACTGGTTCAAGGAAGTCTTCATTGATGATATCATTGTGTACTCAGTGTCCTTGGAGGAGTATGTGAGACACTAAAGGATAGTTCAGGATGTACTTTGAGATCACTATATTTATGAAAATAACTTGAAGTTAATTTTATGGATTCAGTTTGTCCACTTTTTAGGACATGTTTTTTCAGTGGATGGAGTAGCAACAGACCCATCAAAGGTCAAGGTGGGGTTAGCATTGGTCCCACCTAAGAATGTCATATACGTGTATAGATTCCTTGGATTATTAGGATATTATTGGATATTCATACATGTATTCTGTAGAGTATCAACATGCATGATAGATTTGACTCCAAATGGGTAGCCTATTTTTGGATATAAAGGTTCTAGAAGGCTTTTAAATAGTTGAGGTAGACATTGAGGTGCTCTCCCACCTGATTATTCTGAAGGATGGAGTCATGTACATTATGTTCAATGATGCATCATGAACTAATATTGGTTGTGTTTTGATGTAGAGTAATGTGGTGATGGCCTATGGTTCACACTATTTGAGACCATATGAGTAGAACTAAGTGACCCATCAACTTTAATTAGCAGTGGTAGACTTCTCATTGATGATTTGGTGATAATACATGATATAAAAGTGGGTTTTCATGTACTATAACCAAAAAAGTATGAATTATATATTCTATCAGAAGGATAATAACTTGAGAAAGAAGAAATGGCTATAGTTCCTCTAGAACTATGACTTTGAGATTTTCTAAACTCTTGGTATGGGGAATGTGGTAGCAAATTCTCTCACTTGGAGATCTGGTTTGCAGTTACTGAATGTGGAATCAGAGTCATTATCCTTGTTTAAATTATCCTTTAATGATGGAGATGGAGAAGCTTACCTCCAATTTATGGTTGTCACCCCTAAATCTTACTATGAGTCAAGGTGGAACTACATGGGGATACCGACTGTGAGACCTGATATGCTCAAATATCCATCAGACATTCTCTTGGTGGATTTTTGAAAGCTAGGGATCATGTCATTCTTTTTAGAGGATGCACAATTGAACTTATGACATTGCGGAAGTAGGTTTTGAGGGAGTTTCACATGTTCCATTGGATGGTTCATCTTTGTATGGAAAATATATACCCCTAACTCCAAAGTCAATTTTGGTGTCCAAGGATGAAGAAAGAAGATGCAAAATTTGTATCTTGATTCCTTAATTTCCAGCAAGTGAAGGTTGAGAACCAAGTTCCAATGGGTATATCTCAACCCCTTGAGGATACATAAAGGAAGTGGCATTGGATACATATGGACTTTACGATGGGATTACCACATACATCTATGGGACATGATTTCATAAAGGTGATTGTTGATTGACTCGTCAATTTAGCACACTTATTTTATATCTGAGAGCAGGTCTTAGTAGATAGATCTAGATGTCTCTAAATTCAAGAGATAGTTCAAATCCATGGAGTTCCACTGGTGATTTTTTTATTCATGATGCTCACATCACATCCCAATTCTAGATGTGATTGCAAGATGCATTTGGGACCAATTTACTCTTGAGCACAACGTTTCACCCACAAACTAATTTCCAGATTGAGCGAATCATTTAGGTTCTTGAGAACATGCTGTGATCTTTCATGTTAGACTTTTTTCATAGTTGGGAAGATCACCTACCACTGGTAGATTTTTCATACAATAATATCTACCATTATACGATTAGTATGACACCATTTGAGGCATTGTATGGGAAACCCTACATGTCATTAGTTTACTGGACTGACCACAGAGATTCAACACTCATGGGCACAAAGTTGTTATTAACTAAAAAATAGAGGGTTTAGATAATATAGGAGTGGATAAAGACTACAAAGAGCCATCATAAGTCTTATGTTGATAGGTGAAAAATTCCTTTTGAGTTCTAGGAAGGATTCTATGTGTTCCAATGGGATTAACCAGGAATTTGATTAATTGTATTTGCAAAGGTGTAAATTTATGTCTATGGATCAATGACCCTTTTTAGATACCGTGTAGAGTTTCCAAGGTGGCATAAAACATAGATATACCCCCGCAATTATTTTGGTAACATGAATTCTTCGACGTGACGCAGTGGATGAGGAATGTGCATGACTCATCACACATTATCGACTGGGGTGAGATGGATATCTAGGAGGGAACCAATTTTTCCAAGTAACCATTGGAGATAGAGGACCGGTAGAAGAGTATCATTTATGAAAAATCAATTCCTTTTGTGCATGTCTTGTTTCAGCATGTGATTTTCAAATATAGAACATGGGATCAGGAGGCTCATATTCATTCTCAGTACCAACATCTTTTTGAGTTTCATTTTACTGGGTTTTCTAAGACGTTAATACGCAAGGTGGGGAGAATGTAATTTCTTGTATTTTTATGTGTATTATTTTTAAATAATATACGGATTAATTTCAAGACCATAAACTAAGACGACATGAAATTTTGAGTCCCGATGTGCCTATAAAAAATGATTGAAAAATATTAAAATATTAAATGTCACACAAGCATGGTTTTTCTGAAAAAGTGGAATATCATCTGGATAGGTAACTATATCATAAATATTTGGGCAGATTTTAATTTAGAATTGAGATTTTACCCCAAGAACAACCAAAATTTTGGTGGTGCAGGTTGATTGTGGAAACGTTTTCACTAGTGTAAAATTAAAAAAATAATTTAATAAATTTATTTTGATATGATGTTTTTACGCTACATCTTAATTGTTCTTTACATGTATCCTTGTGTTATAATTAGACGTTTATTTTCATAACCTTGGAAATTATTTAATATTAAGGGATATCTCTGGAGAATACTTTCTGATGAACGATGATGGAATCATGGATTAACAATCAACGCACACTGGTTTTGAAGGATATCCTCATAAAAGGAAATAGAACTTCATTCTTCATGAACGATCTATCCAAATCAACTTAGGGAATTTTTTTAATTCTCATATTCCACATTATTTATTTCGATGATGAACATGAATCACTTTATGAATGGACTGATTCACAGATCATGTGTACTATAGGATGGGATTATATTTGTAGTGTTTTCACAAGAGATTATTCTTTTCAATTATTTTCTTCTATCCAACTTTAATTCTCATGATGATGAATCAAGAAAAATTTACCCATAAATCAATGTTTGTTCCTATCTTTGGTTCTCGTGTTTTCACTCTAATTAATCATTATTCACGGGAATCCACCACTTGGTTCGCGACTTGACACATCTCGATTAATTGATTGTTGCAAAAATTATTCGTTTCACAACTATCCAATATCACTTATTTGTGATCAGTATGATAGGAATTATGTATGATGATATAGATAGATAAATTTAGCTGATGGTGGATCCCCAAAATTTTTAGTCTTTGATGCGGAGTAATTAATTATGATTTAATACATTTTGTGACCACATGAGAAGAGAAAATGCATCATTTTGGTGATGGAATTACTTGAAGACCTTGTATCTTGGGTTTCAATGAGAATTGACCACCTAAATGGAATCTAGAAGATCAACTAGAACAAGAGGGAGGAAGAATAAGGGTTTTTTCAGAAACCTGATACACCCTGTGTGTATTCCTTGACTACACGGTGTGTAACCCCCTTTAAACGACTCGTTGTGTACCTGAAATTGTACATAGAAATGGGGTGGAGTACACTGGTTGCCTACGTGGTGGGTACTCCCCAACATGTCATGTCCATGACCAAGTACATGGGTTACGCATTGTACTAGTACATGGGTATAGAGTCATAGGCTAGCACCATGTATCGACACATGGTTGGAGTACATGGGAGAACTTCAAATATAGAGATAGGTCATATAACACTTCCACCCATCGAGTACTCTTATATATGACATGAGTTGAATGACATGGTGTGTTTTAAACAGGTATCACCCAAGTTCAGGGGACACATGTTTACCCTTACTACACATTGTGTACCACATTTTACATGTCTTGTATCTCTTGTCATGCATATCTTAGACAAGTTTCATTAGGGTTTGTTCCCTTCATTGTTTCCCTGATGGTTAGTTGGAATCATTTCATACTCCTAGGTCTATTATCCCTTTAATAGGACTTCTTAGGTAGTGTTATTTGAATCCCCTCCTAGAATCCAATATTAGGATACCTTATTCATCTATGTGACCTTTGTGGAGTTCATGTAATTAACGTGACCAACAAAACGTGGGTGCTGATTCTCTACTTGGCGGGTAAATATATATTGAGTTGTTGGTATCACACCAAGTCTCTGGTGGTTTTATTCATCTTTGTATCATATTCTCTTTATATCTATCGTCTTATCTCTCTCATGGTGCGACCCGTTGAGTAATACCTCTTTAGAAGACGTCATCAGTGCTATCAAACTTTGTAGTGTGTTCTCCTAGATGAGTTCTTCATAGAATCTTCTAACTGAAATTCTAAGGACGATATACTATAGTTGGGGTTTACCTCTACACAACATGTCTTGAATTGAGTATAAGTAGATATTATTGTTATATGTGTTTTATACATATACCTATGTGGATTTGACTGTATTTTCATTGTTATATGCTTTGTGATTTTGGTGTATCCATCTAAGTATTGTTATACTCACCCATGTATGGTCTTTTCCCGAACATGTCATGTCTTGTGTAGATGATCAAAATTTTGACACACTCTTAGGAATACCCTTTCTATATGGTGCTTAGTTAGATCAGATAGATCAAGGTGTGTTTTGGAAGCTTTCAAACAGTAATCCAAGTACCGTTTTCTTATAGAGTGGACTTTTATTATAGACTCTTTGTGGTGGGATTGTTTTTTTTCCTATCTAATATCCTTTACTTCCTGTCATACTCTTCTTGTCGGATATATATGAATGCATGAAATGTTTTTTTAATTTTTTTGGACATTTCATAATTTTTTGGGCTTGGATATGTGTGTGCGTGTATGTAGGTACATAAGCAATACCTCCAACGTTAGTGATATTCCTACTCGGTGCTAGTTGTTATCCTCTGTCCTATTTGACGAGGGATTGGGGTGTCCCAGAACAGGCCCCAATGGGAGATTTCATTAAAAATATTACTTTATAATTATAATATATATTCATTATTTCTATCATTATACCCATTCATGAAAAGTGGTTATTGAAAATAGATAACACCGCGGTGTTGAGACGACAAGCCATACATACACACGCTTAGTGTTTGTGTGTTTCATAGAATGGATAAATTCTGGGATATGGTTTTACCATAATCCTAATAAATCCTCGTCATATATATGATACTAGAGATATTAATTTAGTATGTAAAAAACATGAATAGGAAGTATAAGGAGAAAAGAACTTGAATGAGTTGGTAAAACAATTACATATTCTTTGGTGGAATTGTTTTAAATCTTTTATTATGACATCTAGAGATGGTATTTTTATAAGACAAGGACCTCTATAAATTAGATAAGGTTGTTATGTGGTTAAATGGTTTGCGTTTTTTTGATATATAAATATCAATGTATGCTGAAGAAGTGATTGATGAGGTTCCATTTTTTAATTGAGGCTAGTGTAACTTTTTGAAACTCTTAAAATATTAAAATAATATAAATTAATTTTTTATTAACAATGGATCCAAAGAGAGTTATTTCAATTATAATATGTGTATGTGTCTAAATAACTTTAGAAAATAATTTATAGACAAGTTTAGGTCTCTTTCTTACCATTATCTTTTGGGTTTAACCCTTATTTAGACCCTTTAACTTTTACCATGACAACATGTGAATTTACTTTTTATAGGTTAACATAGATACTATAAAACGACAACATTACCTTAAATGTGTTAATAATTATATTTTTAATTTTATACAAGTCAGTTGACCTAATATTTTATTTTTAAGAATTTTATATCATTTAATCAAATGTTATTTATTTTAAAATATCATTAGTGTTAATTTTGACACTATTCATTACTTAACTTTTGAAAAATATCATAAAAACATAAAAAATTCGAACAAAAAATATTAATAAGTTAATAACATATATATATAATCTATAAACTTCATGTATGACATTAATTATATTAAAATATATTTATTTTAATATTTTTAATAACTTATATTTGATATGTCAATTAATTAAACAATTACTCTATCATCATTATACAAGCATTTAATTTAAGTATTTATTAACTAAAAATTAAAAACATATCATGTTGATGTTAAAAATTTTAGATCTCAAATAACTATTTGTAGTCTAACTAAAATTATGAATAAAAATAGACAAAAAATATAACAATTCTTATAAACTTGAGTGTGGCATAATTAAAATTCCTTGGAATAAAATACTATAATAGAAATAAAGTCGTCAAGGTGCCTATTAGAGGCCATATAATCATCCCAAAGATAGATTTTGATAAACAAATAATTCATCCATGAAAATTAGTACATGTGTTAGGGAAATTTTAAAATACTTAAAATATTAGTTTTTCACTTGATTACCTGATTTACCCTTATCTTTTTTAATAAAAATATTACTATAGTGGCAATTCATAATAAAAAAAATAAAATTAAACTATTTACATATATTGGAACCACCAATTAAAAATATGGAGTCAAGTATTTGAAATTTAGAATGCATAATTGGATAAAATTTATTTAAAACTAATCTCATAGACTGAATGAGAAAACAAGTTTTTTAAAGTAAAACCATTCAAAAGATTGAACTACTTTTATATCAAAATTCAACATGAAATTGAAAAATATGAACTAAATTAGATTAAATGTTCAAATATTTACCTTAATATACATTAAAAAAATTCCTAAATATAACTTAACATCATAAATTATTCATATGAAAATTCGGTTTTCAATTAAAATGAAATATTTTATCACTATTCATCCAACCATGAACATTATCAAAAAAATATAAAAAAATAAACCAATGTAAATTTTTGTATTCCAAATTAAAATAAAAAGGTAATTTTTCAAATATAATTTATGAATGTGTCAAAATATTGATCTAAAATATATAATCCATCAAATGTCAGAAAAAATCACTTTAGAAAAATATAACCATTTATGATTAAAATTGGTTTCATTATTATCATAATCCTATTGAACTTATTTGATGATTTTATAAACATTTGTTTGAATATATAATATATATTATTTCTTTAAAAATTTTAATTAATTGTAATTAATTTAATTTATTAATACAAAATCCATTGTAGGAATAATTTGTTTTAATAAAAACACATCAATTATATTAAAGTGGTTTTTATTTTCATTATGAATTAATTAATTTTATAAAATGTGTTAAATATATTTTCATAATTTTGTTAATCCTATTAAAAATATTAAAATTAATGGCTAGTGTCAAATTAATAATATTCAACACTATATCATGGTTTTATTATGTTTGTTATTTCATGCAACATATATAATCGATGAAATTGAATTTATTTAAGAAGAGACATAGTGTAAAATCACAGGATGTTAAACACGGTTATAATAAAATGAGAATGTTTCATAAACTGATCAAACACCACCCATATAGAAATATTCCCCCATGGAGTCTGTGGTAGTCTTATAAAAAAGTTCATGGACACCTCATCCCATTTCCAAAATAGCACCAGAAGAGGTTGAAACAATTCAAAAGATTCTAGATAATCTACCATAATCTATTGGTATGTGAAACTGTTGGAGACAAAATCAGAAATGTCTTTCTTTAAACTCGACCACTAGAAACATAATCTCATGCCCAAATACATCTTAATAGTCCCCATATGAATTATTCCTGAAATATTATGATAGTAAAAAAATCCAAGTTCCTAAGAGATGATGAGAAAAAGGAAATCCCATAAATAGATATTACCATAAAAAGAGTGTGAACAGTAGAATATTGTCTCTCTACAATATTGGGTTCATGAATTCCCTATAATTTAACATCATGATGTTTATTTTATAGAATAGTCTCATGAAGATATAGTGATAAATGATCACCAGTTAAAACCATAACAAAAACATTCTCTTGAGGATCTATAAGTTACATATAAAATATCCTCATAGGTTCCACTCATACATTGATTCCAAAATATCTTGTGATGGAACTTTGATGGTAAAATTGTCTGCAATAACATTCCCCTTCCAAAAGGTGTAGGTTATTTAAATTTTGAATGATTGATGAAATTCCACCCACCTCCTATAAGTACTCGACCTTATTACAATACTTAATCTTGAATTTTAGTCAAGAAATCACTTACTTTAATATAGAAGATCATTTATTGTTTAGAGTTTTAGAGAATTTGGATATAATACATCAATAAAATTCCAAATTCATATAGATTAGATACCACAAAATAGCATCCATTTCTTCAATAATATAGTATTTTAAAATAAAAAATGTTTTCCTAGAAAAATCTTCATAAGATTTAACAGGGATTCATTATTTGTCTTAAACATCCTTATAACCTATTTAAATTATTTAAAAACTTGATATGGTCCCAAAAATCTCAGTAAGGGATGTAAAAATAAGGGAATAAAACATTATTCCATGAATAATTGTAATGTATGAAATCATTTAAAAACATACTTGTTACCCATGTAAACATACTTTCTAAAACATCATATTCCCGTGAGATTTCGACAAATCATATAAGAAATAAATAGAACCATAGTGTTATCTTTGGGAATTACTTACATAATCTTGTAACCCTCCCAACAACCTTATAATTTGTAACCCTCAAGGACACCTTACAATTTGTTAACAATCATAATTTCACTTGTAGAAATAATATGGACAACCTCCAACATATAAATACCAATGAATTGGAGGGAGATAAATGTACCACCCATCATTATAAACAATTCCCAAGAACCAGAACACAATCATACAGCATGAATAACTACATAAAAACATTTCTTTTAAATTTCTTAAAACATAATTTTAAAAGAGGTCTTAAAAGAAAAGTCGATTATAAATATATTATAATTGAAGTGAGACCTAATAGAGTGGATGGAATATGTATATACACTATTAAAACACATAATTAAAAATAATTTAATGAAAACCCATCTCACAAAAAAATTTAATACCATGTAAATAATGAAGTAGAATGTTAACCCACATAATGGAAATTGGGTTATAAATTCCCTTACCTCCCATTTTTTTTACATTAAACATGTTCAAACCTACATTATAATGGTTAAAATAATGATATTAATATCTTAAAGAAAAAATTTCATGTTTATAATACCTTATATTATCATTTCATAACTGCATTTTACCTTTTAATTATTATTATTTTTTCATTCTATTGTTTTGGGAGTGTTCTTTATACGATTTCCATGGCCGGTTTGTATATGATTTTCAAGACATATGGAAATAAAAATAAAAATTTGTAATGAAATGGTATTAATATGTTTCTAGAATATATAATTATGGAGAAACTATTATTTTCAATAGTAAATAATTTTATATGGGGGAGATTGTTGAGAACAATACTATCTCTCTTTATGATGATTTGATGCTCACAAATACCCTTACCTGTTATTCTAAAAAATTTACTTTTAGTGTAGTTCAAGATATTAATATTATTTATTTATGTATTTTGATATAATATTAAAGATTTTAATTCACATTAAATATTTGGAAAAGTATTTGGAAATCATTTTTATTGTGTTCTGGAAACACTGTTCATGCTCTACATGTTTGTAAATTACTTGACAGTGTTCAGGAAACACTATTCATACCCTATGTCGAGGAGCATAGCGTAAGGATGGAATTTGTTGTTTAAATTATAGGTTTTAAAAAAATAATGGTTAAGCCACCTTACTTTATCATAAAATTATGAAAGAATGAACGTTATTTATGAAAGAAGAACCCTACGTTTTGAAGGAACCTTACGTTTGGGAAATCAGAAAAGTATGGAAGAAGATCATTATGTGAGTATAGAATGTTATGTTTGTTTCTTAAAAGTATGGCTCATAAAACTTAATTGTGTCTACAACTATATGTTTGAGAGTTGAAGAGAAAAGTATGGTTCCTCAACCTTACATTTGTGAATGATCAAACTTACGTTTATAAGCTGAGAAAAGTATGGATAATCAACCTGAAGTTTGAGATAAACCTTACATTTAGAACCTTACATTCAGAGATTGTATGTTATATAGTTCAACCGAAAATTTGATTTAGGATATTTAAATTACAACTTTAATAAAGCAATAGTCTTTAAGTAGATTATTAGGCTGATTTCAAGCCAGATTAAAAACCTGAATCTATAGAATGTCATTGAAAAATTCAATTCCATTTATTTATGATTCATAGGATCTATTTAAGAGGATATTTTCAGGATAAAATTTAATGGGAGTTACAACTGCTCGGTTATTTAAAATTTTTAATATTATGAGTCATAATGTGACTTTTGTGGCTCTAAATTTACAAAGGATAACACTCATCATTATTCAATATATACATGTATTAGTTTGTATTACAGATATATTGAGGCGAATCACCGAAAATATATATATCAAGATCTTCAGGTTTATCACTACTAAAATTTACAGAGACAACCGAGAGTTACAGATATACTATTATGAAAAAATTCAAAGTTCTGTTTTCTTATGAAGAAGAAACACGATTGAAGATTAACCGATTCAACATCGATTATCTTCTGTGGATCCACTATTGTTGAAGTTTCTGAATTTATTTCAAGATCTACTGTAACTGGAATGAATCTGAACTAATTCTAAATAAAGAATACATTTTCTGAAGACAATGATCGTCCGACTGTAAATTGCATGTTGTTGCAATTGTGAAGAACAACGGGAAAGTATTTCAAAGAATAAATACTCTTTTACTTTGAGAAACCAGATTCTCCTACTAAGATGTATATTTGGTTCTATGTATGAACCAGAAGGCTCTATTTCGCCTTCAACATGTAAATATGTGAACTACATGCACTCAGTTGGGCAATGGTCTTTTGATAAGAAGGCATGATTGTGAAAATCACCTTGTTGGTGGAGTAGAGAATTGGTGGAGTGGAATAGGGGCCTTCTGTTCCTCGAATCACTATACATCGTGGGTCCTTTTCTATTTATTTTATGCTGCTTATTCTTTCTGATAAAGTTAAATGGGCTGATCATGATCTCGCGATGAAATTATAAAAGGCACAATTCACCCCCTCTTGTGTATATTTGGTATAACCAGATCCATCAATTGGCATCAGAGGAGTTCCTTTTGTCAAAGCTATAACAAGCAGAATATTTTTGGATTATACATTATCACAATGGCTGATTCACGAGAGGGCATGTCAATGGTTTGAGATCTCTACTTCAATAGTGAAAATTATGGATTTTGGAAGTCAAGGATGATCATTTATTTAGAGAACCTTGGATACAGAGTCTACTCAAAAATTCTAACTCCCTCTATGATTCTAGAGAAACCCAAAACATGGAGTACTAATACAGAAGCTGAGTACGACATAGAATCAAAAGACATGAATGCTATCATCTGTGGTCTTAGACCAGATTAATTCAACAGAGTATCTATGTTCCCATCAATGTATAAAATGTGGTAGACTATTGTAGTTTCTTAATAAGGAACTTACAATGTCAGATAGATGAGGTATGATACTTCTAAACTAAAATTCAATAAATTCAATATGTTTGAAGGATAAATCACCACCTAGATGAATGGAAGGATAAAAATTATTTTAAACAATATCACTGCTTTGAGAGATCCGATTAAACAAGCTGATCAATATCTAAAAGTACCAAAAGTACTTCCACTGAGATGGAATGTGATTTCTACAACAATCAGACAAACTGCACATGTAAAAGATTTAACAATGAGATAGTTAATTGGAACTGTAATAATGTATATGGATGAGATGCAGGATGAAGAAAATGAGTATAAGTTTCTAATCAAGAGAGAAGACACATCCATAAAGGTGTCATCTCAAAGAAAAAGCTGAAAGATGAGGAAAAAAAATAAAGGTGAAATTAAAAAGTTCTGATTCATCCAATTCAGATTTTGAATGGGTTTCAATAGCCAAAAAATTTAGTTAGTTTTATTGAAAGAAAAAATGTTTTAGAAATTCTATTATAAAGGATGAGAAGGATGTCAGATGTTATGAGTGTAAGAAACTTGGTCATATCAGACCTAACTATCCAAAATTAGAGGAAGATAAGAAGAAGTAGTTCTTTAAGAGAAATGATTAGAATCTAAAAGAAAAGAAGGAAAAGAAAGATAATTGGAGTGTATCTGAAGACACTATCATCTCATAAGTGTTTGATTTAGAAAAAGTGTAATCAAACCTAAAATTCAATATGTGATTTATGGCAGAAACTAATAAGGTACAATATTATCACTCTTCTGACTCTAATTCAAGCTGCTCAAATGATAAACTTACAGCTTACTTACTATATTCTTAAAAATATATGATTCTCTTTTCAAGAAACACAAATCATTAAAGTATATTCAAAATATAGTTTTTGGAGAGAGAGATAATCTGATAAATCAACACCAGGAATTACGGGAAAAGTCCAACTTAATTAACACAAACAATATAGATCATGAGTCTAAAATAAAAAACACTGGAAACAGATGTAAAAACATAAAAAAAGATCAGCCCTTATTTTTACAAAAGATGAAAATACACTAACTAAAATACTTGAAAATAATGTGATTAAAAAGGAAAATTATGGAATATAAATTAAAGGTGAAAAACCTAAACTATATAAAAATTACTTTGTTCATAGTACAAGAAAAGTAATCTGTAATTATTTTGGATCAAGAGTACACATATCTAAAAACTGTTATTTAAGGCAACCACTAATAATTAGGATTAGTAAGGCCTTTGTTGCAAGTAGTTTATATGATTCTATTTATTATAGAAAAAAATCAAGTCTGGATTCTTAGGTCATTGTTAGCTAACACTACTAGACCCAATAAAATATGGGTACCAAAAAAATACTTGTTTAAATGACATTGTAGGAAGAATTTCATAGAAAAAAATAGAAATATGGTACATGGACAGTGGCTGATCTATGAATTTCAGTGGAAACTCATCAAATTTAAAAACTTTAACTCAAAAGGATGGATATCAAGTCACATTTTTGACAATGCCAAAGGCATGATTATAGGCATTGGAATAGTTAGATATCCAAAAGCTATCTCAATCAATACAATACATTATGTAGAAGGATTGAAGCACAAACTAATAAGTACCTCTTAAATCTACGATGATGGTTATCATGTTGACTTTTCTAACAATTGTAGTTCTGTTTTCAAAGATAAATTGCTTAAATTTAGAGCACCTATAACTGGTAATGTTTATACCCTGGATTTAAATTCCCTGTGTAAACAAAAAGTAAACTGAATAACTACTAAGATAAATGAATCTTGGAACTAGAATAGAATACATTAACATTTCAATATATATACTTTAAATAATTTTTCTTAGAAGCATCTAGTTTCTGAATTGCTTAGTATCAAATTTGAATGTGATAGATTTTGTGATTAATTTCAACTTGGGAAGATTCACAGATCATCCTTCAAATCTATTGACAATGTTTATACAACTAAACCTCTATAACATACCCATATAAATAGGTTTAGACCTTCAGGGGTAGAAATAATGTCTTGTAAATTATATGTATATGTTTTAGTTGATGACTATTCTAGATTTACATGGATTTATTTTTTAAAATACAAAAATGATACTTTTACAGTATTTGAAATTTTTTTCAAAGCTATGAGAAATGATAAATGTTTTAAGATAAGTTCATTAAGAATTGATCATGTTGAAGAATTTTAAAATTGGGAATTTAATTCCTTTTTCTCAAATAAGGGTATTAAACACACCTTCTCTGCACCAAGAACACCTCAACAAAATGGAATTGTTGAAAGAAAAAATAGGACTATTAAAGAAATGGCTAGGACTATGCTAAATTTATACAGTCTTCCAACATATTTCTTGGTAGAAGCAGTAATCATAGCCAATTATAAAATGAATAGAGTTTTAATCATCCTATTTTCAAAAAGACCCCCTATGAACTCTAGAGTAACAAAAAACCTAAAATAAATTACATTAATGTTTTTGGATGCAAGGTTTACACCTTAAACACCATGGAAAATATTAGTAAGTTTACCCAAAATCTTATGAAGGAATTTTCTTAGGATATTCTGCTACTTCTAATGCTTATAAAGATTTTAATAAAAATTCAGGGATTGTTGAAGAATCGGTTCATGTGAAATTTGAGGAATATTATCCCATTGATAAAAGGAAATACCAATTTGCTGAATCTGAATATAATGATAACATGAGACTTGAAAACATGAAAAATATTTTTCAAAATATATAATTGAAATTAAGTTATGTTCAGAAGTACATGACATTGAATAACCTAACAGTGTACTACCTTGACAGTCTAAAACCCTAATAAATATCACTTTTGAAACTTTTTTAGGAGAACTAGACACATGAATAAAAACCATAAGAAATGTTGGAAATATTGTTGAATTCTCTACCTTTCTATCCCAATTTGAACCTAAGACATTAGAAGAATCCTTAGTTGATGAAAGTTGGATGATATCATTGTAAGAAGAACTAAACCAATTCATGAGAAATGATGTTTGAAATTAAGTTGATAGAACTCAGAACTATCCAATTATAGGAACCAAATTGGTCTTTTGAAATAAATAATATGATCAAGGAATAATAACTATAAATAATGTAAGACTAGTAACTAATGATTATAATCAAGAAGAAGGTATAGAATATGATGAGACCATTGAACCTGTAGCTAGATTAGAATCCATTTGGATCCTTTTAGCTTATTCATCTCATATGAACATTAAATTATTTTAGATGGATGTTATGTTTTCCTTTTTAAATGGTTATTTAATGGAGGAAGTTTCTTTTGAGCGACCTCCTGGTTTTGAAAATTTTCAAAAACCAGATTCTGTTTTTAAACTTACTGAAGCCCTTTATGGCCTTAAATAAGCACCTAGAGCTTGGTATGAAAGATTAAGCTCATTTCTTTTAAAAAATTATTTTACAATTGGAATGGCAGTTAAAACACTTTTTAAGAAAATAGAATATTCTAATGTTTTATTGGTTCAAATTTAGGTAGATGATGTAATTTTTGGATCAAAAAATTCAAACCCTTGTCATAATTTTTTAAATTTAATACAAACGAAATTTGACATGAGAATGACAGGAGAATTAAATTTCTTTTTAGGACTTCAAATTTATCAAAAAGATTTTTTAAATGTTTTAAATCAATGAAAATACCTTATTTATTTACAAAATAGATTTGGATTTGAAAACAACAATACATATTCAACTCCTATGTGTACTAATATGAAACCTGATTTGGATGAAATTGGAAAATCAGTTGACAATAAGTTATACAGAGGTATGATTTGTAGTTTATTATATCTTACTTCAAGTAATCCAGATATAATGTATTCAGTATGTCTATGTGCTAAATTTCAATCTGATCCAAAATAATCTCACTTTAGTGCTCCCAAAATAGTTTTTTTGATATTTAAGGGGAACTGTTTTTCAATCTCTTATCTATATGAAAGGATCTTATTTTAATTTAATTTCATATTTAGATTCATACATTGGAAGTTTAATATTATATATAAAAAATACCTTAGGGACTTTTCACTTTTTAGAAAAATCATTAGTGTCATGGTCTATTGAAAAAACACTCAGTTTCTTTATCAACAGTAGAGGCAGAATATGTATCTGCATGCAGTTTTTTGTGAAAATGTTTTGTGGATGAAAAAAAAACTCTTACGTACTTTGGAATAAATTTTAATAATACACCTATTTTATGTGATAATACAAGTGCTATAAATATATCAAAAAATGATATTAATCATTATAAGACTAATTATATGGATATCAGACATCACTTTCAAAGAGAAGATGTTCTTAAAAAGAATATATTATTAGAGTTTGCAAGTACTGAAATACAATTAGATAATATTATTATTAAACCACTTACCACTACAAGGTTTTATTTTGTTAAGGGGGAGCTAGGTTTATTTATTTTTAAATTAAATTCTTTCTTATTTTATTTATTACTTGCTTAATTTAAATACATTGTTAGTTCTAATTTTAAAATTTTTCTATGTATGTTTTTACATTTAAATTCTTAATAATTACTATTTACACAATGACATGGGAATCAAGTATTTTAGAAACCGTTTCCCATTTCAAACTCCTTCATTTTCTCAAAACCCATCAAAAGCTCCAAAACCTTTTACCGATCTTCTCTACCCGCACATGAACCATAAAAACCTTAACCTTTAAAATCTTCTGAGATCTACATAATAAATGGCTAATAAAAAGAGGATCATTGAGAAAGAGACTAGTAGTACTAAGCATTAGTGCATGGCAGGATGGAAAATTCTGCAAGGAAAGGTAGTTGATTTAGAATGGCTCTATCAGACAGATCTGATGCTACGACATGCCCTAGCTTTTTAGAACCTGGGACAAATAATTAATGAAGAGAATATGGAGTTTATATATGAGGTAGAACTTTTTTAGTTTTTTAAATCTATTCAGTTTAGCTTGGGAAATGAGGAAGATATTGTGATAGAAAAGATCGAGGACATAATCATTATGATTTCCACTATGGAAATTGATCGAATTATTAACTACCCTAATGAGGTATTATTTCACTTTGATTTGAAGAATATAGGTGATTGTGTACATAAGTCGGAGGACATAATGTCATTTTTGTTTGTATCAATGAATGTATGAAGATGTTAGTGAAATATCTAGAGTCAGATCAAAAGATTTTAGTTAAGTTAGTGCTAATAGGGATTGCCCCGAGTATGTCAGAAATGGAGAAAATTTTATACCCTAACATGTATATCATGTTTCTATTAATGAGTGATTTGAAGTTAAAATTTCCACGATATACGGTGAGATATCTCTGTTATTTCTACTAACCATAAGCGATAATGAACTTCAATCCCTTTGGAAGATCCATTTTAATGATTTTGTTTAAGAACGATATGATAAGGCTGGTGGATTATCGAGTGAGATACCACCATATCAACATAATCAATGCATGAACATTGAGAAATATTGGTTATTTCAGGATCACAATAAAAGGAAAGCTTCTGCCAGTATGAGCAAAGGAAGATGAAGAGAGTTCTCATGCACAACCTGAAAAGTCAAAAATAGAACATGCTGAATCGAGAGTAAGTGATTTTTCAAGTAGAATCAGATTTGAAATTGTTGTTACACCTGCGGATGAGGAAAGTTAAGAAGGAAGTTAAGGAAAAGTCCTAGAGTCTCATGTTGGAGAGGATCCTACTCAAACAATTTCAAATGAAACTAAACTTCTTCTGAGCTACAGATTTATTAGAGAATCTATAGTACAAGACATTACACAACAAATATTTTCTCAGATTTAGGTGAATCCCCAAGTAGAATAGGAAATTATTCCTTAACCAGAAATAGAGGCCAAACCAGAAGTAGAGGTATAGGAAGCCTTTGAAACTAAACATCAAAAGGAAATTCATCAAGAGGATTGTGTTTTGGAGGAACCTTTCTTGGAAGAGATCAATGAGGAAGATGCTCATGAGGAGTAAGAACAAGCTCATATGGATCATGCAGAGAACCATTCTCAGATTCATACTAAAGTATTAAATGCCGATTTTTCAATGGATGAGTCAAGGAAGGACTCTGCAGAAAAATTTGTGAAAAACCTGTATAGGGAGGGGATGATGAGAAATCTGATGCTGATCACATTCCCTTATTACTATTACATCATAATGAAGCTGAAACATAGAATCAATCATAGGGTACCTTTGATTCTGTGAATGATGAAGTGGAAGAAATATATAGAAAGATGAGCAGAGTTGAATATGATAATTCTAATATAAGGAAAGCATTGAAAAAGTAAAATCTGATATTTTAAAGACTGAAATAAAGTACTGTTTCAAAAGAAGAAGTTGAAATTTTCATGAAGGAAATGATGGGTGATGTTTGAAATCTAAAATCTAAAATGGGGATTAAGACATATTTACTAGAGTTTAAATCTTCCATGGAGCAACAATTCATAGCTTTCATAAATAGTGAATCCAGTGCATCAGGTACTTCTACTGATCTGATCAGAAGATTTCGGGCCATTACAGTAGTTATGATAAATATAAATGATAGATTTTAATACATTCAATGCAATAGTGATCCTTCGACTGTAATTGGACAATCAGAAGCTTTTGGTAGATCAGTTGACTTACAATGAACATGGTATTAGAACATTGCTGAATCAGTTCATGGACACGTTAACTATTTTTATGGACAAGGAATAGAGGCTTCATGAGTTCTTTAGAGTCAATCTAATTGAATATCTTCAACTAACTCAAGAAATCATAGATCTCATAATCCATCTAGGATATGGATGGATGAGCAGATTAAGAACTCAGTTTATGGAGATCAAGGATATAGTTTAGAGAAGATTAAACCCACCCTTAACCCAACCTTGATTCCTGTTGTTGTAGTTACTGTATTTTTACAATATTTTCAATGATGTTTTTTAATATTTGTGTGTTATCTATATGGTTTACACTTTATGTTAGAAATTCTAGAAATCCAGATTCCAATATTGATAAACTGTTAATAATAGCATTTACTTAGTTTAGTGCTACATTGAAATGAATTTTATCTTAATCAATCATACTTTTTGATATCACAAAAGGGTGTGAAATTTAGATAAACACGTCGTTTTATTTTAATGTTATTTAAAATTAATTTAATTCTCTTTCACAAAAAGTGAAAATTAAAATTTTATTTTAAGATTTTAAATCTTTTTACTCAGGGGTTGAAATTATTTATAATTTTAAGATGTTATTTTGTGGAGAAATTATAAACATATTTATTTTTACTTTAAACTTTAAAATCTATTATGGGGGGTATTTTTTTATCATTAAAAAATTCTATATAATGTGTAATTAATTTTTGTATGTAAATTTTATTAGTTATTTCAAGGGTTTTGTTATCATAATAAGGGAGAGATTGTTTTGAATGTTTTTTGTCAATATTACATAATTTCATATGGGGGTGATTATTGAGAACATTACTCTATTTCTTTTTCATGTTTTTGATTCTCACAATTATTCTTATTTGTTATTCTAATAATTTTACTTTGAGAATATTTCAATAAATTAATATTATTTATTTATTTATTTTGAGATAATAATAAATCATTTAATTAATGTGGAATATTTGAAAAAGTTTTCGGAAATCTTTTTTAGCATGTTTTGGAAACACCGTTCATGCTCTACATGTTTGGAAATTACTTGAACGTATTCTGGAAACACCGTTCATACCATACATTGAAGAGCATAGCGTAAAGATAGAATCAGTCATTTACTTTACAGGTTATTAGAAAATTATGGTTAATCAACCATACTTTATAAGTAAAGTATAAATAAAGAAACGTTACTTTTGGAAGAAGAACCCTGTGTTTGTAAGGAACCTTACATTTAGGAAATTGACAAAGTATGGAAGAATATAATTATTTGAGTATGGAATTTTATGTTTGTATTTTAAAATTATAGTTAATCAACCTTACTTTTTTGAATGGTCAACCTTATGTTTGGGAGATAAGAAATGTATGAATCATTAACCTTATGTTTGAGATCAACCTTACATTATGAACCTTATGTTCAGGGATTGAATTTTTTGCAGTGCAACCGTAAGTTCGGTGTCAAATATTTAAATTATGGATTTAATAAAGAAACGGTCCTTAAGGAGATTATTAGGATGATTTCAAGCCAGATTAAAAGCCTAAACCTAGAGCATGTCTTTGAAGAATTCAAAGCTATTTATTTGTGATTCGAAGGATCGATTTAAGGGGAGATTTTCATGCTGAATTTTCAGGGGAGTTATGACTGCTCTGTTATTCCAAATTTTGAAAATTAGGAGTCATAAGGTGACCTTTGTCGATCGAAATTTTTAAAGGAGAACTCTCTTCTTTATTCATTATGTACATGTATTATTTTGTATTACTTATATGTAGAGATGAATCGGCCAAAATGTATATATAAAACTCTTACGTTTTTTCATTACTATAGTTTATAGAGACAATCGAGACATACAAATCTGTTGTTATGAAGAACAACAATGTTCTGTTTTTTTATGAAGAAGAAACATGATTGATGATTCACCAATTGTACATCAAATATCGTTTTTGGATAAACTAATATAGAATTTGCTTAACTTATTTCAAGATCTACTGCAAATGGATCTTCTCAGAACTACTTCTAACTGATGAACATCTTTTATAAGGACCATGATCATTCGATTGTAAATTGCGAGATGTTGTAATTATGAAGAATAGTTGGAAAGTATTTCAAAGAACACATACTCTTTTACTTTGAGTAACCAGCTTCTCATACTAAGCTGTGTATTTTGTTCTGTGTATGAACCAGAAGGCTCTGTTTAGCCTTAAACCTGTAAATGTTTCAACTACCTGCACTCAGTTGTGTAACGGACTGTTGATAAGAGGACTAGATAGTGAAAATCACCTATCTCCTGGACTAGAGCGTTAGTGGAGTGGACTAGGGGCCTTCTTTTCCCCGAACCACTATACATCGTGTGCCCTTTGCTATTTATTTTCCACTGTTTAATATTTCTGATAAAGTTAAAAGGACTGATCATGATCTCAAGAAGAAATTGTAAAAGACACAATTCACCCCCACTCTTGTGTATATTTGTTATACCTCGATCCAAAAATAATGATACCATAAATCATTTTGTTATCATATATAATGATTAATCATTACATAAAATGTTAATCATATTTTTTTTATCATTTTTTACGGTTCCTCAATAATCATGAACTTGTTTGATTATATAATTTAATTTCATGTATATAGGTTCATTAATGAAAACATAATAGGTTAATTAATACAATTTAAATTCTTTTTCAAATTCCATTATTATAGTATACTATAATACAAGTACGAAGAAATTGTAAAAGACAATATTTTTATTTTTAGAATAAGAGGAAGACGAGAGAAAGGAAGATGATAAATTTTTTAAATGAACATGATAAAATATAGAATATATAAGATTATGTAGATTTCATACCTCTTAGATAGGTGTAGGGAATTATAGTATACTATAATAATGGAATTTGAATGAAAACACAAAAAAAAGGAAGCGGATTCTTACCTCTTGATATCTTCTTCTTTTTATCATCTTTAAGGCCTTTGGTTTTGGATTTTTGGTGAGACCAGTAGGTGTTGGAAGTGTGTAAGATCCTTGATGAGGTGATTTTTTAGAACATAGGAAATTTTCAATTCTTAAGAGGTGTGTGAGGAATTTGAGAAAACGGGTGGTATTTATAGTGGAGGAGATGAGGGACTTTACAATATTTTAATCGTTATTTTAATATTTTTGTCTGGGACTATGAATAATCCTCATTCTTTTGATTAAAATAGTAATAATTACATGTGAGTTCAAACCATGTTGTCTTACATCATCCTTTCATTAGTAATGATGCAGTAAAACAAGAATTTATCATTAACGTAAATTATTATATTTTACTATTTATAAAAAATTCATGAATTTAAGAAAAATCCCGAAAATTAACCCTATCCATTTTAAGATGTTTAGAACCAAAAAAATCAAATCCATTCATGGAAAAATAATTTTCTAAATATTCTTAATTAAATTTCTCAATAAAGTCATAATTTATTCTAAAATAGCAGTTATAATTCTATAACACATTTTTAACACCCTGAAAAACTAATCAACATATCATTATCGTATATCCTTAAGAATATAAAATAATAATATGATTTACTCTTCATAAAGGCCATATTACTATTCATAATGGTATGTTACTATTCACCAAAAAAACAAGTTGGTTCTATTGAACTCTAAATAACTTTCTGATCACAATTGTTAATGACCATATTTTGAAATTATAATCATAGAAGCTGTAAAATTATGTTTAATGTCTGGTTATAACTATCTACATATGAATGTTTAATGCATTTAATTTTTTTTAAACATGGTGTGTTACATTGTCCCCACCTTTTAGAAATTCTTTCCTAGCAGTTTTAATTACATATTAAACAAGTGTGGGTACGTTTCCCTCATATAATTTTTTGACACCTAGGTTTTTTCTTCATCCATGTGGTTTATCCACAAAACCTTTACCTAGTGGATTACTTTGTTCTACAATACTTGTTCTTGTTGATCAATGATCTGAAGACGTTTCTCTTTATAAGAATGGTTCTCTTCCAGCTGAACAACTTTTGGGATAATAACGTGAGTTAAATATGTCACATACGTTCTCAACATCGAATTATGAAAAAAAAATAAGTAACTAAGATAAACACGGAGGAAAAGATACTTGATAAACAATTTTTCCAACTTTCTACAGGATTTCATAAGGTCCAATGAACGATGAACTTAGATTTCATTTTTTACTAAACTGCATAACACTTTTACATGGTCAGAATCTATGAAAAACATGATCACCTACCACATAAGAAAAATCATTCCTCCTATTATTTTCATAACATTACCACCTTCTCTGAGCTGTCTTCATGTGTTGCTGGATCATATTCACATTCTCACCTACATTCTATAGTAATTAGAATCCCATAAACATCTTTACCTAGACTTCATTTCAAAATGATTGAGTTCTACACCGCTCCCCAAACAATGCCTATAAAGGTGTTATCTGTATAATGGAATGAAAAATGTTATTATGAGAAAACTGATTTAATAAATATGTTTACCCCAATATCCCTGCTAGTTCATTTCACAAACTCGAAGCATATCCTCTGAAGTCTAAAATGTTTATTCTAAATCCCATCTAATTGATAATGAAACGTTATACTGATATTTAATTCTATGAACAAAACCATCTAAAGGTCCTTACAAAATATAGAAGTAAACCATGGATCTAGGTCAGATACAATGGAAACATAAACTCTAGGTAACCTGAAAATCATTTTGAGGTACAGTCGAGAAAGTTGATCTGAAGACATTATATCTCGAATAGAAAGAAAATGTGAAGATTTTGTCAGTCGATCATCAACAACCTAAATTGAATTATTACATCAAGAAGTATTAGGTAGTCTCACCCTGATGTCCATTGATATATTCCTCCATTTACACTCCGAAATTATAGTTACTGAAGCATCCCTTTTAGTAATTTACAATCTTCTATAACCTTTTTACGAGTCAAACATTTCATGGTAAAATCTGAAATATCTATTTTCATTCCATCCCACCAATAATAATCTCGAAAGTCACTATACATCATAGTACTACCAGGATGAACTTAAAATGAAGAACTAGGATCTTCGTAAAACAAATCATTCATCATCTGGGAATCACAGGGCACACACAACCATTTACCAACTCATAAAATAGAATTTTTAGCAAGGTTATATTTTGGAATATTACAAATTTTAACCAATTATACATTTTTATATAGCTCAAGGTATTCCTTCTGAATTTATGTAATTTTGTTTAATAATGATAATTTCTCTAGATCCTGAAACAAAATAAAGGTATTTCCTTCACCACCAACTTCTAAGACAAAATTCATCAAATCATTAATCAAGGGATCATATTCCAAACATAATATAGTTAATGATGAATGATGATTTCAACTTAATGCATCATAATTTTTTTTTGGTTTTCTTGGATGGTAATTGATCATGAAATTATAATCCTTTATGAGTTCAATCCATATTCTATACCTCATTTATAATTCCTTCTGATTGAATATATACATTATAAATTTATTATCAGTATATATTTTACATTTGGATATGTATAAACGATGCCTCCAAATATTCAAAGAAAAAACCATTTCTGCCAATTCTAAATCATCTGTGGGATAATTTAACTCATGGGGATTTATTTTTCTTGAAGCATAATCAATTAATTGATCATTCTGAATCATAAAAAACTATGTCCCTTAAATGAAGCATAAATGTAGATGGGAAACACACCATTATAGGATGTCAATACCAATAATGGATCATTAACCAATATCTTATTCAGATCCTGAAAACAAACATCACATTCTTCTATCCAAATAAATTTAACCCCTTATCATGTTTTCTTTGATAGAGGGATAGATAACAGTTTAATGTTTTTTAAAAAATGTTGTTAATAACCTTCTAATCCAATAATACTATGAATCTCTGTAAAATGTTAAGGTATTTTCAATTCATCAGCCACTATTGTTTTGGTAGTATCAACTATTATACCATACTTATTTATAATTATTCCAATAAAAGAATTTTTTTAACCCAAAATCAAACTTTCTTAATTTTCCATACTGATTCTTTTCCATTTTGGTTTGGAAAACAACCCTTAGATATTTTCAAGATATTTTTTACTTTTAGAAAATACCAAAATATCACTAATAAACTGATCCAGAAACTTATCCCTGAAATCATGAAATATTCTATTCATAATAACCAAGAATAGATAAGGTGTATTAGTTATCCCAAATAGCATAACAACAAATTCATAATTCTCATACCTAGTAAAAAAATCTATTTTCATGATGTTACCCTCCATCACCATTAGCTAATGGTATCCAGATCCCATGTCAATATTTGAAAAGTACGGATCTCACTGGAGTTGATCAAACTATTCATTGATATGAGGAAAAAAATACTTGTTTTTAATAGTGATTTTATTTAAGGCACTGTAATCAATTCAAATTATCCTGGAACTGTATTTATTTTAAATGAAAAAAGGGAACCACATTTTAACGTTTTAATATGAATGAATAATTTATCAAGAAAATCATGAAAATGTTTTTTCAATTAATTAAGTTTTATTTGAGCCATTAAATAATGGGGTTTTGAAATTGGAGTAGCATCAATAATTAAGTCAATTATAAATTTGAATTCCTAATCAGGAATGACAATGGTATCTAATCAGGAAAAACATCATGGTATTCATTTACCAATAGCACATCATTAATCTGAATAGTTCCCTTGTTTTAAAAAATATGAGAAAGATAAATTTCATTTCCATCTTTCAAAAGTTTTTCAACATCCTAATATATTTTCAGTTTTATAGGTCTTTTCATGTATACAAACTGAAACTCAATCTGAAAAATAACTTCATTAGCTCTAAAGTAAATATTAGCATGATAAACAGAAAGCCAATTCATTCCCATAATGACATTAAACTCTATTAAACAAGAAACAGGGTTTGTTGGTAAGGTCTTCCCACACAACATAATAAAATTATTCTTATAATTCTCATAGATATAATATTTTTCCTTGGTGTTCTACAAATATGTTCTAGTCTCATTTTTTGAGGTGATATTTTAAATTTACAAGAAAATTTCTAAAAAATAAATGTATGTGTAGATGCCATATTAAACAAAACACATAAAAAATATGAGTAAAAAAACAAGGTACCTAATACAACTTCATTGGATGGCCCGACGTCTGATGACGTAGTTGTATGTGATCTTACTACACATTTCTTCTTATAGTTTGGTTTCTTTTTTACAATTAAGATCTCTCTTTGGGAAGGAATTTGATTAATGCACCATCTATCCAAATTTGAAACACATAATAGTTTTCTTATTAGTATTAGTAATAGGATCATTTTAATTACAATCTCAGGTCATATGCAGAAACATACCACATTGAAAACAAATCCCAATTTTTTAAAGAATTCTCGAGGGTGCTTTTTTCCACACTTCTCACAGACTGGAAACAAGAATTTATTTCCATCAAATTTCATTTTTCTATTCTTACCCGTCACTATCCATATGGACCTATTATTATCCTTGTTTTCAAAGTTCATGTGATCATTATAAAAATTCATATCTACCATCATAGCACATAAGACAAGTTTCTCAAAACTTTTGAATCCACAGGAGGCTGATTACCTTTGATAACTTGGCTTTAATATTGAAGAAAAGTTTTTGACTATTCAATCACGATCCATAATTAGATTTAGAGAATACCTCGCTAGACAGGTGAAGATTTATTCATAGAAATCCACTAAATATTTCTCTTTTTTCCTTCAATTTAAGGAATTGATTCTCTATCTTGGGTTGCACAACCTTATGAAAGTATTTTTCTTGTAAAAGACATGTAAATTCATCCCACACTAATGAATCAATATCCTCTCTATCAATGATATTTTTTTTTCTATTTACCACCACATATCAGCTTCACCTAAAAAAAATTAATAAATTATGTGACATTTGATTATCTTAACAGTCCATAACATCGAATACCTTTTCAAGGGCCTTAATTAATACTTCTACTATTACTGTGTCATTAGATCCATTGATAGCAGGAGGGTGTTGCCTCATAAAATATTTCACTATAGTCATGTTCTATTGTGTTACCTAGTTTGTTATCTTACATGGTTGACCCCACCATTTCTTTCCATTTTTAGTTAAACCATTACTGTCACATATTGCTTCATTCTCATCCCTACCATTTCAGGCTATAGATTCAGAAGGACATCATTCTATTGGTTCCTCTCCTCTTCACCTTATTTATTTCTTATACAGAAAATCATTCTGAAAAAACTTATGTTAGATTTATTAACATAGTAATCTATAAATTTTATATCATTTCAAATTAACAATAAATTAAATATAATTTATGGTATTCTACAAACACTATTTTATCCACTAAAGTTATTTAAACCATATTCGGATACCAACTATAAGGACCAGACCTTATTACATAACATAATTTTGATTTTTGGTCAAGAAGTCACTTCATTTAATATTTATGTTATTTTCAAATTTATCATATTAAAAAAATATTATATAATATATACATAAAATTCCACATTCATATAGAGTAGATACCACAAAAAATGTCCACTTCTTAAAAAATATAATATATTTTAAATAAAACATATTTTCCATGAAAATATTCATAAAATATAATTATAATCTATATTTGTCTTAAAAAACATTATAACATGTTAAAATCAATTAAAAATTTTGGTTGATCACTAAAAACTCAGTATGAGATATAAAAATAATGATTGAATACAATACTCTGAATACTTGTAACGTATGAAATCATTTTCAAAAATGGCATACTTGTTACCCATGTAAACATAATTTGTAAATCTTGAGATTCCCTTGTGATTTACACCAATCATATAGAACATAAATAGAACTATAAAGGCATATTTGGGCAATACATACATAATCTTGTAACCCTCTCAGTTATATTATAAATTGTAACCCTCACAGCTACCTTACAATTTCTGTAACCATCACAGTTACAAATGAAGAAAACATATGGCCGACCTCAAACATAAACATATCCAATTAATTTAAGGGAGATATAGGTCAAACCATTCATCATAAAAAGTTTCCATGGACCAGAACAAAATCATACCACATAAATAATGGCATTAAAACATCACTTTTTAATTTCGTAATAATGAATTTTAAAAGAGGGTTTTTAAAGAAAAGTCCCTTAAAAATATCATATAATTGAAGTGATACTTAATAGAGTAGATGGAATATTTATATACACTATAAATACACATAATTAAATATAATATAAAAAAATTGATCTCAGAAACTATTTTAATACCATGTAAATAATGATGTAGAATATTAACCTAAAGAATGGAAATCGGGTTATGAATTCCCTTTCATTAGGTTTTTCATAATTAAAACATGTTTAAAAATCTTTTTTAATATTTAAAATAATGTAATTAATATCTTAATGAAACATATTCATGTTTATAATACATTTTATGATCATTTCAGAACATTGATTCACCATAAAATTGTTAGTATTTTGTTCCTTCCATTTTTTTGGGAGCATTACTTAGACAAATGTCATGGAAAATTTGAATTTGATTTTATTGTCACATAGAAAAGAAATTACAGAAGTTTATTTCAAAACTACTAGATCATTGGATGGAATACGAGTAAAAAATGGAAAGGAATTATAAAGAAAACACATGAAAAGGGAAGATGATTCTTACCTCTTTATCTCTTCTCATTAAGATCCTCCTTAAGGCCTTTGGTTTTGGCCTTTTGGTGAGACCGGAAGGTCTTGAACATGTGAATGATCCTTAAGGAGAGTATTTGGAAGGAAATAAAAAATGATCATGCCTTTATAGGTGTGTGAGGAAGAGGGGAATGAGGGTGGTGTTTATAGTGGAGGATATGAGAGATTTAACCTTATTTTATTCATAATTGAAATTTTTTGTTCAGGACTATGAATAGTCTTCATTTGTGTTCTCAAAATATAAATAATTTCATGTGAGTTTAAACCAAGTGGGCATACATCATCCTTGAATCACCTATAAAAATGTAAAACAAGTTTTTAGCATTTATTGTAATTTATCATATTTTACTATTCATCAGAAATTCAAGAATTTCACAAAAATCCATAAAAAATCAACATAACCATTTATCAACATATATATTTCAAAAACGAACTAAATTTTTTAAAATAATTTTATAAATATTATTTATTTAATTTTTAAATAAAATCATAACTTATTTAAAAATTACAATTTTAATTCTATATATAAAATTTTAACACCTTGAAAAATTAATAAAAATCTCATTTTCTTATAACTATAAGAAAAAAATTAATAGAATGATTTACTATTCATAAATATTATATTAATATTCCTATTACAATTCATAAGGGTATGTTACTATTTAGTAAAAACAAGTCGGTTCAATCATGCTACAAAAAACATACTGATCATAATCATAGATGTCCATTTTTTGAAATTCAAATCATAAAATATGAGAAATTATATTTAAAGGCTAGATATAACTATATAAAAAATGTTTCATGCATTTGAATTGATTTAAGAAAAATCAGGGCGTTACATTTTCCCCACCTTCTTGAAATTATGCCCTAACTATTTTATTTACACATTAAACAAGTATGGGTACATTTACCTCATAGGATTTTTAGACTCCCATGTTGCTTCTTCAACCAAGTAGTTTCTCCACAAAACATTTTCCTGGTGGATTAAATTATTTTGTAATATTTTTTTCATTGATCAAAGATCTGAACTTATTTCTATTTATAAGAATCGTTCTCTTCCAGCTGAACTAATTTTGTGCTCAAAACATGAGTTGAATCTGGAACATAATTTCTCAACATTAAAACATTAATTCTCTTATGTACCTGAGATAATCTCAGAGTAAAAGCAATTTAGTACGAAACTAGTACAACTTCCTCCATGATTTCATAATGTTCAATGAACCATAGACATGGCTTTCCTTTCATACAAAAACACATACCACATTTCCCTGATGTGATTCTTTGAAAATCATGATCACCTACCTAAAAAAGAAAATTATTTCCTCATGTTGTCTGTATAACTTTTTTACCTTCTCTGAGTTGTCCTCATGTGTTTCTGGATCATCTCCACTTTCTCAGCCTCTTCCTCTACTAATTCTTGTCTTATAAACTTCCTTTCCCCAACTTCATTCCAAAAATATGGAGTTCTACACTACTTCCCATAAAATCCCTCAAAAGGTTCCACTTGTATATTGGAGAGAAAACATAATTAATGAATGATGATGATCCAATCTTCCATATTAGTTCGTTGAACAAAATTTAATCATATCCTACAATTTCTAAATCATTCTTTCTAACTAACCATCTGATTGAGGATGAAAAGTTATACTAATGTTTAATTCTATTCTCAATTACTTATAAAGGCCCCTCCCATATTTATAAGTAAACCCGAGATCCTAGTCAGATACAATGGAATGAGTAACTCCAAGTAACCTGATAATCACATTAAGGTACAACCGAGAAAACTAATCCAAATACATTGCATCTAGAATAGAAAGAAAAAGTTAATATTTTGTTATCCAATCAAAAACATCCCATATCTCATTGTTACCTCAATATTGATTAGGTAGTCCTACCATAAAGTCCATGGATTTATTCCCCCATTTTCACTCTGGCACTAGTAGTGGCTGAAGCATCCCATTCTATAACTGTCAATCTACTTTAACATATTGATATGTCAATCATTTAACATTAAAATCTTCAACATCTCTTTTCATTGCATCCCACCAACATTTCACCCAAATATCACTATACATCTTAGTACTTATAGGATGAAAAGAAAATAAATATCATTGTTCTTCACACAAAAAATCATTCTTCAACTGAGAATCACAAGGCACATACACCTTTTACCAAATAATTAAACACAATCTCTATAAGGATAAATTTTCGGATCTTACCCATTTTAACGAATTCAAACATTTTCTATTGATCCTTGTATTCCTTATGCACTTTCTTCTTTCTATCTGATAAGGATAGCTGCATTAAAATCTGAAACAAAATTGAGGTATTTCCTGCACCCACAACTTTTAAGATAAAATTAATCAAATCATTAATCAATTTATCATGTTCCAAATGTAACATGGTTAATGATGAATGATGTTTATGACTCAAGGAATCCATCACTTGGTTTGATTTTCCCGAATGGTAATTGATAATGAAGTTATAATCCTTTATCAGTTCAATCCATATTCTTTACCTCATTTTCTAGTTCCTTATAACTGAATATATAGTTTAGACATTTATGGTTAGTATATATTTGACATTTGTCTCTATATAAATGATGCCTCCAAATCATCATAGAAAAAACCACAGCTTCTAATTCCAAATCATTTGTGGTATAATTTAACTCATGTGTTTTTGTTTTCTTGAAGCATATGAAATTACCTAGTAAATCTACATCAAAACACAACCAAGTTCCTTCAATGAATCATAACAGTAGATGAAAAACTAACCATCTCAGGAAGTCAAGTCCAAAATTGGAGCATTCACCAATCACTTATTCAATCCCTAAAAACAATCATCTCATTCTTTTGTCCAAATAAACTTGACCCCATTTCATGTTAACATAATTATCGAGCTAGATAACTATTTAATTTTTTTCACAAACTTTCAGTATTAATGTGTTAATCCTATAAAACCTAGAATATCTGTAGCATTTTTAGCTCATGTGGCATCGTCAAACACTTTTTTGGAAGGAAAAACTATTTTTCCATCATTATTAAAAGTTTTCCAATGAAAAGAAATTTTTTGAGATAAAAAATCAGACTTGATGAATTTTCCATATATTTTCTTTTATTTTTTTTAAAAAAACCCATATATTTTTTTCAGTTTCATTTTTACTCCTATAATATACCAAAATTTCATCAATAAACACAACCAAAAACTTATCCATGAACTCATGAAATATTCTATTCATAAGATCCGTGAATACAAAATGTGTATTAGTTAAGAAAAATGATATAAAAAAATTCATAATGATCATATCTAGTATGAAATTCTATTTTTGGGATGTCATACTCCCTCACTTTAGCTAATCGTATTCAGATCTTAAGTAAATCTTGGAAAAATACTAAGTTCCCTAGAGCTAATCAAACATGTCATCAATTTTAGGAAAACGATACTGTTTTATAAAAATTATTTTAATCAAGGCTCTATAATATATTAAAAGTCTCATGGAAACATATTTCTTTTTAATGAATAAAATAGGGGCGCCCTATGGTGAAGTGCTAGGATAAATGAAGCCTTTATAAAAAAACTATTGCAAATTATTTTTTAATTAAATATGTTCTATTTGAGCTATTTGGTATGGGGGTTTTTGTAACACCTCGAGACTTTATGAAAAATATTATTTTCATTAATATCTTGTGTTGTACGCTACACCAAAATGAGCTTTCACAACACGCATCCTTGACTTGCCTTGCATTACATGCAATCGCGACCTTCCTCGCTAGCTTGCGTCGTACGCAATACTGAGTTTCACTAAACAACGATATGTTATTAAAATATTATTAAAACTAGCCGTTATGAATAGTAATAACCACTTTTTGAAATTTTGTAAATTTTATGTTTCAAAATGGACTTCATTTTTGGATTCGGAATATCAAAATTAGCTTAGGGTGAAATTTTGGTACTTTTTGGATAACTTTCATATTATGATGAATAGTGAAAATTACTAAATTATAATTAAAAACAACTTTTTTAATCGAAATAATTAATTGTGTTAAATTATTAATTTGATTGGTTTTAAAGTATGTTTAGAATATATTTTACAATTTAATACAATATTGGTCATTGGATGTAATTTCACCAGTTATAAACAAGTGTCAATCTTTCGATAGTTATTATCTCTTAAAAACAGGCTATTTGTTTTGACGACGGGAACTAATTTTTAAATTAATTAATGCAACTGATATGTTATGAATTTGGTAAAATAGACATCATTTTTGAATTCTTAATATCAAATATATCTTAGGACTAATTTTTGGTATTTTTCTGGAATCTTTCATTTTTTGATGAATAGTGAAACCACTAAGTGGTAGTTAAAAAAACTGAATTTTTCATAAAACTAAATTTTACCGCTTCTGTGAGTGGAATTTCAAAAATCCGAGAGACACGGTTAATATCAAGGACTAAAATGTGGTTCAATGAGATGAAAATAATTTTTGGTGAATAGTAACTTTTTACTTTTTTTACCACGGTTAAAAGTAAATAGGGTAATTAAGCGTAAAAATGATATTATTATTACCCTAACACATGTCCTAATTCTATTGGACAAGTGTAATTCGACCAAAAAAAACCTTAGGAATAAAATATGACCATTTAGGAACACTTGGATCAGATTAGGACATTTATGATTAATTTATTTAAAAAGGGTTAAAATAGTTAAAATCAATGTTTAATAAGTAAATAATTTTTAATATGGGGTTATACATAATATAAATTATACTATAAATATTCATTAGTAAGATAAAACGATTTCCTACATAATGGTATTTTCTTTGTAATTTTTAGACATTATATAATTTAATTTATTTATGACACAATGATGATGCAGTAATTACCATAATAGTGAAAAATTAGAATAATTGATATTATAAATACCTAAATAAGTATAATTTGAGACTTTTTATGAATTAAAATAATTTTATAGGTTAATATGACATGTTAGTATTAATTTAATTGACTTTGGTCGAAGTAATCATTCTGTTATGAGTTTCTAAAAAATCAACTATTGAATAGTGTCAAAATTGACATAAAATAGTTTTTAAAATAAATATTATTTTATTAATTGTTATTTTATTCTTAAAAATCTAAGGTTCGGTAAAATGACTTATATAAGGTTATATATATTATTAAAACACAACTTGGGGATCTCTTGGATTTATATGGTATGTTTATTAATCATATAATATAAAAATACAAAGTGACATGGTAAATGTCAATCTAATTAACTAAGAGTTAAAACTAAAAGATAAGGTTAATATAATGACCTAAACTTGTATAAATTATATTTGATGAGAGGATTTCGACCCATACCCACCTTAGACTCTAAATAAATCAATTTGGAGCTATTTAGAACCGAACTTGACTTTATAATAAAATAATATTTTTAGTTTTTCCAAAAGAAGCCCCTCTCCTCCCTTATAAAAGGGCACCTCCTCCCTCTCTTAATAATACAACTTTGAGCCTTAAATATCGTCCAAACCCTGAAAAATTCTCTTCTCCACTTCCCTAGAAACATCCTAGAGGTTCTGGTCTTCCTCAAAGACCAATTTTAGTGCCCTAAGAGGAGGTCTCAAAGAGGCGCTTCAAAGAAGAGGTAATTTCCGTTACCGATTCTTTCACCTTTATTTCTTCTTCCACTTCTTCTTCTTAGGTTGTTTCATTATGAATTAATAACATCAGTATCACTCATATACTGATATGTTATTATAAGTATGAAACAATCCTATTTCACCATCTATCCATCCTATGGAAAATGAAATCACCGCACGTGCGTATGTACGGTATACCGTCTCCACGCCGTGGTGAAATCTATTTTCCACCACCACCTTACTTGGATGGGTATAATGGTGTAAATAATAACTATATATTATTATTTTAAAGTGATATTTATTCTGAAATAGTATACATACACTCCAATACAGTCCCATGATCATGAGAACGATATCATCGCTCGTGCGTACGTACGGACTACCGTCTCCACGACGTGATGATATTCATTCTCCACTTTAAACCATTCATGAATGATTATAAACTATATATAATAAGTAATCATGAAATATATGAAATAATAATGATACTGGATTTATGTGTATATATATGAATGTCATATACTTAATTCCGTTCAACTCAATAAGGAAACGAAAACAGCGTTCATGCGTACGTACGACCGACAGTCTCCATGAATGGTGTATTTCTTTCCATTTACTGATTTATTATATATATGTATATTCTGAATATATATATATATTTATATAAATCATGTTTTATATTCTGGAATTAAGTAACAATGATCTATGTAATCATATGAATAATTACAAGTCAAAACATGGACGACAAATGAAACAATTTTACCCAAAACGCTCTTTAACATGGAATTTACAAAAGAGCGGGTAATATAAAGTCATAAGTGAACCATATATGATATCATAACAATGAATATGATTCTGTAATAATTTAATGACATTATTTAAGTCATTATACAGGCAGTTCGGACACTTACGAAGAAAATCAGACCTAAGGTAAGGGAAATATCACAATCTCATTTTTATCCGAGATTGTTTATACATTGGCATTTACTGGGGTGCATTTTATCATCCACATTCATGTTTCCTCCTTATGACATATTATTTACATCCACCTACAATGGTTTAAATCCAATTTTACCCTTTGGTGTGTTTTTAGTAAAAGATATGAAAGGAATCATTTGTCGTTTTTCGTACGAGGTACCTTTTTGACTTTTCCGACAAAATTACGAGAAGAATGTTTTTTTAACTTATACGGCATGAATGGATTTTTAAAACATTATTTCAAATAATCTTCCTTTACAACTTTTCAAGTTTATTTTTAATCAAATTCTTTTAGTTTAAAGTTGTATGACATTTTAAGAAAGGAAAAATGTTTTTGAAGAAGAAAGGATATTTTCTTCAAGAATGGAGTTCAAGTGTTTTATCAAAATTATTTTCCATCTAATATAATAAAGGGTTCTATTTTTATCCCTATTATTACGTTGATTTTATTATGTTTGGATGGAATTATTTTTATGAATTCCTTTATCTTATTTGAATTGTTTTATGATGTCATGATGTTCAAGATTCCCATTTGTATTACATGGGTTATGCAATGATGTATGATTTATGATTTTGTGGAACACACAAGAATGGTATCATTATGAGATGGGTGGGACCTATATCTCCCTCCAATGCATTGGGTAAAGATTTTATATCTCATGAGATAGACATGGCTGGAATGGTAGGTTATACCGGTTCAGTGAAACAGGACTGAAACGAGGGTGACTCGGTTCAGAAAGGGACTTTGTCCACTAAGATAGTCTTGGAAATGAGTCTTGACTAACAAGAAATGATTCTCTATGATTACATGTGTATGACAAAAAGTTTCATGTTTTAAGTTATGATTATTGTGATTACATTTCACTGCAATGATTTATCCCATGTTATGAAATTATTCTCTCTTTTGCAGGTTAAGATTTCCAAAATGTTATGTTCTTATGAATATGATGTGATTGATATTTCTTTTGTTTACCCTTACTAAGCATTTGAGCTCACCCTTTTATGTTTTATTTTCCCCAGGATATAAAGAAAGGGTTTAGGTAAAAAAAGGAAGATCTTTGTGGGAGATTTTGAAGATCTTTCACCACAATTAGAATATTATATTCCGAGTTTCCAAAGACACTAAACTATTATGATCCTTGTGTGTGTGTTTTTGTTATGTACTAAGTATTCCAAAAAATTAATGTAATGTCAATGTACATCAGGCTTCGGGTCTCTACAGTTTGTATCAGAGGAAAGTTTTATTCAACCTTGGAAACTAGGATTTGAAAACGTTAGTGAGATCCCTAGAGACATTTCTAAGGTATGTCTAGGGATGTCCCTAAGGATAAGTATACGTATAGGATATAGTCCTAGAACTATGGTAAAAATATTAGATTAAACCAAATATGTTAGATATTGAAGTTACCCCCCCTTTATTATTATTTTTGCCTCTCACACTATTCTTTTTGGGTTTTAGAAAATGGCTGGAAACAAGATGATTCACGATCATGGAGGATATGATGGACAATGGAATGATATTCTTCATGAGCAACCAAATGAAATGGGATTTGGAAGTCCAAACATCATTATTAGGCCGAATCATCAATCTCATAATATGATCAATAAAGTAAAATTTGGTAAGTTTCCTGACTCGGCTAATAAGAGAAAGATAGAGTTTCATGATGATCATAGAGGAAAGAAAGTTCAATTTTACCTATGTAAATCATGTGGGAAGAGGCATCAAGGAGAATGTTTCAAAGGAACTGGAAGATGCTATGGGTGTGGAAAAGAAGAACACAAATCCAGTAAGTGCAAAGGAAAAGGATCAGTTAACACCAGGGATGAGGATAATGGTATTGCTACGACATCAGCAATGTTTAAATGTTTTAAATGTGGAATGTACGGGCATTATGAAAACCAATGCCCTAAGGGAAAGTCTCATGAACAGAATCAGTATGGTTGTATGGGTAGTATTTATGTGGATGATGATAAAGAGACTACAAATGATATGTGAGATGAAAGAATTGTTGATGCTCGGTCAATGATTTAAGAATGTAGTGGAATGATTACATGTTTATCATGTGTAATGTTGTATAAGTAATCTCATCCTACTATGGAATAAAGAGACATCTACGGATTGTTCCACTGTTGTCTTTCCTTGAGTTTTGAAAGTGTATGATTAATGTTACCAGTATCCATGAAAGTTTATTCAGATATTTTTGGAATGTAGATGATATGTGCATAATGATGGGATAAAGATAAAATTAAATGTTTGATAGTATTCATTAGCTCATGACTGATATAAGGAGAAGGTTATATCATGGTTTGAGTATATAGAATTTTTGGATTTTGGTATGTGGAAAGAGTTAACTTTTGACAGCTTTCATGTTTTCACTAAGGTTTAATGGGTAATCATTTTTCAAGAGAATACATCATTAAGGTATTCACATGATTGGAATGTGACCAACAAGATATATGGGGGATAAATGATGGTATTCACATGCTTGGTTGACGACATTTCAAGTAATCATTTTCTTTATACTATGTGCTTAGACCGAAGTATTTTAGATAATCCTAAAGATTGGAATGGATTATGTTAACCGTAAGTTAGTATTGTTTAAAGATAGAACTTTTTTTGATATTATTTATGTGATGTTATAGTAATGTAGTTTTAGAAAAAGTACAACCTGCAGGATGGGCGATAGCCCATCGCGTTGGACAAGGCTGTGGGAATCGAACCCACAATCAAAGTGCGACTGGCCTTTATCGCCTACCACTGGCATACAGGAAGTCCCTGGTTAGTATAAACTAGTTTTATTTTATTACACGGTATGATATATGAAGTATAAGTTCATTTTTGGAATCGTATACGATTAAGTGAACCATATATGATATCATAACAATGAATATGATTCTGTAATAAGTTAATGACATTATTTAAATCATTATACATGAGGTTCGGACAGTTACGAAGCAAATCGGACCTAAGGTAAGGGAAATATCACAATCTCATTTTTATTTGAGATTGTTTATACATTGGCATTTACTATGGTTAATTTTATCATCCACATTCATGTTTCCTCTATATGACATATTATTTACATCTACCTAAAATGGTTTAAATCCAATTTTATCCTTCGGTGTGTTTTTAGTAAAAGATATGAAATTAATCTTTTGTCGTTTTTCGTACGAGGTACTTTTTTGACTTTTCGGACAAAAGTACGGGAAAAAATGTTTTTTTAACATATACGGAATGAATGGATTTTTAAAACATTATTTCCAAGAATATTCCATTAAAAGTTTTCAAGTTTATTTTTAATCAACTTCTTTTAGTTTAAAGTTGTATGACATGTTAAGAAAGGAAAAATGTTTTTGAAGAAGAAAGGATATTTTTCTCAAGAATGGAGTTCAAGTGTTTTATCAAAATTATTTTCCATCTAAGATAATAAAGGGTTCTGTTTTTATCCCTATTATTACATTGATTTGATTATGTTGAGATGGAATTATTTTTATGAATTCCTTTATCTAATATGAATTGTTTTATGATGTCATGATGTTTAAGATTCCCATTTGTATTGCATGGGTTATGCAATGATGTATGATTTATGATTTTGTGGCACACATATGAATGGTATCATTATGATATGGGTGGGACCTATATCTCCCTCCAATGCATTGGGTAAAGATTTTATATCTCATGAGATAGACATGGCTGGAATGGTAGGTTATACCGGTTCAGTGAAACAGGACTGAAACAAGGGTGACTCGGTTTAGAAAGGGACTTTGTCCACTAAGATAGTCTTGGCAATGAGTCTTGACTAAAAAAGAAATGATTCTCTATGATTACGTGTGTATGCCACAAAGTTTCATGTTTTATGTTATGATTATTGTGATTACATTTCACTTCCATGATTTATCCCATGTTATAAAATTATGCTCTCTTTCGCAGGTTAAGATTTCCAAAATGTTATGTTCTTATGAATATGATGTGATTGATATTTCTTTTCTTTACCCTTACTGAGCATTTGAGCTCACCCTTTTATGTTTTCTTTTCCCCAGGATATAAAGAAAGGGTTTAGGTAAAAAAAAGGAAGATCTTTATAGGAGATTTTGAAGATCTTTCACCACAATTAGAAGATTATATTCCGAGTTTCCAAAGACACTAAACTATTACGATCCTTGTGTGTGTGTCTTTGTTATGTACTAAGTATTCCACAAAAGTAATGTAATGTCAATGTACGTCAGGCTTCGGGTATCTACAGTTTTGAAATTTAATTAACATCAGGAACTAAGATAGTTGTGAATTTGACTTCCCAGTCATGTATGACACTGGGTAAATCATCAGGTAATGCATCAAGTTATTCATTTACTACAAGAACATCATTAATCTGAATAGTTATCTTGTTTTCAATAATATGAACAAGAAAACTTTCATTTCCATATATAAACTGTTCTCAGCCTCCTGATATGTTTATTAATTTTATAGGTTCTTTCTTGTATACAAACTAAAAAACTTTCTGAAAAGAAACATCTTTGGCTCTATAGTATACCCTATCATGATAAAAAAATCCAATCCATTATTATAATGACTTTAAACACTAATAAGGGGAAAAAGGTTTTTATGTAAATTAATTCTATATAACACATTATAAAAATTCTTATAATTCCTTTTGGATATAATATTTCCTCCTGGTGTGTTAACAATAAGTTTAGGTCTCATTTGTTGAGGTGATATTTGCAATTTACATGAAAAATCATTTGAAATAAATGAATGTATAGACCTCGTATCGAACAAAAACATTAGAAACATCAGTGTAACAAGACAAGGTATCTTAATAAATTTAATTTGATGGCCCGACATCTTCTGACATTGTCACAAAGGATCTTAGTACACTTTTCTTATTATACGTTGGCTTCTTTGTGTCATTAAGATCTCTCTTTGGGAAGACATTTTCATAATGATGCAACTATCCAAATTTAAAACACTTAATAGTTTTCATATCAATATTAGTATTATGTTCATTTTCATTATAATCTATGTTCATATTTCCAGACTTGCCCCATCGAAAACACCTCTCTGTTTTTTCCAAGCATTACCAAGGTTTCTTTTTACCACACTTTTCACAAATAAAAAACTATAATTTCAAACCATCAGATTTCATTGGTTGATTCTTACCCAAAAAATGACATATGTACCTCTTCTTATCCTTGTTGTCAAAGCGAACATGATCATCATCAATCTCCATCTCTACCCTCTCAGCGCATCGGACAAGTTTCTCATAACTTTTAAATTCACTGGTGGTCAATTCCCTTCAATACCTTGGCTTTTATCATGTGTAAAAGTGGTTGAATTTTCTATCAATATCCATAATAATATTTTCAGTATACAGTTACACATGGTTGAATTTTTCTTCATACAAAACCACTTAATATTACTCCTTTTTTTTCAATTCATGGAATTTCTTCTCCATCACAAGTCTCACCAGAAAATATTTTTCAAGGAAAAGCATTTAAATTCATCCCACTATAAGGCATAAATATTTTCTCTATCCTAGATATTTTTTACCATGGAAAACCACTTATTAGATTCACCTTCAAAATGGTAACTGGAAAGACATAACTTTTGATTATCTAAATATCCCTTGATCTCAAATATATTTTCACGGGACTTAATCCATCCTTTATCCACAACTAGGTCGTAAGATCAATTGAAAAAATGAGGGTGTTATCCATAAAATGTTCCATTATCATCATGTTACATTATGGTAACAATGATGGTTCTCTTGAATTGTTGAAACTGTAATTTATTTCCTACTTTATCAAAGCCATTATTGTCACAAACTGCTCAGTTCCAATTCCTACTATCCCAAGATGTAGATTTGGAAGTATATTTTCTATCGGTGCCTCTCCTCTTCAGCTTCCCTATTTATTATGCATAAACCCATTATGAATAAAAAACACATCTTAGTCAAATAATAATTGTAATATTTAATTTCAATATCACTTCAAATTAAACATAAAGTAAAAAATAATTTATGGAATTATATTAACATCATCCTAACCACTAATGTTATCTAAACCATCCTATGATACCAACTATAAGGACCCGACCTTATTACATTACATAATATTGAACTTCATTGAAGGAATCACTTCCATTCATATTGAGGATCATTTAAATTATATATTTTTAGGGAGTTGTGCTATAATACATACATAACATTAATCATCCATATAGAGAATATACCACTAAAACATCATCTATTTCATCAAAAATATATGACATTTCATGTTAATCATGTTTTCCTTGACAAATATTCATAACATTTAACATGGATTCCTTGTTTATAATAAACATACATATAAACTATTAAAATAAATTAAAAATTTGGGATGATCACAAAAATATTAGTAAGGGATGTAAAAATAAGGAAATAAAACTTTAGTCTATGAATACTTGTAACGTATGAAATCATTTTCAAAAAAGACACACTTGTTACCCATGAAAACATACTTTTTAAAACATGATATTTCCATTAGATTCATTCAAATATTATAGAACATAAATTTAACCATAAAGGTATATTTTGGTATTACATACATAATCTTGTAACTCTCTTGGATACCTTATAATTTGTTACCCTCATGGATACCTTACAATTTGTGTAACCATCACAGTTACACATGGTTTAACCATACGACTAAAATCCAAATTACACATATCAAAGTTTTTGGAGGGAGATATAGGTCCCAACCTTCATAATAAACAATTATAATGAACCATAACACAATAATACAACATTAATAACTTCATAAAAACATTTCTTTTGAATTTCGTAAAATAAAATTTTAAAATTGTTTTTTAAAAGAAAAGACCCTTATATTTATCATATAATTGAAGTGAGATTTAAAAGTGTGAATTAATATGTATATAAAATGTAAATACACATAATTAAACATAATATAAACAAAATTACTCTCCCAGATATTTTAATACCACATAAATAATGAACTAGAATATTAACCAAATGAATGGAAATCAGATTATGAATTCCCATACCCAGGTTTGTCTTTATTAAAACATGTTTATAACTCTAGTATAATTGTTAAATGACTATTATTAATAGCTGAAAGATAAATATTCATGTTTATAATACCTTATATGATCATTTAATAACATTATTTCACCTTTTAATTATTAGTATTTTGTTCCTTCCATTATTTAGGGAGTGTTCTTTACAAAAGTTTCAGGGTCGGTTTGTATTTGATTTTCATGTCGTATGGAAATGAAATTTGCTAAGTGTAATAAAATAGTATTAATATGTTTACAAAATATATAATGATACCATAAATCATTTTTTATAATATATAACGATGAATCTTTAGATAAAACATTAAGGATATTTCTTTTGATCATTTTTTTGAAGTTCCTCGATAATTATGAATTTGTTTCATTATATAATTTAATTACATGCATATAATTTTAGTTAAAAACATAAAATATGTTAACTAATAAACATTACATTCTTTTTTTTACTATTATAATGTTTTTAGGATCACATTTTAATGGTGAAATGGATATTGCGAACACATCATCAACAATTCTGGTAAATCGTCACTTCGTGGATAGTGCTTTTATTATAAGAACAAGAGGGAGAGGAGAGGAAGTAAGATGATGAATGTTTTTAAATAAAATGATAACATAAAGATTATTTATGTTTTTGGAGATTTCATAACTCCAAGATAATTAGTGGGAAATAGATTATAATTAAAGGATGTAATAGGAAAGAAAAAACCTGAAAAAGGAAGAGGATTCTTACCTCGTTATCTCTTCTCGTTGGGATCGTCCTTAAGGCCTTTGGTTTTATCCTTTGGGTGAGAACAGTAGATCTTGAACATGTAGAATATCCTTAAAGAAGGTATTTGTAAGAATTTTTACAATTCTCTTGGCTTGAGGGAAGTGTGAGGAAGAGGGAAATGAGGGTGGTATTTATAGTGGACGAGAGGAGGGATTTTACATTATTGTAATCATTATTTTAATATTTTTTCGAAAACTATGAGTTCTCTTCATTATTGTTATAAAAACTGTCATAATTGCATGTGATTTAAAACCAAATGGTATTTCATCATATTTTATCACCTATGATGTAGTAAAATAACTATTTAACATTTATCATAATTTATCATATTTTACTATTCATAAAAAGTTCACGAGTTTCCGAAAATTCACAGAAATTCAGCCTAATAATTTTTAGACATGTAGAATTCCAAAATGAACTCAAATTTTAGAAAATAAGTTTTAAAATATTATATATTTAATTTTTAAATAAATTAAAATTTAATCAAAAATAAAAAATATATACTTATAAATCATTGTTTAAAACCATGAAAAATTAATTAACATCTCATTATCTTATAACCTTAAGAAAACCAAAACAAATATGATTTAGTATTTATAAGGGTCATATAACTATTCAAATTTCTATTCATAATTTTATGTTACTACTCACTATAAAACTAGTTGGTTCTATCTGACTCCAAATAACTTACTGATCACAACCCTAGTTTGCAGTTTTTTCAAATTCAAATCATAGAAGCTGAAAATTATATTTAATGTATAGTTATATGTTTCTATATAAAAAGTTTCATTCATTAAAATTTATTTTAAAAAAACATGGGTTGTTATTCCACCTCTGTCTTATATTCATGACTTATTATGAAAAGATATATCTAAAACTCTTATTGTCATAGAATTCTATTTACCACTACCTAAAGAGATAGTTTCACCAACATTTATGAACTTATAAAACTGTGGAATGATGAAAATAATTGGTGGTATTATTCTTCTCAGGTTGTCAAAGATAACATGATCCATTGGACACAACATGGACAGAATACATAATAACACATCCCAGACCAACACCAAATGTTTCACAATATACAATATACCTCTTACTGGGCTCAGGTAAGATTAAAATAGAATATGATTTCAGAATCATTTCAATTTGATCAAAAGAATTCTGTAATTTTTCATCCCATGTGACCCTCACTCCTTTCATGGTAAGAGTAATCAAGGGGGTCAAAATATTAGAGAATTAATTAACGAATCCGGACTATATCCCAAAATAAAAAGTAATCTATCAATATAAAATACATTTCATGGAACCTCCCATCAAAATAAAACCTTCACATTCCTAGGATCCTTTTACAAGCCACATTCCAAAATCATTTTCCCTAAGAAAATCACTTGATATATCCATATTTATTTTACAAATACAGTCCATAAAGACAATTATAAATAAATATTACCAAAACTAAATTCATATGATGTTGGGTTTCTTGCTTGGATCTTTAATAAACCAAACTTTTTTCCACGAATATGATGAAATGGGATTCTTGATTCCAATGGAATATATGAATTATCAGATCCCTAAAATCTATAGAACCATTATTCAATCTGAACAACTTTACAAGATATTCATAATTGTCATACCTACTCTTAAAATATGTCTTCGATATATCAGACTCCCGAACCCTGAGATGATGATGACCCGATGGTATATTGACCTTCAAAACCTAATTAAGCCACTATAATTTTTCAAAAAAATAATACACATTAAAAATAGATACTTATTTATACCTTTTACCCTATTAAACATCTGATAATCCATGAATAATTTAATTGAACCATAAGAATTCTTGAAAAAGTGCATTATGACAACCAATGGTGAAACAACATGGAGGACAAAACATTCACCATTAGATCATCCAAAAGAATATTGATCTCTTTTAGATTTTCTGGTTCCATATGATAAGAGGGTTTGGAGATAATTTGTGTAAACATAGACACAATAGTTATAAACTAGACTCCTATATCCATAGGAAAAATTTGTAATTGTTCTAGGAGTAATAAAATATAATAATTGAAATTAAGTTGAATATTACCAGTAGAAGAAATATCATAAGGATTAACTCAAATAGAAAATTAAAAACTTGAGAGCTCTTGTTAGAATGGTAAAATATTACTAGACCTCTTATCACACTCTCCATGATATTCCCAAGAGATCCCAATGGCATAAAATAATAAGAAACACCTATGATCACAATCATCATTATCATGATTAGTGATAAGATAATCTATCCTAATGATGACATTAAATAGATCTAGAACAAGAACAAGGAAATACGATACAAACTCTGTGTGAACTATTGATAAAAATAAAGAATAAAATAAAACCCCTTCTCTTTACTATTTTAATGTGGTTTCACTAACTATATAAGAAATTAAATGATATATATTTTTAGAGTAATTATATTAAAAACATATAGATATAAACAAGGGGTTGGAACTAATATTAAATAAATAATTTTCTATAATGGACACAATAACGTTGGGACCTCCCACTATCACTGTAACCACACCATCCTCTTAAAAAAAACCCATTTTATAGTGACCCAAGATTCTCATATATAGATTTTAATTCTTTTTTGATGAATCTTCATTATATTTTAAAAATCATTTCTGAGGACTATAATTGTTTAGTTCTATTGGAAACATGGAATAAAAAATTCTAATACGGTGAAATATCTTCAATTATCCCCACAAATATATTCACATTTACTACTTTGCATAGGAATAACCTATATAAAACCTTTTTCATAATGTGGAGAAAGTAAACCTAAGAAGTAGTGATATCATATTCTCAAAAGGGGTTTAAAAATATAAATCTATGATCGTCTGAAAGCATAAGATAAGAATAAGGGTATGATATAATGAATAAAACATATGAAGTTGATACCCCGCAGTTATAGATCATAAACATGAGTCAGGTTATAAATTTTAGTAGTTCATACGACATGAATCATAAGGGAATTAAAGAACATGATCCTTGATAGCATAACATTGTCATTAAAAAATATTGGTGTAATACACATCATCTTAAAACATTGTGAACAATTATTAACAGAAATAGGGTCACTCATAATGTTAAGGATATGAAATTAGATCCTTGCATAAACTTGTGACTATGAAACCAGGACAATGAATAACATTATGAAAATAAAATAATTATCCATGAATGGCATTGTGAACAGGTAATCAGGTCCAAAAATAACATTATGGATATGAATGATAGCTCCATTTATAACATCATAGTAGTTAAGGTTCAGTCCCAATACAATCATATTATAAAAAAACCCTTACTGCATAAGGGGCACTCTCCATTCTATTCATATACATAAAAATCATTTCCCAATGCATTTGAGGGAGATATAGGTCCCACCCATATTTGGTAATAACACAACCACAATCCATTGTTATAATGTGATCATGGTCACATAATTATGATCATACATATTTATTCTATAAGATCGTAAAAAATTAATCTTTTCATAAACCATGATATGAAAAGGGTTTCATAAGCCTTTTATAATATTATAACCTATAGAAAATAGGTAGGTTTGATAATCAGTTCATCAATTCGTCATATCATAACCCATGAAAAAATAATTTTTCAAAAATAGTTCTATAATGATATAACCTATATAAGATAAACAAGTTTCATAAAAATATTTTCATCATAAACAAAAATCATTGAGAGAGATAATATGAATGGTTTCCATGGTTTATATCCATAGTAACACATAAAATAAGAAAAGGATTCCATCTTATATGGATAATGACTTCAAAAGTTCACAAAGATAATTTCTTATGGAAAATAAACTTTTTTTGAAATATTATTTTTTTAACATAAATCATTTTCAACATCCTTTCCTCTAAAAATAAAAATAAAAACATATAAAGTAATCTTTAAAAAATCATTATAAACATTCCCATGGAAAAATATCCTTTTTTCATTGATTTTTTTTAAAACATATAACATTTTGAAAACACTTTCCATTGAAAATAAACATGAAATATTATCATGGAATAATCAAGGTAATAATTAACCATGATTTCTAAAAAATTCATCACATTCAATACATGTTAGAATGAATATTCTGATTATATTATTAGTAAAATCAAAATGGGAATTATTTGAAAAAAAATGAAGATACCTTTATTTTAAAAAAAAACAATTGAAACATGGGTGAAAATGTATTTTAAATATCATAATATATTAATAAAATATTTTTGAAAATATTTTTAGAAAACATTGTTTCAATAGGAAATAGATTTCAAACTGATGAAAGAAATAAAGTTGGATTTTGTTAAAATGAATTGTTGTTAATTTTTAATTCCAATGAGACAAATAATGGTACTGTTACTTGAATATTTTATTAATAACCAAAGGTTACAAAATTTTGATAAAATATTTGATAGGTAGATCATGATATTTCAACATTGGTGACTATATTATAAAAAATACTGATAAATGATGAGATTATGACATAAAATGATTACCATAATGGTAACATTGATTTAGTTTCCCCATGAAGGACTAAAAAATGAAACATAAATTATTATAAGGATAAAAAAATTAATGATATTACATGTAAAATGTTTTGTATATATACCTCATGAAATGATATAGATTCACAACATAATGTACATTTCAAAGAAGGAGAATTGAAACAAAACCCCTTACAAACTTGAATTTTTTTTGATCTATGAAACCCATTAAAGATATATGATGAAATTAATCTTTAAATAAAAATAATTTTAAGTATAGGTATCTTAAAATTAATTCATGGGAAGTATATAAACCGAAAAAATAAAATGAGGTGAGAATGAAATGTATCACACAAAAACATTATGGTGAGAAAAAATCCCTTACCTTAATTATTTACATCATTCATATACATTTGAACCTCGTGTATAATAAATATCATATTGTTATAAATGTATTAAATGACTCTAATTATATATATAATTCCATATATGATTTTCATATGATTTTTTATTACTCATTTATTAATAATTTATTATTAAATTTACATTTTGGGAAATAATTGATTTTTTTTCATATATGTTCTGATATGATATTTTTTTGGACATTAATTTGATCTTGTTTTAAAAAAATACAGAATAATAATAATGAAATTAGTATCATATTTATACAAAAATAATAAATATAATACCTATCATGAAAATGGTTTTGTGAAATGAAGTACGTTATGATAAGGGGATGATAGGTCGTATGTACCCATGAGAAACATTTACACTTTTAAGTGATTATTGTAAAATAAAGGTATGTAATATATTATCTTAATAGAATTATAATAATTTAAAATATCATATTATTAATTTAAATATAATTTTTAATATCGTACAAGTATTTTGGTGATGAAAAGAGAGGCACATCACATCATGAAAGTCATACTAAACACGTATATGAGTGGGGTCATCATCTTTAATTGAGTGAAAATATATGAAATAAAATAGTATATTTTATATTTTAAGAGTAAAAAATATTCCATTAATATAATAATTATTTCAATTATATCACATATAATCATTAACTTTACTATTATCAGCTTCACTGTAAATCATAAAGGAATCATGTCGCTTCATGACGTATTAGACTGCCATACACATGGATGACATTATAGTACTCCCAAAAATGGATATCATAAAGTTGTGTGCTATATAATAATTCTAGAATAATAATAACATCATATATATCATACATATATAATATATCCATCATTATTTCCAACATTTAGATGTCTTAATGGTAAAATGAACGACATCAATTTGTGAGGCGATAATCTGTTGTACATATGAGTGATGATTTGGTAACTCATTTGATGGATGTAGAGATGGGTGATGGTAAGTAAAATAAAATTAAAACATATAAGTATATTGAAGATAATGAGGATGTTATATAATCATTATATAATAATAATTTATAGGGTTGGATGAAGAAGTAAATTAAAAATACTTTTTCATGAATATTACCACTTCTTCAAGAATCCTCCATTGGTTTTCTCTAAAATCCTTCCTAGTAAGGATTCATTACCAATATATGGATTATATAATGAAGTTAGGGGAGTCTAGATGTTATTTTTGTAGGTATTTTATGAAGAAAATATGTGTGAATGATTGATTAGTGGAGGATTGTGGTGGAATTTTATAATTAAGGGAAAAGATGCACGTTTTTTTGAAAACAATTGAGTTCTCCAATGTTTAAAAAATATAAAAAGCTCCAAAAAATAGACCGTTATGGAACATAATATGATTAATGGTCCATATTTTATAGAAAATATTTTTTATACAATCCTATAGGTTATTTATACCATTATATGTTTAGTTTAACCCCTCGATAAACCCATTTTTATCTTAACCGTGATAATTAACATTTAATTAACTCTCTATTAATTTTGGTGAAAAATAAAGCTGAGAATATTAGAAATTTGAACTTTTTATTATCAAAAATATGGAATATATTTTTAGAAATAACATTATTTAATGTGAAAACACTCACTCAAATTAATCCCATAGAAATGTTGAGAATGTGTTATTTTAAAAAAAATTGAACACAATTATTCAGTGTTTTGATATCAATTTTCCCAAGAAAATTGATTAAAAGGACCCAAATAGGATTAATATATGAATAACTGATCTAATTATACTTTAAAAAAATAACTACAATTTAACATTATAAATAAATTATATAATTTTTTTTTTCAATTAAAGTTCAGTATTATTCATTATTAATCAAAATGTGAAACTATTCAAAGATCTCCCAAAAATTCAGTATAAGGAAAATTTCTCATTAAAAATTAAAAAAGTATGTTAATTTTATCAAATCATTTTATTAAAACTGTTAAAAATAAATTTTATTATTGTTCATAGAAATAAATAATTATTTAAAAAATAGTATTTTTGAAATATATTTGATCTTTTTTAAAATTTATTTAATTCAATATCAATATGTTTTCTTTATATAATATAATTTTACATAAAATTTAAAATTATTTACTATTATTCATATCACTAAATTTAGCATCTAGTTTGTAATAGTTGTGTTTAAATAACTATATATACAATATTTCGGGTTTTTTAATACATAGTGATGCCTATAATACAAGATAAGCTTGTCATGTGTGTAGTGCATGATTAACTTGATGTTTTGTATAATGAATGATTAACTAGTAAATTCATGTAATCCAACCCATCATTGAAATTTTATTTATTCGTGTGAAAAAATATTCATAAAAACTCATGATGTTACATTATACACCCCTTAAAAATAATTGTTTCTTTAAAATCCATTATTGTGATAGAAAATAATAATACATATGCCTCCCTATATACTCACGTTACAAGGTAAAATCCTCAAACTGGTAGTCTTTTCATTAATGTTTGACCAGATAGTCTGTCTTATTTATATTAAATTTCTCTCTATGATAAAATATCTCCACTATTTATTCCTCAAATGAAAGGTTTTTCTCCAATTGTATGACCTATAGGTTCATTACATGTGAAATTTAAGGTATGTATAAGAGTGATACATGGAATACTTCATGGTCCTATGAGAGGTCCAGTGGAATAAAAAAACATAAATATATTATCTTTATATGATAAAGTATCATAATGGGTTAGATGTACCTAAAACACAGTTTTCCATTCTTTTTCCACTATAGAAATTTATAGAAATACCTTCTCACTCACTTATAATTCTTGATCATGATGAAGATTATCAGTATAAAATTTATATCACATTTCTTTTGTGCATAAATGATTTTGAATGGATCTAATCTTCTCTACCATCTCATTATCTTTCTCTGGTCCTATTATATGCGTTTCAATAACATTCTTCCAATACATTGGTTTTTTACACTTCATGCCCGAAAAATAGATTATATAGAGCCATGAAAATGCTCGAGTAAATACTATTATTACATGAAATCATATTTCAAGGAATGTGTTGATCCCAACCACATTTAAAATCTATTATAAAATATCATAGAGTATCATTTATAGATATTTCATGAATTTTTAAAGGAATTCGTCCTAAAATAACATTTTTAGTATATATAATACCTATGGTTTTCATTTCCATAAATGTCCATTAATATATCATTAATGTTAATATGATCCCATCATAGAAAACATCAATAAGGTGTGTAAAAAAATTTCTTATGATAAATCATAAACTCATAAACCCATGATGGTATCCAAAATTCTTTTTTTAATCATACATGGATTCATATATGCATCCAAAATATAATTCAAATTTCATTACATAAATATGTGTTTATATTATACAGAAACATTTTTGTTAGAATCTTGGGATCATCCATATTCTAATAGAATTTCAATTGAGATTTTATTATTACATAATCCATGTGCAGGGAGATAATCACATGAAATCTCATTAAAGGATGGACAATAATCTTTTCATAGGGATCACTCTTACAAAATCAAACATGAAATTCCCAACCAATGAGGGTAGGATAAGAATTGTTTAGTAATCACGAGTCACTACATTTGTTGTTATTTCAGAATAATTTCGATTTCCTTTTTTCCTAAAAGGATATTGTCGATTATAATCTATATTATCCATTATATTGTGTAATTTATTCACACCATTCCAAAACTCCTTACATTTGAAACATTAAATAGATGGTGGTGCATTTTATTGAGATCTCTCTCTAGTCATTCAATAGGGTGACCTCTTTACATAATTTTTATATTATTTTTCCCGATGGAATTCCTCACAACACCTTAAAAACCCACTTGTCCCTTTTAGTATCTAACTTATGTTCTCCTTTCTATAATTCTTCCAAGTAGGCGTTTGAATCTTTTTACTTCCCTTTATGTGAAATATCCTAGGATTTTCCATGGAACATCATTATCCTGTTATTATCCCATGATCAAAGAGGGTTTCCAGTTTCTATTTCCACTTTTATTATACATCAATCAATTTCTTCATATAATCCAATGTTAATTATGGATAATTATTTTTTGAGATTTGGTTTCAAGATAATTATGAATCAGTAAAACATACTTTTAGTTTGAATTTTAATACATGAAAAGTTCCATGAATGACTTGTAAAATTTTCTTCACTGGATCCAACAGAATAATCATCCTTCAACATAATCTCATATAATTCTATCTTTATTTGATATTATTAATATGTGGAAATTCCTTATATAAAAATAATCTATTAAACTCATCCCACTTCATGTATTTAGTTTCTTCTCATTTCATTATATTGTTAATAATATTCCACCATTAATCTATCTCACCTTCCAAATGATAGAACTCTTGAGTAAATTTTTTATTCTATAAAAATTAGTAAATGTAAAATATAATTTTTGTGGTACTGATTCATTTAAAAAAACTCATCGATCAACAGAACAACTGACAGAATGTGGGAGTTTCCTTATGAGGGAATCAAGAGAATTTTGTTCTTCATTTTTCCTATTTGTATGTTTACCATGATACATAGCTTTTGAATGTTTTGTGAGTATATAAATGAGTTTACATATTCCATATACTGTAACATTCAATTTCTATGGATGAAAATCATTTCATTTTCCATTAAATTTTCCATTAACATGGTTCCATCAGTTTCTATCCATTTACTATGACAAGAAATCATAGTTTAAGTAACTCTAATCATAATGGTAAATCACAAATTTTAAAAATAATTTTGGATTCCTAAATAAAGACAAATTAATTTTAATATATGTGCTATAAAGTTTCTATTATTTAAAAAAAATCATCATATGTTTAAATACTTCAAGATTTTTTTGGATGAGTTTGTGAATTTCCACATTAAATCTCATGAGAGTGTTAAACTAGGTGTCTAGTAAAGAACTTTTTTGTACACTAGTTCCTAATAAATTCTAGTTAGATATGGGGTTTTCAGGGTTTTTACTCATAACTAAATCCATTCCAAATCCTCCTAAACTTTTATTATTAATACAGGGATGCAATTTCTTTGAAATCACTTACTCTACCCTTTATAAAAATTCTCGGTCACCTTCCTATTCTTTAACTCATTATTAGACTTATACTTAAAGGAATACAAAGATATATTAATATAAATATCCATATGGATGTCCCTAATGTTTTTACCAATGTTTTAAATAGTTAACTAAGCCTTTCCTTTTACACCAACATTAGCGAACTAGAATTCTCAAACATTGATATTACATATTTTTACATGAATATTCATTAAATTGCACAAATAAACTTTTGAGAAACATAATTGTTTAGTGTAATTGGAATCATGGAACAAAAATTCATAATGTGGAATAATATCCTCAATGATTCTCGAAAAGACCATCTCATTTATTATTATTCATAGTCATGACCCACATAAACCCTTTCTTCATAAACTGTGGAAAGGAATCCTATGAAAAGGTTTTCTCAGATTCTCATTAAGGGTAAACATACGAGTTATAAGTCTAGGAACATATTAAATAATTGGATAAGATTATGTGTATGTGAAAATGAAAAAAAAACATTTGATGTTTAGACCCAACTGGTCATAGATAATAAACACGAGTCATGGCATAAGGATTGGAAGTTCATAAGACAGGAATTATAGTGGAATCACTGAACATGAACCATTAGAGAATTACATTGGCATAAAAAATATATTTTTAGAATAAACATAATCTTATAACATTGTGAATATGTATAAATAGAAATATGTTAACTCATTAATACAAAAAGTAGAAATTTTTCCCTCACATAAACTTATTAGCATGCTAACTAGTCCATGCATAACATAATGGACATGAAATGCAATTCCATATATAACATTATAAACACAGATTTAGGTTCATGAATAACATTGTCAATATGTAATCAGGTACATTCATAAAATTATGGACATTAAATATGGGTCCAAAAATAACATCATAGTAGTCATGGTTCACTCCCAAGACCATCATAGTATGGAAAATACCTTACTAAATTGGGTTCACTCACCATTTCAGTCCTTTCTATCTCTTGAGATATATGAATTTACCCAATCAATCGGTGGTATAAATAGGTCCCACCAATCCTTGGATATAATATAACCATCATCCTTGGTTATAATTTAACCATCATCACATAATGAAAATAATACATATGTGTGACATAGGATAGTAAAACATTCCACATATCATAACACATGAAATGAAAAGAGTTTCACAAATATTCCATCATATTTCGTTCTGTGGAGTAGTTGTAGTTTTCACAATTATTTCATCATTTTATTATAGCACAACTGTTGAAAATAATTTGGTTTCATAAGAGTTATATCATTGTGTAACCCATGTAATAAAAATGGGTTTTAAAAACCTCTTTTCAATCTAAACATAAACCATTCAAGAAATTTAATATGAAAGGTTTCCTTGGGTTTTATCCCTAGTACCAAAAACATTATATCAAATGATATGATCTTAAATGAAGAATTAGTTTTGAAAGATAAATTGGAACATTTCTTAATGAAAATTATCATTATTTGGAAGTAAACCATTAATACATAAAATAGTTTTAAAATACTTTTCTTTGAAAATAGATGTGGAAAATTATAGAGGAATATTTATAAATCATTATAACCATTTCATGACTAAAATATACATTCTGAATTGTAAAATTATTTTTAAAATAATAAAAAAATATTAAAACCATTTTAATTGAAAAAAACTTCCAAATACTATAAATGAGTGTTTAATGAAATTATTATCCCCGACAACAGAAAACACTTTCCATGTCGTATATATTAAAATGAGAATTTCGTTTATATTTTTTGTTTAAGCTAAAAATTCATTTTTTGGAAATTGAATTGAAGGTTCCTTTCATTTTTTTTGAAAAAATAAAAATAAAGGCTACTATGTGTTTTAAAAATGATGAGAGAGTTAATGTTTTTATATATAACATGTTTCTGGAAGGATATATATTTCTTAACAAAGAGAGAAATAATGTCAAATTGTCATCAAAAGAATTTTTTAATAATTATAACTATCATAGAGTAAAAAAATAGAACCATTACATTAAGATATTAGGATTAAATAGATGATAAGAAAATTGATGATAATTAATGAAGGGCTTGTCATTATATTTCAACATTGGATATTTAATGAAAACAATTGTGATTAACGATGAGATTTTAACATAAAATCATTATATATTTTTTAACATTGACTCGTAAGCCACATGGAGTAATAAAATAAAATTAAAAATAAAATATCATGAGGATTAATAAATTCATGAAATTACATGTAAAAGTGGATGTATATTCAACTCATGGTGAAATATAGGCCCCCAATATATTTTACATCTTACAAAATAAAAATAGAGATGAAAACTCATTACTGATTTGGTTTCATTTGAACTATAAACCTCTTCGAAGAGTGATATAAAATTGATATGTTAAAACAGAAATTTTTAGTATAATATTCATAAAATATATTTATGGGAAGTAAATATAACACATAAATTAAACATATGGGGACCATGGAATCAATATACTAAAAGAATAAAGGTGAGAAAATAATCAGTTACCTTAAGTATCAACTTTCTTCATACACATTTGATCCTCCAATATAATAAATATAAATTCATTAAAAATATATTAAATCCAAAATTATATATATCATACCATATATGAGTTTAATATGACCTTTTATTACCCAATTATATATATTTTAATGTTAAATTTACATTTTAGATAATAGAAACTTTTTATATATGTTTTAATTTGTTATATTTGGGGTCATATTACGTTGATCTCATTTCCATCAATTACAGAATAATAATCATGACATGATTATAATATATTTAAATCCAATTTTATTTTATTACCAATCAAGAATTTGGTTTTAATAATTGAATTATCTTGTGATCTTGGAGAAAGTAGGTCGATCATACGAATGAGTAACATTTCCATTTTTGAATGATCATTATGGATTTGAAGTAAGTAATATATTATATTTAAAAAACATAATAATATCATAATGAATATATTATATCTTTTAAATATTATTTTAATGAGTATTAATATTTTTTTGTGATGAAAATAGAGTCAACTCGCTTCATGAAAGCAGTAATACACACGTACATGAGCAGTGTTGTCATCTTTTATTAAGTGAAAATGTAAAAAAATGATATATAATATCACTTATGGGTAAAAAATATGTCATTAATATCATTATTATTTCATTTATATTGCATATAATCATTAAATTTACAGTTATCACCATCAATGTAACGTGTGAACGAATCACATCTCTTTGTGAGGTTATAGACTGATGTACACACGAGAAGCATTGTCTTATTTCCAAAAAAATGAAGAGAATAAAGATATATGTTTATAATAAATCTAGATGAATGAAAATATAAAAGTTATATACATAAAAAATATATCCATCATCATGTCCATCCTCAATACATGGTAATGGAAAAACAAATGACATCAGATTACATGGTGGTAGTCCATCGAACACACAAACAATGATTTGGTAACCCATTTGATGGAAGTGGGTATGGTTGTAGGTCAAGAAAACAACATAAAAAAATAATTATATTTAATATAGTGACGTTATTATATAATAATTATATAATAATGATTTAAGGGGGTTTAGGACAAAGTAAAATAAAAATTCTCATTGTTGAATTGTACCACTTCATTAGGTATCATTCTTTGGTTTGTAACAAAATCATTCATAGGATGTAATTATGACAAAAATAAGGATCCTAAGAAGAGTTTAATAGTGTTGGGAAGTGATTTTGGTAGGTATTGAATGATCCAAATAGTTTTAAAGGTGTGAATAATTGACGATATTGGGTGACTTTTTATAAGTGCGGGAGAGGATACACATGGTATTTTTGAAAAGAATTGAGTGCTCCCATATTTTTCATATGTAATAAGTGTCCAAAATAGACCATTATCAAAACATAAAGTTGTCATGGATTGAATATGTCAATAAAATAGTTAGTATACATGTTTATTGGTTATTTTGAAACTTATATTTTGAGTTTAAACCTCATGTAAATCTATTTTTACCTTAACCAATATAATTAATTTTTATTTCATTCAAAATTCATTTTGGACAAAAATTAATTCAAAAATAATAGATATTATAAATAAATATTATTCCCATAATTTAATATATATTTTCAAATTCCATTCATATAATAGGAAAAATTAATTTAAAATTGATCTCAAATTCGTGTTAAGGAGGTAGTGTTATAAAGAGAAAATGATTAAAATTTAAAATGTTTTTAACCCCAATTTAAATATAATATTAATTACAATGAAAAAAAATATTAAATTAATATATATATAATTTAACTAATTATTATTTATAAAAACATTATCATGTTATTTTTTCATTATATATAAACAAATCAAAAGGGTGGTTTTCAATTAAAAGTCATTATTTTTCAGTCTTCATAAAAATGATCATTTTTAGTGAAAATCACAAAAATAAAACATAAGATAATTTTGATATTTTAAACTAAAAATGAATATTTTTAAACAAATTTATTTTCATTAAGTTTAAAAAAATAATTTTTTTTTATTAAAAACCCCAAAGAAAAACATTTTTTTTGAAAAGAGTATTTTTTTTAATTTATAAATACATTATTATAAATCATGAAATTTATTATTAATATGTATAATTTAAATAAAACTATTTTAATTAATTTTTAAAATTATTTATTAATATTTATATGACTATGTCTAATATCTTGGTTATAATGATTCATTTTAATAACTATATTAATAATATATAATGGTTTAGTTAAAACACAATGTTGCATGTAATGAAAGCTAAGACTAAGTTTTATGTGGTGAAATATTAACAAGATATATTATATAAAATAATATTAACTTTGTGTTTCGTGTACCTCATTCCATTAATGAAATTTTATTTATTTTGGGAAAATATTAATTCAGAAAAACTCGTGGTGTTAGACATACACTGTGTGATGGTGGATCACACATAAGGCATGTGTTTAAAACCTTATAGACGATAAGGCCTATAATTATGCCAAAAAATACTTTTGAGGAACAATACATAATAATAACAATGAATAGACTTATCATACAAAAATCACTGTAAATGGTTATAACACCCATAACCATTGCACACCTTCGAAGGTGTGAAATATGATATTTTGGTGTGCCCAAACATACAACACTAATTTAATGATAAAAGAAAAATATGAAATATATTTTATTATATAATTGGAGAACACTAATGATAACCACCACCACCACTCCAATGATTCTCCCGACACTTCCACTTTTTCCCTTGTAATTCACAAAATTTTCTATTGGGTAGAAGTGAAATGGAAGAATGCTAATCTTGCTTGTTGTGTCTATTTCTACTATAATAGATCTACCTATATTGTCTGAATTTTTATTAAGTATTGGCATAAATAAAGGCAATATGATATCTAGTAGAAAATACCTCAAGTACTTATGACCCTTTAGCTGATCATTCTTCACTACCTTTGATACAAAATAACCCAGATCCATGAATGGATTAGTGCATGCCCACACCAAATTCTCTCTCATGCAAAAAGATGGGAACTATAATGAATTATTCATCCTTATAGACTTTAGAAAAAAAATAGTGGAAAAATAGGGGATTAAAACCCTTTTATTCCAAGAAAACATGGCTATCAAGTTGCACCATGGAAGAATACCTTCCCTTCGATGTACCCTTGATTATAAATTTTGCACACTATGACTTGATATTCGTAGGTGCATCCAAGATGTCTATGATATGGTCAATCATTTTAATTCCATTTTTCCACACCCCAGGGCTCATTCACACCATTGAAGGATGGGGGATTCTCATATAAGAACTCTCAAGATCGGTCCCTTTCTCCACTAGCTCCTGGAGGTACCTCAACAATGGTTTTGTATAATTGTGGTATATTTTGGACCATGCCAAAAATTACCCACATTGTACCCTACATAAGATTCTGATCCAAAGGTGGATTCCCTTTAGGAGCATTTACTATACCATCTTGTGGAACATGTGGAAGATTTTTCAAAGTTATATAGGTGTACAATAAAAGATAAGAATTATTTGAAAACTAAAAATACATATTTTATGTAAGAATACATTGAGTATAAATGGAGATTAAGATAAAAACTCAAAACGAGAGATAAAGAACCTTGCATCACATGGTATCTTAAGTCTCCATCCAACAATAATTGTTTAGGCACTCATAAAAAACATATATTTCAAGTCTTAACAATACTGTATATAATCAAAAAATATCTAAATAATAGAATATAACCATTATTATATTTCATAGTTGTCAATAACTAAACTACAACACCCTAAAAAATTATCACCCATCCCGTTATTCAACATACATGAAGGGAACTCCCAACCCCCATGGGATGGAAACTAGAACAAAAAAAATGAGAAAAAATTATTTCTCAAAGCCTGAATCCCGTAACATCATATTTATTTATATATATATATATATCTCTGTGTGTGTAATATAAATAAACAGTGGAATAAAAATTTAAAGGACACATGACATAACTATAATAAAACAAAATAAATTATACAATTTAAATGTGTAAAATGAAACTCTATAGTATGATTCAAACAAAAAAGGATAAAATCAAAAATAACAAGAAACACCTATAAGTGATAAGTGTATGGAATCCCACTATCTCACCCCTATCCACTAAAGACAAGATGACTACAACCATTCCGCCACACTGTTGAACCTAACCATTCCCAACATTGAAATATAAAACCATCTCTATACACCATCGATGGGTTTTACAGGGTGTGAGATAAATTGGCTCATTAGAACCCCACCTAGGAGTTCCATAACAATAATATATTTAACGACATGAACATGCCCAACATAAGATAAAATGAGTCATTATAATTAGTTAAATAATTTTTATTTCAAAATCATGGGAAAACATTACCAATTTTTAAGTACTAAATAATCTAAGAAAAATGGATTTAAGGAATATAACTTATATCAGAACTAGTAATAAAATAAAATAATTTAAAATAAAGAACATGTAAATCACACCATGTATCATTATAGGTAAAATTAATTATAACACTCATACCAAAATATAGACAATCATACGCAACATACCACTAGGAATATGCCATGAATATAAGGTGACAATGAATACCCTAGAAAGTGACCATCCTAATAGTCTCAAACATGTCTTCAGGAATATTTTTTATGTGATCTAAGGAACAAACCATGATTAATGCCCCCAAAAGTAGTAATGGATGAGGCCCATTTCCACACCCTCCACCCAAGTACCTTGGGCTTCCCATGTACTCCATTTTCTAAATAATTTCCTAAAACCATTTCAAAAATATTTTTCACAATTATTTAAAAAACATTATTTAACCAAAATTGGGAAATATAAAATTTTACCAAAAACCCATTTACAAACATGACAATAAATAAACCATGCCAAATAAATTAAAAAAATTCATAAAACTATATAATTTAAAGTTAATCTAATAATGTATGGAGAAAGAACCACCTCCCTCAATCGCAGGTTGTACAAACCCAAATAGAGAACCACCAATACTGTAAAAAATATAATGACAACAGCATAGTACCTAGATCAAATTTTCATGTATTAGTATTAAATTCAATAAAAATAGTCATCAAAGATGATAGTTTACAACATACCTCAAAAGACAAACACATGTTTCACTATAACCAACAAAGTAATATTCTCATAATGATGGGCACACAATGGATCTATTGGAATCACATGAGTTTGAATATGTGATCAATATATTCAATAAAAAATAGTAGATTCTACTATCCAGGACTTAAGGAAATGAACAAGCAGAATGGTCCTTTACCTCGAGAGATGATAGACAATCACCATAGAGTTTAGGAATATAAAAATGAAATATGGAACGAGGAGATACACCAAAAATATTATAGACTAGCCCTTGTGTTTGAGGAGGAAGCCAAAAAATTGAAATAATGAAAATTTGCAACAGGTTCAGGTCATAAAATATTTATTTATTTTGTGATTCATTATTTGAATTCATGATTCACATCGTCAATAACTCAACTTATATATACCTTGAAAAAATGATTCACCTCAAGTTAAATTAATCCTAATTGACCCATTCATAGAGTGAATAAGTATCAAGATTTGAAAACTTCTAATGATCTGAACCAAACACCTCACATCTTCTCAATAAGGGATTCAAATCATGTACCCATTTCCTGATTTTAGTGTTTCATATAGTTAGTAAACAATCCATGTTCTGTAGAAAATACCTAAACAAACTACAACACCCGTGGATCCAAAAAAAAGTATTGGAAATTTAAGTTGGATTATGTTTTCAACTAGTTTTTATATTAACCATCAATAAAAATGTATTAAATAATACAAAAATTTTGTATCTACGGTTTTATAAAAATCATAATGGTATTTCATCGATAAAAAAGTATGTGACCAATACTAAGATAAAAAGAATTTATTTATCCTTTGACTCAATAATCCCTGATCAACATGATAAATATTTATGTATACCAAAACATTGGACACCATTGATTACACAATATAAGGAAGAAATAAATTATAAAATTGATACTTATTAATACATTTACATGAGAATCCTCAAACAGATTCTTTAGAAAAAAGATACTCTAAAAGGATACAATAATTTTCACTTATATTGACTTGGTTTAAATAAAATATCCCCAATAAATTTATATTTTATATAATTAAAATCCTTCTCTTCCTTTAATAATACTTCTGTTTATAGGAATTTCTCCAATGGTCATATTTAAAATTTCTTGGTGTTTTTTGTAATGAATTCGATAAAAGTCCTTCTTCACATGAAAGGATTCATCCTAGAATGTATGTTTGATTCTTGTAAAATTATACACCTCTATAGTGTAATTTGATTCCCTACAACAGAATAAATATTGTTAATCTAGTGAAATAAAACTTCTTCATTCAAAATATTATAGAGATGTCCATCCAGAAAACATGTCTTACTCCATTCGATGAAGTTGGTATAATGGTATTTATATAACTTCATTTGATGGACTTCCTTATACTATGACAATTATAAATTCATAATTCTATGTTTGATGATGTATCTAATCATTCATCTGATATAAAATCTACATGTATGTTCAATTAATGAAAAAATTATTTTGATTAATAAGTATTTATATATCATGAAAAACATATTTTCTTTAAAACAATATATATAACATGTGATGTATATAAGTTAATGGAATAATTTTATTTAAATAAATTCATTTTATTACTCAAATTATGGTTATAATGTGTTGAAAGTTATACTTTTTAATAAAAATATTTCGGTTACAATAAGCACACATAAATATATATATATACACACACTATATTTTTGGGTAATGAATTATGTAACTGAAATATAACATTGTTGTTCTCTTCATGGGTGGAATCGTTCTTGAAATCTTTTCTAATGGTTTTTTTCATCTATGTTAACATCCATTTATGATTCCTTTGAAACATTGAGGTTATATTATTTTGTAACCCTCCTTCTTCTTCATCTATAAGGATTATAATCATTTTATTCCATTATAGTGTAAACCATATTTAACTACTCTTTATATTTTTTTCATGGGATATTTTTACGTAAAAATTTATTCTATTTCTTGATAGAGGAAATATTGAAAACCCATATATTTTATATTTCAATATAGTTTTTTATTGATTAAAAAGACATGTTTACTACGTACTCTCAATCCATCCACAATATTCCTCATCATGGGATATTATCATGTTATACTTTTTTGATGAAATATATGTAACTTAATCTATCCTAATATAGTAAGGTAGATATCTTCTTAGAGGTTATATCGCAAATGGTGAATATGTTAAGAGTACCCTCATCCACAATATTCAATGCGTAAAAAATAAAATTCCATGGTTGAAATTTGATTAACGGGGAAATGTTAAAACCCGATATTTTAATATATTAATTCATTTAAATGGTATAAATGTTTTCGATATCATTATTCACACACAATACTGAACATAAATAAAACTATGATATATTTAGATAAATTATAAATATTTAAATATAAACATTAAAACTTATACATTGATTTAATGGGAATGAATTGGATTAACTTATTTATGAAATATATGTACATGGAAGGAAATGCTACTTTTTATATAAATGAAATTTAATTTTCTTAAATAAATTGACTAATAAGATCTTTTAATGTTCATAAAATATTTTTCAAAAAGTTTTCTTTTTTTTATATTCATGTCTACTTCATTATACATATCATTAATGATGATAATGTTTTTTTGATATTAATAATTACTTAACAATAATTTAGTTTATAATTGATATGAAATTATAATAATAGTAGTTAACATGTGAAAATATCATTCTCTAATAAAAAGGGGTTTTCATTATAATATTGATTTAATTCCCAAAATTATTTTTTTTGAATTTTAATATAATAATATGAAAATATTTTATTATTTGTGATAAATATATTATTTTACATGATTTTTCAATGATTTTTCTGAAATAATTGGGGTTTCATTTAATATTGAAAAAATACAGATTTTTCTAAAAACTATTACTATTATAAAATTATTGTAAGATAAGAATGTAATAGATTTTTTAGAAAAAAAATCAATGAAATGAATTTTAATAAAATAATAAATCAATTAAATTATTGTGTTTTTTATAAAACTTGTGTATAAAATTTTAGAACAATAATTACTATTTTATTTTAAAAACATTTTTTTAATCTATTATATAAAAATTTTCATCCATCAATTATAGATATAATATCTAAAAAATTAATTTCATATTTTAGATCAACATGATAATATTTGTCTTCTAATTTCAATGTTTATTTTTTTTCAAAAAAATATGATTAGTAAGATTAATGTTACTAACGATGACAATGGTAAAACATTTATTTTTAATGAATTGTTCTATTATTATTATATAATTTTAATTTAATTAATCAAATTAATATATTTTTAGGATTCATATAATATGATATAAAAATGTATATATAACTATATTTTTGACAAATTTAATTCATAATAAATGCTAAATATGATTTACAATACAATGTAGTTAAAACCATACTTTTCTTCAAAAATAATAGTTTTCTCTAAATAAAATATTTTAATTGAATAGTTATTATTTATATTATTTTTAAATTTTATAAAATTAAAGGGTGATGAAATTTAGGATCATAAATCCAAATTTTTTTCATAGTATTTTTTAAATATATTTAGTATAGCTTAAATTAAAAATTTAAAAAATAGTGACCAATGTAAACACTAATAAATGATTAAAGTAAAAGAAACTGTGAAATTTGTTTTTGAAAAAATACGAAAAATTATGTTAAAATACTTAGGTGAGGATTAATCAACCAAATATAACTCCAGAGACCATTATTCAAAAAATTTATGTTTATAACCTGTGTGTAGTGTAATGATATAGAATAACAATTCACTCAGATTACATTCTCAAAATCTTTCTTTTCTATACTCCTATAATCCTTGGTTATTTATTTAAGACTTTTTCTTAATTATTTATCCTTAGACCTTCATTTACAATGATGATTTCCTAGGAAAGTACAATGTTCCAAAGTAAGTATTATGTAATCCATAACGTTTTCAACATAATAATTATATTACACAATTAAACATACATAATAATATGATAAAATAAGTAACATTATTATAAATTTCAATTTTCATATAAATTTAACAATATTTATTCAATCATTTCCATCAACTTTTTAAAACAAAATAGTGTTTATCATATGTTGTGTGGATTACTACCTCAAAAGAGTATCATTTTTTTATTTCTGGTCAATGTTTTTTATCCAAACTAGATAAAATATAATTTCACCACCAAAAAAATATAAATAATATCATTATTATTCTCTTTTTGTTATATTATACACTTCCTTTATCATAGTCACACATCGAGATATAGTGTGTTCACTTTTTAGTTAGTCTTAAAACCAACTTGAATAATTCTTTAAAAATCTATCATGGATTAATATAGAAACTTAAATACTAATATTTTTTAATTACTAATAAATTTAATATGTATTTTTATTTCTGTAATCATTATAATAAATATTTAAAATATTATTGAAATATTATTTTCAATTTCATAAATTTAAAATATAACATGACACGAACTCAATATTCACACAGACATAATAATAAAATATATAAAAATAAATATAATATGATAAAAAATTTATACATAATTAATTAAATATAGATTAATATGGTTACCAATAAGCTATATAATAAAGGTAATTTTATTATTCAAGAATTTAAAAGCCGGTAAAAAATGAATTAGAAAAAGGTATGGATTTTGGCATCCAATTCATCTATTTTGGATACGTTTTTTATATGAGAATAATTTATTATATATTTTTTATAAAATTTTTATTTGAGAGATAAATTTATTAATTATATTTTAATTATGATATATCATTTTCTACTATAAGTTCACTATTTCATGTGGATTTAATTTAAATTTTTTTCAAGCTATAAGGGTTCTTTGTTTCAAACATTTACTACCAGTGACATGCATATGTTTTATATAATGATTTATCTTTAATTGTGTACTCACTTCCTTTGTATATATATTTATCAAGGTCGAACCTTAGGTAATGCCCACAAGCCCCTAGGCTATGTAAAGACACCTCAAGGGCTAGAAAACAAAGTTGAAGGGGAAAAACCACCGTTTACTATAGAATTATTTGTAATTAAGGGAAATAATTCCAATGATGGCCTTGGGAAATAATATCTCTAGGTCCGGTTCTAATATATATCATATATTTTTATTAATCATGGGAAATAATAATCTGAATTAGTACATTTTTAAAACTTTTACTCAATCATTACCTCAAATCTAATGATTTTTGGTGACTTAATTTTCATTCATTGAGTTATGATCATACTATGAGATTTAAAATTATTTAAATATATTGATATTTATTATATTATGTGGTATTATATTTTTTAAATGAATTTTGATTATAAATACATAACACACCTTTTTAAAATATTTAATTCTTCTAGGAGTATGTTTCTCATTATGGATATTAATAATTCAAGTCCACCTTCATTGAGTGATATTGTTTCATCATAAATTATTATTCCCCATAATTTGGTTCTCCCACCATAATATTTTACAATATGTAATTTAATAATCATTTAATTTAAAATGATATTTTAATAAAACTATGTTTTTTCTTGTTCTTTAATTTGTTTTTTTATCAAATGTAATTTCAGAGCATTAAAATAGATCCTTTCATAATAAAATGTTTTATCTCTACCATCACATTTCATTTATAGAAAATCATATCATTTTAATGTATAAATTAATGGAGATTATTTTTAAATTTAAAATTTTACAAAATCATTTACTTTAACTTTTAAAAAGTTTCATTTAAATGTGACATGCAAGCTTGTATTTCATGTTGATGTAAAAGAATGTTTTCAAAAAACAAATCTATGTTTTTAACATCATTATCCAATTTTTATTCAAATTGAGTTAAAATAAATGGATTTATGTTAAATGATTTATTATCTAATAAACATTTATATATATATTATTTACGGGTAATGAACTAATGGTATCCAAAAATATAATTCTCATTCCTCTATTGGGATATATCAATCAATAATTATTTTAGAAGGATGTTTTCTCTATATGTAAACAACTTTCTATGATTCCGTCATTATAATAAGGTTATATTATTTTGAATCCATCAACCTTCTTCATCTAGATGGATTGTGATCATGTTATTCTTGCATTGACTATATCTTATCCTACTACTCTATAATGTTTTTTATTGAGTGATGCTTATATAGAATGTTATTCTTTTTTTTATTTTGGAAATATTGAAAATTCATATATATATTTTTGATACATATGTCTCATGATTAATCATGAATGTTTAATATATAGTTTTTAACATTCCACTTTCATACTCTGGATGGGTTATGATTATATTATCCACTTTATTAACTTTTGGAAAATTATTAGAACTCCAAATGTAACTATTCCAATATAGGAGTTTTTTAGAAATTTGAATATATATTTATTTATCGTAAACATTCTTTCTTTATATTTATTATGATATAGTTATCCCTTTAAATATTATGGGGAAAAGTATTGGTGTTTGTAATAATGTCATTCTAATATATATTAATATTAAAAAGTTTACTATGTTATGTTTGACCATTTACCTTATTTCTTATGATGTGTTGTGACCGTGTTAAAATATTTATTTAAAAGGTAAAAGAGTACGAGTTTCATATGTTATTTTTATAATATGTATGATGATTGGGAAAAGTGAAAATAATTTTTTTTTCATTTTCTAATATGAATAATGTATGGTAATTAAAAAATTTAGGGATGGTGCCTGACATTATATAGCCCCTCGATGTATAAATAGGTCACATGAGACAGAAAAACCTTGGTTTTGGTGCAAACATATCCCCATATAAGTCTAGTGTATTTTTAAAAGGCCTTGATACCATGATTTGATGAATAGAAATATGGATTCCATTAGTGTAGGAATAGTAATTATTATTACCATTATTTTCATCATTTTTTCATGGATATATAATGATATCTATTTTAGTTTATTATGGAATTGTTTTATTAATTACCAATGTAACAAGTCTTATTCCATGTTTATTCCATGATTTCCTTTTTTTCATATACTTGGCATTAGATCCCATTCATTCTGGTGTTGTTATTTCCCTAGGTTATTGAGAATGATATTTCACATGATATGTATAACATGATTGATTATGTGGAGATATTTTTGGAGTTGTAAAAGACTTATTATGGGATTAATTAGTTCATATATAGTGTGAAAATAATTTAATTATGTTTTAAAACATAATAGATTTGTTAGTTTATGATTTTTCATAATTCTCATAATCTCTCCAACTAAATGGTATTTGGAATATATGAAATATAATGTTTTCATAGATTCATGTTATTATGGATTAGTAATCTATAGTTGGTATCAAATATATAATGTGAATTTTGTTTTGTTCTAACCAAATTCAAGATTATTGGTCTTGGTCATCACAATACATATGAAAAAACACTTTATAATTGCATCAACAATTACATTGTTAAAGTAGAAGAAATTCCCTTTAAATTATTGAGACCTTTTAAAAGAAGATTATTTAATTAAAAGATTAATATATATTCCTTTGTAATACCATGAGAACATAGATATAAATATTTTTTAGGAATACTACAAGATATTTAATGAATATGATTTAATATTCAAATGATATGAAATTATTCTAGTTGAATATTTTCAAAGAAACTTAATTTGATAGAAAATGAAACATGTCCAAAAAATTAAAAGGAGATTCCCTTATTTATTTTAGATGAAAGTGAATGATAATTGGAAATGACCATATTAAATCCTATAAGTATTGATTTGGTTATTTAAAAATTAATATGGAAAATATACAAAAGGAGGACAAATATTCTTAGGCAAAAATAAGGGAGAAAGCCTGATTCACATACAAAAATGCTTTTTGTGGATCTGTGAGCCAAAGGATGTTATGTAAAAATGTCACATTATTACTTTTACGACTTGTTTTGGAAATCAAAAATATATTTATATCTTATTATTAAATAAATTAATTACTTTGATTACATTTTACATTCAGTCATACTTATAAAGCTAAATAAATGCATCGTATGCACATTGACCATCATAAACATGATTAACCATTATAACCACTTTACATCATATCAGTGCCTTGCACTATACGCACACAAACCATCGTACCCACTTTTCATCATAAAAGAACTTTTCCTTATATGCACGATGAACATCGTACCCACTTCTCATCATATCAGTACTTTTCAATGTATGCATGTTGACCATCGTACTCATATCATATCTTTACCGTACGCATGTTTCCATTCTTATCAAAACCATGATTTACATTTAATCATAGTCATGTTTTCTTATATCAATTTATTTAACTAAATCCATGTTGTGGTTTAATTTTGACATTAATAAAATTAGGTTGTGTATTCTATTTTAATATGATAATATAATCCCATGTGTCCAAGTCCCTCTAAGTTTTCTGGAAAAAAATGACCATTAGATACAAACGTGAATATTGGACTCGAGGCATATAAATAAGAGGTCATTTAAAGTGGATAAATCACAACTTAACAACAAGATATATTTTCATTTTTTATGTTCTAGGGAGAGACTGTGTGACATCTACCGAACAACATGAGAAATCCATGAAATTAAAAAATGTGAATGAATCGTTCTTAGATTTTGTATTTCAATAAGTTCTTTGTTTTTTATCATGTGTAAGATCAAGTGATAACAATCGAGGGCTTCCTGGGATAGGCAGATAGTGTGACCTATCTTTGTATCATGTTCTTTAATGTTTTTTAAGGATAGAGGTTTTGATTACCTATAAAGTTGAGGGCTAGTGGGGATAGAAAGACGAATGTTCCAATCATTATATCGAGGTCTTACGAGTTTTGGTAAGAAATACCTATTATACTAGGTGAAATGATACCCTAATCTTTGGGATAAAATAATTTTAATACCATTTACTTTTCCCCTTATTATTTTAATAGAAAGAAGAACCTTTTATTTATTCCTACTATTAGCAATATTTTATATTGTAATCGTTTCAGTTACAATATATACATTTCAATATTGATTCTATATGCTATATGTTAAAATAATTTAGACTTAATATACTCTAATATTTGTAATCAACCCAAATAAATTTTTTTATAACTTGTGGTAGTATAACAATATCATCGGTCTAAGAGTCAATCTTATCATTCATTTTATTTAATAATAGGCATTGTGAATTGTTTTAGTTTAAGTATTATTAAAATAAAAACCTTTTGTAAATGTTTTAAAAGAAATTTTTAAACATACATTTCACCCCCCCCCCCCCGCTCTTGTATTTGTGTCATATCATATCCATTTCGATCCATAAATTGGTATTAGAGAAGGTATACTTTTATTTTCATCTCTTTTACATGTTACATTATTTTTATTTTATTTTTAATTTTTTTAGATACACTAACCGATATTTTTTAAAAATGATATTTTTCATTAAGATGGCAGGAATGATAACTATCAGGTCAATTGACATTCTGAATCCTACAATACCACCTATATGTGATGCCAATGACATTGAATATTGTAGAGATCATAAAAAGAATTTTATCATAAATACTAGAGTAGATAAATTTGTTATGATCACTAGTGACTATAAGATCCACAAGAAAGAAGTCATAACTTCTACATCAAAAAATGACGTGAATATTAGTTAAACTATAAGGTATGTAATACATTATTGTATTCCATTCCTGGTAATATACACTGTCAAATATCTTTATGTGAAGACACAAATAGTATATTGAAGAAATTAGAGATTACAAACTTTGGTACTTCCAAAGTAGTTGAAACAAGAAGGGTAATTCTAATATCCGACTACCAAGCAATATAATTTCCTAATGGTGAACCTGTAGTTATGGTTCAAAAATGATTTATTAAAATTGTTAATCTTCTTGAAACTATGGCAGAAAGGGGTTTAGGTGATGAAATTTTAGTTTAGAAGATCATAGATGTTATTTCCAATGAATTAGAATCTAACGGGACTTAAGTTGATGAGTCTAGAAAGATTACTAATCTCACTCTTGATGATCTTTTTGGAACTTGATTTTGATATGAATGAAGACTTAAAGGAGGTGGAGAAAAGTCGAAAAAAGATGAATGGTGGAGTAGCATTAAATACTATATCAAATCCTTTCACATATCAATCACCTATGAAAAATAAGTCACAAAAGGGAATAGTTGAAGTCTTATTGGATTCCAGTGATACTGAGAAGCTAGAGAATGAACTTTCATACCATTCTAGAAGAATGAGAAAAATTGTTGGAAAGAATGATTTACTATACATATATAAAAATACATACAAAGGTAATAATGATAAGAAATATTATTAAGTCATAAGGTATGAATGTAAAAGAGTAGGAAAAATTTGTCCTGATTGTCTAATGCTAAAGAGAAATGATAGAATGGAAATAAATTCAGAGAAGAATAAAAAGAGATACTAGAAATCCAAGGGAAAAAATTCTTAAAAGTAAATGACTCCTCGAGTTACAGCAGTTTTGATTATTCTAAAGATTCTTCTGATATTAATATCATATATCCAAAGAATTTTGGTCTCCTTACCAAAACTCCTTAAAATTTCGTAATGGCTAGGATGCACAGTTGTGAATCACATACTAATATGTTTTTATTTAAAAATTATCCTGATAAATATTATTCTTATGATGAAGAAAAATCCACCCTAGAGAATGATAATTAATTAACTTCTTATGAAGAAGTATCCTAATTTTAGAAATTTTTAGGAAATAAAAATTTTAATGTGTCTAGAAAGCATGAAAATGGAAATACAATGGTTAATATGTTAATAATATAAGTATCACATCTCCCTAAATATTTTGATTTTAAACTATTGAGATTGAATTTTTTTCTAATAACAATTATAAAGTGAATTCTAAAAAGAAAAATATTTCTAAATATTTTGATAATATAAATTCTATGAAAATTATTTTATAATTAAACACAATTCTAAAACTAATACAAATAAGGATAAGAATTTAGTCAACAGAATAAATTCTGAAATATTTTTTAAAGAAACACTTTTCAAATTTGACATTTTGAAAAGATAATTTTTATGAAATGTATACCCAAATATGACATTATGGTAATAGTCATGGAATAGGATACACTCATTCAAAACAAATTATTAAAAATAAAATTTTTGTTCATAAATAACCACATTCTGTACTAAGTGTCAAAGTGGTGGTCATTGGAATAAAAATCATTCTCGAAATAAAACATAATATTTTTGTTTCCACAAATAAAAATTTTCAAAACAAATGTGTATTCCAAATATCTTTCTTACTAACATTTTCAGATCCAAACAAGTATGGATTCTAATTTTCTAAATGTTTTTGTTTTAGAAAAAAACCAGAAACAACAATATTTCCTAGTACATAGATAGTGGATTTTCTAGGCATATTACTAGAAAAAAACCTCTATGAAAATGTTATCAAGACATGAGGCAGAAAATTTTCATTCAGAGACAATGATCAAGGAAAGAATTTTGGTGATCGTAGTATTGTTTTCCTTAGTAAAATTATAATTTATAATGAATTATTTGATGAAGATCTTAACCACAACCTATTTAGTATATGTATATTATGTGATGATGGTTACCTTGTGAATTTATTAATGATAAATGTATAATTAACAATTCCAAGGATGAATTTATTCTATCTGCCCAAAGGAATGATAATGTTTACACATTAAACATAGAAGACCATAGGATCCAAGACTTACCTTGTCTAAGTGCACTGGAAGAACAATCTGGGTTATGCATAGAAGACTATGAAACAGTAATTTTAGATACATATTTATCTAATAAAGGACCTATTAAATTTGTACATGAGATTAGATTTGATTCATATAAAATTTTTTACCATTGTCAATATTGAAAACAACATAATGCATTCTTTAAATAAATTAGTGAAGTAACAACTCCTGATACATTACAGTCAGTGCACATGGATCTTTTTTGTCCGACACAAAACAGATTTATTTTAGGCATGTATTATGTATTAGTTTTATTTGAGGACTACATGAGGTTTATATGGGTGTATATTCATGCTATGTAATTAGAAGAGTTTTGTTTCATTAAAACCTTTTTTGTAATGTTAAAAATAAGAAAACCTTCCATTGATAACTATCCATAGTGATCATGGTGAGGAATTTGTAGATTATGATTTTGAAACTTTATGTTGTAAGAAATGTATTACTCACAAATTTTCTACACCATGAACACCCCAAAAAATGGTGTTGTTGAAAAAAGAAATATACTTCTTCAAGATATAATAACAAACCTGTTTAGTGAATACTCAATAATAAATCATTTTTGGGAAGAAGTTTTAATTACTGCTTGATATACTATAAATCGAGTCTAAATTTGACATTTTCTAAATTAAATTATTTATGAGTTAGGGGAAGGACCAAAATTAAAGTAATCATACATCAATGTATTTGGTTGAAAATTATTAATTTTAAATAAGAATGATAACCTTCATTAGTTTACAATCAAATCTAATTAATAAATATTTTTAAGTAATTCCTCTACTTCTAAGTGTTATATAGTTTTTAATAAAACCACTTGTATTGTTGAAGAAATAATACATGTTATGTTTTATGAAATTGATATTTTTTTCAATCATCCTCAACCAATTTCTTCTGATGTTTTTTTCAAAAATGATGACCAACCTTTGATAAAAGTTTCTTTAAGAATTTTAAATACTCAATAAATTGTTTCAAAGACATTTACACCTGAAGGAATTCTTCCTTATTTTGATGAGAATATTTTACTAAATTCAAATGAATTATAACTTATGAATCATCTCAGTGATAACATCATCAGTGATATAAGTCAACCAGTAAGGGCTTGGAATTCCTTAAGAAATGAAATTGAACATCTTTATTTTCTATCAAAATTGGAACCTAACAAATCAAGTGAAGCTTTAGGTGAAAAGGATTGGATAAAAGAAATGAAAGATAAAATAAATGAATTAAAAAGTAATAAAGTATAGGCCTTGGTTGAAATACCTAATGTTACTTCTATTATTGGAGATAAATGGGTTATTAGAAACAAATTCAATGAAAATCATTTCATTTTTAGAAATATATATACACTTGTTGTTAAAGGCTATAATCAACAAGAAGGCATAGATTATAATGAAATCTATGATCTAGTAGCAAGAATCATGTCTATTTGAATTCTATTACCCTTCATAGAATTATTCAATTTCAAACTCTTTAAAATATATTTCATGTGTGATTTATTCAATGAATATGTTTAGGAATAAGTCTATGTAAACCAACCCCTTTGGCGTGAAGATACAAAACATCTTGAATATGTTTACAAACATACCAAGGCACTTTATGGATTTAAAATTCCCCTAGAGCTTGGTATGATAGGTTACCATTATTATTGTTACAAAACAATTACATTAAGGGAACAGATAACCCAATTCTTTTTATAAATAATTAAAAGAACCTTATGATTGATCAAATTAATGTTGACAACATCATTTTCGGATCAACTCAAAATTCATTAACATATTTATTTTTAAATCGAATGAAGTTTGAGTTTGATATGATTTTGATGGGCATGTTGAAATTCATTCATGGTTTTCAAATTTATCAAAAACTAGAAGGTATGTATATATCTCAATGTATGTATATCACAGAAATTCTCGAATTTGGTTTTTTTATAAAGAGAGGTCAGTCAGCCATGATTATTTTGGTAATTGTGATTATTATATCCAAAGGATTATTTTGTTACAAGGTTTAGAACACTTGTGTGTTAAAAATCCACAGTCATAGAATCCATTTATTGTTGTGTAGGTCAGAAAATTCTATAATACAATTAAATTTGATAAGGATATGATGATTAAATTTTCCATATATGACAGAAAATTTACTTTGTTAGTGAAACAAGCTGCACACATTATAAATGTCTATAATAAAGGTGAATCATTCCATCTATCTCATAAGATACTTCAGGATGTCGGTATGTTTAATAAGGAAAGTTCTTAGAAGTATCTCTTTCTTGTAAATGTGATAAAAATAAAATTGACCCATATCTCTGCAGTAAATTGGCTCATTGCTTTTTTGATGCAAGGGTACATTGTCACCAAAAAATGAGATAGAGAAACCCTAAAATTTTCATAATTATTTATGTTGGATTACCTTGTGAATTTGAGAAAGGTAAACCTCAAGGGTTACATATTTGAAATGATCAAGAATGTGAAGTCAGGTGCGATTATGTCTCATATGATTATGTATCCTACTATTCTCAAACTATTTATTTTTGAAAGCCTCAATTATTTCAATAATTAAGTTAAAAGAGAACTAAAAGTCTTAATTTTCCTATGGATTTATAAGGATGAAATAAGAATATTGATATGTCTTTTTGATCCCGAGTCAAATCTATTTTTCATGAATGTGAAAGAATTAGAAAAAATTCAATCGGCACCACTTTTAGTGGAATCCGCTATAGTAGTAGTAGTTTCTCAAAAGAAAAATTATTAAACTAGTGAAAATTTTAAAAAAAAAATCAATGTAAAGTAAAGTGGTTGTATTCAAGTGGATAAAGGAGAAAAAACAAATAAATAATGGGGATCCTCAGTTTGGTCTTGACCCAGCCGAAGCTCTAGAAGAAAATATAAGAGTAGAAGAAACTAAAAAATAAACTGAGAAGAAAACGTTTTTGAAAAAAACTCAGAGGTTTTTTATGATACTAGAGTTTTTATGAGTATATATTTTGCAAGTTTACAACTAAAATAGGGAATCTCTCAAGAAATGTTGGTACTGATTGTTAAAGGAAAAGGGAAAAAAAGTGTAAATGGCAACCCAATTGGCTTCCCATTCAGAAGATGTAGAATAAGAAGAGGGTGATATTCTTATTGTGATTCTACAAATCTCAAATAAGAGAATTGAACATGAAATTTACATTGAGAAACAATTTGAGGCGGTTCAACAAGAGTAATCTAATGTTGCTCTAGTACCAATGTAATCATATGAAACACTTTCTCAAAGAGATTCTCTTGAAAATAAAATGACTCAACATTCCCATACAGAGAGAGCTATTATTTTCATTAAAATAGTTGAATAACCCAAAGTTTAAAAAGTAATATAAAACTAAAATGGTGAACCACCTACTAAAGACTCAAGATGATTATATGATCTTGAATCATACAATGAAGACACAGATTCAAGGAACACTATTTCTCTTAAGAAAAGTGATTACATTTTGCATTCTCTAACAAGGATTGAGACAAGTATTCCTTACCATCTCAGAATATAAGGAAATATTGATTTCATCAGAGAGAATAAATATAATAAATTCAGTTTAGTAAGTGAAATCAAAAATAAAGTTCTGATATTAGAGGTCGATCTAAATGTTTTGAGTGATAGTTCCATTTATCATACGAAGGATTATAACAGGTTAAAAATTGGTCATACAAATCAAAATGTTCATCGAATGAACATGATGAGTCCACTGAAGACTTAAAAAGGCTTTCAAATGATCATTACATATCTTTTAATAAGATTTATAAGGAAATAGTTGAAATATTGAAACAGGTTCTGAAAATCATTGTTGTTGATGCTGATTTAGTGAAAGAGTTTCAAGGATGGTTTAATGTTTTCTAGTTAGAGATTTTGATGGTTTTATATTTCTAAGTTGAAATTGTTTTGTTAAAGAAACAAAATAACTTGTTGGCTGGACAAAATAAGAATGTGAAGGAATGAATTGTTTCTCTCGAAGAAGTGATTAGAACCCAAGAAGTCACTATCAAAAACAAGGGCCAACTATTTTTAGAAAAAAAGAGTTACTAATTATTCAAGGTGTTTCAATTTCAGAATACAAGAAAGATATAAATAAGATTAAGGTTGTTCTTCATGATTTTATAATGAAATAAAAATAAAGAGTGGAAAAATGAATATTTTTTTTTTGTAAAACTCGAAACTTTTGATAATAAAATTTGTTATATATTTTCATTTGTATTGTTTTATATTTTTTTCTCTCAAACTCTTTCAGGAAATATGAAAAAACCCCACTCATTTTGTAAATCAAATGGTGGGATAAATCATCACAAAAGGGGGATAATTTCTAAATGATAGAAATATTATGAGAATGTATGTCTTACTCAAATGAAATAAATTAACAAAAAGAATAATCAAATAAAATCATTATGAATACAATACATATGAATGTATATACCTAAGGGGAAATTATTTGTATTCATTTATCTTTCAGAAGAGTTTTCATAACTTTGGAGAGATATGTATTTCTTTCTAAATTTACATTTTATTTTGTGATTTCCAAAAATAGGGAGATTATTATGTCAAAAGACACTTTTTGACATTAATTTCTTGTTTTAGAAATCAAAAATCAATTTATATTTTATTCTAAAATAAATTAATTACATTAAATACATTTTCCATAAAATTGTACTCATAATACCAAATAAGTTCATCTTATGATTGCTGGCCATCCAAGGCATGATTGACCATCGAACACAATTTTCATCATATCAATACATTACATTGTTTGCATGCTAATCATTTTACCCACATAGATAGTACTAGATCTTTCCATTGTACACACACTTAACATCATTCCCACATTGCATCATATCATTGCTTTTCATTATATGCACACTAAAAATCATACTCATATCATATTTTTACCACATGCATGTTTTCATTATTTTATCAAAACCATGATTTACAATTAATAATAATCATGTTTTCTTATACCTATTTTTTAGCTAAAATGATGTCATGGAGTAAGTTCCCTCCGATTTTTCGAGATAAATATGATATTTGGAGACAAATATAGTTGTTTGATCGAGACCTATAAATAGGAGTTCATTTAAAGTAGACTAAATAAAACATAAAAGTGTGAGATCTATGGATTGTTTGAGTTCTAGAGAGTGACCATGTGACATCTCTCCTACTTCGTGCGAAATCCTTGAAATTACCAAACTTGAGTTGCTTGTTCATAGTTTTTGTAGGTCAATAAGTGATTTTTTTTGGTTCATTAATCTGATCAAGTGATAATGATTGAGGGATTCCTGGGATAAGTAGATGGTGCAACTGATCTTCGTTTTCAGGGATTTCAATTGTTTGATAAATAGAGGTTTTGATTACCTTTAAAATAGAGGGATTACAGGGATATAAAGATGAATGGGTCGATCATCATATAAAGGGCTTGCCTATGTTGGTAAAGTAGACCTATTGTCCTAGGTGATAGAATACCCTACTCATTGGGATAAAATAATTGTAATACCATTTACATTTCCACTACAAATTCTAATAGATAGAGAACCCTTTTATTTCTTCTTTCTATTAGTATTATTTTATATTGCAATTATTTTAGTTACAATTTATACTTTTCAGTATTGATTCTATATGCAAAATTGTAGAATCATTTACAGATAATATACTCTGTTATTTTTATTCAACCTAAATATATTTGTTTTATAACTTGGGGTACCATAACAATATCATCGAACCATGATTCAGTCAAATAATTTCTTTTCTCTTATAAGAATCATTGTTAATTGTTTTATTTTACGACTTGTTAAACTAAGAAACTTTATTAAAGGTTTTAATATAAATTTTTAGACATAAGATTCACCACCCTCTTGTATTTGTGTCATCTCATATATATTTCGATCCAATAAAGGAATTTTAAATGAAATGTTAAATCAAAATAAAAAAATTAATAAAGGATAAATAATATGTGGGATTTATTGTGAAAAAATATAATAATTATCCAAAAGGATGGTTAGTCATAAATAAATATTGAATTCAAAGTGATATTGGAATGAAAACCTTACCATTAATCATAATTTCTATAATGGGGATTTAACATCCTGTATAATAAACATACCATCATAATAAACAAATTAATAACCTTAATTATATATATATATATATATATTACCTTTTATAATCATCAATTAAAATCATTTATTGAACATAATTTGGTTAATTATTATCTATTTTCATCATCAAATGTTTGTAATTTTGTATCCCATATAAGATTTGTAATAGAGATTTCAGTACTAATTCACTGATTAAAATTTCTTTATTACCATTTTGTTCAAGGTATAATAAAAAAATTATACTTATTTATTCAGTACCATGTTCATTTTATGGAATATAAGGGTTTGGTTCATGAGAATAAAAACCATTACATAAATTTTCAGGTAATTTACTAACATAAAAATATGAATTATCTTTTTAATTCATAATTTTCTTCCTTATAGAAATATATTCAATGTATAAATTACTCCTTAATATCAAATATAACCCATAATGATGTGCATATCATGTCATCTGAATAATCAAATATACATTTATATTTCCTTTGATATATAATTGTGGCTAGCCCAAGGTTCATTCTCAAGGAGATAGTGTGTTTATCATTGTGTATATTCTATAATATATTTGTTTATTCTTATGTTTTTTAATATTTTGAAGAAAACATGAAAAATGATTGAAAAAAATGAAATTGAAAATATATAAACAAATAAAGGAAATATAATAAAATTGTAATAAAACGTTAGAAAGAACCCAATGAGCACCTGATTGTTCAAAAAACATATCACATGATCAATCTCTTGACACATGAACCTATCACTCGCCAAAAATGAATTTTTTTTACAAAATATCTTTATATATATAAAAACTCTCCCAAAAATTAAAATATTCTAAAAGAGAAATAAATTTTTCACATAATACCTTACATGAATATATAATCATCATTAGATCAAATGATAACATTACCGCTCTTGAGTTACTATGTCGAGTAAATATGATAATAATAGAAAAACTTACAAGGATTTAAGAGAATAAAACCATCATTATGAATAATAATTCTCTCACATATCACTATTTACATTTGTAACATGCTAGGAATGAAAATTAACACAACGATCTATTAATTTTTCATCTCTATGAAATATCAATCATCACCTCCCAGAACATTGTCTGAAAATTAATCATCTATGATTGTAGGTTAGGGGTCAAACACAATGAAAAAAAATTACCCAATTATATTCATGAATAGATAAAATCTAAATAGAAATATAAGGGAAGATAATAAAGAGATATATTTTCATATATAAAATATGTCGGTGTAGGAGGCGAATCTTACATATGAATCACAAAATATTTAATGAAATAAAATGAAAAGTGATATTTTAAAAAATGGTAGCTATGAAGAATGAATCCCTACAGAAACGTAAACTAATGAACCTCAATACTCATGTAATTTAAGTAAAAAATCCCTCCTAAATACCATTTTTTTAAATGCATCAGGACTCACCTCCATGCTTTCTAAATTTAGGAATAATCCTTGCTCTATATAACATTTATTTCTTACAAAATTAAACTCTAAATATTTCACATCATTATAATTAATATTTTGATCCAAATATTTTTTAGTAACTATTGAATGTTTCTCTCTAATTATCAATTTTTACTGTAATTAAATTCATTCCTAACAAACTACTACAACATGTATAACATTCAATAATGAAAACAAAGAAGATTCACAATCTCATCCAAATGAGATATAATTCTATTATAAATATAATAAACTAGAGGCTGACATATTTTAGGAATAAAAAATTTATCCTATCTAGAATATTTCCCACATATTTATATAATTTCATAAAAAACCTAGTCCAAAATCCGACCATCAATTTTAAAAAGTTACAAGTCATACTAGAACTTCTTATATGATCACCTTAAGTAATTGAATTTTATATGAAGTAACATAATCGTTTAACCAAATAGTTTTTTTTCAAAATTCCAATAGAACTATTACCTTAATAATAAAATTAATTAGGATCCATAGTTTTCAATAGACTGGACCTAAAAAGGAAAACATGATTGTCAAAGATTGTTTATCATAAATCTTGCTAAAATGTGATTCTCCAAAATAATGAATCCACATATAGTTAGTGTTATTGAAAAATACTGAAAATCATCAATAAATTAATTATCATCAAATTTTATGATAAAAAACTCAAAATTTCTTCTTTAAACCTACTTAATCCAAAAACATGAGATTATGTTGATAATTTAGTTGGACGATCTTCACCTGGAATATATTTAAAAAATAAATCCACTGCTCAATGTTTGGTTTTTTCTTGGATTGGATTCAGATATACTATTGTTTATAGATCATCCTTAAATAAATTCTTTAATAGAACTCAAGATAAATTTCATTGACCCATATCAGTCATCGGTTTCAAAATGATCAAGGCCGAGCTCGGTGTCCATCCATAGTATTCTCTCAATGTTCATGATTTGAGAACACTTGGTTATGAATTTGGTATATTCAAAATTACCCTCAATAAAACATAAATTGTATCACTACATAAATTCCCTAATTCCAAGATCAACCCCTCAGTTCTTCTTATGTGGTTCAATGATTACCAATCTAAGACTGGCCTTTAATGGATTCAGATACATTGATACCAGGTATTCACATTTTTTATAGGATAAAATCGGGTATACGATATTCCTGTACCTAAATAAATAGACACAGGGTCTTCCCTAATTTTTCACATGAAATATTCTAATAAAAATTAAACTACATCACTACTCTTTGGGAATTTTCCTATATAAAAATGAGATTAGATTTGGCTAAAAAATATTTATTCTACATAGTTGATGAGATAAATTCCAGAGACATGAATTCCTCCTATATATATAATCCAATGTAAATGAGAATTAATCCATTGAAAAGGAAGAAAAAAAATTCAATGACTATTAAATAAATAAATAAATAAATAAAAACAAAAACAAAAATTACCAAAGTAATAAATTTTAAATAAAATTAAAAAATTTTATAATCATTTAATTCATTAGATAAAAATATATATTAAACTATTAATAATTAATTAATTTATAAAAATCATATGAAATATAATTAAAAATTAAATAAACAGAATATAAAATTAGAAAATGAATTTTAAAATTAATATTTTAGGATAATCATAAAAAATAAATAAGAAACACAAAACATGAAACAAATTATTATTTAATAAAAAAACAAAAATTAAATATAAAATTATTTAATTTAAAAATTTATTTAATAATTTACAACGACATAATAGTTAACTAATTTTTGGTATCTTTTAACATAAAAATGTAATATAAACTACTCTCGTGATGTGAAAAATTGAAATCTATATCAAATTCCCCCACACTTAAAAAACATTTATCCTCAAGATATATTTTTCTAAATTCATGGGTATTAAATAGATCTAAAAATGTAAAAACTAGAATTCCACTAAGAATTAATTATCCAAATGATTTTCCCAATTGAGTTATACTAAGAAGAAATATTTCAATACCCCATTGAATAAAAATTCATCAGTTAATAATTGTCCAATATACTAAACAAATTAATAAAATTTATAATATAATTATTATTTAACAAATATAAATTTTCATTCAACTAAATGCCCAAATATAACTATAACTCTAAAAGAGTAGGCTCATATAATTTAAGAAGACAAAATAATCAGTAATACTATTGAATGAGGAGATGTTAAAATTTATTGGTGGTGTAAATAACTCATCCAATATTGAAACAATAAATATTGAAAATAAATAAAGTATGAGTTCAACCTAGATTAGGATTTAAATTTCATAATTTATTTAGATGAATATCTTATTAGTTAAATTTTAAGTAAAACGTTTAAAAATAAATATTATTTTTTAACAATCTCATAATGTTTATCAGAAGAATGTTTTTTCAAGAGGGAAAGAAAAATGATTTAATTCATTAAATACATAAGGTAATATAAATTAATCTCATGAATTTGTCATCATAACATTTATTTTTAAGAAAAATTTTCACCAATTGTAAAATAATTAAGTGATTCATAAAAAGTAACAATTTCTAACAATTAATATGTTTTCTATTAAAACATCAGAACATAGTTTAAAATATTTTAAGACCCCTTCTTTATAATTGAAACCATCCTTTTTTTCAATTTTGAATCCTAAAATGCATGGAACAAATTAAAAAAACACAAGTGATAAAAGAAATCTTGGTATTTTAGAGGTCTAAAAAGTTTTTTTAAGGGTTATAGGAAAATTATAAAATCATTTTTCCATATAGTTACAAATAATTAAATATCATGAAAAAAAGATGCAAATTGATTACTACATAAACAAAAATAGCACATATTCAAGGATTATAAAGTAGATGCATGTTAAAAATTGAAGTTCAATAATGATTTGTAGATAAATAGTTAAAATAGGAATATATACCAAGATTCAGAACAAGAAAAGTAGTGAAAAATGTAGAAACAACCAATACATTAAAAAAATTTCTAATGAAAAAAATAATGTTTTCTATAATTTATTTCAACCCATAAAAAATCAAGTGATTTTAATTCAACCTGAAAAAAGTAAAAAAAACAAAAATGAAGAATTTGAATTATTACTCCTCAACTTAGAGGCTTTAAAAAGTGATCAACTACATGAGTGACCTTTTTTCTATTTTTGTGTAAGTCATTGTAGTTCCCAAATTCTGAATCCTAAATTTTGATAGGAATGTGAATTAAATTTGACTATTTGAACTACAAATTAACATAAAACTAGGGATAATTTTTATGGAGGATGGTCTAATTATTCTCAAATATGTGAATTCTTTTATTCTTTTAAAATAATAAAAAAAATTATTATACAAAATGTAAAATTAAAATCAATAAGACACTAAAAAATTTCCAAATGTACATGAATTATTCATTTTGGAAAATTTAAATCTTCTAAAAAATTTAATAATACAGAATGTTATAAATTTATTTTTATAATAATGAAAAAACCAAAAACAGAATTACTAGTATAACAATTAAATTGGAATGTACCACCCCCTCACTTAATCAAAAACATGTAATATGATTTTAAAATCTTGAAATTTTTAGGGTGAATGGTCATAACCTGTATGATTGTTTAACATGATTGAGGTTAGAAAATAATGGTTATCACATTATAAAATGTTCTTCAGTCTTATTTTCCTATAATAGAAACAATCAAATACATTTTCTGAAGGATTAATAGTCAAAAATTAGAAACAAATTAACTTGATAATCTATGTTTTTACAGCCGTATGGCATATTGTATTTTCACTTTCTATAATTGGATAATCCTAGATTAATCATTTTTCATTTGGTGGATGTGGTATCTTGCTTTCAAACCACCACATGTGCTTCTTTACAATGTATTTGAAAAAACATTGGTAATAAAGACTCAAAATAAATATTATTTTCTGACTGAAACTTTATCATTATAAAAGGAATCCACCACCTTATCTATTGATTGAATTACATTATTTATGTTTATAGAAGGAGAGAAAAATTATGGAGAAACATCAATATCAAAAAATAAATCATCCATAAAAATTATATAAAACTTTCTCATTTCAAAATAAAATTTATAAAAAAAATATAAAGGATAATTGAGAGATAAACCCTTATATCTGGAGTGGTGATTCTTCCCCCAAAACTACCTTATTTATAGCCTCAAGATCTTCATTTTCAGCAACCCAAAAATTAATATTTTCATTGTCTTCCTGGATAATCAAAAATTACATAATGGGTGAAGGTTAAAAAATTTCTCAACCATCCAATAGCTCAAATACTTATTCTTAATATTCAACTTCTAAAATGGAGAAGTATAAATAATATCATGTTAAAAATAATCAAAATCACAAATGTGCATATATTCATTACAAAATATATAAACTCCTCTATAAAATTCATAAGTTTGTTCATAAATATTATTTAAAGACCTTAATAGTATTTCCAAGGGAGGAGTAAATTAGTCAAACTCATATAAAATATATTCAAAGTGAAACACTTTATCTATATTGTCTTTTATAAAAGATATAGGGTATCTTGAACCATTTTTTCTGTTAAAAATTAAAAAATTATTATAAATTTTATTGTAAATTAAATCATAACATTAAAAATTCAAATTAAGATGATATTAGAAAATATATCCAAATTCATAAAATTATTCTTAAACCATATGTTTCTAGACATCGAAATAATTCCAGAAATGCTGATTTTTCAAATCATTTATTAATTCAACCTCCTTGTTCCCCTCTAAAATTTTAACAGGGATGAGTTCGTATTTTTTAATATTTTTTCCAAAAACTCAAGTAAAAGGTTTGAATATTATTTTTGTTATTTATCTAAGGCATCAAAAGTAGTTCTCAAAAACTCTATATAATCATTATTGTGACTATGAAAATATCATTCACTCAAAATTTCAAAATTTTCTATGATTTTATAAGTCATAAATCCTACCAAGTCATATTATTTGAAATGTTGTTTCATTAATTTTTAAGATTTATTTATTTTTTATCTGATATTTTAAATTTAAAATGAAAAATTACTAAAACCAATATAGATCCTATAAATTATGCCATAATTGGATTTCATTTCTAATGAACTATGAATTATATATTAATATTTCCTAATATATATAGTAGTGTCTAACCTTGTGGTCAGTCTTAAGGAGGTGGTGTATTTATCAATGTTATTCTTCTAAATCATTTTTTTGTTTTTTATATAATTTTTAATTATTAATGAAAAAATGAAATAGTGATATAAAAAATAAAATAAAATTTATAATGATGGAAAAAATGGTAGAAAATTGAACCAAAAAAGAAGAAAATAATGTTAGCAAGAATAGTACTAGGTCTGTTTTGATAACCACTCAACACCCTGTTGTTGAACTATAAATATTTAACCACCAATTATGAACCTCACACTATGTATTATTGGTCTCTCAACACATTCAATTCTCACCTATATATATTGAGAAATCAATATAAAATATAATCATATATGTGAGAGATATCCGAACTGTTAAAAGTGGATCTAGGTGAAATCAATTTTTCACAGAACATCTTCTAGAAAAATAAAATCTTCACTAGATTTCTAAATCACAAGAATCACCTTGAATTAATCTATTTATTAAAAATGGGAAAAATCAGAAAAAAGAAATTGAGTTTTGATTTGAAAATAGTTTTTATGAATAATTGTTCTCTCGAACACCATTGTTCAAAATTAAAACATGATGAGAAGGAAAAAGTAGTCAATGATCAATTGATTGTTGATCTCCAAGTAGTATCAGGAATCACCTTCAAGAAATGGGTCTGAAAATTATTCCTCCATGAGTATAGGCTATTAATAACACATATAAAAATAAAAATAAAATTTAAATTCATGAAAATAGTAAAATAAATGATAGAGAAATGAAAAGGGAAGAGGAAGAAAGTTGGGAGACAAAATGAGACATTATAGATTTAATAACTTACAGAAGATTCGTGACATATTAAATGAAAAAAATGAAATGTTTCTTTTTCAAATTAAATAGACAAACATAATGAATAAAGGTGGAAACATAACCATGCACACATCCTTCATCATGTGGAACAAGTAAATATTCCACAATTATTTTGACAATCCATATCTTTTATATACTATAATTTAGGATTTATTAATTAAATGTACAAATAATACAACACTAGAAAAATGTTTGGCCTATTTTATTTTTTAAATTAGGTACATATAACAATGACATGAGTCATAGGTAAAAAAATACTTTCAAACTCCACAATATTGACTTAAAATTCCATTTCCCTTCTAAAAATACAAGGGATAACCAGGGGAGGTACATAAAGAAAGGGTGAGCTATAAAACCAAGTAAGGGAATAATTAAAGAATATCACAATGAAATAAATATATGTAAAAGATTACTTTAAAGGTGACATAAAATGGGTTAGAATCATATACATGATCATCAAATCATGATAAATGATGATAAAATAATTGGAACATAGGAATGTGCCAATAACATAAAACAAGACATTATAAGCATATGTCAAATACAACTACAAAAAATATAAACATATATATATATTAGGATACCCTCCCACAAACCAAAAATGTAATATCATGATATAATAACCTCACACAACGCATTTTATGGCTATAATATTTTAACCCCACTAGTCGCATTCATATCATGTACATGAAATTATATTTCATATAGTTCATGTCACAACCACCTGTCCACAATGTGCACCCTTCCTGGGCCGGCAATGTGATAAGGGAGATAATGACTCCTGAGTCCCCCCTCCAATAGGCCCCAGGTTGGTGACTAGCACAGAGGGTATAGTAAACACACAAATGGGAGGCATTACCCTATAAGAGAACACATGTGGAAGAGAGATAAGATAGAAACCAACCATCTCCAACTCAAACAGTATGTTTAATGAAATCCCAAGTACACATATGAAATGTCATCCAATTTACTACAACTGAAAGGGGGAAAACTGCAATTACCCAACAAGGATGTAAAACAGCAGCATCCATAAGCCCAAACAGCTCCGGTAACTACAATTCAGTAGAAAACAGCCTGATCTCCAACCAGATTCAAGTGAACTAAAAAGAAGTTTATATATACATAGGGTGAGTATAACAGTTTACTCAGTAGGATCCTTCCTGAAGTCTCTCATGCAAAAGTAAAGAAAGCATGATAAAACACAGTGAACAAAAAGTAAAACTTACTCGTCACCAAAGCAGGTATACTAAGATTCCAACCTCACTATGGCTTCTCTCGCCAAGTAATGCATAAAAGAATATGACATATAATAATGAATATCAAGTGCACCCTGCTACTACTTCCCCACTGGTTTTCAGCTTTTCCCCAACGTCGCACGTCATGAGTATCTCTCTCCAGAAAGTCTTTCTCACAGATACCTGAGCGAAGCACCACAACATGCACCTCATGCAACAAAACCACCACATCCACATTATAAAAGTAACCAGGTAGTTTATGGGAGCCACCACAGCCCACATAACGTGTATCATACATCAAGTATTATACCTCATTCCAATACAACCCATACACCGAGTAAGGATCCTCAGGCCATCACAACTTATACACGTTACACCTATAGTAGTCCATAGGAAACTAAAACTGGAATATATGTGTGTGAATAACCACAAGACCTTACAACCCTCTACACACATATATGGGGAAAACTAACTAATGCGCCTACCATCTCAAATATCTACCAAGAGAAGAGAGTAGGGCCAAAGGGGGTAGTCATCCATTCATCCTCCCACTAGAGCATTGTGGAAAACATCCCCCAGGGCTCAGAATCCTTGGGGTGTCAGTTTCCCTTACTAACCGGGTGGAGTAGCGTATAGAAATAGAAAAAGTACAGAATATTCTATATCTCACAACCATAGTATGGGCATAACCTAGTCTTAGACTCAACTGTAGCTAATGTCTCTCGGACTCCGGGCTGCCAATTCTAAGACTATGTTTCCTATAAGCACACAACCATTTAAATTGCATTAATAAATTATTTCTTTCCTTTTTTAACAGTTCCACATTATTTTAATTAATTCCTTAAACAATAATTAACTAATAAAAATTCCACATTAAATTTCATTAGCATCACACCCAAAGTAAACTGTTCCTTCAAATCAAGACATCTTAATTGCGCCCTAGTAAGCTCCAAACCCCATGGGTTAACATCATTTATTCAATTATTTATTTATAGTAATACTTTCCCATATTCTCGATCATTGTAGAAAAACATTCAATGCTACTAAACACAAGGGGGCTTAGCACGGTGAGTAGATGAACTACCCGTGGAGTCTTTTCCTCCTATAAAAACAGCATAGACCCATTCTCCCTTGAGAAGATAAACATGTAATGCACATTTTATACCCCACGCATCTTCATTGCTTTCAGAAGAATGGAAAAAAAGACCAGCTGCCATGAGTAGTGGGGAGGAGTAAAGCAAATAAACAACTAATAAGAATCATTAGGAATACAAAGATTCACATCAAACCCGGTTCATCATCCCTTGTGTCCTCCCTGACACGCACATGCATAAAATGATTCATATCTCCACTATAGTTTTCAATTTCTACCATAATCAATAGGCCTCCCTACCCCCACATATCACAACAGCCATCCATGCTCACACCACAACACAGGTAGCTGGAAAAAACAAACATCATATCAAATGGGATCTTAACCCTTAAACAACCAAGAGAGAGAACCCTACAAGGGATTATCTTATATCAAACCCAAAGTTCTTTAATCCATCTTGGAGTAAATAATTTATCAATCATAGGTTCAAATATTGGGAAACCCAAACAGTAAGTTAGCACAAATAATAAAAGATGCTTACTGTACCATATAGATTATCATCAAATTACTACAAGAAGAACTATATTCATTTACATGCCTCTTTATCTTTATCCAAACCATTATCAATTAATTCTGGTTTATGTTTTTAACAATTTCCATCAAGAACAAACAGTTATGCGATGCAAGCATCGATGTTACACTATCTAGAAAAACAAGAGGCAATAACATTTGACCGATATCAATTTATTTATCCAGTTCAAATAATTATTATGTAAACATTATTGTGATCTATTGGTATAAAGCATGCTAACTATACAGTTTCATATAAAATAAAATAGAAGCAATGAATCCCCTACCTCTAACGGTTCTTATCGTTCTATATACCAGAATGATCCACAAAAAGAATCATGATCGCCTCCTCCAGTGAAAACTATATCCATATGAGGATGTTGTGGTATGACCACACCAATAGAAACCCAAGAAAACTCAATTAGAGTTATATAGATCAGATACTATAATAGGTAAAGGAGAAACAGAAGGAGACGAACCCAAAACAATGGTGATAGATTATACCTTATACTGAAGATTGATTGATACTGCTTGGTTGCATCAAAATAGAGTGAAAAAAATCCTAGGAGGAATGAGTGATTGCATAACCCCTATAGAATAGAATGAAAGGTTATAGCATCTCGTAGCCGAGAACAAGGAGGAAGTACTAGGGAGGTAGATATCCCATCCCTTTAGAAGATTTAACGGAGTAGTGGTATACGATATTCTAGTATTTCCATTAAAAGAAGATCGTATTAGACCACGCGGTTTGACCATGTAAAAATGTCATGAGACTTAGGATTAATTAATATAGGAGTTATGGCCTTTTAATCAGCCTTAGAGTCCTTAGAATATGGTTTTAAATTCATTTTATGTCAAAGGAAACGTTAAAGGGGTGAAACAACAGGATACTGGAAACATTGTTCACGAACTCAAATTTTGGAAAAGGAAATAGAGGTTACCGATAGAGGTTACAGATATAGGTTACCGATAGGGCTCACCATTCTGGGAACACTATTCGTGAACTCAAAATTTGGGCAAAGGAAATAGAGGTTACTGATAGAGGATACCAATAGACCTCACCGTTCTGGAAGCACTGTTCATAAACTCAATATTGGGAAAATGAAAATTGAGGTTACCGATAAAACTATTCACTGATAGAACTGTTCATAGAATTGGAAATTTGGAAAAGGAATGTGAGTTTACCATTATAGGTTACTGATAGACTGTTCATCGATGGAACAATTCATTGAAGGTTACCGATGACACTGTTTACCAAGGGTCATCAATGACACTGTTCACAAAAGGTTACCAATGACACTATTGACCTAAGGTCATTGATAAACTGTTCACAGAAGGTTACTATTGCACTTTTTACAACTGTCTATGGTTTTAACTGTTCACCAAATAGGAAAATTGGCAAAGTGTTGGGGATAAGTCACATTGGCCTCCCGAATCACCTCTTTAACCTGGTTTTCACAAAGAAATGGGCCAGAGAGGTCTGGACCATTACAGATCACTAAATTAAAAATTAAAAATTATAAGGTAAAATATAATTAATATTCTAGAATAAATAATATATGAATATGATCACTTACTTTGAGAGTGAAATTCTAAAAGTTTAGCATGAATTTCTTAAGTTCATGGGAACACCTTAAAAGGGTTATAGAGTTTTAAAGGTAAAATAAATTCATTATTCAAGGTTTTGTAGTAAAGAGTAATAGGATATTGGGTGGTTTTTTATAGTAAAAGAGAGGGAAATTCTATATTAATTTCTAAACATAGTTTCAACACTCAATATTATTAAATTCCAAAAACCCCAAAAATTCTTAGGGATTTTCCCATGGCTTCTACCGAATATGAGTGGTTTTCAAAATTTAATATGTATAAGAACATTAATCAATAATGTAATAACCTTGTTGATGTATATGTGAGTCATGTTCTTACAGAAATAATTTTAAAACCTTAAAACCTATTATTGGTTTTGGAGGATTCATTAAGGGGTTATTAAGTTAATAAAATTTTAAAAACACAATATTTTAAAGGGATAAGACAATTATAGTAATTTATTCTCTTTACAATATTTATAAAATTTATTTTTATATATTTTGATGCTATGTTAAATACCATATATTTATACCACATTTAATCCATACCCAAAATTAAACTATATATGAATTTATGAAAAAAATAACTTTTGGATAATATTGATGTTTTTATTTCAAAAATAATATTTATATAACATAGATAACTATTTCTTTTCAATCTTGTTTACCAAATAATTAATAATATAGGGTTTTTCAATGATTAAAGTTTTATGACCCTTGTAAAAATTATAGTATAATTCATTAAATTATATTATCTATTATATTTAAACAAATATTATCTAATAATAATACTTTATTAAAATATAATTTATTTAATTTTTTTTAAAATTAATCATATTGAGTGCCTTGATAAAAACTATATATTTCTAAAAAGATGTGTTTCATCATTTAAAAATATAATTTTTATCAAAATCATTTCCTTTTAATTTATTAATTAATAATAAATATAAAAAATATAAGAAAAATATTTTATTATTAATAAAAATATAAAAAATTCACAGGTTGAGGGTCTAGATGCATAATTGCTCATTACACATTTGTAAGCACTAAAGGTTTAGTGTATAATGGTGACACATTCTTAGGATGGTTTGATGAAAATGGTTTGGAATGTGATCTTGATATGATTAGTATTATCCACTAAACAGATTATATCTAGATTTTGTTTTCGAATCACAGATTGGGATTGGACAAGGGAAAATAAAAATGATATAATCACACTTAGAATCGCCAACAAATGGGCTTCATAGTGTACATTCCTATTATATGAATCCATCACTTATTCGATATGTGTAAATTTTATTTTATTCTAAAAAATAATATATACTAATCATAATGGCCACTATACATTGAAAATATTATCGATGGTTTTGAGGCTTAATGGTATTTGAAATATTACTAGATATGTCTTATAATGGTCCAAAATAACAATAGTAGTGATTATGTTTTATAAAATTCATTACATAGCAAGTTATCTATTCATTGGAAAAGGGAAATTTATTTATAAATGTTTTGGTCAATAAACTCATCACCAATTCAAAAACTATTTCCTTGAAATACCAATTATACACTAAAATAGATTCTAATACTTCGGTTTCATCACCTCACAATGATTCCATGTTACTTCCTCAAATTTATGGTTCTACAAAAGGAATTTAATGGGGTTAGTTGTCTTTTTTAACATATATTTTTCTATATATTCTATGGCCTTCACCATCTACTCCACATATGAAGGATCACTCTCTAATGGTAATAAATCTACACTCATTACATATGAGTTGTACAGTATGTAATTTCCTTTTAGAGGGATACATGGAACACATCATGAGCATGATATAGGTATGGTTGTAATTATATATAATAGGACACATCTTCAATGTGATCAAGTACATCAAAGCAGTAGATTTATCTGGTAATAATCATTACCTTATTCCAAAACCACATGACTTTCTTCCATGGAAATATTCCAAAGAACACTTAATATCGAATCACAAAATCTAGATCATGTTGATGATTGTTTCCATTAAATTTCCCTCAAAATTTTATGAATTTGATATAATACTATGTGGTTAAAAAAAATTAATATCATGTATTATAAAAGATCATGTCCCATTATCTTCCCCTCTCCATGTTCATCCCGACATGTTGAAGTCCAAAACCTCTTCCAGCAAAGAGACTAATAAGGATTCATTTGAATTATTAAGTATAAACTGTTGTTATATGAGAACCCCAGTATGGGAATGTGTTGATCCAACCATCCTTGAAAATGAATTGGACTATATCCCACCAAATCCTCTTGATTTTGAAGTGTTTTTTATATATGAAAATATATTTTATAGTGACAATAAGTACTAATAATCAACTAATTATCCAAAACATTTCAAAGGCTTAACCAGAACCTCAAGGTAATCTTTAGATATTTATCGGATACATCAGATTTTTGATCTCCATGTTTCCTTACAACTTACATAATGTATATCATGGAAAGTTTATCAAGAGAAAACTATTTATTGATATAAATGAAATGTGTTGACTTTTTAATGTCATAAACTACCATCCATATGACGTTATCTCCAATAGGTGTCCTAGGTAATTATATTAATAAATCCATGATTGTTGTTTCCCATTTACATATTGTTATTATAAATAGTTTTTCATACCCTTAGAATTATATTGTCCATCCTTGGCATTTTAGAATACCAATCATTGAGATAAAAGTTTTAAAATCAATATATTCACTTTATCCCACATAATATTTAATTTTTATCAAAATAAATCATATTAATTTCTAGATTAATATTCAAGGATGAGATATAAACATTATCCAGGTGTTTCGTTTTCATCTCTAATTTTTGTAGTATAGATATATGTGTTCCAAAATTCCAAACTCTAATTTTTTTTAGAAGAGAAACAATCCCCTAAAAATGAAATAGAAAGAACTCCTTTTGAGTGATGGAAAAATGATGAACCCATTACAATGATAGATGAAAACATCTTAAATAACAAGGAAAAAGGAAAAACAGTGATCCAAATGCCAGAAAATAAAACAAACATCCTAACAAGAACAAGCCAGAAATCTTTTTGCCCCCCCACCCTATCTGAAAATGCAGTAGTGAAATAAAACAAAGATGTTGTGTCACCCCTCTGTGACGAATTTTGCCATGCTTCCAACACAATACAGGCAAAGCACTCCTCCATCTCACACTAAAATATGAGGGGAGGACTGGACGATAGGTTCCAGCACACCTATCTCTCTTTTGAGCCACCCACCCGATGGTGCAAGTGAGAAACTCACTGCACAGTCAACCTGATGTGCCGCAACATCCACCAGAAAACACCATGCTGAAATCAAATAGGGTTACCATTAATCCAAAATGAGGAAAGAAGGCTGAATGATGGGTGTTAGCTCACCCATCCCTCTTTTGAGGTTGCCCACTCGATGCAATCTGCATGAAATAGAAACACACCAACCAAATGCACAGAGACAAAAGGCCAATTACTACCACGACATTTGCATCTCATTGATAGATAGATCCAGAAAAACAATAGGAACTCATGAATTCCAGATCATCCAAAACACCATCATCCCAAACTACCTTAAACGCTGAACGAATCTCAATAGCCATGAGACACAGGAGCAACAACGGAGCAACGAAGCGCATCATGGAGAAGACCAGAGTAGCCAAAGGCCCATCACAGAGTACAGAAGCAGCCAAATGTTTCATCACTATTGACAAGAATGACTACTGTGAAGAAGAAAATATAAACCCAAAACACAGAAGTCACAAGGCACAGGAGTAACAACGAAGCATCTAAGTGTATCATGGTGAAAACCAGAGCAGACAGAGGCGCATCACAGAGCACCAGAGTATCCAAGCGGTGCATCACTACGTCAAAAGTCCAAGAGAAGAAGTTCAACCACCAATCATCCACCACCTCTTATGAAGAAACCACGAATGACTCAACATGGAGACCAAGTCTAGGGATCAGATCGGCAGTGCGGGTGATCAGAGATCCACCACCAGCGGGCATCATGCTATAGAACGAAGCACACATTGAAAAATCCACCAACTTCGCCATAACAGAGATGGAAATATCTGAAGCAGGCTATGAAAGAGGAGAAATCAGCCATCCAATGGAGAAAAAATTTTAGCGGGAGTGTGAAGCACAACCCATGGTCATTTCCCGATGAGGATGTGGAACTAAAGAATCCACAGTGAAACTCCAAATGAAAAAGAGACCAGAAGAGCTCAACATAAAACCTCTCAGATCTCTTTTCAGCACCGTCATGAATACCAGACCCCTACGCACATCGTCGGATGATGAGCCGAACTTCGTCATTATATGCATATTTGGTCTTATTGAGAATATATGGACAAGTAGTGTTTTGAGAAATTATGTATGAAGATCCTATTATTATTCACATTCCATTCAACTGTGTGTCCATGAATATTGGATCTGATACAATCTTCACCATGGATAGGGTCTCAATAGCTTTTTTTCAAAGAATCTACCACTTCATTCACCTTGCTAAGATGATAATGGACTGAAAAATCAAAATCCTTGACTATATATAACCATCATCATTGGGGAATATTGAGATTATTTTTTTGAATATATACTCAAGGATTTTATGATAGATATATATGTCACTCCTCTCTTTATAGAGATAATGTCAACAAATATTCAGCAAAAATATCACTAAAACCATTTCTAGATTATGTTTCACTCAATTATTCACATGGATCATTAATTGGTTGTTAGTACAAGATATCACACTTTCATATTTCATGAGTACACAACCCATTCCCTTTTTAGATGAATCAATTTAGATCACAAATACAACCACACTTGTGGTTAATTTGAGCACATGTGATATTATCATCCATTTCTTTAAATATTTAAATCTCCCCTCACATTCATCTATCTCGACAAACATCACTTTATTTAAATTAATATTGTTTAAGGGGGTTGAAAATCATGAGAAATCTCGCATAATTCATTGATACCTAACTAGTCTAAAGAAACTACAAATTTAATTCACACATGTTGATTTTTACCATCCTTGAATTGCCTTTTTTTATGGATCCAAATATTCACCATTTCTAGTGATAACATTACCTAATAATGTTATGTTCTCAATAAAAACATTCTTTTAATTTAATTCAAATAAAAGTGTTCATTTCAAAAGGTATTCAGTACAACATTCAAATGTTCCTTGTTTTCCTCAATACATTTGAAGTAGTTAATAATATCATATACAAATACAAACACTACTTTTTTGAGGTAATCCCTAAAGAATATATTCATAAATTCAATAAAGATTTATTGATAATTAGTGTGTACAAATAAAATCACTATGAACTCATAGTTCACATACCCTTTATGAATATATATCTTAGGGATATCCACATTAATTACCATTACCTGATAATATTCCAACAGAAGATCCACATTAGAAATGTAATTAGTTCCACATAGATGATTGGAAAAGTATTCATCCTTGGTAGAGGATAATTTTTCTTTATTGTGATCTTGTTTATATCATGAAAAAATAATTAAGAGGTTCATTGAAACATACTTCTTCTTAATAAAAATGGTATATTCAACCCACGGTGAAGCACATGGGAATATAATCCTTTTATCCCAATTCTGATGTACCTACTTCTTCGTCTCCAAAAATTCAATGATGGTTATTCTATATAGAGTCTTTTATATTTGAAAAGCTTTGAGTATAAGTTATATTGAAAAATAAACCTCTCATATTAGTGGAAGACCCAGAAATTATTTAGAAACAACAGTAAAAAATTTCCTTATAATAGTTATGTTATAAATTATTATTGTAACACCACAAGATTTCATAGTACGTTATATCATTAAAGTAATTCAATAGCATGCGCTACTCTCTACACTGAGTTAGAGCGCACCACAACTTACTAAACTAACAGTTCAAAAAGAATTTATGAATAGTATTAACTATTTTTTTAATATTATATACACTATATAATTTTAAAATGTATATTATGTGTTTCACAGACATAATATAAGAACAAATTCATTTTTTGGATTAAAATAATGTTTTTCAAAAAATTGCTATTTTACAACCTTTAAATGGCAAACCCTTTTTAAAACCAATATTTCGCAATTTTATAGATTCAATTTAAGCAAAATTATATTATTATTTACAAGTGGGACATAAAAATTTAGTTTGGATAAATTTTTGGTATTTTTATGATAACTTTAATATTTTGATGAATAGTGACAAATATTGTATTTTAACTGAAAACAACATTTTTAATCAAAATAATATATAATGTTAAATTTTACATTTTAATGATTGGTAATTATAATTATATTATATTTTTACCAATTAATTAAATTATGGTTATTGTATATAATTCCACATTGAAATTGTACATAAACAAGTGTCAATCTTTTGATAGTTATTATTTCTTAAAAATAAGCTTTTAGGTTTTGACAACGAGAATTAATTTTAAATTAATTAATACAACTTCTATATATTAAAATTGGTAAAATATAATTAATTTTTTAATTTAGAATATCAGAATTATCTTAGGGTGGATTTTGGGTATTTTTATAAAAACATTCAATTTTTTATGAATAGTGATAAAAACTGCGTTATTGTTTTAAACCCATTTTTTTAATAAATAATTTTTGTAAAATTTATTTTATGTAAAAAAAGAGACATAATATAAATATTAGTTCAATATAATTCATTGGAATTGTTTTTAAAATAAAATTAAATGTATAAAAGTTTATTGTACTTTTTACCGTCTTTTACCAACCTTCTTGGAGCATTTGAAAATTTGTATAAAACCGAATTTTACTAATAATTTGAGTTGAATTTTGATAATCAGAGAGACATGGTTAACGGAATTATGTAAAATGTGGTACAATAAAATTAAAATAATTATTGTTGAATAATAACTTTTGACTTTTATTTACCACAGTTAAAAGTAAATAGGGTAATTAAGGGTAAAAATGATATTATAATTACGTGAACACATGTCTTAATTCTATTGGATAAATTTAATTCGAACAAATACAACTTTAGGAATAAAATATGACCCTTAGGTCTGCTTTTATTAGATTAAGACATTTAATATTATTTAATTTAAAGTAGAGTTAAAAGTGTTAAATTCAAGTTTTCATCACTGGAACATTTTAATATGGGGTTATACAGAAGTTAAATTTGACTATAAATATTCATTAGAAATATAAAAAGATTTTTAACATAATTTTATTTTATTTATAATTTTTATACGTTAAATAATTTAATTTATTTATGACACAATGATGATGCAGTAATTACATTATTAATGAAAGATTAAAATAATTGATATTATGAATATACAAATAAATGTAATTTGAGACTTTTGAAGAATTACACTAATTTTATATGTTAATATGTCATCTTAGGGATGATTAGATAAGTTTTTTTCGAAGGGGTAAGGTTTTTATGACTTTCCCAAAAATAAAATACCAAATAGTGTCAAGATTGACATAAATTAATTTTTAAAACAAATTCTATATTATTGGGTGATATAATATTCCTACAAATATAAGGTTCAGCCAAAGGGAATAAATAACATTATATGTTTCATTAATGAACCACTTTTGGTTCTTTTGTATGTTTATAGTATGTTTATTAACCATATAATTTAAGAATACAATAATACACGGTAAAAGTTATATTCTTTAACTTATAGTTAAATCGTAAAGATATGGTTAAAATGGGAACCTAAACTTTTCTAACACTTATTGATTTATAGGATTTAAAACCATACCCACTTTATCATCTAAATAAATCAATTTTGATCGTTTATAAACCAAATATTATTTTATTGTAAAATAATATTTCAATATTTTCCTCAGATTCCCCTCACCCCTCTTATAAAAGGGAACTCTCCCTTCTCTCAATTTCACACATTCAAATCCATTTGGCACGGAGAAACCCAGCCCAAATATCCTATAAACTTGCCTCCCTTAATCCTATAGACCTTACTTTAGTAAAAACGTCAACCTAAGGATCCATTTCGATCAAATCAAAAGTAAGAACCCGAAGAAGGGGTAAATATTTCATCACCTCTTTCATGTTCTTTTCTTCCTCTATTTCTTCTTCCCATGTTGTTTCCATTATAAAATAATAACTCTAGTATCTTATATATAATGTTTTTTATTATAAATATGAAACAACCATATTCATTATTCTATCCATACTTTGAATTACATGTCACCATATGTGCGTACGTACGGCATAGTGTCTCCACGTCGTGGGGTAGTTATTAAATACTTTATTATTTGGATGGGTATAATAATGATGTATAATTGAAGAAAATAATAAATATAACATGATAATGATTCTATATATATGATATACCATCCAATTATATAAGATTTTAATATCAAAATAATGATATTGTCGCTCGTGCGTACGTACGGATTACCGTCTCCACGAATGAGAGGAGATTCATTCCCCTTCGTAACCATTCAAGAATAATTTTCATTTGTTGATTAAAAATATTTTTTAAAGACTTGATATCATTCTGGATATGAATAAGAAACATCCCTTCCAAAACATACCTGACTCACATAACAATGAATATAAAGTAAAACGAATCAGTTAACACCTGAAATGATGATAATACTAAAATATAATTAACAAATCATTATTAGAAGATCATATATGATATCATAATTATGTATATGGTTCTTTTATAATTTAATAAAAATGATTTATCTATTATAAATTTGGTTAATATACCATTTACCAAGGAAAATTACAATGTAATGGTTAATTTCACAATCTCATAATTATTTCAGGTTGTTTTAACGTATGTAACTATTGGGCCCTCTTTATCATCCACATATGTGTTTTCTTAAAAAAAAATTCAAAACATTTTACTATTTACTAAACTATGGGATAACGTCATGTATACCCCTATGTAACTTTTTATAATATGTTAATAAAGGAATACTTCCATCGTTTTTTAAACAAGGTACTTTATGACCTTTTCGACAAAATTAAGGTAAGACTCTTTGTTTTAACTTATATAGTGGGTGTAGCTATTTTCCACTATTATAAAATCGTCGAATCTTCCCATACATGCTTAAAAAAATATTTTCAAAATTATGGTTTTATTTATAATTATGTTACTCTTAAATTATTTCAAAATAAAAGGTAATATTTCTCTCAAATAGTTTTGATTCCATCTATGTCAACATCCTTTGATAAACTTTACACATGTTTGAAGTTTATTTATTGTGATACAAAACTCCCATATTTTATTTTTGTGATATTTTTGACTGTGGATGAGTTATTTCTATGCCATTCATAGTTTATGGTTAAAATATTGACATTTCGTATGCTAGTTTTTATACGAATGTTTATGTTATTTTTCAAAATTTCTTAAGATGAATGTACTGGACTTGTATGTTTTAGGATAGGGACAAGTAAAAGTAATCCCTCTGGGTTGGGGTCCAGTTATAGCAGACTCTCTGGGTTGGAGTTCAGTTATAGAGGCCCTCCAGGTCAGAGTCTAGTTACAGAGGCTCTCCAAGTAGGAGTCCAGTTATAGAGGCTCTCCGGGTAGGGGTCTGGTTATAGTTATCCCCTAGGTCATGGCATGAGGCCATGACATAGAAATTATAATCTGGTACTATACATTCCATGAATATAAAATTATTTATTACATGCGGTTATTCAACTAGTAGAATATCCATGTTCAGTTTTATATGGTAATGTTTGATTTATTTTTTCCATATTATGTTCAATTTTATGTTTAAAAGGCTATTTTTTATTACATATCTTTCCTTAAAAATTTATAGCTTTCACTAAATAATTTACCATTACTGAGAAACTAATCTCTCCCCTTTCTTATGTTTTAATTTCCCCAGATCCCAAGAAGTGTTTTATGTTTGAGATTCAGTGTTAAGGTAAGGGAACAATGTCATTACCAAAGGATTTTTTTTGCTTTGTATGTTGGAATGTGTAATGTAACGTTCATGTATGTAATCAATTTTCCAATAATGTTTAACTTATCAGTCTTTCGAGACTTGATTCCTTGTAATCATGCCAATGTATTAAAATAATACACCAAATTTGGGAAAATGTGTTCGGGAGATTACAGTTGGTATCAGAGGAAGTTTAGAAACAACCTTGTAAATAGATTTAGATAAACTCTTATTAGAGAAAATTACCCTAATATTGAGTATTAGTATAGAAGACCTTCCTATAATTTTGGTAATATAGTGATTTTGTGTATTTTCCAAATAATACATCCCTGTCTGGATACAGGCAGGTAGAGGCAGCTTTGGCACATGTGTACCTAGGAGTTAAAACTTCGACATGGTGTTTTGGTCTTAACTCGAGGTATCCTTGTACATAACAACTGGGCTTGATTTACACTTGGTTACAAAACTCATTGGGGATATGCTTAGTATAATTCACATTTTCATTAGAATTCATTATGAAGGATTTAAGAGTAAATACATTCTCAATGAAAAAAATTTATGATTAAAGATTATTTTCAGATTATTTTCAATTTACATTAGGTATTTTACAAGTTTGGAATTGTGCATTGTGATTCATAAACTAACCTACTGTATGTAATCGCATAGAAATGGAATCTAGTTTAAGGAATGAGAATTCTAGAAATTCGCATGATCGAATGATTAAGAAGGATCATACCTTTTATGGTATTAAGATGACATTTAAAATGGAAATAGTCTCCCATGTATTCTCATCATATGCAGAAATAGTATCATGTTTTAATAAGATAAGTAAAAAATTATTTGAGTCATATGGCTTTGAAGGGAAGCAAGAGAAGAAAAAGATGGAAGAGAGAAATATGGATAAAGGGAAAGAGGGGAATGAAGGATTTTCCCATATTTGATAAATCTAGAAAGAATCACCTTGGTAAATGCATTAAGGGAATGAGAGTTTGTTGTAAGTATGGAGAAAATGGACTCCAATTACGTGATTGTCACGGTAATAAGAAGGTTTCAAATGTACAATGCTTCATCTAAATGGTGTTGGGACACTACGTGAATCAATGTATAAATCATCAGAGTATACCCAAAATGCTATTATTGGATAACAAGCATGTTATGATACTACTAAAGATTAATAAGAATGACTATATTACTTATGTTTTTAACGTATTGTGTCGTTTGAATATTGTATTAATGATGTACATGTTATATGAATTATAAAGTATATAATGATTTTACTGCAGTAATATTTCATTAAGGACTTGAGATTGTGTGGGAGAAAGAAATGTGACTCAATGAAATGTTAAAAATTTTGAAAAATACATGGTTGAAGGAAATACAAAACATTAATATGGTCCTAATACTCAGGTATTGATTTTGGAATAAGAGATGATTGATTTGGATAAATTATATTTGATATTTTTTGGAATCCTTAGAACTAGTTAATGGTTTATTTATTCCATCGTTGTTGGAGTTTTCAACATTTATGGATAAAAGGAGTATATCCAGTATTTTATAAGAAATAAGGGATCATGAATGGTATAAATAAGGTTTTATGGTAATTCAGGGTGTTAGAGTGTTTTAAAAGAATACGTGATGAAGGTATTCAAATGTTATTACGTGGAAAAAAGGATCTTCATTGTGTTTACCTTCCTTATATATTTTGGAATGTGAGTTTAGACAGAAGTATTTTTCATACGTCTAAATGTTGGAATCGATTATGATTGACATTAGATTCTATTGTTAAGGTTAAATCATTTTTTTAGATTATTTTTGAATTGTCATAAAAGGACAACCTAGAGGTCGGGTGACAACCTTTCATGTCCATCAAGGCCACGAGACTTGAACCCGCAATCGAAAAGAAACAAGGGTACATCTACTACAACTGGTCTATGTGATTTTCTGGTTTGTATATGCTAGATTTTCTAAATTTTCTAATAAATGAATATAAATTCATTTTTTTAATGCTATACGATTAAAATAAATAGATTCTTTTGAATTCTATTATATTTTGATGTGAAAGATGAGTTTGTAGCAGGAATTTGTTGAAGGATGAAACTCTACTTGACATGTATATAAATATATATTTAGAATCCCCTTATTATATGAATAATTAATGCTTAAAATTTATTGAAGGGGTCTTAAAATGAAAAATGAGTTATCCTAATACCATATGTTTTTTTTGAAATGATGATATTTTACATCATCTTAAATTGATGGATTTGTGGCCCTCAATTTTACTCTTCTATTTGATTGATAACCTCAATCATTCCCAATGAATATTTACATTTTTCCTCCAATTAGATGTCTCTAATTTCCACCATTGTTCTTTTAATCGAGATTATAATTTAGTGGCTACTATTTCATTTCTCTTTCTCTCTTATTAAGACTAAATTTTATAAACCCAATTTTTGATGTGGGTTTTCCACAAAGGTATTTTTATATTTTTAACCATTTGATTTTGAAAAAAATTCAAATTGCGAGAACACAATTTATTGAAGTAGGGGATAATGTAACACCCCATAATTTCATAGTATGTTATCTCATTAACGTAATTTAATTTCATGCGCTACACGCAACACTGAGTTTGAGCGCACCACAACATACTAAACTAACCGTTCAAAAAGCATTTATAAATTCTATTAACTGAATTTTTAATCTTATATACTCTATATACTTTTAACATCCATATTATGTGTTTCTTAGACATAATATAAGAACAAATTCATTTTTTGGGAGAAAATAATATTTTTCAAAAAAATGCGATTTGACCAGCTTTTAATGGTGAACCCTTTTTAAACCAAATATTTGACACTTTTATATATATTAAATTTAAAGAAATTAAATTCTTATTTAGAAGCAGGACATAAAAGTTTAGTTCAGATGAATTTTTTGTACTTTTCTGATAACTTTCATATTTTGATGAATAGTGAAAAATATTGCGTTTTAACTGAAAACAACTTTTTTAATTAAAATAATTTGTTGTGTTAAATTATAAATTTTAATGGTTTGGAAGAATAATTATATTATACATTTACCATTTAATCCAATGTTGTTCATTGTATGTAATTTCACTTACAAATTGGACATAAACAAGTGTCAATCTTTTGATAGTTATTATTTCTGTAAAATACACTTTTTGGTTTTAAAAAAGTGAAATAATCTTATATTAATTAATGAAACTCTTATATTTTTATATTGGTAAAATAGAATTCATATTTGAATTCGGAATATCAAATATAGATTAGGGTGAATTTTTGTATTTTTATGAAAACATTCAATTTTTGATGAATAGTGAAAAACAATTGTTGTTGTTGAAAACCCACTTTTTATTTTAAAAGTTAATTATTTTATTTAAATTTTTTTATGTCAAAATAGATAAATAATAAAAATATTAGTCCAATTTAATTTATAGGAATAATTTTTATAATAAAATTAGATGTATAAAAGTTTATTGAACTTTTTACCATCTTTTACCCACCTGTTAGGAGCATTTGAAAATTTGTATAAAACATAATATTACAGCTTATCTAAGTTTAATTTCAAAAATATGAGAGAAATGGTTAAACTCAGTATGTAAAATGTGCTTCAATAAGATGAAAATAATTTTTTATGAGTAGTAACTTTTGAATTTTATTTACCATAGTTAAAAGTAAATAGGGTAATTACGGGTAAAATTTATATTATAATTACATTAACAAATGTAATAATTCTATTATATAAATTTAATTTGGCAAAAAAAAAACCTTAGGAATAAAATATGACTCTTTGGGTTCACTTGGATTAGATTACGATTTTTATTATTATTTAATTTAAAGTAGAGTTAAAATTGTTAAATTCGTGTTTTCAAAACTAAAACATTTCAATATAGTAGTGTACATAAGATAAATTTGACTATAAATATTCATTAGAAATATAAAACGATTTTATACATAATGGTAATTTATTTATTATTTTTATACATTAAATAATTTAATTTATTTATGACACAATGATGATGCAGTAATTACCTTATTAATCAAATATTAAAATAATTGATATTATAAATATCCAAATAAATAAAATTTTAGACTTTTAATGAATTCCACTGATTTTCAAGCTTAATATGACATGTTATGGTTAAAAATATAATTTTTTTCGAAGTGATAAATTTGTTATGACTTTCACAAAATGAAAATATGAAATAGTGTCAAAATTGACATAAATTAATTTTTAAAACAAATTTTATATTATTGGTTGATATAATATTCCTAAAAATCTGAGCTTCGGCCATAGGGATTAAATAATATTATATATGTCATTAATGAACCACCTTATGTTATTTTGGATGTTTATATTATGTTTATTAACCATATAGTGTATGAATATAAAAATACACAGTAAATGTTAAATTATTTAACTTAGAGTTAGATATAAAATATATGGTTAAAATGTTCACATAAACTTGTCTAAAACCTATTGGTTGAGAGGGTTTGGACTCACCCCCACATTAGCTTCTAAATATATCAATTTGGAGCCATTATAAACCGAATATGAACTTATTATAAAATAATATTTCAATCTTTTTCTAAGGTGCCCCTCACCCCTCTTATAAAAGGGAACTCCCCCTTCTCTCATATTCACACCTTCAAAGCCATTTTTCTAGGCCAGCCCCTGCCCAAATATCCTCTCAATTGTCCTTCCTTCATCCTATAGGTCTTCATTTTGTTAGAAATCCATCCTATGGATCTATTTTGATCAAATCAAAATGAAGATCTTGAAGAAGAGGTAAATATTTCATCACCTCGTTCATGTTTTTTTCTTCTTCCACTTCTTCTTTCCTTATTTTTTCCATTATAAAATAATAACTATAGTATATTATATATATTGTGATGTTATTATAAATATGGTACAACCTTATTCCTTATTATATCCATCCTTTTAATTGCATGTCACAATATGTGCGAACGTGCAGTTTACCGTCTCCACATCGTGGTGTAGTTGTTATTCAATACATTATTATCTAGATGGTTATAATAATGATGTATAATTGATGTAAATAATAAATATTACATGATAATTATTCTGTATATATGATATACCATCCAATTATATATGATTTTAATATCAAAATAATTATATTGTCTCTCGTGCGTACGTATGGATTACCGTCTCCGCGAATGCGATGAGATTCATTCCCCATCGTAACCATTCAATATTAAATTTAATTTGATGATAAAAAATAATTTTTAAAGACTTGATATAATTCTTGACATGAATGAAAAACATCCCATCTTTAACAAACATGACTCATTTAACAAATAATATAAAGGAAAATGAAACAGTTAACACCCGAAATGACGATAATACTAAAATATAATTACCAAAGCATTATTAAAAGATCATATATGATATAATAATTATGTATAAGGTTCTTGTATAATTTAATAATAATGATTTAACTATTATTCAGGTTGTTAATGTACCCTCAACCAAGTAAAAGTTCAATATAAGGGTTAATTTCACAATCTCTTTATTATTTGAGGTTGTTTTTATGTATGTATATACTGGGACCTCTTTATCATCCACATATGTGTTTTCTTACAAATTTATTTCAAAACATTTTTACTATTTATTTGACTATGGGATAAAGTCATTTAAACCCTTGTTTGAGTTTTTATAATATGTTTATAATGGAATCTTTCTGTCATTTTCCAAACAATTTACTTTTTGACCTTTTCGACAAAATTAAGGTAAGAATTTTTTTTAACTTATATGGCGAGGGAAACTATTTACCCCCATTATAACATCGTCAAATCTTCCCTTAAAACCTTATAATAATATTTTCAAATTTAATATTTTCTTTATAATTATGTTACTCTTAAATGATTTCAAAATAGAAAGAGATATTTCTCTCAAATAGTTTTGATTCCATCTATGTCAACATCCATTGATAAATTTTACACTTGTTTAAAATTGATTAATTATGATACAGATCTCCCATATTTTATTTAAGGTTTTTGTGATATGTTTGATGGTGGATGGGTTATTTTTATGCAATTTATGGTTTATGGTTAATATATTTACATTTCATATGCTATTTTTAATACGAATGTTTATGTTATATTTCAAACTTTTCTTAAGATGAATGTATTGGACTATTATATTCCGGAGTGGGGACCGGTAATGATAAGCCATCCGGGTTGGGGTCTGGTTACATCAGACTCTCCGGGTTGGAGTCCGGTTACAGAGGATCTCAGGGTTGGAGTCTGGTTATAGAGTCTCTCCGTGTTGGAGTCCGGTTACAGAGGCACTCTAGGCTGGGGTCCAATTATTCTTAGCCCCTATGTCATGGTACAATGCCTTGAAACAGAAATTAATGTCTGGTACGATACATCCCCTCATTATAAAATTATATATTTCGTGTGATTATTCGACTAGTAGAATATCCATGTGCAATTTCATATAGTAATGTTTGATTTATTATTTCCATATTATGTTAAAGTTTATGTATAAAAGGCTATTGTTTTTATTACACATCTTTCCTTAAAATATTATAGCTTCCGCTAAATTATTTACCCTTACTGAGCATCTAACCTCACCTATTTCTTATGTTTTATCTTCCTAGTATCCCAAGAAGTGTTTTATGATTGAGATGAAGAGTTAATCTAAGGGAACAATGGAATTATCAAAGGATGTTTTTGTGTTGTATGTGGGAAAGTGTAATGTAATGTTCATTTATGTAATCTATTTTCCAATACTACTAAACTAATCTGTCTTTCAGGACTTGATTCCATGTAATCGTGCCAATGTATTAAAATAGTTCACGACCCTAGAAATCTAGGGTTGGGGCATTACAATTATCATTTCCATTGTCTTAATCAATTGATAAAGATATGCTTGAACAAAAAGAAAATAATATAAATGCTTGATATAATGATACCGAATGAGATTTTTCCTACTCCTATAACTTTTATGGAATTTTAGGGTGATTTATGATATGAAATTTAATTTCATTGTCTAATGAATTTTTTTGGTTATATAAATCGAAATAAAATCCATTCTGAGAATAGAATCAAATTCCACTAAAGGGATTATAACAACTATTGATGAGAAATTAAGCCCCCAAATTCTGATAGGGGGTGATTTATACATTTATGATGAAATAGTTGAATTTTTTTCTAAATTCATTGAAAACTAAACTTCTACCTTTTAAGTTGGTGATTAAATAGTTTTACTAACTTTTTTTGATATGAAATAATGCATAAAACCTTGATAAAAAAATGTATTTTATATCATTTAATGACTAAATTTAATACCAATCACAACCTCTTTTTTGGGTTACACATAAATTTTTGTTATGAAATAATCTCACCCTTCTACTATAGGAAATGTATGATGCTTTCATTCATTATCATCAGCCAATCCGAAATTAGTTCATTGAATCACAAAGATCTGATGTTCATTGAAGTTAAAAAATTGGATAGTTGAATGAGAGTTTACCAAATAATTCCTTTCTTCCATCACATTTTCAAGTATCTCCTATCAATATTCACTTTCAATGTTCCCTTCCATTTCACTGATAATTTATTTCCATGTCCCCTTTAGGAAATTTGGGTGATGCTTCTTTCCATACCTATTACAAGTGGGATTGTGGTATTTTATTCCATAGTGATATTTCTCTATTGTTCCTCCATAATTAAAATACATTATTTTCTTCCTATTTTCAGTCCCATGAGACACATGATATTCAGTGATCGCTATTTTTTATTTAAGGGAACATAAAAAATTTTCTTCCTAGCTTTCCAATTATCTCATCACTAATTATTTTCATATACCTGGGTTTATCTAACAGAATATGTGTCAAAATTACTTTTTGGGGAGATCACAATGCCAATGGTGTATCATGAAAGTCATTTGAAATTATCATCATATGTTTGGATGCATTAATCATCATTTTTCCTGAGGGTAAGGATATATCTTTCCATTTTTAGTCAGAGTGTGAGAGTAAAATATTTGTCGAAATATTTTTCTAAAGATATCATCACTCCATCACTTCAATATATTCCTAGAGGATCATATTTATTATCAATATAATCCATTGATAAGATTCTATATGCATAGGATAAAAAACTATCATGGGATTTCTGTTCTCAGGGGATTGAAGGATGGAGAAGATATATTCAAAAATGTTGACCCACTATTATGTGATTAAGGTATTGGATGATCCGCTGAATGTAAAAGGCCTTTATAACCCAAATATATAAATTGAAAAATTATATTTCTTAGGAGGATGTAGGTTTTCCCATTGATTCATGTTTCTATTCATAAATTTTATTAATAAAAATGTATCATCAATAATTTCTTAATTTCTCCACTTATTGGATTTGGAATTTCATTTGGGTAGTCTTCACATTACCCTTGAGATTCTTTATTGAATCAGTTTCTCTATATTCTATCCATGAAATAAAAAAGAGGGAAATCATAGGTATGAGATTTTTTAAAATATTATATGTATAAATGTGAAACCATGAACATTAAATGGATATCTCATAAATAACATATAATACTTAACCAATGAATTTATTTGTTTTAATCTATGTTATTAGGGATATATTTCATAAAATAAAATATTATAAGAATTTCTTATCCCTTTATAATGGTTTAAATAGAGACCGTGAATTTACCAAATCATATCCTTAGGGAGTTTCAAACTAGATGTAAAATAATGTCATTTTATCATTTATATGGTGGAGATCAAGTCAAGAACAATAATCCGTTTTTGTTTTTATTACCCTTCGATAGAATTGTTTCATATCCACATCCACTTGTATTATCCAGACATGGATGTGTTTTAATAAAAAACAAATAATCTATATTTTACCAAAATATACTTATTTTTTCCAATTTTTGTTATTATACAAAATGGTTTCAATATGTTTTTCTATTCTTAATCCCAAAAATAACTTTTACACCCTCTAATACCAACTATGAATCCCAATGTATTTTACACACTTTAATTCATGATTTATTACATAATAGTACGCCTAAAATAATACTATAATATCTTTAGGCCTAGTGAATTTGAAAAGCAATGTATATATAGAACAAACATGAAACATGGGTACACAAATATTATATCAAAAATCAAATATATTCCCTTAAAATTCTATTTCTTTTATAAAAATATATGAGATATCATCGGGGCATGAATAAGAATGTGGTCAGTTATAAATTCCAATATAAGAATAATGAAATCATAATAAGATTAAATAATTACATGTGTCAAAAACTAAATATCATGGTGAAATACAAGTGATTATAATCATAAATATTTTCATCAAATCATAATATAAGATGAAATCAACAAGGTGAAAAATGAATGTGTCAAAAAAAGACATTTTAATAATAAGTGAAGGATTTCCACCAATAAATCATATCATTGTGTCCTTATAATAACCTTCCATACATAATAAATTTTATATAATGAGATAAAAACAGTACCCAAAGCGTTGGATGGAAATATAATTTCAGGCCCACCCATCACATTCATATAATGTACATGAATTTGTGTGGCACATAGATCATAACAAATAAGAACATTTTTAATCAAAATTTACCACATAAAAAAAAATTATAGATTAAAAGAATTTAATTTCAAAAATAATGAATCACATGAAAATCTAGTTGAATCCAATTGAGTTGAATTTGTCATGGGTGTATAAAAATATTTTCATCTAAATATTAGTAGATAATTTTTGTAGCATAATGGTTGTACATAAAAATTAATGGAAGAATTTAATGAGAGTTAAAGGTGTACATAATCACCTATAAATCATAATTATAGTAATATATATGTTTAGAAATATACCCCAAAAAGAATAATATGAATTTAGAATGTGTAATATAATAAAGGTTTTTGAAAAAAAATTAGGAGAAGGAGATGATCACTTACCTTGAGAGGGAGCATCTAAAAGTGTTATAGAGGAATATAATGATATTTGGGAAACCATGTGAGGTATATAGAGATGGAATAAAAAATTAAATTCATTCTTAATGGGTTAAGAGTGAATAATAATGACATCTTGGGAGGGATTTTTATAGAAAAAGTCGAGGTGACATTTTTGTTAATTTCTAAACATAGGTCTTAGGCTTTATAGGAAAAGATAATAAAAACCCTAAAACCTCCCAAGTTTTTATGCAACTGTTTCAACCAAATAGGAATCTTTTTAAGTATTTTATATGTTTCATTAGAGAAATAATTAAAATAATACCCATTATGATGTGCAGGTGAGTTACGTTCATAAAGAATTAATTTTAAACCCATAAAATATAATATAGGTTTTAGAGGATTGAATATAGCTTTATAAAACAAATTAAATAAATAAAAAACTTATTATTATAAATTTTAAACATAATTCTAGCATTTAATACTCTTTTTAGTATTTATTACTTATTTTTTTATCTTTTAGGATATCATAATAGATACATTATATTTATACTTTATTTGATTTTTTCCAAAAAGTTCAACCGTCTTAAAAACATATGAAAATTTTACTATTATATAAATTTAAAATTCGGATTTAAAAAAATTTACTTATTATCTCATGATAATAATGTAAATATTTGAGTAAATATATAAAAATCCAAATCCAAATATATTGAAAAGTATATGTTTTTATGATGACAACTATTTTCAGACCCTTATAAAAATTATTCTTGAATTCATAAAATTATCTAATATTTTTATATTTAAATAGATATTCATTAATAATAATATTTTAATAAAATAAAATTTATGTTAATAATTATTAAATTTAATAAAACAGGTGTCCTGAAGGATGCTGTATATTTCTTAAAAATTAAAATTTATGTTTCATCTCATGAGATTCGTATTTTTGTCAAACTCATTATTTTATCATTTATAAAGTAATAATAAAATAGATAGATGTAATAAATAATATATTATCAAAAAACATATAAAAAATAATATGGTATGGGTCATGATACTTAACACCTTATTAAACCAGCATATTCTCTAAGTTTGACATGTTTGACAGTGAATCTTTTTGGTGTGGTTCATCAAATATTGTTTGGGACATGATCTCGATGGGTATGATATTTTCTAAAAATGGGGTTTTTTGTACTTTAGTTATTGAATATTGGATCTATCTTAGTTTGTTTCAAATCATAATGATTCCATCTAAATTTTAATCTCTAACTATTGTGCTTCATAGGGTTTTTTATCCATCGCTTCTTTTGTATGTGTAAACTAGATTTTATCAAAATCCATAATACATGTTAATCAGAATAGTATATATACACTGACTATATTATGAAGTGTTATAAATATTACTGGAATTTTAAATCTGACTGTATAGTACATATAATGGCTCAAAATAAAAAATTCAGTTCATGTGTTTTTTAATTCCTCATTACTTAATGAGGTATTTTTCTCATTTGAGAAAGGAAATTAATTAATAAATTTTCATGTCTTTATAGGAAATAAAATTTCTCCCACATGAATTTTTTTAATAATTTCATGTCTTATAAAATTGGTTGCAACACTAGCTCAATACAGACATCAAGGTCATTAGTAGTGAACATAAGATATTTTCTATCTAATTCCATAATATTTTTATTAAAATATTTTTTATCAATTATTGGAATGTTTTTCAGAATATATATTTTTACACTCATTAACTGATTTTCTAATAAACTAAATCCACATGTCCAACATTCAACAATGAAAATAAATATTATTCACCACATCATCCTAAAATGTCATTACTATGTTGAAAACCAAACCAACTAATAGAAGACATTTTTTTGGACACCCTCTATAAAAATTACCAATGAATTTATAAATATTTATTAAATATATGGTTCAAACACAACCCATACACATTCATTAGGCACAAGTCACACTAAAACATCTTCCATAGTCATGTTAATTAATGTAATTCTCTATAGACTCTCTCTCATCCAGTCACAAAAGATCTTCTTCTATGCCCACAATAATAATATCAAATTGTTCCGATAGTCTTCAAAAATTAGACCTTGGAAATGGAACACATGATCACCATATATCATCAATATCCAATTCTAAAAAACATGTTATTAAACCAAAATCATTAACCCACCTTCAGTTAGTATCAAATAAAAATCCCGGAAATCGTTGATAAATATATCTGCATAGATTGTTCAAAAAACATCACGCTCAGAATAATGTCATTGATATTTTTCAATTTAAAACATGAGAACCTATTGAGAATATGGTCTAACCATATTCAGCCATCAGATCTTCACTTGGCAAATAAAACTCTCAATATTGGGGTATTCTTGGATTGGATTTGAATCTATTATTGTGTCTCAGTTGTGAATGAATTAATTCTTCAACATTGATCAATATCATGTTCATCTTCCCCACTCAGTTGTCAGCAACAAAATAAGATAGGACTATCATGACGGTCATACAAGATATTCAATCAATGACCATGTTTCAATAATGATTTTGAATTCATCCATTCAAGTTCTTATTCCCCTCATATGAGATCGGATAACCTCCCTTCATCAATACCCTTATTATTGAATCTGTCCCTTGATTTTTTTGTTCTATGATTCCCAAGAAAAGACTTGCCTTTATTGGACTCAGATTTGTCACGAATGGGTATTCTCATTCTTCACTTGAGAGAATTGGGCCAATGGTATTTATGTACCTGAATAAATGGATGCATGGTATCCTAAGATTGGATACATGAAAACTTCTATGGATAGATAATGTGAGAGAATTTAGACAAATTAATTCCTCCAATAGATATAATTCAAGATAAATTAAAATTCAATCATTTAAAACGATAAATTGAAATATATATATATATAATTAATTAATGAATTAATTGATAATATAGAGAAAATAAAACAAAATTATAATAGTATTATATTTAAATTTAAAGATGAAAATTAAAAATTCATTTAATTCATTTTAAAAAAATTAAATTAAATATTTACAAACTAAATAATCAATTTAAAAATAAAAAATTATATTATAAGAATATAAAATTAAAAAATGATTGGTAAAATCAATATTTTTTAGAAACTTTAAAATTAAATAATAAACATAACAATTATAGAAATTAAAATTTAGAAATAAAAACATAAATTAGATACAAAATTCATTAATTAAATAAATTATTTAAAAATTAACTGCATCATAATAATAAATTAATTGAAGGTATATTTTAACATTAAAAACATTATATAAAATAAAAAATTGATTTCATATAATTAATGATTTGAAGGCCACATAAAATGTCTCTCTAATTATTAATTATGAAAATGATTATGTTGGTATAACATCATTCGTGTAGGTTGTTAAAGTGACCATGGAAAGAACATGAAACACTAATGAAATGAAAATGAGTTTAGAGTTATATAACATTGATAAAATTTTCAAAGAATATTAATTATATTAATATAACATATTAGAGTGTGTAATGGGGTTTATAATGATTGGAGCTTAGAATGTAATTGAGTAATATGTTTAAGAATATAGTTCCTTACTTTATGATTTATCTTCATCTTAAATGAGATCATTCAGATTAATGGATCATTGTATCCTTATGTGGACCCGAAAAACCCATTATCTAAGAAGCCATTAGGAGAGTAAAAATGGAAAATTATTGGATATATAAATGAATGGGATGAGTAGTTTTGAATGGCTGGTGGAGTGTTCATTTTATAGGTTAGATTGAATAAAATGTTCACAATTTCTCTTTAATTAATGGTTTAAGAAGACTGTTTAAAATTAAAATGTTTCCCCATAACCAGAAAAAACCAATTAAGATTAGGATTCCCTCAATTTTTCTCTTTTAATTTTATTTTTAAAAAAATTACATCATTTTAAATATATATTATATTTTTCAATTTTTACAATTTTTACAATTTACCGACTCATCTAGAAAACTTACTATTATTACAAATTATGAAATTGACTCTACTGTATAATTTGGAAATTATGATTACAATATACTAATCAATTTAATTTTCAAAAATATCAAAAAAATTTAAATGTATTAGTAAACAAAAAAATAGAAAAAATTATTTTTATAGAAAAATAAACTTTTTTAATTTAAATTGTTCTTAAGACTATTTCAAATCCATTGATAAGTAAATGAGTGTTGATATATTATTTATTTTATTTGAGTCGTACATGATTATTTGCGAGTTTAATTATTTATGATAAAAATTCAAAATAAAAAATATTATTTGAAAAAAATACACCTTTTAATAATAACATATGTCAACCACATCCACTTAAAATTAATAATTTATATTCAAATCATTTAATTTTATCAATCCATGGGTATTAGATACCTTCAATAAATGTTATTAATATATTAATTAATTATTATATATTAATAATTTTTACAATTTTTTGTGACAGAAAATAATATATTTTTATAATAAAATATTCTTTTTAAATATTATTATTTTTCTTCATTATTTATTTTATTAAAATTATATTATGTTCAATTTTTTACTAAAAAATACATAAGATAAATATACCTATTATGTACATGAATGCCTAATTACCATATATGCAATGACCATATTTCATGAGATTGTATTTCCAATAGTAATATGTCTAATGACCATATATATAATGACCATATTTCATTCCAATATATAGAATTATATTTATCACTAAAATAATTAATCATATTTTTTCAAATTTTCTCTAAATATATATCTTATTTATAATGTGTTTAATTCTTTCCACAGTTACAGTCATATGTATTATGTTAAAAACCCAAATAGAAAAGGATTATATATTCATTTAAATTTATTACTTTTGGTTTATTACTCTTTCATTTCTCTTAATGTTATTTCATATTGAATTTTTATAAATTATTATTTCTTATATTTTATTAAAAATTTTGACATCAATAGAATTTATCATGGTTCAATTTTGTTTTTTGTTCCATGTGATTCAATATATTCCAAACATTTTTTAATTAAAAAATAATACATAATAAGAACCCGATGATTTGTAAGAACATTCTATTTTTATATGTAACTAACTAGAGAACAAGAGAATATAACAATATAAATATGATAAATAGAGAAGATTCAACATCTTCCTCAAATATAGAATGTATGTAGAGTCTTAAAAAAGTAAACTTATAGAATATTGTTTGATATTGAGACATGAATTTGATTTTATCACTATAAAATTGACTTTAAGAGAATATAAGAGACCCCTTACAATTACAAATAAATCATCCTCCATTCATTATTCCCTGCTTTCAAACACCATTTTTATTAATTTTGAGACTAGTCTTAAGAGAGTTTTTGGAAAAAAAATTGCCTTATTCACTTCCACCTCCACAAAGATGAGCTTATGGGAAGAAGAATATACGGTGTTGGAAGATGGGGGAGTTATTTTTTAAATTAGAGAGTGATAACATTTCAAAAATCATATAATGATATTATTATCTCACACTAGAATTAAGTGAACAAAGACCATGATATTTTACTTCATTACATGCCACCAAAATGATCTAAAAAATAATAGAGAACACTAAATCGTTGGTCATACCAAAAGTGAATGAAAAATAAATTCCTAAAAAGTAGGATGGATAAAAAACACATTGAACCTGGAAAAAATTTATTCCAATAAATAGTGCAAAAGAAACCTCCAAATGAAGAACACATACTCCACAAATAGAAATAAATGAGTATTAGTTTTTTTGAGTTCACGAAAAGCAAAAATTTTGATTCTATATTAATTAATTTAGTATAAACTCTATTTTCAGTAGGAATAAAATAATTCTGGATACATCAAAAAAGTATACTGTACAAAATTTAGTCTAATTTGTTTCTATAAGATTAAGGACCATGGGTCTGGCTCACACAACATATGGAAGAGTTTATGGATGTGGGATGTATTTAAATAAACTAAATATGTAGTGGTGAATACTCAGGGATATAGATCCTTAACTAACTAGATTAGGGATAAAATAACCTATATATCTTTATCTAGAATTACATTTTTGAACCTTATATCGTCCTTAGCTAGATTTAATATCAAGTTTAAGTTTTGAAGTAAATGTAAATATAGGGGATGACCAACCACATTTTTATAATAGAACAAAATATATGCATGAAAAATTATTCTATGAGAGTTATTTGTGATTATGTATAGAGGAACAAGGAGGATGTTCAATGTAGTGACACTAGGGAACTTGTGTTTCATGTTATTGAATGAAATTTCTCCATATTTGGTTTCATTAAATTCCTCCAATAGAGACTGTCATGTGAATGAATCCAAGTCCACATTTATGACCAATGATCCAACAAGAGTTATTTTAAGGTTTGTAGAGAGGCTTTAAGAGGCTTTTCAAAATCAATGATACTATAAATTTGTGTCATAATTGATTGAATAAAAATTCTCATATTTTGTATCAACATATTATTTTCATAAAGAATATCATCAGAATGCATATCAATCAACCCTGGACTATTGGGGTTCTAAAGTTTTATAAAACAATTTTAGGTTGATACAGACCTCCTGGATATATTTTCACAACTAACACTACATAGCCTAAGGGGACTTTCCCTCTTGGTGGTATACCCAGATGAAGATGTTTATTATGTTATTAATATTATTGAATACTAATGTGGATACCTTTAGGATCAAAAACACATGAATTATGGATAAAACACTATTAAAGATGGTTTGAATACATCTAATGTAAATAAATACTATTTTATAAATTGTTATATGGTGAGTAATTCTTCTCATAATAACATCATAATGATGGAAACAATTCATACCCATTGGAAACATATCACTAAGATAGTCAATTAGAAAATTCATTCTTAAGATTCTAATCTATCCTTCAATATAACTAGATCATTGCATCTTCTATTTATAAGATATGTACACACTACTATTTTAATTATTGATTTATTTCCAACTATATATTCTATACTCATGAGGATTTCCTTGAATCCTTGAACATATTTAAATCTTCTATTTAGAAGTAAAATAATATCATAGGAAAATATAAATCATGTTTTTTGAATATTTTTTTGTCCCAAAGTGATATCTATATAAATAATATATTCATAAATTTAATTAAATAAATAAATCCCAATAAAATATAATGAACATGAATATCATAATTACATTTTTAAGAGCTTGTCTTTCTTGATACATATATAATGAGTGTTTTATATTTTTTTGACATGCCTCTTATTCCCTAATGAAAATAATCTCAATAAAATTCAAATAATATACATTTCTAATGTTAATAAAATATTCAACATTTTTATTTCTATATAAAGTATTAAAATATTCGTGAAATCCTACAATCTATTCAAAATCAAGACCATATTGGTGAATGATATTAATGGCGTTTCTATTCCATAAAATTTTATCACAAACCTGTGATAATAACCAATAAAACCAATGATTCTTCCCACCATAGAGACATTATTATGTGTCTTCCAACCAACAACCACAAAAACTATAGATAGATCAATAGTGATACCCTTTTTATAAATAATGTGGCCATGTAAATAAACATAACATGTTCAAATATATCCCATATTAATATTGCCATATATTTTATTCCACTAATGATTTTAAAATAAAATTTAAATTTACATAATCATGTTTCATATTTGAATAAAATGTAATATCAACAATTGATATTATAATTAATTAATCAAAATATATACAAAACACATGTATGAATATAGTCATTGATTTGGATACTCTAAACAAAATTACAACTAATTGAATATATTAACCAAAACATTAGATAGATAACTATATATTATTATAATCTCTAATTCCCATATCATGTAAGATTAATAATATTTTAATCCTTGAGAAAAAGATTTATTCTCTCAAATAACTAAAAATAAACATTTCTACTAATTTTATATTGGTTAATTTGAGTTACATAACCTATGAATCTCTACTTAATAACTATCTAAAATTATCAGTCACCTTATTGGTGCACAGAACTAGAGGTGCCTAGTGGGAAATACCACCATGGATAAAACATCCTTACAATAAACCATAAATTTTAATCTTCAATAATTTAAACATTTATTATTTCCTAAGATATATTTCTATTTAAATATAATCTGACCCTATTTATAAATCCCCAACCATTTTTTTCATTTTCTAGTGGCCGGTTTAACGGTTCCTAGTACCCAAAAAACACACATGAAACATCTACATTACACTTTCAAAATCAAAAAAACATTCAAAATTCAAACACACCGCCATTCACACCTCGATCCACAAACCCCGCAACACGCCTCGAGCATTGAACCCATCACATCTGACCAACAACGCCTCAATCCACAGCCTGCCACGGTAAACACATCACAGGCATCAACCAGACTGCTGGAGAGTTCCACCGGAATCCATCACCACCATCACCGTCGACGTCTGTTAATATAACCACAATTCCAGGATCAAGCTTGCCGACGACTACCGAGAAGGCCAAAACAACAATCAAAACCAAATCAAAGAACCTCAAACAAGCATCCCCAAAACATAGAAACCAGCCTTGCATCAAAACCTAGAGCACCAAAAAACAACATGAAACCCTACGGAAAGCCGCATCATGAAATTGAAAACAAGAGAGTTTATGCTACCTACACTAGAGCATCAAATCCAGTTCAAAAACCGCCATATCCATCCACAAAAGCATCACAAAGTCACCAAAGAAGAAACTAGAAGCAAGACAGAAAAAAGGAGAAAAACTATTAACAGAAAACTGTAAAGGAACCCACCTAAAAACCTTATCTTGTTCCAAATCCCATTGCCACCTGCTAGATGACCCCCAGAGGCCATACCCAACCACCAAGTTCCTGCATCTGAGAACCGAAAGACTCCCTCAACCCGTGGAATCTGGAACTCGGTCACAGGATGATTGCACCACCGTGAAACCCAAACCAGAGAGAGGGTTCGAGACAAGGATGGTTGAATCAATAAAGGATTTTACCAGTATAATGAACTATATTGTCCTCGTATTGAATGGATAGTTAATTATTCGTTCTAGAGAAGAAGTAATGAATTTTAGTTAGTTAAGTATACGATAATAATTATGATCTTTAACTTAAATAAATTAAACAAAAAACCACTCCTAGGTTATAAAAAGTAACCATTATTTAATGAAAATCCATAAAATACCATAAAATATACAATAAATCCATGAAAATAATGGCATAATTTTGTTGCATCTTATGAGAGACTAAATCATATGTTATCTTGTTCTTCCATTTTAAAATAATATATGTATAGAATGCAACCAAAAACCATTATCTTATTTCCAATAGAGTTTAAATATCAAATGGTGTATAATTTTTTTTAATAAATAATAAAACTCTTAGACAAGGATGGGTGTAATAAAGGAATGGAAACCCCAGTATAGGTCATCACTTAAGAAATTGTACATATGATAAAAATTTTACCTTGAAAGATATTTCTATCCATAGTAGTAAACCTTAATTCTCTTTAAAAGTCATATGAAATCTATATAGGTTAAAATTACATCACATAAAACCATAACTACATAATTTTACCCCATTCCCAATCATCTCCCATTATATGTATGTATAAAAAAACTTGAATTCAATAAACTATAATTTAGTTATTATATTTTAATTCATTTATAGTCCATAAAAATTATTTGAAAATGAAACATTGGATTCAAATACGGTTAAACAATCATATCCCTCAATTTTTCATTAATAATAATATTTGTCTAATAATATATAAGGATCATGAACTCATCTAAAATGTATAATATATAATAATTCCATTATAATATGTTTAATAATACATCTTTATTTTCTAATATGAGTTATATGAGTAAAAAATTTCTCTTAAACTACATGTCAAAGTAATTCTGCTAAAATAAAAAATCATCTCTATCATCGACATACACTCACCATAAATGCATAGTTGTATTCCATTGAAATTTAATTGTTAGTTTAATATGATACCTATTAGTTGTTTGAATAACAAGATGAGAAATATCTACACTGAAGAACCGTTTAACAGAATTATAATACCATGTAACCATCGAACGGTTCGCCAAAGAAAAAATCCTTGATAATCATACAAAGAAACAGGAGAGAAACCAATAAACCACAAAACTGAGTAATAAAAATTATCCTTTATTTGTTCAGCCTTCATCTATTGTCGATGAAATATATTAATATTGAGGAAATAAAGAATGAACATATAAATATACCATAAATAAATCTACTCTTGATGCATGAATTATTTATTTTATGTGGAATTGATCGATGTTCTACATGGAATAAAGAATTTTATGGAATAAAATAAATCAAATATCTTACCTGGATTTTTTTGTGATCACTGAGGATGTATTATCTAATGATTCCATGATTAGAAAGATCCACAAAATCTATTGGTGCATGTTCTTTAGTCTGATCTTGATTTGATTTTTTCTACCAATGATCCTCTAGTGGATCCTTTCTAATGGCTCATATAAATCACATGATTATGATAATAAACCCTAGGATTAAGTATATACATATTTAAAAATAGGATCATTCATCGCTAAATTGAAATAAATATATAAATTAATTTGATTTATTTATTATATTATTTTTGACCATGATAGTGAGAGGACCAGTTTGGGATTTACCGAACACTGAGAGGGGGCTGAATCAGTGTTGCGGATTTTTTAAACCAATCCTAACTTTTATCCCTGTACCTCTTGAGCTATTAGGATTTTGATTCTATTGTTCTCTCTTCCCAGTCGCATGCAATAATAGAAATTAGTAAAAATATGCACATGATATTCTTACAAGGTTCACCACTCAATAAGTGTAGCTATATACTTTCCATGCATGGGTATGACTAGTGCATGGATTCTACACTATGATGTTATATGAAATTGTAGTGAAGTGGCTATGAAAACAATCCTCTAAACAGTGTGAGTCCCTACCCTTTATAGGGTGTGGGAAAAAATCCTCTTCTCTGGACTAGAGATGACCTAGCACAACTTGCACCGTCTAGCTGGTTCAATATACTGCCTATGGAGACTATCTTCTTCCTTATTAAAAAGGTAGGTTCTACTCTTGGTCTTCTTTAGTGCTCCTCACTTGATTACTTGCAACGTAGTAGGTAAGAAATTCTTCGTTCTTTCTTTCTCTTCTTCTCTAGTGCAACACTAATTGCATTAGACTTATTATTTATTCTTCTTAGTGAAACAACCAAATGCACTAAAACTTATTCTCTATTCTTGTATAGAATCACATATACCAATGTGTTTATTTAGGCCATGAAGATCAGTTCATTTGGCATCATCTGAATTAAACTTCCCTAAATAATTGTAGGCTTCAATTGGGCATACTCTGTTCTTCTTTTTCTTATTCTCTTCTCTCTATGTAGAAAACATGTAAGTTGCACACTCTTCTTCTTCTTCTTCTTCATCGATGAAAAAACAGCTCCACTAAATCCTACGCTTCTTTACACATTTTCTTTCCATGCAAAACCATATGCACTGAGCTCTTCTTCTTCTTCTTCTCTTCTCTTGTGTGCCAATCCTTACTTGCACGCCAACCTACTTGTGTGCCTCCCGGCTTGTGCGCCACCTGTTTTCACTCCACTCAGCTTGTGCGCCACCTGCTTGCGCACCACTCAGCTTGCGCGCCTACCTTGCGTGCTTCACTACTTGTGTGCCACCTGCTTGTGTGCCTACTCACTACTTGTGCACCACCATTGAGCCTACCTCACAACTTGCGCACCACCATTGTATTATACATATCCCACTTATTGAAAGCACCTCCTTGCTTGTGTTCCTCTTTAAACATGCACGACAAACCTTGCACGAAAAAAACTGCATGACACCCTACTTGCGCGCCTTATAAATAACCCTCAGCTTGCACGCCTCTTCAGCTTGCGCACCACCCTCTGCTACTTCCACGATCAGAGAACCTTCTACTACTTACGCGATCAGAGCTCTAATTTTCTCTTAAGTGTTGAGCATAGAAAAATTAAGATTATAGACGTCTCTTTATAGAAATTTTGGTGACTTTTGCGCCACATACACTTGCACGTCATTCCTACTTGCGCGTCGTTCCATCACTTGTGCCCCGCTCCATCACTTGCACACCCTTTCATCACTTGCGTAAAACTTTCTTTCCTTTTTCATATTTTGATATGATGATGTTGGAATATGACTTGCGCACAACATTCACTTGCACTACACTTATACATGCGTTCCACACTTGCGTGCCACTTATACTTGCATGCCACTTTTTGACTTGCACGCAAATATTTTACTTGCGCGACATTTTATTTCCTTTGTCAAATTTTGATGCGATGATCTTGAAATATGACTTACGCACCACTTACAATTGCGCGCCAATACTTGCATGCCACTCTTGACTTGCATGCCACATTCGTTCCTTTACCAAAATCACTTCTTTACTCTCTTTACTCTTCATAAGGCTTGCATCACAAGTTCTCCAATCTTATGATATTTGTGAAATACAAATCAGCAAGGCATCTTCGTAGTTTTGATACAATGTGAAATGCATGGCCTCCTCAGAGTTCTAACCCTTTCCACATTATCTCTTCTTCTTCAACCATCATTCTACAAATCATGCAAATCATATGATTCTATTCATCAAGTAAATCTTTGCATAGTTCTCATGCAATCATGAACAGTTTCATGGTATTCTTGAAATTATATTTCTTCTGCAATCATCCTTAGATGGATGATACCTCGCTATTATTCATTGTTATATACAATGTATCACCTTTGACACAAGTTCTTTGAACTATGGATCAGTGAATAAATCATCTGAATTGATCTTCTTAGATAATTGCTCAATTATGACATCCAATGCTATGATTCCGTAACAATTCCCTAGGAAACCTCACTTCAGCCAATCTCCACTAACTTTTTAGTCCTTCTTCATCTCCTTCTTCATTTTGACTAGTATTGAAGATTTTTGACAAAAAATACAATATTCATACACAAAGTGGTCCCAACAATATCTCCCATTGTATTTTTTTGTTAATACCACAAATTCACCTCAAATGAATGAGTCAATGTCAAAATAAGAATCTTCTCTGTCCCCTTTACTTATTTCTCTCTCCCTTTCATTTCAAACTTTCATATCATTTTCTCTACCCCTTATTGATAATAAATAGAATGTTCATGGTAGAGAGGGTATCAGTCCTTACATAAGTAGTGTGCCATCAATAATTTCACTCTAAGTCTACTTAAGAAATGCTCAATGAAGAAAACAATAAAATTTGATTTAGACAAAAAAGATGTCCATTATCCACTGATCGTGATACCTCATGAGATGAGATCTCCTAAAATTTTCTTTAAGGGTTTTCCACATTCATTCCAGGAAAACGATATTTAATGTGATTGGAAATGATTAATCCTAATATTCTTGCACTCACTTAAATAAAAGCATCAAAAACATTTAATTGAAACTAGTCGGATAAGTGGCCTTGGAGCACATTCATTATTTTTATGACATTGATTGACCTAGTTACTCCCCCTTTGTAAAAATTTTTATTTTGAGTAACCATGAATGAGATATTAAGAAACGACATACCTTATCCAATGACATGATCTTCAAACAATCTTCAGAGTAATTGAACATTATACAAACTGATGTTGATACTAATTGAGATAATGAATCTGGAACCTTCTTCATGTGTCTCCTTTTCAAGGGAACACTTTTCCTCACTGAATCCAAAGTTTTCCACTTTAGATCTTACATCACCTTCCATTACTTGTATGATAATAAAGAATACAATATATAAATATTTAGTGGAATAAGGTGGATCCAATTTTCTCCATCAATGTGAACAATAGGGTTGAGATGATTTTCTCAACCCAGATGCTCCATTCTTCACACCTTCACAACTAATCTTCAATAATGATTGTAATTGTGTGGACTTCACTATTTCTTCCATCCCTTTGTGTTTGAGTCGTATTTCTTCAAGGGATTTTAAATCCCTAGAATCTCCTAGTGAAACATTCATCTTCTTGAGTAATTCTTGTTGGGATGGAGTAAATTCAAATAATCTTCTAACAGTGTAACCATCCTTGTTTCACCTCACACAAAGAAATTAATTTCCTTCATGTAGAATCTTCCTTTTGTTTTTAGAACTAGATTTAGCCTGTTCATCTTTCATTTTCCACATTCCTTCCAAATCATTTGGCCAAACCACCAATATGTCACTAGGAACTAAGGGATTAATATCGGATTATCTACATGGCTTCTTCAGAGTAGCATCGTTATTAGTGGTTCTTTTGGAGGCACCACCCTTCCCCTCATTGGACATAGAATCCAAGGGATTATTAGATTTTATTCATGGGATCTTCTTGGGAGAATTTTTTTTACAAAATTTTTCTGATTTATTCCCAAGGATGATTCTTCATTCTTAGCCAGCTGTTGTGAAATTATTTCCTTATCATCTTTGGGTACATGTTGAGGTGAACATGAACCATTCATGTGACCACTTCTATTGCATACATCAAATATGTTATCTAATATTCCAAATCTGTTTTTATTATACAGATGCTTTTGGATTTGTGGATGTTGCTTCTTCTTCTCTAGCTTTCTCCACCCTAAGATGGGATTTCACTGTGCTTTTACATTTAAGTGGTTGTACCATCAATCCAGTGCACAATGCCCAAATCTATTACAACACTCATTGAAGAAAAAACCTTGATTTCTTTCCATATTCTTTATAAGGTTGCTGAATCTTCTTCTAGGCATATTGTGCTTTCTATTGGGAGTTATCTTCCACACTCTTTACCCTATCCACCATATCCATGGTGGTGGGTTTCTTCTCACTTTTCTTCATCCATTCTTGTTTAGAATTCTTCTTCCAACCCGTTGTTTTTGTAGAAAAAAAATAATAGTACAGGTTGGTATGGATGGTAACGTTACTTTCTTAGATGCTTTTGATAGATCAATGAGTGAATCCATGATCTTCTTATCAAATATTGGAGGAATTTTGACATTATAATCCGCCATTGAGCATTGAATACTGGTAGAAACGGTTTCCTTCTTTTTTGGTGACTCAATATGTGTCTTTTCAAGATTGGTAAACTCAGGTTCCAATTCTAGACATCTCATATTGAGGATGACTTTCGGGTCTTCAATCATAGTCATCTTACCTTTAAAAAACTTCTTTAATATTTCAACTTCATCTTCATACATCTTTACATTGTTTTGTAACAAAGAGTAAAATTCATTGATCTTCTTAGATTTTTATTCCAAATATATCTCCTTGACATCATTTCTCTTTTTCAGATCATCTTCAAGTGTGTGGATCTTATTTTCTATAGTCTTATTGACATCATATTTCTCTTCAACATCCTTGAACCACATTGAAGAACATACTTCAAATACCCCCTTGGTTGCTTCAAATGATCCAACCTATCTAGAGAGATTTAAACATTTGAGAATTTTTTCTTGTAAGACTTTCCCCAAAACATTAGTTTCTAATTTCAGTTGAGTGATATTTTCATGAACGCATTGAAATACTCCAAAAACAAGTGATGCACACTATTCAAGAATACCATGAAAAATCATTCTTAATCTATCAACTCATATTTCATGAGATGTTGTAGATTGATCATCACCACTTATGCCATAATTTTCATCATGAGAATAATTTACAATTGTATTAACACATACCTCCTTATAATTTGAGGTAGGAAGGTTATCCATCTTCTTACTGGAATCTTGAGACACCTTCTCATAACTTTTCAAGTCTGGTGTGTCTTCAATGTCTACCAAATATCACTACTGGTAATTAGATCATTCCCAACGCTTCTATACCAACGGTTTGAAAAACCCGTTGGTATAGGTCACCTTTCCCAACGGTTTGGCCAAACCATTGGGAAAGGACCCCAAATTGGCCACTTTTCCCAACGGTTTCTCCAAACCATTGGGAAAGGTAGACCTATCCCAATGGTTTGGAAAAACCTTTGGGAAAGGCCCTCAAATTGGACACTTTTCCCAACATTTTGGATAAACCATTGGGAAAGGTGGACCTATCCCAACAGTTTTGCCAAACCGTTGGGATAGGTCCACAAATATACCAATTTTCCCAACGGTTTGGCCAAACCGTTGGGAAAGGTGGACCTATCCCAACAGTTTTGTCCAAACCGTTGGGAAAGGTCCCCAAATATTCCACTTTTTCCCAACGGTTTGGCCAAACCGTTGGGATAGTTCTACCTTTCCCAACGGTTTGGCCAAACCGTTGGGAAAAGTAGGCCAAAATTCAACATCCTACACAGAATCAAAATCACAACCAAAGACCTATACCAACGGTTTTAACAACCGTTGGTATAGGTACTTTCATTTTTTATCGGACCATCGTACCGAGAACATTATATAAATCAAAATTTAAAATATGTATGAGAATACATATATATATTTATTTAATTATGATCACAAATGTCATGTTAGGTTAGTGGTTGAGTCATTCAATTATAAACGAGGGGTCCTGGGATCAAATCCCAGCGGATGTTTTATTTTTGGAATTTATATACCAACGGTTCCATTACCGTTGGTATAGATTTCATATTACCTATACCAACGGTTTCCAAAACGGTTGGTATAGGTCTATACCAACGGTTTTTGGAAAACCGTTGGTATAGACCTATCCCGACGACTTACTTGGATACGGTTCTCCAAACCGTTGGTATAGGCTATACCGACGGTTTGGAGGCCTATACCAACGGTTTCAAACCGTTGGTAAAGGTTAGATTTCTAGTAGTGTATGGAGAACCAGATACATCCTCTTCATTATATAGGAGGGAATTCTTCTTCAACTTTCTATTCTCTTTCTTTTTACTATTCATCATGGTCTTGATAGATATAGACTTTTGTTTAGAGATAACTAAATCATCACTGTATGTGAACTTCATTGATAATTTGGGAATGAAACACAAATCATTAAAAGAGAATAAATTCACTGTAGAGAATCCAACATAGGTTAACCTGGCTCTGATACCAATTGAGAGGACTAGTTTGAGATATACCTAACACAGAGATGGGTGAATCAGTGTTGGGGATTTTTTAAGCCAATTCCAACATTTATCCATGTACATCTGGATCTGTTAGGATCTTTATTTTCTTATTCTATTTTCCCTTTCACAAGAAATAATAGAATGTTACTAAAAATACACACACAATATTTTTACAAGGTTCACCACTCATTAAGAGTAGCTACGTCCTTTCTATGCATGGGAATTACCAGTGCATGGATTCTGTACTATGATGTGATGTGAAATTATAGTAGAGTGGAAAGGAAAACAATCCTCTAGCCAGTGTGAGTCCCTACACATTAGAGGGGGTGGGAAACAATCCTCTTCCTTGGATTGATGATGACCTAGCCCAACTTGTAGTATCTAGCTAGTGATTTATACTACTTATGGAGATAATCTTCTTCCTTCTTCAAAAGGTAGGTTCTACTCTTTTTCTTCATTGGTTCTCTTCACTTGATTACTTGAAACACAGTAGGAAAGCAATTATTCATTCTTTATTTATCTTCTTCTCTAGTGCAACACTAAATGCACTAGACTTCTTCTTTACTCTTCTTAGTGCAGCAAACAACTACACTAAATATTATTTTCTGATATTGGCTACAATCACATATACCAATGTTATTATTCAGGCTATAAAATTAGTTTTCTTGTCATCATCTGGATTAAACTACCCAAAATAACTGTAGGCTTCAATTGGGAATACATTATTCTTCTTTTACTTCTTCTCTTCTCTCTATGAAGCTAACCTATAAGCTGCACACTCTTCTTATTCTACGGCTTCTTCAATGAAAAACCAGCTATACTAAAACCTACTATTCTTCACGCATTTTCTTTCAGTTCAAAACCATACTCATCGAGATATTTTTCTTCTTCTTCTCTTCTCTTACATGCCAATACATACTTGTGTTCCACCCTGCTTGCATGCCTCCCTGCTTGTGTGCCACCTGTTTGCACGCCACTCATCTTGCGTGCCACCTTCTTGCACGCCACTCAGCTTGTGCGCCTTCCTTACACGCTTCACTGCTTGCATGCCACCTGCTTGCACGCCAACTTACTACTTGTGTGCCATCATTGATCCTAGCTGAAAACATGTGTGTCACCTTTGGCTTATACATATCCCACTTCTTGAAAGCACCTACCTGCTTGCGCGCCTCTGTCAACTTGTGCGACAAAACTTGTATGACACCCTACTTGCACGCCCTATAAATAACCCTCATCTTGTGATCCAATTCAGCTTGTGTGCCGCCCTTTGCTACTTGTGCGATCAAATAACCTTCTTCTACTCGCGCGATGAGAGCTCTAATTTTTTCTTAAGTGTTGATCATAAAAAAATGAGGAGGCTAGTCATCTATTTATACGTATTTTTGTGACTTCTGTGCCACATAAAATTTCACGTTGTTTCTACTTGTGCACCGCTCCATCACTTGCGCGCCCTTCCATCAATAGCGTGACACTTTTTCCCTTTGTATTATATTGATAGGATGATGTTGGAATATGACTTGCGCGCAAAATTCACTTGTGTGCCTCTTATACTTGTGCACAACACTTGTGCGCCACTTATACTTGCACACTAATTTTTGACTTTCACGCCAATATTTAACTTGCATGCCATTTTATTTCCATTGTCAAATTTTGATTCGAAGATTTTGAAATATGACTTGCGTTCCACTTACACTTGTGCGCCAATACTTGCGCGCCACTCTTGACTTGTGCACCACTTTCTTTCCTTTTCCAAAATCACTTCTTTACTCTCTCTACTCTTTATAAGGATTGCATCACAAGTTCTCCAAACATATGATATTTGTGAATTACAAATCAGAAAAGCATCATCATATTTTTAATACAATGTGAAATGCATGGATACCTCAGAATGCCAATCCCTTCCACATTCTCTCTTCATCTTCAACCATAATTCTACAAATCATGCAAATCATATGATTCTATTCTTCAAGTAAGTGCTTACACGGTTCTCATGCAATCATGATGACTTTCATGGTCTTTTTAAAATTCTATTTCTTCTGCAATCATCCTTATATGGATGATACCTCACCAATCTTCATTATTGTAAACAATGTGTCACCTTTAACACAAGTTCATTGATGTAAGGATCAGTGCATCAATAGTCTGAATTGATCTTCTTAGAGAATTTCTCATGTATGACATCCAATGCGATGATTCCATAATAATTCTCCATGAAACCTCATTTCTTCCAATATCCATTAACTTTTTAGTCATTCTACATCTCCTTATTCATTTTGACGAGTATTGACAACTGTTGACAATAAATAAAATCTTCATACACAAAGTGGTCTAAATAGATATCACTTTAAATAAATTTCGGACGTCTATGTAGATTATGTCACACCTAAAGTCAATCCCACACTCTAATATTAATGGAGGCATTGATATTCAAATTTGAGAATCCATTTAAGATATATTCCATTTTTTGGAAAACATTGTAAATATAATATTAATATTTTTAATATTTTTCAAATATCAATTTTGGGGTCTTTAAACCTCAGATTATCATGTTGTCTCTGCATATATCTATGAAAATATTGCATATAAAATTATAAATAAATTCATGGAAATATAAGTGTCATTATATTTACCCATACATAGTGTCCTAGATTACTATTTGAAAGCATAGAATTACCATTCTTTATTGCATAGATGAAAAATATTACACTTACATGTCACCAAGGTACCCTTACCTAATGTATAAACATAATTTAATACCTTTATGTAGCCCATAAAAAAGGATTTTTTATTATTAAAATAAGGTAACCTCCTTTATACCCTTACGTAACACATATAAAAAGGTATCTACCATAAAAAAACTCAAAAAACCCACCTTTCCTAAGGGTAGGAGGAACTTTAACCTTACAAAAACCCAATACCTTGAAAAGGGTAAAAAATATAATTTTTTTACTTGTTTCCACAAAAAATCATTCAAAATAAAATAAAAATTGGTATTTAATAACTATAAATATTGGGTTCTTACAATTCTCTTAGACAAAATTATTTCTCTCCCTAGAAAGCTTCTAGTCCGAATGATAGAAAAATAATAGAGTAAAATTATATTCATACAAAAACATGCTGGTAGTCAGTCCATGGAACAAAAAAAGACTTGCTCAAATTATCCATAAGTAACAACTCCAAGTGAATGAACTAACAAGATTTCTAAATAAAACATTATATAGAACTACTGGGATCAACACATGTCTCAAAAAAACTATACAACCCCAAGAGGGATAGGAAATCATCCCAATATAAATGGATACCTAGTATAGGTCTCCCCTTTTAAATATTCAGAAAAAATATTGATCATGGGAAAAAACGTCCAAAACAGATCTCTTCACCTTAATGAATATACTTAGATCCCACATCACTATGAAATATCCAAGAAAATAAAATGAATCCCTAAGGAATGACATATATAAAAACACACCAATGATTCCAAAAATATAAAACACTCTCAATATACTTATATGATCCATCCATCCACAAGGAGGCATAGAATCAAAAAGTATTTCTAGCCAAATAATGTATTCAATGGTAAACTATAATTTTGATCATTGAGCATCACCCATTGATGATCTCATCAAATAAGACTATAGGGCCTTTTATTCCATGATCATCAAGAATTTATATTATCCTAGTTACTCATGTACATTCTCAAATCCTATCCATTTTCAATAAGAGTGCACCTGAATGAACAAGGCCAATGCACATGCATGTAACTACACTCGCTCAAGGGAGATCATCAGACATTTCAAAACTGAGCACTATTTATCATGGAAAACCCCGAAGGATGACGAGGAACAACAACTAACACAAATGGTATCAAACATCAACAATAGGAAGGCATCCACATAGAAAATAAACAAGAAGAATTTAAAGATATTTTAATCCCAAATATCTATAGGTTATTAGCTCCATAATTATACTCCATCCCAAAATGTAAAAAAACCTAAAGCGGATAAAACTATTCAAGATGAAGTCAAATGATTTGAAAGTATTCATCAAAAAGGCACCACTAATATTTATTTTAATAATTGTTTCCTAAAACCAAGAGCCATTATATTTCACATAAAATTTAAAATTAATTTATAAAAAAATTTAAGAAATAAATATTTGGACTTAGGAACATTCATTTTTAAAGAATATTGGTTATCCAAAAAATAACCTTTTAGATTTCCTTCATTTCACTATGAGGATTCACAGATAGAATCCCTCTTATGGTGATCCACACAAGCTCATATGATCTATGAGAAACACCACTCTATCTCCAAGTGTAAGCGTTGAGAGTGGAGTGTATTATGTTGTTGATTTTTGATCACACGTTTTTAGGGATAATAAAATATCCCTTTCATTTCTCCTACATGAGAGGGAGAGAGATAGAGAAGTTTAGAGAGAATTCATTGTACACAGTAATTTTCTATTCTCAAATTTGGATTCTCTTCACTATAGACATATTAGCCTATTATAGAGTTGGTATTTAAGTTAAAATATTATTTAACTCTATATCGACTATTAAACAACATATATAATCTTCAATAAAATCCATGATGGATATTAATAATTATATAATCATTATTTCATAGCATGTGAAAACATGCATAATGAAAAATATAATAAAAGTTTTGTTAATTAATATTTCTCACTGGATACAAGCTTGGTCCATTCGAACTCCTCTAATATTTATTCCAAATAGGAAAAATTATTTTATTCATAAATAAAAAAATTATTCACAATCAAGATAATAAATATTTATATTAATATTTAATAAATAAAATAATTATTTTATTCACATGATGTAGAATAAATATTAATTCAGTTAATTTTACATATATAACATGAATAAAATTATACCTCATATTTGAGAATTAAAAGTATTCTATTAATTAAAATCAAATATAATTTAATTTATATCAATGGAAACACTTAGAGTGTGTCCCTCTAGGATTCTTTCTCATCGGTATTCAGAAATCTTTCTTAAAGTCCAATATTATTATCTTTGATCATCTCATGGAATCCAATAGAAAGAGAATAATTTCACATCATTGAAATATTTATATAAACACTCACTATTTAACATAATTACCTTGTCATGATATCAGATAATGCATGTTACACATCTTGGTCACTAACTTATATTCTTGATATGTATTTCTTTGACTATCTGAAATAAAGACAACATTACACCATTTATAAGAAATTTAATGTGACTATTATACTCCAATCAAAGAGTCAGGATATCATATTCCATAAATATAGAAGGGTTAAATACTTAATAAACTAATCCATTAATGACATTTCACTCATGACGCACCCAAAATATCCCACTTCTCCAGGAACTATTATCATCATGGGTTACAAAATATAATTAATTACATGGGTTGTAACATGAAATAAAAATAATCCTGAAGTCTTTGTACCATGACACAAACTTGTATATTGGAATATCCTATAACACCAAAACATGAGGAATTTCTTCTTGTAGGTATTCTCTCACAATATCAGGTCTTTGAGATTACTTTGTGTGAACTTCATGAGAAGAAGCATCATTGTCTTATGAGTACTTCCACCTGATAATGTTTGTAATATGTGTTAGATCATAGTACATTATCCAATTAAAGAACATTATTTGTAAATATTTTCAATGAACATAAATGTTCTCATCATAGAGGGGACTAATACGACATTCTCAATACAACATATACTCTAAGACATTATTACATTAAAGTCACGCTTAACAAATAAATATATTTAAAAATAAGTAGTAATAATATTAAATAAATCAAATATACATGTAATAAAATTACAAATAGTTATTCCAAGGAAAATAACTCCCAAAAACAACAGTAATATCGAGAAAATGAAATAATAATCATGATCACGAAAAATGTCCATAAGAAAACATCCACAAAGGACCCAAATAAATCCAAAAGTGATACATATAAAGAGAAATTATCTAAAGAATAAAAGTTACAAAAATGAAAACACAAATGGTTTTTACTCCCACATATGAAATGACATGTTGGATCACCATAAACAAAAACTGGTAGCTCCTCAAATGTGTGAAATTATTCACTTTGAGGACTGGGTCTAAAGCCCTATTATCATGAAGAAAAAATTTACTTATAGATAGGTGTCGATGACCCATGAATGAAACTTCCCCTGTTAGTATCTTATCTTATAGAACCTTTTAAGGTGACCCAAGATGCCATTATATTTGATGACACTCATAGAATTCAAATATGACTTATTAGAATGTTTAGGTTCTCCAAACCGGAAGAAAATGAAATTTATATTCTTTTCTTAAGAAGAAATTCCATGCGTAACTAAATTATTTAATATATATTATGGTAAATATCCCCCAAATCAAATCATGGGTGATTTATTATTTCGTTCTGGACAATTTACTAGAGCTAATTTAGCCAACATGGACCATTTAAAAATCACTGGATAAGAGGTCGAGCTAGATGATGAAATAATAGTCCTATGTTTAGGGTTAATACCTTTTCTAAAATGGATTTATTTAAGGTATCATCATAAAAATTATCAATAAGAAGCATAATAAACTAGATAATTTCATACCATACTACGCAACCAATAGCTCACCTTGGCCAAAACACAAGAACTCAAAAACAGTATTCTTTATCACTTCTTTAAGATATTACAACTAAATAGAGACTATCTTGAATAATTCCAAAAATATTATTTCATGTAGAGATAAAGTAATAATGACTTCCCTCCACTCTCATTAAGGTCCCTCAGTCAAGGGAATTGATAGATTTGATCCTTATTGAATCAAGTGTCTTAATATAATCAAATTTACCCTCGAATTATTAAATTCACTTCATTACTTCATGGAAACCCCACTTCTCTCCATAAAAAGGTATAGGATAATCCAAGATGACCATGGCAGGGTCCAATGACAAGAATATAAAAAAATCCAATACTCTATTGAGATTCTTGTTATATTCATAATCATGATATCCATGAAATCAAAAATGAAAAGGATAACTTCAATGTCTAAAATAATGAAAAAAGTATACATTTTTTTTGTTCTTTCTAGGAGATGTTTTTGGATATCACGACACATAGGATTAGTGAATCATGCATAAAAACATGAAAAAAATAAAAACAAGTATAAATATTTCAAAAAACACACAAAACAATTTTATCAAATATTTATAGATTTGAAAGAACATAATATTTTCCATCTATAAAAATGTTACACATTCTGTAAAAATTTAGACTCTTTAAAAAATCATCACAGTTTAAAAAATTCAATTACTGTATCATGGAAATTATTTCTTGGTTTCAAATGTATTAATCCCACTTTTTCCCCAAAAAAATCCATTTAATTTCAAAAAAAAATTCCTTCTATAAACATTCCTTTACCATATAACAAAGTATTATTCAAAAATTAGTTTTTTGAAACAATATTTCCCTAAAAACCAATGTTTTTGAAATTGATTTTTTTCATATAACTCTAATAAAATATGTTTCAACTCATAAATTTTAATTTTTGATGAATTTAGAATCATAAATTGATGAATTAAATTGGAAACAAAAAAATAATAGAATGAAACTGATCACAACCAAAATTTCTCTCCAAAATAAGAACCCTCCAAACTAACTTTACACGAGTGAATTAATTTTAGAATCAAATTTATTGGGAACCAATTTTTTGTTATATTTAAACTACCCATGGGCTTGTCTCATGGGATAGTAACCCATTACCAATATAAAAAACATGTCATATGTTAACTTCTATATTTGTTATGATGAATCATCGGTTTACCAGAATATAAATGTAAAGCATGGATCTGGTCATCTTTACATTCCAACGCAAAAATAATTAGATATTCCTAAAATAAATGATATTTTCATTAGGAATATAAATCTCATTTTATCAACATGAAACCAATATATAAAAATAAGTACTGAAGTCCAAACTTTCTCTACTAAACCGTGACTCATCGAGAAGAGGTGCTGATCAAGAACCTGGTCACAACTACCACTAATGTCAAGACATGATCTTAATATCCTTTCTAAAAAACATGCACTAAATAACATATGTGATTTCATGTAAAAGTAAATTATTTAACAATATAACCTTTATTTATAATTTTATTAAATAAATATACTATAGTACCTTATAAACTATTATCGTATCAAATTTTCCACTGAATTAAACAGTGTTCATTATCCCCACGAGATAGAGAATAACACTCAAGAATCATGTAACAACTAGTAAGGATGAATTCCACTGAATATTGAAATAAATAATCTAAGATTCACTACCGAAACATATACAATTAAACAAATTAATACAATCATGTCATGTATAAGGATATGAAATAAAACTAGAAGATTGAAAAACACCCAAAAACTATCTCTTGGTTGTCTGTGATAACCCATCGTGACCCAAGTCTCCTTCCCCTATCCAACCAATCTTGAACCCCTAAAATAAGAATACAAGAACATGATCAACTAATATAATAACACAAAGGATGAAAACACTAAATGGTACAATTTTTTAGTGAGAAATAGGGCCCATAAGGGTTTCACCAAAGAGTCTATGTATTTACCTCATAATGTAATACAAATATTATAAAAGGGATTACAATAAAAGAGAATGATGATCTATATTTGAGAACTATTAATTAATCCACCAAGATAAAATTCAAACAATATATTGTTTTATGATAAACACTTTAAAATTTTCAAATTTATTTTTGAATCCAAATTTGGAACATGCATATTATCATTTAAATACAAACCCATTCTCTAAAATGATTTGATACTGATTTAACAATATAAATAAAGATGAGTCACAAAACAGTAAGAAGATACACCAGATATTAATAGTCTATATTAGAGTCAATATAATATTGACAGGTTGAATCATATAAATTATCAAGTCAATTAATAATGTTAATCAATCATATAAGGAAACTCCACTGCCATGTAGTGATAATGAATGATGTCAAGTACTGAGTATCGTGTATAATAATTTCCTGGGTATGACCAATATATGATAGTGATCCCACCATAGTAATTATAATCAATAAATCCACATTAATTATCATTAGGTTTATATGAATTCTCACAGGCCTTAGAAAACCAACTCCGCACACACCCTTAAAAGCGACACATCTGTATCTTAAGCCTATCATATTCTCCATTGATCAAAAATATGTGGTGTTAATTCACTTTCAATGAATCGATCAACATAATCTCATCCAATTATCAAGGTTTCCATGAATATAACTATAAGGTGAGTATTATAATCAAGTAACATAGATCACAATAGGGATCCTCATTAGTAGTAGCATGTTCTATCAATATTCTATTCCATTCCAAATTCATATCTCTCCCTTACCCCCAAAACTCATCAATGAGAAAAATGGATCTATTAATACCCATTAATTGGATGAAAAAAATATAAGTAATAATAACGGTTTATCATAAGAATGTATCACCTTATATTTCCAACTGAGCTGTAATACATCATCAATTTTAAATCAAGCCTTTATTTAAAAATCAACATTAAAGTTTATAATAAAACATACTTCCTTTCAGAAGTCATTATTACAATATGAAATTGGACTTTAAGTAAATCATTTCTTACAACACATACCTAATTAAATCAACGAATTTTTTTAAAATTAAAATCATTTTAATCATTTTAATACACGATTTGTAATGATTCTACACATGAATAAAAAAATATTTAAAACTCACTCTTGAAAGTAGATTTTATAAACAAAGATAATAACCAATAATAGATAATGTTCATTAAAAAAATTAAGTCATTCAAATATATTTAAAAAATTCACAAGTAAACCTCTTTCATTTAAGTCAAGGAATTTATATTTAGAAATCAAAATTCATCTTAAACCGTAACTTTTTACAAATGAGTCTTTGAAATCACTTTGGAAAGGAATCAAACCTAACATGGAATTAGTACATTTAAATAACAGTGAGTAGATATCCAGATCATAAAAAATGAAATCCAAATGATAAAAAATATATCAATTCTATATTTTATCCATAAAATAGATTATCAAAAAAGCTTTCACAAATTCATTTCAAGGTAAACATTTACATAACATGTGTCCTAATATAAGAAACAAATATATATGAAAATTTTCATAAACAAAGAAATAAAGAATTAAGGAACTGCATAGAAACACCTTCCTTGGAATTTCCTATAAGAATAGAACACTAGAAGGGAAAAAGGAACATGATCTTCTTCTAGGATAGCTAAATGACCAGAAATTTTATCAAGAGGATACAGGGAAATTTATGGAAGTAATTTTTTTGTATTTTAAAATATACACACCATATATTCAAGAAAATAAGACACCATAATTTAAAAAAATGATTTAATTTACCAAATTAATGAAATATTTAATTCATATGGTTTAAAATCCTTTAATGTAGGATTCATATCCTTTAAAAGTGGTAAAAAAATTTCATCAATTTCCAGTATTTAAAATAACTTAAAAGTCATTACAGTTCATTCTAAATTATATGGAACAAAATATTTTATTTTTTAAATATTTTCTTCCATAAATATGGTACTATATAAGGGTAACATGTTTTACCCTTACATTGGTCATGGCTCCCATGTAAAGGTAAATAATATTACCCTTAAATGGGTCTTAAATCCTGAATTACCCATATGCAAACTTTATAAAAACCGGAATACAATTTCATATAGTTGTTTAACTTTTTGACCTATCTAGAATACCCCTGCACATATCAGGTTACCCTTATATAGAACCTAGATACGCTTACATTTGTTTTTAAAACCAATATATACCCTTACGAAAGTCATACCTTACCCTCACATAGCATATGGAAAAAGGGATTTGCCCTAATATTAGTCAACCCTACACATTCAAAAACCATAAAAATCATGGTTACCCTTAAATAGAGGAATAGATTACCTTGATTCATTTAATTATTACCATTATGCAATGAATAAAAGATCAACCTTACCCTAACGTAGAACTAGAGCTGTATAGACCCCGACCCCAATATCCTAGGGTCAATGGTTACTTTATTACATTCACAAAAGCTACAACGAATCTTATTCCAAATTACCTAATAGATTAGTAGTCTTTTAGAACTAGATATTCACAATAAATTCAATATACATTACAAACATAAAATACAAAAAGCATTTTCATTGAGAACACCATTATCCCTTTAGCACACCCATCATTAATAATGACAAAACACTTCTTGGTATCCAAGTCAAAAATAAAACATAATATAGGGGTGAGATCAAATGCTTAGTAAATTTTTAATATAGTTGAACCTATTATGAATAAATAATCATAATTATTATAGTAATCCATTTAATCAATCTTGGTCATAATATGATATGGATAAATAATGATCAAGTAGTTCAATATAAATAATAACATCAAAATGAAACAAAACCATGGATATAATTATACATGAATAATTACATGGAATATCAAAAACTAAATTAATAATTATGTAATACATAATTCCAAACATCTAAAGCATACCATCGAGGCCACAGACAAGACATCTGAAAATAAAATGAATATGGTCATGGCCAAAACCTAGTCTAGTTTGTCTAGTGAGACCTACTAATAAATCGAGGGACTATAAAGGTATCCACACATCACTTACTAAGTCCAATTCAGTACTCACATAAATTAATAACAAAACAATATGGAAAAAACATAATAAATTAAATAATTATCTATATTGGAAGAACAAGTCATACAAAATATCAATACATCCCCATTCAGAAAAATAAAAAACGATCCAAATAAATATGATGAATCTAGTCACTAATTTAAAATCAAATTATAATATTTAAAAATTGATATTTACATAGATGAAAATACATTAAATATGTTACTATATTATTTCTTGAAAAAAATTATCCTTTTTACTTTGAAAATAAATTTTAAAAATATAAAAATTGTGCACGTAATAAATAAATTACTGCTTTGAACTAACCCTTTAAACTTATAAATGAGGATTCAAACCATTAATGTTACATGATGGTGGGAAATTAGGTACATGAAAGATAAGTTAAAAAATATATTCTCTTCCCATTTTTGTTAGAAAATTTATAAACTACCTTATTTGGAAAACGACAGAAATATAACCTTTAAATCATATTTTTATGTAATAAATGGATAAAAATAATTTTAAAAAATAATTTTGGAATTGTAAAACCTATATTGAATTTCTTTCATAAATCTTGGACACGAAATAGAAAAATTCCCCAATAAAAACTTAAACATAAAAAATCTTGAATAATAACGAGATTTTTAAGTAAACCTTTACAACATAGTAATAAATTGGATCTTATACCCCATGAAAGAATAATATTTAACAAAACAAAAAATATAAATACAATAATTAAATTCATTATTTGATAATAAAAAGTAGATTTATATCCACCTATGAAAATAATATTATATCCTAACCTCAAAATGTGCCCTAATTAAAGGAAATTGAGATGAAGTCCCTTATAAAGATAATATATTTAATAAAGTGAATAAATTATGTGTATCTACTATAAGTCCATATAAAATTATGTAAAAAATACAACATCTGATAATCATAATTCATTTCAAACATAATATTATTATGATATAATCAGTAAAATAGATGTATATCCCAAATAATGAAAATTGAGTCAAGAAATCTCAGACACTGCGCATTCCATTAATTGTATGTTCATTATTCATTTAGTATAATAGTTTAATGAAAGTTATTAATTTATAATATTATCATATTATTATTTATTATAGCATATATAATCCTATTATATCATCTTAATACCTATTGGTAAATAATATTTCATTATTACCCATGTCTCAAGTGTTAACTGGTTCATTTTCCTTTGCATGTTTTGTCATGTAAGTCATGCTTCGTATACTCAGTATACAGTTCCATAATCTCCGAAATTATATTATCTTTATAGATGTTATATTTATTAATTATATATATATATTAGAATCTATATTTAATGATAAAAATGGAAAATTAATCGCAACACGTTGTGGAGATGGTAGGGTTCACATAGAAATGAGCAATGATATCATTCCATTAATGGGTGATGTGTTAAAGAAATGGGTAATATATTAATTTTATATAAACTATATAATTTAATAAGTACTTTATATATCCACTAATTCCATCATTATAACTATCCATGAAATGTGGTAATGAATAAAATAATTACACTGCTATGTGGAGACGTTAAGCCGCACATACACATTTGCATGGCTTTTGTTTTTCATATTACGTATAAAATATATAATTTGTTTCATTAATAATCATATAATATCTAGGAATATATATTATAGTTTATTTATTATTTTAGGATGGAAGAAACACATAAATAATAAAAATAATAACAAATAAACTTGATAGAGTTAATAAAAATGATTGTGTCTTCTTTGGTTTACTTCCTTTTGATCACTTGTTAGTGGACTTAAGGTTGGTCTTATATAGAGAATAGAACCCAAATTAACTTGGATATGATAGTTTATAAATTTAATTGGAATGAATTTTTTAATATATATAAATAAAAAGTTCTTTAGGAAGTGAAGTAAATAGTGACCTATTATAATTTAGGTGAGGGTCACTTTTAAAATTTCATAAAATATTGATTTAATATAAAATAATTTTTCATTTCCAAATGGATCCAAACATAATAATTTAGAATATAATATGTTTATGGGTCCAAATCCCCTAACACCAAAAAATTTAATAAATTATTGGCTAAATATATACCCTTAACATTGGTTTAAACCCTTATTTAACCACTTTAACTCTTATTATGACATCATGTATTTTTTCTATTTAAGGGTTAATATAGTTAATGTAAAATAAAATAATACAAAAAATGGTTAATTCAAACCAACTATTTTATTACATCATAAAAATTTCATGGTAATTTTTTCAATTCTTTTATGAATCTAATTGTATCAAAACTATATTTATTTTAATATTTTTAATATGATTTATTATATTTTCAAATAATTAAATTACTACTAGATATCTATTGTGCAAGAATTTAAAGAAATTATTTTTTAACTAGAAGAAAAAAATAAATTATGATGATTAATATAATTCATTTATATTTCAAAATAATATTTATATTCGAAGGTATATTCTAGATAAAACAATGTTAAAAATGATGAATGTGACATCTTTGACATTTCATTAAATAAAATATTTTGTGGTTAATAAATAACTCTTAATGTAGAAAATGGTTATATATCCATACCATGAATGATTATGGATGAAAATAAAACATCTAGTAAAATTGGTTCTAGAGTTAGGGTAATTTTCTAGTCATCTTAATTTTATTTTTAATAAATATTACAAAATTTACGCTTTCCCATGGTTAAAAAAATTACCAATGTTACTATTACCATTGGAAAAAAATATGAGTGTAGTATTTAATAAAAATGGATAATATTAGTTTAAATATCAAATCAATTTTTTAAAATACAAAAAAAAAATTAATATAAAATTTATCCAGCAAAATGAAAAAGCAATTTTTTGAAAAATGAATATTTATGCCCACTTCCCCCCACTACATTAAACCCCCCCCCCCACATCCCCCACTCCACTACAGCCCCCCTCCCCCATACCCACTCCACTGCATCCCCCCCATCCCCTACTCTACAGCTCCCTAGGTTCCCTACAACCCCACCCCATCCCCACTCCACTACAGCCCACCCCCCACATCCCCCACGCCATTGAATCTCCCCATCATCGCCACTATAGCCCCCACCCCCACTCCAATGCATCCCTCATCCCATACTCTGCAGCCCCCACCATGTCCCCACTCTACTGCAGCCCCATCCCCTAATCTACAGCACCACCCGAGCAGCCCCCACAAAGTCCCTACTCCATTACAGCCCCCCCCCCCATCCCCTACTCTGCAGCAGCACCCCCCCTGCAGCCCCACCCACTCCTCACTCCAATGTATACCCCCCCCACTCCACTGCATCCCTCCATCACCACTACAGCCCCCTTCCCCCACTCCACTACATTCCCCCCCCCAACCCCTACTCTGTTTCCCCCCTGATCCCCTGTAGCCCCCCACCCAGTCCCCACTCGACTATAGCCCCCCTTCTATCCCCACTGCATCCCGCACTCCACTACACCCCCATCTTATACTATACATCCCCCGGGTCCCTTACAGCACCCCACCTAGTCCCCACTCCACTACAGCCCCCCCCCCCCTAATACACTATAGCCCCCCCCCACTCCACTACAGCCCCCCATCCCCACTGCACCCCCATCCCCTAATCTATATCCCCACCCTATCTCCACTCAACTTCACCCACCATCATATAATCTATATCACCCACCCCCATCCCCTACTCTACAGTAACCCGACCCCCGGCATCCCCCACCTAGTCCCCACTCCACTACTACTACCCCCCCCCCACATCCCCACTCAACAAACCCTCCCCCTCCCCTCCACTATAGCCCCCCATCCCCTACTCGGCAGCCCCCCTCAGTCCCCTGTTACCCCTCACCCAGTCCCCACTCCACTGAACCCCCCTACATCCCCCACTCTAGTGAAGCCCCCCCCCCACTCCACTATAGCCTCCTCCCCACAGCAGCCCCCTAGCCCCCACTCCACTGCACCCCCCCCATCCTCTACTCTTCAACCCCATCGTCCAATCCCATGTAGCCCCCACCCAGTCCCCACTCCACTACACCCCCCCCCCCACATCCTCCACTCCATTGAATTCCCCCCCCCATTCCACAAATTCCCCCATCTCCCAATCCATAGAACCCCCCCCCCCGAATCCCCCACAAAACTGAATCCCCCCCCACTAGAGCCCCCCTCCCCCACTCCACTATAGTCCACCCCCATCCCCCCACTCCACTGCAGCCCCCCCCCCATCCCCCACTCCACTAGACTGCCCAAACCCCCCCCCCCTAGTCACATGAATGTTTCTTTTCGATGTATCATAACATTCTTAAAAAAAATCGGTATCATCATCAGAATCATGAGGAAATATAGTGGGAGAAAATGATTGCACATTATTTTGTTTCACTGAGTGATGATTTAAATGTGAGTACGACAATTTTATTTATATAAAATTTTATGAAATATTAAAATTATTGATGGAGGTGATTTCAAATTATATCTCTATAGTTCAATGTACTGAACATCTTTAGGATTGTGCAAGCTTGGTGGTAGAATTTTTATAGTGAAGGTTCTGAAAGGAGTGGGTTCACAGAAACATAATCTTATGTGTGTTGGGATTATGTTTTTCTTTTGTTTGTTTCATGCCTATCTTTCTTGTTCACTTTTCATAGAAAGGTTATGGGATGACTAAAACCAAAAGGATGAAAAATATATGTGGAGTTTGTGGTTCTTAGAATTTCCAATTCTAGATACTAATTTGTGGGGGATATGTTGATTGGGAGTATTGACTTCCACTACTTGATGTCAAGTATTTCCCTATCAAATCGTATCTGAGATTAATTATGAATCCATCTAGTGATTAGTTTATAAATACTCAAAAGTAGAGTATGTTGAATCACTATTGGGTTCCTCAATTCAGATATATTACTATGATTCTAGAAAGATGATCGCTGAGAATTTAACGCCCGTACTATGTTGTTCTGAGTATATCATTAGTTATCTATTATGGGGGTGTTTGGTGTTCTATTCTATTTATCAATGTGGTATTAAAAAGAACGATATAATATTACTAAATACATCTAGATGATATCTCATGATTCCATATGTTTTTCTAGATTCAGTGGAATTAATGTAGATGGAATAGAAGGCCTTCTAAAATTTCCCAAGTGTATAGATATAGAATGAATATAATGGAATTTTAGAAAATATCTGATTTCATAAAAATTTAGTAGGATAAAAAGAAGACCAATATGTCCATGTAAGGATCTGATGACCTCACGCATGTGTCCGAGCATCAAGAAAACCCTACTTGGGAAACATTTCACCCACAAACAAATAATAAAAATAGAAGTGGAAAATAAATAAAATTTTGGAATCACATATCTGTATGTTGGACATCCACGATGAAGGAAAATAAAATAAACAGAAGAAGCATGGAATAAAGGAAAAAAATGAAACAAATTAATGAATCTCCCCACTACCCCGATCTCCCTCCCTTGCAAATAAAACCGTGCAGCCGCCTCTAGTGCCCTTCTGGACCCCTTCACCGAATATAACTACCATTATTCCATAGAAATTACTAAAAGGACTAAGTTTCTAATGCGATAAAGAAAATAAAATAAAAACTAAAAAATAACATAGCTGTCTCCTGTGACTGTACATGTCACCACCCAATATATAAGAACCTAAATGCCCCATGGGTCAAATAATGTTCCTAAATGGATGGGGGAAACATATCCAAGTTTCAAAATGATACTATCAGATAGTATATTCTTATTAATTAACAATTATTCTTTCTATTAATGAGATATAATAAGTTTATCTCGATTTTCAGCTTAGTTCGGTTTTGTTTGATACAAGTTTGTTTGAGAAATTTTCATTAGATTTAGTTTTTATTGTTTTTGTTTATATTAGCTTAGACAATTTCATTCATTTGGGTTCTAATTGATTAAATTTTATTACATTTTAATTCATGTCTCCATCCTTGAATTCACATTAAGTAAAATATGTTTCAATACGAAAAATGAAATTTATTCATTAGAAAAAGAACCCATGGATTAAATCTACAACTACGGATTCTTTTTCAAAGTAAACTTATTATCCTGTGATTAAGGTATTGAGTCAAGCTTCCCCTAAGATATGGTAAGCAATGTAACATACCGGGGGGAATAGCACAAATAATGTGGCTAATGAAAGATCTATATTGGCTAATGTTATTTATGAATATGTCTCACAATACTGAGAAGTTTATAACAATGAAAAAAATAATGGGTCTTAGAGTAATGTTAAAAACGATCTCTGTGGTAATATCCCACTAAAATTGGATTATAATTTTATAATCCCTAAGATTAACTTATATACACATTCAATGACACAAGGATTATAATTTTACCTCATATACCATTTTTAATAGCATGAAAAAGGTATTGAGTCCATAAATTAAATTTTAAATGTATTGAGTCCACTATATATTCTTAGGGTCGGAATGACTTTGTGCAGCCCCCATATGTTATTGATTATAGGTAGAAGAATATATATCACATACGAATTCAAAGGTATTGAGTCCATTATATATAACTCTTGGTGTGACAAACCATCAGCCTTGGACCACTTGATTTTAGTAATAAATTTATCCATTCACTAAAGGAATAATATAATGAGTGTGGACTTGCACACCTGAAGATGTTTCAATTTTCATAACCACATCTAATGTTTAAATATCCTGACCAATGGAATTAGATAATTTTGAATAATAAAATGAATAAATCCAAGATTATTAATAAAATTACATAAATTAAAAATGACACAAGAATTTTACATATGAATGTAGACGGTTCAACATATTTATTGGTATGAGTATAATACCCAATATCGATATTACATTACCCTATTCCCTAGTATTTATACTGACACCCTTATACTTCTCCATTATAGTGATACAACTACTCTTATGTTGGGGTTCCATGTCCCCTACTTCAACCAGAGTGATAGATAGAACTCCATTAGCCTAACTACTTAGGGGTAGGAGAGCATCTCTCAGTAACGGGTTCCTACCATGATCCACTTTCAACGATTAGCTGTTAAGTGATCCTATAGAACTTCTATATAGTACCCATCTTATCAAACAATATGTACTCCACTATGGGAAAAGGATAATGAAATAGCCTATGTTCAACCCTGTGATTCTTAATAAAACTAATCAAAATGATGTCTAGATACTTGTGACCTACGTCACAAGTTGATCTGACTACTACATCCTTGGTGGAAATCTTAATATCAATGCTTATTGAAACCTAAAGAGGAACTCCTAGATCATCCTACAAAATCACATTTCCCATGAAAAGGGGCCTCCATTGGGTTATCTTTAGTGATGAGATCATGATTCCTTATATAAAAAAATTACAAAAAGGGAATTGACCTGTCAAATGATATCATACTGAATCACATGCTGAAAAAATATCTCCCTAGATTTATCATCTCCTTAATATGTGGGGGGAAATATTTCAAGTCTATGAAGTAACCTTCATGGTCAATTAAATACGTCATCCTCTTTATAAATTTTATAACATCCCAAGCCATTCCATTCATCAAAATATATAGATAAAAGTGACTCATATATTTTTCATTGAATCCTTTATTTGTTAGCTCTTCTTATTGTCCAAAATATACTATGATTTCCCTTGAGAACATTGATGGTCTTTATAGAATAAAAGTAGCAAGCTTCACCCTCATCTCTAATGTTGTCTATAGGTGACTAAATATTTTCATGGGAGACTCAATCTAGAGATTTGCTACCTGAGGTCCTCCCTCCCCATTATCTATTGGTGGGTAATGTATCTAAAACTCTATATAGGTATCATAAATCGAAGAGAAATTTTGATTAGTTAGTCTCAACATTGATCACAAGACTCATGGAATACTATCACAGATCTAATCATCCATCAAAATCCCCATTGTTGTAGGATGATCCAACTACACTATATGATGTGTGTGTTTTTTTCTATTCTCACAATGAAAAAAAAGATAGTGTGGAAGCGTTTTCTCTACATGGGTCAAAACACTCATCAAATCCTCGAGATCATAAAAGTAACAAAATCTAAAGGAAAAGTATAAAATAGAAAACCATTGATAAATGGTTTCATCAACTCTTTGTTGAGAAAGTTAATTAATTATATTTTAGTAGAAAATATTTTATTCTTATTTTTATCAATCATGTTATATAATTTCATATGCAATTAATGAATCCCTAGAATGATAAGTGCATGAAAGCATAATTTCCTTCTATCTCACTATGAGGTATTAGATGTTCCCCATTACATATCGAACCATGAGAAAAATCACATAAAATAGTTACATCACCCAGAACTGGTCTCGAACACCATGGGTGATCCCATATCCATTCTCTTATCTCATATTACCAAGGAACTAATAAAGCATAGGCCCTCATACCCTTTTCCTGACCTGTATCAATGCTGTCTTCTTTGATTCTAAATGGTATTCTAAATAGATTAGAGTAAATCATAGTATGACACCACCAATGGTGTCTAAAAAATCTAGTCTGAATTTGTATTTCATGTAATAGTTTGATATTTACTTTCATGAATTCATTAATTTAATATTGAACATCAAATTATCATGCTAACACTCGTTCTCTTGGTTGATACCCAAGGTATTCCAAACATCATTCAATAGGGTTCCATATATGTCTATTCATGCCTACCATTATCGAGGTTGATTTCCTTTACAAGGAACCATAACAAGGTACATTACCAATTCCATGGACCACTGACCAAACACACAATACCAATTCCCTGGGAATATCTCATCTTTTATGGGTTAATGGACTTTCAATGAATTCTCCATATAGAAAGGATTAAATTATCTATGAGAATAAAAAATTCTATGTGTGGAGTAACTATTACAGGTTTTATATAACCATACGTCAAGAAAAACCAAGAGAAAAAACCCTGAAAAAACACTAAAACATGAAAAATATTTTGACATATGACACATTTTTTTAATTCATTAAAATTACCAATTCCCATTCTTCATATTCCTTTATGGAAAATACCAATTCATGTGAATATAACATTTTGTCTTTTCCAATTTTATACTAATTATAAATTTACATGCTACATTATCAATTCAAGTTTAAATTGTGTCAATTCCAATTAATATACTGATAATTAAAAAATTTAATTCACATGTCATGAGAATAACATATTAATTTCACAATTATATTCATTCTTTAATCAATTTCACTATCCAGGTATAAGGAACTAGGCTCATAACATACATGCTCTAACCCAAGGTTATAGATAAGAACACATCATTGGTGGCCAATTGATCATGTTATTCATCACCAATGGACCCGATAGGATATTTTGATGTTCTAACAGTCATGATTTGAGAAATTTCCATGGATTCTAATTACAAGAGGTCACACACTCAACATGATGACACTATCATACATTCTGCAAATACTATAAATCAAATCAATAGATTAGGTAGATTTTTCAAATCACCCACCTCAATAAAAATAATATTAATCCAAAAACATAAAATTTTGATGAATGTAATCTACCATAACCACATATAGAAACTGATAAATACAAAAAAAATAGAGTCCATTAGAAGAATATCAAAGTGGAAAATAAAATTAATTCACCAATTTCAAGTAGAACAAAATGAATCTAGATGATTTAATCAAATAATGTATTGATAGATCTATTATTCAAGGTATCTTACAAATGAAGCAGACATGAATTGGGGTTGGAAGCCTAGAGAGATCCGTTCTAGATAAAGTGAGATCGAGACAGAGGAAGTGAGCTTGCTACGTAGGGTTTATGCTCGGGAGGTAGGGTTGGAGGAGAGATCTTATTCTAGGAGGAGATATCAATTAGTGGAGAGATATATTCAAGGAGGAGTGATTTTGTTTGATGGTGGCACTGATCTCACAGGTTCGTGCTTGGTAAGTAAGGTTTGATAGAGGAGATATTTGTTCGATGATTCGTGGGATATGTCTGAGGATTATTTGGGGTTTTTCCCAATGGTTTCTAAAAACTATAGGGGAATGTTTTCTACTACAATGGATTATTTAAACTATTGGAATAGATTTATAATATTAATACATGTCCAATGGTTCTAGAAAACTATTGGGAAAACTCATAAAATTATCCCTCATTTCCAATGGTTTTATGAAAACTGTTGGTAAAATTCACAGTATTTATCATGTTCAAATGGTTTCATTTAACCATTGGAATATGTTACTATAACCAATGGTTTTTGCAAACCGTTGGTATCCAGGTGTTCTTAAAAATTGGATTTCCGCCAGTGGAATGGGTTGAGTAGTTTGGAATGGGTGGTGGAGAGGTCATTTTTAGGTTACTTTGACTAAAATGTTCACAATTTCTCTTTAATTAATGGTTTAAGAAGACTATATAAAAATAAAAAGTTTTCAAATAATTAGAAAAACCCAATTAAGAATAATATTCCCTCAATTTTCCACATTTATTTTTATTTTAGAAAAATTATATCATTTTTAATATATAATATATTTTATAATTTTTAAAGTTTACCAAATCAAACTTATAACTTATTATTATTCCAATGTCTGAAACTGACCCTATTGACTAATTTTGAAATTCTGATTATAATTTTCTAATTACTTTAATTTTAAAAAATATAAAAATTATTTAAATGTATTATAAATCAAAAAATATTTGGAAATTATTTTTATACAAAATTAATTCTTTTTTAATTTGAAATTTATTTAAGACTATTTTAAATCAATTATTAATTAAATGAGTATTGATATATTATTTATTTTATATGAGTCATACATAATGAGTTGGGATTTTAATTATTTATGATAAAATTACACAATAAATAAAAAAATTATTTGATAAAAAAATTCACCTTCTAATAGTAACATAATTCAACCAGATCCACTTAAAATTAATTATTTATATTCAAATCATTTAATTTTATCAATCCATGGGTATTAGAGACCTTCCATTAATGTTTTTAATATATTAATTAATAATTATATATTATGAATTTTAACAATTTTTTGTAACACAAAATAATATATTTTCATAATAAAATATTCAAGTTAAATATTATTATTTTTCATGATTATTTATTTTATTCAAATTATATGATGTTAAATTTATTACTAAAAATTTCATAAGATCAATATACCTATTACGTACATGAATTCCTAATTACCGTATATGAAATGACCATATTTCAAGAGACCGTATTTCCAATAGAAATATATCCAATTACCATATATATAACGACCATATTTCATTCCTATATATAGAATTATATTTATCACTAAAATCATTAATCATATATTTTTTAATTTTATCTAAATATATATATTATTTATAATTTTTTTACTTATTCTCATAGTTACAGTAATACGTATTATGTTAAAACCCCATATAGAAAAGGATTATATATTCATTTTCATTTTTTTTACTTTTGGGTTTATTACTCTTTTATTTCTCTTAATGTTATTTCATATTGAATTTTTTTAATGTATTATTTATTATATTTTATTATAAATATTGACATCAATATAATGTTTCATGGTACAATTTAGTTTGTTGTTCCCTGTGATACAATATATTCCACACAGTTTTTAATTAAAAAATAATATATACTGAGATCTCAATGTTTTGTATTAACATTCGATTTTTATATGTAATAGACATAAGAATAGTAGAATATAAAGATAGAAATAATATCAATAAAGAAGATTCAACATCTTCCTCAAATATGGAATGTATGTAGAGTCTTAAAAAATTAATCTTACTGAATTTTGTTCGATATTGAGATATGAGAGCGATTTTATCACTATAAAATTCACTTTAAATGAATATAAGAGATCCCTTAATATTACAAATAAATAATCCTCCATTAATTATTCCATGATTTCAAACACTATTTGTATTGAGTTTTAGACTAGTCTTAAGTGAGTTTTTGGGAAAAAATTCCCCTATTCACTACCACCTCCAATGATATGAGATAATGGGAAGCAAAATATATGTTGTTAGAAGATGGTGGAATTATTTTTTACATTAGAGAGTGATACCATTTCAAAATTCATATAATGAAATTATTATCTCACATTAGAATTTATGGAACATATACCATGATATTTTTCTTCATTACATACCTCCTAAAAGATCTAGAAAATAATAGAGAACATTGAATCATGGGTCTTACCAAAAGTGAATGAACTATACATTCCTAAAAAATGGGATGGATAAAAAACAAAATGAACAAGAAAAAATTCAATCCAAAAAATAGTTAAAAAAGATCCTCCAAATGAAGAACACATACTCCCCTAACAGAAATAAATGAGTCCTGTTTTTTTATTAAGTTCACGAACCACAATAATTTTGATTCTATATTAGTTAATTTACTGTAGAATCTGTTGTTAGTAGGAATAAAATAATTCATGATACATCCCAAGAGTATATTGTACTAATATTGTCTAATTTGTTTTCATAAGATTAGAGACCATGGGTATGGATCACAGAACACATAAAAGAGTATATAGATGTGGGATGAATTTAAATAACCTGAAGCTGTGTTAGTGAATACTCAGTGATATAGATCCTTAACTAACTAGATTTGGTATAAAATAACTTATATATCCTTATCAGTAATTACATTTTTGAATCATATATCATCCTTATCTAGATTGAATATCATTTTCTACTTTGGATGCATTGGGAAATAGATGGCATGACCAACCACTTTGTTAAAATAGAACAAAATATCTACATGAACAATGATTCTATGAGAGTTATTTGTGATTATTAATAGAGGAACAAAGAGGATGTTCAATGTAGTGACACTAGGGAACTTGTGTTTCATGTGATTGAAAGAGAATTACCATATTTGGTTTCATTAAATTCTTCCAATAGAGATTGTCTTGTGAATGAATCCCAGTTCAATTTCATGACCAATGATCCAACAAGAGTTATTTTAAGGGGTGTATAGGGGCTCTTAGAGGATATTCCAAATAAATGATACTATATATTTTTTTCAAAAGTGATTGAATAATAATTCTCATATTTTGTTTCAACAAATTATTTCCATAATTAAAATCATCATAATGCATATAAATCCACCATGGACTACAAGGGTTCTGGAGTTTTATAAAATAGATTCGGGTTGATACAGACCTCCTCGATATATTTTAACAACTAAGACCAGATAGACTAATAGAACTTTACCTCTTGGTGGTATTCCCGGATGAAGATGTCTAGTATGTAATTAATGTTCTTAAATACTAATGTGGATACCTTGATAATCAAAAACACATGCATGATGGATAAAACACTATTAAAGAGGGTGTCACTACCTCTAATGTAAATAAATATTGTTTTATAAATGGTTATTTGGTCAGTAATTCTTCTCATAATAACATCATATTCATGGAAAAAGATCCCACCCATAGTAAACATATCACCAATATAGTCAATTAAAAAAATACATTCTTAAGATTTCAATCTATCCTTCAATTTGACTAGATCATTTCATCTTATATTTATTAGATACACACACACTACTATTGTAAGTGTTAATTTTTTACCACTATATGTTTTATACTCATGAGGATTTCCTTGAATCCTTGAACATATTTACATATTCTATCTAGAAGTTAAATATGATCATAAGAAAATATAAATCATGATTTTTTGATATATTTGGGTTCCAATTTAATATCTATATAAATAATATATCCCTAAATTTAATTAAATAAAAACACCCAATAAAATCTAATGAACATGAATATCATACTCACATTTATGAGATCATTTCTTTCTTGATACCTATATAATGATTGTTTTTTATTGAATTAGAATTCCTCTTATTCCCTAATGAGAAGTATCTCAATAAAAATAAAATAATATACATTCCTAATGTTAATAAAAAAATTCAAAATATCAGTTTTTATATAAAGATAAAAATATTCTTTAAATCCCATAATTTATTCAAAATCAAGACCTTATTGGTGAATGCTATTAATGGAGTTTCTATTCCATAAACTTGTACCACAAACATCTGATAATAACCAATAATACCAAATATTATTCCCACCACATAGACATTATTATGTGTCTTCCAACCAACCACCACCTCAACTATAGATAGATCAATAGTGATGCCATTTTTAGAAATAACATGGACATGTAAATAAACGTAACACTTTCAAATATGGCTCATAGTAATATTAATATATAGTTGATGCCACCAATAATTTTTTTTTAAAAAAATATTTAATTTACATAATCATGCTTCATATTTGAATAAATAGTTATATCAAAAATTTATAATATAATAAATTTATGAAAATATATCCAGAACACACCTATGAATATAGTCATTGATTTGGTTTCTCTAAATGGAATTGAAACAAATTGAATTTATTAACCAAAACATTGGATAGATATCTACATAATATTATCATCTATAATTACCATATCTTTTAAGATTAATCTTATGGAAATCCTTGACAACAGGATTTATTCTCTCAACTAATCGAATAAATCATCATTTATACTAAATTTATATTGGTTAATTTGAGTTACATAATCTACGAATCTATACTAAATAATTTTCTAAAATTATTAGTCACCTTATTGGTGCCCAAAACTAGAGGTGCCTAATAGGAAATACCACGATGGGTAAAACCTCTTTACAATAAACCATAAATTTTATTCCTGAATAACTGAAACATTTATTATTTCTTAAGATATATTTCTATTTAAATATAACCTAAACCTATTTAAAAAAATATAGAATTCAATTTCTCAATAGGGTTTTAGAATTATAATTTCATCTTATGAGACAAAAATAAAGGATTGTACCACTATAATGAACTATATAGTCCTCGTATTGAATGCATAGTGAATTATTTTTTCTAGCCAAGCAGTAATGAATTTTAGTTAGTTAAGTATATGATAAAAATTATGATCTTTAACTTAAATAAATTAAACAAAACCCACTACTAGGTTACAAAAAGGAACCATTATTTAATGAAAATCCATAAAATCTCATAAAAATACGATAAATCCATGAATAGAATGGCATAATTTGGTTGTATATTATGAGAGACTAAATCATAGGTTATCTTCTTCTTCCCTTTAAAAATAATTTATGTATGGAATGCAACCATAAACCATTATCTCCGTTCCAATAAAGATGAAATATGTAATGGTGTATAATTTGTTTTAATAAATAATAGAACCATTAGACTAGGATGGGTGTAATAATAGAATGGGAAACACCAGTATAATTCATCACACAAGAAATTTTAAATAAGATAAAAATATTACCTTTAAAGGTATTTCTATCCATATTAGTAACCCTTAATTGTCTTAAAAAGTAATATGAAATCTATATAGGTAAAAATTACATCACTAAGATCTATAGCTATATAATTTTACACCATTCTAAATCATCTCCCATTATATGTATGTATAAAAAACATTAATTCAATAACCTATAATTTAGTTATTATATATGAATTCATTCACAGTCAATAAAAATGATTTGAAAATGAACCTTTGGTTTCAAATATAGTTAAATAATTATATCCCTCAAATCCTCAATTATAATATTATTTATATAATAATATATAAGGCACATGAACTGATCTAAATAGTGTAATATATAATAATTCCATTGTTTTATGTTTACAAATACATCTTTATTTTATAATTTGAGGTATATGATTATATGATTTATCTTAAACTATATGTCAAAGTTATTCTGCTAAAAAATCATCTCTATCATCCACATATACTCACCATAATAGCATAGTTGTATTCTATTTAAATTTATTGATAGTTTAATATGATACCTATTAGGTGTATGAATAATATGATGAAAAATATCTGCACTAAAGAACAGTTTAACAACATTATAATACCAAGTACCCATTTAAAGGTTGGATTATGAAAATATCCACGATGATCATACAAAGAAACAAGAAAGAAACCAATAAACAGATAATCTGAGTAATAAAAATTATCCTTTGTTTATTAAGCCTTGATCTATTGTCGGTGAACTAGATAAATGTTGAGAGAATAAATAATGAAAAAATAAATCTACCATAAATAAATCTAATATTGATGTAAAAATTATTTCTTTTTGTGGAATTGATCTATGTTCAACATGGGATAAAGAATTATATGGAAGAAAATAAATCAAACATCTTACCTAGTTTTTTTTGTGATCACTAATGAAGAATTCTCTGATATTTTCGTCATTAGAAAGATCCACAAACTCTTTTGGTGCATGTTCCTTAGTCTGGTGCTAATTTTATTTTTTCAACCAATGATCCTCTAGTGGATCCTCTCTAATAGATGCTATCAATATCAGGATTATGATAATAACCCTTGGGATTTGGTATATACCTATTTAAAAAGAGGATCCTCCATCTCTACATTAACATAATTATATAAATTAAATTAATTAATTTATTATATTATTTGTGACCATGATAGCACATTAAATAATTTCATAATGTCTATAAAGATTATGGAACACCTAAAGTAAATCCCACACTCTGATATTAATGGAGTAATTGGTATTCCAATTTGAGAATCCATTTAAGATATAATCAATTTTTTTGGAAAACATTGCAAATATAATATTAATATTTTTAATATTTTTTAAAATATCAATTCAGGGGTCACCAAACATTGGAATATCATGTTGTATCAGCATATAGCTATGAAAATATTACATATAAAATTATAACTAATATCATGAAAATATAATAGTCATTTTAATTACACTTACTTACTGGCCTGAATTACCATTATTTATTGCATACAAGAAAATGGTTACTCTAACACATAACCAGGGTACCTTTACGTATTGTACAAACATAAGGTAATACATTTATTTAGCCCATAAAAAACGATTTTTCATTATTATAATAAGGTAATCTCCTTTATACCCTTATGGAACACATATAAACAGGGATTTACCATTAAAAACTCAAAAAACCACCTTTCTTAAGGGTAGGAGGAACTTTACACTCACAAAAACCCTATACCTTGAAAAGGTTAAAAAACAACATAAAATTTATTACATGTTTCCACAAAAAATCATTCCAAATAAAATTAAATTTGGTATTTAATAACAATAAATAAGTGGATGTTCCAATTCTCCTAGACAAAATTATTTGTCCCCCTTGAAAGCTTCAAGTCTGAATGATATAAAAATAATAGCATAAACTAATTTTTACACTAAAAAATTTTAGTTTTCATTCCATGGAACAAAAGAAGACTCGACCAAATTATCCATAAGGAACAAATCCAAGTGAATGAATTAACAAGAATTATAAATAAAACATTAAGCAGAAATACTGGGATTAACACATGTCTCAAAACAAAAACTCTACAACCCCAAGAGGGATAGGAAATCAGACCAATAGAAATGGAGACCTAGTATAGGTCTCCACCATTTAAATATTCAGAAAAATTATTGAACATGGGAAAACAACATCCAGAACACATCACTTCAACTCAATAAATATACATCAATCCCATATCACTGTGAAATATCCATGAGGAAAAAATGAATCCCTAAGGAATGACATATACAAAAACACCCCAATGATTCCCAAAATATACAACACTCTCAAGATCCATCTATGATCCATCCATCCACAAGGAGGTATAAAATTAACAAGTATATCTACCCTAATAATGTATTCAATAGTAAACTAGAATATTAATCATTGATCACCACTCATCGATGAGCTCATCAAATCAAACACTAGGGCATTTGGATTCCAAGATCATCAAGAATTTATATCGTCCTAAATAGTCATGTACATTCTCAAAGCATATCTAAGTCCAATAAAAATGTACCTGAAAGAAAAAGGTCAATACAAATGCATGGAACTACACTCTCTCAATTGAGATCATCAAACATTTGAAAACTGAGCATGAACCATCAAGGAAAACCCAAGAGGATGCTGAGGAACAACAACTAAGCAAATGGTATCCAACATCAACAATAGGAAGAAATCCACATAGAGAAGAAACAGGAAGGGTTTCTTGATATTATAATCCTTGAAAATATATAGTTTATTAGTTAAAGAATTATAATCCATCCCCAAAAGTAAAAAAACCTAAAGGGGATAAAACTATTCAAGATGATGTTAATCGATTCGAAAGTATTCATCAAAAATTCCCAAATATGATTTCATTTAATTATCATTTCATAAAACGTAGAGCCATGATATAGCACATAAAATTTATATAAAATTTTAGGGAATAAATATTTAAACATTGGAAAATTCTTCATTGTATAATGTTGGTTATTCTAAAATAATATTTTAGATTTACTTCATTTCAATATGAGGATCCATGGATAGAATCCCTCTTAAGGTGATCCACACATGCTCATTTGATCTAAGAGAAACACAAATCTATCTCCGGGTGAAAGCCTGGAGAGTGGAATGTATAATGTTGTTCATTTTTTATCACATTTTTTTCAGTGCTAAATAAATATCTCTTTCACTTATCCTACTTTAGAGGGAGAGAGATAGAGAAGTTGAGAGAGAATTCATTGTGCACAATAATTTTCTATTCTCAAATTTGGATTCTCTTCGCAATAGACATATTGGCCTATTATAGAGTTGGTATTTAAGTAAAAATATTATTTAAATCTATTTAAACTATTAAATAACATGTATTAACTTCAATAAAATCCATGATGGATGGTAATAATTATATATTTATTATTTTATAGCACGTGAAAACATGAACAATGAAAAATATAATCAAAATCTTGATAATTAATGTTTCTCACTGGACACTATCTTGTTCCATTCAAACTCATCTAGGATTTATTGAAAAACTTAATATATATTTTATTTATAAATAAAAAAATTATTCATAATATAGATAATAAATATTTATAGAAATATTTAATAAATTAAATAACTATTTTATTCACATGATGTAGAATAAATATTAATTTAGTTAATGTGAAAAATATAACAGGAATAAAATTATTCCTCATATTTGGGAATAAAATTTATTCTATTAATTAAACTCAAATATAATTTAACTGATATCAATGGAAACACTTAGAGTGTCTCCCTCTAGGATTCTTTCTCGTTGGCATTCAGTAGGCTTTCTTAAAGTCCAAGATTATTTTCTTCCTTTATATCAAGGAATCCAATAGAAAGAGAACAATTTTTCAACATTGAAATTCATATATGAACACTCACTATTTAACATAATTACCTTATCATGATATCTCATAAATCAGGTTACACATATTTCTCACTAACTTATATGCTTGATATGCATTTCTTTGACTATCTGAAATGAAGAAAAAATTACACCATGTCTAGGGAAATTAATGTGACTATTATATTCCAATAAAAGGGTTAAGATATCATATTCTATAAATATATAAGGGATAAATACTCGATAAACTTATTCATTAATGAAATTTCACTCATGACGCGCCAAAAATATCCCACTTCTCCATGAACTGTTATCATCATGGGTTACAAAATATATTTAATTACATGAGTTGTAGCATGAAATAAAAATAATCATAAATTCTAAGTACAATGATACAAACTCGTAGATTGAAATATCTTCTGACACCAAAACATGATGAATTTATACTTGCAGGTTTGTTCTCATAATCTCATGTCATTGAGATTATTAGGAGTGATCTTCAGGACAAGAATAATCATCTTCTTACGAGTAATTCCACTAGATAATGTATGTACTATGTGTTAGATCATAGTAAATTATACAATTAAAGAAAATTATTTGTGAATATCTTAATAGAACATCAAGGTTCTCATCATAGTGGGGAACTAATATGAAATTATCAATACAACGTATACTCTTGGATATTATTACAATAGAGTCATGCATAATAAGAAAAAATATTTAATAATAAGATGTATTAATATTAAATAAATCAAATATACATGTAAAAATTTTACAAATAGTTATTCCAAGGACACTAACTCCAAAAAATAGAGATCTCTAGAAAATGAAATAATAATCATGATCATGAAAAAGGTCTATAATAGAACATCCACAAAAGACCCAAATAAATCCAAAAGTGATACATATAAAAAGAAATTATCTGTATAATTAAAAGTTAAAATAATGAATACTCAAATGGTTTTTACAAAAACTTATGAAATGAAAAGTTGGATCAACATAAACCAAAACATGTAGATCCTCAATTGTGTGAAAGTATTGACTTTGAGGACTGGTTCTAAAGCCATATTATCTTGATGAATATATTTACTTATGGATATGAGTTAATGACCCATGAATGAAACTTCCCCATTTATTATCTTATCTTATAGAACCTTTTAATGTGACCCAAGATGCCATTATATTTTAAGACTCTCATAGCTTTCAAACATGACTTATTATAATGTTTAGATTCTCCACACAGGATGAAAATGGAATTTATATTGTTTTACTAAGAATACATTCCATGTGTAATAATATTATTTAATCCATCTTATGGGACATATCCACCAAATCCAATCATGATTGATTTATTATTCCATTCTTGAAAATATACTAGAGCTAATTTAGCTAACCTGGGCCATTTAAAAATCACTGGATAAGAGGTCGAGTTGGATGATGAAATAATAGTCCTATGTTTTGGGTGAGTCCCATTTCTAAAATAGATTTTCTTAAGGTATCATCCCAAAAAGGATAATTAAGAAAAATACTAAACAAGATAATTTCATAGAATACTACGCAACTAATATCTATCCTCAACCAAATCAAAATAACTCAAAAAAATTATTCATCATCACTTCTTTAAAATATTACAACTAAATAGAGACTATCTTGAATAATTCTTATAATATTATTTCATGTAGACATTAAGGAACCATGACTTCCATCCACTCTCAGCAAGGTCTCTAAATCAAGGTATTTGATAGATTTGAACCTCATAGAATCTAGAGTCTTAAGATAATCAAATATCTCCTCAACTTATTAAAGTCACATCATTACTTCATGGGAACCCAAATTCTCTCCATAAAAAGGTGTATGATAATCCAAGATAACCTAGGTAGGGTCTAATGACTGGAAGATAAACATATCCACAACTCAATTTAGAGTTTGGGTAGATTTATAATCATGAGATACCACACATCAAAAATGAAAAGGTTAACTTCAAATACCAAAACAATGAAAAAAATCTACATTTTTTATATTCATTCTAGGAGATGTTTTTGGACATCATGACATATAGTATTAGTGACTCATGCATAAAAGATCATGAAAAAAAATAAAAAAACGTATAAATTTTTCAAAAAACACACAAAACACTTTTATCAAAGAGTCCTAGATTACAAAGAACATAATATTTTCTATTTATAAAAATGTTCCACATTCTGTAAAAATTTGATCTCTTGAAAAAAATCATCACCGTTTCAAAAATTCAATTACTGTATCACAGAAATTATTTCATGGTTTCAAAAGTATTAATCTTACCTTTCCCCCAAAAACAATTTCCATTTAATTTCCATAACAAAAATTAATTCTGGAAATATTCCTTTATCATATAACATGATATTATTCAGAAATCAGATTTTTAAAACAAGATTTCCCTACAAACCCACATTTTGAAAATTGATTTTTTTTCAAATGACTCAAATAAAATATGTTTAAACTAATAAATTTTTATTTTTGATGGATTTATAATCATAAGTTGAGGGATTAAATTTGAAAAAAAGTAATAGAATGAAACTAATCACAACCAAAATTTCTATCCAAATTAAGAACCCTCCAATCTAACCATACACGAGTGAATTAATTTTGGAATCAAATTGATAGGTAACTAATTTATGGTTAGATTAAAACTACACATGCGTAGGTCTCATGGGATAGTAACCCATTACAGATCTTAAAAACATATCATATATTAACTCCTATATTGGTTATGATGAATCTCCATGGTTTACCAGACTATAAATGTAATGCATGGATCTCGTCATCTTTACATTCCAACCCAAAAAATCAATAGAGATTCCTAAAATAAATTATATTTCCATTAATAATATAAATCTTATTTATCAACATGAAACCAATAAATAAAAATAAATACTCAAGTACACACTTTCTCTACTAACTCATGACTCATTGAGAAGAGGTTGTGATCAAGAACCTGCTCACAACTTATAAGGACCCCACCTTAAACATTACTTATTATTGAATTAAATGAATAATACACATTGAGGATCTTTTTAGGTTTAGAGTTTTAGAGATTTAGGAAATAACTATTACATCTCAAAGATTACAATGTAGACACATCTACTCAGCTTCCATTTTTTCACAAAATAAAAACTCTTGAACAAAAGAGTCATGTCTAGTTCCTTGTTTTAGACTGCCTAATATTTCCTTGATCCCATCCTTGACCCTATTCAACTTTATGCCCTGTGAAAAGCATTTAAAAAAGACTTGGATTGATCATAAAAAGCTCAGTAAGGGTTATACCAATACAGAAATAAAACATTAGTCCATGTATACATTAGAAATAAGGAAATCATACTTTACTCATAAAACATAAGCAATTTTACATACCTCATGAAATCATAAGATTTACGAATAACTCATAGAAATCATAAGACATATAGGTAATGTGAGGCATTCATAAAATTATTACATAGGGAGTAACCCTCATGGTTATATTTGGAATACCCATCATAGTATATTCCCTAAATCTCTTCGGAGAAACCTTAACATTTAACCCCTTCACATTACCCAATGCATTGGAGAGATATATCGGGCTCACCCGCCCTTAGATTATCACGGAACCACCTGTCTTCATAAACAATTCCCATGAACTAGGACATAATCATATAAAATAACTTAATAATAAAAGAAATATAACATTCCCACATTGCAATAAAAATATTACATTTTAAGATATTGAAATAATGAATCCATTCCAAAAAACCATTTTCAAAACCATTTAAAACATTTAATAACGAGATTTTTGAATCAAAGTGTCCCATACCACTTTGAAGATTCTATAATTTTAAACCATTAATATCCATATAATTAAATCCTTAAAACCATTTTTAAAACATGGATATTAATGAGAAATATTTATTAGAATAAATCATTAAAACATTTAAAATGATATTTTAGTTAAAGGGATTTTAACAAAATGAGAGACACTTGAATACAATAATTGAGGAATAACAATTAATCAGAACTTTATAATATCATGAGAATAAAGGTATTCATGATATAATACTTCAAAGTACAATATATACACCATATAAGAGTGAATTGGTGCATAACAATAAGGAAGTCTCAATAGAAATGTAAAATGAGATGAAATCCATTATAAAGAAGGTATCCTTAAATTAAGGATAAATCAATCTCATAATGATGTGTGAAAAATATAAATGCACCCAATATAAGTGGATATTATTTTTAAAACAGTAAAATGTCATTCACACATATTCAAAGGATGACACATTCAATAACTATATGTTGAACCCAAAGAAATCGAAATTGGGTTAAGAAGTTCCCTTGGTAAAATTCGACAGCCTAACGACGTCACTTTAAGATTCTTAAAATTAGTTTTTGATAAAGAAAATGGTATCTCATAACATGGAAATAAAATTTACATCAACAAGGATATATAATAACATATCCCAACATAAAAATATGTAAATTAAAATACATTACAAAATAAGTCTTTTAAAAATAGGAGTGTGGAAGGTTCCCTTACCGATTTGGGCATTATTCAAAATGTACACCACATGAAAGAAGGGTCATACAATGAAGATATAAATACACATAAATGAAATTATATTATAAAAAAATTAAATTAATTTTCATTACATACACCACACAAAAAAGAAATATTGGAAAATGTAGCATGAATCTCACGGGAATAACAAGTGAGATGAAAATCCCCTTATTAAAATTCGGCAGCCTAACGGCGCCACATAAAACATCCAAAAATGGATTGATGAGATAAAATAGGGTCTCTAATCAAATTAACATAAAATTTACAGAAATAGTAATATAAAATAACATCCCCCAACATAAGAAAGAGGAGATTAAGGTATGTTACATAAAAAAGAGTACATAAAAAGAAAGAGAGAGGTAGGATCCCTTACCTCAAGTCCGAGTTGTCTTGTTCGTTTCATTATATTCATGAATAATAAACTTTGTTCAATTTGTAATTGCTTAATTTTATCCTTTAAATATTATTATTCAGTTAATATCACATATTATAATGTTATAATTATTGGTTAATAATGTGAGTTCATATCAGACGCTTTTGTCGATGTTTGGTACATGAGTCAAAAATGAACTTGTTTGAAAATGATTGTCCATGTAGTTATAAGTAAATAATCTCCCGAATATTATTAATGATTTAAATATAATATATATCAAGTAAAAATTCATTTTATACTATTCCATAACTTTTGGATATAAAAAGAAATGAAATGCACCGTTCATGGAGACGGTAGGCCGTACGTAAGCATGGACGCTACTTTCATTTCTTTGACATATTAATGGAATTAAAAATAATTGAGAGGTATATATATTATAATTACAGTAAAATATATATGTTTTATTGATCACATAAGTTCATTAATTTCATTCTTTATACATTCCATGTATTGCATGAATGAGTCACATCACTTGAGGGGGCGGTAGTTCACACTTCCTCGTATGAAATTATCACATTTGCACAACATGAAAATCATAAAGGCATGTTTTAAATATAAAAAAAAAGCATATAGAAAACAGAAATACCATATATATAATATATAAAATACGGTGACATCATAATTTCCACCATGAAAGGTGTCAAGAGAATATTGAACAATCATCATTTCGTGAGGCAGTAATTCGCCATCCACAGAAGCAGTATGTTCTTTAACCATTATACGAAGTTGTGTGTACATGAATCTCTAATACTTAACATAACAACATCCTAGTATATTTAATATAATGGTGTTGTTACAAAATAAAGGAATAAAAAGTGTTTAGTGGGTTGGAGAAGCAAAATAAAACAAAAGAACAAAAGTGAAGACATTACCTTTAAATTGGGTAACTCATATTGGTTTGAACCAAAAGGGTTTCTTGAAGAGAATTCTGCCAAAGGTGAGGCTTCAATGATGAAAAGATAGATGTGGAGAGATTAAATGGGCAGGGGTTGGCCAATCCAAAGGCTTGAGAGGTGTGGGTAAGGTGGTAGAGGTGAGAGCCTTTTATAAAAGAGGAGGAGGGTAACTCTTGAAAAGTTATAAAATATTACTTTATTATAAAGTGCTTTTAGGATTTTAAAGGTCCCAAAAGGATATATTTCAAGGATAAAGTGATAAGGTTTAGAAATAAACCCATCAAAAAGGTTTTTGACAAGTTTAGGACTTATATTTCACCCTGTTTTCTCATTTTATTTCAATCGTTCATTTATGAGGTAATCCATGCATCATCATGGTGTCATAAATAAATTAATTTATTTAATGTCTAAAAATTATAGAAAAAATATCATGATGTTGTAAATACTTTTATATTTCAAATTAATATTTATAGTCAAAAATATGACTTGTATAACCCCATGTAAAAATTGTTTTAGTAAAACAATAACAGTTAGTGACATTTTAATTTTAACTTTAAATAAAAAGTTATTAATGTCATTTTCCAACCAAAGTGCCTCCATGGGGTCCCCAAGTTGGCCCATAGATTTTCTTGGTCGGCCATGACACAAAAAATAAGGGTAGGACATGTTTCAAGGTCATTTAATATTATTATAACATTATCTATACCTTAAATTACACTAATTACCTTTAATCGCGATTAATAAAAGTTAAATCTTATTATTCACCAAAAAAAATATTTTAATCTCATTGAACCACATTTTACATCCTAATGACAACCATGAATGTAGGATTTTTAAAAATTAAATCACATAAGTGTTAAAGTTTCATTTAAATGAAAAATCAGTTTCTTTAACTACCACTTAGTGGTTTCACTATTCATCAAAAAATTGATGTTTTTCATAAAAATACCAAAAATTCACCCTAAGCTATATTTGATATTCCGAATTGAAAAATGATATCTATTTTAAAAAATTAAAAATATATAAGTTGCATTATTTAATTTCATAATTAATCCCCGCTGTCAAAACAAATAGCGTGTTTTTAAGAAACAATATCTATTAAAAGATTGACACTAGTTTAACTCCAATTCCAAAGTGAAATTAATTCAAATGACCACTATTGGATTAAATGGTAAAAATATATTCTAAACACACATTAATCTCAATTAAAAAGATAATCTATCCATATAAATAAATCAGATTAAAATGAGGCTTTTAATTAAAATGCAGCATTTTCATTAAAAATGATCTTTATTGGAAAAATAACAAAAACTTACACAAAGTAAATTTTGATGTCCAGATTCTAAAGAAAGATTTTATTTTGTCAAAAAATACATATAAAATCGTCAAAAGTATATTTAAAAAGGGTTCTCGATCAAAAGGCGGTTAATAGACCTTTTAAAGAATATTAGAAGATTTATGCTTGAAATTGGATTCATTTGCATTTTAAGCCTCTAATATTTATTGGATAAAAGTAAAAATATTTGACAGACATATATAATCATTTTTTAGTTAGTTCTGATCATTCCCGCCATTACAATGTATAGTCATTCACTACCATTTAAAATAATATTTTTTTATTATTAGAGTGCAATGTAAGATTTCAAAGAAACTCATTGTTGAGTATTGGGTACGCCATAGAGAATAGTGTTCCCTTTAAAGTAATATTAATAATTTATTCACAAATATTAATAAATATGAAAAAATTAATATTCTTTATTTACCTGGGATGTTACATCCTTCCCCCCTTTTGGGAATTGCATCCTTGCAATTTTAAAATTGGTCTTGGAAACATTATTGAAATCCCCACATCGGAAAAAGAGTAAATTAAACTATCACTTTAAAAGAAAGAAAGAGAAGTACAAAGGTCACCCGAGTTAACCCATACTAGGATTACATGTAGGAAAATATGGATATGGAAGAAAAAACAAAGGGTTATGCTCTGATTAAGAGTGATAGAAAACATGTTTAGGAGAAAGTTAACAACAAGAAAATCACAAACTTGTGATGGGTTAAACGGTATTTGATTCCCTAGTAAGAAAAATTAACAGACAACATTTTTGTTTTAAGTTACTTTTCATTCAGGAATTAATTTATGAGCTTAACTAAAAGATAAGGAAACAATCTTACTTGTCATGTTTACTTTCAAATTTTACTAGATTTCGTACACGAGCACATATTTTCTATAAAAGATGGGTATTTAGGATGACTTGTTCACATTAAGAGAGCCATAATAAACTTCTAGAGAATCACCTAATCCATAAAAGAGAACTATATACTTTCCATGTCTTTAGACCTTAACAAAAAAGGTTAGTATGAGATCAAATAATACCCAAAATGGATAATCCTTTATAAAAAAATCTATTCTTAATCTCCAAAACTTGTCAAACAATACCCAAAGTTCAACAAAGACCATTCAATAAACACTTATCCATAAAATTCTTCTAGTAATTAAAACAAAGAATGAAACTCAAATCTCTGAAGGATTTAATCACATAGTCTTCCAAGATAAAACATAACATTTATCTCCAAATAACATCAGTTACTCTTAAAGTCTCATACTGAAAAGTAATTAGCCTAATCACATATCCTCCATGATATGTTAATAATTTTCATAGATAACCCAAAATCAAATTATTTTAGATTCACAGGATCATCTAACTAAAAAGTATTAGTCAAACTTACCAGGGACTTCATGTAGTCCAGTGGTAGGCAATAAATACCAGTCACACTTTGGTTGTGGGTTCGATTCCCGCAGCTTCATCTGACACGATAGGTTGTCACACGGTCTACGTGTTGTCCTTTTTCCAAAACTACATAATTCTTATAACATCCTCCAAAAAGTGATAAAATCTATCAAAATAACCATAACATAATTTAACATCAAGTTTATCTCATGCGTTCCATTTTCCATCATAACATATAATAACCCATAATTACCTCAAAAGTCAGGACCATAAAAACCCTAATGGTTACCATTATAATTATTACCTGAACTTCAACATCGAGTTGGTAATCTTGTACATGATGAATTAGAGAACTCACCAAGGTTCAAGTGGTTAATAATTCCTTCTGATAGTTGGTTTAGAATATCCACAAGATTTCTCATTGAATCCCCCATTTCATCCAGTCTCTTAATTAGAGAACCACCACAGTTTCCTTTGTCACTTTGGTGCCTGCTAGATCTATCCATTTACTAAACCAAAAAGGTCAGTGTGAGTATATCATTAGAATCTTCATATAATACTAAGATATAATTATTCAAGTTTTCTTAAACTCATTTACTTTATCAAAAACTATGACCCTTTCTAAAATCCTAACCATTATTATAAGGCCCCAGCCTTAAACATTACTTAATATTGAATTAAATGAATAATTCACATTGTGGATCTTTTCAGGTTTAGAGTTTTAGAGAATTAGGACATAACTGTTACATCTCAAAAGATTACAAAGTAGAAACTTTTACTATGTTTGCATAAAATAAAAACTCTTAAAAAGAAACATGTCTTGTTCCATGTTTTAGGTAGCATGAATTTCCCTTGATCTCATCCTTGACCCTATTCCACGTTAAGTCCTGTGAAAAACTATTCAAAAACTTGGGATGAGCATAAAAATCTCAGTAAGGGATAAACAAAGAATGAAAACTGTTAGTTTTTCAAAAAAACAAGTAAACCATGTATACTTTATCAAATTAATACTTTTCACCTTTTCGAAGTAGTAAAAACTCTTCACTGAATAAAAGATCATTACTTATCCTTTTGTAACCAAAATATTACCACGGAACCCATATAAAGATAACATTACATATAAAGGTAACTTGGGACATAAATATACTTAAGTGTAATAACCATAAGGTCGAATTCCACACATATCACTTAATGGAATAGCCATACGGCCAACTTCCATACATACTTAATGGAATAGCCATACGGCTGACTTCCATACCCAATGCATTGGAGGTTATAACGTAACCACTCGTCCTGGTATTCACGGCACCACCCATCATATGGTTTATTACGTAACCACCCGTAAAATGTCCAAGTACCATCATTACACATAAAATATTGAAAATATAAACATTTCAATAACAACATTTCATTTTCAATCAAAATAAGTAATTCCAATATATTGAATTAATCAATCGATTTTCAAAAATCATTTAAAAGAGATTTTTGAATCAAAGTGTCCCATACCACTTTGAAGCTTTTAATGGAATTATAATTTTAAAACATTAATGTCCATATAAATAAATACTGAAAACCATTTTGAAAACATGGACATTAAAAATAATGATTTAGAATAATAAATCTTTAAAACATTTAAAATGATATTTTTGTTAAAGAGTTTATAACAAAATGAGAGGCTCTTCAATACAAATAATTCCAGAATAACATTTAATACGAACTTTATAATATCATGAGAATAAAGGGATTCATGATATAATATTTCAAAGGACAATATAAACACCATATAAGAGTGAATTGGTGCATAACAACAATGAAGTCTGAAAAGAAATGTAAAATGAGATGAAGTCCATTATAAAGAAGGTATCCGTAAATTATGGTTAAATCAATCTCATAATTATGTGTGACAAATATAAATGCACCCAATATTAGTGGATATTAATTTTAAAACAATAAAATGTAATTCTCATATATTCAAAGGATGAAATATTCAATAACTACATGTTGAACCCAAAGAAATCGAAATTGGGTTAAGAAGTTCCCTTGGTAAAATTCGACAGCCTAACGGCGTCACATACAATTTTACAAAAAGGGTTGATGAGAGAGATAAAGGGGATCTCATCACATGGGCATAAAATTTACATAAATAAGGATATAGATAAACATATCCCAACATAATAGTTTTTGGATTAAAATACATAACAAAAGAAGTCTTTTAAAAAAAAGTAGTGTGAAAGGTCCCCTTACTGAGTTGGGTAACTTTCGAAAAGTACACCCCATGAAAGAAGGGTCATAAAATGAAGATGTAAATACCCATAAATGAAATTATACTACAGAAAGTGTATAATAATGGGTAGTACATACAACACTAAAAGGAAATGGTGGCAAACATAGCATAAATGTCACGGGAATAAAAGTGAGATGAAAAATCCCTTACGAAAACTCGGCAGCCTAACAGTGCCACTTAAAACTTCCAAAAAAATGGATTGATGAGATCAAATAGAGTATCCCATAATATTACAATAAAATTTACAGAAATTGGAATATAAAATAACATCCCCCATCACAACAAACTGGAGCTTAAAAGAAGTGATAGAAATGAGAGTACTTTAAAAAGAGAGAGAGGTTAGATATCTTATGAAAATTCGGCAGCCTAACGGCGCCACTCAAAACTTCCAAAATGGACTGATGAGAGAGAATAGGGTCTCTCATCATATGAACATAAAACTTACAGTAAGAGTAATATAAAATAACATCCCAATCATAATAAATATGATCTTAAAAAGAATGACATAAAAGAGTGTACTTAAAAAGTAAGAGAGGAGTAGGATCCCTTACCTCGGTTTCGACTTGACTCGATCGTTCTTTAATCTCCTGAATAATAAACTTGAGTTAATTTATACTTCCTTAATAACCTTTTTAAAGTTCATTATTCCTTTTATATCAATTATTACCATGTCATAAACATTATGTAATCATTTAAGTTAATAATGATTGTTTTGTCGATATTTGGTTCTTAAGTCGAAAGTGGACTTCTTACAATTACATGTTGTTCATGTGGTCAAAGGTTCCTTATATCCAGAGTTTTATTAATTATTTAGATATCATATATATCATATATGTCCAGTATATTCATGCATTTATAATATTACATAACATTTAGAGTTAAGAAATGAAATGCACCGTTCATGGAGACGGTAAGCCGTACGTACGCATGAACGCTACTTCCATTTCTATTTCATATTTAATGATATTAAAAAAAATGATTCATAATATTATTTTAATTCCAGTATGGTATCATATATAATATCATTAAATATATCCTTTATACGTACCACATATGGTATTAACGAATCAAATCACTTTGAGGGTGTGGTAGTCCGCACTTCCTTAAATGAAGATATCGTGTTTACCCATAATGGAAACCATAAAGGTATTCCATAAATGAAAAATACAGAAGCATAATTAAAACATAAACATATTATATATCATATATAAATATAGTGTCATCTTAATGGCCACCTTTTAAGGTGTCAGAAGAAAGTTGAACAATCATCATTTCGGGAGGCAGAAATTCGCCATCCACGGAAACGGTATGTTCTTTAACCATTAGATGTTCGTGTGTGTAAGTGTAGATAGAATCCATATTATAAAAACATACTAATATATTTAAGATATTGTATTTGTTACAAAAAAATGAATCAAAAGAGTTTAGGGGGTTGGAGAAGCAAAATAAAACAAAAGGACACAAGTGAAGACATTATCTTTAAATCGGGTAACTTCCTTTGATTTGAGATCAAAGGCTTCCTTGGAAAGGATTCTGCCCAAAGTGAGGCTTCAAGGAGTTAGAGAGGGATGTGGAGAGATGAAATTCTCAGAGGTTGGCCGAGACAAAGGCTTTAGAGGTGTGGGTATGGAGGTAGAGGTGGGTGCCTTTTATAAGAGGAGAGGAGGGGCACTCTTGGAAAGTTAGAAAATGTTACTTTATTTGAAAATGAGTTTCGGATTTAAAAGGACCCACATTTATATAATTCGAGGATAAGGTGATAAGGGTTCAAAATCCACCCATACAATAGGTTTTGGACATGTTTAGGACTTAGATATTACATTATCTTTCCATTTTATTTAAATCGTTAAATAATGAGGTCATCACTACATCATCATGATGTCATAAATAATTTAATTTATTTAATGTCTAAAAATTATAAAATAATACAATGATGTAGGAAATCTATTTATATTTCCAATGACTATTTATAGTAAAAAATATGACTTGTATAACCACATGTAAAAATTGTTTTAATAAAACCATTCATGTTTGTGTCATTTTTACTTTATCATTAAATAAAAAGGTATTCATGTCATTTTCCAACCAAAGTGGCTCCATGGGGTCCCTAAGTTGACCAATGGATTGTCTTGGTCGGCCATGACACATCCAATGAGGGTAGGACATGTGTCTAGGTCATTTCAGTTTATTAATGTAACGCCCCGACCCTAGTTTCCTAGAGTCGGTGCATTATTACATAACATTGGCATGATCACAAGAAAGATCAAATCTCGAAAGACCGATTGGTTTAGTAGCCTTGGAAACACTAGATATATTCATAAGTATTACATCATAAAATCAAAAACTACTACAACAACATAATGTTTCCACAGTCCACACTACAATCCCCTCATAATATCCCTGCAGGTCATTCATAACTTACATCTTCACTTCCTGGGAAAAATAAAACATAGAAAAGGGGTGAGCTCAAATGCCCAGTAAGGATAACAATATAGCGGAAACTTTCATCAATAAGAATAAACATTTAAGGCAATGTATAACTAAAACAAAAGCCTTTTAAACATGAACTTTCAACATGGTATGGCATAAATAAAATGAAATAATGCCATTTACTTATTCACATGGATATTCCACTAATCGAATAATCACATGCAAAAATAAATAACCACTTTCATAATGTTGGAATGCATAATGCCAGACTATCATAACCACATAGCCAAGGCCTCGTGCCAAGACTAAAAATAAGATTTTGTCAAGGCCTTGTGCCAAGACACTAGTTTGTCTCATGAGACCTACCGATGCATCGAGGAGCTATAGCGGGCTCCACCCGTCACTTATTAAGTCCAATGCATTCCCATATGAAAAGGTTTAAACATAACATAAACATTCGTATTAAAACTAGCATACGAAATGTCAATAATTTCACCATAAACTATGAATGGTATAAAAATAGCACATCCACAGTCAAACATATCACAAAACCTTCAATACAATATAGAAGTTTTGTATCATAATAAATCAACTTCAAATAATCTTAAAATCCATCAAAGGATGTTGACATAGATGAAATCAAAATTCTTTTTAAAGAAGTATCTCCTTTTATTTTGAAATCATTTAAGATCCATATAAAATAAAACATTTTCTTTGAAAATATTCTTATAAGCTTGTATGGAAAGCTTCGACGATTTTATAACGGCGGAAAATAACCGCACCCGCCGTATAAGTTAAAAAAAACATTCTTACCTCAATTCAGTCGAAAAGGTTAAAAAGGACCTTGTTTTGAAAACGACGGAAAGATTCCTTTATAAACCTCTTATAAAAAGTCAAACAAGGGTATAAATGACTTTAACCCATATTCTTGTAAATAGTAAAAATGTTTTGAAATACATTTCGAAGAAACATGGATGTGGATGATAAAGAGGTCCCAGTAGATTATTACGTATAATACAACCTCGGATAATGAAGAGATTGTGAAATAACCCTTACCTTGTACTTTTCCTTGGTTGTGGTAGGTTAACCTCCTGTATAATGGTGAAATAATTGTTATTAAATTATACAAGAATCATATACATTAATATGATATCATATATGATCTTTTAATATTGATTTGATAATAATATCTTAGTATTATCATTGTTTCGGGTGTTAACTTACTTGTTTTCTTTCATATGTTTTGTTACGTAAGACATTTTTGTAAAGGATAGGTTGTATATTATTCATATCCATAATGATATCAAGTCCTTAAACATCATTTTTAAATCATAAAATGATAATTACGCTTTAATGGTTACGATGGAGAATGAATCTCATCGCGTTCGTGGAGACGGTAGTCCGTACGTACGCACGAGCGACAATATCATTCTTTTGATATTAAAATAATATATAAATGGATGGTATATCATATATACAGAATCATTAACATGTTATATTTATTATTTACATGAGTTACACATCATTATTATACCCATCCAAATAATATTATATTGAATAACAATTACACCACGACGTGGAGACGGTAAGCCGTACGTACGCACGTATGGTGACATGTTATTCAAAGGGTGGATAGAATACTGAATATGATTGTACCATATTTATAATAACATCACAGTATATGTGAGATACTGGTGTTTTTATTTCAGAATGGTAAGAACAAAGGAAGAAGAAGTGGAAGAAGAAATGAACTTAGAAAAGGGTGGTGAAATCATTACCTCTTCTTCGGGTTCTTCCTTTTGATTTGATCAAAAGGGCTCCTTAGGTTGGCTTTCTGATCAAACTAATGCCTCTAGGTTGTATTGAGGAATGTTGGGAGAGTATTTGGGCAGAGTTTGGCCGAACCAAAAGGCTTTGAAGGTGTGAAGAAATGAGAAGGAGGAGTGCCCTTTTATAAGAGGGGTGAGGGGCACCTTTGGAAAAGATAGAAATATTAATTTATAATAAATTCATATTCGGTTTTTAATGGCTCCAAAGTTGATTATTCAAAGGTTAAGGTGGGGATAGGTCGAAAACCACTCAACCAATAGAATTTAGACAGGTTTGGGTACTTATATTAACCTTATCTTTAAGTATTAACTCTAAGTTAATTAGTTTCACTTTTACAATGTCTCTTTGTATTTTTATATAATATGGTTAATAAACTTACCATAAACATCCAAGAGACCCCCAAGTGGTCCATTAATGATTAACCTATCATGATATAAGTCTCTTGGCCGAACCTTAGATTTTTAGGAATTTAATATCAATTAATAATATAATGTTTGTTTTAAGAACTCTTTTATGTCAATTTTGACAGTATTCAATAGTTGATTTTTGTGAAACTCATAACAGATTGATTACTTCAAACAAAGTCAATTAAATCAATCCTAATATATCATATTATCCTAGAAAATTAGTGTAATTCATTAAAAGTTTCATATTATATTTATTTGGGTATTTATAATATCAATTATGTTAATTTTTTTACTATTTTAGTAATTACTGCATCATCATTGTGTCATAAATAAAATAAATTATTTAATGTCTAAAAATTATAAATAAAACATCATTATGTAGGAAATCTTTTTATCCTTCTAATGAATATTTATAATCGAAAATACCACATGTATAACCCTATGTAAAAATTGTTCTTCTAAAAGATGTAAGCTTATGCCATTTTTATTTTTATTTTAACTTTATTAATATAATGTGTCCCTACCACATACAAGTGGCTCCAAGGGGTCCCAAAATTGACCCAAGGATTCCCATGGTCGGGTATGTGTCCACCAATAAGGTTAGGACACGTTTTAGGGTAATTTTGTATTATTATAATATTATTTTTTAACCCTTATTTACCGGATTTACCCTTTAACCATGGTAAATAAAATATTTACCGCAGTAATTATTCAAAATGTCTAAAAATAAAAGTTACCTATTTACACAATTTGAACATACTGATTCCAAATATGGAATCCATTTTTCTAAATTCAAAACACAGAAGTGGCAGAAATTAATTTAAAATTAATTCCCGCTGTCAAAACAAAAAGCGTGTTTTTGAAGAGATAATAACTATCAAAAGATTGACACTTGTTTATGTTTGGTTTAATTGTAAAATTATGTCCAATGAACAAAATTATATTAAATGGTAAAAATATATTCTAAATATACTTTAAAACCACTCAAATTCATAATTTATCACTATTAATTATTTTGATTAAAAAAGTTGTTTTTAATTAAAATTTAGTAATTTTCACTATTCATCAAAATATGAAAGTTATCCGAAAAGTACCAAAATTTCACCCTAGACTAAATTCGATATTCCGAATCCAAAAATGAAGTCCATTTTCAAATATAAAATATATATAATTTCAAAAAGTAGGTATTACTATTCATAACGGCTAGTTTGATCGGTTGTGGTGTGTGTTAAAACTCGACGTTGCGTACAACACACGCTACTGTTTTATTCAAAGGAAAGCGTACCGTGGAAGCTTGGGATGTTTCATTTTAAATTTTTTGATGTCTCCATTTAGTCAAAAAGTTTAAAATATTGTATTTAAAATGGTTTCACTATCAAAAGTTGATAAAAGTGCAATACTGAAAATGAATCTGTTCTTGCATTATGACTAAGAAACTCATAATATGGATTCTAAAATTATAAGGATTATATAAAGTTAAAAATGTAGTTAATGCTATTCATGACCTCTTTTAATGGCTTTTTTTTGGTAATTCATGGTGCAATTTAACTCGGTGTTGCTTGTAGTGCAAGTTATTGAATTAATTTGAAGAAATAACACACTATGAAATCTTGGGGTGTTACATTCTCCCCTCATTCAATAAATTGCGTCCTCGCAATTTGAAATTGTTCTTTGAAAATAAAAGGTTGAAAATAGATAATATATTTGTGGGAAAATCCACATCGGAAATTGGGTTACTAAAATTTAGTCTTAATATGAGGAAAAGAGAAATGAAAGGTTCACCACCAAATTATGATCTCGATTAGGAGAACATTGGTGGCAATTAGAGATATATAATTGGAGGAAAAACGTAAATATTTATAGGTAGTGATTGAGGTCATCAATCACAAACAAGTGTATAATTGAGGTCCTTAAACTCATCAATCTATGATGATTTGAAGTACCATCGGTTCAACAAAATATAGGGTATTGGGATAACACATTTTTGACGTTTTAAAATATCTTAGTTGAAATCCCACATCGAAAAATGAATTAACGAGGCCTCTATTTAAAATAAAGAGTCGAAAGTATGAAGATTACCGAAAATAACACATACTAGGGTTCCATGTAGGAAAATATGGATATGGAAGAGAAATCTAACCATCAATTATCTGATGGAGAGTGGTAGAGAACATGGCTATGAAAAGGCCAACAATCCCAAAGCCATAAATTAGTGATGATTTAAGGCACCATCTAGGAAAACATTTTTGTTCTAAGTTGCTTTTCTTAATGTTGAAGAATTTATTTATGAGATTGGCTAAGATCATAAGGATATATACTTACTTTATAATTAGAGTTTTGTCCATTAATAAATTTCAACCACAAACTCATCTTTCACTCGTAAAAAAAATTCTATTTATACTATTCATATAGGATTCCAAAATAAACGAATTTATAATTCATCTACCAGATCTTTTAAAAAAACTACATTATTTAATCCAGGACATTTCTTGGGACAGTGGTAGGTGATACACCCTTGTCGCCCTTCGGTTGCGGGTTCAAGTCTCGCAGCCTTGCCGGACGCGACGGGTTGCCGCCCGACCTCCGGGTTGTCCTTTTATGGCAATCCAAAATAATCCAAACTAGAACTATCCAAAATACTTCTATCCAAACTCACAGTCCAACATTTATAAGTGAGGTAAACATAATGTAGAACCTTTTTACCCCGTAATAGCATATGAATACCTTCATCATGTATTCTTTTAACACACCGAAACATCCTGAATTACCATATTCCTTATTGATTACATTCATGCTCCCTTATTCTATATAGAAAGCTGGATATACTTCATTAATCCAAAAATGTTTTAAACCCCAACAATGATGGAATATACAAATCATTAATCAGTTCCAGGGTAGTCAAGAATATCCAATATAATTTATCCAAAACAATCACATATTATTCCAAAATCACTACCTCAGTATCAGAACTATATTATGATTTATCATTCTCTCAACCATATATTTTCCAAAAATTTATCCTGCTATTGAGTCACTTTCCTTTGTTCCACACAATCTCAAGTCCTTAATGAAATAGTACTGCAGTACAATCCTTATATACTCCATGATTATTGTAACAAGTACATTGTTGATACAACACTCAATTGACATAATCAACATAAGAACTCTAATCATTCCTCTTCATCTGTGGTAGTATCATAACTTGATTATTATCTGATAACATCATTTGAGGCATATTCTGATAGGTTCGCATAGTGTCCACACTCCTTGAAAATGAAGCATTGTACATTTGAAACCATTTTCTTACCCTTGAAGTCACGTACTTTGTGCCCTTTTCCTCCACACTTATAACAAACTCCCATTCCTTTCAGGCAAGTTCCAGGGTGTTTCTTTCCACAGTTACCACATATGGGAAAATTCTTCTTTTCCCTCATCCCTTTATCCATCTTTCTCTCTTCCATCCTTTTCTTCTCTTGCTTCCCTTCAAATCCATATGACTCAGTAAACTCTTTACTTATCTTATCAACACATGATATTATTTTTTCACATGATGATAATACATGGGAGACTATTCCTCTTATAAATTCTAGCTTAAGACCATGAAAGATATGATCCTTCCTTCTCTTTGGATCATGTGCATTTCTGGAGTTCTCATTTCTTCTACTGGGCGCCATTTCTAAACAATGGCATACACTAGATCAGTTTATGAATCAAAATACATAATCCCATACTTATAAAACACTTAACATAAATTGAACTATTTATGGATATAATCCATAATCATAAAAATGTTTTCTTTGAGGAAGTATATACTCATAAACCCTTCATAATGATTTTTAAAGAAAATGAGAGTTATCCTAAGCATATCCCCCGGGAGTGTCGTAACCAAGAGTGCAGCAAGGCCCGTTGTCGTGCACCAGTTCCCGTTCGAGTCTAGCTCAAAGCGGTGTTTTCGGGTTTTACCCCTAGGTACATCTGTGCCAGAGCCGCCTCTACCTGCTCGTATCCAGACAGGGATGTATTGCTCGGAAAACTCACAAAACCTCTACAATACCAAAATTCTAGGAAGTTCTTCTATACTAATCCTCAAAGTTCATCTTAGGTCTACGTGCTCTAATCAGAGTTTATCTAAATCTAGCTTCCAAGGTTTGTACTAAACTTCCTCTGATACCAACTGTAACGCCCCGACCCTAGTTTCCTAGAGTCGGTGCATTATTACATAACATTGGCATGATCACAAGAAAGATCAAATCTCGAAAGACCGATTGGTTTAGTAGCCTTGGAAACACTAGATATATTCATAAGTATTACATCATAAAATCAAAAACTACTACAACAACATAATGTTTCCACAGTCCACACTACAATCCCCTCATAATATCCCTGCAGGTCATTCATAACTTACATCTTCACTTCCTGGGAAAAATAAAACATAGAAAAGGGGTGAGCTCAAATGCCCAGTAAGGATAACAATATAGCGGAAACTTTCATCAATAAGAATAAACATTTAAGGAAATGTATAACTAAAACAAAAGCCTTTTAAACATGAACTTTCAACATGGTATGGCATAAATAAAATGAAATAATGCCATTTACTTATCCACATGGATATTCCACTAATCAAATAATCACATGCAAAAATAAATAACCACTTTCATAATGTTGGAATGCATAATGCCAGACTATCATAACCACATAGCCAAGGCCTCGTGCCAAGACTACAAATAAGATTTTGTCAAGGCCTTGTGCCAAGACACTAGTTTGTCTCATGAGACCTACCGATGCATCGAGGAGCTATAGCGGGCTCCACCCGTCACTTATTAAGTCCAATGCATTCCCATATGAAAAGGTTTAAAAATAACATAAACATTCGTATTAAAACTAGCATACGAAATGTCAATAATTTCACCATAAACTATGAATGGTATAAAAATAGCACATCCACAGTCAAACATATCACAAAATCTTCAATACAATATAGAAGTTTTGTATCATAATAAATCAACTTCAAATAATCTTAAAATCCATCAAAGGATGTTGACATAGATGAAATCAAAATTCTTTTTAAAGAAGTATCTACTTTTATTTTGAAATCATTTAAGATCCATATAAAATAAAACATTTTCTTTGAAAATATTCTTATAAGCTTGTATGGAAAGCTTCGACGATTTTATAACGGCGGAAAATAACCGCACCCGCCGTATAAGTTAAAAAAAACATTCTTACCTCAATTCAGTCGAAAAGGTTAAAAAGGACCTTGTTTTGAAAACGACGGAAAGATTCCTTTATAAACCTCTTATAAAAAGTCAAACAAGGGTATAAATGACTTTAACCCATATTCTTGTAAATAGTAAAAATGTTTTGAAATACATTTTGAAGAAACATGGATGTGGATGATAAAGAGGTCCCAGTAGATTATTACGTATAATACAACCTCAGATAATGAAGAGATTGTGAAATAACCCTTACCTTGTACTTTTCCTTGGTTGTGGTAGGTTAACCTCCTGTATAATGGTGAAATAATTGTTATTAAATTATACAAGAATCATATACATTAATATGATATCATATATGATCTTTTAATATTGATTTGATAATAATATCTTAGTATTATCATTGTTTCGGGTGTTAACTTACTTGTTTTCTTTCATATGTTTTGTTACGTAAGACATTTTTGTAAAGGATAGGTTGTATATTATTCATATCCAGAATGATATCAAGTCCTTAAACATCATTTTTAAATCATAAAATGATAATTATGCTTTAATGGTTACGATGGAGAATGAATCTCATCGCGTTCGTGGAGACGGTAGTCCGTACGTACGCACGAGCGACAATATCATTCTTTTGATATTAAAATAATAAATAAATGGATGGTATATCATATATACAGAATCATTAACATGTTATATTTATTATTTACATGAGTTACACATCATTATTATACCCATCCAAATAATATTATATTGAATAACAATTACACCACGACGTGGAGACGGTAAGCCGTACGTACGCATGTATGGTGACATGTTATTCAAAGGGTGGATAGAATACTGAATATGATTGTACCATATTTATAATAACATCACAGTATATGTGAGATACTGGAGTTATTATTTCAGAATGGTAAGAACAAAGGAAGAAGAAGTGGAAGAAGAAATGAACTTAGAAAATGGTGGTGAAATCATTACCTCTTCTTCGGGTTCTTCCTTTTGATTTGATCAAAAGGGCTCCTTAGGTTGGCTTTCTGATCAAACTAATGCCTCTAGGTTGTATTGAGGAATGTTGGGAGAGTATTTGGGCAGAGTTTGGCCGAACCAAAAGGCTTTGAAGGTGTGAAGAAATGAGAAGGAGGAGTGCCCTTTTATAAGAGGGGTGAGGGGCACCTTTGGAAAAGATAGAAATATTAATTTATAATAAATTCATATTCGGTTTTTAATTGCTCCAAAGTTGATTATTCAAAGGTTAAGGTGGGGATAGGTCGAAAACCACTCAACCAATAGAATTTAGACAGGTTTGGGTACTTATATTAACCTTATCTTTAAGTATTAACTCTAAGTTAATTAGTTTCACTTTTACAATGTCTCTTTGTATTTTTATATAATATGGTTAATAAACTTACCATAAACATCCAAGAGACCCCCAAGTGGTCCATTAATGATTAACCTATCATGATATAAGTCTCTTGGCCGAACCTTAGATTTTTAGGAATTTAATATCAATTAATAATATAATGTTTGTTTTAAGAACTCTTTTATGTCAATTTTGACAGTATTCAATAGTTGATTTTTGTGAAACTCATAACAGATTGATTACTTCAAACAAAGTCAATTAAATCAATCCTAATATATCATATTATCCTAGAAAATTAGTGTAATTCATTAAAAGTTTCATATTATATTTATTTGGGTATTTATAATATCAATTATGTTAATTTTTTTACTATTTTAGTAATTACTGCATCATCATTGTGTCATAAATAAAATAAATTATTTAATGTCTAAAAATTATAAATAAAACAAAATTATGTAGGAAATCTTTTTATCCTTCTAATGAATATTTATAATCGAAAATACCACATGTATAACCCTATGTAAAAAATGTTCTTCTAAAAGATGTAAGCTTATGCCATTTTTATTTTTATTTTAACTTTATTAATATAATGTGTCCCTACCACATACAAGTGGCTCCAAGGGGTCCCAAAATTGACCCAAGGATTCCCATGGTCGGGTATGTGTCCACCAATAAGGTTAGGACACGTTTTAGGGTAATTTTGTATTATTATAATATTATTTTTTAACCCTTATTTACCGGATTTACCCTTTAACCATGGTAAATAAAATATTTACCGCAGTAATTATTCAAAATGTCTAAAAATAAAAGTTACCTATTTACACAATTTGAACATACTGATTCCAAATATGGAATCCATTTTTCTAAATTCAAAACACAGAAGTGGCAGAAATTAATTTAAAATTAATTCCCGCTGTCAAAACAAAAAGCGTGTTTTTGAAGAGATAATAACTATCAAAAGATTGACACTTGTTTATGTTTGGTTTAATTGTAAAATTATGTCCAATGACCAACATTATATTAAATGGTAAAAATATATTCTAAATATACTTTAAAACCACTCAAATTCATAATTTATCACTATTAATTATTTTGATTAAAAAAGTTGTTTTTAATTAAAATTTAGTAATTTTCACTATTCATCAAAATATGAAAGTTATCCGAAAAGTACCAAAATTTCACCCTAGACTAAATTCGATATTCCGAATCCAAAAATGAAGTCCATTTTCAAATATAAAATATATATAATTTCAAAAAGTAGGTATTACTATTCATAACGGCTAGTTTGATCGGTTGTGGTGTGTGTTAAAACTCGACGTTGCGTACAACACACGCTACTGTTTTATTCAAAGGAAAGCGTACCGTGGAAGCTTGGGATGTTTCATTTTAAATTTTTTGATGTCTCCATTTAGTCAAAAAGTTTAAAATATTGTATTTAAAAAGGTTTCACTATCAAAAGTTGATAAAAGTGCAATACTGAAAATGAATCTGTTCTTGCATTATGACTAAGAAACTCATAATATAGATTCTAAAATTATAAGGATTATATAAAGTTAAAAATGTAGTTAATGCTATTCATGACCTCTTTTAATGGCTTTTTTTTGGTAATTCATGGTGCAATTTAACTCGGTGTTGCTTGTAGTGCAAGTTATTTAATTATTTTGAAGAAATAACACACTATGAAATCTTGGGGTGTTACAATTAAAACATTATTCTTACCTTAAACTACACTAATTACCTCTAATCGCGATTAAAAAGTTAATAAGTTACTATTCACCAAAAAAATTATTTTAATCCCATTGAACCACATTTTACTTCTTAATGACAACCATGTATGTAGGATTTTTGAAATTCAAAACACAATGATGGAAAAATTTCATTTAAACGGAAAATCAGTTTTTATAAGTATCACTTAGTGGTTTCACTATTCATAAAAAATTGATGTTTTTCAGAAAATTACCAAAAATTCACCCTAAGCTATATTTGATATTATGAATTCAAAAATGATGTCTATTTTACAAAATTCAAAACATATAAGTTGAATTAATTAATTTAATAATTAATTCCTGCTGTCAAAACAAATGGCGTGTTTTTATGAAACAAAATGTATCAAAAGATTGACAATAGTTTAAGTTCGATTTCAAAGTGAAATTAATTCCAACGAACACTATTGGATTAAATGGTAATAATATATTCCAATTTCACTTTAAAACCAATTCAAAATATAATATAATCATATAAATAAATTATATTAAAACGAGGTTTTGAATTAAAATACAACATTTTTCACTATTCATTAAAAATTGATCTTTTTCGGAAAAATACCAAAAATTTACACAAAGTAAATTTTGAGGTTCCGATTCTAAAGAAGAATTTATTTGGTCCAATAGGATGTATAAAAGTGACCAAAACTATATTTAAATAGGGTTCGCCATCAAAAGGTGGTTAATTGACCGTTTAATGAAGATTTATGCTTAAAATTGGATTCATTTGCATCTTAAGCCTCTAATATTTATTGGATAAAAGTAAAAATATTTGACAAACATATATAATCATTTTGTAGTCAGTTCTATTCATTCTTGTCACTACAACGGCTAGGTATTAACTACCATTTAAAATAATATTATTATATTATTAGAGTGCAACGTAAGATTCCCAAGAGACTCGTTGTTGCGTATTGGGTACGCCATCAAGCATAACATCCCCTTTAAATTAATATCCAAATTTTATTCACAAATATGGATAAATATAAAAATGTTATATTCTTTATTTACCTGGGGTGTTACAATTATGGTAATGTCACTTGTGCTTAAAGGATACCCTGACCTCTAAAGTAATCTAAACTGACCTCTGATACCAACTACAAGGATCCGGCCTTAAGCATTACTTATTATTGAATTAAATGAATAATTCACATTGAGGGTCTTTTCATGTTTATAGTTTTAGAGAATTAGGACACTACTATTACATCTTAAAGATTAAAAAGTAGACACATTTAATCAGTTTCCATTTTTTTCACAAAATAAAAAACTCTTGAACAAAAGATTCATGTCTAGTTCCTTTTTTTAGAAAGCCTGACATTTCCTTGATCCCATCCTTGACACTATTCAATTTTATGTCATGTGAAGAACATTTCAAAAAAATAGGGGATGAGCATAAAAATCTCAGTAAGGTTTATACCAATACGTAATGAAAATATTAGTCCACGTATACATAAGAAACAAGGAAATCATAGTTTACTCATAAAACATAATCAATTTAACATAGCTCAGGAAATCATAATATTTACGAATAACTCATAGAAATCATAAGACATAAAGGTAACTTGAGGCATTCGTAACATTCTTACATAGGTAGTAACCCTCATGGTTACATTTGGAATACCAATAATAGTATATTCCCTAAATCTCTTCAAAGAAACCTTAACATTTAACCCCTTCGCATTACCCAATGAATTGGAGAGCTATATCGGGCTCACCTGTCCTTAGTTTATCACAGAACCACCCATCTTCATAAACAATTCCCAAGAACCATGACATAATCATAGCACATAACTTAAGAATAATGGAAAGATAAAATTACCACATTCCAATAACAAAATAACATTTTAAGATATTGAAATTATAAATCCTTTCAAAAAAAACATTTTCAAAACCATTTAAAACATTTAATAAATAGATTTTTGAATCAAAGTGTACCATACCAATTTGAAGATTTTCAAATTTTAAACCGTCAATATCCATATAATTAAATCCTTAAAATCATTTTTAAAACATGGATATTAATGAGAAATATTTATAAGAATAAATTATTAAAGCATTTAAAATGATATTTTAGTTAAAGGGGTTTTAACAAAATAAGAGACACTTGAATACAATAATTGAGGAATAACATTTAATAAGATATTTATAATATCATTAGAATAAAGGTATTCATGATATAATATTACAAAGTACAATATATACACCATATAAGAGTGAATTGGTGAATAGCAACAATGAAGTCTCAATAGAAATGTAAAATGAGATGAAATCCATTATAAAGAAGGTATCATTAAATTAAGGATAAATCAATCTCATAATTATTTGTGAAAAATATAAATACACCCAATATAAGTGGATATTAATTGTAACAAAATAAAAGGTCATTCACACATATTCAAAGGATGACATATTTAATAACTACATGTTGAACCTAAAGAAATCGAAATTGGGTTAAGAAGTTCCCTTGGTAAATTTCGATATCCTAACGGCGTCACTTTAAAATTCATAAAATTATTTTTTGAGAGAAAAAATGGTATCTCATAAATTGGATATAAATTTTACATCAATAAGGATATTGAAGAACATATCCCAACCTAAAAATATGTAAATTAAAAGACATTAAAAAATAATTCTTTTAAAAAGAGGAGTGTGAAAGGTTCCCTTACCGATTTGGGAAACTTTCGAAATTTACACCACATGATAGAAGGGTCATACAATGAAGATATAAATACCCATAAATGAGATTATATTATACAAATATTAAATTAATTTGTAGTACATACACCACAAAAAAAATAAATAGTGGAAATGTAGCATTAATCTCACGGGAATAACAAGTGAGATGAAAATCCCCTTATTAAAATTCGGTAGCCAAACGACGCCACATAAAACTTCCAAAAATGGATTGATGAGATAAAATAGGGTCTTATAGAATATTAAAATAAAATTTAAAGAAATTGAAATATAATATAACATCCCCTAACATAAGAAATAGGATCTTAAAGTAAGTTACATAAAAAAGAGTACATAAAAAGAAAGAGAGATGTAGGATCCCTTACCTCAAGTCCAACTTGTCTTGTTCATTTCGTTATATTATTGAATAATAAACATTGGCCAATTTATAATTCCTTAAGTTCCTCCTTTAAAATTTATTATTCAGTTCATATCACATATTATAAAGTTATAATAATTGGTTAATAATGTGAGTTCATATCAGAGGCTTTTGTTGATGTTTGGTAAATGAGTCAAAAATGAACTTGTTTGAAAATGATTGTCCATGTCGTTATAAGTAAATAATCTAAAGAATAGTATTAATAATTTAAATATCATATAAATCCATTACATATTCATTTTATACTATTCCATAACATTTGGAGATAAAAATAAATGAAATGCACCATTCATGGAGACTGTAGGCCGTACGTACGCATGAACGCTACTTTCATTTCTTTGACATATTAAGGGAATTAAAAATAATTAAGAGATATATATATTAAAATTCCAGTATAATATATATGTTCTATAGGTCACATATGTTCATTAATTTTATTCATTATACATTCCACGTATTGCATGAACGAGTCACATCACTTGAGGGGGCGGTAGTCCACACATCCTCGTATGAAATTATCGCATTTGCACAACATGAAAATCATAAAGGCATGTTTTAAATATAAAACACAGAAGCATATAGGAAACATAAATCTGATAAATATCATATATAAAATTCAGTGACATCATAATGGCCACCATGAAAGGTGTTAATAGAAGATAAACAGTCATCATTTCATGAGGCAGTAATTTCACATCCACAGAAGCAGTATGTTCTTTAACCATTAGACGAAGGTGTGTGTAAGTGTAGCTCGAATAATTCACATGAAAAAAATCCTTCTATATTTAATATACTAGTTTTTTTACAAAATAAAGGAATAAAAATAGTTTAGGGTCTTGGAGAAGCAAAATAAAACAAAAGATCGCAAGTGAAGACATTACCTTTAAATCGGGTAACTCCTCTTGGTTTGAATCAAAAGGGTTTCTTGAAGAGAATTCTGACAAAGGTGAGGCTTCAATGACGAAGAGAGGGATGTGGAGAGATGAAATGGGCAGGGGTTGGCCGATCCAAAGGCTTGAGAGGTGTGGGTAGGTGGTAGAGGTGGGGACCTTTTATAAAAGAAGTGGAGGGGCACTCTTAGAAAGTTATAAAATAATACATTATTATAAAATGCTTTTCAGATTTTAAAGGTCCCAAAAAGATATATTTCTAGGATAAGGTGATAATGTTTCAAAAGACACCCATATAAAGGTTTGTGACAATTTAAAGACTTATATTCCACCCTATCATCTCATTTTATATAAATCGTTCATTTATGAGGTAATCTCTTAATCATCACGGTGTCATAAATAAATTAATTTATTTAATGTCTAAAAATTATAAAAAAAATTCATGATTTTCGAAATATTTTTATATTTCAAATGAATATTTATAGTAAAAAATATGACTTGTATAACCCCATGAAAAAATTGTTTTAGTAAAGCAATACATGTTTGTGACATTTTAATTTTAACTTTAAATAAAAAGTTATTACTGTCACTTTCCAACCAAAGTGGCTCCATGGGGTCCCCAAGATGACCCATAGATTGTCTTGGTCGGCCATGACTCATCCAATAATGGTAGGACATGTGTCAAGGTCATTTCATATTATTATAACATTATCTTTACATTAAATTACACAAATTACCTTTAATCGCGATTAATAAAAGTTAACAGTTACTATTCACCAAAAAATTATTTTAATCTCATTGACCAAATTTTACTTCCTAATGACAACCATGAATGTCAGATTTTTGAAAATCAAATTACAGAAGTGGTAATGTTTCATTTAAATGAAAAAATCAGTTTCTTTAACTACAACTTAGTGGTTTCACTATTCATCAAAAAATTGATGTATTTCAGAAAAATACCAAAAAATCACACAAATCTATATTTGATATTCTGAATTCAAAAATGATATATTTTTTAAAAAATTCAATATATATAATTTTCATTAATTAATTTATTAATTAATTCCCGCTGTCAAAACAAATAGCGTGTTTTTAAGAAACAATATCTATTAAAAGATTAACACTAGTTTAAGTCCAATTTCAAAGTGAATTTAATTCCAATGACCACCATTGGATTAAATGGTAAAAATATAGTCTAAATACACATTAATATCAATTAAAAAGATAATATATCCATATAAATAAATCATAATAAAAGGAGGTTTTGAATTAAAATACAACATTTTCACTAAAATGATCTTTATCGGAAAAATAACAAAAACTTACACAAAGTAAATTTGGATGTCCAGATTCTAAAGAATGATTTTATTTTGTCAAATACAACATATAAAATTGTCGAAAGTAAATTTAAAAAGGGTTCTCCATCAAAAGGCGGTTAACCGACCTTTTAAAAAATATTAGAATATTTATGCCTAAAATTGGATTCATTTGCGTTTTAAGACTCTATCATTTGTTGGATAAAAGTAAAAATATTTGACAAACATATATAATAATTTTTTATTTAGTTCCGTTCATTCCTGCCATTACAACGGCTAGGCGTTCAGTACCATTTAAAATAATATTATTTTATTATTACAGTGCAACGTAAGATTTCAAATAAACTCGTTGTTGCGTATTGGGTACGCCATCAAGCATAGTGTTCCCTTTAAAGTAATATTAATTCTTTATTCACAAATATTAATAAATATGAAAAGGTAATATTCTTTATTTACTTGGGATGTTACACAACTACCACTTATGTTAAGACATGATCTTAGTATCCTTTCTAACAAAACATGCATCAAATTACATATGTGATTTCATGTCAAAGTAAATTATTTAACAATATTACCTTTATTTATACTTTTATTAAAGAAATATGTTCTAGTACCTTCTAAACTATTTTCCTATTCAATTTTCCACTGAATTAAACAGTGTTCCTGATCCCCATGGGATAGATAATAACACTCAAGAAACATGTAACAACCATTAATGATGAATTCAACCAAAAATAGAAATAAATAATCTATTATGCCCAACCAAATCATAAATAATTAAATAAATTAATATGATCATGTCATGTACCATGATATGATATAAAACTAGAAGCTGAAAAAACTCCCAAAACTTATCTCTTGTTTGTCTGGGGAAACCCATCTTATCCAAAGTCTCCTTCTCCCATCCAACCAATCTTGAACCGCTAAAATAAGATTACAAAAACATGATAAAAAAATATAAGAACACATAGGATGAAAACACTAAATGGTACAAGTTTATAAAGAGAAAAAGGGACCATACAGGTTTCACCAAGGAGTCTGTGTAGTTACTTCATAAGGTATTTCAAATATTATAAAAGGGATTACAATAAGATAAAATGAGGGTATATATTTGAGAAATATTAATTAATCCATCAAGATAAAATTAAAACAGGATCATGTTTTCTGATTAACACTTTAAAATTTTCAAATTTATTAATGAAACCAAATTTTGAACATGTATATTATCATTTAAAAACAAAACCATTCTCCAAAATTATTTGAAACAAATTTCTAAATATAAATAAAGATGAATCATGAAAAATTAAGAAGATACACTAGATATTAATAGTCTATATTAGATTCAATATAATATTGGAAAGTTGAATCATATAAATTTTCATGTCAATTAATCATGTTAATAAATCATCTAAGGAAATTGCACTACCATGTACTGATAATGAATGATGTCATGTTCTGAATATCATGAATAATTATTTCATGGGTATTAACAATATATGATAGTGATCCCACCATAAAAATTATAATCAATAAATCCACATTAATTATGAATAGGATTACATGAATTCTCATAGGCCTTAGAAAACCAACTCCACACAAACCCACCATGAATGTGACACATCTGTATCCTGAGCCTATCATATTCTACATTGGTCTACTAGATGTGGTGTAAATTTACTGTCAATGAATAAATCAACATAGTCTCATCCAATTATCAAGGTTTCCCTGACTGGAACAATATGGTGAGTATTATAATCAAGTAACATAGATCACCATAGGGATCCTCATTTGTAGTAACATGTTCTATCAATTTTACATACCATTCCAAATCCATATATCTCCCTTACCCACAAACGTCCTCAATGAAAAAAATACCTCTATTAATACCCATTAATGGGATGAAAAATAATAATGGAAATCATAATAATTGTTTATCATAAGAATTTATCACCATATATTTCCAACTGGGCTGTAACACATCATCAATTTTAAATCAAGACTTTATTTCAAAAATCAACATTCAAATGCATATTAACACCTACTTCATTTCACAAGACATTATAAAAATATGAAATAGTCCTTTAAGGAAATCATTTCTAACAAAACAAACCTAATTAAATCAAATAATTTTTTTAAAATTCAAATAATTTAAATCATTTTAGTACATGATTTGACATGATTCTACACATGAAAAACTAAATATTTAAAACTCAATTTAAGAATTTCATTTTATAAACAAAGAGAATAACCAATAATAGATCATGGTCATTAAAAAATCATATCATTCAAATCCATCTAAAAAATTCATAGATAACCTTCTTACATTTAAGTCAAGGAATTAAACTTTTGAAATCAAAATTCATCTTAAACCTTAAAATTTTTCAATTGGGCCTTTGAAATATCTTTGGGAAGGAATTAAACCCAACAGGGAATTCATACATTTAAATAACAGTGAGTAGAAATACAGATCATAAAAAATGAAACCCAAATCATAAAAATTCTATCAATACTTTTTTTATCCAAAGAAGAGATGATCAAAGAATCTTTCAAAAATTAATTTCAAGATAAACATTTACAAAACATGTGACATGATATAAGAAAAAAATATATATATAAAACATCATAAACAAAGAAACAAATAATTATGGAACATCATAGAAACACCTACCTTGGAATATCATGGAAACTTAGACCACTGGAAGGGAAAGAGAATCAGGATCTTCTTCTACAATAGCTAAATGACCAGAAATGTTGTCAAGAGGATACTAGAAAATTTATGGTAGGAATTTTTTTTGTATTGTAAAATATAGACACCATATATTCAGGAAAATAAAACACCATAATTTAAAAAACCATTTAATTTACCAAATCTTTTCAAATATTTTATTTATAGGGTTTAAAATCCTTTAAAATAGGATTCACAGCCTTTAAAAGTGATAAATAATTGTTTTCATCAATTTCTAGTATTTCAAATATCATAAAAGCCATTATAGTTATTTCTAAAAGATATGGAAAAAATTTTTTATATTTAAAATATTTTCTCCCTTAAAAAGGGTACTAAATAAGGGTACCATATTTACCTTTATAGGTCATGGATACTAAGTAACGGTAAATAATATTACCCTTAAATGGATCTTCAATCCTGAAATACCCTTATGAAACCTTTATAAAAACTATAATACCATTACATAGTTGTGGTTTACATTTTTGAACTAGCTTTAATGACCCTGCACATATTAGGGTACCCTTATATAGCACCTAGATACACTTACATAGATTTTTAAAACCCACATATACCCTTATGAAATTCATACCTTACCCTTACATAGCATATGGAAAAAATGGATTTACCACTATATTTGTCAACCCTACCAATTCTAAAACCTTAAAATTCATGGTAACCCTTACATAGTGGAATGGTTTACACCGATTCTTCTAATTATTACCCATATGCAATGAATAAAAGAACAACCTTACCCTTATGTAGCACCAGATATATATAGACCCTAATCCCAATATCCTAGGGTCAGTGGTTACATTATTAGATTCACATAAGCTACAACGAATATTATTCCAAATGAACAAATAGTATATTAGTCTTATAGAACTAGATATTTACATTAAATTCATATTACAATACAAACATAAAATACACAATGCATTTTCATTGAGAACACAATAATCCCCTTATCACACCCAACATAAAAAATGACAAAACACTTCTAGGAATCCAGTTCAAAAATAAAACAAAATATTAGGGTGAGATCATATTCTTAGTAACAGTTTAATATAGTTGAAACTTTTTTGAATCAATAATCACAATTATAATTGTATTCCAATTAATGAATCTTGTGCATAATATGGTATTGATAAATAATGATCATGTAGTTCAATATAAATAATAACATAAAAATGAAACAAAACCATGGATATTATTATACATATATAATTACATGGAATATCAATAACTGAATTCATAATGATGTAATAAATAATTCCAAACATCTGAAGCATACCATCGAGGCCTCGACCAAGACAACTGGAAATAAAATGGATAAGGTCGTCGCCAAAACCTAGTCTAGTTTGTCTGATGAGACCTACTGGTGAATTGAGGGACTATAAAGGTATCAACTCCTCACTTACTTAGTCCAATGAATTACTCACATAAATTAATAACAAAACTGCATCGACGAAACATAATAAAATAAATAATAGTCTATATTGGAAGAACAGGTCATACAAAATATCAATACTCCCACATTCAATCAAATCAAAAACCATCCAAATAAATATGAAGAATCAAGGCACTATATTAAATTCTAAACATAATATTTAAAAATGTATTTTTACATAGATGTAAATACTTTAATCATGTGAATAAATTATGTGTATATACAATAAATCCATATAAAAAATAAGTATAAAAGAAAAAATCTAATAAACAGAATTCATTTCTAACATAATATTATTATGATAAAATCAATGATATAGATGTCTAGCTGAAATAATGAAAATTGAGTTAAGAAATCTTGGACATTGTTCTTTCCATTAATTGGATGTTCATTAATCATTCTTTATAATGTTTTAATGAATTTTATTAGTTTATAATAGTACCATATTAATATTTATTATATTATATATGATCCTCTTACATAATCTTATCACCAATTTTTAAATAATATTCCCTTATTACCCTTGTCTTAAGTGTTAACTGGTTCATTTTCCTTTGCATGTTTTGTCATGTAAGTCATGCTTCTTATACCCAGTATTTTGTTCCATAATCTCCCAAATGATATTATCTTTATAGATGTCAAATTTATTGATTAAATATATATATATATATATATTATAATCTATATTTAATGAAAAACATGGAAAATTAATCGCAACACATTGTGGAGACGGTTGGTTGTACGTACAAATGAGCAATGATATCATTCCATTAATGGGTGATGTGTTAAGGAATTGGGTAATATATTAATTTTAAATAATCAATATAATGTCATATATACTTTATATATCCACTAATATCATCATTATAACTATCCATGTAACGTGGTAATGAAAAAAAGAATTACACTGCTATGTGGAGACGGTAAGCCATACGTATTTTTTTATATTATGTATAAAAGATATATTTTGGTTCTTTAATCATAATAATAACATATTTGTATATATATTATAATTTATTTGTCTTTTTAGGTGGGAAACAATGCTTGAATAATAAATAGAAGAAGAAATAAACTTGATAGAGTTGATAAAAATGATTGTCTCTTCTTCGGTGTACTTCCTTTTGATCTCTTGTTAGGGGACTTGGGGTTGGTCTTATATGGAGACTAGAACCTAAATAACTTGGATATGTTAGTTTATAAATTTAATGGGCATGAATTTTTTAATCTATATGAATAAAAATGGTTTAAGAAGTGAAGGAAATACTGACCTTTTATAATTAAGGTGAAGATAACTTTTGGAATTTCATAAAATATTTATTTAATATATACTAATTCTTCATTTAAAAATGTATCCAAACATAATAATTTAGAATATAGTATGTTTATGGGTCCAAATCCCCTAATAAAACAAAATTTATAAATTTATTGTCTAAATATATACCCTTAGCTTTGGTTTAAATTCTTATTTAACCACTTCTTACTGTCACATCATGGATTTTTTCAATTTAAGGGTTAATAGAGTTAATGTAAAATGTAAAAGGAAAATATATGTTAAATTTAGGAAATATTTAACCTTATACCAAAATGTTTTAAAAATTTACAATTTTTAGGATTTTTTTATCATTTAATGAAATATTATGTACTATATAATATTCAAAATGTCAATTTTAAGGACTATTAGTTACACCGACTTTAATAATATAAATATTAATCTTATAATTCAAACCACCTATTGTATTTCATCCCTAAAGTTTAATGGTAATATTTTAAATTCATGTATGAAACTAATTGTCTCAAACTATATTTATTTTAATCTTTTTAATAGCGTTTATTTTATTTTCAAATAATTAAATTATTACTAGATACATATTGTGCAAGAATTTAGAGAAACTATTTTTTAAATTCAAAATAAATTATCATGATTAATATAATTCATTTATAATTTAAAATAATATTTATATTGAAAGGTATATTCTAGATAAAACTATGTTAAAATGTTGTAGTTGTAAAAATCATGAATGTGACATCTTTGAAATTTCATTAAATAAAATATTTTATGGTTCAAAAATACCTTATAATGTAAAAAATGGTCATATATACATACCATGAATAATTATAAATGAAAATAAAACTTCCAGTTAAATTGGTTCAAGAGATAGGGTTATTTTCTAGTCATCTTAATTTTATTTTTAACCAATATTACCAAATTTACCCTTTACCGTGGTAATAAAAATTACCAAGGTTAATATTACTATTGGAAAAAAAATATAAGGTTATTATTTAATAAAAATAAAAAATAATAGTCTAAATATGGAATCAATTTTTTAAAATTAAAAACATAAAAATTTTATAATTTGATATACAATTTTCCCAGCAAAAAGGAAAAACAAATTTTAAAAAAATGCATTTTTATGCCCAAAACTTTACATATCAAAACATAAGCTATATATATGATTAAAATGAAACAAATTAGATTTTTTATATGTAAATATAACTTAATTTACATTTATATTAAATTCAAAAATTAATGAGACTCCTAATATAGGGAAAATGATTGATTAAAAAATTAGGGTTTTTTAATATTCAACAGAAAATTAATATTTTCTACAAAATTCCCAAATAGTCACCATAAGTTAATTTTAGTACGATGATTTTAGAAATTATATTATTTTTTGAAATTAAAAATTATAGAATTTCTATAATTTAATTATGATATTTACTCATAAAAATCAGGAAAACCATTTCTGAAGAAGTATATTTCTTTTAAGAACAAAATGATTTCAGTTAAAAATAAGTTAATATTAATATAACATTAATAACTAAATAAAAAATAATTAGTAAAATTATATATTTGAAAATGTGGTTAATTTTATTCATTCCATCCAATTTAACAGCTAGGTTATGATGATAATATAAAAATATTTTATCTTTTGTTTAAACTAGGAATTGCGTGCAACTTAAGAAAACAAAGTGATTGAGTTTAAAAATTATCATAATATAAAATATTTTTCGTACACTATCCCCATATATAATAAATTGTTTCATATAAATTTAAAATTTCATTTAAAAAAATAATGGATGATACTTAAAGAATTTTTTGTGGTGCTCCCTCATTGTAAATAGGGTTGAAAAAATATCATCATTATAAGAGGGAAAGTAAAATTTGAAGCTCACCACAAAATTTTGTTTTTGAATGGAATAAAATTAAAGGGAAGTGTAAATATGGACATGTAAGTGAAATATAATTATCATGTTCTAATATAGTGTGATATAGAACATCTTCATTAGAAATTTATCCATCAGAAAACTGTAAATGTTTTATAGGTTAGTTGATTTCTCCGTAAGAAAATTAAATAGAAAACATTTTTTTCCAAAATATCCTTCCTAGATTCAAAGGATTTTTTTACTATACAGATAATCAATTTAGAATACAAACCTAATAAATTTATTTTGATTTCATAAGTAACATATGATTCTTTAGTTTTTATTCTATCAATTTTCTCTTCATCATTTAAGCCAGGAAATGGACGTCTAATAAGAGTTTTCCATACCTAAATAACTTTAATGATTCATAATATCCACAATTAATTCCTTCATACATTAAAGTTAAATTAAAACAAAAAGTTTTATCACATTTTATTAACAAAAAAAGTTCAAATTAATACATTCTATAAGTAGTTAATTTTAATACTCATCCAAAATATCATATTTACAATTAGAAAATATATTCAGAAGGAAGACAACAAAATATAAAATTCAAAATTACATAACATTTTCCACCAAAATCATAAAGTATCTTTTACTATAACATACCAAAAATATGAATACCTTGATCATATTTAAAAAATCTTGCTTCCAAAAAAATCTCAGGTTATTGATTATATTCATTAAATACAACCATCTGATAAACTCAGAAAAAATAAAAAACCCATCAAATCACTAATCAATTTCATGATCACTAATGTTTTCTTATAAACAAAAATTTATCATTGTTATGTTCCCTTAATCATTAGTTTTCCAAAATATTACACTTATATTAAATCTCCTATATTGGTAACAATTATTATTCATTATTTTCTTCAAAATCCGTAAATATTAATAAATTTTATATAATCCTTATATATATGATCATTATTATAACAATAATATCATTAATAAAATAGTATGTATACCTAACTCTTGAATGAAAATACACAATAACATTAATAATTCCAATTCGACTATAGTAATATCCTAATCTTGAAATTAATCCCTTCACTTATTTTAATCTATGTTACCTTGATTCTTGGGGAATTCGTTTTAATAGTTCCCAAACTCTATAAATTTGAAACATTTCACAACTTCTTTTTTCCCTTAAAATTATGATCCTGGTGGCCCTTCACTCCATACATTTAGAAAACTCTCATTCTCTTTGAACATGTACTGGGATGTTTCCTTCTAAAATATTAACATGTGGTAAAATCCTTCTTTCCTTCATTCCATTTATCTTTGTTTTTATATTCCATACTCTTCTATACTTAATTAAATTTGAATTTATAATACATTGATAAATAATTATCTTTCTTGTTACCAAATGAAAATATATCAACATATGATGAGAAATGTTATGATAATAGTGCCCTTCATAGAATATTCATAAGCCCGTCAAATAAATGATAAATTATTCTATTTAGATTATGAACATAGTCTGCAACACAGAATGATAATCATGTAATGTTGGATTAATATTGATCAACATTCTTATCCTCCTTTTTTATTCTCATGAATTATCTCTCCATATCTACTCATTGTTCTCATGGAAAATATTTTACAAAAAATCTTAAAATGCTTCCATTACATGATTGTTATTTCTTCTACATCCTTAGTGTTTTTAATAATTGAATACCATTATTCTATATCCCCTGAGATATTATAATAATATATGTAAAACCATCCCCCTTTCTTTACATCCAAAAATGTAAAATATGTTCTCTAAGGAAGTTTTCCATTTCTCAACTGGAACTTGATTTATAGATTTATTGAATGGTGTAAGTTGTTGATGCCTAAATCAGTCTAACATTGTTACACCACATTTTGTATCAATTGACTAATTCTTATGGAAAATTTTATTTCTTATAACCTATATTAAGAGTCCCAATATAGTTATAAATTTTTATGTACAAACTATAGCTACAACTCTATCTTTATTACCTTATATACAAGGGAAATCCCTACATTGATTACGTGTATAGATACAATTTCCATTTTTTCTTTTTGGAATCATTTTAAAAAAAATTAATACATTAGATTAGATCTGATCATTATGAAACAGAATTTATAATCTCAAAACTAGTGAAACACATGATGTAAATTAAAAATTTATGTATAACTAATACCATAATATTGGAATTATTTCAGAATATTTCAAAATTCAATCATATGGTTTTGTTCTATAATCTATGTTTTCCTAACACTAGTTCCCAATGATTCTATTATACATGATCCAATACCAACTATAATGACCTTAAACATAGTATCCTAGAGTTAGTGGTTACGTTGTTACATTGAAATATGGTATAATGAATCACATCCCAACGGACCGAATAATATAATATTCTTTGAAAACTAGATACATTCATGAAATTCAAATAATATTTCAATTATAAAATACAAGATATATTTTCTTTAAGTAAACCATTATCACATTAGCATAAACCTATATGGAAAATCATAAAATATATCCCAGTATCCTGGGTAAAAATAAAGTATAAGAAATTGGTAAGCTAAATTGCTCAGTAAGTGTTTAATACAGTGGAATTATTTATAAGTCAATATGGATAATCAATATGGTTTAACATTTAATAAAAATTGATAATCATATGGAAATTATAAATTATGATCATGAAATTAAAAATAAATAATCACATGATAATGAAACATTACCCTAAATTTTCTATTAATTGATAAATCATATAGAATATTGATAACTGAATTTATAATGATGGAATGGATTATGTCAGACATCTGAAACACACTGTTCATGCCTTAGGCAAGACATCTAAAAATAAATGGAAAAGGACTCAATTAATATCAATTATAGATTGTCTAATTAGACCTATTGATGAATATATGGGTTATACTGGTTCTCCATAACCACATATTAAGACCAATTAATTCCTCACATATATATAATACAAATCAATCAACAAGACTTAATAAAATAAGTAACTATTTATATTGGGAGAAGTAGTCATACATAATATCATTACATCCGTAGTCAAGTTGATCATGAAACATCCAAATAATTATGATGAATGATATCATTGGATTATATTTTCAACATAATATTTAACAAATGATGTTGGCATACATGAACCCTCTTTAAATATAAAACAAGAATAGTATTTTAAGGAAAATCGTTTTTTCTACTTTAAAAAAATTAAAAATAAAAAAAGTGCACATGTAATAATGAAATAATTTTATTTGAAAATAACATGGTAAACATATAAAGTAGAAATAAAAACAATGAGGGAACCTAAAATTAGTATATTTTGTTTATTCCTTATAAGATTAAAATATTCTTTACACATTGTTGTAAGAAATTTCATAAAGTACCTTACTTTGAAAACTGAATAATGATTACTTTAAAAAATATAATGGGATAAAAATTATTGAAAAAAATATAATAGTAAATTCGTTTTTAAAAATATTTTTAGAAAACTTTCACATGGAATAGAAAAATTACTCAAGGGAGACTTAAAATTAAATAATATCTAATCATATTGTGAATGTTAAATAAACCCTTAACACATTTTAATAAGTTGAATCGTATTCTCCATGAAATAATAATATTTTAAAAAACATAAAAGATCATGATAATAAATAAATTCAAGATATAAAATGTCAATGGGGTGTTATTTTAACCTTTGAAAATAATATAGGTTCATGACAACAATATTTTCCTCAATGATAGGAAATTGAGATGAAGTCCCTTACAAAGATATTAACATTAATAAAATTTATTGATTATTCAAATCCACTATAAATACATATAAAAAAATTTATCATACAACATAATATAATAAAAATTCAATTCACACATAAACTTAGTATATCATAATTAGTGGTATTTATGTTTTACCCAATGAATGAAAATGGCATTCAGAAAACCCTTACCTTGCACTTTAAATTAATTGTAATTGATTTAGTCTTATTTTATAATGGTTTAATTCAGTTTTTTAATTTATAACACTACCATATTCATATTTATTATATTGTATATTATCCTCTTATATCTTCTTGTCACCCTTTTTTAAATAATATTACGATATTTCCCTATTTTTGTGTGTTACTTACTTTATTTTCCTATGCATTTTTTATTTTGTAAGTCCTCGATCATATGAATAGGTTAGAGTTTCATCATTTACCAAATGATTTTAAGGTTACCGATGTTATATTTATTCATTATATGTATTTTTTAGAATATATATTCAATATTGAACATAGAAAATAAATCTCATCACGTCATGTGGATGGTGGGCTATACATACACACGAGCAACGATATCACGCCATTAATGGGTGAAACAGTATGTAATGGGGTGATATATTAATTTTAAATAATAAATATAATTTAAAAAATTCCATATATATACACTACGTCCATAATTGTAACCAACCTTGTAATGTGGTGATGGACAATGAATTACACTACTACGTGGAAACAGTAAGTCGAACATACACACATGGGGTGCTTTCATTTTACATAGGATGAATAAAAGGTTTAATATAGTAGTTTCCTAAAAATAATGACATCTATGTATACATATTATACTAGATTTACTATTTTAGGATTTATAAAACACATGAATAGTATGTAAATGAAGATGTAAACATGAAGGATTTGATAAAAATGATTACCGCTTCTTCATTTATCTTCATATTGATCTCATATTAGGGGAATTAGTATTGGTCTTTTGAGGAGAATAAATCCTAAATAACATGGATAAAGATGTTTAGAAAAGGAATTTTTTAGGAATGTTTCATGATAGATGGCTTATAATATTCTAAATAGACAAGGAAGGTGTGCACTTTTATAATTGAGGTGAGGGGAACTTTATGAGTTTCTTAAAATATTAATTTAATAAAAAATATTTTTCAATAAAAAATATCTAAAAACGTATTAATTTAGAATATAATATTTTTTTGCGGTAGAAATACCCACTTCAAATAAAATTGAGATAATTTTTGACTAAATTTCTACCCATATCATTTGGTTTTAAAAATTATTTAACCTCTCAAACTCTTACCATGACATCAAGTATTTTTTCTATTTGAGGATCAATACTGTTACTATATGTTTCTAAAATACAGATAAATGGATCATGGATGAATTTTTAATCCTTATTGAATTTTTTTTCGAATTTAATATTTTTAGGAGTTTGATATCATTTACTAAATTATTATTTACTGTAAAATATTCTTAATGTAAATTTTAAGGAATATTCAATACTTTTCCATTAATAATGTAAATATATCTCATATAATTTGTAAAATAATATTTCATTACATCTATAGAATTTCTATTATATATATAAAAATTATTTTATTAAATTACTTATCTCAAATTATATTTATTTAAATATTTTTAATATCATTTATTTGATTTTTCATTAATTAAATAATTAATTAATCTATGTTGTATAAGTATTTAACATAATTATTACTTCACTATAAAATAACAAAAATAAAATGATGAATAAAATTCTATTACCTATCAAAATAATATTTTTATTTTTATTTTTATTTGGATAAAACTACATTAAAAATGATGTAGTTATTAAAATCATGAATGTGAAATGTTTGACTTTTCTTTAAATAAAATATTTTAAGTGTCACAATCACATACTAATGGAAATAAATTGTCATATATCTAAAATTTGAATATCTATAAACACAAATAATCATAAAATTCTATTTGGGCTAGTTTTATTGTTATTTTTTAGTCCATCTTATTTTTTTTTGACTTATATTAACCTATTAAATCTCTATAGTGTAATGAAAATTACCAAGGATACAATTCATATTGGCCAAAAGTAAAAAAAGAAAATATTTAATAAATTTGGATATTATAAATTAGAATATGGAATCAATTTTTTAAAATTCAAAACATATATTTTGAATAATTTTATATAAAATTTATCCTACAAAATGTAAAACATTTTTCTTAGGAATTTCATTTTTTAGCCCAAAAATATACTTATACAAAGATAAGTAATAGTGGGGATTAAAATGATATAAATTAATTTACTTAAAAATAAATATTACTAAATATCAATTTATATTATATTCAAATATTAAAGGGTTTTAAAAAAATATATATTTATAGATTAATAAAATTCGGTATTTTCACAATTCACTGGCAGATCAAAATTTTTATAAAATTCCAAAAAATTCACCGTAAGATAAATTAAAAATTATGACTTCAAAATTGAAGTTTGCAAGACCCTTCTTTTTTCTTCATCTCTTGTCATGAAGTTTTCAAGTTCACCAAGATTCTCATAGTGTGTGAGAATAAAACAAAGTAGCACACCACCAATGTGTCCTTAACAATTTTTCATATATTTATATGGTCTATACCCAACATAAAATTAATGTATGATTAAATAATCAACCACACAAGTGTTAGGTAATCGTGTTCTAAACAAGATTCCAGGAACCCTGACCCCATCTCTATCGGTATTATGCTAGTAAGGATGGAAATTTCAGTCTCTAAATTTTTTAGAACATACTATAATGTCCACATGTCTGTTTAGCATCTTATTCCCATCAGTTATAACATTTCATTCAACATTTAAGGAAAAAATCATGCTCCCTCAAAATGTGATCTTCTGTACACACATGATGTTACACCTACCTGACTTATCTACAAAATTATTTCATAATCAACCCCCATGGTTCTTATTCCATGTTTTTATTTTTATTAATTACTTATAATTTACCCATGTATAGTCTACACCCATTATGAATAAACTTGTATGTGATATCCAATTAGTACCATCAAGAGAGGACATGTCAATGGCCTTCATCCTGACTCTCATTCTCACCCTCAAAGGATCTTTTTATCCAATTCTGGGAAACCCACCAATCTTGATACCAAGGGAAAATTTTTATATTCTATAAAACAACCATTTGTAAGTTATATAATTTTAAGAAAAACTAGTCATATAAACCACAATTATAATAATGAAATATACTCATGCACATAAGAGATACACATCAATCATGGGACTCAAAGAACCCAAACACATACCATCATATCCTGGCATCAACCATTTTCAAGGATATATGTGTTTTGGACCATTCTACCTCAAGGATGTGATTCTAAATGGTAATATCCACTAAGACTCCTCTCCCAAATCATAACTTCGTACTAATAATCCTTATAATCAATCCCCATTCATCACAAATGGGATTATAGAAAAATATTTTATTATATGAACATGATATGAGATTGATTTAAGTTGGGATTTCCCAACTAAATATACCACTAATAGTATATCGATATTTGATCATGATAGAGAGAGAGAGAGAATATAAAGTGTTAGAGAGGGAGAGAGATATTCTAAATAGATATGGGATTTGATCCTTCAGTGATCCAATAATTCTCTATTAGATCATACTGAAATCCATATATCATTCTAGGATATCCTGGATCTATGATTAATCCTAGGATAAATAATAGAGGACCAATAATAGCAAGATTAATATGAAAAAATATGTACCATACTTGATTTCTCATGGCCTAAGGCCTATAGATTTACCTTATTTAGAATTTATTAGAAAATAAATTTCAAAAACTCATTTGGAGTATCTAGAATCTAGATACCTAGGTGTATGATTATGAGTGGGATGTTTTGTGGACCTTTTGGTTTTAAACCCCAATTTTCATATTAATTAATGCTTTATGCATGGTTTGCTTACACTATTCACAAAACTTTGTGTGAACCCTGTAAGGATCTCCACCTCTTCTGGGCATATATATGATTTGGTTTCATGAATTGGTAAACCAAACACTATCACGGTTTTCTCATTTTTCCCAAGTCACAAGGTTTCCTATAGAATGTTACATGGTTTTATCTAACAATGTTCCACCCACTTCCCTTCTCAAAAAATACATACAGTTTTTTGGAAAATTGAATAGTTTCTCCTAACCATGATCCCATTATTAACCCCCTTAAAACCTATAAAAATTATTAATAGAACAAAAATATACCTAATAATTCTCCTTAGATAATAATAACTCAATAAATACTCAAAAATAGCTAAATGTAAGTTGTAAGGAATCAGGATAAAATCAGGCTGTCAAAATATCCCCCACTAAGCACTTCCCTTCATCGAGAAGTGTCTTTGGAATTCCTTCTCAATAAACTTGAGCCATTTAGATCATAAATTAGCTTCCCACTCCCAATTCTCATCTGGGATTATTACATGCTTCCTCTGAACTTCTATATGTGTTTATATCTTTCCCCTTACCATTTTTTCCCTTCGTTCTACAATATGAACATACCACTCTAGAAATGATGAATCTAGTTACAACTCAATATCCTCACTATTAATGAGATTTTCTTAATCAGTATTGTACCTCTGAATATGATATAGAGGGAATATTCTATTCCAACCATGATATCATATAATATGACCCAAATGGTAAGACACTTTTCTGATATGATTTATAATATCAAACGATACAAAAAATTGTGGCATTATCTTCCTTGACACCTGTAAATGGTGAAGCTCAAATTGTGGTGACATTGGTATGAAAAACTAGTCACCCACAATGATATTTGGAGGTGATATCCTCTTGTTAGATTATGATTTATGTATACTATGATTGGTAACAAACATCTTTTTAATCAACTAAATCTTTTTAGAGGTGTCATGTACAATTTTGAGACCAACGACATCTGTATCGCCCAACTCATGCTAAAATAATGGTTACTAACACTATTGACCATAAAGATACTCAAAATAACCATCTGAATCAAATCCTAGATGTTTTTATTATACATGAACTCCACCAAGTCCTTATAATCATCCTTCTATAAACTAAATTCTAGGATTAATTTATAAAGAAAAACATCCCAGATAAATATCCTCTAGTTTTATTGACCATCAGTCTGTGGATGATATGATGTACTCAATTTTAACTGATTCACTAAGAGATTCTAAAATACTATCCATCCCATGATGTAAAACACATTTATCTTTATGAAACTATTCTTGTAGGCACTCCATGCATCTATACAATTTAATTAACAAATAGTTTCCCAACTAGTCTATATAATGAGTCTCTTATATTATTAAGTGACCTTTAATCGACTAATAAACTACCACCCATACATCATCTCAACGTATCAATGTTCTGGGTAACATTATGATGAATTCCATCATCATGCCACCCCACATCCACATTGGAACTATATGTGTCTAAAGTAAACATACTTGTATTTTAAACTACACCTTGATCCAATGAATGATCTTGAAATGTGAGTTGAATCGCCTCATATCTCTCTTCAATACTGGCCACAAAAATTATCACCTAATATCCAGATATATCTTCATCAAACCTAGTTTCTGATCTCACTAAGTGGAATGGAACTCCCTCATCAAATCTTACCTCATTTAATAAGTAACAAAAACAATTCCATGAAATAATACCACATCATCCCTTTCCATCAACCATACTGGTACTTATAACTTCCTACCAACCCATCTAGCATCAATAATAATTCTAGATCTGATTGATGGATTGTCTTTATAGGATTAACTAATTTTGATGTGATAAACAATAGAGAAAATTTCATCATCCCTCGGTCCTAATATGTATCCACTAACTACTAAATATAGAACCTCATCTACTATCATTCCTCCACCAAATGTCTCTATGAAAACTCATTTCTTTTCTTATTGAGAGCATTTGCAACAATATTACCTTTTCCAATAGCATAATTTATCTCAAAATAAAAAAACCTAAATGCTCCACACAATTAATTTACTATATTTTAATGTCCCACTAATATATGATGCAATAAAATCTGATTTGGCCCTTAAATATAACAAATATCTCACCAAATAGATAATGGTTCCAATACATTAGGGAATAGACAACAACTTCTAACTCAAAGTCATGTGTTGGATAGTTCCACTCTTAGGGTCATTGTTGGAGAGACCCATAAATTACTACCTGATCCCATGAAATTATCACAACTCCAAGACCAACACCTGAGGCATTATTGTAAACAAAATATCCAATACCATATTTGGGAAATGTTAAGATCGAGTTTATCATCAATATATTCTTTAGCTCCTAGAATACCTCTTCACACTATTTATCCTATTATCACTTACCACCCCCCCCCCCTTCATGGTAATTATATTTGTATTTTATTTCAAATATAAGAATTATTTTATGAACTATCATTGGTTTTTCACAATCACAATGAAACATCTTCTTTTAAACACATTTCTATGGCGTTCCCAATACAATAAAACCTCTACCTTTTCTGGGTCCACTGAAATTCTGACCTCATTTATCACATGACAAATAAAACATACCAAATATATCTAGAAGTGAAACATAAAGAGTATTGAATTGAAATTATGTTTTTGAGGTGTACTCAAAAAAATCTATAGGTTACATGATTCCATATTTGTTTTCCATGAGTGTGTGAGGATGTCACAAAAATCACCATAATTAAGTATTCAAGTTTTGGATGGATGATCTTGTTTATGAGATCCAATAACATGACTAGATAATTTCTAAAACTATAATTCACTCTAAGAGATTCATATAGATTATATTTAATATTAAACATTGTACTAGGAATATCCTAATCTCTGACCTAAATCTGATGGAAGCATAATCATAGGTAAATATTAGAGAACCAGTAGGTTCTGTGAAAATGATTAAGAAAGTAACAATTCATTAGAAATTGGTATATATTCATTATATTTACATAGTTCATATTTATATATCCTACACATAGTCGAATACTAACACCTTCTTTAATTGTGAATAACACCTGATAACCCTAATGGGAAGTACTTTATTTCATAAAACAAGCCACCATTAATTCCTAGAGATTCAACTTATGTTCCTTTTTCTCACCTAGTTCCATACAATATGGAGGAATAAATATAGGTTTCTTACCCAATATGAGTCTCATCTCAAAGTCAAAACATCTATTAGGACAGATTCCTATTAAATCCTCAAGAGGTACATATTGATACAAGTTCACTACATTAGGAAAATAGATTAAAGTTAATGAATGATATACTGCATGATCCAATCCCACTACTTTCACATTAATGACTCTAATTTGACATAGGTCTGGTCCAATTCTAAATTATCCAAAATACCATTGACTATTCAAAATAAATTTATCTCCCTTGGGTGAGATAATGGATTCTTGTCACAGATAGCAATTGATGTAAACCTGATAACTAGTCAACTATTTCATACCAAAGATCACATCAACGATATCTACCTCAAAAAAACCTGAAAATTTTTATATTTATGTATCCATTAACTAAAATACTACTTATTGTACATATAAAAATATGATCCACATTATTATAATAGGTTATATCAATAGATAAGAAAACATAAGAAAACATTACTAAAAATTCTTGTTTAACAACAACTTGAGAAAAATAAACAAATGGAATTGTCTTGTATCAAACATTAAAAGAATATTGTTAACTGATACTATACTATGAATATTTTATTATCTCAATTCTATATATATAATATTATGATCCAACACATAAATCCTTCTATCATTAGCCCCATTTCATTTCCCCTAAGGAATCTGAATTATCTATGTCATCAAAAAATGAGATGTATGTATCCTATAATAAGGTCCTCCACCCCCATTTAGGAATGAAATCACATAACTCATCATAAAATATAAAATAATAACATTTGGTATGTAATGAATTTCCACATTAGTGACACTCAAAATTTGGTTTCCCAAAAGTCCCGATAAGTGTCCCTCTATTCCAACAGTTGAGGCGCCTGATGGAACCACCTCTTACATAGGAAGATGAATAAATTCTGCACCGCACTATCTACATACTACCACCCTAGTGTGACTCCTCTTAATTATTCTTCCTACTACCAAAATTGTAACCCAAACTATCAGTGAGGTATCCTCTAATAATTTTGTTGAATGATTGATTAAAAATCAATTTTTTTATCTTATATCAAACCATTTAGAAGCTCAAATCCTTTCAATGTTATTTTTAGTATATTATCAAGTAAAATTCTCTAACCTGACACCTCAGTTCTACTTGAATTCCAATATCAAACTTAGGGGCATTTTTTTACCTAATTTCTATCCAAGATAGGAGTTAAGAGAAGAAACTTCATGAAATGAGAATATTATGAGAACACATATATTTTCCCCCAATAATGTTATATAATCTCCAGATAATTGTATTTTTTTTTTGTTCTAAAATAATTTCTTAGAGAAAAGGTTCTAAAATATTTTCTAGGTAAAACCCTCATGCATAAATTTCTATCTCATAACACCCAACTATATCTTAGAGGATCCATGAATCAGATAATTATATAACAAAAATATTCAATCATATGAAGTCTCAATCATTTTGAATATCCCCAAAATGAATTTGATCAATTCATCAATATCATGAGGGCCACTGGTACCCTAGATGATTGTCAGATGCTGAAGCTAAAAATATGAGGCATAATTAAATATCTCCTTCTATGACCCTCTACCATGAATAGGAACTAATGAGAAGACTCTGAGAAATAATGGTACAATGTTCTAATCCATTAGAGTGGGTGTGGGATCATGCTCATGTTAATTCACCAACATTACCAGTAGTAGAATAATTGAATCCTCCCTGACAGGAGAATTTAGGATTAGTTTTCTAGGGGATACCATTAAATATATCTAGAGTTTCATTATTATAAATTTCTTATGAATACTTACAACTCCTCTAAAAACACTCTTAACATAACCGCCTATGAAATTTATAGTCGCACATAATATTTTCTCCCAAAAGACCTCTCTTAGGTGGATTGTCATAATGATACGGCATAAACCTCTTATTACTACTTAAGGCCCAACCCTTGTATTTCATACCTTTACATTATTCACATTTTTATAAATATAAAAAATGAATTCTCATGTTCAAACAATATAAAAGGCAGTATAGTATGTCACATAAGAAAAAATCATATATCATAAAATTTAGTTAAATGAACTTCCATGAATATAATACAACATTTATATAAAACATGTGATCCTTCATGCCTATTCATGAGGATTGAATGCAAACAAATCTCATAAAATATAACATCACACTATATCTAGGAACAACATGAAATTGTAATAACCCAAATGTAATATAAATATCATCATCAGTATCTCATAGGTCCTTATATAAGAGTATTCCACCAACATGCATGGATCCCTTACGCATGTTCCACATAGACTAAATTCTTTCTAGCTTTTCGAAAACCTATTAAAGAGGGAATTAAAAGTAAAACCCCATCTAATTCCACTTTTTTATACCTCTATCTTGGATGAAGTGCTACATGACCTCATGTTTGTCTCTATATACATAAGATGTAGATGGCTAGTGATGAGGGTATGAGTAGTTTAGTGAGGATACTATACCATCAGTAGTATGCCATATCACAAATCATGTAAGAAATATAAATTTTGATACTGAACAATAGAATGGAAATTAAAATAAAATCATAATGTTATATCATATATAATTTCATTAAAACTAATAATAATACAAGACTTCCAAATGGTGTGGGAAAAACCAAAGTGAATAAAATATATGATATCAAAATATGGACACTAAATAATCTATCCAAAGTCTACCCTGGAACATCCATTTACTAGAAACTCCATATCCTCATTAACCATTTTATGGGCCCTTATCCTTTTCTAGATCCATGATCATGAATTTTTTATGTGCATCATGATTCCTATGCAGGATGTGTGTATAAAACCATGTCTAAAACAACTAATGTTTCCTTAACACATGTACAAAAATATTTAAGGTGTATAAAGAAACAATAATTTAATGATTAAGTCTACAATGAACTACCCAAGTGTGGAATCATTATGAACTAATTGAGATACCTTGAACCCTAATCCTGCCTTCTTCAAAAATATGCCAATAAGTAAGTCATCTTCAATCACTTCATTTCTTAGAACATGCTATAAGGTCCATGCATCGGTTTGGAATACTATGCCCACAAGTCATATTTCAATACTCTCCCTTCAAGGATGAAGTCACTCCCCACCCTAAGGTGGTAATCTATACCTACATGATGGTACATCCACCTAAAATAGTCGTTAAATTGTTTCACAGTCACCCCAACATGGTGATTCTACCAAGTATTTTGAAACATTGGACATTCTTTCTCCCTCCATGTTCTACCATCATGTCTTATAAACATGGTTGAAATATATGAATAGTACCACAAATCAAGCCCAAGTATTTAGTCGTAGTCAGAACCCCCATGCATCAACTTAAAAGGGGTTGTTTATCCAATTATTAGCAACCCACCCATATTAATATCTTATGGAAAGATTCACAAGCTATAAAACACCCAAAAGATAGTAATGTAATACAAAGATCAATTTTTTATATCAATCATGGTTCCCAAAAGCCCACACACACTCTCACATGAAACACGCATCATGCATGTGACTCAATACACACAAGAATAAACCCTCATATCATGACAACAACCATATATGAGGGCATATATAGTTGGGAGATTCCTACCTCAACTATATTGATTAGGAGTGGTATTTTCCACCATGATTTTTCACTAAAATCAATTCCTCCCACTAAGGATCTCTAAAACTAATCCTCATTCATTAAAAAGTGGTTTTTTATAAAATATTCATAAAGAACAATAACATAATAATGGCTTGAATTAAATTATTATTATCCAATTAGATATTCCACCAATAGTATATCTAGATCATTAAGATATATTAAAAGAAGTTATTAATAAAATTAGGCTTCTATCCATCAAATATACAATAATTCACTATAAGATAACATAGAAACCCATAGATCTATAAATTAAATTTTAGATCTATGATTCATCCTTATAGAAAGAGGAATAATATACCAAGATAAAGATGATTGGAGAATAATTATAATATAACATGAAATATTATATACCAGATTCTCTAGATTCACTGGATTTAGAGTTTGATGTGGAAAGAAATTCCAAAAAACACTGCTAGAGTACCTTGGTTTAGAGGCCTAGGATTAAGATGAAGAATGTGGATTTTGAGGGATATTTAAGATTGAAAATATAATTTTTGGATTAATTAGTTCTCCACACTTTGTTTTTTTACACATATTACTAAATCATCTGTGAACCATGAAAGGCTCTCTATCAATTTTGGGAACCGTCACGATATGGACACAAGGTTTGGTAAAACATGCACCAGCTATGTTTTTTTCCTTTGGCTTGGGTCATTTGGTTTTATAGGGAATTTTTCATTGAAATCATTATTCATGTGCTACCCACTATACCTATCCACCATGTTCCATGGTTTCATATGTATAACCCCATAGTTTCTCTTAATTATGTTCCAACTATTATCCCCTTTATATGACTCTAAAACTTTTCAAAACCAAAAAGAAGATTCCCAATGATTCGCCAAAAAAAATAATAACTAAAAACACCTAAAATTGTTGGAATACAGTCATAAGGTAGCTAAAAATAAAGTTATAGCCCATTACATGGGTATTTTTTTTGAAATTTATCTCTAAGGAAGAGTGTTAAAGGTCAAGATAGAATGGGAAACGAAATCATTGTCACATCCGACCTTTTAGGATTTTCAGAAGAACTATAACTATGGATATACATTTTTTAATTAAATGAATCCTATATAAAGTTAAATATGTTTTAAATAACTCATTTTTGGGGATTTATTTCTAGAAAAAACACATTTACTAACCTCAAAATAAATTGAATTGGAAATAAATTTATCTTATTGTGAAGATCCTTTCCAGATTATTTATATTATATAAAATAATTTCTTTCATGTAGAAACATAGAAAATAAATTTAATTTAGTGAAATAATAAGACATAGGAAAAAACTGGGAACCTAATGATTTTATAGAGAAATACAACCCATAAGTTTTTATGAGGTTCCGTTCAGAAAATTATGAGGATGAAAATTTTTAAGTGTTAAATAATGTAACACTTGAGCTTCAATTATGGTAATTGGTATTTTATTATAAAAAAAATTAGTAAAATTCCTATTTTAATATTTCACATTAAAAAATTTCTATTTAATTAAAAATGGATATCATTTTTTATTTCAATACGTAGGAATTGGCATAAGATAAATCTTTGAGATTTTTTCCTTAAAATGAATCTTCAAGAATAATGAAAATATATCATTTATATAAATTCCTATTATTTTTAAAAATATTATAATATATGAATAATAATTCATATATTTATTATGAATTTTTTCTAAAGGAATAAAATATAATTTCATTGTAAAAAAAGAAAGATGTTTTAGGAAAGTACATTTTTTGGTTTAATGTACTTTTACCTTCAATAAATTAAATTAATCGCTAAATTCAAGTGATTTTGATAAAATTTAATTATAATATTTTTATAAATAATGTAAAAATTAATATAATTGTTGTTAGTCAAGAAATTATAAGAATAAATTCATTTTATGATTGAAAATTGCATTTTTATGAAAAAATAGTTTTTTCCACATTTTGCATGATTACATTAAAAATAATTTCTACCACTTTTTTGAATTAAATTGGATAAGATTATTTAAATATTTTTAATTAGGATTTAAAAATCATATTATAGTTTTAGTTTTATTTTTTGATCATAATAAATAGTAACCATGGTAAAACTTTATAAATACAACTAGAGGAAAATGAGTTAAAATAATGGGATAAGAGTTCAAGATAGCATAAAACACTTTCTTAAATCTCAATTGATGGTTCTATTTTTAACTTACCATTGATATAATTTAAAAATTAAAATTTTGATACATATGAAAAGATTCATACATATATTACAAAATAATGTATTATGTATTTACAATTTATCCAACCACATCACTTATAAAAGATAACCTCATCCCCTCTCTTCTCCACACTTCTTTAGAAACATAAATAAACCAATCCCTACCAAAATATCTTCCAAAAATCCTCATCAACATACTAGATTTTCATTTATACAAAAACACCACATCAACAAGTCTTTAGTTATATCCCAATTGAGGTTTCCAAATTAAGATGTGATCTTCTTAATTAAAAACTTTCAGTTTGTTCTAATTTTACATACTTTAAATTGTTTTTATAAATTCGAAAATAGATAAATTATTATAATAAATATACTTAAAATTTTACTATGTTGATATAATTTTGATGATATACATCTTCTCCATCGGATGGAAAATAAAAATAGCAATTGTGTATACATACAGAGTAACGCCTCCACGAAGTGACGCGTATCAATTTCCATCACCACCTCACATGGATGGTTATAAATATGCATATAATGTAAATATATGATTTTATGAAATAATTATGATTATTTTGAGATAAAATATTATCCACCTTCTTACGCTCCCATTCATTATAAAATTGATAACATCACTCATGCATATGTGTGGACAGCATTCTCTATGAAGTGATGTGACTCATTTTTACTTTCCCCTTACATTGATGATCATTTCATATATTAAATTAATATATATAATATATAATATATTAATATTAATCTATAAATATTAATAATTATATAGTGGATAAAATTTCATGTAAAAAATTGATCGAAAAACCTTAATCTGTTGACATAAGAAAGAACTATACGATGGATTATTGTAAAATAATTATAATAATACCATAAAAGGTAATATTGTTGTAAAAGGTTTTCATGATATTATTTAATAAATTTAATTTGATTGTTCATGAGGATATAATGTCTTCGTCCAATCATGAATCTAAGGTAAGCATTTTTCATCTCAACTATTCTCCACTACGACATATTTTATATCACAGAACTGATTTATTTTATATGGTTTATATACTGACACTTTAGAATATTATGTCTTGAATTTATCTTTAATAATTTTATTTAAGGTTTAAATTTAATTTCATATTCTATGAGGTTTTGATTCAAAAAGATTTAACACTGTAAGTGTTTATTTTTCAATTTTACACTATTTTATATTGTTCGTGCTTAAATATAAATTAGAACAATTATATAAAATTTTTCTCCTAAAAACAATATATATTTTAAATTTATTATTTGTATTTTTTTCTAGGTTTTCTTCCAACTTTCAACTCTTTTTCAATCAAAACAACCAAATGTTTGATCATAAGAAAATTTGACCTTATTTTAATTTTTTAGTTTGAAATTATTCTATTCCATATTAATATTCATAAACTTATTTCATAAAATTTATCATATAAATTTAAATGATTGGTATATGTTTTTATATGCTACCATTTACATTATTTTTAAATGTTTAAATGAAATATTTTTTTTCTGTTTCCTATAAAATTTATGTTTCATTTTTTACAAAACTATGAATGGAATGTTCTTTTTAACAAATATGAAGTAAAAGTTTTTCACACATCCATGAATGATATTAACTATTAAGATTTATCTATAATTTTATTTTGTTAGGAAAATATTTTCCAATAATTATGTGAAATTTTACTACAAAAAATTATTTTCAATAACATTGAATGAAATTTTGAATTAATTTAGAAATTCATTTTAAAAAAATTATAGATTTTTTAAGAAGCATTCTTTTAAAAGTATCATTTCCATTTCCCATATATTTTTACAAAATACATAATTTTACATTACCCCATAATTTCTAATGAATTTATGGTCATATGTTATCTTTCACTAATTTAGTATTATATCTTGTTTTTTTATCTTTAAATTTCATTTTCTCATGTTCTATATCACTCTATATTATTGTTTTTATGTTATATTTATTTTCATGTACATTTTTCAAGTATCATGGCTTTATTTTTTATCATTTCAACTAATTAGATGTTTTTATAACAATATACCATTTTTATATACGATATTTGGAAAAGGATTATTTTACATAAATTTATTTCATCAATTGGGGAAGTATTTATGTTTCATATTTTTTATTTAATATATGAGGAATGCATTCATAAATCATATTGGTTATGTATTTTTTTTTTAAATTCTTCAAAATGTCTCATAAGTTAAAAAGTTTGCTAAATTAGATTGGTATTTTTTATATACCTACACATTTATTGAAATTTAATGGAATAATTTCTTTCAAATAAGGATCATAATGTATCTTCATGAGACCTTAATTGTATATTCATAACATCCGACATTATGATATTCATTAATTTACATTTCATTTATTATTATCAATGTAATTGTTTTGATGTTATTTTCTGTGGTTATATTTTGAATCTCAAGTTTGATTAAAAGAAATATATATTGATTACCCACTATTATATATTAGTTATTCATAATATACACTTTATAGGTCCATTGGTATGATTTCCCTTAATGAGAATATGATTTTTCCCTTAATTTTGTCTTCATTTCCCTAATTTATGATGAAAGAATCATTGAATGATTTTTATGGTAATAAAGAATATTTTTTCAGGAATTCTTTATTTTTAATGCAATATTGAAATAATGTAGGTATCTAGTTTTATAAAACTGATAAATTGATCGGTCCTTAGTAATGCGATCCCTTTTATCTTTTATTGGTGTAATAAATTAAACACTCTATCTTTGATACTAGATTTGGGTGTTTTATACAATCTTTCAAGATTACATAGAGGGAACTAAAGGATATTTTCCAATGTATACAATTTATATTTGATTTAGTTATACCATTATGAAATCTTTATATTTCATAACATATATTATAGTATAACCCCCAACCATTTGTGGCCAAGGCATGAAAATAGTCCTCAAGGATCCACTAAGGCCCAAGACACATCCATTATTTCGGTGTTCTTTAAATGAAAAAATTAATTACCAATTTAATGACTAATCATAGAAAAAGTGGATAGGACACATGTTCCATGCTCATAATGAAGTTCATAAAACATATGGATATGTTCAGAGGGAATCTACCTCATACCTGAAGTTATTATATTTATAAACAATGGTCGATCATCTCTAACTGAGCTAATTCAAGCCCATCAACACAATGTACACCAACATGAGGCCCTAATTCAAAAAAAACAACTAATTTAAATATGAATCAATTATAATTAAATTTCACATATATCCAAAAAATTCATAATTAATTTTTAATTTCATTATTAGGAAATTTTTATGAATTTAATGACTAATAATCTAACACGATGGTCATTTTTATGAAAATGGATGAACACCACCTCAGTATCCATCCAAAAGAGTATCTCACAAAATGACCAACATTTTATTTCAATAAATCCATGCATTTCACTCAAATTGATGGAAACTAATAAATAAATCAAGGCTACGACATACCTTAATAACTAAAAATTGATTGAAATAGTTTCTCTAGGATCCCCACTAGCTAGAAAAAAACATATATATTTTATATCAAGATGATTACACCATGATGAATTATAATAATCTCAAAAAACTATCATGTATTGTAACAAAATAGTAGTGAATAACAAGTGGAAAGTCCATAGGAAGAAATAAAGTAGAGAGTTGGGTTTGCGTAAGATATCTCCCAAAATAACTGCATGAAATAAGAATATAATTTATGAATATATCTCTTGGTGTCTATGATTTAATCAAAGTGAATGTGTGGGAATGTTCATTTCATATAAATATCTTAAATCCCTCTTTTAGAATTATTTTTTATTAAATATTATAGAATAAATGATTAAAAAATTTATTTTTTATTTTCAACAAACACTAGAAAATTTCATATCACATAAACCATGCATACGGTTTTATACCCTTATATAAGGTTTTTATTCTATGTATAGGGGTTTTAGTTTATGAGTCTATGTTATATTTAGTAAAAACCTATATATATATTTCTATCCCATGCATATGGGTTTTCACTTTGGAGAAAAACCAGAAACATAATATATATGTACTGTTTTGGTTTTTCCCATTATGAAAAATATAGAAATAAAATATTTCGTTCAAGCATTTATTTTTCACCCTTGGGTTAATATTTAATGTTATATTTCTCTTCCATGTGTAATGCATATATATATATACAAATATAATGATTTTACAATTAGAACAACCCTACGTGTAATATTTCATCTATACATAAGATTTAGCCTTTACGAGAAAAAAATCTATAAGATTGTTCACCCTGTGAAAGATATTAATGTAACACCTGAATGTTTTTCCACTATATATGATAGTTTTTTCGACACGTAACATTGAGATTAAACAAACTGGGACATATTATTAAAATATTATAAATTAAATATGATTGATTATCCTAGTCGTTAAATTAGTGAGTATGAATTAAGTTAAATACAAAATAAAATTTATATAAATGTGATAATAAATATATATTTATTTCTAATTTCTCATTAACTATTCAATAAATTTTAATTTAATCAATTTTATTCATTAAAAATATATTTTCATCAAATAATGATTTTTTCTTCCTTATTTGAGAAAATAATATAATTAGTTTTTCCATTTCTAGAAAAATTATTTTCTTATATGGGATTATTTTTTGAATTAATAATATCTATATTAACATAGTGTGAAATTTATATATTTTATAGAAAATGTTATTTTTTAAGTGAATAGTGAAAATACTGATTTTTGTTAAATTTCATTTCTTTTTAATAAATTAAAAACATAAATGTCCCATTATTAATTTAATTTAATATAAAATTTACATAAGTGTTATTTATATTAAATAAAATTAAAAAATTTTAAAACATATATATATTGGATTTCAAAATATGTTTATTGTAAGTTTTGAAAATGTTTTTTTTTTCTGAAAAATATTTTAATGTGTATAATGTGTTTCCATTTAAATTAATTAGAATAACCCAGAATGAGGAATCATTTAAATGATATTTATATATTATATTTCTCTAAATATATATTTAAATTCATTTATTTTTTTCACCTTAAAAATAGTTATTATAAGATCATCATATATTTAAAAAATTCATTTATGCAAAACATATTTTTTTGACACATCTGTGGGTTTAATTTTAAGTAAAATTTTAAAACATATGTGAGTTGAATTTAGAAAAATGTATTAAATATTTATAGTCAAGATAATTTATATTATCTAATAATTTCAACTTAATTTTGTAACATAATGAATGGCGAAAGGAATAAAAAATTATTTATCACAGTTAAGGTAAAAATAGGTCTACTAAGTTGTTAAACTGAAAGGATAAATGTTACCAATGATCAAAATCATGTACAAATACTATTTTATTGAAATATTTAGACATTATATCTTCTATGGGTTGAATATGTGCAATTATTGTGCCTTTTTCATGATTAAAAATGTGTTGGTAATTGTTTCTATTCAAAAATTCCAAATGTGTCTTCTCTCTCACTTTTAAAAGACCATACTATATCGTATACTTTACGCACTTATGAACCCCATTGGTTCATTAAATAACTAAATAAAGAACTTATTTAATTTAATAACCTCATCCTATAATACTATCATTTATTAAAAAGCTGGCATATAATGGATTTTTTGTAAACATTAAGATGTCCAAAGAAGAGGCAACATCCTAGACTGAGTGTTTTATTTTATTTTTTCTTCCTCATAATTAGAATATTATTACATAATGATAATATAATATCATCAATAATATATATCTAATTATATTTTTTTTAATTACATAAAATGATCTTATCAACACTCAAATAGGATATGAAACCATTTATTGTGTTTACAGAGGAGTACCAAATCGCAGACCAATGTAATTTGTTTTCCATCACCACTTCTCATGGATATATATAATAAAGAATTTAATATTTATATATGATATTTATGATATAATTATACTTCCAGAATTATAATATCACATCTACATTCTTACATTCCATTCCATAAGGAATACGATAGTGTTTCTCATGTGGAAAACAGACTACCACCACATAAACCAAGGTGATTCGCTTCTCACTTATACATTACATGTAAGGTAATAAGGATTAATTTGACATTTATATTTTATATTCATGAAAAATTAATCATTATATAAAACAAATATATCATATAATTTCTTACTTTACCATTTATTGAATTATTGTTATCATTGTTCACATGCACAGCAGTCTACCAACTCGTGAAACAATGTGATTAATTTCCTATTACAACATCACATGGATGGTAAATATAATTATATTTAAAAATTGATATATTCATGATTTAATTATAAAACTGTAAATATGCAAATAACATTAAACATATTTACATAATGATTTTTGAAAAATGGATACATTAATCATGGGTACATATGACCTACCATCTCCATGATTGTAACAAAGTATGTTTCTGATAACCATTATGAATTTTTGGATTAAATATTATAATTTATTTATAAAGACAATAATTATTTCAATATTAAAATTACATATATATTGTTAATTAAAAAACACATTGACTTTAGTTGACATTCCAATGGAATTATGATATCTAAGCTGTTTGTCATCAAAACATCTAAATTGTAATTAATTAGTTACGTAATTGAATATGACATGGTAAATAATATAGTAAATGTAATACTATCCAATAAATATATTCTAAATAATTTAAATAATTAAATTAAGTTTATTATACCCAAATATATGGAATGCCAATGATAATTCAGCCTCAATGTAAGGGTTTCATCTCAAAACCTCATTCTTTGAGACCCATGTTCCAGAAAATAAAAATTTTCATTAATTTGTGGAATATAGTACACTTTTACATATTATATCATGATTCCTTAATAATTAATGGAACATTATGTTACAAATCATTTACTTCATTAAGGGGAGTTATGATTCAAAAGTTAACAAAGGGTTAAGGGTTTTTGTTTTAGTCTCGTTTTTATCATCATTATTTATGCTTGAATTTAAATTGTCAGAAATTATTTGATAATTTCCTAATAAAAAACTTATATTTTGTTTCACTATTCATTGTAATGAACGTTTCATGGAATATTACCCATTTACACTCTTTGGTACTTAAAAAGGCTGAGAAATTATTTTCTAAGAAAATGTGACTTCATTTCTCTTTTCGATTGAAAAAATTTCACTTCCATGTAAGTTTGTTATTTAAAGTGTTTTCAAAATGTTTTTAAGAATCTTATATGATTATTGAAGTTATTTTTAAAAAAATTTAACTTCTAAAAAAATGTTTTAAAGGGAATGTTCTTTTCTTCTTTGAAATGAGGTGATTCATGACATTTTAATAGAAATGGGAAAGGAATATTTGTTTTACTGTGTACTTCATTAATGGTATTTTCTATTATAATGACAATTAATTTCAATTAATACACATTTATATGTTACTGATATTATTTTCAATGAAAATAATTTCCACAATATTTTCTATTTTTAGTTTTTCAAAAGATATTTTTAATGTTAAAAAGGTTATTTTCAACAATAATATTTTTAAACTATATAAAAGAATTTCTATTCATCAATGAAAACAATAATTAATGTTATGAAATTCATATTATAAATTTTTATATTCTAATTACCTTTATAAATTTCTCATGCTCCCTTACATTTATTCGGTATACATTTATTGTTTTGATATCTCAGATTCCTTCGTTATGAAATTTCCTTTATTATGAAATGTGACAACATTATGAATTCCATTTCTTTCCATGGGTAACTCTTATGTTTATTCTTTATGATTGATTTTATTTTTTTTCAAACATAAATTGTCAACATTTTATAATGGGTGTGCCCAGATAGTTTTGTGTGAGCCTAATATTTCTTATGTAATGCGTGTTCCCATGTAGCACTTCAATGCATTGGGTAATGGTTTTATTCTGATTAGATGTCATGTATGAGATTTGGGAGTAAAAATAATCCATTATGGGACATTTTCCTCCATGTGATATTGTCCAGAAAGTTATCCTTGACCGATGTTTATGTCATGTTACATGTTTCCATTTCATTTAATATATTTCCATGATCTTATGATATCATGTTTTTTATGTAATAATTCAATATTATTACTCATATCCCATCCCTTTTGTGATATCATGTTATATCTTTGACTAACATGTTTTTATTCCTTATCATGTTTATTCGCTTAATATGATTTTTGTCCCACCCATTTATTATATTTATTACAAACATTATTCTATTCCTTTTAATAGATCAAATAGATTTAGGAGATCACTATTGAAAATGAAAAAATAATTAGGATGCCATGTTTTAGTTTTCTTTGATCTTTTATAATAATATCAAACCAAAGAGACTAGTCCTCACGATCATTGAGATTATACTTATCTGATATTTATATTTAAAAATAATGTCATAATATTTGTAAAAGTATTGGGTCTCTATAATTCTCTATTTTTGAAATTCAAACACATATAATATATTCCTTTCACATATAACATATGACCTAAATTGATTCATAATAATCTAATTGCAATTATTAGATTTCATGGAAATAATTAATAACACTATTCAAAATATCGTAATTCTTAAAGAAAACAAAGGCATGTGTATTATGGGAACGAATATATTAGGAAAGAGTATTGTGCATCGAAGAACCTCTAAAACGTCAATCTTCATCTAATGTGGCTGATAAATATCACTATAAGAAAATATATATAAATCCTTCCAATATGGTTTATCTACAGTCTAAGATAAATAACTCATCATAAAAGTCTGATTTGTCCAACATAAATTCCATTATTGTGTCTTATGTATAAAATATGTAGAAGAATATATTAGCGGGTAGGGGATTCAACCATGCATAAACAATTAACCATCTAGCATGAACACTTCCATCACATGGTAGTGGTATTTATAAATCACATAGGGATGCTCCTCAGGTGTTGTCTTAGTTACATAGTCATTATTAGACATGAGTAGATAATTCATCTGAATCATGCATCTCATGAATGATTAATAAAATCCTTATTGTTACATAATATATAAATCCCCATTAAATAATTTCTTATGGGGGAAGAGATTCAACTTTTAAAATGTAAATCATTACACTTTAAATGAGTAAAGTAGACTTTCCAAATTAATCATTGTATAAATGTAAAATTAAAGCTTAAATTATTGTATTTAATTAGAAATAAAATATAGTACTATGAAATTTTTTACATTTAATAGCATAAAATTTTTAATTTAACAATCAATTTTAATTTCAATATGTTTCAGTTATCCAAAGATAATCTTTTAGAGTTTTTTTCCACAAAAAGAATTTTTATGAATAAATAAAATGTATAATTTAGTTGAGTTTCACTTATTTGGAATAAAATTATAAAATAAATATAATTATTTTATGTGTTGGTTATAAAATGTTTATATAAAAAGATAAACACATTTCATTGTAAAGATATTTTTTAAAAAAAAAACCACTTCTATTGTTTAAATGCAATTACACCTTTGTTCAGTTTAACTAATTACTATTAAGAAATGAATTTAATGAAATATATTTATAATTTAATTAATCAATAAATAAATAATTAATATATCTTTGTTACTAGAAATATTATTAAAATTCATTCATTTTATGATTGAAAAATATTTTTTCCTTTAGAAGTTTTTTTGTCACATTTATCATGTTTATATATAAATTAATTTATGACACTTTTAGGAATAGATTTTTAAAAACAAAATTTCAATATTTTTAATCTGAATTTACACATTAATATATAAGGCGAATTTAATTTTTTTGGTTATAATAAATAGTAATCTTGGTAAATATTTTTCTACATGAATAATGGAAAAATGGATAAAAAGTGTTGAAATAAATATATAATACATAACAATAATAAAAAATTATTACATCACATTTCTTGGTTTTATTTATACCTTACACTTTTTTCCAGAAATATAAGGATATTTTTAGGAACTTTACATTATTAATACATATATTATATAAAAAATAGTATGTATTTCCTAGGTTTCTGCCCAACTGACATATAAATGGACTCTTCCTCCACTCTCTAATACACATTTATTAACCCAATTTTATAAATAAATCCTTACTAAAATATATTCATAACATCATTATCAATTTTTTAGAGGTTCCTGACTTCCCAAAACACCTCTTCAAGAAGGATTAAGGTGCCATCCAAAGGAGGTTTCCCAAACAAGATGAAATCAATTTATTTCCTATTTTACATCCCTAAAATATGAAATAGTTATCCTAATGTATTGAAATTAAGATCATAAATATATATAAATTCTATTATTATGATTGAAAAATTATTTTCTACCTCTTCATCATCTAATGAAAAATGAATACATCGCTCGTGTGTACGTGTGGACTACTATCTCCATGAAGGGATGTGCACCATTTTTCATCACATCCTCACATGGATGGTTATAATATGAATCTAATGGATACATATCATGTTTATGAAATAATAATGATTCTTTAAAGATATAATATTTTATACCTTGCAACCCTATAATTTGTTTGAAAATGTTTACTTTAATAGTGTGTACTAGTGCACTACATCCTCCACGAAACAATGTGATTTATTTTTAATTTATACATTATATAGTTTATCATAATGATATAATTAATAATTACATATAATATTTATGATATAAATATTATTTTATAATAATAAAAATTTGGGTTTCCATGTGTTCTGTGTTCGATTCATTGTAAGCTCAATCATTGTCATCCCTAGTGTGTCAGTATGTTGGATGTTGTGTATCCATTGAAATAGTGTGATATAGAATATTCAATTTTCTATTCAGAATATCAATAGTAGAATGAGATTTTTATTTTCTTAGTGAATGGAAAGGGGTGATAGTTTCATGATAATATGATGTTCCTGATAAAGAAAAAATAGAAGATTTCATGAAGCAACGTGAAAGCCTTGAATGTTGATTAGGATCATACTGAGAGATGATTTGAAAAATTCCCTTAAAGTGGAGCATCCAGATAGGATTGAATAATTATAATTTTATAGATAAGTTATTTCATGATGAATAACATGATATACACATGTGGAAATAAATTTGTATGTGTTTTAGTGTGTGTTACAAGTTTAAATTAGTAAACGTAGTAAAATAATATGTCTCACATTGATCAGAATTTGTGTGATCATGAAGATTCTGAGTTTCCACATGAAAATATTAAAAATAAACTAACATTATAGAAGTGAAAAAATTTTGTGGGAAAGGTATCAACTATTTTTTAATGTTTCTCTCAAGTAAATATTGAAGGTTTCCTTATAAAATTTTTTTAAAAGGAATTAGTTTTTCGAATCTTATAAGGTTTCATGAAGGTATGAACTTCATGACATAGAAAATGTTTGGATAATCTATGAAATATAAATATGAGTTTTATGGAAATAGTGAGTTATGAGGTAAAGGAAATATCATATAATTTAAGATAAGTATACCATAAATGTTTTAGGTAATTTTGGTTGAGTGAATGTATATGTACGCATTATTTTTTTGCATCTTATTTATTTATTTTTAACATAAAAATCCATTATTTACTAAAGTTTCCATGGTTCTGTTGGTTACCATTGATAGGGGTGAATTAGGGGTATCATATTTTAATAAAATTATTCTTTTAGTCTGGCCAATTTGACTGATTAATGTCTCAATCCATGTATTTAACTATCTGCCTCTCCCTATAAGCAACAATATAAATAAACTAAAAGACATTTGTATTTTCACAAGGTTTGGTACAAAGACCCATTCCTTATTGCAACAGTTTATTCCCTTGTTTGTTGATTCTAAACTATATGTAGGTGGTTATAACTAGGGAACGCATTATTCCCATAAAGAGTGAGTCTCATGGTGTTCCACTCTTGATTCCCACTAGATATTTCAATTCCCACCTAAGATTGAAACTACAGGGTCCCATGGGAGGATCTTTATACTGCATCACACAGTGTTACCAACATCACACCGACCAAATACAGAGTCCCACTAGAGACCTATACTGATTCAGAGTCACACTGAAGACATCCACAAATTTTTATTTACACTAGATATGGGAATATATTAGAAATATATTGGTTTCAATCATTCTACTTCTACACTACATCAAGATCGTATCCTTCTCCAAAAACAAACTAGATCACTAGATCTTCTTGTGTGCAATCTTAAAGAACTTCAGATTCTGATAAAAACTTACCTTGTCCTTCTCATTATCTACTGAACTTATAATTCTTTTAACTTATCTCAATATAATGGATTATTGGGTATATGTTCTATAAATTACAACCCCTAATCAATCTAAAAACACATTACACTATTCATACACTGTATATTTCATGTGCATTCTCAAACTCTATTTATGTATATAAAATCATGGATTCCATGCTTGGTATTTTCTTTAAATTACACAATCACTTCTCTTAGTTTATCATTCACACTATAAATTTTCTATGTATGAATATCATTCTTATTATCTTTCATGGTCTAAAAATCCTGCAAGCATATTACATTTTATGAATGAAACTCCTTGCACTACCTTCTTCATTAATGCATTATAAACATTGTATTAAACTCTTATTGAAAAAATTTAGAATTCTTCATAGAAATTAATTTCATGATAACATTTTTTCTTCGAGTAATTATAAGTATGCACCCATTATCTTCCTTTTCCTTCATGAAAGCTTCAAACTATATTCAATAAACCCTCAATCATTACATGCATATTATTTCATGCATTTACTTAAAAAAATTTCACATAGCTGAATAGATGATGCATCTATTCTTATTTCATCTTCACATAATAGAATATGTGAGTTATTTTATCACCTTCATGTAACTCAGTGTGGATGTAACACTAGTTCATGGAATCAAAACAACACCATGCGAACATAATTTTTGTATTAAGCACAAAATGAGCACAAAAAACCTTCTATATAATAAAAGGAACTTTTGTTTCTCTATTTCAGTATGTCTCTCCAAAAAATATCTCTCATATTTGTGTTTGTATCATTCTACAAATTTCTTCATCTAGGATTATTTTTAAGAAGCACCCCAATTACATTACTCTGATGTATATGTTCATTGATTTAGTTGACACATTAAAACGTTTTTAAAAAACAATAACTATAAATCATATCCATTTTTCATTGAATCTCAACAATTTTATATATTTTAAATATTGAAAACAAATTTTTATAATGATTTTATCATATTCAAATCATCAGGATGATCAAAAAGAACATGAATTCTTCTGTTCAATCCCACAAACATCGTGACATGAAGAACACTCAAAAACTCAAATTCATGCAATAATTCCTTCATATGATATAAGTGGACAACATCAATGGATTTTCGATGGCACATTTTGATCATATCAAATGAAACTAGTTCTTTACATATCATTTATAATGGGTGAATAGTAACCAATTGCCATTAATCCTATATTGATTTTTCAAATGGTCAAGCACTGCCTTATATTACAACATGGTTCTCAATTCTAATAGATGTGTATAAGGGGTCCAATCCTAAAATAAACTAGAATTTATCCATTACAACTTCATATCCCCCATGTCTCCCCCTCAATATGGTTCAACTATTCAATAATATATAATTTTTGGTGTACTATACATAACCTCAGTCGCAATATTGGTTGACTAGAGGATGACTGACCCACTTTAGCAGAGTTGTAGGTCCCTCAAGAAGGCTTTTGTGTGTGGATAGTTAATTTTTACTATACAAACTATTAGACATATCATATATAATTTTAAATTCATAAATTGAATATCCACTTCCTCCCAAAACATTCTTCATATAAATTGTAGATATATTTTACATGGCCTTCATTCTCGTTGAGAATAATGTTTTATCCTCAATCACAATTGGCACATATCTTTTCTACTTAAGTACAGTTCAACAATCATCAAAATAAATTGAGTTTGTTTCTATGAAAATAATCATCACCACTCACATATTTACATAATATTTGTATAAAGTTAATCAACCTTATAGAAAAAAAATTCAATTCAACTCAAAGGGAACTTCAATATGTCCCATTTATTTTTTTTTGTAAATACAATCAAACATTGTTAAGGACAATATGGGTTTTTTAATTTCTCCCTATAATCCAAAATGAATAAAAAACATGTGGATGAAATCATTTCTCATCAAATATCTTCTTATCCCATTAATATGATACCAAATATTTTCTTATTCAAAGAACTTTTAGCCAAAAATTCTAATTCTATTGGGGGAAACCTATTGTAGAAAAGTATAAGTTATGACCAAGGTGAAAAATATTTTTAAGAAAAAAGAAATTGCGTGGTACAATTATCAAATAACTCTCACATCATACCTTTGATATTCTTAAGTAATTAATTAATGAAAATTATTTATCTTGCACTCTTATGAACACCAACATTAAAATTTTCATGTGAAAAACATATATCTCCTACTTTTATCAAAATAAAATCCCGATTTTGATAAAAAAAATTAAAATATATTCAATTTATAATTTTGTTAATGATTATCTAATTCAAAACTCATGTGAATACTTAACTGCATCAAATAATTATTTCTCCCCTCAATGGATGAATCGGTCTCCTCCAATTCACTGTCTGTTCCATTATATATCTGTGGGGGGGAATAAGGAGGGACCTATTTTCAATTTTAAATATCACTCATGATGATAGTTTCTTCTGAACATTTTCTTTTTATTATTCCTTTCTTATCTCCAATTTTGAATATTTCACCTCCTCATAAACTATTTCTTCATTAACAGATATTTTCTCCCCCATTATAAGTAATAAAAATTTATTTTATTCTTGTTTCAAGGAGTTATTAATGTCATATCCAACTTGCTAACACATATTATTTTTATTCTATAGACCATCTCAAAAAAAATTACACCTTATGATATTTAGTATCTTATTCAGAATTAATTTGATTACCCTTCACTATAGCATTAATCTGAGATTTCTCTATTTGTTTAGACATTTTAGTTGTTCTAGCCATATTTTCAGATATTCCATCTGTTTATGTCCAGAATTTTTGGGTGTCTCACAATGACACATTGATGTACATGAATTACTCTCATTTACATTCTAATTTTTCATCCTTTATAAATGAAAAATAACAACCCCATTGAATTCAATCATGCATATATAGGCTCTATAAACTTCTAATCCACTTATTCCATGAACTTATTTTTTGAATTCATACCTATATTTAATTGGCACCATTGATGAATTTCTTTGGTATTCTATTGTCATATTTTCATTATATCTCCCCTTGGTTCATGGATTGTTCTTATAAATGACATATTGTAGTATAAAGAGTATGATTTATACACATATTTTACCCAACACCAGCAAAATTCTTTTAACTATGGTCATCTATTTTGATGATAAAACTTTCTATAAAATCCATGCATTTTTTTTAATCTATTATTTATTCTTCCAAGGAAGCAATGATATATATAGAATATTCCTTTGACCATTTTATGAAAAAAAATTATCCTCTCTTAACTTCATAGTCCTCACAGATTCACATATATTATTAGTGATATCAAATCTATTTTGATACTCTCTAAGTGAATATGTAACTTGTATTATGTAACCTTTCATCTCACTAGATTAAGTTATCATATATATAATCTTAATGTAAATATTGATGTCTTTTATGTTCTTCTTCAATTCATGTTGGACTATCATATAAATTTATTTTGTGTTACACAACTCTTCATCCTTGTGATTTACATTCTCTTTAAGATCACTCATCATATTCTCTTTCTCAACTACCTTCAATTTGTACTTCTTATTTTTATCAAAAATATTTATTTTGATTCTATAATGTTCCTATTTCAATGAAACTAATTTTTTATTTACTCTTTCAATATTAAACTTCTCTTTCTAGATTTGAGTTTTTTTTCAAGAATGGTTTCCAACTCTTCTTTCATCCTCCATTATAGATTTCTTCTAAAATCTCTATAATAATCATTACATAATGGTTTTAAACCTTTAAAAACATGGGAAATAATTTTTTTTTCATCTTTTGAAGAAAAACTATATAATGAACTTTCTTGTCTATTTTTTCAAGTAAAATTACTTTTTATGTTACTGGAATACTTCTTCGTCATCTTTTTCATTTCCTTTTTATGTTAATGAGGTTTATCACTTTAATCATCCTATTCTAATTCATCCATTTTAATTCGAAAAATAATGGAAAAATATATAATAGAAATACATCTAAATAACTTGAGTAGTTTCTTGGATTCAAAATTCCATTTACCCTATTTGAATCCACTTAAAATAAGGTAAAAATTCACTAAGGTATTCATAAACTTTATCTTCATTAGAATCACATGATTCCATAACTTCCAATTATTTGATCATTCTATTTTAATATCATCAAAGGTCATTTATTTTTTTACCATATTTTTGAAATATGGATATTTTATTTTTTCATAATCTATTAGAAAATTATGTTACTAATACAATCAAATTTCTTCTCAATATTCCAAAGATAGACTATTTGAGCAAATATCTCATGGAAATTTCTCTTAATCTTTTTCACAATTGTTGAATCTAACAGATTTTCACCAAATCCATTGATATTACTTTCTATCTCATTAACTCTAATGAAATTTTTTTAAATTCTGTAATATTATATCATTATAATACCCTCAAAATTAATTCTCTATATTTTTAGATTAGCTAAAAATTTTATTGTCAGCTTGAGTCACATAAAAATCCTCAGGAATAAGTGGTAATCCCATTGTTCCTATAGCTCTCACAAATATGATAATATATAGAAGGAAATAATTCCTCTTATTTCTCTATTTGTGGTATTTATTTCCAAAAATGGTAGGTATTCCATGGATATTCACTGAATAATTATTCTCTCATTCTCATAATTTTATCAGGTATTTAGAGTTGAACTTTCTATATTAACAATTTAACTGTCTAAGGATATGATAGGTACCACTAAGAGCGGGGGAGAATAAATGGTACACTATTTTTTTTCAAATTCCATTTTTAATCCAACCTCTATGACTGATTAAATTCCTAATCCATTGCCTTTAATCATTTAGATTTCCCTAACAACAAAAATAAAAATAAATTACAACTTATAGGGATTTTTACACTACTTGGTAAAATATCCTACTCCTTTCTAAAATTTGTTATTCTTCTAGTTATAAATTCTTCACTGTATATAGGTTTTCACAGCCATGTAAAGTCCCTTTTAAATAAAAATTGAGTCCCACCATGTTCTAATCTAGTGTCACTCTATATATTACATATTCCAACTTACAGTATAAACTCCAAAGTCCCTCATGTGGGTCTTTATACTACATCACACATTGTTATAATCATCCCACCGACCTCTAAAATCCCACTTGGGACTTCTTCTTCTTATTCAGATTCTAACTGATGAAAAATTTTAATCTTGATTCACAAAAGATTTGATCCTCTAATAAAAATATATCAGTCGACCTCAAACTTATTTTGGAAAATCTAAAGATGAATTACCTCTATAAAAACAATTTAAGTTATCATATCTGCACATGTAAAATATTAAACAAAAATAAAAACTATTAGACAACTACATAATACTACTCACTGTATGTTGAAGCTAAAATACTCTAGAAATATCTCAATACACATCCCACTTGGGTGTATGCATTTTGAACTACTTCTTGACTTCAATCTCAAAATCAATTCACATGGTTCATGCACTCTATATTGTATGTTTATTTTCAAACCTTGTGCTTGAATAAAAATTCCAGGATGTATCAACTTTTTGTGAATTAAATAACACATATTCTTCCTTCAATTTATCATTCAAAAAAATTAATTCATTAATATCATCATATGTATCATGCATGGACTATAAAAATGTATGAATCTTACATTTTTTCAAGAAATTCATTGCACTACCATCAATATTTTTTTTATGAATCGAGAATATTGCATAACACTTATATAAATGATATTTGGAATTATTTTCATAAATTGTTCATGTGATACCACTACATCTTTAGGTAACTATAATTACACACCCTTTATTTTCATTCATATTTGTGAATGGTTCAAAATATCTTCACAAAACCCACCATTATATAAAAGAATATATTTTCTATAAGTATTTCAATCACTTTCACAGAACATAATACACAATTCCTCTATTATTATTTCACTATCAAAAAATAGTAATTCTAAGTTTATATTTATCATTTTTTATCTATGTGTGGATGTTACACTAGTCCTCAAAATCAGAAAAAACATCCTGCACACACAAAGGTTGTAACAAAGCATAGAAAAATTATATAGAACCTTCTCCAAAATACAGAGTTCTTTTAAGTCTCTATTTTGGTCTGTCTCACTCAAAACCCTCTCTTGGATATGACTCAATATTATAATAAAAAATTACATTGACTGGGTTTATATATTGACTACAATCCACTGACTAAATCCACCTACTAAAATCGATTACATATACACTCCAACATACTATGCGCTTTACAAATTCGGAAAAAAAACAATTGTAGTAAAACATATTATCTTCACATTTAATATCTTCAGTTTGATCTTAATTAATTCATGAAAATAATGTTTCACATTGATTTTATTATATTTGAATCATATATGAAATTTAATAGAACTAAAAATCTTAAATTTGATCACTTTAATGTTGTGGAATGAATAACACTCAACAAAAGTTGTTATATGTAGAAAATCCTTTACACAAAGTAAGAAGAAAAAAATCAAGATCAGATATCTTAGGTTTATCTGATCAAAAATTTCTAGTTCATTATGTATAATTATGAACCGATGAACATAAAAAATACACTTATAGTCCCACATCGATCCTTCAAGTGGTTGAACACTTCCTTATTTTAAAAATCACTCCATGATGCCTCCACATGCAATTACGTGGTATGTACCTCGAATCCAGTTTCATTGACATGTGCCTTCTCCTCATCCATCATTCCTCCCCCATGTGGTGGTCATACTATACTCTAATTAACCCCTGGGGGACTGTAGTACACACCTTATTCCTCCATAATAAATGGTTAGTGTTTTTATTTCCCAACTCAGTAGTGGTTACAGGTCCCTCATGTTGGCTTGTGTCTGTGGCCGACTATTTTTTCAGTATACACACCATTATCCAACTCTGAAATAAAGTGAAATGCTATAATTGATTCTTCACTTCCTCCTCAAAAAATCATAGTGTAAAATTTAAATAAATATTCCATGGCCTTATTTTTTATTGATATCAATGTGTCATACTAAATAACAATTACACATGACAATTGAATATAAGTATGATTCAACAAGTGTCAGAATAAATTTTGGATGTCTCTAAAACAATACTCATTATAACTCACTTATTTAAATCATCTCTATATCAAGTTAATCATCCTTATTAAAAACAATAAATCTTAAAGGGAAATTAAATTAAAACATAATGAATGTGAGACCTAGTGTCTTTTGAATACTAGGATCATCATACCTAAAAGGAAACTAAAACACAAAATTATTATTTTTTTTATTTCATTAGTAATATCCTAAATCCATTAAATCACCTAAAACTGTATATCATAACATGTGGAACAAATATGATAAGGTGGTGAGCTTGAAATCCCATTAATAAAATAAAGATGATAATGAAACATAACGTGTGAGTCCAAGATATAATTTGATATCTTAAATGAGAAGGAACATGTGTAGTCACATGGAAGAATAACATAAATAATATAATATAATAAGATATTGGTAACTTTATAAAAATATTATCAATATAAAACATGTCATAAAATTAGTAAAACTAAGCTTCCTTGATAATATCACATTACTCCAAAATCCCATAAATTGTGTCCCATGTTATTATAACATTCCCCAATGAATATGAGATTGATTTGGAAACAACCATATTAGCATTTTAAATATCTATTTGTTACACATAATGGAAATAAAAAATAATAATAAACTTAATAATTTCTTATATAGAGAAAATGGGTTTCAAAATTTTGTTTCCTATCATAATCTAAGTAAAATTCATAGTGAAGGAATTTGGGAAAAGAACCTGAGGCATTTATTAACCTATCAATGCAATAGAGATTAATATTTTTATACATATAGGGGTATATATAATGAATTTAGTATCATTTTTTATTAATAATTATTTTTATCATTGATGAATATAAACATCTATAAAAGTATTAAAGAAAATTCTTGAGGAAAATAAAAGTCCCACATTAAAAACATATTTGAATAAAATTAAAAAAATATATACCAAAGGAAGGATAATGGAAATAATACATTAATATTTCATTAGTAACTATAAGAGAATAAAATTAATGTTGTCTTTAACAATTATCATATAATTTTGTACAACTGAAATTCAAGAAGAAAAATCCTCGAAAAATGATATTGAAACATAAACCATTACCATTTTGGTAACATTTGAATCCTAACTTAAATAGATGAATTATATTAAATGTACTACAAAATTTCATGAATTATAATTTATTATTGATAAAATAATTAAAGGGTAATTATATACACCATTAATAATAAATTGGGAGCATAACATAATGTTTGTCTCAAAGAGGGATGCATTGAGATGAAACCCTTACCACCACCCCGAATCATCAAGTGTGTTCCTGATATTCACAAATTATAATATTATATTAATTATTTTGTTTTAAAAATACCTTTTTCAATCTTATTATTTATTTTATTTTATTTTTTTACAATTTTATATTCAATTTCTTAACCAATTAATTCCACATTGAACATATTAACAGTGAATGTCTCTTATATCCAAAATTATTTTTGTAATTTGAATAATGTCATGATATTATTATTTAATGATATATATAATTTTAATAACAAAAAATATTATTTTTATATATAAATAATACTTTTAAATTCATCCATGAAATGTGGTTATCAAAACTGAAGTATCTTACAATCAGTGAGATAGTATGTCATATGCGCACAAGAGTAATGTTTATGTTTCTCAACAACCATGATTAAAAAAAGGTAAGAGTTATTATATCATTAAACTATGGTAATTATATCATATATATATTGTTATTTCATTACAGAACCTTAAATATACCATCCATGTGATGGGGTAATAAAAATGAATCACATTGCTTTGTTAGGCGGTAGTTTGTCATTAAAATGAAGAAAATTATCATTTGTTCAATAAATGTAATGTAAATAAATTATTTTAAATAATTAATTACAAAATAAAATATTATTATTATTATATTTATACTTTAAATAAATCCTTTCTTACTTCTTAAATAATATGTAGTAAAATTATTCACATCATTTTGGGAGGTGATAGACCACCATACACACAAGCAACATTATCATATTTCTTATAGAAAATAATGTAATACGTATTATGTGATATTATAAATATAGAAGTAAAATAATATCATATATACCATATATTAAAATTAAAAATGTCATTTTATTCATCTGTGAAAATTGGTGATATAAAAGGAATCATTTTGGTTAATGAAGTGGTAGTATACATTAAACAGGATCAATAGTTTCATTTTCCATTTAAGATAGGAGGAGATGGTTGAAGGTAATGCACGTAAAATAAAAAAATATAAGTATATTTAAGATACTTATGTTATTATATCTTCATGTTTTAATAATATTTTAATTACTTGAAATATGAAATAAAATAAAATGTTCAGTTGAGGATGTTACCACTTCTTCAGAGATCATCATTAGTTTTCCACCAAAATCATTATTAGTGTTGATTTATGATAAAAAAGAATTATAGATTGATTGGAGGGATTTTATAAATTTATTTTATTATTTATTATTTTAACCAATGGGTTTTTTATGTTTTAAGATGATAGGAGAGGGGGTAGCCATTTATAAGGGGGGTAGAGGACACACATAGAATTATATAAAAGAAAGCGTTACACACAATTTTTTATCATGAAACGAGGATAAAAAATGTACCATTATAGAAAATTACATTATATAGAATATTAATATGATCGTAAAATTTTAATTATAAATTTTTTTGTATAGTTTTAACCCTTATCATTTTATTTTAACCCCTAGTAAACCTGTTTTTACCTTAACTGTGGAAAATAATTTTTACTATTTTCATAATTAATTTTGGTCAAAAATTATGTTGAACTTATTAGATTATATAAATAAATATAATTACCCATATTAAATATATTTTTTAAAATTAAACTCACAAAATTGGTATCATTTAATATAAAATTAAACCCATATATGTATTTTAATATTCCCTTTCATGAATTGCATTTTTTAAGGAAAATATGATCTCATATTGACAATATGAGAAGTAATTATAATTAAATTAATTTTAATTAATATTTATATATAGAATATGTAAATTTCAGTTAAATGTGTCATCAATTTGGGTTATTCTTATAAATAAAAATTGAGAAACATTATTCATTGTAAATCATTTTTCATATAAAATGTGTTTTTAAGCATAAGAATAAAATTATACTAATATCCAGTATAAAGATGGTTTAAGTGTATTAATTGGATTTCATATAAGTAAACAATTATTATTTTAATTTTGAATTATATTTTAAAAAAATTGGTCATCTAAATAACAAAATTTATTAAAAATAAATGATGAATTTACAAAAACTGTATTTTCACTATTTATTGAATAAATAATACTCTCTAAAAATTTCAAAAATTTCACCCCAAATTAATATCCGTATGATAATTTCAAAAACTATGATCATATTATAAAATTAATTTTTTAAATTTTTTTAAAAATATTTATAATATTTTCTCAAAAAACTAATTAAAAAACATTTTAAGCAATACATATTTTTTATAGAATAAAATATCTTTATCAAAAGTTTAGTTCTTTATTTATTAAATATTTTTTAAAAAAAATATATTATGAAGGACCTTTATATATATTTAATAAATTATTTAATACTAATCATTCCTTCCAAATTAAAAGTTTGTTTATAAGAGTCTTATTTATATAATAATTTTATTAGTTTATTGTGGTTCCTTAAAACTCAGTTGGCATGTTGCACAAGCTATCAAAGAAATTGAATTTATTTAGAAAAATATTTTAAATTATTAGGGTGTTAAATTTTCATTAAATATCAGTTTATCATGAAATATAATCTAATTAAAATAATTTTATTCATTAAATATCTAAGGGTGTTACATTCTACCACCTTAAATAAATTGGACACGCTCAATTTAATATTGATATAAGAAATCAAGGGTTTTACATATTAAATACCCATTATTGTAAATCCACATCCTAAGAAGGGTTAATAAATAACACACAAGATAATAGATAAAGGTAATTATGATGGTCATCTAGATTAACACGAATTAGGCTTCCAAATAAGAGAACATTCGTTACAAGTGAAGATATAGACATGGTGGAAAAGCATAAGTAATTATGTAGAGTGCTGAATCATTGATCATAAGTAATTTAATGTTCAATAAAAATTTAGGGACCTCAAGACCCAAAATATTTGATTATTTAAAATACCATTTATTCATCGGATATGTAGATAAAAGGATAAAATTTTTGATTCAAGATCATTTCACCACACAAAAGGGGTTAATTTACAATTAAGATAGGGAACACAAGAAAATATTCTTACCTGATATAATTTTATTTTGTAAATATAGTATTATCATTTAATTTATAATTTAAAAAATTATAAAACTCTTTATAATATATGTAATTAATATCCAATATTAATTTTATATACATGAATCACTAAAATAACTTTTAATAAATCATATGTTTCATAAATGAGTAAGAGGTTATTCCAATTTTATTTATTAAAACATAAAAGTGGTTAAAAAATGGATAAATAATTTCAAATATGGATTTATTAATCTCAAAAATTAGACAATTAAACAATATTAATAACATAAATATTTCCTTAAATAAATAACCATATATCACAACTAACCATAATAAGCTCAACATGGTAGAAGTTTTTTACCTCAAAGGTTAACTGATACCCTTTAATTTACACCTACAAAAACATTATAGAATTATTAAAAATAATCCTTTATGTTAAACCTAGTGTTTATATATATATATATATCATACTCTAATGAAACATTTCCCAAAATATCATTAATCTCCTCAAAATACTAAAAATTAAAAAAGATTTCATCTTTTAATTTATTTCCAAAAATCAGCATAATATTCATCTACCAAGTCATTCATGTAAAATCAATTTTGTTCTAAATTTTACATCACATGGTCTAGTGGTAGGAACTATACCCTTATTGAATATTTTTTGTGGGTTCATGCCACATGACCATTCCAAATATGATGGGTTTTCACCCATCTTGTGGGTTTCCCTTTCTATGAAACAGTGAATAAAATATTTGATTATCATATTCATAATTCTCCATGATCCTATAATTTTCTAAAGAATATTATTAACGTATTATAAAATAAAACTACTATAAAATTACCTTTTAAAGCCTCTGTATTTTTTATCCATCTCATTATTTTATACAAAATTTACTAATTTTAATTTACTATAATTACTTTAACATCAATCACATCTCTGAGATTATTTTCTACAAAAAATTTTTTTTCTATAGTGTATCACTTTACTATTAAATCCCTATTATTGGTTATCAGTTCCACTCAACATATTCCAAAAAATTTGTAATGAAAAACTATTTTAGAATGATCTTTCTATGTTTCATGGCTCTTACTGCCAGAATACATTCAAAAAAACTCCAACAACATGATTCTCAAGTTCAAACACCTAAACACATCAATTATTCTACATAAATGTTTTTTAATAAAATATTCCCTTATGAAATAATCCTTTGATTAGGGTATTTCCACATATAATGACATTTTTCCGACATTTATGACATTGAAGAGTAACTGGTTCCGTAGTTTGAACTTGATTTATCTTGTTTTGTTAACCAAACTCTTTATTTTTATTTGGAAATTAGCTTCTTTGTACCTTCTATTTCAACACCTAAAGAATCTTTAAGATCCTTTATTATTTATTCCATTGTTACTCTACCCATATTTTTTCATATTGAAAATTGAAACTTTTTTTTCATATTTATCAGTTAAAGTTCCATGAGACGCCAACCATACCTTCATTCATGTGTTTTTAAGTTCAACTGTATTATAGTTGTGGATCATAATTCAAGAAAGATCATTTATCATGATCAAAATATTTCAAACTTTTGTTCCCATATGTTTTATAATCCAATTAGGAAAATAATTACATTATACATCACATTGGTTTTTGGAATTATTTTTCCAATTTAGAACCATTCACAAAAAATATTAAAAGAAGAAATATGAGAATTAATTAATATACCAAAGGTAAACATATAATATTGGAATTAATAACTTATAAATTTTAAGTATTCCCTAAATTTTTGGCCTCTGTTTTTAATTCTACATTATCTATGGTAGTATTTCATACCTAGTTTTCTAACCTAATAATTTTTTATATTTTTTCTTAATTGTTCAAAAATAGTTTGTGAATTTCCTAATCATATCCCCCACGAGTATCAAAAAAGGAGCATAGTAATTCCCAATTTAATATACCAGGTAACACTCAATCCATGCTAAACATGAATTTTTATGAGTTGTGAGACCTAGGAATATATGTTCCAGTACCATTTCAACTTTTAGTATCTAGAAAAATATGAATTTTTTCTAGAACCACTACCTCTATACATTATCATGATTCGTGGATAAAATTATATACTTTTTCTTATCCTTAATATTATCGATACACTTATCTCTTCGGTTCTAACTAAATACTTTTTTCATAGTTTCCAATGGATAAATAAACCTTTTCTCCCATAACGACTATAACATCCCATTCCTTTTTCACAAATTATTACATTATTTTTAATATAAACATCCAATTAAATAAAATAGAAATATCATGATGATTAAATTATTTGGAAGAAAATGATTATAATAAATCCATATAATCTAAGACATGGAATCATTATTTTTCCCCATCCCTTATCGACCTACTAAATCCATTGGATATCCTAAAACGATAAATCATAAAATTATGAATACATGCAAGAAAAATGTGCGCTAGAAATCATTTTAAGGGAATAAACATGATTAGGAAACATAAAATATGAGTTAATTATATATCATGATATCGAAAAAGAGAATTCACATGAGTAATCAAATAGAAGCACACCGAAAATATGTTTTTATCATAAGATCATGGAAACATGGGAAATTTGGTAGAAACAGATAAAATTAAATAAGTATGAGTCATGGCTAACTACATATATAATATCACATGGTGGAAAAATGTCTCAAAATAGATTAGGTCTAATCCATAATCTCATACATCACATCTCTTGAGACTATAAAATTACTCAATGCATTGGTTCACTAACTAGGTGCACCTACTATAACATTTTCATGATCTATGTGTGCCATATAGGGTAATTCAATAATTAGGCATAACATAAGAATTTTGTTGTGGAAGGAAAATGGGTTATATAATCTATCATCATGTCATAATCAGTGAAAATTTCATAATCAATATATTTTTCAAATGATATTAAGTGATTTATTACCCTTTCAAATGAAGGTAGGGTAAGATAGGTATACATTTGGAAGATATATATAATAAATTTAGAGACATTAAATAATATTAAAGTCTGTTTCAAATTATGAATAAAAATACCATTAAAATTATTAAAAACATTCTTGAGGAAAATAACCATTCCATTTTCAAAATCACTATTTAAAAAATAAGTTACACAAAATAATTCTGATGTACATATCTTTACAAATATACTACTAATATTATTGATAAATCTTAAATGAAATAAATGGTCATGGTGGTGGAAAATTACATTCATGTTGTACACCAAAAAAAATATATTCTTTTCAAATTCTCATTAAAAGATAGAAAGTGACTTTTTTGAAAAATTAAAGGAATATTCATTTTGAAAAATTTTAAAAAAATAAAACATGGGTAAAAATTATTTAAAATAATTATATTATAATAATAATAAAACATTAAAAACAATTCTAAAAAATATGTATATAGAAGAAAAATAATTCTGACCAAAGAGAGAAATGATGTCATTTTTTCCTAAAAACATTTTATCTACCATTAATAAAAATATGAAAATGGTAATATTACATTAAAATTTCATTACTAACAAAAGGATAATAAAATTAAATTTTTTTATTATAATTTTATCCTAAAATATTCTACAATATAAATTCATTATTAAATAATACTAAATAAATCAGATTGAAACGTACACACTTACCTATTTGGAAACAATAAAATTCTAACTTCAATGAATGAAGTGGAAGAATTTTAAGTTAAAATATCATTATTTTTGAATTATTAATTACATAATATATAAATGGGAATGATAATAACCATTTAAAATAAATTGGGTTCATAAAAGAACATGTGTCTCAAATAAAGAAGTGTTGTGACGAATAACCCTTACCGTGATCCTGATTCATCATTTGTGTTTCTTATATTCTTGAATAAAATTTATATATTAATTAATAACAATATTAATTTTTTTTCAAGATTATTGATTCATATATTTTATTTTTTACCATTCCATATGCAATTATAGGACCAATTAATTTCACATCAGGCCCTTTAATGGAAAATGGCTCATATGTCCAAAATTACTTTATTAAGTTCTCTAAGATCAATTTATTGATATTTTATCTAATCCAAAATGTTAATCATGATATATTTATAATTTTTATTCTTAAATTATTATTTGTAAACTGAAGAAAAATATGATTATAAAAAATTAACTAGGTTTCAATCGTGGAGATGGTAGGTCGTACGTATGCATGAGTAATGTTTCCATTTATTGAAGATCATGATAGAAAGAAAGAAAGTGTAATTTTAAAATTAAATGATAATAATTGTATCATAAATATCATATTAATATTTTTTAAATACCCTCACATATATCATCCATATGTTGTGGCAATAAAAATTTATAACATTTCTATAGAAGGAAGTAGCTTGTCGTATACACGAACGATGTTATCATCTATTAAATGGATGGTAAGGTAAAAAATTATAGAATAAATTTCTCCGAAAATGGTTAATATGTAATTATTATCATATATATCTTTATTACCTTACATCAAAAACACAAATGAAAAAATAATCACAATACTTCATGAGGGTGTATTCCACCAAACACACAAGTGATGATATCATATTTCAAATGGAATCTAAGTTAAAAAAAAGTATATATGATATTATAATTATCTATGTATAATAATATTATAAATATAATATATAAAATAAAATAAATAACTATATCCATCTTTGATATTTGGTGGTGGAAAAAGAATAATGTTGGTTCGTTAGGCGGTAGTCTATTATACACATAATCAACTGTTTCTTTTCCCATTTATGGGAGGAGGAGACTATTTCCGGTCATGAACATAACATAAAAAAATCCAAGTATTATAAATATAATAATGTTATTATATCCTAAATTTTTACTTATATTTGAAGGATGTGAAATAATAAATAAAATAACGCTCTCGGTTAAGGATGTTACCTCTTCTTTCAAAAACAACTTTAGGTTTTCACCAATAAATCCTTCCTATGACATATTTATTATCCTAAAAAGGATAATAGGATGAGGGTAAATAATTAAGTAATTTATTTTGATAGTAAATGATTAAAAGAATGTTTTTTGAAGTATAAAAATTATAGGAGAAGGGGTAGCCTTTTATAAGCGGGGGAGAAGACAAACCCGTAAAAAATTAAAAGAATAAATTACACTCAAATCATTTTAATACAAACTAACCCAAAAGGGACTATTTTTTAGTATAATAATATATAATATAGAAATATGACCTTAAAATATGAGTATTAAAAGTTTTGGTTCATTTTTAACCCTAATCATTTAAGTTTAATTATGTGGTAAACTTGTTTTTACCTTCATTGTGATAGATAATTTTTATTGTTTTCACTATTCATCATGGTAAAAAATTAAGTGGAACTTATTAGATAATATAAATTATTTTATTTATAAATATGAAATCAATTTTTCTTAATTCAACTCAAATAATTTAAATACAAAAATTAAAAATAAACTCAAATATCATTCAAAAGATAGTTTTTTGAAGAAATTAATTTTTAACAAAAAGATGATATCATATTAACTATATGATAAGAAATAATAATTAATTGAATTTTAATTAGTATTTTTCGATATATATTAAAAAAATTAATTCAAATAATTCCACATTTTGGGTAATTTAAATTAAAGAAAATGGGGAATCATTAATCACTTTGAAATAATTTTTAGAAAAATGATTGTGTTTTTAAGAATAAGAATAAACATATAATAAAATCATGTATAAAAATAATTTAAGATTATTAATTGTATTTAAAAAAACTAAAAAAATTATATTTATTTGAAATAAATTTAAAATAATAATTGGGCATTTAATGTACCCATTTTATTAAAAATAAATTTAAATTTTATAAAAAACGATATTTTTAACTATTCACCAGAGAATTTATAATTTCCAAATAATCTGAAGATTTCACCCTAAGTTAATATCAATATGTGAATTTCAAAAACGATTTTGGTTTTATAAAATAAAATTTCAAAATGATAAAAAATCATTTATAATATTTTCTCACAAAACCATTAATTTTTTTTGACTAAAACATAATTTTTATAGTAGAATATATTTTTTAAAAGTTGAGTTCTTATTTATTAAGCATTTATGAATAATTTTGAAGTGAGTGATAACCTTATATATATCCTAAATTATTTAATACTCTTAATGCCCACAAATTTATTCCCTTGGTTATAATAATCTTATTTAAATAATAATATTTATAGTATATCACATTTTATAAGAACTTGGTCTTTCGTGTTAAACAATATATCAAATAAATTGAATTTAATTAATAAATTTCATAAATGTCATTAGTTTTATATTATATAATAATATTTTTGTTGTGTTTCAAGTATTATATTGATTATAATGTGATTATTTTAAGATGTTATGGTATTTCATCCTAGAATTTGGGCGAAGGGTCAGCCACCTCTAGAAATAGGCTACAACTACATCATTTTATATAAGCATTCCTTGATAATGATCTAAAGTCTCTGAATTCAAGAAATAATTTAACAAATGTTTTCCATTCATGAAGAATTCATAATACCATCAGTTTCATGATGAATACAATTGGGCCAATCTTACCAATGGAGTTTTAAAATATTTTATTAAGGTTTAAGAAAGGTTGTGGGATTTATGGAATTGTAATGTTTTACAATGGATTGGAATGTTTCGTGAAATTGCAAAATTTTATGAAGGATCATAATTGTAAGCAAAAGCATGTAATGGGAATTTTCATCAACTGAATAGTACATAATGTGATTGGAACTTACGGAAAACCATACCAAATGATATATTCTTTGATGACTAGTTTATTAGGGAAAGTGAAATTTCTATGGAGATGTTGATAATCATGTTTTGAAATAGAAGTTTACATATCGACAAGAACTAATCAATGCAATAAATATCATATATTATAGCCATGCATTAAACAACATGACAAAATGAATCCCCACCAGAAGTAGTGAGCAATGGTAGAGGAAAAATTTAGTTGCATGTGGTTGGAAATGAGTCAACCCTAAAATTTTAAAGTGAGTGACCCTTGGGTGAAAATGGGGAAAACCTAAATCTAGTTACTAGGGAGACCCTAGAAAAAGAAATAGGCAACCCTAAATCCACTACTAAATTATTATTAGTGGATTTTTTTAACCTCAACATAACATTATTGTGTGTTTATTAATCCTATCCTAGTGAGGGAGAACCAAGTCAAATTATTATTACATATTTTCTTTATTGTCTTATATTATTCAGGATGACAATCAATGCATGTACAATGAATAATCATCCATCTTATAAGAATATGGAAAAGATAATCACATTATTTAATCAAAAAAATCAAAACTGTTAAATACGAGAGTGATATAGCATCCCTCTCTTAAAATTCATTAACATAACATCGTTTTTGTGAAATAATTAACACATTATACAAATAGAATCAAAAATAATGTACTAGTTTAGTTACTTTGGAAGCAAGGAAAAATAAAAAATGGTATATAAGTGAGATAAATTATCTTTCACTAGGTTTTTAATGACTGTAACACTTCTTAGACATGTCCTAAATAATACAAATCTTTGTAACCTGTGGAAAGGAAACATAGAAAGGGGTGACCTCAAAAGCTCAGTAAGGGTAAATAAGGGAGATATATAAGCATAAGGGTTTGAGAATATTATTATAATATTAGAATATCATATCCTTCATATCAAATATCATAAAAATGAATCATATAATAAATTTTGTCAGCTCTTAAGACATTAATCATAATGTAATCTAGTTCATAATCTATAGAATCTTAACATAGGATTAGGACATGGAATTGTGACACACACATAATAATATAAAATGATTTTTATAGTATACAGGTCTTATTTTTGAAACAATATTAGTGGAATGGTTTTAGTCCCCAAACCATGTTTTTAATAAAGGTTCACCCCCAATAATACATCATAATTTCCTTTACTAGACCATGTTTCGTCCCCATTCTAATGCTATATTTCCGAACAGGGTTCACATCCCATTCTGGTAATCTAAAAATGATCCAGGTTCACATACAATTTCGTCCCAATATTATTGAACTGGGTTCATTGCCCATTAAATCTCAGTATTACTGAACCACTTTTACTTATAATTCTATAACTATCATATTTAACAATGTTCACTCCTCATTTGAGCCTTGTCATACTGAACCAGGATCACTCCTCATTCTATCCCTAACATATTGAACCGAGTTAACTCCTCATTCTAGCCCCTGTGATACAGAACCAAGTTCACTCATTATCCTAGAACTATATTATTCATGATATATATATATATATATATATATATATATTGACCCTATGCATTTTATTTATATAAGGATCCAAATCATCACATAAAAATCATTTATCCATGTTCACGCAAAATAATAATCCATTCATCATATTATGACCCATAAAAAGATATGGGGTTCATAAACATCATATCATAATCCATAACATAAAATAGATATTACAAACATTTCAAACTATAATAACTTATTTAAAATATATAGGATTCGCAATAATTTAATCATATAATAACCCATGAAATGATGTTTGTTTCACAAACATTTTGGTATTGAATAACCCATGGAATAGAAATGGGTTTCATAACAATCTTGTCCTCATAAAAATAAAACATTAAAATAAATAATAATAATTGTTTCCTTGGATACTATCAACAATATATAATAAAATATTTCCAAGTATTTCATCCTATATGGAAAATAATTTTTAATGTTTCATTTAATTATTTCTCCGGGAAAATAATCTTAAATCATCTTAAAGTGTCTCGTACCACATTGAAATAATTGAATCATAATCCCTAATGAATATTAACATTACATGAATCTAATAATATCATTATAATTGTAATATTAATTATATAACATTTAAAAATTTATTATATACACATCGTAGAAGAATATAGGTGCAAAACATGACATGTGTCTCAATTTAGGCATATTGAGGCAAAATTACATTACTGATTTGGAAAATTTCAAAACATAAACCCCAGGAAAGAGAGATAATAAAATGGATATTTAAATAGCCATAAATTATGGATTAATAATCATATAATACATTCATGGTTATTATATACACCACAAAAAAATAAATTAGTGGTGAATATGGCATAAGCCATGCTGAAATAAAAGTGAGACTTGAAACAGCCGTACTATATGTGTAAGTTTTAAATCCTGATCCCCATGAAATAATATTATCAAATAAAAAAATTAATATAATTAATTAAATAAAATTAATGATATAAAATTTTATATGAATGTATATATACCTCATAAAAACTGTAGTTTCATAACATAACTTGTGTCTCAAAGAAGGAAAATTGAGAAAAAAATACATTACCAATATCATATCTTTTTAATGATAAAACCAATGAAATAATAACCTCAAATGAACCTTTAAATATCATAAAATAAAAATAACCATGACATAACATGTAATAGGAAATTATATACACCACAAAATAAGAATTAGTGGTCCATATAACATATATCTCGCATAAATAAAAGTGAGAGGTAAAAACCCTTACCTTATGTCGTGACTCTATTAGTACTCGTCAAAACCTCATGATTATTAAATATAAGTTTACTATAAATCTATTAAAAAAAATTATTCAACTAAATCATACCATATATGATTTACATATTACCTTATAGTACCCTTTTGTTTACAATTTCTTGTTAGTGTTATCTTTCGGGTAATGTCCACTTCTTTTTTGCATACGTTTTGACTTGTTATTCATAATCCTCTTAAATAGATCATGATTTAGTTATTTAAAAAATTTGAAACATGATATAACTATAATATATATTCACTATATAAATATTGATAATACTATATAATGTATAAAAATATGAAATGGAATACACCATTCATGGAGATAGTAGGTCATACGTACAATGAACATTGTTTCTGTTTAATTATAATTTTGTAACAAATAAAGTAAATGAAATATATGTATATATTTATAAAGATATATAATAATTATATTATATTTATTCAATAATATATATCTTATAAATTTACTATACTCACCCTTCATAAATTCCTTGAAGAGTATGAATGAATCACATCGCTTTGAGAAGGTTATAGTCCACAAGTCCAAAACGATGTTATCATATTAATAAAACAATGTAAAGCATGAATGTTTGTGTTATATAATAATTCAAAAATAAAAAATACATAACAAATAACATATGTATCATATAAAAATATATTTTATATCATAATTGTTATTCGTTATAGGTGATAAAGGAAATAAAAACAACATCATTCCATGAGGCACCAGTTCTCTTTATAAAAGAATGGTAAGTTTGCTACCCATTTGATTGAAGTGTGTGTAGGTGTAGATCGAACACATATAATAACAAATTATCATTAAATTTATCATACTATTTTTATTATAAAATAATATAATAATAATATTTGAGATGGTTGAGGGGGAAAATAAAATAAAAGATCTTGAGAGAGAATGTTACATCTTCTTTGGGTAACTCCATATGGAGATCACCAAAGGGCATACTTGGATGGACTTTCAGAAAAAGGGAGGGTAATAGGATAAATTAAGGTAATTTATAATAATATATGGGATTTTATTTCTTTGAACAAAATGGATCTATAGGCGTGAATAATTGAGGGGGGTGAGTGCCCTTTTATAGTGGAGGAGGAGTGGCATTCTTGAAATTATAAGAAGTTAACCACTATTGGGAGGTCTCTCATACATTATGGAATACAATAATTATATAAATAGATAAAATAGGGTCATTGGTATAAATATTTCCATGAAATGGATTTTTTACATGTTTGAAGGTCATTTTTACCCATAATATTAAATTTTTACCCATAAATAAATTATTTTTCTACCTTAATCGATGTAAGTAATTGTAATTACATTTAGTAATATTTTTGGTAAAAAAATATTTCTACCTAATTATAAATTATAATTTAATATAATTAAAAATATTTAATAAATTTTTCCAAATTATAATCACATTTTTTCAAGAAAATAATTTAAAATTAATCAAGAAGACGTGTCGAAATTTTGTTGTTTAAACGTAAATGTTTTAAATATTGAAATGTTTTTATATATAATTTTAGGGTTAAATTGGTTCCAATGAACTGAATTGTATTAATTTATGTAAATTATTCTAATTAAACTTTTAAAAAACAAAAATATAATTTAATTATATAAATAAATTAGATAAGAAGTAGTTTTGAATTAAAATTTGGTATTTTTCACTATTCATCCAAAAAATATTGTTTTTTAGAAAAATCTCAAAATTTCACCCTAAGATAATTATTAAATTACGAATTAAAAAAATGAAGTTTATTTTATAAAATTAATATTATAATGTTATCAAAAATTAGATTTAAAATGGGTTCAACATTAAAAGGAGGTAAAATTAACATTTATAAAAATACAACTTTTTATTCCTAAAATTGGATTTATTGTTATCTTATACATATAAAATACATTTCATGTGTATCAAAAATATTGGTTAAATTTATAATATATAAATTACTTAAAACATTAATTAAATTTTTATTTTTAATTTATTGGGATAAAAAAATTTGTACATAGAAAAAAATTCATAGAAATATAATTTCATTATTTTCATGTAGTTATTTCATTCATTTAAAAATAATTGAAAACCAACATAATCATTTCATATGAATTTGTAAACGATTATTTTATATTTTATTTAATCCCTTTCATATCATCCATTCTAATAGTTATGTAATAATTATTATAATATTATAATAATATTATATTATAGTTAGGTAAAACTAATTCTTTCATGTAACATAAGTTATCAAAGGGACACAAAATGTTGTGTAACACAGTCCTAGCATAGTTTTTCATGTACCAAAATATACTATATATTTTTCATGTAGTGAAATATCGAATTGTTTTTTCATAAAAAGCATGTATAACTTGGTTCTTGCTTATAAAACAAGATAAATTTAGTGTTTCATGAAATGAAAGATTCAAAAAAGATTAAATTAATTCAAACAATAATCAAAAAATGTTATTTTGTTACATTATACCCCCCATAAAATAAATCTTTCACTGAAAATTGTCTTGGTTATCAAAGTGTAAATACCTTAAATTTACTTTCATATAAACCCACATCATAAATACTAATACTAAAACTTCCTCTAAAATAGTAATTTCCAAACCATAATGTTTACAAAAAGTAACTCATACGTAGAAAAAAATAGTGGAAAGATAAAACATGGAAATTGAATAAAAGAGTAAATAATTATAGTGATTGATGAAGATCATTGATCAAAATAAATTGGGTGATCCATGTAAATTTATTAATAATGAAACCATAAACTGAAGAACTGTGAAAGAGTTAATTTTTATTTTCAACAATGATGATAACATGACAATATTTCATTCCCATTCCCATTTATTAATTATTATATAATTAGTTAATTTAATTCTATAACTTATTCACAATATTATCCTTTATTTGGGCCAAGATAAATTCTAACTTCTTTTCTAACTCAAGGAAAATAAGGTGAATTTTTCATTCCTCTAGAACTAAAAGATCATGACATCCATAAATGTAATTATAAGTAATTACATATATATTGAGTTAAAACGCATAAAAAGGGTTGCAACATGTTATCCAAAATATATGAATTCTCAAGTGCCGTGATAATAATTGAGTCCCTAAAAAATAATCCAACGTTTAAAATTAATCATTACATAAATGGTTAACCTTTTAACCCTTCTAAATACATGAATATTTAAAACATTATAACGAAGGAAACTAAATAACATTCACATTAATACCTCATATATTATAATATATTTATTTGTTTTCACGATCTAAACATGTCAATTCCCTCGTCTTATATTTTATTGAAACATGGTAATAACCTGAATTACCATTAACCCTTTTGGAAAATATGTATTCTTCCTTATTCCAAATATCACTGCATATATTCTTCAAATCCAAAACGTTTTAAAACTCATCCATGAAAGCGTTTCCCACAATGTCAACAAATCCTTTATCAGATTTGAAGTAAAAAAAACTACCCAATTTATGTTATCCATATCATTATCTCTTTACCCATATAAAATATTATTTTCCCATCCTCAAGAATATGTTAAGGGTTACATTTACTTAATGAAACCTTGTCATTAAATCAATTTTCTAGGTTATAATTATCACTTATCAAATTATTTAAAACTACATAAATAAAAAATCTACAAGAAATCCTTATACACTTCATGATTCATATAATATAATCTATTATTTACAAAACACATACACTTCAATCATCAAACGTTATTCGTAAAACATTAACCAAGCTTCATCAACATATTCCTTAATACCAATTTCCTAGAATATGAAATATTAATCATGCCTTAAGGTTTCTCAACCTCAATATAATCATGCTTCTTATATAACTCTCAGACCCCAGTTACCTAGAGTCGGTGAATTGTTACATAAAATTTGCATGATACATGGAATCATCTCCCAAAAGACCGATCAGGTTACTATTATTGGAAATAAGATACATACATGAGTTAAACATTACAAATTGAAAAGAAATACAATATTAATTTCTTCCATTATAAACATCCCATCCTCCAAGATTATGCCAGCAAGTCACTCATAACTAGCTTGTTCATATCCTTGTAAAATTAAACAAAAGAAAGGGGTGAGCTCAAATGATCAGTAAGGGTAAGCAATACAGCAGAAGATAACGTAATCATTAGGCATGATTTATAATTCAACACACATGCATTTACAAATAATAAACATGAAAACTTAATGGCAGGAATACGAGATGAGTAAATAATTCCATAATAAAACATTGGAATGGTTATTCTACTAGTCGAATAACCACATGAACCATTAATACTATTTTCAAAATGAGGTAATGTATAATGTCTTACATTCGGAAACATTTTTTCAAGGCCTTGGCCAAGACCTCTTAAAATGATTACGGGCTTGGCCAAAACCATATATCAAATCACAAAAGGCCTTGTCCAATTCCACATCTAATTTTCTCACGAGACCTACCAATGCATCTAGTTGCTATAGCGGGCTCCACCCGTCACATACTAAGTCCAATATATTCCTCAATTGAAAAGGTTGAAACATAACATAAACATTCGTATTAAAAATTGAATATGAAATGTCAATACTTAAACCATAAACCATGAATGGTAAAAAAATAACACATCTATAGTGAAACATATCACATAACCTTAAATACAAAATGGATGATTTGTATTATAATAAATCAACTTCAAACAAGTTTAAAATCCATCAAAGGATGTTGACATAGATGAAATGAAAACTATTTAAAAGAAATAACTCTTTATATTTTGAAACCACTTAAGAGTCACATAATTATAAAAGAAAAATATTTTTTAAAAAATATTCTTATAAGATTTTAAGGGAAGATTCGATGATGTTATAATGGTGGAAAATATACGCACCCACCGTATGAGTTAAAAAAACATTCTTACATTAATTTTGTCGAAAAGGTCATAAAGTACCTTGTTTGGAAAATGACGAAAAGTTTTCTTTAAAAACTTATAAGGTCAAATAAGGGTATAAATGACTTTGAACCATATTCTTATAAATAAAAAAATGTTTTCAAATACATTTTTAAGAAAACATGGATGTTGTTGATAAAGTGGTCCAAGTAGATACTTATGTAAAAACAACCTCAGATAATAAAGAGATTGTAAAATTAACCCTTACCTAGTACTTTTCCATAGTAAATGGTATGTTAACATCCTGTATAATAGATAAGACATTTTTATTAAATTATACAATTAATATATAAATAAATATGATATCATATAGAATCATCTAATATTTCTTTGTTTATAATATTTCAATATTATCATCATTTCGGGTGTCAACTAATTCGTTTTCCTTTATATGCTTGGTTACGTATGCCATGTTTTTTTATGGATAGAATGCTTTTAGTCCATATAAATAATGATATTATCCTCATAAACATTATTTTTAATAATAAAATGAAAATTATTCTTGAATGATTATGATGGAGAATGAGTGTCATCGCGTTCATGGAGATGGTAATCCATACGTACGCACGAGTGAAAATATCACTATATTGATGGTGAAATAGTATATAGTAGGATAGTATATAATATATAAATAATAATTAACTTGTTATATTTATTATTTAAATCATTTATACTCCTTATTATACCAATCCAAATAATAAAGTGTATGAATAACAAACGAAACCACGACGTTGAGATGGTAAGTCATACTTACGCATTTATGGTGACTTTGTCATTAATTTGATGGATATAATAGTGAATATGGATGTACCATTTTTATAGTAACATTACAGTATATAGAAGATACTGGATTTATTATTTTATAATATAAACAATGAATAAAGAGGATGTGGATGTGGAAAAGAACTTGAAAGAGATGATGAAATATTTACCTCTTCTTCGGGTTCTTCCTTTTGATTTGATCAAAAGGGCTCCATAGATTGGATTATTGGCCAAAGTAAGGAATCTAGGAAGAATTAAGGAATGTTGGGATGATATTAGTTTAGGTTCTTCTGAGAAACATTTCTTTTGAGGTGTGAAATTAAGAGAATGGGATGTTCCCTTTTATAAGAGAGGTGAGGGTCACTTTAGGAAAAGCTTGAAATATTATTTTATAATAAAATCATTTTTGGAATATAATGTCTGAATAATGATTTATTTAGAGAATATGGTGGGTTGGGTTCGAAAACCTCTCAACCAATAGGTTTTATATAGGTTTAGATCACCATATTAACCTTATCTTTTAGATTTAACTCTTAATTAAAAAATTTGACATTTACCATGTCTTTGTGTATTTTTATATTATATGGTTAATAAACATACAATAATCATCCAAGATAACCCCAAGTGGTTTATTAATGATAAAAATATCATTATATATGTCTTTTGTCTGAACATTATATTTTTAGAAATATTATATCAATTAATAATATAATATTTATTTTTAAAACTTTTTTATGTCAATTTGGACAGTATTTGGTATTTTGTTTTTATTAAAGTTATAATAGCATGATTACTTCAAAAAAATCATTTAATGAACCCAAACATGTCATATTCACCTATAAAATTCGTGTATGGCATTAAAACTTTCAAATAATATTTATTTTAATATTTTAATATCATTTATTTGATTTTTTCAATAATAAAGAAAAATAAAGCATCATTATTGTATCATATATAAATATATTTTTTTAATGTCTAAAATTTATAAATAAATTATCCTGATGTGGGAAATATTTATTGATCGGTAATGACTATTTATAGTTGAATATATCAATTATATAACTTCATATAAGAATTTTTTTAATAAAAGTTATTTTCTTTTGTTATTTTTGTCTTTACTTTAGATTATTTAATATAACATGTCATTATCACTTCCAAGTGGCTCCATAAGGTCCCAAAATAGACCCAATGATGGCCATGGTCGGACATGTATCATAAAATAGGGTTAGGACACATGTTATGGTAATTTTTTATTATTATTATATTAATTTTTTAACCTTATTTACATAATTTACCCCTTTAACAATGGTAAAAATAATAATTACTAAACTAAATATTCATAATGTATAAAAATAAAAGTTACCTATTAACACAATTTGAACCTCCTAATTGTAAACATGGAATCCATTTTTTGAAATTCAAAACCCAGAAGTGGCAGAAATTAATTTAAAAATAATTTTTGTTGTCAAAACAAAAAAGGTTGTATTTATGAAATAATAACTATCAAAAGATTGACACTTGTTTATACCCAGTTTAATTATGGTATTATATCCAATGACTTAAATTATGTTAAATTATAAATAATATAAAATAATTATACTTAAACACCATTCAAATATATAATTTAATTCTATAAATTATTTCTATTAAAAATTTTGTTTTTTATTAAAATTTAGTATTGTTCACTATTCATCAAAAATTTAAAGTATTTAAAAAAAGTACCAAAAAGTCACCCAAAGCTAATATCGATATTCAACATTAAAAAATGAAGTCAATTTTGAAAAATAAAATTTTTAGAATTTTAAAAAGTGGGTATTACTGTTCATAATGGTTAGTTTGATTGGTCGCGGTGTGTTAGAATCTTGAATTTACGTACAATGCAAGCTATTGCATTATTCAAAGGGAAACATATAATGGAAGCTTGGTGTGTCACATTCTTCTCTACTTCAATTAATTTCATCCTCCAAATTTCTAGAATACTACTATACCAAATGATTTGGGTGGTTCTTCATCATATGTTCCTCTGGTTCTCACGTTTCCTCTTACATATTATGGTTTCTCCATAGAACGTTTACCACGAGTCATCCGGTTTCTCAAAACTTGTTCTATGGAATAATGAATATTGACAGGCTCTTCAAAATAAGACAAATTAGGTTCCCGATCAATTTCCTCATAGATGAGTACATGCATTGGGTCAGGAACGTATTTATTCAATAGTGATATATAGAACACATCGTGAACTTTGGAGAGACTTGGTGGCATTTCCAAATGGTAAGATACAGCTCTAATTCATTCTGGAATTTTGAAAGGTCTGATGAACCTAGAACTTAATTTACCCTTCTTACTGAATTGTATAACTCCCTTCCATGGAGATACAATCAACAAAATATGATCTCCTACATGAAATTCTAAATCCTTCCTTCAGTTATCTGCATAGCTCTTCTACCTAATTTGAGCTTCTTTGATGTGGTTTTGGATAACCTTCACCTTTTTCATTGTTTCCTCAATAGTTTCCGGGCCTATGAGTTTTGTTTCACTAATATAATCCAAACAAGTTCATGTGTGACATCTCTTTCAATATAACGGTTCATATGATGCCATCAGAATACTTGAATGGATGATATTCTTATAGGAAAATTATACCAAAGGTAAATATTGATCCCACATACCTTGAATGTCAAGTGAAAAAGATCTCAACATGTCTTCTAATGTCTTAATAGTCCATTCTGATTGTCCATCAGTTTGAGGGGGGTAGGTAGTGCTCAAATGAAGTTCAATAACTAGGGCTTTCTGAAGACTATTATTTAATATAGATGTAAAAAGGGGATCACCATCAAAAAAATCGATAGGGGTACTCCCTGAAGTCTTAAAACATCATTAATATACAGTATTTCTTAACGTTCAAGTGGTAAATCTTCTCTTATAGCCAGAAAATGTGCTGACTTGGTAAGATAATAAAAAATGACCCATATTTTATCATTCCATTTAGGAGTCTTTGGTTGCCCCATGACAAAGTCCATCATATTATCATCCCATTCCAACTCAGGTATGGGAAGAGGTTGCATGACTCCTCTAGGATGTTGTCTTCCAGCTTTCACTTGTTGGCAAACCATACATCTTGACAAAAAAGCAGCAATGTCTTTTTTATTGTTGTCCCATCAAAAATGTTCTTTCAAATCTCTATACATCTTAGTGCTCAAAAGGTGTATATATAAATTAGATCTATTAACGTCATCCATCAATTCTCTTTTTAGATCAGGTATATCGAGAACATGATGTCTCTTCCCAATTTTCAAAATTCCTTCTTTATTTACGAAATCACTCAATCTCCCATCATTTACAGCTTTATTCTTCTTTTAAAACTCTTCATCATCAGTCTGAGAACTCTTTAACCTTTCTAGTAAAGATGGTTTGGAAACCATTTGAAAAATTATTGATGTTTCACCTTCCATGGTTATTCCAATATCCATCTTTACTATATCCATGAAAATTGGATCCCTTTCAACTCTCATCTTATTCAAAACTCCATGATGCTTTCTGCTCAAAGCATCCGCCACCTTATGTTCCTGCACTGAGTGGTAGTGTATAGTGAAACCATAATCCGTGATTAGTTAAAGTCATCATCCATGCCTCATGTTGAGTTCGTTCTCTGAGAAAATATACTTCATACTCTTGTGATCAGTATATATCTCACATTTTTCACTGTAGAGAGAGTGTATCCATATCTTTAGAGCAAAGATGACAGCTTCTAACTCAAGATCATGAGTGGGATAGTTTTACTCATGAATTATTATCTTTCTCGATGCAGAGGAATTAACTCTATCCTTCTGAATAAGGACACCACCATGTACTTTATTTGAATCATCACTATAAACATCAAACCCATCATTCCCTGATAGTAGAGTCAAGATAAAAGAATTAACTAATTTTCTCTACAATTCTTCAAAATATTCATCACACTCTTTCATCCAAACAAATTTAACCCCTCCACGTGTAAGCTTGGTTAATGTGTTATCCAACCAGGAAGAATTCTAGATGAAATGTCGATAAAAACATACTAAACCAATAAAACTGTGTACCTTAGTTATACTCACTGGAGCTGGCCATTCTTGGATTACCTTGGTCTTTGAAGGATCAACGGATTTTATATCCTTAGAGATAATATGGCTAAGAAAAGAAACCTATTTAAGACATAATTCACACTTTCTAAACTTCCCATATAATTAATTTCTTCTAGGAGTCTTCAGAATAATGCGCAAGTGATTTTCATGATCTTGGTAGCTTTTGGAGTATACCAAGATATCATCAATAAATACCACTAAAAACTCATAAATATATTCCTTGAGAACTATACTCATTAAATCCATAGACAGAGGGATCATTAGTCAATCCAAAAGTCATTACTGTTAACTCGTAATGCCCATACCCAGTTCGAAATGTTGTTTTATGAATGTCTTATTTCTTCACACACAACAGATTATAGCCAGATTAAAGGTCAATATTTGAAAAATATTGATCTCCATGAAGTTGGTTGATTAAATCATCAATTCGAGGTTGGGGATACCTGTTCTTTATTGTTATAGCTTGATCTCCCTGTAGTCAATACACAGTCTCATAGCTCTGTCATTCTTCTTAACAAAAAGGACAAGTGCTCCTCATGGAGAAACACGAGGGTGAATAAATCCCTTATTACTCAATTCCTCTAGTTTTTTCTTTTGTTCCACTAATTCCACAGTGTCTATTCTATATGGGGTCTTCATTATGGGCCTTGAACATGGAATTAAATGAATGAAAAACTCAATTTCTCATTCTAGAGGATGTCCAGGTAAATCCTCTAGAAACACATCAACATATTCTTCCAAAATAGTTACATCCTCTATTAGAACATTCTTTTCCTTGCCCATAATTATTTAATTCTCATCCTCTCTAATAATTGAATTTAGTAGAGCTACTGGTGGAGGATCTAGATAAGAATCATATGGTGACATCTCTAATCTAAAGATAAGGTACTCCTTGTCATCTTCAAGAACTGTAAACTCCATCTTCTTATAATAAATTTTCACATCATGGTCTAAAATCCAATCCATATTGAGGATTATATCAAATTCAATCATGGTTATGATGATTAGATCATCAGATAAACATCTTTTATATGCCTTAATGGTGACTGATTCACAAAACTCTGTTGTAATGATACTTCCCTTAGGAGTCTTGACTGAAAAATCCCTTGTTAAATCAAATTAGAAATATCTAATCTTTTTATCAAACTGGGATGATATGAAATAATGTGATGATCCAAAATCAAATAAATAATTGGCTAAACATGAGGAAACCATTAAATTACCTGCCACCACATCATTCGGAGCTTCATCCTCAGCAGTAATGATCACATAAGGTTGGCTTTGATCCCTTTTCCTTTTCTGAGGTAAGTTCCCTTGGCGCTTAGAACATTCACTTGAATAATGTTCCATCTCCCTGAAATTGTAGCATTGAACATTGGTAGCTTCTTTCTTCCCCTTACAATCACTAGCAAGATGGCCTTTCTATCTACATGTGATGTATACTCCTTTTCCTTTTAGACAGTAACCAAGTTCCTTCCTTCTACAATTATCACAAGGTTGAAATTGAACTCTTACCTTCTTCCCTATTTCTTAATATCCTTTGCAATAGTGTTCAACATATCTCTTCTTCTCTTGATTTTCTTTAGAGTTGTAAGACGTGGTAAATTATTTTTCTATCTTGATAGCACATGAGTCAATATCTTCATAGGATGAAACAGATTGCGAGACTAATTCTTTATAGAGAAAAGGTTTTAACCCATAAATGAAATGATCAATATTACTTCTTGGGTTATGTATATAATATGCAGCATGACTTGCTAACCATGTAATGTTATCTTAATAATTTGGGACATTCTCATCCTCTGTTTGTCTCAGACTTAGAAATTTTCTTTCCATATCTACTCGATGGTCACAAGGAAAGTATTTTTATAAGAATATCTCTTTAAACTACATCCATTCCATATATTATACTTTTTCATCCTCCTTTGTGTGTTGAATTAATGACCACCATTGATCAACATCTCCGATGAGGTGATAAACTACCATGACAACTTCTTCTCATTCGTTACTCCCCAAAACATGAAATATTTTCTCTAAGGAACATATTCATTTTTCAGCTACAAATGGATTTGTAGACCCATTTAATGTTGGTGTTTTTTCCTCATGAAGCGATCTAACATTTATCCTCCACATTGTGGATCAGAGTGCTCCGCACAGGTAAAGATATTATTCATAACCTATGTGAGTTGTCCCAGTATGGTGATAAGATAATCAACACCAGTTGCATCACCAGCTTTTCTATAATTATCTTAAGTAGGATGGAAATCCCTACATGGATTACGTGCATTAATACAGTTTCCATTTCGTCCACTAGGCACCATTTCTAAACAATGGGATACTGTATATTAGTTTATGAACCGAAATACATAACTCCGAACTGGTAAAACACATATTATAAATTTAACTATTTATGGATATAATCCATAATCATAAAAATGTTTTCTTTGAGGAAGTATATAATCATAAATAATTCATAATGGATTGTAAATAAAATGAGAATTATCCTAAGCATATCCCCCAGGAGTGTCATAACCAAGAGTGCAGCAAGACCCGTTGCCATGAACCAGTTCCCATTCAGGTTTAGCTCAAAGTGGTGTTTTCAGTTTTTACCCCTAGGTACATCTGTTCCAGAGCCGCCTCGACCTGCCCGTATCCAGAGAGAGATGTATTTCTTGAAAAACTCACAAAATCTCTACATTACAAAAAATCAAGGATGTTCTTATATACTAATCCTCAAAGCCTATCTTAGGGTAATGTTCTCTAATTAGGGTTTTTATAAATCTAGTTTCCAAGGTTTGTACTAAAATTTATATGATACCAACTATAATGCCCCAACCCCAGTTTCCCAGTGTTGGTGCTTTATTATATAACATTGGCATGATATAAGGAATAATGTCTTGAAAGACTGATCATTTTAGTATTATTGGAAACAAGATACATACATAAGTTCAATATTATAAGTTCAAAATAAATACAACACTAATTTATTCCATTAGAAACATACATGCCTCCAAAATTATGCCAGCAAGTCACTCATAACTAACTTCTGCATATCCTAGGAATGTGAATCATAAGAAATGGGTGAGCTCAAATTCTCAATAAGGGTATGAAATATAGAGGAAGATAACATAAACATTAGGCATGATGAATAATTCAAAACACATCCCTTTACAAATAATAAACACGAAAACTTAATGGCAGGAATATGAGCTGAGTAAATAATTCCATAATAAAACATATTCATGATTATTCGACTAGTGTAATAAACACATGAACCATCATTATTATTTCCTTAATGTGGGAATGTATAATACTAGACATTCTGAAACATTTTTTCAAGGCCTCGGCCAAGACGTCTAATAATGATTAAGGCCTCGACCAAAACCATATATCAAATTGGAAAAGGCCTTGGCCAATTCCACATCTAATTGTCTCATGAGACCATCCGATTCACCAAGGAGCTATAGCGGGCTCCACCCGTCACATTTTAAATCCAATACATTCCTCATATGAAAAGTTTGAAACATAACATAAACATTATTATTAAAAATAGCATATGAAATGCCAATACTTTAACCATAAACCATGAATGGTATATAAATAATACATCTATATTCAAACATATCACAAAACCATAAATACAATATGAATTATTTGTATCATTACAAATCAACTTCAAACATGTTTAAAATTCATCAAACAATGTTGACATAGATGGTATGAAAACTATTTAAAAGAAATACCTTTTTCTATTATGAAACCACATAAGAGTCACATAATTATAAAATAAAACATTTATATAGAAAATTTTCATATAATCTTTTAATTGAAGCTTTTATGATTTTATAACGGTAGAAAAAAGCTACACATGTTTTATAAGTTAAAAAACATTCTTACCTTAATTTTTTTGAAAAGTTCATAATATACCTTGTTTGGAAAACGAAGAAAATATTCCTTTCAAAACATATAATGTCAAATAAGGGTATAAATGACTTTAACTCATAGTCTAGTAAATAGTAAAAAAAATTAAATACATTTTTAAGAAAACATGGATGTGGATGATAAAGAGGTCCTAGTAGATACTTATGTAAAAACAACCTCAGATAATAAAGAGATTGTGAAATTAACCCTTACCTTGTACTTTTCCTTTGTTGATGGAATGTTAACCTCCTGTATAATATTTAAAAAAAATTAGTATATTATACAATAACTATATACATAAATATGATATCATATATGATCCTGTAATATTACTTTGTTAATAATATTTCAGTAATATCATTATTTCGGATGTTAACTAATTATTTTTCCTTTATATGCTAGGTTATTTAAGCCACGTATGTTATGTATAGGATTTATTTAATTAATATATAGAATTAAATTATTTTCATAATAATTATTTTTAATCATAAAATTAAATTATTCATGAATGATTACGATGGGGAATGAATCTCATCGCGTTCGTGGAGACGATAATCCGTACGTACGCACGAGCAACAATATCTTTATATTGATGGTGAAATAGTATGAAACTGGATGTTATATCATATATACAGAATAATTAAAAATTTTTATTTATTATTTACAATAGTTATACTCTTTATTATACCCATCCAAATAATGAAGTGTTTGAATAACAAACTACACCACGACGTGGAGAGGGTAAGCCGTACGTACGCACGTATGGTGACTTTTTCATTCATATGATGGAAAGAATAATTAATATGGTTGTACCATTTTTATAATAAAATCACAGTATAAATATGATACTAGATTTCTTATTTTATAATTTAAAAAACAAATAAAGAATAAGTGGAAGAAAAAAAGAACTTGAAAGAGGTGATGAAATATTTACCTCTTCTTCGGGTTCTTTCTTTTAATTTGATCAAAATGACTCCATAGGTTGGATTTATGACCAAAGTAATGACTCTAAGATGAAGGGAAGAAAGTTGGGAGGATATTTTGGTAGGGTTTTTCCAATCCAAATTTCTTTAGAGGTGTTAAATAAAGAGAATGTGAAGTGCACTTTTATAGTAGAGGTGAGAGTCACTTTTGGAAAAGCTTGAAATATTATTTTATAATATAATAATTTTTAGTTTATAATGGCTCCAAAATAATTTACATAGATTATAAGGTGGGGATGGGTCGAATTATTCTCAACCAATAGGTTTTATATTGGTTTAGGTCACCATATTAACCTTATCTTTTAGATTTAATGTTTAGTTAAATAGTTTGACATTTACCATGTCTCTTTGTATTTTTATATTATATAGTTAATAAAAATATTATAATCTTCCAAGAAAACCCCAAGTGGTTAATTAATGATACATATATCATTATATAAGTCTTTTTTTAATCCTTATATTTTTAAAAATATAATATGAGTTAATAATATAATATTTGTTTTTATAACTCTTTTATGTCAATTCTGACCCTATTTGGTATTTTGTTATTATTAAAGTCATAAAAGCATTAATAATTAAAAATAAATTCATTTAGTCAACCATAACATTTCATATTCACCTATAAAATTTTTTTTTAGAATTAAAATTTTCAAATAATATTTATTTTAATATTTATAATATCATATATTTGATTATTTCATTAATAAGGAAAGTAATTCATCATTATTGTGTCACATATAAATATATTTATATTATGTCTAAAATTTATAAACAAAATATAATGATGTATGAAGTCCTTTTAGATTTATAATTACTATTTATGGTCTGATATATCAATTATATAACCTCATATAATAATTGTTTTACTAAAATATATTTTTTTGTTATTTTTTTCTTTACTATAGATTATTTAGTATAAAATATCATTATCACTCCCATGTGACTCCATGGGGTCCCAAAAATCATCCCAAGGATGCCCATGGTAGGACCTGTATCATAAAATTGGGTTATTACATGTGTTAGGGTAAATTAATATTTTTATAATATAATTTAGTTAACCTTATTTACTGGATTTTCTCCTTTAACCATGGAAAATAAAATATTTACTAAAGTAAATATTCATAATGTCTAAAAATAAGAGTTACATATTTACACAATTTGGACCTATTGATTCCAAATATGGAATCAATTTTTCCAAAATCAAAAGAATGAAGTGGTATAAACTTAATTAAAATTAATTCCTATTGTCGAAACAAAAAGCATGTTTTTATGAAAAAATAACTATCAAAATATTGACACTTGTTTATGTCCAGTTTAATCGTGAAATTATATCCAATAACCTAAATTATATAAAATGTATAAAACATAATCTAATGATACTTAAACACCATTAAAATGTATATTTTAACATTATAAATTATTTTTATTAAAAAATCTGTTTTTAAATAAAATTTAGTATTTTTCATTATTCAACAAAAATTTAAAGTTTTCAGAAAAGTATGAAAAATTAACCCTAAGATAATTTCAATATTCCGAATTCAAAAATAAATTCCATTATGAAAAATAAAATTTTTAATTATAAAAAATTGGGTATTACTATTCATAACTGCTACATTGATTGGTCACGGGGTGTTAGAATCACGAAGTAGCGTATAATGAAAGCTATTGAATTATTTAAATGGAAACATATTGTGGAAGTTCGGAGTGTTACATATTATGTTTAATGTAAAAAACATTTGAAGAAATTTTCAAACCTTTCACATGTCATTCATACTCTCCTAATCTTAAATTATACAACCAATACTGACACAATATTCTTGATTCTCTTCATGACATTTCCACTCAGTAAGTCTATTTTCAAAAGGCCCATACTTTCCTCATCTTAAAATTTTAATTTATCCCATTCCCTTATAGTCCCTTCCATTTACTAAAACTATAAATAATAGAGTGAGAAACATTATCATGGTGAAAATGACATTATCTTGAAAGTTTACTTATACGATGTCTAAATTATGACACATTATTTAATCCATGACACCTTAAGCTTATCCTATGTCATTACTATTCTTCATAAATCTAAATACTTCATGATATTTTGTAAAGAGTTTGTGAATTCCCATTGCATATGCCTCGGGAGTTTCAAACCAGATATGCAGTAAGGCCCATTATCGAGCAATAGTTCTCAGTGGAGTCTAGCTCAATATTATGTTTTTAGAGTTGTTAAACCAATTTACATCTGTGATAGAGCCACATCCTATTATATTATAATAGCAGGGATGTATTACTACAAACCCGCTTTCTCTATCGATTACCTAAATTATATTACATTTTTCAATACTTTAACTCACCCCTAGATATATCCTTATATAAATAATTGTATAAATTCATAGAACTATCCTTATAGACCCCACTAAAATCTTATCATCCTAGTTTCCAAATTTTATATAAACATTCTCTATGATAAAAAATATGGAGACCCTAACTTAACATACCATATCATTACATCGTTTATGTGGAATACAAAATACATTTCTCAAATAGAACCCCAAAGACCGTAGTAGCTTAGTGCATTTGGAAACACTGAAACATAAAAACTGGTACATAAGTGAGATATATTATCTACAACTACGTTCTTTATGAATAGAACCATTTTTATACACATTATAAATAATAAGTATCTTCATAACCTAGGTAAAGGAAACATATAAATATGTGAGTTCAGATGTACAATATAGGGAAAATGAGGGAGATATGTAAGCATAAACATCAGCATAATGTTATGTGAACATGATCATAACATTACAAGATAATACCCTATAAATACAAGATCCAAAACATGAATCATATCATAAATATTAGATGGTCTTAAGGCATTAATCATAAGGTAATAAAGATAATAATCCATGGAATCAAAACATAAGATAAGAATAATTCACAATATGACGATTGATCCCCTCTTGAGAGCGCTCCAATATTATTTTCCCTTCCTCATCACACATCATTATTTCTCCTATGATGTTCTCTCTCAAGTGTTTTCTACCTTGGATCTTAGGGTTTCATCCCCTCATGGATCTCCCCATCTCTTTTTTTCCCTGGTTAGCTCTCTATTCTTTCCAATTCCTTCCCAAGGTTTCATCACCATTTTGGTTCCCTAATTGGTTACTTCATCTATATTTGGTTTCAGTTCTTCCCAATCCTCCTTCCCTCGCTCTAACATTATGTTCCAACTCTCCTCTCAAGGTCAGATTTGGATTAATAGATTCTCAATGGTTTTGGGATTTCTTTTTTGGTGACTGTTAGTATTTTCACCCTCCTTTCTTTTATTCCCTGGATTTCATTTCCCTATTTCCACTCTTATTTATCTCCTCTATAGTGTTTGATGTATTTCTCTATCTTCTATGATGAAGAATCAACGATGGTGTGTTTTGGAGAGATTGTGGGTCTCATCTTGGATTTTTCATTCTATGGAGGTATCTCGCCTCGTAGCTCCTCTGGCCTCCATACCCTCCTCTCCATTCTTGGTCGGGAAGGTGTGTTGGGATACAAGACACTTTGAGTTGGGTGGTGTGATGGGGATGGAGTTCTAGGTGTCTCAGTTGATACAGGCATTGGGATTCATTCTTTCTTGAGGTTTCTGCTCATCGGGTGGCATTATGGTTCTATTTGGCACTTTGGTGTTGGATTCTTCTAGGTGGTTCCAGTGGCGTGATGTGGAAGTATGTGGAAAGGGTTCATTGGGTGACATACTAGTTTTGGATGGATCACATTCTTAGTAATGGGGGAGTTGATTCAGGCTATTTTGGTGGGTTTTGGTGGATTTATTTAATGTCACCGATGTTTTTTAGGTTTGGTAATAAGGTGATTGGCGCTTGAGTGCATGCTACCAATGCAGGTTCTCTATCCATATTTTGATGTCGATCACCTTGGTGGTACGACTCCTTTAACCCTTCTTCAGTGATGAGATATTATGGCAGTGAAGATGTGTGTTTCTCAATGATGAAGGATTACTAGATCTCTCTAGTGTTGCCAATGTGATTTCAGATGGTGGTGATGATGAATGTGAAGCGACGTTCACGGTGATGGTGATAGGTAGACAATCTGATATTGATGACTTGGTGACATGAATAGCCTGAGATCGATATGATTCTTTTTTCAAGTTTGAATTTTGGGTAATTTGTAACTGGGATGGTTATTGATTCTCGAAGTGGGGGTTTTGTTGGGTTATTTTATTTATGGTTTTTTCTAGTGGCTAATATGTTATGGTTAAATCAATACCCTTAAAATTATCATTAGAAAATTCAAAAATATGGATTGTGAGGAATATAACATCAGATCTATACATGTAATTGTGACCGACACATACGAATATTTAATTATTTCCGTAGTAGTCATGGATTACATTCGTGACCATATTAGTTGAATGGGTTCACTCCCAAAACTATCTTATTAGTCATGGTTCACCCCCAAAACCAATTTAGTTTAAAGATTACATTAATGATCTGAGTTGACTACCCATTTCGTCCCTGCATTACTGATCTGGGTTCACTTCTCATTCCAGCCCAGTATTACTGAAACGGGTTCAGTTAGAATTCCATCCCTGGATTATTGAACTGGGTTCACTTCTCATTCCAACCCATTATTACTGAACTAAGTTCCCTACTCATTATAACCATATCATACTGAACTGATATCGCTCCTCATTCAAGCCAAATCATACTAAACTGTGTTCACTCCTAATTATATCCATGTCATACTGAACCATGTTCACTCCTCATTCCATTCCTGTAATACTAAAATTATTTCACTCCTCAATATAGATATATCATACTCATGAGATATACATATTGTTACCAATTCATTTGATGGAGATATATGTATCACCCATCACATAATAAAATCATATATCTATGTCCTACAAAATAATAAAACATTCATCATATCGTGACCCAAAAAATAGAGGGGTTTCATAAATATGATATCATACCCCATTAAATGTAATGAATATTATAAAAATTCATCATCTCATAACATGTGGAAAATATAAAGTCTTCACAATAATTTAATCATAGAATAAGCCATGAAATTATTTGGGTTACATGATCATTTTATCGTGACATAGCCCGTGGAAGAGAAATTGGTTTCAAAAGAAAATTGTAATCATAATCATAAACCATTAAAAAATAATGAAAATGGTGTCCTTAGATAATAACCTATTAAATCATAATCTATATCTTGAGATATAATCTTAAACAGAAAATAATGTTGAAATGATCATATAAGAACATTTCATGAGGAAATTAATCTTGAGACATTTCAAAGTGTCTTATTCCACTTTGAAACATTTGAATCATAATCCCCATTAAATTATAACATTACATGGAGAATATAATACCATGAAAATAAGGATATTAATGATATAATATATATACACATCATAGAATAATATAGGTTCCTAACATGGAATGTGTCTCAATTAAAGAAAATTAATACGAAATTACATTAAGGATTTGTTAACTTTTGAACCATAAACCAGATGAAAGAGAGATGAAAAATGGATATGTAAATAAAAATTAATTTTATAATAATAATCAAAAAATACATTCATGGTATGTATATACACTGAAAATGATGAGTGGTGAATATGGTATAAGTCTCACAGAAATAAAAGTTAGGCTATAATTCCCTTTACTACATGAGTAAATTTTAAATCATGATCCCTGTGCAAGAATAACATCATTTAAAACTATAAATAACATTTGATAAAATAAATTAATGAGATAACATATCATAAATTGTTATATACACCTTAAAAAATACTATAGGTTCATAACATTACATGTTCCCCAATGAATGAAAATTAAGACAAAATTACTTTACATGTTTTGTAAACATTGAACCATTAAACCCATGAAATAATAACATAAATTGGAATTTTAAATATATTAATAATAACTAAATTGATATATAAATTTTTTTATCATATTATACCTACCACACAACAAGAATAAGTGGTTAATATAGCATACGTCTCATAGAACTAAAAGTTATATGAAAAAACCCTTACCTTATGTCTTGACTCTCTTCGTACTCATTCAATCATCTTGTATAATCAATATAAAATTATATTACATATATTATAGAAAATTAATTAATTACCTCATACCATATATGATTTAATTATTACCTTCTATTACACTTTTATTAAGAATTTTATGTCAGTGTTATGTTTCAGGTAATATTATCTTATTTTTGGTATATGTTTTGACCTATTATTATTGATCCCCTTACTTAGATCATGATTAATTATTTAAATATTGTAAAACCTTATATAAATATAATATATATTCAGTATATAAATATTTATAATAAACTATAAAGGATAAAAATATTAAATGGAATACATTGTTCCTGGAGACGGTAGGTCAGACATACGCATGAACTTTGTTCTTGTTTTATTATCATTTTAAAAGAAAGTAAATAAAATATATTCATATATTTATATATATGTATAAATATATTAATTATATTATAATTATTATGTCATATATATAATATAATTTTACTAAACTCATCCATAATACATTCCTTGTAGAGTTTTAAGAAATTGGGTCTCTTTGAAGATGGTGTTGTCCACACTCGCACAAACGAAGTTATCATATTTACACAAAATTGAAATAATTAAATATGTGTTATATAATAATTTAATAAGAATAAATACATCATAAAGATAATATATATCATATAAATAATTATCTCCCATCAAAATTCTTAACCATCTGATGTGGTAAATAAAAAATGAAGAACATCATTTCGAGTGGTGGTGGTTCATTGTACACAAGAATTGAAATTATGTTTTCCATTTGATGGAATTGTGTGTTGTTGTAGGTCAAAAACATAGAATAAAAATATATAATTAAATAAAGGATACTGAGGTTATTATTTAGTCAGGTAATAAGAATATTTTATGGGAGGATAATGATAATAAAACAAAAGAGCATGAGGAAGGATTTTACCATTTCTTTGGGTAACTCCTTTTGAGATCCACCAAGGGGCATCCTTGTATGCATTTATGACAAAAGTTGTGATTTTAGGATAAAGTTATGGTGGTTGGTAGGAAATTAAGTATGGTTTTGGGGTGGTCTAAAGGGATTTATATGTGTGAAGAAGTTAGGGTGGGGAGTGCACTTTTATAATGGACGAGGAGTGGCAGTCTTTAATATATAAAAAGGAAAAAACTACATAGTTGTCTCCCTTACATCATGGGCATCAAATAATTTTCCAAATTCGATAAGAGAGGTTCATTTGAACAAATATTTCAATACAATGGATTTTAACATGTTTCTAGGTAATTTGTCCCCTTAATATTAATGTTTAACAACTAAGTAAAATATATTTTTACCTAAATTGTTGCAATTAGTTTTAATTACATTCAATAAAATTTTTAGTAGAAAAATAAGTTTACATAATTATAAATTATAAATTATTTTAATTCCAATTTTTAAACCATTTTATCAATTTATAATTAGAAAATTAGTTGAAATTAATATAAAAATAATCTCACAGGCATGTCGTGATAGTAGGTTTTTAAGCGTACATGTTTAAAAGTTCGAAAAAAATATTTAAATCTAATTTCAAAATGAAATTGGATTTGATGGCCTAAATTGAATCAATTTATGAAAAATTGATCTAATTAATCTTTAAAACCTTATATAAATAATATATATATATATATGTAAATAAATCAAATGAAAAAGACTGTTTTGAATAAAAATTCCGTATTTTTCCATATTCATCCAAAAATGTTGATTTACATAAAAATATCAATAATTTTTTCTAAGATAATTTTGAGATTATGAATCAAAATATTAATTTTATTTTATCATTTAAAAATTATTAATGTTTCAAAATTTACATTTGGTATCAAAGGGTGTTTGTTATTCCTTTTAAGACTCAGTTTTTAACCTTATTCAATTGTGATTTAATTTTTACTATAAAGATCTATAAATTTCTATTAATTATAAATTTTGAGATCTTTCAAATTATTTCTTTTTTATGGATAATATACTGGAAATTTCTTCATCAAACAGAACACCATTATTTAATGGAACCAATTAAGCCAAATGGAAAAGTAAAATTAAAATGCATTTAGAAAGTATGGGTTTTGAAATTTGGTATTCAATTATAAATGAGTATAAGATTCTTGTGACTAATAGAATCACTTGGGATGACCCAATCAATACTACCTACACTAAACATTTCAAATCCATGAATTCTTTGTATTTATCTTTAATAGATAAGGAATTTAACAAAATTTGTACATGTAAAACTGCCTATGAAAGTTGGGATACTTTATCAGTTTCACATGAAGGAACTTCTAGTGTGAAAAAATGAGACTTAATACATATACTATTAAATATGATAAATTCAAAATGAAACCTGATGAGCATATTTCTGACATATATCTCAGGTTCAAAATAAAATTTACACAATGATTTTTCTTCAAAGAGATGTCACTGCTAATGAACAAATTTTAAGGATTCACAGATGCCTACCTGGCATATGGAGAGAACCTCTATCTCTATTAGAGAGTCATGTGACATCATCAAGTTACTTATAAAAGAACTCATTGAGAAAAAAATGATATATTAAGAGGAGCTGAAAGTCAACAAAGAAGATGAGGATGAACCCAAAAGAAAATCAGTTGCATTTAAGACCACCACCACTAAACGCATAGAGAAAGGTAAATTGTAAGTCTCTATAGAAATATCTAGCAGTGAAAAATCATCACCTGATAGTGATGAGGATATAGATAAATTACCCAGATGGTTTAAGATATTTTATAAGAAGAATAAATTTTTCAAAAAAAACATAACTTCAAGGGAAGATATGATAAAAAAGGAAGATGGAATAAAGATTGGAAAAGAAGTGACTAATCTGATGAAATAGTATGCTATGAATGTAAGCGAAAGGGACATATAAAGGCTGAATGTCCTAATCTCAAATAAAAAAATATGACAACAAAGATTGAAAGTATAATAAGGCACTGAATGAAACATGGAGTGATTTTCAGGAAAATTCAAGTGACTCGGAGTCTTCACATTATGAATAGGACAACAAAGAAAATATGTGTTTTATGACAAACACATCTGAGGTAACACTAGAATCTCCTGTACACAATTCCTAATGTTCTGTAGGAGAAAGTGACTCTGAAAATATATCTAATGAGGAAATTTTTAAGTACTCTAATATTCATGAAGAAACTTGTAATTAAATAAACAATAAACACAAATCATTAAAGAAACAACATGCTCTTACCTCAACTTTTACAAACTGAACTTACAGTAGAATGGGAGGAAAATTCTCAACTAATCAAATAAAATAATGAACTAAATATATCTAATGAGTTATTGAAAAATGATCTTGAATGTTTTACTAAAGGTAATGATACTTTGGTACATATTATTGGTAAATATATTTCTTCAAAATATACTACTGGTATTGGCTAACAACATGGTAAAAGAAATTTTGGTAGAAGTAATATTTTTTCTAAGTCTAAGACATACAACTTTACTCCTAGTTCTGGAAAAAATTCATCTAGTTCAAGCCATGATACTCTCTCAACTTTTTCAAGCATTTCAATTCCAAATAGAGTTTATTTTTCTAGTACTTTTCATAATTCTTATAGGAATATTATGAAGAAAATGTGGGTTCTTAAAGCACTAGTCATTAATATTATTGGACCCAAACAAATATTGGTACCAAAGTCTGTTTTTATTTGACTATTTTGTATAAAAGATACTTAAAGATCTCCTATAATATATTATGGTACTTGGACAGTGGGTGTTCAAGACACATTATATGGTATTATTCATGCTCTAAGAATTTAATAAAAATTGATGGTGGACATGTCACCTTTAGTGAATATTCCAATGGAAAGATCATTGGCCTTGTCCAAGTCAGTAACTCTAACTCAGTTTTAATTTAAAAATTAATTTTTGTTGATGGATTGGAATATAATTTGCATAGTATTTCACAACTACGTGATGCTGGATTCCATATTAAATTTGAAAATGATGCTTTCAATGTTTTAAATTCTAAAAATGAATTAGTATTTTGTACATTAATAAATGAAAATGTATATTCTGTTAACATATATTCTTTAGTCTCTCAAAATGATTCATGTTTAAGTGTATTTCACAAAGAGTTTTGGATTTGGAATTGGATACTAGGACACTATAATATTCACTCCTTAAGAAATTTTACTAGAAAAATCTTAGTAAAATACCTACCCAAACATTATTCTCCAAATGATAAAGTGTGAAATCCTTGTCAAATGGTAAGGCAACACAAAATTTAATTCAAACAAATGAAAGAAGTGTCAACTTATGAACCTCTATAATTGGTTCACATGGATTTGTTTGGACCATCTAGAGTTTCTTGTTTAAATGGGAAGCACTATGTTTATGTTCTTATGGATGATTTTTCTAGATATACTTGGAATTTGTTTTTAGCTCACAAAAGTGAACATGCTCTCATTTTACAAAATATTTCAAAACTGTATAAAAACATAGTGGACATAGAATTAAATCCTTAAGAAGTGATCATGGTTTTGAGTTTGAAAATTAAGAGTTTGAATATTTTTTCTCACAAAATGGCTATAGTACTAATTCATCTTCCCCTAAAACACCTCAACAGAATGGATTTGTAGAAATATTAAATAGAACCTTGAAAGAGATTTTTAGAACCACGATATGACTTAACTATTTATTTTTGGGCTGAAGCTCTTAATACAGAATGCTATATTATCAATAGAGTGTTTATTAGACCTATTATTAATAGAACTCTATATGAGTTATGGAATAATAAAAAACCCAAAGTTATCAATTTCAAAGTATTTGGTTGCAATGAATATATTCTTAATACTTAAGATAATCTCAAAAAATTTGCATCCAAGAGTGATGAAAGAATATTTTTATGATATTCAATCTCTAGTATATCCTATAGAGTGTTTAAAAGAAGTTCTAAATTAGTGGAAGAATATGTCCAATTCAAATTTTATGAAACACATCCACATGAGCCTAAAACCACTCTAGAGAACCTAGAGTATGATGTATCAAATCTGAATATTAATTCAAAATTATCTAACCATCCTATAAAAGAATCTCTGAAAACTTCAAGTTCTTGAAATTCATTAGATTCGAGTCTCAATGAACCCAAACCTATTTATGCACATGAAATCACTAGTCATTCTCTTTCTAGAGATATAAGAACTCTTAAGAACCATACATTAGATGATTTTCTAGGAGATTTAGATAAGGAAACTCAAACTAAAAATTCTATTAGAAATCAGGTTGAACATCATGTCTTCATGTCACAAAATGAACCAAAAAAAACATTATTGATGCTATCAATGATGAATTTTTGGATATTTCTATACAAGAAGAGCTTAATCAGTTTTAAAGGAACAAATATTGGAAACCTGTTGACAGACCTAAAGACACAATCCCCATAGGTACTAAGTGGTTGTTTTGAAATAAGGTAGATGAAGCTGGTAAAATAGTTAGAAACAAGGCTAGATTGGTTGCACGAGGTTATAGTCAAGATGAAGGAATTGATTATGATGAGAAATTTTCACCAGCATCATGACTTGAATCCATCAAAATTCTACTTGCTTATGTCGTACATCTAAATTTCAAACTCTATAAAATGGATGTTAAGAGTCAATTCCTAAATGGGTTTATATTTGAGGATGTCTTTGTTGAGATATCCACTAGTTTTACCAATGATCATTTTCCAGATCAAGTTTTTAAATTATCAAATGCATTATACAGTTTAAAAAAAGATCCCATAGATTGATATGATAGATTAATTTCTTTTTCTTATATCCCAGGTTTTTATAAAAGGGATATATTATCCTTCCATTTTGAGAATATTAATTTCTAATGATGTTTTAGTAGTTCAAAATTATATATAAGACATTATCTTTGGATCTTCATGAAATTATTTATGTATTAAATTTTTTAAAATGATGCCAAACAAATTTGAAATGAGTTTAATGAGTGATCTAAAATTATTTCGTGGATTTAAAATCATTCAAAATAATGATGTTAGTATTTTAAATCAAATAAAATATACTAGAGATCTTCTAAAACATTTTGTCTTGGATAGCACTAAAAGTTGTGTTACTAAAATGTGTACTACTTGTAAGTTGGATCTTGATGAAGATGGACAATCTGTGTATCAAACCACATACAAGGGAATTATTGGAAGTCTACTTTGTGTAATTTCTTGTCGACCTATCATTATGTTTAGTGTATGTATGTATGCTCATTTTTAGGAAACCCCTAAGGAATCTCATTTACATGTTGTTATGAGAATTTTCAAATACCTTAAACATACACCCAATCTAGGACTATTTTATCCCAGAAGACAATCATTTGAGTTAGTTAGTTATTCTGATGTTGACTTTGGTGGTTGTATGTTATATTGAAAAAGCACCTCTGGAAAATGACAATTTTTAGGCAAGTCACTAGTATCATGGTGTTGTAAGAAACAAATATATGTTAAATTATCTACTGAAGAAGTTGAATACATATCTAATGGTTGTTGTTGTGCAAAAAGTTTGTGGAAAAAACACACATTACTAGATTTTGGATATCTATTTGGGCATGTACCTAAATGTTTTGTCAATATAAGTGCTATTAACATCTAAAAAATCATGTTTCACACTCTAGGACAAAACATATTAATGTAAGACATCAATTTTTGAGAGATCATTATAAAAAAGGTGAAATCACTTTGGAATTCATTGGAACTAAATATCATCTCACTGATATATTCACCAAACTAGAAAATTTTGAAATGATAGATTACATTATACATGATTTGGGAATGATAAATATTAAGTAGAAAGTATACTATTTCACATTTTATTGTTTCACAGTTTATGGTTTCACAAGTCACTATCGTAATAGTATTGTCTAACGCTAACAGTTCTGTAGTTTTTACTATCTTAAATGTTGATGTTTCATGTTTACAGTATCACAGTTACTATCTCTCAGTTACTGTTTTTAACTTACTGTCTCCAACAATACGGTCATCCCATTTAGAAATCACACAGTTACTATCTCATAGTGAATGCCAGTTATAGTCTCACAGTGAAACCTATTTTTGGTCTAACCATAAAATTCATTCACGATCACACTATAAAGACACTTTACTATTTTATTTACATATTATAACTCATATCTTGGAAATTAATTATTTTATTTTTTAATTTCCAAAAATTTTGTTTTTGCAACACTTTTTATCCATAAATGATAAAAATTAATGAAGTTTCACTTCTTTCATCACCCAATATATCTTCTCTAAAACCATAACCCCTATTTTAACCATTCTCTCTCTCGAAACATCTTTGAATTCCAAAAATAAAATGCCCATCCTCATCAACCCTTGAGAAGCACAGTTCAAAGAAGAAGATGAAAATAACACTGAAGTTAGCACCCAAAGGTCTGTTGAACCTGAACCTAGAGAATATAAAACTTGTTCCTGAAAATGAAATTTTCCCCAAGTGAATTCTTTCATGTAAGTCACTATTATTGAAAGTGTTATGAAATCATGGATGGTCATATTGGTTTACAAATAATGATAGATTGATTTACCCAAAACTAGTTGCATAGTTTTATTAGTTTTTTACTGTAGAGACCTGAAGCTTGACGTACATTGACATTACATTACATTTGCAGAATACTTAGTACATAACAAAAACACACACACAAGGATCATAATAGTTTAGTGTCTTTGGAAACTCGGAATATAATCTTCTAATCGTGGTGAAAGATCTTCAACATCTCCCATAAAGATCTTCTTATTTTTTACCAAAAACCTTTCTTTATATCCTGGGGAAAAGAAAACATAAAAGGGTGAGCTCAAATGCTCAGTAAGGGTAAACAAAATAAATATCAATCACATCATATACATAAGCACATAACTTTTGGAAATCTTAACCTGCAAAAGAGATCATAATTTCATAACACGGGGTAAATCGTGGTAGAGAAATATAATCACAATAATCATAACTTAAAACATGAAACATTGTGGCATTCACACATAATCATAGAGAATCATTTCTTGTTAATCAAGACTCATTTCCAATACTATCTTAGTGGACAAAGTCCCTTTCTGAACCGATTCACCCTCGTTTCAGTCCTGTTGCACTGAACCGGTATAACCTACTATTCCATCCATGTGTATCTCATGAGATAAAAAATATTTACCCAATGCATTGGAGGGAGATATAGGTCCCACCCATCTCATAATGATACCATTCTTATGTGTTCCACAAAATCATAAATCATACATCATTGCATAACCCATGTAATAAAAATGGGAATCTTAAACATCATGACATCATAAAACAATTCATATAAGATAAAGGAATTCATAAATATAATTCCATCACAACATAATAAAATCAATTTAATTATAGGGATAAAAACAGAACCCTTTATTATCTTAGATGGAAAATAATTTTGATAAAACACTTGAACTCCATTCTTGAGGAAAATATCCTTTCTTCTTCAAAAACATTTTTCCTTTCTTAACATGTCATACAACATTAAACTAAAAGAAGTTGATTAAAAATAAACTTGAAAACTTGTAAAGTATGATTCTTGGAAATAATGTTTTAAAAATCCATTCAAGTCATATAAGTTAAAAAAACATTCTTCTCGTACTTTTGTCAGAAAAGTCAAAAAGTACCTCGTACGAAAAACGACAAAAGATTCCTTTCATATCTTTTACAAAAAACTCACCGAAGGGTAAAATTGGATATAAACTATTTTATAAGGATATAAATATTACATATTGAAGAAACATGGATGTGGATGATAAAATACACCCCAGTAAATTCCAAAGTATAAACAATCTCGGATAAAAATGAGATTGTGATATTTCCCTTACCTTAGGTCCGACTTGCTTTGTAAGTGTCCAAACCTCCTTTATAATGATTTAAATAATATTATTGACTTATTCCAGAATCATACTTATTTTTATGATATCATATATGGTCATATTCTTAGCTTCTTAGTAGTAATATTTCATTGCTACTTGTTATTCAGGTGTTTATAACTTTTTGTTCTTATGCGTGTTTTGTTGAATAAATTCTTATTATTTTCCTTAGGTTATAGATAAATCATTTCCAGAATGGTTTTAGTGTAATATATATTATATTCATTCAATTCAATTCATTTATATAATCATTATGAAATGAAGATCATGTAGAACGAGTCGCATCACATCGTGGAGACGGTATTCCGTACGTACGCACGCGCAGTGATTTCTTTTTCCGTAGGATGGATAGATGGTGAAATAGAGTTTTTTCATACTTATAATAACATATCATTATATTAGTGATACTGATGTTATTACTTCATAATGAAACAACTAAAGAAGAATAAGTGGAAGAAGAAATAAAGATGAAAGAATCGGTAACGGACATTACCTCTTCTTTGAAGTGCTTCTTTGGGACCTTATTTTAAGGCACTAAAATTGGTCTTTGAGGAAGACCAGAACCTCTAGAATGTTTCTAGGTAAGTGGAGAGGAGAATTGGGCAGGTTTTGGCCGAGCATTAAGGCTAAAAGTTGTGTGAGGAAGAGAGGGAGGAGGTTCCCTTTTATAAGGGAGGAGAGGGGCACCTTTGGAATAACTAAAACTATTATTTTATTATAAAGTCATGTTCGGTTTTAAATAGCTCCAAATTGATTTATTTAAAGGCTATGGTGGGTATGGGTCTAAAAAATCTCATCCAATATAATTTAGACAAGGTTAGGTTCCTATTTTAACCTTATCATTTAGATATAACATTAAGTTAAATAATTTATCTTTTATCGTGTCTTTTTGTTTTCTTACACTATATGGTTAATAAACTTACTATATCAAGAAAATCAAACCCCAAGTTGTTTATTATTAATATATATAATCTTATCTAAGTCATTTTTCTGAACCTTAGATTTTTAGGAATAAAATAACAATTAATTATATAATATATGTTTTAAAAACTAATTTATGTCAATTTTGACACTATTTGGTACATGATTTTTATGAAATTCATAACAGTATGATAAGTTCGAACCAAGTTACTTAAATCAATAATAACATGTCATATTAACCTAAAAAATTAGTGTAATTCATAAAAAGTCTCAAATAATATTTATTTGGGTATTTATAACATCACTTATGTCAATATTTCATTAATAAGATAATTACTCCATCATCGTTGTGTCATAAATAAATTAAATTATTAATGTATAAAAATTATAAATAAAATACCATTATGTAGGAAATCTTTTTAGCTTTCTAATGAATATTTAAAATATAATTTATCTTATGTTTAACCCTATATTAAAAATGTTTTAGTAAATAAACTTTGATTTTAACTCTTTTAACTCTTCTTTGAATTAAATAATAATAAATGTCCTAATCTAATCCAAGTTGGGCTAAATGGTCATATTTTATTCCTAAGCTTGTTTTTGGTCTAATTACACTTATCCAATAGAATTTGGACATGTGTTAGGCTAATAATAATATCATTTTTACCCTTAATTACCCTATTTACTTTTAACCGTGGTAAATAAAAGTAAAAAGTTACTATTCACCAAAAATTATTTTCATCTCATTGAACCACATTTTACTTACTGAAATCAACCGTGTCTCTCGTATTTTTGAAATTCCACTCACAGAAGTGGTAAAATTATGTTTTATGAAAAATTCAGTTTTTTTAACTACCACTTAGTGGTTTCACTATTCATCAAAAATTGAAAGTTTTCAGAAAAATACCAAAAATTAGGCTTAATCTATATTTGATATTATGAACTCAAAAATGATTTCTATTTTACCAAATTCAAAACATATCAGTTGCATTAATTAATTTAAAAATTAATTCCCGTCGTCAAAACAAAAGGCGTGTTTTTAAGAGATAATAACTATCAAAAGATTGACACTTGTTTATAACTGGTTTAAATGTGAAATTACATCCAATGACCAACATTGTATTAAATTGTAAAAATATATTCTAAATATACTTTAAAACCACTCAAATTAATAATTTATCACTATTAATTATTTCGATTGAAAAATTTGTTTTTAATTAAAATTTAGTAATTTTCACTATTCATCAAAATATGAAAGTTATCCGAAAATCACCAAAATTTCACCCTAAGCTAATTTCGATATTACGAATCCAAAACTGAATTCCATTTTGAAAAATAAAATTACAAAATTTCAAAAAGTGGTTATTACTATTCATAACGGCTAGTTTTAATAATATTTTAATAGCATATTGTTGTTTAGTGAAACTCGTTATTGCGTACTACACACGCTATCAAGGAAGGTCGCAATTGTGTGTAATGCAAGGAAAGTCAAGGATTCTTGTTGTGCAAGCTCCTTTTGGTGTAGTGTACAAAACAAGACATTAGTGAACTTAAAAAGAATATTTTTCATAAAATCTCGGGGTGTTACATTCTACCCCCCTTAAAATGAATTTCGCCCTCGAAATTCGTCGGGGTTATAAATGGTTTACTATTCGAAAGTTTCTTTAATAGAAACCCACGTCGTAAAAAGGAATACCAAAAACAATCTTTAAAAATGAAAGTATGAAACGTAATGGTTACCCAAATAAACTAATCACTGGGTTTCCACATAGGTGAAAATATGGATATGGAAGAAAACTCTAACCATCATGTTCTGATGGAGAGTGGTAGAGAACATGGATATGGAAAATCCAACAATCACAAATCCATAAATTTGTGACGATCTAAGTTACCATCCGATTAATCAGATATAAGAGCACTAGGACAACATTTTTGGTTTTCAAGATCGTTTCCCTAAAGTTGAAGAATTTGAATTAGAATAAATACTTAATTTATTTTGGTGCAATCTCACTATTTTTCGTGCCTTTAACAATTTCCACTTCATCTCTTAAATAAATTAAGTTGAATTTGTTATTCGTGAAGTGTTAGCAGATCATGTGATAGAATGACGGGTCATTCCATCTGTCTCAAACAAAAGGTTATCAAAAGTTATTAAATATACATAAGTCATTCTATAGTGAGATTAATCATATATGGTTCATAAAATGGACTTATACTTCATATTTCATACTGGTTAATATAATAAAACTAGTTTCTACTAAACAGGGACTTCCTGTAGGTCAGTGGTAGGCAATAAAGGCCAGTCGCACTTCGGTTGTGGGTTCGATTCCCACAGCCTTGTCCGACGTGATGGGATGTTTCCCATCTTGCAGGTTGCCCTTTTTCTAAAACTATAACATCCCATCAATAATATCGAAAAAACTTCTATCCTTAAACAATACTAACTTATGTCCAACATAATCCATTTCAATCTTTAGGCTTATCCATAATACTGCAGTCCACTCTCATAACATAGTGAAAATGATTACCAGAGATTTAATACCATCGTTGATCCCCATATATCATAAGATATGTTTTGTTGGTCACATTCCAAACATTCAAAGTCATTAATCATGTATTCTCTTTAATACCCATTGATCCTTAGTGAAAACATGAATGTAGTTAAAATTTAACACTTTCCACATACCAAAATCCTCAAAATTCTATATATTCAAACCATGATATCACTTAGTCCTTATATCAATCATGAGCTCATGAATACTGTCAAATATTTAATTTTCTCGTTTTCCCTTCATTATGTGCATATCATTCTTTTTGCAAAAATATCTCAATCACTTTCCATGGTTAATGGTACCATAAAATTATTGAAAACCACAATATACCAATACATAAATATTCCAATATTCTACGATACTATATACAACACTATTTTGGAATCCTATTACCTAAACACTTAATCATTCCACCACATCGTTGTCATATTCAACATCGCCAATAGTGATCGCATTTGACTTCCCTTTTTCCTTTGCCTTAAGTGGTTTCTCATGTTGATCATCACTAACCCTTGGATTATGTCATTTATTAGCATAATGCCCCATTTCCTTGCACTTGAAGCATTGAAGTGTTGGTGGTGCGTTCTCTGCAGTGTTTGCTTTATTCACATCATTAGAAACCCTTTTTCCATTACATCGACACTCAGCTGCTCGATGACCTTCTTTTCCACACTTAAAACATTTTCTAGTCCCATTAAGACAATCTCCACCATGCTTCTTTCCACACTTTGTGCATAAGGAAACATTCATCTTCTTTTCACCATTATTCTGAGATTTCTCCTTGAACTCCATCTTTCGTTTCTTTTCAAAACCATGAGATGGATATGTAACACCAACTTCCATTTCTACCTTCATAGCACAATGCACAATTTCTTCATAGCTACTGAAGTCTCTTATAGTTAATTCCCTTCGAAGACTTCGTTTTAAGCCACTGAAAAATCGATCAACTTTACCTTCAGGTTGGATGATAATGCCAGATGCATACCTTGCAAGTCTTGTAAAATTTGCTTCATATATACCAACAGATTCATCATCCTTCTACTTCAGATCAAGAAACTCCTTTTCCATCTTTGTTCTAAGAATACGAGGGAAGTACTTACTGAAAAACAAGTTCTTGAACTCGTCCCATTACATGGACTCAATTTCATCTCTTGGCCTCGTATTCTTGATAAGATTCCACCATTGATCAGCATCACCTTCCAAACGATACACTTCTAAGATGACTTTATCATGTTCAGAACATTGAAGAACTGAAAATATCTTTTCAGTGGTACTAATCCATTGTTCAGCAACAAGCGGATCGGAAGTCCCACTGAAAGAAGGTGGACGTTGCCTCATGAAGGACTCAATAGAATATTGTGCCCTTCTCTGCTCATTTGGAAGTCCAGAATGATTCATAGCTTGTGTAAGTATAGCAATAAGATTTTTCACTCCATCTCCCATAACATTTGTTTGTTCATGAGGACAATCATTGCATTGTCCATTGCATTGATCAACACGGTTCGTTCGGGTTCCAACCATCGTCTACAACCCAAAAAGAATTGTGTAAGAGGTAAAAAACATGCTAGGGAAAACAACATTAAAAAGGGGGAGTATCCTCAATATCTATCTTCTTAGGTAAAATTCTATGATCGTTACCGTAGTTCTAGGACTGTATCTTATACGTATACTTATCCTTAGGGACATCCCTAGACATACCTTAGAAAAATCTCTAGGGATCTCACTAACGCTTTCGCATCCTAGTTTCCAAAGGTTGACTAAACCTTTCCTCTGATACCAACTGTAGAGACCCGAAGCGTGACGTACATTGACATTACATTACATTTGCAGAATACTTAGTACATAACAAAAACACACACACAAGGATCGTAATAGTTTAGTGTCTTTGGAAACTCGGAATATAATCTTCTAATCGTGGTGAAAGATCTTCAACATCTCCCATAAAGATCTTCCTTTTTTTACCTAAAACCTTTCATTATATCCGGGGGAAAATAAAACATAAAAGGGTGAGCTCAAATGCTCACTATGGGTAAACAAAAGAAATATCAATCACATCATATACATAAGCACATAACTTTTGGAAATCTTAACCTGCAAATGAGATCATAATTTCATAACATGGGGTAAATCATGGAAGTGAAATGTAATCACAATAATCATTACATTAAACATGAAACTTTGTGGCATTCACACATAATCATAGAGAATCATTTCTTGTTAGTCAAGACTCATTTCCAAGACTATCTTAGTGGACAAAGTCCCTTTCTGAACCGAGTCACCCTCGTTTCAGTCCTGTTTCACTGAACCAGTATAACCTACCGTTCCATCCATGTCTATCTCATGAGATATAAAATCTTTACCCAATTCATTGGAGCGAGATATAGGTCTCACCCATCTCATAATGATACCATTCTTATGTGTGCCACAAAATCATAAATCATACATCATTCCATTACCCATGTAATACAAATGGGAATCTTAAACATCATGACATCCTAAAACAATTCATATAAGATAATGGAATTCATAAAAATAATTCCATCACAACATAATCAAATAAATTTAATAATAGGGATAAAAACAGAACCCTTTATTATCTTAGATGGAAAATAATTTTGATAAAACACTTGAACTCCATTATTGAGGAAAATATCCTTTCTTCTTCAAAAACATTTTTCCATTCTTAACATGTCATACAACTTTAAACTAAAAGAAGTTGATTAAAAATAAACTTGAAAACTTTTAAATAAAGCTTCTTGGAAATAATGTTTTAAAAATCCATTCATGTCGTATAAGTTAAAAAAAACATTCTTCTCGTACTTTTGTCGGAAAAGTCAAAAAGTACCTCGTACGAAAAACGACAGAAGATTCCTTTCATATCTTTTAAAACAAAGTCACCGAAGGGTAAAATTGGATATAAACTATTGTATAAGGATATAAATATTACATATTGAAGAAACATGGATGTGGATGATAAAATACACCCCAGTAAATTTCAAAGTATAAACAATCTCGGATAAAAATGAGATTGTGATATTTCCCTTACCTTAGGTCTGACTTGCTTTGTAAGTTTCCGAACCTCCTGTACAATGATTTAAATAATTTTATTGACTTATTCCAGAATCATACTTATTTTTATGATATCATATATGGTCATATTCTTAGCTTCTTAGTAGTAATATTTCATTGCTACTTGTTATTCCGGTGTTTATAACTTTTTGTTCTGATGCGTGTTTTATTGAATAAATTCTTATTTGTTTCTTTAGGTTATAGATACCTCATTTAAATAATTTTATTAGTGTAATATATTTCATATTCATTCAATTCAATTAATTTATATAATCATTATTAAATGAAGATCATGTAGAATGAGTCACATCACATCGTGGAGACGGTATTCCGTACGTACGCACGCACAGTGATTTCTTTTTCCGTAGGATGGATAGATGGTTAAATAGGGTTGTTTCATACTTATAATAACATATCATTATATTATTGATACTGATGTTTTAACTTCATAATGAAACAACTAAAGAAGAAGAAGTGGAAGAAGTAATAAAGATGAAAGAATCGGTAACGGACATTACCTCTTCTTTGAAGTGCTTCTTTGAGACCTTCTTTTAGGGCACCAAAATTGGTCTTTGAGGAATACCAGAACCTCTTGAATGTTTCTAGGGAAGTGGAGAGGAGAATTGGGCCGGGGTTGTCTGAGATTTAAGGCTCAAAGTTGTGTGAGGAAGAGAGGGAGGAGGTGCCCTTTTATAAGGGAGGAGAGGGGCACCTTTGGAATAACTAAAACTATTATTTTATTATAAAGTCAAGTTCGGTTTTAAATACCTCCAAATTGATTTATTTATAGGCTAAGGTAGGGATGGGTCTAAATCCTCTCATCCAATAGAATTTAGACAAGTTTAGGTTCCTATTTTAGCCTTATCATTTAGATTTAACATTAAGTTAAATAATTTAACTTTTACCGTGTCTTTTTGTTTTCATACACTATATGGTTAATAAACATACTATATCAAGCAAAACGAACCCCAAGTTGTTTATTATTAATATATATAATCTTATCTAAGTCATTTGGCCTAACCTTAGATTTTTCGGAATAAAATAACAATTAATAATATAATATTTGTTTTAAAAACTAATTTATGTCAATTTTGACACTATTTGGTACATGATTTTAATGAAATTCATAACAGAATGATAAGTTCGAACCAAGTTACTTAAATCAATAATAACATGTCATATTAACCTAAAAAATTAGTGTAATTCATAAAAAGTCTCAAATTATAATTATTTGGGTATTTATAACATCAATTATGTCAATATTTCATTAATAAGATAATTATTACATCATCGTTGTGTCATAAATAAATTAAATTATTAATGTCTAAAAATTATAAATAAAATACCATTATGTAGGAAACCTTTTTAGCTTTCTAATGAATATTTAAAATCTAATTTATCTTATGTATAACCATATATTAAAAAAAATTAGTAAATAAACGTTGATTTTAACTCGTTTAACTCTTCTTTGAATTAAATAATAATAAATGTCCTAATCTAATACAAGTGGGCCTAAATGGTCATATTTTATTCCTAAGCTTGTTTTTGGTCGAATTACACTTATCTAATAGAATTTGGACATGTGTTAGGGTAATAATAATATCATTTTTACCATTAATTACCCTATTTACTTTTAACCGTGGTAAATAAAAGTAAAAAGTTACTATTCACCAAAAATTATTTTCATCTCATTGAACCACATTTTACTTACTGACATCAACCGTGTCTCTCGGATTTTTGAAATTCCACTCATAGAAGTGGTAAAATTACGTTTTATGAAAAATTCAGTTTTTTTAACTACCACTTAGTGGTTTCACTATTCATCAAAAATTGAAAGTTTTCAGAAAAATACCAAAAATTAGGCCTAAGCTATATTTGATATTATGAACTCAAAAATGATTTCTATTTTACCAAATTCAAAACATATCAGTTGCATTAATTAATTTAAAAATTAATTCCCGTCGTCAAAACAAAAGGCGTGTTTTTAAGAGATAATAACTATCAAAATATTGACACTTGTTTATAACTGGTTTAAATGTGAAATTACATCCAATTATCAACATTGTATTAAATGGTAAAAATATATTCTAAATATACTTTAAAACCACTCAAATTAATAATTTATCACTATTAATTATTTTGATTGAAAAAGTTGTTTTTAATTAAAATTTAGTAATTTCACTATTCATCAAAATATGAAAGTTATTCGAAAATCACCAAAAATTCACCCTAAGCTAATTTCGATATTACGAATCCAAAAATGAATTCCATTTTGAAAAATAAAATTACAAAATTTCAAAAAGTGGTTATTACTATTCATAACGGCTAATTTTAATAATATTTTAATAGCATATTGTTGTTTAGTGAAACTCGTTATTGCGTACTACACACGCTATCGAAGATTGTCGCGATTGCGTGTAATGCAAGGAAAATAAAGGATGCATGTTGTGAAAACTTCTTTTGGTGTAGCATACAACACAAGACATTAGTGAAATTAAAAAGAATATTTTTCATAAAATCTCGGGGTGTTACAGTTAAAATTTATTACGATACAGAAGATGGATTTGTTGTGATAAGCTGGATAAATGGCCAAATATGTACTTTTCCATCGAGGTTACTAGATTCATGCTTAATGATACCTCATGATGGTATTTTTTAGGACTACCAGAGTGGTCCTCCACCTCCAAGTGTTATCTTTTTATTTGGAAGAATCTTTGAGAATATTAACTGTAAATGAAACAAAGAGAAGAGATATAACTGTTGAGCTATATGGTGAAACCAGAATTTTGTTTTAATATGTTCTGAATCAGATCTACCCTAGAAAATGGGATTTTTCTAAACTCAATTAACGGGGTGTATGTTTGATACATATTATGAATAATGGGCACAAGATCAACCTATGAATGTATGTTATCCTCTATATGTGTGAGTTGATAAAGACAACCTCCAAGTCAATATCCATGTTCTACTAGAGGTTAATCTTAGCTATTCTTCATACAAAAGGGTTGGTTGGACCAGATGAATAAGTCATCAAGGATTATGAATATTATATTTCAAAACTTACAGTCAAGAGAATGAAAATTAGTTGTAATCCATGGATTAAAGCATGGGTAGAAGATAATGAGAGGGTATATGAAATGTTCAACCCTATTGAACACTCTTCAAGACCTAAGGATATTTATGGTCCTGGTTTGGAACCAGCTGAAATCGTGGACTATTTTGATGAGGAAGAAGAAGAAGTGGTTGTTATACCTATAGGGAAAACTGTCCCAGATGAGGAAGATAATGAACCTGTTCCTTTAGTCTTAATTGAGAAGGAAGTATATGTCCTTGAAGAGATTGTTGATCTAGAAGAACCTAACTATAAAGAAGAATTTTTTGTGGTTTAAAGGTAAATTTCTTTTCAGGAATAACATTTAAAAGAAGATCTTTCTCTTGAAAAAGAATCTTCTCTGGAATAACACCTAGAGAAACAAATTGTTCCTGATCTTATCTCATCTACTGAAGAGATAACGGAGAAAGCCTTTTAACTAGCAATATTGGAAATGGATGAGGATATTATGGATGAAATATGGGAATTAGATCAAGGATCTAAATATTGTTGTCCCAAGAAAGATTCACATATTGAGGGGGAGCAACACCCGAATCTGGAAAGTGTTGAAGTTCCAAATTCGGTTGATTCAAGCTATGTGGATACATGGTATAAATTTTCTGGCAATTTTGATGTGAATGACTCCCATAAATCCCTAGTTAATGTTCTATAATTTTCTACTTTGTTTCAATTGAAACAATTATCTTCTCTTTATGTTATATCTTCAAAGAAACCTAATCCAATCTTAGCTCATATTTCCAAACCATCATGTGAACCTTAAAACATGGTGAGTAAGGATGATTTAAAAGCATTTGAAGATACACTATTGCCTGGGGTTGAAAATCTCTTAAATACTCAACCAGATCCTATGACAAACATGAGTGAAAGATATGTTACCCTATTGTGAGAGAAGATTATTTGGTAGATTCAACCAAAATTATTCATGAAAATCAAGAATTCAGAGTTGATAACAAACAGTAAATTGATGTTGTGAAGTCTCTAAGAACTATGGTTGAAGAAATGTATAGAGTGATAAAATAATGAACAGAACCTATTTATCATCCTGATGAGGATGTTAGTAGTCATATTCCATAAGAATTATCCTCCTTGATTCAACCTATCCTCACTTACTTAGCTGAAAAGTTAGTTGAATGAAACAAGAAAATAGTTCAAGAGATGTGTGAGCTTGTTATTGGACTTAACAAGTTGACTGATGAGTATAAGGGTTGTCTCCAGAAGGTTATGAAACAAAATAAGTATCTTACATTTTCTGTTACATCTTCTAATACATCTAGATAGTAATATCAACCCTCTTTGGACAGTGATCGACACAGAACAAATGTCAAAGAAGATCCTCAGTCTGTGCTCAGTGGATTTGACAGATAGTCTCGGTCTATGGCTTTAAAGAATAGTGGAAGAGTTCTTGATTTGGTGATAATTCATTCAAACATTTCCAATGATTCTTAGGAGGAGATTACTAAAATGGTGGACTTCTACTTCAATAGGATCTTCTCAAAGCATGACATGACAAAACACTTCATGTACCTTATAGAGAGGTTGAGAATCCCTCATGTCACTCAAGCTTTCAAAACTCATGTTCAAAAGCTGAAGGATTTTACTACTTTATTGGACATGTTCATTGAGAACAAGGTTGACTTTGAGAGAGAAATACAGTATTGTGGTGAGATCATTACTGACTTCATCATGCTTTTGAGACCTTATCTTCATGTATAGAGTACTATTATTATGGCTCCTACAACTACACCCTTGAGACATAGTTTGCCTACGTTCTCATTCTCTTCCTATGCCTCAACTTCTATGTCATTTCCTCAGGCTCTGATTCAGATCAGAGCTGTTATACATGACCAACAATTGCCATGGTCTTCCACCAAATCTACCTTGGCCCCTTCTACTATTTAAGGACTCCCTCTACCTTCAATTTTAGTTTCTTCACTTCATTTTTTCACTTCTACCTCTGCTCTAGTGCCTTATAGTGATTTTCTAACCAAGGTAAAAGAGAAGACAACCAGTGATGAATAAAAATAAACACTATCTTTTGATAGGGATGATTTCTATATTTCAGTTTCATACTATTTTTAATGACACTTTTTTATCCATATAATTCATTGTGGACTCTTCTTATATACTCTCTTATTTTCTTTTGTACTCTTTTTCATAATACCAAAACGGGGAGAGACGTGAACACTAAGGGAGATACACGTTCACTAAGAATAGATATCTCACTCACATGATTTGTGGTCATAAAAAAGGGGGATATTGTTGGAATCCTCATGTTATAATCATGTTTTAATGATCACAAATCCTATACATCCTGTAAAACTTAATAATAAAGTTTAATCTATCTCAAATCATGTAGACAGATGGTTGGTTTCTTTATACATTAAATAAAATTATCTAAGATCATAGTTACAAAAATCATGTTTGTTTGTGTAAACTATATTTACTTTATTTTATAATGAATTTATTTTATGAATGATTAAGTATAACTCGTTATGTGGATATCACTATTTAAGTGTGTATAAAGATATTTTGGATAGCTCTGATAAACCATGAGTCTTCCACCAGTTATGTTTTTCCAGAAAAGGACCTAGACATCACGACCTAGACACTGTAAACTAGACACCATGACCAGAAATCATGACCAAACATCGTGACCTAGAAACTGTGACCCAGACACCCTGACCAGACACCGTGACCATACACCATGAACAAGACTCTGTGACCATACACATTGACCCGAACACCATAACCTAACACTGTGAGAAGACACCAAAACCAGCTTCAGATGTAACAGCCCGAGATTTTATGAAAAATATTCTTTTTTATTTCACTAATGTCTTGTGTTGTACGCTACACCAAAAGGAGCTTTCACAACACGCATCCTTGACTTGCCTTGCATTACACGCAATCGCAACCTTCCTCGATAGCGTGTGTGGTACGTAATACTGAGTTTCACGAAACAATGATATGCTATTAAAATATTATTAAAACTAGCCGTTATGAATAGTAATAACCACTTTTTAAATTTTAGAAATTTTAACTCTCAAAATGGACTTCATTTTTGGATTCAGAGTATCGAATTTAGCCTAAGGTGAAATTTTGGTACTTTTCAGATAACTTTCATATTCTGATGAATAGTGAAAATTACTAAATTATAATTAAAAACAACTTTTTTAATCGAAATAATTAATAGTGATAAATCATTAATTTGAGTGGTTTTAAAGTATATTTAGAATATATTTTTATAATTTAATACAATGTTGGTCATTGGATGTAATTTCACATTTAAACTAGACATAAACAAGTGTCAATATTTTGATAGATATTGTTTCATAAAAACACGCTATTTGTTTTAACAGCGGGATTTAATTATAAAATTAATTAATGCAACTTTTATGTTATGAATTTGGTAAAATAGACTTCATTTTTGAATTCAGAATATGAAATATAGCTTGGGATTAAATTTTGGCATTGTTCTGAAAAACATCAATTTTTGATGAATAGTGAAACTACTAAGTGGTAGTTAAAAAAACTGAATTTTTCATAAAACTTAATTTTACCGCTTCTGTGAATGGAATTTCAAAAATCCGAGAGACACGGTTGATGTCAGTAAGTAAAATGTGGTTCAATGAGATGAAAATAATTTTTGGTGAATAGTACCTTTTTACTTTTATTTACCACGGTTAAAAGTAAATAGGGTAATTAAGGGTAAAAATGATATTATTATTACCCTAACACATGTCCTAATTCTATTGGACAAATGTAATTCGACCAAAAACAAGCTTAGGAATAAAATATGACCATTTAGGCCCACTTGGATTAGATTAGGACATTTATTATTATTTGATTCAAAGAAGAGTTAAAAGAGTCAAAATCAAAGTTTATTTACTAAAACATTTTTAATATAGGGTTATACATAATATAAATTCGATTTTAAATATTCCTTAGAAAGCTAAAAATATTTCCCACCTAATGGTATTTTATTTGTAATTTTTAGACATAAAATATGTTAATTTATTTATGACACAAATATGATGCAGTAATTATCTTATTAATGAAATATTGACATAATTGATGTTATAAACACCAAACTAAATATAATTTGAGACTTCTTATGAATTACACTAATTTTCTAGGTTACTATGATATATTAGTGTTGATTTAATCAACTTGGTTCGAACATATAATTCTGTTATGACTTTCACAAAAATCATATATCAAATAGTGTCAAAATTGACACAAAATAGTTTTTAAATCAAATATTATATTATTAATTGTTATTTTATTCCTAAAAATCTAAGGTTCGGCCAAATGACTTAGATAAGGATATATATATTAATAATAAACAATTTGGGGTTCTTTTGGAATGTTATAGTAAGTGTATTAACCATATAGTGAAAGAAAACAAAAAGACACGGTAAAAGTTAAATTATTTAACTTAGAGTTAAATCTAATTGATAAGGTTAAAATAATACCCTAAACTTATCTAAATCTTATTGGTTGATATTATTTCGATCCATCCCCACTTTAGCTTCGAAATAAGACCCTTTGGAACCATTATAAACCGATTTTGACTTTAATATAAAATAATATTTTGAGATATTCCTAAGGTGCCCCTCTCCTCCCTTATAAAAGGACACCTCCTCCCCCTCCTCCTTACACCAATTTGAGCACTCAAGCTCGGCCAACCCCTGCCAAAATCTCTTCTCAACTTCCCTAAAAACATCCTAGAGGTTCTGGTCTTCCTCAAATACCAATTTTAGTGCCCTAAGAGGATGTCTCAAAGAGGCACTTCAAAAAAGAGGTAATTACCGTTACAAATTCTTTCATCTTTATTTCTTCTTCCACTTCTTCTTCATAGGTTGTTTCATTATGAAGTAATAACATCAGTATCACTCATATACTGATATGTTATTATAAGTATGAAACAAACCTATTTCACCATCTATCCATCCTACGGAAAAAGAAATCACCGCGCGTGCGTACGTACGGAATACCGTCTCCACGCCGTGGTGTAATCTATTTTCCACCACCACCTTACATGGATGGGTATAATGGTGTAAAGAATAACTATACATAGTTATTAAAACATCATATTGATTCTGATATATTGTATAATCCACTCCAATTCAATTCAATATTTATAGAAATGATATCATCGCTCGTGCGTACGTACGGACTACCGTCTCCACGACGTGATGAGATTCATTCTCCATGTTAACCATTTAAGAATGATTATAATGTATATATAAGAAATAATAATGAAATATATGACATTATAAAGCTACTGGATTTATGTATATATATACATATGTATTTCATCTACTTACTTCCATTTCAAGACAATAAGGAATGGAAAACAGCGTTCATGCGTACGTACGGACTACCATCTCCATGAACGGTGTTTTTCATTTTATTTATCTACCTATTATATATATATATATACTGAATATATATGATATATAAATCATATTTTATATTCTGGAAGTGAGTAAATCATGATATAAGTAATAATTATGTCAAGAACAACAAGTCAAAACACCTACGATAAATGAAACGATTTTACCCAAAACGCTTCTTTAACATGGAATTTACAAAAGAACGGGTAATATAATGTCATAAGTGGACCATATATGATATCATAACAATGAATATGATTCTGTAATAAGTCAATAACATGATTTAAATCATTATACAGGAGGTTCGGACACTTACAAAGCAAGTCGGACCTAAGGTAAGGGAAATATCACAATCTCACTTTTATCCGAGATTGTTTTTACTTTGGTAATTACTGGGGTGTATTTTATTATCCACATCCATTTTCCCTCAATGTGTAATATTATTTCCATCATTCTACAATAGTTTATATCCAATTTTACCCTTCGTTAAGTTTTTTGTAAAAGATATGAAAGGAAACTTTTGTCGTTTTTCGTACGAGGTACTTTTTGACTTTTCCGACAAAAGTACGAAGAATGTTTTTTTTAACTTAAACGGCACGAATGGATTTTTACGGTTTTATAAAGCCTTATTTTCATGAAGCTTCCTCCAAAAGATTTCATGACTATTTTTAATAAAATCTCTTTCTTTTAAAATTGCATGATGTATTTTGAAAAGAAATTGATTTTGAAGAAGAAAGGATATTTTCCTCAAGAATTCATTTCAAGTGTTTTATCAAAATTATTTTCCATCTAAGATAATAAAGGGTTCTATTTCTATCCATATTTTTACATTTATTTGACTATGTTGTGGTGGAATTATGTTTATGAATTCCTTTATCTTATATGAATGGTTTTATGATGTCATGTTGTTTAAGAATCCCATTTTTATGACATGGGTTATGAAATGATGTATGATTTATGATTTTGTGGCACACATAAGAATGGTATCATTATGAGATGGGTGGGACCTATATCTCCCTCCAATGCATTGGGTAAAGATTTTATATCTCATGAGATAGACATGGCTGAAATGGTAGGTTATATCGGTTCAGTGAAACAGGACTGAAACGAGGGTTACTCGATTCAGAAAGGGACTTTGTCCACTAAGATAGTCTTGGCAATGAGTCATGACAAACAAGAAATGATTTTCTATGATTATGTGTGCATGCCACAATGTTTCAAGTTTCATGTTATGATTATGGGGATCTCATTTTCACTTCTATGATTTATCCCATGTTATGATATTATGAGCTCTTTTGTAGGTTAAGATTTCCAAAAGCTATGTTCTTATGTATATGATGTGATTGATATTTCTTTTGTTTACCCTTACTGAGTATTTGAGCTCACCCTTTTATGTTTTCTTTTCCCCAGGATATAAAGAAAGGTTATAGGTAAAAAAAGGGAAGATCGTTATGGGAGATATTGAAGATCTTTCACCACGATTAGAAGATTACGTTCCGAGTTTCCAAAGACACTAAACTATTACGATCCTTGTGTGTTTGTTTTTGTTATATACTAAGTATTCCGCAAATGTAATGTAATGTCCATGTACGTCAAGCTTCGGGTCTCTACAGTTGGTATCAGAGGAAAGGTTTAGTCAACCTTTGGAAACTAGGATGCGAAAACGTTAGTGAGATCCCTAGAGATATTTCTAAGGTATGTCTAGGGATGTCCCTAGGGATAAGTATACGTATAGGTTATAGTAATAGAATTACACTAACGATCATAGAATTAAACCTAAGATGTTGGATATTGAATGTACTCCCCCTTTATTATGTTGTTTTCCCTAGCATGATTTTTGCCTCTCACACTATTCTTTTTGGGTTTTAGACGATGGCTGGAACCCGAAGGAACCGTGTTGATCAATGCAATGGACAATGCAATGATTGCCCTCCTGAACAAATAAATGTTATGGGAGATGGAGTGAAAAATCTTATTGCTATACTTACACAAGCTATGAATCATTCTGGACTTCCAAATGAGCAGAGAAGGGAACAATATTCTATTGAGTCCTTCATGAGGCAACGTCCACCTTCTTTCAGTGGGTCTTCTGATCCACTTGTGGCTGAACAATGGATCAGTACTACTGAAAAGATATTTTCAGTTCTTCAATGTTCTGAACATGATAAAGTCATCTTAGCAGTATATCGTTTGGAAGGTGAAGCTGATCAATGGTGTAATCTTATCAAGAATACGAGTCCAAGAGATGAAATTGAGTCCATGGAATGGGACGAGTTCAAGAACTTGTTTTTCAGTAAGTACTTCCCTCGTATTCTTCGAACAAAGATGGAGAAAGAGTTTCTTGAACTGAAGCAAAGGGACGATGAATCTGTTGGTACCTATGAAGCAAATTTTACAAGACTTGCAAGGTATGCTTCTGGAATTATCATCCAACCTGAAAGTAAAGTTGATCGATTTTTCAGTGGCTTAAAACCAAGTCTTTGAAGGGCATTAGCTATAAGAGACTTCAGTAGCTATGAAGAAATTGTGCGTTGTGCTATCAAGGTAGAAATGGATGTTGGTGTTACATATCCATCTCATGGTTTTGATAAGAAACGAAAGATGTAGTTCAAGGAGAAATCTCAGAATAATGGTGAAAAGAAAATGAATGTTTCCTTATGCACAAAGTGTGGAAAGAAGCATGGTGGAGATTGTCTTAAAGGGACTAGAAAATGTTTTATGTGTGGAAAAGAAGGTCATCGAGCAGCTGAGTGTCGAAGTAATGGAAAAAGGGTTTCTAATGATGTGAATAAAGCAAACACTGCAGAGAACGCACCACCAACACTTCAATGCTTCAAGTGCAAGGAAATGGGGCATTATGCTAATAAATGCCCTAATCCAAGGGTTAGTGATGATCAACATGAGAAACCACTGAAGGCAAAGGACAAAGGGAAGTCATATGCGATCACTATTGGCGATGTTGAATATGAAAACGATGTGGTGGAATGATTAAGTGTTTATGTAATGGGATTCCAAAATAATGTTGTATCATTGAGTATTGCAATATTTATTGATGTGGTATTCAAAGTGATTGAGATATTTTTTGGAAATAAGATGATATGCGCATAATGAAGACGAGAAAATGAAATGTTTAATAGTATTCATGAGCTCATGATTGATATAAAGACTAAGTGATATCATGGTTTGAGTATATAGAATTTTGAGGATTTTGGTATGTGGAAAGTGTTAACTTTTAACTGCATTCATGTTTTCACTAAGGTATTCAAGAGAATACACGATTAAGGACTTTGAATGTTTGGAATGTGACCAACAAGACATATCTTATGATATGTGGGGATCAACGACAGTATTAAATCTCTGGTAATCGTTGTCACTATATTATGAGAGTGGACTGCAGTATTATGTATATTCCTAAAGATTAGACTGGATTATGTTGGAAATAAGTTAGTATTGTTTAAGGATAGAAGATTTTCGATATTATTGATGGGATGTTATAGTAACGTAGTTTTAGAAAAAGGACAACCTGCAGGACGGGCGACAACCCATCGCTTCGGACAAGGCTGTAGGAATCGAACCCACAACCGAAGTGCGACTGGCCTTTCTCGCCTACCACTGACCTACAAGAAGTCCCTGTTTAGTAGAAGCTAGTTTTAAGGAGTATGATATATGAATTATAAGTCCATTTTAGGAACCATATATGATTAATCTCACTATAGAATGACTTATGTATATTTAATAACTTTTGCTTACCTTTTTTTTAAGACAGATGGAATGACCCGTCATTCTATCACATGATCTGCTAACACTTCACGAAAAACAAATTCAACTTCATTTATTTAAGAGATGAAGTGGAAATTGTTCAAGGCACGAACAACAGTGATATTGTACCAAAATAAAGTAAGTATTTATTCTAATTCAAATTTTCAACTTTAGGGAAATGATCTTGAAAACCAAAAATGTTGTCCTAATGATCTTATACCTGATGAATCAGATGGTACTTTAGATCGTCACAAATTTATGGATTTGTGATTACTGGCTTTTCCATAGCCATGTTCTCTACCACTCTCCATCAGAACATGATGGTTATATTTCTCTTCCATATCCACATTTTCACCTATGTGGAAACCCAGTGATTAGTTTATTTGGGTAATCGTTACATTTCATACTTTAGTTTTTAAAGCCATGTTTTGGTATTCCTTTTTACGATGTGGGTTTCTATTAAAGAAACTTTCTAATAGTAAACCATTTATAACCCCGACGAATTTCGAGGGCGAAATTCATTTTAAGGGGGGTAGAATGTAACAGCCCGAGATTTTATGAAAAATATTCTTTTTTATTTCACTAATGTCTTGTGTTGTACGCTACACCAAAAGGAGCTTGCACAACACGCATCCTTGACTTGCCTTGCATTACACGCAATCACAACCTTCCTCGATAGCGTGTGTGGTACGTAATACTGAGTTTCACGAAACAATGATATGCTATTAAAATATTATTAAAACTAGCCGTTATGAATAGTAATAACCACTTTTTAAATTTTAGAAATTTTAACTCTCAAAATGGACTTCATTTTTGGATTCAGAGTATCGAATTTTGCCTAAGGTGAAATTTTGGTACTTTTCGGATAACTTTCATAGTCTGATGAATAGTGAAAATTACTAAATTATAATTAAAAACAACTTTTTTAATCGAAATAATTAATAGTGATAAATCATTAATTTGAGTGGTTTTAAAGTATATTTAGAATATATTTTTACAATTTAATACAATGTTGGTCATTGGATGTAATTTCACATTTAAACTAGACATAAACAAGTGTCAATCTTTTGATAGATATTGTTTCATAAAAACACGCTATTTGTTTTAACAGCGGGATTTAATTATAAAATTAATTAATGCAACTTTTATGTTATGAATTTGGTAAAATAGAATTCATTTTTGAATTCAGAATATGAAATATAGCTTGGGATGAAATTTTGGCATTGTTCTGAAAAACATCAATTTTTGATGAATAGTGAAACTACTAAGTGGTAGTTAAAAAAACTGAATTTTTCATAAAACTTAATTTTAACGCTTCTGTGAATGGAATTTCAAAAATCCGAGAGACACGGTTGATTTCAGTAAGTAAAATGTGGTTCAATGAGATGAAAATAATTTTTGGTGAATAGTAACTTTTTACTTTTATTTACCACGGTTAAAAGTAAATAGGGTAATTAAGGGTAAAAATGATATTATTATTACCCTAACACATGTCCTAATTCTATTGGACAAGTGTTATTCGACCAAAAACAATCTTAGGAATAAAATATGACCATTTAGGCCCACTTGGATTAGATTGGGACATTTATTATTATTTAATTCAAAGAAGAGTTAAAAGAGTCAAAATAAAAGTTTATTTACTAAAACATTTTTAATATAGGGTTATACATAAGATAAATTCGATTGTAAATATTCATTAGAAAGCTAAAAATATTTCCCACATAATGGTATTTTATTTGTAATTTTTAGACATAAAATAAGTTAATTTATTTATGACACAAAGATGATGCAGTAATTATCTTATTAATGAAATATTGACATAATTGATGTTATAAACACCAAACTAAATATAATTTGAGACTTCTTATGAATTACACTAATTTTATAGGTTCCTATGATATATTAGTGTTGATTTAATCAACTTTTTTCGAACATATAATTCTTTTATGACTTTCAAAAAAATCATATATCAAATAGTGTCAAAATTGACACAAAATAGTTTTTAAATCAAATATTATATTATTAATTGTTATTTTATTCCTAAAAATCTAAGGTTCTTCCAAATGACGTAGATAAGGATATATATATTAATAATAAACAATTTGGGGTTCTTTTGTCATGTTATAATAAGTGTATTAACCATATAGTGAAAGAAAACAAAAAGACACGGTAAAAGTTAAATTATTTAACTTAGAGTTAAATCTAATTGATAAGGTTAAAATAATACCCTAAACTTCTCTAAATCTTATTGGTTGATATTATTTCGATCCATCCCCACTTTAGCTTCGAAATAAGACCCTTTGGAACCATTATAAACCGATTTTGACTTTAATATAAAATAATATTTTGAGATATTCCTAAGGTGCCCCTCTCCTCCCTTATAAAAGGACACCTCCTCCCCCTCCTCCTTACACCAATTTGAGCACTCAAGCTCGGCCAACCCCTGACAAAATCTCTTCTCCACTTCCCTAAAAACATCCTAGAGGTTCTGGTCTTCCTCAAAGACCAATTTTAGTGCCCTAAGAGGAGGTCTCAAAGAGGCACTTCAAAGAAGAGGTAATTACCGTTACCAATTCTTTCATCTTTATTTCTTCTTCCACTTCTTCTTCTTAGGTTGTTTCATTATGAAGTAATAACATCAGTATCACTCATATACTGATATGTTATTATAAGTATGAAACAACCCTATTTCACCATCTATCCATCCTACGGAAAAAGAAATCACCGCGCGTGCGTACGTACGGAATACCGTCTCCACGCCGTGGTGTAATCTATTTTCCACCACCACCTTACATGGATGGGTATAATGGTGTAAAGAATAACTATAAATTGTTATTACAACATCATATTGATTCTGATATATTGTATAATCCACTCCAATTCAATTCAATATTTATAGAAATGATATCATCGCTCGTGCGTACGTACGGACTACCGTCTCCACGACGCGATGAGATTCATTCTCCATGTTAACCATTTAAGAATGATTATAATGTATATATAAGAAATAATAATGAAATATATGACATTATAAAGCTACTGGATTTATGTATATATATACATATGTATGCCATCTACTTACTTCCATTTCAAGACAATAAGGAAAGGAAAACAGCGTTCATGCGTACGTACGGACTACCGTCTCCATGAACGGTGTTTTTCATTTTATTTATCTACCTATTATATATATATATACTGAATATATATGATATATAAATCATATTTTATATTCTGGAAGTGAGTAAATCATGATATAAGTAATAATGATGTCAAGAACAACATGTCAAAACACCTACGATAAATGAAACGATTTTACCCAAAACGCTTCTTTAACATGGAATTTACAAAAGAACGGGTAATATAATGTCATAAATGAACCATATATGATATCATAACAATGAATATGATTCTGTAATAAGTCAATAACATGATTTAAATCATTATACAGGAGGTTCGGACACTTACAAAGCAAGTCGGACCTAAGGTAAGGGAAATATCACAATCTCACTTTTATCCGAGATTGTTTTTACTTTGGTAATTACTGGGGTGTATTTTATTATCCACATCCATTTTCCCTCAATGTGTAATATTATTTCCATCATTCTACAATAGTTGATATCCAATTTTACCCTTCGGTAAGTTTTTTGTAAAAGATATGAAAGGAATCTTTTGTCGTTTTTCGTACGAGGTACTTTTTGACTTTTCCGACAAAAGTATGAAGAATGTTTTTTTTAACTTAAACGGCACGAACGGATTTTTGCGGTTTTATAAAGCCTTATTTTCATGAAGCTTCCTCCAAAAGATTTCATGACTATTTTTAATAAAATATATTTCTTTTAAAATTGCATGATGTTTTTTGAAAAGAAATTGATTTTGAAGAAGAAAGGATATTTTCCTCAAGAATTCATTTCAAGTGTTTTATCAAAATTATTTTCCATCTAAGATAATAAAGGGTTCTGTTTCTATCCATATTTTTACATTGATTTGACTATGTTGTGATGGAATTATGTTTATGAATTCCTTTATCTTATATGAATGGTTTTATGATGTCATGTTGTTTAAGAATCCCATTTTTATGACATGGGTTATGAAATGATGTATGATTTATGATTTTGTGGCACACATAAGAATGGTATCATTATGAGATGGGTGGGACCTATATCTCCCTCCAATGCATTGGGTAAAGATTTTATATCTCATGAGATAGACATGACTGAAATGGTAGGTTATATCGGTTCAGTGAAACAGGACTGAAACGAGGGTTACTCGATTCAGAAAGGGACTTTGTCCACTAAGATAGTCTTGGCAATGAGTCATGAAAAACAAGAAATGATTTTCTATGATTATGTGTGCATGCCACAAAGTTTCAAGTTTCATGTTATGATTATGGGGATCTCATTTTAACTTCTATGATTTATCCCATGTTATGATATTATGAGCTCTTTTGTAGGTTAAGATTTCCAAAAGCTATGTTCTTATGTATATGATGTGATTGATATTTCTTTTGTTTACCCTTACTGAGCATTTTAGCTCACCCTTTTAAGTTTTCTTTTCCCCAGGATATAAAGAAAGGTTTTAGGTAAAAAAGGGAAGATCTTTATGGGAGATATTGAAGATCTTTCACCACGATTAGAAGATTACGTTCCGAGTTTCCAAAGACACTAAACTATTACGATCCTTGTGTGTTTGTTTTTGTTATGTACTAAGTATTCCGCAAATGTAATGTAATGTCCATGTACGTCAAGCTTTGGGTCTCTACATCAGATCTGTTGAAGACTGTAACAATAGTTCCATGCAGAGACACTATTTGAAGTTTGGAAAATGATTAGACATTGTGATACAAACACGACATATGTGCAATTAGTTTATGATCTATATACAATTGTGCCATCATAATTTTCTCACTGCTCATAGGTAATGAATGAGACATAATTTCATGGAGACACCATTTCTATACTAACTTTGACACCATTCTTTATTCTCTTTTTAATTTTTTTCAATTTAATTTCTTATGGTCATATATGAGTCATTTAAATGCACTGATATAATTAATGTTTTTTTGTAGAAATGTAACCTGACAGTATGAGGTCTGAGGTGTAGAAGACATGCATCTTGTCTACTCCAACTCATCCACTCCATGAATAAAAAGAACAGTGTGGATAGAAACGAAAATAGAGGATAGAGACACAAGTGTGTGTGATAACTAAGAATCATGAGCATTCCGGAGAAAATAACTAACACATGTAACTCAAAACATATGATAAACACACAAATAATTATCAAATCCAAAAATTTTGGGATAACATAGATCAGAGTTTAGAACATCTTCGCATTGTCAACTCCATAAAGAACACAATCCAGATCTATCTGAATTATGATACTCAGCATTCTACAAGAGGACTCGATTCATACATCTGCTTCATCAAAAAGTCTAAAGCTTTATAGACTAACACTCAGAGAACTTCTAACCTTATCACATCATCTTTTTTATATTTTGTATTGTTTTTAGAATTCGATCAGTGTGTGTGTGTTTGTATAAAACCACACATTGTCTCCTACATTAAACTGAAGGATACAAGACATCCTTCCTCTCACATCTTTTTACACTAGTTTATTCCCACAGATAATGGTGGAATAGGTCCTTGTATTACCTATTAGTTCATACCCATGAAGAACTGTGGAAGAGGTCATGTGACCTGGATAGTCATGTGCACAGTTTTTTACCCCGATCCAGGGTGTGGATCATGTTTATTAATATAAAACTCTCGGTGGTAGGTGATCACCAAGTGGAGTGGATTAGGTCTCAACATTAGACTGAACCACTTTTTTTATACCCGTTGTGTTCTTTAAAATAGTTTTCTCTATTTTTCATTATAATTCAGAAATCACTAAATTAACATTTATAGTTAATCAGGGAAAAAAGTTATAATTTTTTTCCTTTATTTTAAAATCATCCAAAGTAATATTAATAACTGATATTAGGATAACAGAGAATTAATAAATTTTCTCAGAAGTTATTTAAATAGTCAAAATTTCATAACTGTTTTACCTTGAATAACATAGATGTATTTATTTTTAACAGGGAACCTTTTAAGAATACTTATCAAATAGAAATTTCTATAGACACTCAATTCACCCCCTTATTGAGTACACTTTCCAACTAATAAATACAAATTATCCTCTTCCCCATATTTATGCATTGTTTCATCAAATTTAGGGGCCTAAATATTTTTCAAAGACTGATATTTTTTATGGGAATCATCAATTGAGACTAAGGAATGAAGATAATATAATGACAATATTTCACATGACTTCTAGATATTATTACTTATAGTAATTCACATTTTATTATGTAATGTACCTTTTGTTTTTACTGATATGATGAACATAGTTTTTAAATAATATATTGGTAAATTCATTGTGTTCATTTTTCAGTATATCTTGGTGTACTCTAAAAAAATGAATATCATAAAATCCATTTCCAAATCATTCTTTAAAAGCACATAGATAAGTATTTATATTAAAATTTTAGTAAGTAATCGATTGCACCAAAATCCAGGCCCTAGAAAAATAAGAAAAGAATACTAAAAAATGATGAAAAATGGGATACTTCATTATGAAGATTCACAATTCCCACCAAAAAAATGCTTGGAACTAAGATTCTGGATATCTCTATGAATGTCATAGAGAAAAAATGATGGTTTCTTCTAAGATAATGAAGAAATTGATGGAATTTGATGCACTATAGAGGGAAGGATGGACACATTCGCGAGTCCTTAAAACTTGATGGAAGCCTTTGTGACCGACATGGATGGAATAAATGAAACTATTTCAGTATGGATGGTATGTCGGTTGACTCCTCAACTCTATGAAACTTGATAAAATTTTCCTCTAGTGGTGGTGCACAAGTTCCTTCGTGGAGAACCCTCAGAGCATCACACCACCCTTCGTTGCCTATAAATATGTTGATTCTGCCCACTCCAAACCATCGACACCATGACATTTTTCCATCTGAATCCCCAAATTGTGAACATTCTTCCCTCTATAAACCAACCTGGAAAATGAATCATCTCAGTTACATGAACAATAATATACCCTTTTCGCTTTACTCAAAATTACCACCCTTTAAAGATGGATGCCTATTGCACCTATGGACCATCGCATAGGAAGGAGTCCCCTTAGGGTACTCAGGACTACACAAAACAACTAGGCCTCATGAAGCACCCTCCAAGAACATGTGAAATACATGATCAGGTTGGCTCACTATGCTTCACAAATCCCTATCCTTTGTCAACCCCTATGCTCGGCGAGCCCTGAGATCTCTATAGTCTGCAAGCCTTGTTATATATAAATCCCTACACTCTATGAGACCCTATTTTTTGTGATCCCTTTAGATATTCTAACAACTATATTTTGCAATCCCATGAGCTTTGCAAATCCCCTCTCTGTTAGGCCTCTTGTTTGCGAAACCCTATTTCATGCAGCCCTCTAGGTTTATAAAATGTGATTTCAATGTCCCTTTGGTGTTTCTTCATGTTACGTTTCATTTCTTCATGCTTCTTAACATATGAAAACTAATGTATATTACTTCATCGTGTAGATATAATAACATGGACCCTTAAATAGATCAATCCACAAACTCATCTCCATATGGAATTGTTGGTACCCTCCATACACTAAGGATTAAAGAGCGTTAGTGATGTAAGTCATAGTGGTGAGGAGTGAATCTTTATTGTTTAAGATGTAGGGTGTTAAAATATCAATCTCCCTGCCCTCAACACATTACATTAAACTGTGGCCACTTCATGAGGGATAATTTTGAGTGGACCATGAAGGGGATAGGAACCAAGACACTCTCACTCCTCCTCTCCCTTTGAGATTTTTCTCCATGCGCACCTCGGGCAGCCTCTGTGTAAGCCCTAACCCAACTTGATTGGGTGCTCCTTTTATGATGTCCATATACACATCGTACATTTGGACATCCTCATAATACATCCCTCCTAGAGTAGGTCCCAATATTATTCTCATGGTCTCCTAGCCATGTGTAAGCCTTGTTCAATTCCTCACTAACACACTTTTCATGACACAATCATCAGGTCTTTATTTCCTCTTTCTTCTCACACTGAGCATGACTCATGTTGGATTAGAGTATGCATTTCCCATGACATCCTCTATGGGCTGCCTTAGTGTTTATTCACCTTTATCATCTTAACCGAACAATGTAGACTTTGATATGTTCCCTTTTCTAGCAAGGTATGTTGGAATCCTCCCCGAGGTTCAATCTAACTACCCATTAGTCCAGACCATTTCAGATCGGTTCCCCCTCATCCTGCATGATGTTAAACTACATGCCCCTTTCCTTCCAAAATATTTTTAATGGTATGCCTTCAAACTATATGGGTTTTGATCCTTGTCTTATATGTAGGGTACATTGGAAGCCTCCCTGACGTCCAACTACAAGCACTGCTAAACCTTGGAGTCCCCTTTGTTGGGGCCCACATCCTTGGTCCTCCATTAGTAGTATCAGACAAGATCCTTGTATGCTCACCATGCATATGCCCTACACTTCACCATACTCCTCCAACCAATAATGTCCTTTTTATGATAGGTTGCTAACTATATGTAAGATCATCATGTCTCCAGGTTATTGTCCTTTGTTTACACCCTTATTATATGTCACGTCTTCCTAAACTATGTGAAATTTTATCTTTTCCCTTTTTGAGTAAGGTATGTATGATGTCTTCCTGAGTTTCAATCCCCCTGTCTCATCATGGAATATCCTTTGAGCCTTTTTTGGAAATATCATATCCTCTCCTAGAGGTTCTACTTCCCTTGGGTCCCTATCCATGCACTCCATTATCATGGGCCACCTCCTTAGGTATCCTATCACCCCATTCTAGAACTCCGTGGACTTTGATTCCCTACCATGGGTATATGTAGGAAACCACATTTAGTTTCCATCCCAAAACCATCATCTTCACATCAGTCCCATTATCTATCTAGATCTTATCTGGGCCACCACGTCCCAGTGGAATCATGTCATTCATCCCAGTGCTCTTTGTGTCACTTGGGATGCTAACCATGCTTCAGTCCCAAAATATTCTCAAGTTTTTTTCCATCATGTTCTCACCAATTCCATGTATTATACTCTCAAACTATAAAGGTTTTTATCCCTTTTTGGGTACATAGGAAACCAACTTGAGGTACAATCCCTTCCAATGGTAAACCATGGTGTCCGATTGGCGTAGACCCATCCTCTTCTATGATTCACCCTTTGAGGTGTCCATATCAACTTTCACGGTGTGAAATCATCCACTTTATTTGACATACCACCCTGGGTACACACTTTATGGGTGTTCTAATACATCCATCTTGTAAACCATCCACGTTATCCCTCCTAGGGATATATCCATCTGATCCACTTTCATTAGTGTTCAGATCAGTCCAATCTGTCTCCTCTAGATGTTAAAATCATGGAAAACACTATTTTAAACATGAGAGATGAGTAAAAACCCATAGAAATTCCTCTGGAATATGATACCTTACATTTGATGAGGGATGCCTTAGGATTTTGTGCCCTTGAGAAGCCCTAGTGGAAGGGAATAAAATCTAGGTGTACTAGTGTTTCAGCATCCATACATTCCAATAATTCCCAACATGACTACTCCCCTGACCAAAGGTTTCTTTCCCAACATGACCCTATGAAATTTCCTGATAGAAGAAGTGTAATTAAAAATCATCTACAGGGATATGGAATCATGAAGAGTTTCAGGAATAACATCTTAATCTTTAAGGGAGAACCAGACTAAGTAATGAATTTTTAAGAGAAATACCTAGAAGTATAGGACAACATCTCATCATCCAATTTAGAATAGTGAGAAAACATCCATGATGAAGTGATGGATGTCTCCCACCTTTGGAATGTGGTAATTTGGGGAAACAACATTTGTGTTCTCATAGATGATTCACACACCTAAAAAATCATCAAAAATAGAAATGGTGAACCGAATATGAATTTATTCTCCTTATTATACACATTATTAGCATTTGGGGCATCAATAGATAAGTGTGTCAACAGATCTAGATATCTAATTCCAGGTCCCGCTAAGAAAATATTGGTCCTGTAATAAAGCTCGCTGGGATATGGGGAAATTAATCATTGGGAATCCTGTTCTGTGATATTTTCAGCGTGGAACATTTAGTCTAGCCCTGGAAGACTGAACAGTGATGGGAAACTGGGAAATGCATTCCAAATATTTATATTGATGACTTGATTTTCATTATTTGTAGGACTCAAGAAACAGTTACAAGAAAATAATCACCTACCGCCCACAGAAATAGTGGAAGGGGTAATAAAAATACAGTAATACAACATGTTATCACCTCTTCTGGGACAACTACCTTGACCACAACCACCGGTCTCCCATGCCCCATCTCACATTCCGAATTTATGCAATAGAGGTTGATCAATAATCTTGTCTTCCGATATGAACATGATGGGCATCCCGACAAGGGATATGACCCATCAAAACATGGAGGAATCCATTCAATGTCAACCCCACCCCCCATGGTCCGTGTAGGGAGCCGCTACTCCCCACTCTGACTTTTAACTACTTGAGGAGACAATCCCTAGAGTGATGTTATTAGTCATTCCCTTATGCAGAAAAAGTGAAGGATTCTCGAGTCCTCCTGGCTAGGAATTCAGCCAGGGAGCTACTGAGGATGGATCCCACCCAGTCGTATCATTGATGTTAGACGATCCCATAGACTGAGGAGCAGGGGGTCCATACCACTGAACAACCAGCTCAGCTGACATGATGTCAACATCATGTATATGCTTAAGAAGATTCCCTCTATGGGGAATCATCTTTCAAGGATTCTCTGGCCCGATCAACCACTAGCACGCGCTATTGTCCCCCATTTGTTATTACAAAGTAGGGGAACATCCTTTTCCTAGAGAAAGATCACTTCCATGCCCGGTCCAGAGTAAGGGACCATCCACCCCACAAGCATACTGAGTTGACCCCTCCAGTCACTGGTGCAAGAGACATCCGTCATGGGTTAACCCATGATGATGATGTTTATTATAGAGGTCCTCCTAGTACCATCATCATAAAAGGTGGAGGACCTCCCTACTCTCGCATCCATAATGTAGGTCCTCCTCATACCACTATTATTATCCCAAGTAAAGTTCCTCTTCATCTTGTAGAAGCTCAGCACAAAGTTCTTCCCCGCACCCTTGGTGTTAGGAATGAAAATTCTTCTTTCCAACTAGATTATCAATGTGAGGATCCTACATTCCCTATCACTTATCAGCATAGATTTTATCCCCATTTTTTCACCAACTTTAGTAGATTCCCTCCCCACTTTATCTACGGTTATCATGACGGTATTTCCCTAATCCAGTTTGGTTAGTACATATTCTCTTTTTGTAAAAAAGCTACAAGAGCTGGCCGATGAAAAATTCCTCCCCATGCTATGGACGACCACCATGAAGGTCCTCCCCACATGCATACTAACTTCAGTGGAGGCCCTCCCTACTCCATCACTCTCAATCACAAAGGTCTTCCCCATGATCTATTCAACATCTACCCATAATCCCCTTGCACTCCGACTCATCAATGAGGTGTATGTATCTATGTCAAAGATCTACCTTTCCCTGAAAAACTATCCCAGGGTAGGAGGGAGGTTCTTCATTACTAGATTAAGAACACTGAGACTCCGCATACCACAATCAAACTAGTCCCCTTTTCATATTCTGAAGTGGAGTGTGATTCGATGATGTGACCTTCACCCTGATCCTCTATATTAGGAATTGGGGAAGAAACTAGGAATATCAACTTTTTTCTCTCAGAAAGAGAGATGCACCATATCCCTAAGGTCCTCTGAAGATATATACTAGAGGAGGATGATTTGGATTATTTCCAGGGCATGTCCATGCAATTATTCTAATCATTAATAAAATAATTCTCTGCCTCAAAAATAGATCACAGAGGGTTGTTTTGGGGACTAATAGAGGATGAGAAACAATATTACCCACCGCCATTGAACAAAGCCCCTATGCATGAATCAATGGTCAATAGTTCATCTCATAGGGATGTGGTGGTGTAATCAGTGTATTATCTAGGAAGTGGCCCAAGATGTGGCGATTTGTTGGATTGTGCACAATACTCTCCACTGAACACCTTACTACTGAAACAGTCTACATCAGTGATGTTACCAGTCCCTCAATCCCCCCCCATTATTTATTAATGGGAAAAATCTAGGGATGAATATCAATTCTAAGTTTAGAATTTTGGGGGACATTCTTACTGTGGAAAATTTCACAGAGATGTCCTGGCCAATTGCAATTACAAACATCTACATTTCAAAGTATCTCACCTATGAAGAGGTTATGTACCTCCGATAAACCTTAGGAATGATGCAATTCTATTTCCATCATTGATGATTGGTTTACTCTAAATTCTGAGAACATTTTGATGGTATTGGCCTGTAGTGACACCTAGTTGAGTTGGCTACACACCCTATTTCTTAGCACCATGAATCACCTGGTTATTATCAGACCCCACAACAATGATCAATTAAGTTCTTTACAGTTCTCCAAAATGTTATTAAGGTGCCTTCCCACAATTTTCAAATCCATTATTTGGGGTAGTACGCTGCCCTGTATTTTATTTTTATCATGCTCCAACCCAGTTAACCCAGTTATATCAAAAATATGCCTTCAGGCATAGTCATAATGAACATGTTTATTCCTGAGATATACCCAGAAGGGGGCACATTCATGGGGCTTGGACCAGTGGAACAGCCTCCTGGGGAAATACAACAACAGGTAGACCATACAGGTTTCCACACTCAGCAACAAATAAATTTTCTTGGCCTTCCCACACCTTCTGAGTCATTGCCTCTCATTTGAGGCCCTAGAAATCGTAATGATAACACGGGGACCATAAAACTGTTTGACCCAGTTGGCTGAGTATATAAGACCGAGGGTGATAATAAAACGGTAACACTGTGCCACCAGTTTTCTTAACCAAAAAAAGATTGTTTATGAGATATTAACTGAGCATGCCGCGGAACGGTGACCATATTTTAGTAATCATCGACTATAGTAGTAGGGGTAGGGGTAGGTAGGGCTTCATCCCGTTGAGTCGCCTCATGGTGAACTCGACAACCCTGCCCATCTAGACTGGGTAGAGGATGGTGTTTGTGTAAATTAGTTATGATATGGGTCACCAAATCTACTTAAGTTGTGTGATGACCAACCTAAGGACCCAAATAAAGTTTCACCTACCACTCTAAAGGCTCCACCGACCCCACCTCAGTTCCCTCAAGTGGCCCCAGAAGTTATTCCCCTAACTCCTTAGGTAATTCTTCCAGTCACTCCTGGAGCTTCTGGACCCACTTACAACATTTAAGATCCTACCAACACATTGGTGCTCAGGTACCCTCTTCATGATAGGAACCTTTGCCAGGATGATATGATGGATACTCTTATTACTCACCTTGAGACTCTAGAAACATTCCAGGTGGAAATCCTGCCAAATATAAACCAGTATCTGGCATGGGTGGATGATATATGAGAACCCCTAGGTTTCAAAAATCCTGCCTTCTCCCCTTTCAATGGGGAAGGATATCCATTACAGATCCTGGCCCATTTTTTTTATAGGTGTGGACCCATGCTGGGAACTCTAGAACAACATGATGTTTCTAATCTTTAGTGTTTGGTATAAACATTGGAAGGGCCCACATTGTTCTGGTACCACCAGCCATTGGGTCAATAGTGGGTTGGGAGGATCTTCTTAGGTAGTTTCTCTACTAGTTCAGTTCCATGACTTGGATGACAATTATTTCTAACCTCTAGAAGTTAAAGTAGAGGCCTTAAAAGTGCATCACTACCTTTGTCTCTAGGTGGAAGGGCCTCACATATTCACTCTACATGCCTATAACTAAGGAAGAACTACTAACGATGTTCATGGAGAATGTGAATTCTGAACTAGTTTCTTCTCTCATCACTCAGAACTTCCTAGGTAGGTTCTAAGATTTCAATGAAAAATCTCAAAATCTAGATGAAGCCCTGAAACAAACCATATAGGAACATATGTTTCCTCATATAGATCCTGAAATAAGACCCACCACGGATGATACTGAATATGTTGCACAAATAGAGGCCCCCATACAACTAGAATATTTTCAGGCATAGCCACCTCTATAGCCTCACTGAGTCCCACCACCTCAGGAATAACCTCCGACTCTATATATCCCACTTCATAATTGGCAGGCACCCTCGCATGATGTACCACCACCACCTGTGAGAGATAATCCAGTTTCACGTCCTCATCAGGCTCCATCATCCCATTGTTAGGGATAGTCTCTCAAATATCATTTCTCATATCGAAGAAACTGGACCTACTCATTTAAGGGATCCCAGGTAACTAGTTATTTATGATGTCCCTTTAACTAGGGAATCTAGTGGTTTCCAGAATTCAAGAGACCAGAAGAGTTGAATATTATTGATTTCCCCAACTACTTCCCCTATCACTAGTTCTTGGGGACACCCTGATGTAGTGATTTTTGTTCAAATACTGTCTCCAAGAACATGTCGATTACAACACAGTCATATTGGGTCTAGCCCCGGCAAAAGGGGATGTGGGTTTATAAAGTGTAATAGTGATAGGGAGGGTGAATTTCAGTACGTTTCTAATTGTGGTTCTCAAAATTATGATGATTGGAGGGATCACAAGGTAGTCACCCATGCCTGTGTTATTATCTATGAATATTTAAACTAGCTTGATCCTTCAAAAGTCTAAACTCTACCTTTAACTACTACCTCTGGAACATCTCATCCTTCGTCCTCTCAGGGGATTAAGCACCAAAAATGCATGGGAAAGAAAATCCATACACCTCTGCTGAATCCACCCCATACTTCTAGAGATTTCATGCCCCCGTAGATGGGGATATCCCCTATAATCCCCCCAACAAAGGAGGATTCTTCATGTGAGGAACGGGAGTACACATTGGTTAATGCCATCAAACTAGTAAACCCTTACATAGTTCCTGATAACTATGGGAACCAAGAGTACCCTCCCATCATCCCCATCCCACGCTAGTGTCGACAATGTTGGGGGTATGTGAATCATTAGAATGTATTTTCCAATGCTTCTAGACAAGCTATGCATGACACCGAGACCAAGAATCAGGACCAGCTCAGAGCTCAGTATGTGCAGTCTTCTCGACTCATTTCATCATATTCACCTCCACCACCTTTTGTACTACTCAATCAAGAAGATCCACCATGATCATGCTATGATCAGACACATTTCATTCTAGATGGAACATAGTCATCTGGTTTCCATATGCTAGTCACTCTATGTGGTTCTACTAGTGATCAATGGGACATTCCCACCATTGTCCGGAATCCGGTGATTCTACCAGGAGAACCCATCATACCTCTTTCCGTTTAGTGACCCCCAAATAGTAGAAGTATAGGACTGGCACAGAAATATGATTTTTAAAGCATATTTCCAGAATTCCTACATGTCTATAGATCCTCAAGGCTCTCCTCCAGTCATAAGATATTCACGAGGTCCTCACAAAATCTTTAAGAAGACCCCTTCAGTTTGGAACGTAGGTCGCAGGCATAGAAGCCTTCCATAGAAAGGAAATAGAACTAGAAGAGTGTCAGGACATCATTTCATTCTCAAGAGAAGATGAAGGTTCTTCTATACAGGGGAACATCTTCCCACTATACATCACTGGATAGATCAATGGAGTGGAGTTATTTTGATGTCTTTTTTACACAGGCTTTGGGATCAATATTATCCCTACCCAGAAACACTATAAGATGGAGATTTTTATCACAGATATGAGTCCTTATGACATTAACATTAAAGGTTATGATAGAATAGAGTTGACACATGTTGGAAATATACACCTGAAGACCCAGTTCGTTGGGCTAGTTTCCAACACTGATTTCATGGTTGTCTCATTGGATATCGCTTAGAATGCATTAATGGGTAGACCATGGCTCCACCTATATGTGGAAGTCTCTTCCTCATATCATTAATGCCTCAAATACTTCCTCAATGGTATAGAGGTCATAATCCAAGCATATGTGTCTCCCTTTTCCTCTTGTGAATCTCACTACCTAGGTGATGACTACTATAAGAGAAAGGACATGAAGATTCAAGCTAATGAGGTTGAGAATAATACCATTGCAGCTAACCCATGGGCAGACCTAGATGATGCCTATATTATCCTAATTCACCAGTTGGAGGCCACAACCCTAGACATGGGGGACTACATTGTGAATCCTGGGAAAATTTTAATTCTCATTCCCTGACGTAAGGATAATAAGAAGATCACTTCATACTTTTTCATGAATCAATATTGAGTAATCCCATAGCCCCTTACCTCTATAAGGTATTAGGATGTTTACCCCATGGAAATAACAATATGCTATATTACTTGTTTCATCATGATGGGATGAATCATATCAATCCAGTGTGCCACTATTTATTTTATATTATCAAATGTGTCCCCTTGGGTTTAATACCTAATGGAATCAGATCGACAACTTTCATCTCCATGATTTTAGTAGTTCAGGAGTTCCCGGTTGTGGTTTCCACTACTACTCATGATGGCACCAGTATTCTATTAGGATCATCCAACTTGAAAGATTTTTTTCCGTCTAATGCTCCTATCACCGCATATGATGATGAGGATTTGGAAGATTCCCCTCCCATGTTCGAGGAAGGTGTATCTGCCACCATTGATGAGTTGGTACAGGTGAATCTTGGTACCAAGAAAGATTTGAAACCAACACTGATCAATACATCCAAGTCTATATATGAATAACAATAGTTTGTGGATTTTCTAAAGCAACATCATGATGTATTTTCTTGGATCTATGACAAGATGATAGGGCTAGATCCTTGAGTTTCATTCCAACTCCTTTGTCTCCCAATAAACCATGTCATGTTCAAACAACCTCCCAGAAAGATGCACCCTTACCATGATGTTATGGTCCAGGTTGAGGTTGATATTCCCTTTAAATCCTACTTCATCAAGGATGTTCATTACCAATGATAGATATCCAATATTATTCCCATTAGGCAGAAGAATGGAAAAATCCGAGTCTACATCAACTTTTTGGGTCTCAACATCACTTCTCGAAGGACGATGTCCCCCTTCCTACGATGAAGCTGTTGATCGACACTACCACCGAGTTCCAAGATCTTTCCTTCGTGGATGATTATTATAGGTATAATGAAATATTAATTCCCCCTATGGATTAAGAATCCACCACCTTTAGGGAACGAAAATATACCTTCTACTATCTGGTATCACCTTTCAGTATAAATATTGTAGGAGCCAGTATTAGTGTTCCATTGACCATGTATTCAAGACAATCCTTGGGACATTAGGGGAATGTTATGTGGACGATCTAGTGGTCAAATCCCTCCAGCACCAGGACTATCTAAAAGATATTGAGATTGTTTTTGTCATCTTTAATTTATGCCACCTAAAGATGAATCCCATAAAATGTTCCTTTAGGGTCACCTATGGAATGTTTCTTGGTGTTGTTTTTAGATACAAATGTATTGTTATCGATCTGGATAAGATCCAAGCTATTAGCTATATGTCTCTTCTGAGGAACACCTGGGAACTTTGAGGTTTTCAAGTCCACTTATCCTACACACAACAATTCATCAGAAATCTGTCTAGCAAGTGTAATCCCTTTTTCCATCTCATGAAGAAAGGTGGTGATTATTAGTGGGATGGCAAGTGCTAGACTACTTTTGAGGAAATCAATAAATATCTACTACAAACTCTGGTTCTACTGGCACCCATCTCTGGAAATTCACATTTCCTTTATGTGACAACCCTATAATTGTCCCTCGGTGCCCTCCTTACATAGAATAACAATTAAGGTATAGAGAATAGTTTATATTAGCTCAGTCGAATTCTCCACGATACAGAGATAAGATAATACAATATCAAGAATAGCCTCTTTACGCTGGTATACACAATTCGGCAATTGTGACATTACTTAAGAACCTTGAGATACTATTGATGTCCCATGTGGATCCACTTATGTACATCAGAAAACCATCTTAGGTTGATAGACCATATTCTTGGTGTGCATCCATCATTCAATAGTTTGACATCAGTTTTGTTCATTAGAAGGATATCAAGGGGAAGGCACTAAAAATCTATCTTTCCTCCCATCCATCCCCCACAGAGCAGTCTCTAGACCATAATCTCCATTATGAGGCAATAATTTCACTAGATCATGTTGTGAAGTTTTGGCAGATTCACTACAATGGAACTTCGCTCAGTATGGCCAGAAGAATGATCAATGCTCCTAGACTTAATAGGGTAGACATAGGTATCATGTTCACTGTGGTTTCACAAGTTGTCTTTCCCTATTCATTCCTGTTTCCCTAAGGTTGTACCAACAATGAAACAAAGTATAAAGATCTCATCACTGGCCCTGATCTGGCCCTCAAGATTAATGATCATCATATTCATGTGAAGGATGATTCAGAGTTAGTTATCAAACATATCAATGGTGATTATGTTGTTAGTTATCTCGAGCTCGATTTTTTTTAGAAGTCACTCACCAGATGATGGCCTAGTTCCCTTCTATACTGTAGATCTCTCATGTTCCTTGGTTGCAGAATGGCCAAGCTGATGCCTTCGCTAGCATTTTCGCCACTCTTGTAGAGTCCGACCACCATGATCTGATCATTCATGTGGTGCATTAGAGATTCATCACTCCCGTCACTACATAAGATGATGAAATCCAACAGGTAAGTCATCTTACTGTCGTTGTGTCCACATTAGGACCCTTGGGTCCTCCTGATTTGATGTAAGAGACCCCGTATTAGACAAATCCTTTCATTGAGTACCACCAACCTGGTAGTCTCCCAATAGATAGAGCCAAACATGGACAAATCTATTGGCGTGCAGTGTAGTTCACCCTCTAGGGTGGTCCCAAACATGATTGTATCCTCTAGAAACATTGGTTCGAGGGAGTTATCCTTCACTGCATTCATTGAGATGAGATTCCCCATGTTATGTCAGATGTTCATGCTGGTTCATGCAGAGCTCATTAGACAGTGCAGAAGCATTCCCACCAGATCAAAAGGATGGGATACTACTATCCAACCATGTTGCATGACTATATTTAGTTTATCATAATGTTTCATTCATGTTAGATCTATGCTAAATTTTTTTCATCAGCTACCATATCCTCTTCATACCACCATGTAATCTACACCCTTTTAGGGGACTCTATATTGTGTGGCCATATCCACCAGCAACTACTCATTAGTGTAGGTTCATCCTGGACGTTATGGATTTATTTTCCAAGTGGGAAGAATAAATTACGCTCAAGGAAGTAAATTACCATTCTATCATTGACTTTGTCAACTCTAATACCATCCTTCGATTTGGGGTCCCTCACACCATCCTTTCCAATAATGGAACCCACTTTTGGGCAGCTGAATTGAAGAAATTTAATGACAATTACAATATCTTTTCTAATCATAACTCATGCTATCATGCTCATGAAAATTGGGAGATATAGGCATTAAAAAACCCTCTATAATATTCTACAGAATATTTTTCGTCATAATAAGAACATTTTGTCGTACAAGATCCCCAACACTCTCTGGGATTTCCAGATAATGACTTGTAATTCCACCCAGGTGACTCCATATTCTCTGGTGTATGGAACATAGGTATTCCAACCAATAAAAATTCTGTTACCCTTACTACACACATCCATCTATGATCATCAGATGTCAGACAGAGTAATGGAAGTCCATTTGGATAAACTATAAAACCTTAATTATAATAGTTTATGAATGTAACACCCCAAGATTTCATAGTACATTATTTCTTCAAATAAATTCAATAACTTTCACTACACACAACACAGAGTTCAAGCGCATCACGACTTACCAAACTAGCCATTAAAAAAAATTATGAATAGTATTAACAAAATTTTGAACATTATATAATTCTACAATCCATATTATGAGTTTCTTAGACATAATGTAAGAAAAATTTTATTTTTTTTCAGATAAAAGAATTATTTTTCAAAAAATGAAATTTTAACGCCTTTTAATGGATAACCCTTTTTAAATCAAATATTTGAAACTTTTATATATTCATTTTGACAAAAAAAATTCTTCTTTATAATCGAGACATGATAATTTAGTTTCAATAAATTTTTGGGGTTTTTCTGATAACTTTCATATTTGGGTGAATAGTGAAAAATACTATATTTTAACTGAAAACATCTTTTTTAATCAAAATAATTTATAGTGTTAAAGTATACATTTTAATGGTTTTTAAGTATAAATAGATTATGTTTTTACCATTTAATACAATGATAATCATAGTAAGTAATTTCACTTTGAAATTGGACATACACAAGTGTCAACCTTTTGATAGTTATTATTTCTTAAAAATATGCCTTTTGGTTTTGACAGGAGGAATAAATTTTAAATTAATAAATTCAAATTATATTTTTTGAATTTGGTAAAATAGACTTCATTATTTAATTTTTAATATCAAAATTATCTTTGGGTGAATTTTTGGTATTTTTCTGAAAACTTTTAATTTTTTATTAATAGTGAAAAACACTGAGTTATAGTTTAAAACAGAATTTTTATTTAAATAATAATTTATTTTATTTAAATTTATTTTACGTAAAAATAGGTACATAATACCTATATAAGTTCAATGTATTTCATTGGAGTCAGTTTATACTAATTTTAGATATATAAAAATTATATTGAATTTTCACCGTCTTTTACTCACCTCCTAGGAGAATTTGTAAATTCACATAAAACCTTATTTTACCACTTCGGTGAGTTGAATTTCAAAAATATGAGAGACACAGTTAATATTAAAGAGTAAAATGTGGTTTGATAAGATACAAGTAATTTTTGGTGAATAGTAACTTTTTACTTTTATTTATCACAGTTAAAAGTAAATAGGGTAATTAAGGGTAAAAATGATATTATTATTACCCTAACACATGTCCTAATTATATTGGATAAGTTTAATTAGAACAAAAACAACCTTAGGAATAAAATATGACCCTTTAGGTCCACTTGGATTAGATTAGGACATTTATTGTTATTTAATTAAAAGAAGAGTTAAAAGAGATAAAATCAACGTTTAATAACTAAAACATTTTTAATATAGAGTTATACATAAGATAAATTCGATTATAAATATTCATTAGAAATATCAAATGATTTAATAAATAATGGTATTTTATTTATAATTTTTATACATTAAATAATTTAACTTATTTATGACACAATGATGATGCAGTAATTACCTTATTTGTGAAATATTAAAATAATTGATATGATAAATACCCAAATAAATATAATTTGAGAATTTTAATTAATTCCACGAATTTTATTGGTTAATATGTAATGTTAGGATTTATTAAATTAATTTTTTCGATTTAATAACGTTATTAATACTTTAAAAAAATCAATTATTAAATATTGTCAAAATTGACATAAAGGAGTTTTAAAAACAAATATTATATTATTAATTGATATAATATTCATAAAAATCTATGATTCGGCCAAAAGACTTATATTATGATAGATATGTCATTAGTGAACCACTTGGGTTTCTTTTGGAAGTTTATAGTAAGTTTATTAACTATATAATATAAAAATACAAAGAGACATGGTAAATGTCAAACTATTTAACTAAGAGTTAAATCTAAAAGATAAGGGTACAATAGTGACCCAAACATGTCTAAAACCTAATGGTTGAGTGGTTTTTGACCCATACCCACCTTATAATTTGAATAATCTACTTTGGATCGATTAGAAACCGAATATTATTTTATTATAAAATAATTCTTTTAGTTTTTCCTAAAGAGGCCCTCCTCCCCCTTATAAAAGGACACCACTTCTAACCAATTCCTCACACCGATAAAGCATTTTGTCTCATCCAAACTCTACCTATTTAAGCTTACTACATCCCTATCCTCATACTAGAAGCCTTAACATAGGAATAAAGCACTTCAAGAGTCCTTTTTGGTACAAACAAAAGGGAGTTACCCAAATTAAAGGTAACAATTTCTCTTAGCTTCTTTTATTTTATTTTTTACTTCTCCAACCCCTAAACTCATCTTATTCTTTTCTTTGGTAACAAAAACAGTATACTAAATATACTAGGATATTGTTATGAGAATTAGTCAAAATAAAATAACACACACCTTCATCTAATGGGTGAAGAACATAATGTTTCTGTGGATGGAAACCAAACTCCTCACGAAACGATGATTGTTCAATTATCTCCTACCACCTCTCATGGTGGCCATTATGATGGAACTATAATTAACTATTATATTAATAATATTTATTTTATATATAATCTTCAGAAATTCCATTTTATAGCATATCATTATACCTTTCATGTTGTATATATATACGATAATTTCATTTGAGGAAGTGCGGACTACCGCCCCCTCAAAGTGATATGACACATTCATACAATAGATGGAACGTATAAAGGATGGTGTTAATGATCATAAGTTACACATATAAGATATTATATTATATTTTAATTACAATATACCTATATATCATTTGGTTTTGATTCTTTTTAAAATGAAAAATGAAATGGAAGTAGTGTTCGTGCGTACGTACGGACTACCGTCTCCACGAAGGCGATGAGATTCATTCCCCATCGTATCCATTCAGGTATAATTCGCAATTTATGATTAAAAAAAAATTATGTACTTGATATAATTCTGTATATGAATAAGATAAAACCTATCCATAACAAACAAGGCTTATGTAACAAAACATATAAAATAAAACGAGTAATTTAACACCCAAAACGACGATAATACATTGATATTATTAACAAATAAATGTTAAAAGATCATATATGATATCATATTAACATATATGATTCTTGTATAATTTAATAAATATCATTTAACCATTATAAATGTGGTTAAACTACCCTATATAAAGGAAAAGTACAAGGTAAGGGATTTTCATCTCACTCCTTAATCCAGTGAGATTTATGCCATATTGCCACTATTACCATTTGTGTGGTCTATGTACTTACCATAATTGTATTCATTGTCTAATAAACTTTTATTTATGTGTATTTACATATTCATTGTATGATACCTATTTCATGGGGTGTATGTTTCATATTTTACCAAATTGGTAAGGGTTTATTTCACAATTTCTTCATTTTCTTAGATTGTTTATACGCAATTATCTACTAGGACCTATTTATCATCCACATATATGTTTCTTAAAAATGTATTTCAAATAATTATTACTATATTATATTCTTTGGGTTAAATTCATTTATACCCTTTTTTGACTTTTTATAAGATGTTTATAATGGAATCTTTCTGTCGTTTTCCAAACAAGGTCTTTTTTAACCTTTTCGACAAAATTTAGGTAAGAATGTTTTTTTAAACTTATACGATGGGTGCTGCTATTTTACACTTTTATAAAATAGTTTAAGCTTCCCTTACATGCTTATAAGAATATTATCAAAGAAAATATTTTCTTTTATAATTATGTGACTCGTATATTATTTCAAAAAAAAGAGACATTTCTCTCAAATAGTTTTTATTTCATCTATGTCAACATCATTTTAAATGTTTTTAAGGATTTATTCTTATAAACCATTCTCATTAATTTCCATGTTATAAAAATGGTATTAAGGATTTATTTAAATGTACATGAATTTTTTAAAATGTTAATTACTTAAAAAATATTCAAAGTGGTATGGGACACTTTGATTCAAAAATATCTTAAAATGTCTTCATTCTAAATTGTGTGACTTTTAAATGTTTTCATGAAAAGGGATATTTCAATAAAATATTTTTACAAATAATCTCCATCTATATCAAATCCTTTAATTTATTTTAGACTTTTTTTGAAGTTGATATATTATGATACAAAACTTCCATATTGTATTGATGTTTTTGTGATATGTTTGACTATGGATGTGTTATTTTTTTTACCATTCATGGTTTATGGTTAAAGTATTTACATTTCATATCCTTTTTCCCATAAGAATGTTTATGTTATGTTTCCACCTTTTCATATGAGGAATGTATTGGACATAGTAAGTGACGGTTGGAGCCCGCTATAGCTCCTCGATGCATCGGTAGGTCTCATGAGACAACTAGACGCGGAATTGGTCGAGGCCCTTTCCCAATTTGATATATGGTTTTAGATGAGGCCTTAATAATTTTTAGATGTCTTGTAAAAGGCCTTGAAAAAATATTTTATAATGTCCTAAATTATAAATTCCCTCATTATGGAAATAATATTGATGGTTTATGTTGTCATTCGACTAGTAGAATACCCATGATTAAGTTTTATTATGTATTTATTTACTCATCTCATATTCCTTCCATAAGAGTATTCATGTTTATTATTGGTAAAGGCATGTGGTTTCAATTATTCACCCTGCTTTATATTTATATTTTCTTCCACTATATTTCTTACCCTTACTAAGCATTTTAGCTCACCCCTTTCTATGTTTTATTTTTCTTAGGATTCGAAGAAGTGTATTATGATTGATATTCATGGTTAAGCTAAAGGGAATAATGGCGTTCTCAAAGAACATTTAAGTTGTGTTTAATTTTTGAATTGTAATTTAATGTTAATGTATGAAATCTATTTTCTAAGACTGCTAAACTGATCGGTCCTTTGGGACTTGATTCCTTGTAATCATGCCAATGTATTAAAATAATGGACCGACTTTCGGTAACTGGGGTTGGGGTGTTACAATTGGTATCAGAATAATTTTAGAAATATCCATGGAAGCTAGATTTAGATAAACTCTTATTAGAGAATATAGACCTAAGATAGACATTGAGAATTTTTTTAAAAGGACTTCCTAGAATCCTGGTAATGTAGATATTTTTTGAGTTATCAAAGAAAATACGTCCCTGTCTGGATACGAGCTGGTAGAGGTGGCTCTGGCAGAGATGTACCTAGGGGTAAAACCCGAAAACACTACTTTGAGCTAGACTCAAATGAGAACTGGTGCATGACAACAGGCCTTGCAACACTCTTGGTTATAACACTCGTGGGGGATATGCTTAGGATAATTCTCATTTTCTATAAAAACCATTATGAAGGGTTTATGAGTATATACTTACTCAATGAAAACATTTTTATGATTATGGATTATATCCATAAACTGTTCAATATTCGTTTAGTATTTTACATGTTTGGAATTATTCATTACAATTCATAAACTGACCTAGTGCATGCCATTTTATAGAAATGGCGCCTAGTAGAAGGAATGAGAACTCTAGAAATACAGATGATCCAAAGAGTGAGAAGGATCATATCTTTCATGTTCTTAACACAAAATTTAGAAGGGAAATAGTCTCCCACATATTATCATCATATGAAGAAATAGTATCGTGTGTTGATAAGATAAGTAAAGAATTCTTGAAGTCCTATAGATTTGAAGGGAAGCCAGAGAAGAAAAGGATGGTAGAGAGAAGGATGGATTAAAGGAAGAAGGTAAAGAAGAATTTTCCAATATGTGATAACTATGGGAAGAAACACCCTGGAACTTTCCTAAAGGGAATTGGAGTTTGTTATAAGTGTGGAGAAAAAGGACACCAAGTACGTGAGTGAAAGGGTCAGAAAAAGTTTTCAAATGTATAATGCTTCGTCTGTAAAGAGTTGGGAAACTATTTGAACCAATGTCGAAATCATCAGAGTATGCCCCAAATGATGTTATTGGATAATAATCAAGTTATGATACTACCTAATATGTAGAAGAATGACTAGTGTTATTATGTTATTATTATAGTATTATTTCATTTGAGTGTTGTATCAACAATATACTGGTTATATGAATTATGGATATAAATAAGGATTGTACTACAGAACTATTTTATTGAGGATTTGAGATTATGTAGTTCTAAGAAAAGTGACTTAATAGTGAGCTACACTTTTTGTTAAATACATGGTTGAAGGAAATTTAATCCTCAATATGGTCCCGATAATGTGGTAGTGATTTTGGAATAAGAGATGGTTGATTTGAATAAATTATATTGGATATTCTTGACTACCTTGAATCTGATTAATGATTTTTCATTGTTGTAGTTTACATCATTTTTCGATAGAAGGATTATATCCATTATTATATAATGAATAAGGGAGCATGAATGTAATCAATAAGGTTTAATGGTAATTCAGGATTTGTAGTGTTTTAAAAGAATACATGATGAAGGTTTTCACATGTTATTACGTGTAAAAATGATATTAATTATGTTTACCTTTCTTATAAATTTTGGTATGTGAGTTTGGATAGAAGTGTTTTGAATAATTCTTGTTTGAGATTATTTTTGGATTACCATAAATGGACAACCCGGAGGTTGTTCAGCAACATGTCACATCCGGCAAGGCCGCGAGACTTGAACCCACAACCGAAGGGAGGCAAGGTTGTATCGCCTATCACTGACCCACGTGATTTCATGGATTGAATAATGTAGTTTTTTAAAAGGGTCTGATATGTGAATTATGAATTCATTATTTTTGGAACCCTTTAAGATTAAAATAAATTGAATTTTTTTTAAATCTTTTAGAGTGAAAGATGAGTTTGTGTTAGGAATTAGATGAAGGATGAAACTATACTTGTCAAGTATATATTTACATATATATATATATATATCCCTATTATTTTATGGATAAATTAATTATTAAACATTATGGAAGGGATATTAAAACCAAAAATGTGTTATCCTAATACCATATTTTTTGATGAACTGATGGTATTTTAAATCATCATAGATTGGTGGTTTTGAGGCCCAAAATTCTACAATCGTTTGTGATTGATGACCTCAATAACTCTTTATAAATATTTACATTTTCCCTCCAATTATGTGTATCGAATTTCCACTAATGTTCTCCTGATTGAGATCATAATTTGGTGGTGAATTTTTATTTCCCCTTTTCCTATTATTAAGACTAAATTTTATTAACCCAATTTCGGATGTGGGTTTTCCCACAAAGGTATTTTCTATTTTCAAAATTTTATATTCATAGAACAATTTAAAATTGTAAGGATGCAATTTATTGAAGGAGGGAATAATGTAACACCCCAAGATTTCATATTACATTATTTCATCAAAGTAATGCAATAACTTGCACTACACGCAACACAAAGTTCGAGCGCATCACGACTTACCAAACTAGCCATTCAAAAGTATTTATGAATAGTATTTACAAAATTTTGAACATCATATAATTATAGAATCTATATCATCAGTTTCTTAGTCATAATGTAAGAACAAATTCATTTTTTTCATATAAATGAATTATTTTTCAAAAAATTAAATTTTAACGCATTTTAATGGAGAACCATTTTTAAATCCAATATATGAAACTTTTATATATTAATTTTGACAAAAAAAAATCTTCTTTAGAATCGGGATGTGATAATTTAGTTTCAATAATTTTTTTTTGTTTTTCTGATCACTTTCATATTTGGGTGAATAGTGAAAAATACTATATTTTAACTGAAAACAACTTTATTAATCAAAATAATTTATAGTGTTAAATTATAAATTTTAATGGTTTGTAAGTATAAATAGATAATAATTTTACCATTTAATCCAATTATGGTCATATTAAGTAATTTTACTTTGAAATTGGACATAAACAAGTGTCAAACTTTTGATATTTATTATTTCTTAAAAATACGTGTTTTGGTTTTGACAACGAGAATTAATTTTAAATTAATAAAGTAAAATTCTATGTTTTGAATTTTGTAAAATAGACTTCATTATTGAATTCGTAATATCAAAATTATCTTAGGGTGAATTTTTTGTATTTTTCAGAAAACATTTAATTTTTGATGAATAGTGAAAAACACTAAGTTATAATTTAAAACCGAATTTTTATATAAATAATTATTTATTTTATTTAAATTTATTTTATGTCAAAATAGATACATAATACCTATATAAGTTCAATGTAATTAATTAGAGTTCTTTTATAATAATTTTAGATATATAAAAATTATATTGAACTTTTCACCGTCTTTTTCCCACCTCCAAGGAAAATTTGTAAATTCACATAAAATTTTATTTTATCTCTTCTGTGAGTTGAAATTAGAAAATCCGAGAGACATGATTAATATCAAGGAGTAAAATTTGATTCAATAAGATAAACATGATTTTTATTGAATAGTAACTTCTTACTTTTATTACCCCGGTTAAAAGTAAATAGGGTAATTAAGGGTAAAAATGATATTATTATTACCCAAACACATGTCCTAATTCTATTGGATAAGTTTAATTATACCAAAAACAAACTTAGGTATATAATATTACCATTTAGGTTCACATGGATTAGATTAGGACATTTATTATTATTTAAATCAAAGAAGAGTTAAAAGAGTTAAAATCAGAGTTTAGTAAATAAAACATTTTTAATATAGAGTTATACATAAGATAAATTCATTTATAAATATTAATTATAAAGATAAAAATATTTCATACATAATGGTATTTTATTTTTTATTTTTAGACATTAAATAATTTAATTTATTTATGACACAATGATGATGCATTAATTGCCTTATTGGTGAAATTTTAAAATAATTGATATTATAAATACCCAAATAAATATAATTTGAGAATTTTAATTAATTCCAATAATTTTATTGGTTAATATTACATGTTAGGATTTATTAAATGATTTTTTTTCGAATTAATAAAGTTATTAAGACTTTAAAAAAATTAATTATTAAATAGTGTTAGAATTGACATAAAGGAGTTTTTAAAACAAATATTATTAATTGATATATTATTCCTAAAAATCTAAGGTTCGGCCAACAGACTTCTATGATGATAGTTATTTCTTTTTTAAACCACTTGGGGTTCTCTTGGTAGTTTATTGTAATATTATTAACCATATAATATAAAAATACAAAGAGACATGTTAAATGTCAAACTATTTAAGTAAGAGTTAAATCTAAAATATAAGGGTAAAATAGTGACCCAAACTTGTCTAAAACTAATCGGTTTATTGGTTTCTGACCCATACCCACCTTATACTTTTAATAATCTACTTTCGATCCATTAGAAACCGAATATTATTTTATTATAAAATATTACTTTATGTGTTTCCTAAAAATCCCCTCCCCCACTTATAAAGGGACACCACTTCTAACCAATTCATCAAACCTCTCAGGAATTTTGGAACGTCCAACCTCTACCCAATTAAGCTTATCACATCCCTATACTCCTCCTAGAAGCATTACCTTAGGCAAAAGGCACTTCAAGAGTCCTTTTTGGTTCAATCCAAAGGGAGTTATCCAAATTAAAGGTAACAACTTCTCTTAGATTCTTTTCATTTATTTTTTACTTCTCCGACACCTAAACTCTTCTTATTATTTTCTTTTATAACAGAAAAAGTATAATAAATATAATAGGATTTTGTTATGACAAGTATTCTAACTACACTTACACACACCTCCATCTAATGGGTGAAGAACATAATGTTTCTATGGATGGCAATCAAACGCCTCACGAAACGACGATTGTTCAATTATCTTTCACCACCTCTCTTGGTGGCCATTATGATGGAACTATAATTAAATAAGATATTAATAATATTTATTTTATATATAAGCTTATGTAATTCCATTTTATAGCATACCATTATTCTTTTCAGGTTGTATATATATACGATAATTAAATTTAAGGAAGTGCGGACTACCGCCCCCTCAAAGTGACATGACTCGTTCATACCATACATGGAACCTATAAAGGATGGTATTAATGAACTTAAGTAACAAATATAAGATATTATATTATACTGGAATAATAATATACCTATATATCATTTGGTTTTGATTCTTTTTAAAATGAAAAATGAAATGGGAGTAGTGTCTGTGCGTACGTACGGACTACCGTCTCCATGAACGCGATGAGATTCATTCCCCATCGTATCCATTAAAGTAAAATTCTAATTTTAAGATTAAAAATAATTTTTAAGGACTTGATATAATTCTGGATATAAATAATATACAACCTATCCATAAAAAACAAGGCTTATGTAACAAAACATATAAAATAAAATGAGTAAGTTAACACCCGAAACGATGATAATAATAGGATATTATTAACAAAGAAATGTTAAAAGATCATATATGATATCATATTAACGTATATTATTCTTGTATAATTTAATATCAATCATTTAACCATTATACATAAGGTTAACCTACCCTTGACAAGGGAAAAGTACAAGGTAAGGGGTTTTCATCTCACTCCTTATTCTCGTGAGATTCTTGCCATATTGCCACTATTACATTTGTGTGGTGTATGTACTGCCCATAATTGTATTTTTTGTGTAATAAAATTTAATTTATGTTTATTTACATATTCATCATATGATACCTCTTTCTTGGGGTGTATGTTTCGTATGTTACTAAATTGGTAAGGGTTTATTTCACAATCACTTCATTATCCGAGATTGTTTATACACAATTATCTACAGGGACCTCTCTATCATCCATATAAATGATTCTTAAAAATTTATTTCAAATCATTATTACTATTTTACAGTTTATGGGTTAAAGTTATTTATACCCTTGTTTGACTTTTTATAAGATGTATATAAATAAATCTTTCTGTCATTTTCCAAACCAGGTCTTTTTTAACCTTTTCGTCAAAATTATGGTAAGAATGTTTTTTTAACTTATATGGTGGGTGATGCTATTTTCTACTGATATAAAATTGTCAAAGATTCCCTTACAATCTTATAATAATATTTTAAAAGTAAATATTTTCTTTTATAATTATGTGAATCGAAAATGATTTCAAAAAAAGAGATATTTCTCTCAAATAGTTTTGATTTCATCTATGTCAACATCATTTTAAATGTTTTAAAGATTTATTCTTATAAACCATTCTCATTAATGTCCATGTTTTCAAAATAGTTTTAAGGATTTATTTAAATGGACATGAATGTTTTAAAATGTTAATTTCTTTAAAATGTTTCAAAGTTGTATGGGACACTTGTTTCAAAAATTTCTTTAAATGTCTTCCTTTCAAAATTGTGTGACTTTTAAATGTTTTCATGAAAATGGATATTTCAATCAAAGGGATTTTCAAAACATTTCCATCTATTTCAAATCCTTTAATGGATTTTAGACTTGTTTTGAAGATGATTTATTATGATACAAAACTTCCATATTTTACTGAAGGTTTTGTGATATGTTTGACTATGGATGTGTTATTTTTATACAATTAATGGTTTATGGTTAAAGTATTGATATTTCGTATCCTTTTTCTCATACAAATGTTTAGGTTATGTTTTGACCTTTTAATATGAGGAATGTATTGGACATAGTATGTGACGGGTGGAGCCTGCTATAGATCCTCGATGCATCGGTATGTCTCATGAGACAACTAGACATGGAATTGGCCGAGGCCCTTTCCCAATTTGATATATGGTTTTGGCCGAGGCCATAATAATTTTTAGACGTCTTGGCTGAGGCCTTGACAAAAATTTTCAGAATGTCCGATATTATACATTCCCTCATTATAGAAATAATATTAATGGTTCATGTGGTCATTTGACTAGTATAATACCCATGATTATGTTTTATTATGGCTTTATTTACTCATCGCATATTCTTTCCATAAGAGTATTCATGTTTATTATTGGTAAAGGCATGTGGTTTCAATTATTCAACATGCTTAATATTTGTGTTATCTTCCGCTGTATTTCTTACCCTTACTGAGCGTTTGATCTCACCCTTTTCTATGTTTTATTTTTATTAGGATTCCAATAAGTGTATTATGATTGATATGTAGGGTTAAGATAAAGGGAATAATGTCATTCTCAAATAACTATTTATGATTTGTTTTATATTTGAAATGTAATTTAATGGTAGTGTATGTAATCTATTTTCTAAGACTGCTAAACTTATTGGTCCTTTGGGACTTGATTCCTTGTTAGCATGCCAATGTATTAAAATTATGCACCAACTCTAGGTAACTGGGGTCACGGCATTACATTGAAACTCGCATAATCTTGATAGGCATCAAAACAAGATTGCTAGAGCTTTCAATAAGAATGTTCATCTTCATTATTTCCTTCATGGTGATATTTTATTGGCCCAAATAATGACAGTGATACCTAGTAGGAAGCTGCCAAAGTCAGAGCCTAAGTGTGAGGTACCTTACATCATTCACAATGTTTACCCAACAACGCATAATCCCCAGTCACTGTGGATGGTGAGCATTTTACTCCTCCCACCAAAGAAAAATTCATCAAGAAGTATTTCACTTAAGAATACATGATTTCATATTTACTGTATGACGTTAAACGTCATGATATATCTATGAATAAGAATGTAAAACCACCCAGCACTCGTCCCACATGAAGACAAATTGAAAAATGTTCTGAGTTCTATTACCTTAAACTATTACCACACCCATCTGGTATGATGTTAAAATATAGAAGAATAACATTCAATGATACAATATCTACAACCCTAACCAAATATTTATCTCATCTAAACCATATGATGTTAAACTATGATACCTAGTCCTGTATGAATTTAAATTGTTGCATCCTTTCTGTATGATGCTAAAATTCGGGGGTTGGTCCTATCATACAACTTTAAAATGTGACACTACCATCATGGATACATTATGAAAAAATGGAACCACATTGTGGTGTCCTCAGGTGAGAGGGAATAAAGTATTCAATTTTTCATTCACCATACTATTTTTCAAGGCCAAAATATAGTTTGATTCCTACAAGGACACCTGAACTCCTCATCACATGTTTGTTTCTCCAAAAGAAGGGGGAGAAGAACAAAAAAGATACATCTAATGTCTCTTCTTCCCATGCATGGGTCATAACTCCAGGGCGAAACATCTCCAAAACTATGTGTGGCTTGATTCTGATCCTCATGAGATACATAGGAATGCCCAAACAACTTGTCTTCGGGTCATGTCCTAGGGTCCATAAATTATCTATTTTGTTCTACCTCTTGGACCGGATCATTCTAATATTCCATGGTGTGGCATGAGGCCTCTTTGTTCCTCATTCATGTCGTTTTTGCAATATCTCCACCATGTACCTCCATTTAGAGAACTAATTTACTCATGTCATCACTACCTTACATTAAACTACGTGTCATTCGAGAACTATATATGGCTTGATTCTCATCCTCATGGGTTACGTAGGAACGCCCGGACATTTTGTTTTTCAGGTCCAACCCAGGTTCATTTATTCTTTCTCTCATCCCCATGGAATAATTTCTCTCCTGAAATTGTAAATGGTGTGGTGTATGGGACTTCTTCATCCTCATTCATGTGGGGCTTGTCTGCCACACCATAAAAATTCCTCTTTTGGGATAAATCTACTTCTTCATCCTCACCACACGATGTTAAACTACACAGCATTCAATAACTATGTATGGATTTATTCCCATCCCTATGGGGTATATAGGAATGCCAATACATTTATTCTTTGGGTCTAGCCCAAAGTCCCTTGACCTTCGTGTCCCTTTTGGCCCTACGCTATAGTCTAATATCTACTACATTAAACTATGATCTCCATCGACCTTATTGTAAGATGTTAATCTACATGCGTATCTTAATGCTTCACGTGTACCCTTCATTTGGGCCGTCATTATGTTTCTCTTTTGAAGGGACCCACTAGTGGCCTAGTCTCATGCCACCTTGGCTTACCTCACATTTTGGGTCAATGTCTTGGAGAATTTTGAATGCCAATCTAATAAAAGTCATGCTTTACAAATATGGTAAGCCGTCAATGATCAATTATTTGTTCCCATTATAGGAAACATGACGTGGATACTATGTTACGAACATGGATATTAGTTTTCCATTATTGTTCGTTCCATTCACAGGGTTTCCTAAATATCGGGTGTAGTGATTCACAATTTTCTAACCTTCTGCCCCATGCACATAACATTAGATAGGGAATCTGGGTCTGATCTCTATGACCTTAAACTATGAACTTTACATCCTCATTGCATGTTGTTAAACTGAATGGAATCTCCTGAACTTCATATGTCTTGATTCCCATCCGTATAGGTTACGTAGGAATGCTTGACTCTATTGTCTTTAGGTCCAACCCCACATTTCTCCATCTATGCTTCCCCCTAGGAGCACGTGGTGTGATGAGGCCTCTTTGTTTTTCATTCATGTTGGGTTTTAAACAACCACACCATGTGCATCCCTTAGGAATAACCCCTTCCAATTACATCCATATCAATTACTATTAAACTACACGGAATTGAAGAACTATGTGCGTCTTGATTCCCACCCATGTGCAATATGTAATAGCACCCAGACATCTTGGGGTCTAGTACCAATTTCATCCTCTTTTTTTTCCCTTGTCCTGAGATCTCTACTAGAAGTGTGTGGTGCGATGGGGCTTCTTTATCCTTGTTCACATCAGGTTTACAACTACCACATCACATATCCTCTTCATAGATCTCCCCTTACAACTTTGTTATCACCCTATGACATTAAAATTCATGTAATTTTAAGAACTACTTATGGATTGATTCCCATTCTTATGTGATATATAGGAATACCTAGACCCTTTGTCTTTGATTCATTCCCATAAAACCTTTTTATCACCTTAGTTTTCCCCCTCGAGGTTTAGTTCTCTTCAAGGGCTCCATGTGGTGTGGTGTGGACATCTTTTATCTTCATTCACATTGGGTATGCATTATCCCACCATACACATTCAATTTATGAACCTCATCTTTTCCAATAACATCCTCACCGCATGAAATTAAACTGCATGGCATTAAATAACTACATATGGATTGATTCCCATCCTCATGGGATACTTAGGAATTCCCAAAACCATTTTCTTTGGGTATAACCCCAGGTTCATCAATCCATTTTCCCATTTTCCTCTACTCATCTTCTAAAGTCATCCAAACTTAATTAGACCCCTCAAAATCTATCTAGCCTCGTCTGTGTGCTAAAATTCACTGTGGTGTAGGACCTAGAGTGTTGGGTTCAGCATGGGAATGTCTACATTCCATCTTGATGCTTTGTGTGTCCCTTTACATGGGTCTCCATCATCCCTCAGATCTGAAAGGACCCCCGGGTGGTATTGATGCTTGGCCTTATGCCTCACCTATAGTTTTGGGCCAACATATCAGAAGATATTAATTTAAATTTGACACATGTGCCACATCACAATTATGGTCAGTGGTATCCCTCACTTGTTTTTTCCTATCCCAGGACATGGGATATAAATGTGGTGTTTCAAATATGGAAAATAGTTATCCTCCACCGTTATTCCACACCCATTATTCCCTAAATATTTGTCTCGTAACTCACATACCATTCCACTCCATGATGTTCATGTAGAATTTTAACACCCTAGGTGTTATCCCTTCATGAACCTTTATGCATTAAGAGGATGAATCAGTATCACAAGGCCGTCTTTGACTCCACATAGTCTCTCCCTACTAATTATTACATTTATTGTAAAGATCTTATCCACACTTGTTTCCCACATCGAGGAAAGCATACGTGGGCTTAAGTATATGGGTATGTTTTGTGACTACATGAAAGAACTGCACCACTCTTGGTCCAGGATCTATGACCATACCCTAAGACCTCTTACATTCGAATTGTACAATGTTAAACTACATATTATTCATCTAGGTTGTGTGTTGATAACTACCCATTCATATGATTTCTTCATTAGATAAGATATTGTCCCTTTGGAATTGTCATATTTCCATGAAATGTTTATGAACTTTGTGTGGATTGATTCTCACCCTTTTTGGATACATAGAAAATCCCAGGCACTTTTCCTTCAGGTCCAACCATAGAATTATAATCCTTGTCTACCCCCTTTTTTGGTTTTGGGTCCTTTCTTCTAATAAAGTTGTGATCTGGTATGGATTTCTATTATGCTACACACATTGGGTGTGCCCCGTGGAATAACGCCTCACCTCTCTTCACCTTATAGTCCAATGTATAAGACCTTAACCTAGGAGCCTTGGTAGCAGAGTCTAACCAGCATTACATTCAACCGTGTTTATTCTCTTGGAAGTTTGTGGTGTGGGGTGGAACTCTCTATCCTCATTTGTGTTGGGTTTGTAATAACCACACTACATACATCCATTAAGAGCTCCTCATCCTTCATATATACCATAGGATGGTAAAATGCATAGACATTTCCCACACAAATGACAATAAACTGGGAACTTTATAGTCCGGGATCTATAACCTTGAGCTAGGATTCTTCTTATCTATGTTCACACTATGTTAAAATGAATAAAATTATCATATTCCTCATTAAGAGAGGGTATATGTCCCTTTTGATATTTTCCACCTTCAATACAACCTCCAAGAACTATGTTTGGATTGATTCGCATCCTTATGGGATGTGTAGTGACACCATGACTTCCTGTTTGTGGTACAATCGCAACCACTTTTGCCTCCCCAGCCCCTTCTGACATGGGTTCTCCCATAAGTATGTCTTTTGGTGCGGAGTTCTTCATTCCTCATTCATGTGGGGTATATAACAATAGCACCATGTACTTCCTTTGATATTTCCACTTATTACGCTCAACTTTCATGATTCTTAAACCGTATGGGTAATGTTCACACTTTGAACAGTCCTTCATTTTTCTTTTCATTAACTTTATCATCCAAAGGGACCTCCTAATGGCATGGATTTTAGGAATTAGTTATCTCCTACTTTCTTGGAGCAACATCCTGGAGGATTTTGAACAACATTATGATACAGGATCCATGTAGAGAATTTGGGCAGTTGTCGACCATTATTTATTTATTCCCATTCTAGGCTAACATGAAATAGATGTTGTGTTTTGAACATAGTGAAAAAATATCCACCATTATCATGTCTCTCCCATTGTGTCCAAAATTTCAAATGTTGTGAATCTCATGGTTAATTCCCCTTTCTATTTTACATATCTCTTAATCCCTTGGTGTTGTAACTTTGTGCATTCGTGCGTGTCAAGTATGATTGTTAGTTTTTCTGGGATTTTCCCCACTAAAAATTTACTTTCCACCATTGCATGCTCTCGTTAGATGGGGAAAGGTTTGAAAACACTTTGTGTTTCCAACACCAAGCATGGCTCAAGTAGGATTAGGGGTTATGGTAGGGTAATATCCATATACGAGACTTTGTGACCCATTGGTTCTGCCATATGCTGTTAAACAATGACATTATCATCCTCACCACAAGATGTTAAATTGTTTGGAATACAAAGAACCATGTAAGGATTAATTCCAACCCTTGTAGGGTACATAGAGATATTCAGGCATCTGATACAAGGGTCTAACCACTAAATGGTAAACTTCCTTCCTTAGCCTTGTCATCCCGAACATCCCTTATAGGAATCTATAGTGTGGTGTGGATCTCTTAGTTCCTCATTTACTTCGTGTTATGAATTGTTCTGGTCATTTATCCTTTGGGGTACCCATGTCCTTGATTCATGACATTAGACTGAATCCCTACACAAAATATGTTTAGGATGCTCTATGTTAATTATGGGATGTTTCAGCTTCCTCTCTAAAAAGGAGTTCCCTCACTAGCGTTGGTCTCTGACTGTGATGTGATTAAGAACTACATTTGTCTTGACTCTCATCTTTATGGGATACGTAGTGATTCCCAGGCATATTACCTCATGCCTAGCCACAAGGCCAATAATTTTCATAGTTATTTTCCTCTAATAAAGGTTTACAATATATGACACAAAACTAGGGGTCCCCAGTACATGTAACATGACTATAAATTTTTGGTAAAGGTCCATATATTACAACATTAAACTATGTGCAACGTCCTGATCATACGACGTTAAACTACTCCATGCATTGTCCTCACCGTATGACATTAAACTAAATTCTTGTCATCCTCATTCACAAGGTGTAAACTATAAATAGTCCTAGATCATAGTTAGAGAGGTACCATCTAAAAATAGGCTTGATCTTGATTCAGATTGACAGGCTCACCTGATGTACTTTCATCATAGTGGCATAATTCCAAAAGTGTTGAACTTTATTCGAACAACGTATCATACCATTACTATGATTTGTGTTCCCTCTATTTAAAATCCTCATTCCCTGTCACATTTGAAGCAACACCATAAGAGTTAGGATTCATTTCCAAAAGGCTCTCCTATTATCCTGGGAAAAAATTCTATAGAACATTGGGCAACATTTCTAGTTAGGCCCCGTGTTTTCAAAGACAGTCAGCAGTTGTCCATCGCCTGTTTTTTCCCCATTCTAGGCTAACACTATATGGATTTTTTGTTTCTAATATGGTCAACAAATATACTCTATAATCATGGAATCTTCATTTTTTTTCCATGTTTTGGATATCACAATTCACACTTTCCACTCCCATTCATATGAATTTATTCCAACACCCCAAGCATCATCTCGCTTGTGCGCTAAAGAATGTTGGGAAAGGAAAGTTTGGATTTTTTTGAGATCCCTATCCTCTAAAATACAACCACCTATTTTTCTGCTCGAAAACTCCGAGTGGTCATTCAGACCCTGGATGTATGGTGATTTGTTGGTGCTCTCTTATTCAGGACAAAATAATCACATTGTCGTCCCTTATTTATCATAATGGGCATGACCCACATGAGCTTAGGGATTCATCACAAGTTATTTCATTGATATTATTAGGATTTAGTAATGTACAGAAACATAATAACAATTATGTAATGAAATTATTTTTGTGTGTTAGCGATAATTACAGCCCCCATGGTTCGGCCCCTCTGATAAATGCATTGAACTTTTCATTGGAGTATCCCAGCTCCACTACCCTCCAGATTGTGGCCTCCTAGATTTTTTATCACCTATTATGCTCCCTCTCTTCATCGTAGGAAGTGGGGAACAGTTCATCTAACATGATATGTACCCAATCCTCCTCATCTCGGATGTTAATCATTTCTTCATATGCTCATATTTTTAGCTTCTCAGCCTCTATCAACAGTGCCTTTAATCACGAAATGAGTTCCAATTGTGCGTTGAGGAAAGAATAATGTTCTTTCACCCACGCCCTTAAGTGTTCAATCTCTTTATCAAACTCCTTAAGTCTATTGGTGTTGACTTACTTTCTCCAATCCCATCCAACACTGATGACATGGTCATATTGCCATATTTTCACTGCTATGTAATATTGAATGAGCATATGACGACGTCGAGCATCCACTCCTCCAGCACATAGTTCGCACAGCAGGGAATGAAGTATCCTCATATCGTTTATCCACTCTGGTTGTGGGGTTCCCTTGATTAAGCACATGGTTAGTTTCCATGACCGATGGTAGATGGCCTTATTATCTTCTTCATCAAAATCAGCCTTCCCCGGTCCTCTGGGTTGGTAGGTTCATATGCTGGGAACACCTCTAGAAGTTTTGCAGTGGAATCGTTCTCTGGTGTCCTATTAGGTAGGTTGGGCTCCACATCATGTGGCTGGTCTTAGTCACTAGATTTTACCTTGAGGATGTTCGGTTCAACTACGCTGGTAACCACACCTGTGGTCAAAACTACCATGAAATGTTCCACGAGAATCGACGTTCCCCTCATGAAAGAATTGTTGGGATCCCCAGTCATCCTCACCAGTATGGCCAATGATTTTTCAATAATTATTCTCCCAATACTATGATGTTAGTTAGATGGTCTCAAAAGAAAATAGTTATTAATCCTTTGAAGGAGAGGACTTACAAAGGTCAAATAATGGGTCTTGCTCTTAAGCAATTACTATCAGAATCCCCGAACATGGCCCCTATATATGGTTAAGAACGTTGAAGACTCCGATAGAACCACCATGGGTATAGAAACCCTACTAGATTCTGTAATCACCATCATTCATGGCATTGATTTCTAGGGGAAATCATCGTCATACGGGAAGGGGTCTCAAGTATGAGGTTCTTCTACAAATAACAAATTTAAGTTGAGAAACTAGAACAACATAAGTAGGTGCCATAGCATAATGGTTTTAGATTTACCTCAAGGGTTTTGGAAAGATCTTCTAGATCAGAGGCCGCAACCTCTACTTATTCCAAAGGTATACCCCTGTTAGCCTCTTCTCCCCATGAGGACCACTCAGATTCCTCAGGTAAATAGAATCTCACCCTCAGCTCGGTTGTAGATGGTTAGTGCTTGATTATTTGATTGAGTGGTACTTTCACCAATTACATTGTTGGATGTGGAGTACCCAAAGAATACACGATGTATCAAAACTCATTGATGTATTGTTCCCCTTCCTCTTGAGATACCATAAATCCAATCCTTACATGGAAAATCTCTGAAATATCAATTACATGATGATTAAAGTGATCCAACATCTAGGAGGGACTAAGAAATTGTCTTTTTTACTTCCCAGTTTTCCCTGGACTTTAGAAATATTGCATCCACATGCATATCCATGTGGAAAAATTGCTTCCTAGGAGCCTAGATGGGTATCCTATGGAACCATCTTGCTAGCCTTATTTTCTTCTGGCCCTACTCAGTTGGGGTCAATGTGTCCATCTCAGCTACCTACCTCTACTTGACGCGGGCCTTGGGATCACTGGCTCTGCCATAGATGCTCCACTGAGATATCTATCGGATCCACCACCACAATGTGTTATTTATATTTTTCAACCATGATTTTTTCATTTAGGGGGCACCCCATCCTCGACATGAACAATTCATTACTTTGGTGACTTCCACAGGTAGGCTGCTTGCCAGCTCTTGGAATATTATTTGACCAACCCGTAGGCAGTAGTGGGTTGAGGTAGTTCATTCATCATTTTTTCATCCTCTCACATAAAGATGATCCAAATATACATCATCATTCATGAACGATCCTGATTTCGTACTCATAGGTAGACTTGCGGGGTCATCCTTTGCATTCATCAAAACATCCTCGCAAAGCGGTGTGAGGTGTACGGCACATAGATGGGCTCATGTTCAACCTATTCTAGTAGAACTCTTCCCCAGAAAGGCCATGATATAAGGTCAATGCTCCTCATTTCCCTATCCTTCACCAGTGAATAGACTTTTTTGTAGTGTAAATGGCTGGAAGATGAATTCATCCTCTTTTCAGACTCTATTCAAACATGATTGGTGGAGTTAGGTTGGTTAGAAATCCCCCCACTAAAATCATGATGGATGGCCCTATGTCTAATCCAGGAGAAGAAATTGGGTTTAGATTTTCATAAACACCCATATGTGTTGGTATCCCTTCTTAAAAGAAATGGAGTGGTCCACACACTTTATATGGATTCATTTCCTCTTTGATGTGCCACAACACCTTGTATACTTTTTCCACCACCATGATCCCTAGGTTGAAACATTGCCACGTTTCTAGCATGGACTCCCAATAGAATGTACTTGGTTGCACACCCTATAGACACCGAAAAGTGATCAAGTGCTGAAGATGGTTTCTAAACAACAAAGCGAAGTCATATTTGGATGTGGGGACCCCATTCGGGGGGCCTAGAGGGGTCGTGCAAAATAAATTCATACTCGCGTGAGAAAAATGTGGCTTGCATGGAAAGTTCCAGGTTTCCCGAAGAGGCCTCGGCCCAGGTGCGAAATAATTTCGCTTCCCGCACTGCAAAATTTTCATTTCACGCCGCCAACCTCAACGCGTAATTATTTTGCACTGAGATATTTTCTGTACCCCCCGAGTGCCTATAAATAGAAAAAGATCCCCTTATATTTCGTGGCTGAAGAATTCGAACCGGCTCTGGTACACAAAATCAGCTTTCCACACGCACGAATATGGCCTTCAGGTACGGTTTTTTTTGCACCAAGTCACCTCAAGGTCTACCTTCACATGGGATCCCATGGATTAAACTGAATTATAAGACCTTTGGGGTCCACCCCTTGTGTGAAATCCCTTCCATTGCACACACCCCCTACCAATTGTGTGCAATTCCTTCCATTGCATGCCCCTCCTGCCAATTGCGCGCAATCCATCTAAATTGCACACACCCCTGTCCTTGCGCACAACCTCTCCCACTTTGGTGCAATTAATACTTCTTTCATGCAATTATTCTAATTGCGCGCAAAACCTCAGCCTTAATTTCATGCAAGAATCACTGATTTCATGCCAGCCGAGTGTTTTTCACACAGGTCTATTATTTCGCGCACAAACCTCAATTGTTGCGCACTATCCCCCTGGGACCCCCACCTCAATCCTCCCCAGGCTCCTCCTTGCGTGGGAGAGTGATGTTCTTCTTATGGATTCCATTCACAAGCCACGCCCTGAGCATCCACATCATGTGCCATTTTCCCGTGTGACCTTCTAGGATCATACGAAGTAACCTCAAAGTCCCTTGGATGATACTGACTATTGCGTTTCTTTTCCTCATGCTTCGTCTCATAGGCACGCTAACATCTATTGCTTCTTCACATAGCCATGCTAACGTGGACCCCTTGATGGTTCACTCCGTGACACCACCTCACTACGACATTGATGATACCTTCCCTCCCACAAGGAGAAGAGGGTACCAGTAATGTAAGTCCTAGGGGTGCGGAGCGAACCCACTACGTCTGAGCTTCAGGACGTTAAACTGCTCAGCACCATCATCCTCAGCAAATGAAAATAAACTGTGACCTGGCCCCGTTCCTCGCACATAGTGTCCCCCCTCCTTGTACATTCACCACACCCACTCATCTCCACGGGGATGGGATCACCCCTCACATGGGATGATATCCTCTTTATCGGAGTGGCATTTGTTCGTGGGTAAGGGCAGCCACCTTGGTGCAAGACACTAGTCTTTTTTCATGGAGGCAGAACCCATGCATCTCCTTTCATCTTCTATCCTCAAGGCCAACTGAGGTCCTGATAGGGAACGAGGCTTCTCTTTTCTTCAGTCCCAAGTCCCTCTCCCAATGTGCATTGTCGCCTCAGGCCACCATCCTGGAGTAATCCCCGACTTCCCGGGACACTAACCACGCATAAGCCCCAATTTCCTATTTTGTCCACCTTAGAGCGTAATCCCCTCTCTACTTCCCACGGACGCACCATTCACGGCGTTGTCATCAAGACTTTGCTGTCTCTTGTTTCTTACACCGAGAATGACTCACGTTGGCTTAGAGTAAGCATCGACCATGACATCACCCCCATCCCACATGATGTTAAACTATATTCACCCTTCCTGAACTATGTGTAATTTGATCAATGTCAAGGAATGGTATGTAGGAAGCCTCCCTGAGGTTCAAGACCACCACCCATTAGTCGTTTTGACCACATTCATGTCGGTACAACAAATGCATTGGGCCACCTCAGAGTGTAAGCCCCAAACCACAACCTTGGGCCACCTCAGAGTGTAAGCCCGAATCCATCACCTTGGGTCGCCTTAGAGTGTATGATCCAACCCACAACCTTGGGCCTCCTTATAGTGTAAGACCCAATCCAACCATGGGCCGCCCTAGAGTGTAAGCCCCAATCCAACCTTGGTCCGCCTTAGAGTGTATGCCCCAATCCACCACATTGGGCTGCCTCAGAGTGTATATCTCAATCAATACCAAACTACACAGACATTGATCCATGTAAAGGCATGGTACGTAGGAAGGCTCCACGAGGTTCAATCCCCGCAACCTTGGGCCGCCTCAGACTGTAAGCCCCAATCCATACCAAACTACAGGGACATTGATCCATGTCAAGGCATGGTACGTAGGAAGCCTCCACGAGGTTCAAGCCCCACAACCTTGGGCTACCTCAGAGTGTAAGTCCCAATCCATCCTGAACTACGGGGACATTAATCCATGTCAAGGCATGGTGCATAAGAATCTTACATGAGGTTGAAGACCCACAACCTTGGGCTACATCATAGTGTAATCCCCAATCCATCTCGAACTACAGGGAAATTTATCTATCTCATGGCGTGGTACGTAGGAAGCCTCCATGAGGTTCAAACCTTACAACCTTGTGCCACCTCAGAGTGTGAGCCCCAATCAATCCTGAACTACATGATTTGATCCATGGAATGGTATGGTGCGTTGGAAGGCTCCACAAGGTTCAATCCCCACAACCTGATCTCTCTAACCACCTTCACGTCGGTTCACCACCATCCTGCATGACGTTAAACTATACTCACTATCTAAACTATGTGGTATTTGATTCCCCACCACGGGGATACGTAGGAAGACTCCACGAGGCTCATGCCCATCACCCATGACTCATCCTAATCTCTCCCTCAAGACCATATGTCTCGGGAATATCATGCCCTAACCTGTAGGTTCCACTTCCATTCGGTCCCATCCATGTGTCCATTCTCACGGGTCACCCCCTCAGGTGTCCCATCCTTCCATCGAACTATGTAGACATTGATTCCCTGCCCTTGGAATATGTAGGAAGTATTTTTGGGAGTCAAGCCCAAAACAATCATCCATACTGATTCTTACCTGGTCCGCCACATCCTAGTGAGATCGTTCCACTTCATTCCCCTCCACAGCATTTCGGAAGCCACCCACATGCTGGCCCCAATATCGGTGTTCCCTCCATGGGGTTCCTTAATCTGATCTACTCTAATCAGTGTTTCGATCAGTCTGATCCATCTCCACTGGATGTTAAACTCATTGAATACCCTGTGTTCAATAGAGGAAACTAATGAAAACCTTTGATACATGCCAATTGAATACAATTCCCCATGTCCGGTGTGGGATTCCTGGGGCTTCTGCACCCTTGAGAAGCCCTATAATAAGAGATATAATACATACATGCCAATCCCATAACGTCAAGACCCGCTATTGGTGCCCAACGTGACTACTCCTCTAACCAAAGTTTACTACCCTGACCAAACTTCTTGTAACGTCCTGAAATAAGCAGTGTAATTAACTGGTGTCCATGAAGATATGAAGCTGGGAAGATGTTCACGAATTACATCTAAAATCTATGAGAGAGACTCGGACTAGGTGACGAGTTCTGAGGAGGACTCCATGGAAGGATGAACCGACATCCCATCATCCCATTTCGATCAAGGAGAATACATCCCTGAATAAGGAGTGGATGCTTCCCGCCTTTGGAAAGTGGGAATGTGGGGAACAACAGCGCGTCCTCTGTGTGACGGATAGGCGTTTCCTGGAGAAAGAGTCGGAAATAAAAATGGTGAACAGGATGTGAATATCTTCTCCTCAGCATGGAGACTAGTAGAGTTCGAGGAATCAGTGGTTCAACATGTCATCTGACCCCGTCATCTGGTACCAGGTCCCACCAAATAGGCCTGATGCGAAACTCGCCAGAAGTTTCCCACCAAACAAGCCTGACGTAAAACCCGCCAGATGTTTCCCACCAAAAAGGCCTAACATGAAACTCTCCAGAAGCTTGGACAGTCAAGACATTGTAAATTCCTTTCTACGACATTGTTAGAATGGATCCCTCTTACCGGCCATGGAAGACGAAATGGCGATGGGAAACTGGTTTTCAATTTATTTTCCTAGTAGTGTTAATGAGTTAATCTCCATGCTTTCAGGATCCATGTTGTTACATCTTGAGCCTGATCACCTGTCCATCGGCGTAGGGACATGGGCAATATCGATTTGGCTACCCGGCGCGGTTCTGCCTCTTCCTTGATATCTTCGACTACCATGACGGCTGGGCACCCAAGCCCCCTTCCCCATCAGTAATTATCCAATGGAGGGTAATTACTGACCATGTACATAGGTAAGAGGAGGGGATCATCCCCACCAGGGAGATGCCTGCTTGGATCTCGAGGCAGCTATGACTCGCCGTCAATGCCGCCCCGGAGGGCCGTACAAGGGAGCCACTACTCCCCACCCCTATATATAATTGTTTCAAGGATCTTGTCCTCGGAATTCCTTGAAAAACTCCCTCCCCTACACCGACAAGGTAGGAGATTTCCGATTGGCCCAATTGGAGTCCCACTTCAAGGGATTCTGGTGAGGGCTCCCGCCAGGCCCTGTCAGTGCCACCATCCAGTTTCTCAAGCCAAGGAGCAAGTAAGCCACGTGCTTGCACCACCTTCTCAAGTTCATCTGACCCAACGCCAGCGTCGGGCACAAATGGAAGAGAGTTCCCGCCGTGGGGCGTCAACGTCAGTGACTACTGTGGCCCGAGCCACCACTAAATCATATTCCCAACTCCCGCTATACGTTGAGTAGGGGTAGTTATATGCCCGTCCTGGATCGAGGCCCC